>JAUCBN010000001.1:24954029-27354029 GCA_035048815.1 Abelmoschus esculentus
GCGGTCTTCTGAACATCCTTATCCACCACCTTTAACTGATAGTACCCTGACCTTAAGTCTATCTTAGAAAACACACGTGCACCCCCCAACTGATCAAAGAGATCATCGATCCTAGGTAAAGGATAACGATTCTTGATCGTGACCTTATTGAGCTGACGGTAGTTGATGCACATCCTCATCAAACCGTCCTTCTTGTTAACAAACAAAACCGGTGCTCCCCACGGTGACATACTCGGCTTGATAAAACCGCTCTCAAGAAACTCCTGGATCTGCTGTTTTAACTCTCTCATCTCTTTCGGTGCCATACAATAAGGTGCTATGGACACTGGTGCCGTACCAGGCAACACCTCTATTCGGAACTCCAACTCACGGTCGGGAGGCAAACCAGGTAACTCCTCTGGGAAAACATCGGGATACTCGTAAACTGTCATCAAATTCTCTAAAGCTAGGCTGCCAACACTCACATCCACCACGTGAGCTAGGAAAGCCTCACAACCTTGCTAGATCAACCTCTGAGCTGTCAACGCTGACACTACATTTGGTAAACACGGGTTCCTTTCACCCCTCACAACAAGTTTAAAACCATCCGCCACTCTGAGCTTCAAACTTTTAGTTCTACACCCTAAACTTGCATCATGTTCGAAACAACCAATCCATCCCTAGGATTGTGTCGAACTCTTGAAACGGCAAGATCATAAGATCGATCGGGAAGATAGATCCTTGCACCTCGGTCGGACATCTCCGATTCTAAATAACAAGAAAATTAATAGTAAACTGAACACGTATAACAGGGGAAGAAACTCAAGCAGAATGGTAGGGAATAATGTATACAAATAATGTCTCTTTTTAGTAGAGTAAGAAATATTTTGATTCCCTTTATGTATAATATGGATAATTTTTTAGCATCAATGATCCCCCAAAGATTATGTCTTCCTGAATCCTGATCGATTGAAGGTCAATAAAAATCAAGAAAAATTAAACAAGGCATAAAACTAAAGAGTTGGCATCCAATAAATTCATAAATATGAGATGCGACGACAGAAAAATAGAAACAAAGGATTGAGAAAGATATCCATCCATGAATGTGTATTACAAGGTAATCAGAAAGCCGATTTTCATAGTGTTGTGTTAATTTCTCACGTGAACTATAGATAATTATCATTCCTAGTTCTTACTCTTCAAGCCGATTTTAAATTTGTACCAAAAACAGAATCATTCTGGCTCCACCTATCAGAAATTTTAATTTTTAAAATCAAATCCAGGAATCATGCAACAATAAACATTGCATACAATATTATAACTGAACAATAATGCGAAGAAAACATCTTAATTTGTTTGGAGGCAATGCTTAAAACTCCAAATCAAGAGAAAGACAGACTCAGAAATAATCAAATGCAGAAGTCAGAAAAAGCTTACAGCATGTCTTGCAATTGTTGTCGGTATTGAGGATTTTGTAGCATCCCTGTAAAAAATATGTGCAACAGAAAGACAATTGATATATGTTAAAAAACCATCCAGAAAATTTGAGCATATGCCTATATATTAAACGAAGAAAACACTTATATAAAAGCAAATAACTCCATTGAGGGAAATAAAACAAGCATTCCAGGATTCAGAAACCTGGGGGAAATTACTTAGAACTGACTCTAAACATAAAAGTATACAGGCATCAAATCCCTTGGCATAAAAAAGGTTATGTAAAAGCTGGAAAGTCTGATATCAAATTTACCCAGACTGGAGACAGAACACCATCTATGCTTTTAACATATAAATTTTATAGAGACCACAAAACATGTCCTCTATTCCCACCTCCCCACCCATCCTCCTCAATCCTCATCCAGAAAGAAAAAAGAAAAGAAAAATAAACAAGGAAAGAGTGGTTAAGCATGGACTTACATTTAAATGTCTCAGGGTTCCTCATTTCCTCAGGTAAATATCTGTATGAATAAATAAAAGATTAAATTTCCTTATGAATAAATAGCACAGATTGCAATATAAGGGCTAATTATGATAAAAAATACAACTACAGCACCATGAAGAAGTCTACGCATAAAAGCATTTCTAAAACACAGAGATTTTACTTGGGGGGAATTATATTTTTAGAGATGCTACTAGGACACAGCTGAAGGTAGTAAAGTGAAATATACAATTTCCCATCCATACACTCCTCCCTATCCTTTCCTTCTCTCTGTAGTTATATCAACACCCTAAGTAAGCAACCAGACAATCAGCTTCCAATACAACAGTTGATCTTTAGAAAGTCCAATTCCTAATACTTGGGATTGAATTTTATCCCATAAGAACAGTGACAAATGACTTCCAGACGAGAAACCCAACTAAGGAGGCAAAAAGGAAAGTTAGGTTTGCTTATCAAAGTTTTAAGAGAAAAAATTATTATACTATGATTCAGAGCTTCCGAGCTTTTAAGGGAGTTTTCAATGGACTTCACTCATTATTATATCTAATTCAGGTCATTCCATGTATTCAAAAAGTTAATTAAAGCCTACTAGCTTTAAAAGATTGAAATTTTAAAGCTGTATATTAGCTCCATGTTCATTCATCACTACATTTGAGATACCAAGCCTAAAAAATTATATGTTGGAAAGAAATAATTAGTTTTTTTTGTTACTTTTTCTATTCCAAAGAATAATAATGGAAGAATGAACATTAAGAAGAAGTGTAAACTTGCACTACACCTCAGGTACACCAAGATGACATAATAAAAAAATCAGAAAAATAAAATGTTCGAGGAAAAGAAGTTTTATTACGGATAAACCATCTTCTGCACTGTTGGATCTTCCATCATTTTCTCTAAGGCATCCACAGATAAACCGGGACCTGCTCTTGCTGCAAATGTAACAGAATGCTTTATTAGATATCACAGAGAGTACAAGAATCTAAAAGCATGCTCAAAATGTGTACATGCATGATTAAATTGTTGTCTATGCATCGATACAAGCATACTATTGGCAGAGGAACAATGTACAACTTAATCATAAAGCAACCGAACTGCAACATAAGAGAGCAGCAAAAATGCAGCTGTATCAATGATGTAAGAGAACCACCTATTTGATCACCATTTAGCTATGTTGATACATGCATCAACAAATGTCTTTCAAAAGAGCTAATATTGAACAAAATAGCATTAATTACTATGAAAATTATATACATATCAATTCACGAAAACTCAAGTGATCTCAAGCACTTCCCTATCACTACGCTGCTTAGTGCCTCCTATCATAACTCAATTTATTATATCCCTCAATGTCAGAAGATTTATTGATCTCTTTCTCTTACATATTGGAATAACACTTTTTTTCCAAGCCATTAAGCTATAACCTCCCTTGGTCCAAGTAAAATTTTAAACCAATGGGAAAACAGCCAGAGCTTGCAATTGATACAAAACTCTCCATGTTTTTTTAACCTTCTCTTCAGACAGTTGTTACAACAACTACAAACCAAAACGTGTCACACTCTCATTTCAAATAATCATTTGATGTCAGTTACAACTGGCTCTTTACATACCAGTTGACTGGTAACCGCCAAAAGCACCAGAATCCTGCTTTGATGCAGCTCCATTGTCAGAAACCTTCAGACATTCAAAATTTCAAGTTTCCAGGGTATATGCATTGAAAATACAGAAATTAATCCATACAACCAGTCTAACAGCAAAAGCTTAAAAAACTTACATCCTTGGGAATCTGAGCATTGTCTGATGAATTTAGCTCTGCCACATCTTCAAAAGCATTCTTCTGTATGCTCTCTTCTGGAGAAACATCGACAAAAGCTGCAAATAGAACTTTAAATCAATCTTAAGAAACGATCTCGAGAACAAAATCTACAATTAGAATGTGATGAATTGTTAATTGAATCTAAAACCATCATTCAAAGTAGGAAATCCCGTTGATACTATAACTCAGTTTTATACTTCCATATATCAAATAAACCCATTATTCTATAGAATGGGAAGGAAGAATGATTTGTTAGTTTTCTAATGTTTCATATGCATGAACATGCCACATAAAATATTCCATTTTTCCTCAAAAGAGGAAAATTTGCACGATATAAACGTATACAATAAAAGTTCCATTTTACCATATTTCTTTGGTTCTGCAGTTTCTGTTTCACTTTTTCCTTCGGTTACTGGATCAGTTTTCGGGGCTTGCTTCAACTTTTGTTGCAGGTACATCAACTGTAACTCTGCTTTGAGAAGGTGGGGGAGGGGGTGTGACAGGGCCTTGTGATGGAGGTGTTGGAAAAGGAAACGGGGATCCCGAAGGAAAAGCAGCATTGCCAAATTGGTTATTTTGTGTATTCATCTGGCCCATCATGGTTTTAAAAGCTTGCTGCATTGCATATTTCTGAATAATGGAAAGGTGGATATCATAAATCAATGAAATAACAAAACTATTGAGAGCCCTCCTCAACTAAGTGTCAAAGTTTAAGCCATTCGCCTCATCTTAAGCACATAAAGAAAGTTAATCATGCACTAACCAAATTTAGGCAAATTAAGGCACAACTCAAAGGCCATGAAAGAGAGTTGTTTATCTAGCAAACCATGGTAGGGCTCTGATATGACAACCAAGAAACTTACAGTAAAACAAAATCTATATATCATACTAATATGGTTCCACTACCCTTGCAGACCTATTCAAGGAGAAACTGGAAAGCAGAAGACAAGGAGAAAATAGTGGAAGACCAACTCCAACTTCCTCAGCTACTTGGACTACATGATCACCATGATGTACATGATGCTAATGAGGAGTTGCAAGTCTTACCTTAACAACCTGCATGTTTTCCATGTTCCCACAACTTCAATTCAGCTGTGTTATCCATTATCTACTACCTAATAGGGATTTAGCTACGTTTTCCAGAAAGAAAGAAAAAAAACAGTCCAAGTAATTTATTATAAATATCCTAGGAGTTGTTTCTAGTTTCATATGCAATTTTGTTATTTGAATTTCAAGATTATTGGTTGTAATAGTGTCAAGATTGTTACACTGCTACAGCTTTTATATTGTTACACTGCTACAGCTAATAAATATTCCTATTTTGTTCTTTATCTTCTCCTCTTTTGGTTAAAATTCTGCTCACCATTGTTGTCTAGATACGTGTACTTGTCCTGATGCCATAAGCCCATAACACAGAAGGGAATAGAGTCATGCCCTGTAAAGATAATGTCAAGGTACGCTGCCCCCATGAGGTAAACTTCCCAACACATCCAATTGAGATCTGACAGAAATTTAGGAGGCACAAATTATACAACTAGATCTTACTGGATTGGATTCTACACCTTGGATTCATATTTTCCATTAAAAACAACTTTATTGTCAATAAGAACCAGCACCCTCCCCCCACCCCACCCCCACCCCATGGGTCCCAGGCAGGGCTCATCTCCCTTTGAGATGGAAGTGAAAGTTTAACAAATATCAAAAATACAATTTTACAGGATAACTATACGCACTGTGAGCAAACTTGTATTATCTTATCTTGTTTTGAACTATCATCATCTATTACAGCCTTGATTATTGGATTTCAAAGAATGTATAGTGAATAAAATCACTTACATAACCAAATAATTTGTTCAAATTAGTACTGCACTACTGCTGCATATCCCTCCAAAAGAAAACTTCGATAGATAAAAGAAGGCACCTTGACAGAGAAACTTGAAAAAGTAATGGAAAGACATTAACATCCACTTATAGTTTATAGTACGTCATTGAAGTACCAAAATCTACTTCCAAAACTATAACATAAGAATCAATCACACAACTTACAGGCAAAACAATACAATCATACCTCATAGGAAAGAAACCCTCACCTTTAAGCTTGAAGCTACCTGTCATTTCAATCAACTTCATTAAGATATATACAAAAAATAGACAAATTCCAATTAATAGAGTAACACTAAATGTCACTCAAAAAGTTTGAAAAGAAAAATAGAAGCTTTGTGTTCACCCATGTAAAAAGTGCTGAGAGCCCAACACCTACTCCAATCCAGAAAAGCGGTGACCCTCTGCAAAATATAAACAAATAAACAGCTAAACAAAGAAATATGCGTTCATTACAAAGTTACTAAGAAGAAAAAGGATTAAAATGAATAAATGACTAAAAATTGTTTTTATTCTAAAAAGTTTGCTCATTTTTCCCATTCTCAAAACCAGGACCTAGAACCCAAAGATAATAGAAGGAAAACGATGGACTAAATTACATTTGAGAGGACGGCGGCGGCACAGTTGGATAAGGGTTGGTTCCAACCGAAGAAGTTTGTTGATTACTTGAAGAAGAAATGCTGGCAAACCTTTCGTCTCTAAATTTTCTGAAAACTGCATTAACAAGAACAGAATAAGATCAAATTATAATAAACTTTAAAGGTAAGAAACAAAGAAATGAAAATACCAATTTGGGTGAGACTCCGTGGAGGAGTAGCGTGCGCGGAGCAGGAGAATCTGGAACGACGAGGAGCAATTCTGGAAGTTGGAAAAGTGAAAACTTTGGTAGGGGTTTTCAGAGTATACATAGGATTCTTATTAGTCTTGGTGTGTCCTAAGAGAAAAAGCTTTGGAGGTGAAGAAGAGGATGAAACCAACGCCATATTCATGTTTTCCATTGAATTTTACAACACCCCAGTGATAGAATTAGTGATAATTGAAGTGAGGAAGGAAGGGTGCGAGGTAGAGAGAAAGAGGGAAGGAAAAACACAGTGAGAATGGGATAAACGACGCCCCCAAGTGGTATATGTTTGATATTAATTATACCTAAACTAAAAATTGTATCTTTGGGAGGTGTTTGTTTATTTGGATAATTCTATTCCCTTCAGGGTGCTATAATTACACAATTTTTTCATTTTTACTTGACAAAATTGTTGGATTAATTTAATATAGGGAAAGTATATAAATGATCATTGAATATTTAGTGTATTTTTATTTTGATCATTTAACGTTTAAATTTTTTGTTAGAACCATAAATTTTTTATTTTATTTTTTCCGTTAATTTTTGTTATGTAAAAATTTAGTTTTCATTTTGGTGTATGTTTCATGTTTTAAAATTTGAGTGACCTTAATAAAAATTTAGAAAATTTGATAATTAAAATAAAAGCACTCTAAAAGTCTAACAACCATTGATGTACTTTATCCTTTTATATATCATTTTTATGTTTTCGGAGATCACATGTTTGAGCACCAGTAATAACAATATATGTACAATGATTGAGAATGTCCTCTAGTACAGTTACTATTGTATCCACTATAATTAAATAAAAAAAATTATGTTAGTACTGAACTAATTTTATATATGATTTTATTAATCAATTAATCTAAATGGATTATTATAAAAATATAATTTTTAAACTTAATTAACTCCATTCACAATGTACTTTTACATTTTTATCTCATACTTTAGATTATTCAAAAAGATTCTTAGTTGTATAAATTCTTATATTTATTAATTCTTCCTGTGATAGTTATCTCGTATCAAGGATCTAACAGCCTTATTAAAAAAAATCAAAACTCTATTATCTTTGTTCTGAAATTTCATTATTTTGTTCCGGTTTGCAGGTGTGCCAAGTTAACAGGGCTATCTATAATAATCCTTCAAGTAGCTGCTCAACCAGCAGCATTTCTCCATGGCATCCAGTTCCAAGTTTTACAAAATTTTATGGATTAATAAAGCAAATATACTATCTGATCCTCAAAATATGCAGAATGAACCTGGAATATGTTCAATTTGATGCTCCATTGATGGTTTCAACCCTACTACTATCTGAATCAGCCCTAGACCAAAATTTTAGAAAGCCAAGCTTTCTATCTAACTATTTTGTCTTGCAAGCTCTGCCATGAAAATCCTTAGAAATTGAAGTCTGCAAATCACCACTGGAAAAATTTAAAGCTTGCATGTAAACATTGTTGATTAGATGAAAATTCCATAACCTGATATGGTTGCAACTTGCGAGAATTTTGTCCTCTCACTCGCACTTTTTTTGTGTTGTCTTTAAATCTGTACGCTGTCTAAATACTGGAGCGTAGTTATGGTGCCGGATAAGCAGGATCAATATGAAAGTATTAGCAACCAGAAAAAGTAGGCTTGCCATCCAGAGCTGTAGGAAGACATTCTTGCCTTTAAACTCAAGCAGGTAACCCCACAATAGCCAGTGGGTTTGAGCTCCCATCCACAAAAGAATACAACATAGTCCTTTCCATTTAAACTTCATATTGGTCCATGGCAAAATAAGTGGCAAGAGGCAAAAGAACCAGACAAAATACTGTGCTGTTATTACCTGTCCAAGAAGTAGATTGAGAATAGATATGAAATCACAGATTTTTCAGGTCCATAAAGTAAAGCTAGGAATGCTAAATTTGCATACCTTATTGAATGTTACAAATGCCACCGTCTGTACGAAGAAGCAGAATATGAGATCCTTTGCGAAGCAGAAAACAAGGACCAACTGCACTATAAACTGTGGCAAAAAGGAGATGAGCTTTTCCAGAACAGAAAGATCACGCTCATAGTTAAGATAGATATGGTAGAAATAGATGGAGAAATTATGTCTTGGATCTGCGCGAGTAAGATGATAGAGCAATGCCTCGTGTAGAAATTCCCATCCATATAATCGGAAGAAAAAAACAGTACAAAGGAGGAAAACACTCCCTGAAACGAGACCAAACAAAATTCTTGACCTTGTGAAAATGCTTTTAAATGCAATCCATGCATCAAACTGATCAGTCACTTGTAAATTAACTTGACGAATCTTCCCTTGAATTTGATTAGAGGTCCAATCACAGAGCAAAAGCTTCACACCAGATTGAAACAAGCGTGGATCAAGAAAAAGGATGATGGGAAGCGCATAGATTATAGGATAAATTCTGAAGTGAACAATAAGACCATACCAACATGCAGCTTGTACCACATTACCTATCAAGAAGAAAGAAGGAAATCAACAGAGCCAACCAGAATAAATCAAGTTAAATTGGATAACAGGACTCCTCTTAATGTAGTGTCCAATCATCGATGGAAAAAAAAGGACATACTATTAGATATATAGCATATGAGAAACTACTGTAACGAAAGCTTTACCGTTTGATGCCCAACTCATAACTTTCTGAATGATTAATCAATTGAAATCAAGTAGGCAGGCTTATGAATGCTACATCGGAAAATCCTTCCCACTAAGTCAGTACTAGTTCAAGTCTTTTCACTCCCTAAAAAGATGAGTTGGATCACTACAAGTAAAATCATAGAGTTTGTTGCATTAAAGACACAATTCAAATAACAATATCATCTTTTCGAAACCCCAAACATCCCAAGGAGCAGCTTATGCAGGTAAGACTCTCCCTTACAACACCAGTTTTTAAATTATTGACAAATTTATAAAAGTCTTCATATCAGCTGAAAAACTAAGGTGCAACTAAGTTTTTAAGTTGTTTTCTTAGCAGGTTAAAATGGCTAGAAGCATGACTAGCCCTAACTGTAGAAATCCAATGCATACTAGGAAGGTAATCAAGAACCTAGACAGACTTGTAAGTAGGATTGTCAGCACTCCGGTGTTCCCTCAAGATTTATTCAACCTAGAGTCCGATCCAGCAATTCCAGGTGCGTTATAATTATATCAAAAAGCCAGAAACCCAAGAATTAATTGGCATTGACGTCAACCTTGAATCCTCACAATGACTATAGGTGACACTGAAAACCAAGACACCTTATTTACCAAAAAAACATAGAAGTAAGCCTTTACCTAAGAGCTATCTTTTCTATTTGGCAAGGATGACAGAACCCAATTGTTTTAGGCTCATATATAGGAAACTAATACATATGATACCAAAAGGAAAGCATGCCATAGTATAAGCAGGCAAGGGATGTACTGAGGGGGGCTTGAGTGGGCAGTCGCCTCCTAAAAATTCATATATAATTTAGAAAAAATCTACCTATTTTCTATTGAAAAACTATTTTTGCCCCTAACATAAAGTCCTGGGTCTATCCCTGAAGCATGCTGAGGTAGCATGATGGTCAACACCGTTAACGTCAACAACAAACTCAGTTACTTAGTATTCAACTACCTTTCAGTTTTGTCCTTAGCCTTTCAGGTCCATTGTTAGCATTTTCAGTTCGATTGTCCTTAAAGCAAAAATATTTAACTTAAAAGGGCATAACAAGTCTGCATACCATTAATAAGACATATAATAATCCACAAAATCATGGCACAAACAATAGGTTCACAGTTTCCCCGAGTTCCAATTGTGAAGGTAAATGGGTTGAAAAGCCATATCAACATGGAATACGTGCATAGATGATCAGGCACCTTGCGCTGCTTCAATATGATTCGGATAAACAACCCAACAAGTAAATCTGCAAAAAGAGGATCAGAGTCAAAATGCACAATGAAATTCAGACATGGTTTTTATCTAAAGAACAAACAGTTCCCAAGTGCAAGATCAACAAACTTAATTCTAACATGGGTAAATTCAATACACTACAATTGGTGTTGAAAACTGGAAAATAAAAATACCTGAAGCTGAGAAGAGAAACTTTCCCCAAGAACCGGCAATAAAGGAGTTGGGGATTAACAGAAAAGCAAGTAAAGGTGAATACCGGTAAGTGGTTCTTTTATAAGGAGACTGACCAGAAGCCATTAAAGCCGCAGCGTCAGAAAAAACAAGGTAATCCACATCTGTGTATCTAACTTCCATATGGGCATCTTGCCATTCACCATACAGGATCAAACCCACACGGAAAATGGCTGATATGAGGAAAATCGAACCGGGTTTAAGCGAATTCATGGCTGAAAATGTAAACTTTGAGGAAACAAAATTAGACCCAAATCAAATCTTTTTTCAATCTGAAGAAAAGAAGGGAAAATGTGGTATTTGGGAGTGTACAATCTATGAATCCATGGAGATGAAAGGAAAGGAAGTAAGAAAATCTAGATCCATTTGAATACGCAGTGAGAGTGATATTCAAGATGGTTATCACGATCAGATTAGTTAACAAAGTGTTAGTTAATAAATAAAGGGGTAAACTACACTATTAGTCGTGAACTATTTATATTTTCTATTTTAGTCACTAAATTATTTTTTAACAAACTATTATTAATGACCGTTAAAAAATTAATAATAATATTATATAATTTTTTATTTTATTTTTTATTTTTTATATTATTTTCTCTCTTCTTATTATCATTTCATATGATATTTTTATTTTCAGTATCATTTATTATTAAAGATTTTATATTTAATATTCGTAGTTTGTTTGACCTCCTCATTCATCAATTTCTAACGTTGTAAAATTAGAGTTATCGACCGTGAGAGTTCAATAAAAGAAATATTTCTTTTGTTGAATCAACGATCGAAGGTGAAAAAATGAAAAGTTAGAATTTTAGAGTTAAAGATGATGAGTTTTTATAAATTAAATATTTTAGGGTTTTTAAAAATAAAAAAAATATATTTTTTAAAAATATAAATAAGTCATATGTCACATTTAATTGGATAATAATTTTTTAATATATGTAAAAAATATATAAAATAATTACAGAATAAAGAGTTAGACGCTTCTTTCACCTAAAAATAATTTATATATTTGTATAAAAACGTATAATTTGATATTTTTTATGGTTAAACCTTACAAAGCCAAATATTTTGATCACAATTATTATAAATTAGTAATTAATTTTTTACCACCAAAACTAAAATAATATCTAACATTCTGTCTTTTTACATGTAATTAGTGAGTAAATAATTATCAGATAATTATTTAAAAATAAACAAACATAATTATATGAATCAAAAATAATACGATAAACAAAATCCATAATATAATCTCTACGAATTACATCTCAACATTAGTTTTTAAGTGTTTGACAACTTCAATTATAACCTAAACCAAATATTAGTTGATACTATACGGAGAAGTCTTCAACACCTTTATTTTGTACTTAATATATGTTGAAATACTTTTAGATTAATTGAAAATTACTCTTTTAATAAGGTGGGTTTATTGTCGGATATCGGATTAAATCGGATTTGGTTTTTCAGATATTCTGGTTTTTGAATCGATGATATAGTGATCCGTATCCGATCGAGAAAAAAGCGGATATTTGCATATTCGGATAATCGAATATCTAATTATCCGAAAATATAATTTGATTAAATTAATTTTTTGAATTTGAAGGTTGTATTTATAAAAAAAATTGGAATTTCGAATATAATAAACAACAAATTTAATACAACAAGATTCACATTTATAAAAATTCCAATTTTTAAAATTTTTGAATATAGCAAGCACTGAATTGTTGAATATAACAAGATTAATATTAATAAAAATTTGAATTTTGGATTTTGGATTTACGGATAATCTGAAACTTAAAATATTGTGATTCGTATCCAATCTGGAAAGCTTAAAATTGGATCGAATATCCGGTCCAAAAATAAAGACCAGATCGGATATCCTAATTTTTGTATCAAGTCAATGGATAATCGAATGAAATTGACCGGATCAGATATTTTTAAACACCTCTACTAATAACGAATGACACACACTATTACACATTATTAATGTTATATACCAAAAAATATACATTATTATTCTTTTAATAACATTTAGACAACTATTAAAATATTCTAAAACTCAACGTACCATATATTATACCTTAAAACTAAGCTAAATTTTAAATTATTAAAAAAATCCAAAACTTTCAATCATTTACCCCAAAAGATAGATGATTAAATATTAGAAAAAAAAAATAATTCAAATTTTAATATTTACCTTAAATGACTCTGGTTTCATGTTTTAAACGATTATGAGACGAGATTCTGCTTAAAATAGGATTAGGAAGATTTTAAATAAAGATTAATTTTGTTGGTCAAGGAAGATAGTCGTAGAGAATGGAGAATTAATATTGATATTTTAAATTAGAGATTAAAAAATATTAGAAAACAAAAGGACGAAAGAGTTAATTGGATTATATTTTTTTTTGAGTAAATAAAATTTAACTTTGTTTTGAAATTTGTTAATTATATATCGAGTCATTGAGAATTTTAATATTTATTTTAAAACCATTTAAAAAATTAATAGTGTGTAACAGTGTGTAACCTTAATAATATGTGTCACAGGATTATTACTCTCCTTCTAAAAGACACGTCTGATTGGATATATCGTCACCGTTTATATACTCTAAGATTTCTCTGTCTTTTCCCAGACATGATATTTTTCTCCATTAAATTTCGTAACGCTCTTGTCACAGGCTTTCGCTCTCGTGGTTGATCAATTATCATGATTGTCCACTCTATCTATACCACTCATGGGTGTTCGGTGTGGAATCCGACAGTTAAAGAGTTGTTCTGATACTATTTATCATAGGTTTATTATTTTCCTCCTAAAAATATATATGATAGGATGTACAATATCATCGTTTATATACTCTAATACTTTTTTAACGTAAAATTATTTTTTTTATCTATTTTAGACGTGACATATAACTAACTTTGTACGACAACGACGAAAATAGATTTAACTTTAGGTTTCTTTACACATCACCTTTTCTTTCTTTACCTCAAACACTAAGGAAACTGTATGAATAAATGTTATGTGACAGCTACGAAATATGCCCTAAAACAAGTAAACAACGACGCATGGAACGAAAGTAGATCCATGAAAGGGCCATTTTCAAGTGTTAAAAAAGGTGCATGGACCGAAGAAGAAGATGACATTCTTACCAGAGCAAGTAAGAATAATTTAGATTTTTTTTTATTAAAAAAATTGATTTCAATTTTAGGAAGATGATGAGTCAGAAGAGGGAGGTGCAGGCTTGAATTGCTGTGGACTGAAGGGGGTTGTATTATTTTTGGCCTCCGTGACCTGCTAGGGAACAGGTAAGGGATTCAGCTAGGATTTAAATTAGAACATGTATAGATTTAAGTTCGACTCGAATTCATGTTTTCTCGAATTCTTATTAACCAAATTAGAGTTACGTTATGTTTGTTTTTGTGTTTAAAAAATATTTTGAGGTAAAAAAATCTATCCAAAATGATATATTTGAAAATGTGTTTATTTTATCGTGATATATGATGTGTGTACACGTTAATGGTGTATAATGACGTGTGTCGTTTATTCACTTTTAGACTCATTCTATAATATAAAGGATAAACTATTCTAGTAACCACCCAACTAATTGGAGATATCTATTTTGGTTATCCAACAAACGAATTCGTCAATTAGGTTATCCACTTTTAAACTCTACCTATTTGAGTCACTGCCGTTAAAATTCTAACGGAGAAAGTTAACGACAATAACGTGACTGTTAAATAAATATGTATAATTACATATTTAATCCTTATAATTTATTTATTATTTTAATATAATCCTAATTTTAAATTAATAAATAAAATTAATCACCCAATTGATTCATGACACGTGTCATTACCTGGTTATGGAGAAAAAAAGAAAAGAAATAAAAGGTTAAGGGTGATAACACATGTCATCAATCGATTGAGTGATTAATTTTATTTATTAATTTAAAATTAGGATTAAATTAAAATAATAAATAAATTATATAGATTAAATATGTAATTATACAGATTTATTTAACAGTCACGTCACTATCGTTTACCTTTTCCTTAGAATTTTAACGACGGTGACTTAAATAGGTAAACTTTAAAAAATGAGTGACCTGAATAACGTGTTTATTAGTTGAGTGACCAAAATACTATCCCCAATTAGTTGAGTGATTACTGGAATAGTTTACCCTAATATAAATGCTAAATGGCATTTGAGAGTAAGAAATATGAGGTAAAATATGTATTAAATAGTGACGTTTTCAAGGAAAGTAGATGGTAAGGAAATGGAAGGTTCATGTTCCAGTGTTAGAAAAGGTGCATGGACTGAAGAAGAAGACACTCTTCTAAGGCAATGCATTGAGAAATATGGAGAAGGAACATAGCATAAAGTTCCTTCCAGAGCAGGTAAAAAGGAAACCATTCTTCTCCATTTGATTTTTGAAGATGATGATGATGTATAAGAGCGTAAAATTTCAGGTTTGAATCGTTGCCGGAAAAGCTGTAGGCTGCGGTGGTTGAATTATCTGAACCCTAATATCAATAGAGGAGCTTTCGCCGCCGATGAAGTGGACCTCATCAGTCGCCTACATAGATTACTCGGGAACAAGTAAGTCGATCGTTTATTCGTTTTGTTCATCGCGATGACCATCTTTGCTTTGGAAAAAATCCTAATAATAATAATAATAATAATAATTCTCTACGAAGAATTTAAAATAATTATTTTTAATGATCTAGCAGTGATAACAGAATTATATTTTTTATATATATTTTTAATTTTTTATAATAAATATATATTTTATAGATAAAATGATTTATACTCGTATTTTTTAAGATAAATAGATAATACTTGTTGGATTCAAAAAATAGATATTTTAATTAGGCACCAATCCAATCAAAATAAGTTGTAGCTTTGATGATCTTATTTGCATCATCTCTTGCCTTTGGTTTATTAAAACATATATGTTTGGTGGAAAATTATCACACGACTCGTTATTTATGATCTTATTTAATAATATTTTTTATTTTTTATAAAATGAATCCTTATTTTTTAAGGTAATTTTTTATTTTTTACAATAAATTTTATTAGATAAAATTATAAATAATTTAGTGAATTAGTATCACGTTATTAGGGATTGGGATGCATGCTCTAAATGAAGCTAGTACTACTATACCCAAGAGCCAACGTGGATACGATTCTAAAGATTTCGAGTAAAAATCTTCTATCCTTAATCATGCTTTCTATTAAAAAAATTAATTTGTGAACTTTAATTATAATTTTTACATCTTAAACTCTAAACCCATTAATTTAAAACGATGACACCGACAAATGATTTACGCCCCAAAACTTAATACTTAAATCAATTATCGTTGAAAAAAACCTTAAATCAAATTGGTGCATGAACCATCTTGTCTAATTAGTGGTTAATGGAACGATTATTGTTTTTAGAGGTCACAGATTCGAACATCAATAATACCAACACAATGATTGAACGATCAATGTCTAATGGTTGAAGAGTATACTTTAGAACAGATATTACTGTAACCACTGTTGTTGATTTAAAAAAAATAATGTGTAATTGGTCTCTATACTATAATTCTCGTTACAAATTGTTTTCTAAATTCATTAATATTTTAATTTTATCGTCAAATTATAATTTTTATTCTAAATTAGTCTCTCAAAGTTTAAACATTTCAACTTCACCCTCAATTGCAGATGGTCGTTGATTGCCGGTAGATTGCCTGGAAGAACAGCAAACCATGTGAAAAACTATTGGAACAAGCACTTGCAGATGAAAAAGGTCAATCCTTCCGACAATAACTCGAACTCGAACCCGAAACCTCATCTAAATCCATCGATATCAAACACGAAAATCTTCAAACCGCGACCTCATACGTTATCGAAGAACATTTTCCCTTTAACCTTAGATGGAAACAAGAGCAGCAGCAACAACAACAACATAACAGTAGCAGCAACACCTTCGAGCAACAATCTCGTACCGACCGACACCAGCAACACCGAGAATGAAGCGACAATGTGGTGGGAAAATATGTTGATGCATGAGACTGAGGTTGATGATCAACATCCAGCTACAGGCACTGATATGAATGAAGAATTGGGGTTGGTTGAGGAAGGCAATTATGGTAATTTACAGGACCTTTTTCTTGATGCAGAGTTCTGGAATGTGTTCAACCCATAGCCACAAATTTTAGTCCTAATACTTTTCAAATGTTTAATTTTAGTCATGAACTGAACTTTAAAGTCAAATTCTGCATAGTGTTTCAGATGGGGTAATGATTCTAAAAGCATGAGATTCTGCATGCTGAATACATCACCATGTTCGTAAATTCCAAGAATTCCAAACGGTCTACGTGGAATCTAAACATAACAATAATATCTGTGGTCACGTCTCAAAGCACATGAATGAAAAAAAAGGACAAAATTTATGACATCTTACCAAAAAGTTCGATTCTTTTAAAATACTTACCGATGCTAGTGACGGTTTAAAGATTTTAGGAGTCTGTGTAATTTATTATAATGTGAGTCTTAGAAGCAATTGTTCATAACTTTTACTAGTTTTAAAAATGTGACCCTTAGAAGTAATTATCCTTTTTAGAATCCTGTGCGGTCGTTTCTATTGCGGTTGTCCATAACCTCAATAGTTTTATAGAAACAATAGAAATAGAAATAATCAATAAGATACTAAAATCAATTATCACATTTAGAACATAATTATAACGTAAAATTTCGAGATTAATATCATTTCATAAATGTAGTTTATCAAAATTTTAGGCCTTTTTTTTAATAGGCTTTGTGCGATCGCTCTTATTATGCCTGTCCAGACCCCACTGACTATGCTGTAAATAAATGAAGTAACCTTTGTATTTCATGTTTAGAATGGTAGGGGCAGAATTATTAAAGCATTGGAGGGGTTATGGTCCCAAACTTTTTAATGCAATTAATTTTTAAAGCAGAAGAAAACATAGTTTGAGGGCTGTTTTTTTAAAACAAAATAAAAGTTAAGAACTTATACAAGTGTATTAACGTGTAAATGATTATACAAGTTAAGTGGTAGTTAGGGGTTTAATTTTTAATATAATCAAATTAATTGATCTGATTTGAATTTTTTTAAATTTTATATATTCGGATTATTTATAGGTTAATTTAGATTGATAACTTATAAAGGCTCTTTTTATTCTATTCACAATGTTAGAATTTGAATCTTGTTCAAATAACCTAGCCTCTCATTGTATTGGTTGTCGGTGATTTATTCGGGTGTAATTCGTCTACCTCCTAATCTGTCTTCATTGATGTTACCATTTTAAATTAGTGGGTTTATACTTCAAGATTAATGGTTGTGGTTAGGGTTTAGGGAATTAGGAGTATGGTGTATTTTAAAGGTGTATGGTTTAGAGTTTAAGATATAGAAAATCAGGGTTAAGGTTAGGATTTAATTTTTTTTTACTTTTTTACGTAAAAAAAGACACGATTAAAAGGTGAAAGATTTCTACTCGATTTGTTCTTAGTATACGTCAAGTTGAGTAATCAATTAAGACATGTATCCGCATAAATTGAAAGGTTTGGCTTCTGGTTGGACTGGTGGCTGCAAATGCAATCAATATCAGAGGAGATCGTCACTAACTTTGTGCGGATACAAAACCATGCACGTCGCCATTGTTGTAAACCCTTTCTCTTTCTTTACCACCAAACACTTCGAAACGGTATGCATAAATGGTTGGCATTTGAGAGTTAGGAAGTACAGCCTAAAAGAAGTATTAAACAGATACGTTTACAAGGAAAGTAGATGCTATGGAACTGGAAGGTTCATCTTCCAGTGTTAGAAAAGGTGCATGGACTGAAGAAGAAGACATTCTTCTAAGGAAATGCATTGAGAAATATGGAGAAGGAAAATGGCATAAAGTTCCTTCCAGAGCAGGTAAAAAGGAAACCATTCTTCTTCATTTGATTTTTGAAGAAGATGATGACGTAGAAGAGTGACAATTTCAGGTTTGAATCGTTGCCGGAAAAGCTGTAGGCTTCGGTGGTTAAACTATCTGAACCCTAACATCAAGAGAGGAGCTTTCGCCGCCGATGAAGTGGACCTCATCATTCGCCTACATAACCTCCTAGGGAACAGGTACGTCACTCTTCTGTTCATTCAATGACCTTTAAATTGCCAAAACAAAAGTATCACATCCTAGCAGTTTGGGTTTGTTTAGAATCGAGAAATTATTATATGATACTGATTTATTATATGATTTATAATTTTATTTAATAAATTTTATTTATTTAATAATATATAAGAGTATTTATTGTTGGATACCAGTCGAATCTAATCCAGTTTTTTTAGATATCTATTTCTTGGATTGATGATATAATGATATATATCCAATTTGAAAAAAACTGGATATTTAGGTACGGATAATCAAATATTCGAACATCTAAAAATATTTTTTTAATTTAATTATTTTTTTAAATTTAAAAATAATATTTATGAATTATTTAGAATTTCAAATATAACAAACAACAAATTGTTAAATATAAAAAATTTACAACTATAAAAATTTTAATTTTTAGATATAAAAGCATCAAATTCTTCAAAATAAAAAATAACATTTACCAAAACTCATATTTTTGAATTTTTGAATAATAAAAAATTTAAAATATTGCGATCCGTATCTAATCTATAAAATTTAAAATGGAATTGAATATTTAATCCGAAAATAAAAATCAAATCAAATATTCAAATTTTCAAATCAGATCAATGGATAATCAGTTTGAATCAATTAGATTTAATATTTTTTGAACACGACTAATAATATGTAAAAAAGGTTGAATATTCACTTTAAAAATAAAATAAAAAAAATTGTTATTGGATGCGACCGTATATGCCGTGATGAGCTATGTCTATTTAATAAATTTTAGTTTATATTTATATTAAATACCTATTTGAATACTTTATTAGTTATCAATATTTTAAATTTACTAGTATTAATTATATTATAAATATTATTTTCAATATAGAATTACAAAACATATTTGAAGGATGTATATATCATTTTATTACTTACATACCTAATTTTAATACTCTAATTTAATTAATTATTAAATTCAAATGATATGCATATGTATTAATATCATATATTTGAAAGAAAAATAATTATTTAAGTATATATAAAAATATATTTTACTTCAAAAGTATATATGAATTATTTAAATATAAATATAAATGTGTGGAAATAGAAAAAAATATAAGCATAAAAATGTCAACATATAAGTTAAAATACAAAATATTAAATTAGGTTATTTAACGTTAAATTTACATTATCTGAAATTTTTGATAAATATTAAATATAAAAGATTTTTATATGTCTTACGTTAAAATCTTTAATATTAAAAAGCTCATATTAATTAACAGTTTTTTAAATGAGAAATTTTACTCTAATCTCTTTATTATAATTTATTATCTATTAAACATTTAAATTAATAAATTTAATTGATTAATCTTTTAA
The DNA here is from genome assembly GCA_035048815.1 of Abelmoschus esculentus. NCBI lineage: Eukaryota > Viridiplantae > Streptophyta > Magnoliopsida > Malvales > Malvaceae > Abelmoschus > Abelmoschus esculentus. The sequence continues at coordinate 24,974,084 of JAUCBN010000001.1, forward strand.
TTTTAACTTAAAATAGTTTATCGAACATATTTTTGTTCTTTATAGATTTTTTTTTCTTACCAAACATGTAACATCACCTGAATCTTCAATGTCTTAATTTCCTTCCTACTTTCTTTAGCTTTATTTATTAAGCTATAGGCCCATGTAATTATTGCATGTTCGGCTTTTGAATGAACCCCAACTCTTACGATACGAGAAAAATTATATGATGTGTCATTCTCGTTATGTTATTATTTATGAAATTTATTAATTAAATATATTAAATTTATTAGTTTATTTTTATTAAATAAAAATTTATTTAGTAAAAAAGTAAAATAAAAAATTAATAAAATAAATATATTTAATTAATTAATTTTATAAATGACGTGACGAAAACGATTTATAATATAATTTCTCTGTAACGTGCTTTACTTTTGATAATTTAATGTCATTGAATTTAACATATAATTTATATTTTAAAACATCTTATCCAGTTAAACATCATTTATTCTAATTCCATTCCTAGCAGAGGATTGGTCTTATACATGAGATGATATATCCATCAAACTAGATTCAAGATTCGATTTGTAACGACGGAATATAAAATAAAAGTTTGAAGGGATAATTTAAATTTTTAAAAATTTGAAAGATTAAACTAAATTTTTTAACAGTTTTGAGAAATTTAACAATGGATTTTTAAAATTTGGAAGAGAATTTAATTAAAAATATTTAAAAATTTAAAGTTTAATATATTTTTTAAAAATCTTAAGGGGTCAAATTAAAATTTTTAAAATTATAAAGATAAATTTTGAATTTCTCAAAATTAGAGGTGTGGCCCTTCTGACCCTTAAAAATAGTTTCTAAGATTGTGAATATTGTAAATTGAGTTGAAGGGTGATCTCTATAATAAGATTATATGATACTAAATTTGAATTAACCCATAACTGAACTATCATTAAACCCCAAAGTAATTGAGTTTTATGTGTGCATTTTAATATTTTTTTATAAAAATTACTTGACTTATAAATTTATATTTTTTCTTCTGATCTCTCCGATAAGAATCATGATAAAATAACAGATACAATAAAGATTAGGTGAATCTCAAAAATCATGTAAGTGATAAAAGAAGGCTGATCAATTTTATGAATCATAGAACAAAAATAATTTTAAATTTTATACTCATAACGAGCAGTAAAACATAATAAAATAAAAATTTTAAGCATAATATAAATTTTGCGACGTTTATTAAAAAACACTGTTAAAAGTGCCGCTAAAAACCAAATTTACCATCGTAAATATTCACAATCATCCTTCTCGATTCATATCCCTATGTATGTTGGTCACACTGATAGCGAAGTTATTTTAGTGCGAATAATTAAAAAGTTATTATCTTTAGGGTTATATTTTAATATACTTGTTTTCCGACATAAATAACAATCTCAGGTGGTCATTGATTGCCGGAAGATTACCAGGAAGAACAGCAAACGATGTGAAAAATTATTGGAACACACACTTGATGAAGAAAAAGGTGGATCCTTGTCTAAATCCATTGAAACCCAATCCCAGTGTCATCAGACCACGCCCTCAGATCTTATCAAAGAACAGCACTTTCCCAGTAATCTTGGAGAAAAACAAGACAGCAGCAGCAACTACAGACAGCAACAATATTTTAGTATCATCTAACATTGGCAACAGCAGTAGTTATTGCTTCCCCAAGGAGACTGATGAGTTCACGAGGTGGGAAAATGTGATGATGACCGAGGCCGAGGCTGAGTTTGAGCATCAGCAGCACCTGCAAGGCTCCATCAATAATATGAGTCAAAGTGTGTTTGGAGACCAGACTATCAATGAAGAATTGGACCATTCAACCACCTCAAATTTCCAATTATCAGATTTGGAGGTGATGGAGCAAGACAATTATGGTAATTTGGATGAGCTTTTTCTTGATGTAGACCTCTGGAATGTGTTCGAACAATAGCAAGAAATAGTATGTATGTATTTATGTCTATGTGTCGTTCATTAGGTGGCTGTCTGTTGTCTTTAATGTACTGATAATAGGCAAGTGGCAATAAAAATTCTGTTATCTAAAGAAAAACACTAGTACAAAACATGGTTAGAGTTTATTTATGTTACATCTCAAGCTACATGTTGCATGTTGATGGTTCAATATTTCTATAGATATTGCCTATTTCATGCGTGTGTATGAATTCAAATTCTTATTAAGATTGTAATCACAATTGTATTAATTAAATTAAGATTTTGTTAAATTATATAAATTACTGATGAATGTAACGAGCAGCACACACTCTAATGAGTGTAAATCGTCTATCTTTTTATTGTATCACTTTTGGTGCCACTCTTTAAAATAATTGATTTAGGATTTAGGGTTTAAGATTAGTAGTTATAGTTAGAATTTAGAGAATTAGGGGTAATGTGTACTTTTTAAGGTGTGAGGTTTAGAGTCTAAGATATGAAAATTAGGGTTAGGGTTTATAATTTAATTTTAAGGATTTTTAAGGTGGACATGAAAAGAGGCATAATTAGAAGATAAAATGTAACACCCAACCCGGATGTCACATTGGGCCTCCGACCCAAAACCCGTTTTTCAAAATTTCCTTTAAAAGTCCAATAATAAAATCACGTAGAGTCCAAAACCAATTCCATAAAGTCCACTTAAATTAAAACAAACCCAAAATAATTTAAAGTAATTCGGAGCTCCAAAATTATTACAGACCATTTAAAAACATTCGACCCACTTAAAAATAACAGAGTTACATATTACAAATAGGGTTCGACATGGTATTATACCCACTACATCTAATAATTGTACTCTAACAATACGGTCGATGCTGAAAGTCCAAACCTTGATGGTGCTCCACGGGACCCGTTCCCTAACCTACGCACGAAAACAGATTTCGAACGCTGAGCCACACAAGCTCAGTGGATATGCCATACTCGGCCAATATCATGCATATCAAAGCAGTAAAGCATGACATATAAATTACATGCATGGTATGATGGTTTAGCATGCTTGCCTAACATATGGCATAAATGAATGTATACTATCGCACACAGCATATACAATCATATAAGTCAACACACAAGAGCGAGGCCCGCGTCCACACAGCATCGGGATCCCACACTCAGGATTGAGGCCGCCCTCAAATCCTATGCCCGAAATATTACATTGGATATCTTCGAACGAGGCCGCCCAACGTTCGGAAAAGGGTGGAGGCCGCCCAACCAACCCCATGCTCGAAATGTTACATCGAACATCTTCGAGTGAGGCCGCCCAACACTCGGAATAAAAGTCTTCAATCATCACCCGACATGTTACATCGGATGACCTTCAACGTGTTGCAACACTTATGGATATCCGGATTTCCAACACAAAGGACTCAAACCACACAAACGATCCACCTAGGATCTTATCACAACAAGATATATTAAAGTTTATCTCAATTAGTCTTTCGGAGTTATAACCTCAATCTTAGTTCGACAATTCATTTCATAGCTTTTAGATTTAAGTATTTATTTATTACGATCACCGAGCCCAAAACTCTACTCAACTTACCCAAAATACACAGAGATATCAATACTCTTAAGTAGGGTATCAGAACACCCTGTATCGATACCCACCCAAAGAGGGTATCGAAAGACACAGGTATCGATACCAGTATCGATACCACTAGACCAAAGTCAAAATCAACAAAAAGGGGAAAGACTGTTTCGATACACGTATCGATACTAAAAGTTTTTGGAAACCCTTGGTATCGAAACAAGGTTTGATACCCCTGAACAACAAGCCAAAATACTCTCACTGGTATCGATACCGGTAGCCCGAGTATCGATACCCCCTGCACGAAATGCAGGTTTGCACTTAGAAATTCTAGATTTTCGTCCCCAAACCTCACCTAAACGATTCCAAAGTTCTCCTACTCATTTTTAAGTGTGTTTAAGATGTTTTAACATCAATTTCCAACCATTTAACACATAGGCTCGGATTTCACCATTAATGACACATTTCAAGCAAACCAAGCAGGACAACACACATACATGTTTTCTCTATATGCTATGCACTCTACCATGAATGGATGATGAAGGAAGAGTTAGGAGTACCAACCTCAAGCAAACACAGCAACCAACACGAGCTCCATACCTCTTCAAGCTTTTCTCCCTCCTAAGCTTGATGATGGCTCACAAGCCTCTTTCTCTACAAGAGAAAGATGAAGAACGGATTAGACACACATTGGGGAAGATTTTAGAAGCTTAAAACACTAAAAGAACAGGAATTTAAGCTCTTCAAAAACCTATTCCCGAACTCAACTAAAACCCCATATAAACCTCTTCCTCCACCAAACTTAGCAAACCAACCTTTGTTTTATAGATCCATTTCAGCACTATCACTTCCTCTTCATCATGAAAACGAGATTCTAAACCCAACTCAACAAGATCTTACCTTTTTCTCTTAAACTTGGATGAAGAAGATGAAAGAAAGAAAACTCCCTACACTCATGACCTCACCTCTGCAGAAACAACTTTAAAACCCCCTCTAAACAACTTATTTTGGCATTTACCAAAATGCCCTCAGCCCACATCTTAAACCCCCACACAACCACTCCAAACCCAACAACTAGACCCAACTAGGCCCAAAACCAAAGCCCAAACTCTCGGGTCAACCAGACACACTAAACCGAGAATTCGGGTCGTTACAATTCTCCCCTCCTTAAAAAAAAATTTCGTCCTCTAAATTTACCTGTCAGGAAGAGATGAGGATACTGAGCTCTCATGTCCTTCTCCGCCTCCCACGTGGCCTCTTCGATTCCATGATTCCTCCACAAAACCTTTATCAAGGGTATACACTTGTTCCTAAGCTCTTTGACTCCTCTATCCATGATTCCGATGGGCCTTTCCTCGTAAGTCAAATCTGTATTGACTTCGATTTCCTCATGTTGAACCACATGTGAAGGATCGGAACAGTAACGTCTCAATATAGACACGTGGAACACATCGTGTATACGTGCCAACTCCGGAGGCAAAGCTAACCTATAAGCTACCGGTCCAACCCTCTGAAGAACCTCGTAATGCCCGATATACCTTGGGCTTAACTTTCTTTTGCGATCAAACCGGATGATACCCTTCCATGGAGATACCTTGAGAAACACTTTCTCACCAAGCTCATACTCGATATGCTTACGCTTCTTATCCGCATAAGCTTTCTGTCGGTCAAAAGCTGCTTGTAACCTCTCCTTGATGATCTAAACTTTCTCCTCAATTTCCTTAACAAGTTCCGAACCCACTATCTTTCTCTCATTGAGCTCTCTCCAACAAAAAGGTGTCTTACACTTGCGCCCGTACAAGGCCTCAAAAGGAGCCATCCTGATGCTCGACTGATAACTGTTGTTGTAAGCAAACTCTACCAATGGTAACTGCTCCTCCCAACTAGGAGCAAAGTCTACCGCACAACACCGGAGCATATCCTCTAAAATCTAGATAACTCTCTCAGACTGTCCGTCGGTCTGAGGATGAAAAGCTGTACTAAAGTACAACTTGGTATCTAGAGCCTCATGGACAGACCTCCATAACCTCGCTGTGAACCTCGGATCCCTATCCGATATGATCGATAGGGGTACACCATGCAACCTCACGATCTCCTTGATGTACAACTGAGCCAACTTCTACAAACTAAAGTCCATCCTCACAGGTAAGAAATGAGCTGACTTGGTCAACCGGTCAACTATGACCCATATAGCATCATGCTTCCTCAACGTCATCGGTAACCCAGTGACAAAGTCCATGGTCACACGATCCCACTTCCACTGTAGAATCTGGATAGGCTGAAGCAAACCTGAAGGAACCTGGTGTTCCGCTTTCACTTGCTGACATGCCAAACACCTTGTCACAAACTCTGACACATCTCTCTTCATGCACGACCACCAAAAGAAAGGACGAAGATCCTGGTACATCTTGTTACTACCCGGATAAACAGAAAAAGGACTGCGGTGCGCTTCCCTCAAGATACGATCCCTCAGATCCTCCAATGCGGGAACACACAATCGATCTTAGAAGTACAAGAAACCACCATCTCGTACTTCAAAGTCTGATGACTCACCCCTCTAAACAACCTCTAACTGAGCTACTAAATCCTCGTCTAACACTTGTGCTCTCTTTATCTCTTGAACAAGCGTGAGCTCCACACGCAAGTCAGCCAAAAGACCTCCGTCATCGGTCATCCTCAACCGAGCAAACAAAGCTCTCAAGTTCGACATGGACTTCCTACTCAAAGTATCGACGACCATATTTGTCTTGCCCGGATGATACTTTATGACACAATCATAGTCCTTTAACAACTCTATCCACCGCCGCTGTCTCAGATTCAACTCTCTCTGGGTAAGCAGATACTTCAAACTCTTATGGTCGGTGTAGATGTAGCATTTCTCCCCATAAAGATAATGCCTCCAAATCTTCAAAGTGAAGATAACTGCTGCAAGCTCAAGATCATGTGTAGGATAGTTCCTCTCATGGGGTTTCAACTGCCTCGAGGCGTAAGCAACCATCTTACCCTCTTGCATGAGCACCCAACCCAACCCATTCAAGGACGTATCACTAAACACCATATAATCTTTTCCCGGTTCTGGTTGCGTTAAGACCGGTGCCTCTGTCAGATAAGCTTTCAACTGCTTAAAACTCTGTTGTCTTCTCTCGTTTCACACAAACGGAAATCCCTTCTGAAGCAACTTGGTCAAAGGCGCCACTATGATCGAAAAACCCTTAACGAACCTCTTGTAGTATCCGACAAGCCCAAGAAAGCTACGGACTTCCGATACATTCCTTAGTGGTTTTTATTCCACCACAGCTTGTATCTTTTGGGGATCTACTCGGATACCATCCGCTGCAACTATGTGGCCAAGGAATGCCACCTCTGACAACCAAAACTCACACTTACTGAACTTGGCGTACAGACGCCTATCCCTCAACACCTGAAGAACAACTCTAAGGTGGTAGTCATGCTTCTCCTCCGAGCGTGAATACACCAAGATGTCATCGATGAACACAACCACAAACTGATCTAGATACGGCTGAAAGATCTGGTTCATCAAGTCCATAAAAGCTGCGGGTGCATTCGTGAGCCCAAACGGCATCACTAGAAACTCATAGTGTCCGTACCGCGTCCTAAAAGCGGTCTTCTGAACATCCTTATCCACCACCTTTAACTGATAGTACCCTGACCTTAAGTCTATCTTAGAAAACACACGTGCACCCCCCAACTGATCAAAGAGATCATCGATCCTAGGTAAAGGATAACGATTCTTGATCGTGACCTTATTGAGCTGACGGTAGTTGATGCACATCCTCATCAAACCGTCCTTCTTGTTAACAAACAAAACCGGTGCTCCCCACGGTGACATACTCGGCTTGATAAAACCGCTCTCAAGAAACTCCTGGATCTGCTGTTTTAACTCTCTCATCTCTTTCGGTGCCATACAATAAGGTGCTATGGACACTGGTGCCGTACCAGGCAACACCTCTATTCGGAACTCCAACTCACGGTCGGGAGGCAAACCAGGTAACTCCTCTGGGAAAACATCGGGATACTCGTAAACTGTCATCAAATTCTCTAAAGCTAGGCTGCCAACACTCACATCCACCACGTGAGCTAGGAAAGCCTCACAACCTTGCTAGATCAACCTCTGAGCTGTCAACGCTGACACTACATTTGGTAAACACGGGTTCCTTTCACCCCTCACAACAAGTTTAAAACCATCCGCCACTCTGAGCTTCAAACTTTTAGTTCTACACCCTAAACTTGCATCATGTTCGAACAACCAATCCATCCCTAGGATTGTGTCGAACTCTTGAAACGGCAAGATCATAAGATCGATCGGGAAGATAGATCCTTGCACCTCGGTCGGACATCTCCGATTCTAAATAACAAGAAAATTAATAGTAAACTGAACACGTATAACAGGGGAAGAAACTCAAGCAGAATGGTAGGGAATAATGTATACAAATAATGTCTCTTTTTAGTAGAGTAAGAAATATTTTGATTCCCTTTATGTATAATATGGATAATTTTTTAGCATCAATGATCCCCCAAAGATTATGTCTTCCTGAATCCTGATCGATTGAAGGTCAATAAAAATCAAGAAAAATTAAACAAGGCATAAAACTAAAGAGTTGGCATCCAATAAATTCATAAATATGAGATGCGACGACAGAAAAATAGAAACAAAGGATTGAGAAAGATATCCATCCATGAATGTGTATTACAAGGTAATCAGAAAGCCGATTTTCATAGTGTTGTGTTAATTTCTCACGTGAACTATAGATAATTATCATTCCTAGTTCTTACTCTTCAAGCCGATTTTAAATTTGTACCAAAACAGAATCATTCTGGCTCCACCTATCAGAAATTTTAATTTTTAAAATCAAATCCAGGAATCATGCAACAATAAACATTGCATACAATATTATAACTGAACAATAATGCGAAGAAAACATCTTAATTTGTTTGGAGGCAATGCTTAAAACTCCAAATCAAGAGAAAGACAGACTCAGAAATAATCAAATGCAGAAGTCAGAAAAAGCTTACAGCATGTCTTGCAATTGTTGTCGGTATTGAGGATTTTGTAGCATCCCTGTAAAAAATATGTGCAACAGAAAGACAATTGATATATGTTAAAAAACCATCCAGAAAATTTGAGCATATGCCTATATATTAAACGAAGAAAACACTTATATAAAAGCAAATAACTCCATTGAGGGAAATAAAACAAGCATTCCAGGATTCAGAAACCTGGGGAAATTACTTAGAACTGACTCTAAACATAAAAGTATACAGGCATCAAATCCCTTGGCATAAAAAAGGTTATGTAAAAGCTGGAAAGTCTGATATCAAATTTACCCAGACTGGAGACAGAACACCATCTATGCTTTTAACATATAAATTTTATAGAGACCACAAAACATGTCCTCTATTCCCACCTCCCCACCCATCCTCCTCAATCCTCATCCAGAAAGAAAAAAGAAAAGAAAAATAAACAAGGAAAGAGTGGTTAAGCATGGACTTACATTTAAATGTCTCAGGGTTCCTCATTTCCTCAGGTAAATATCTGTATGAATAAATAAAAGATTAAATTTCCTTATGAATAAATAGCACAGATTGCAATATAAGGGCTAATTATGATAAAAAATACAACTACAGCACCATGAAGAAGTCTACGCATAAAAGCATTTCTAAAACACAGAGATTTTACTTGGGGGAATTATATTTTTAGAGATGCTACTAGGACACAGCTGAAGGTAGTAAAGTGAAATATACAATTTCCCATCCATACACTCCTCCCTATCCTTTCCTTCTCTCTGTAGTTATATCAACACCCTAAGTAAGCAACCAGACAATCAGCTTCCAATACAACAGTTGATCTTTAGAAAGTCCAATTCCTAATACTTGGGATTGAATTTTATCCCATAAGAACAGTGACAAATGACTTCCAGACGAGAAACCCAACTAAGGAGGCAAAAAGGAAAGTTAGGTTTGCTTATCAAAGTTTTAAGAGAAAAAATTATTATACTATGATTCAGAGCTTCCGAGCTTTTAAGGGAGTTTTCAATGGACTTCACTCATTATTATATCTAATTCAGGTCATTCCATGTATTCAAAAAGTTAATTAAAGCCTACTAGCTTTAAAAGATTGAAATTTTAAAGCTGTATATTAGCTCCATGTTCATTCATCACTACATTTGAGATACCAAGCCTAAAAAATTATATGTTGGAAAGAAATAATTAGTTTTTTTGTTACTTTTTCTATTCCAAAGAATAATAATGGAAGAATGAACATTAAGAAGAAGTGTAAACTTGCACTACACCTCAGGTACACCAAGATGACATAATAAAAAAATCAGAAAAATAAAATGTTCGAGGAAAAGAAGTTTTATTACGGATAAACCATCTTCTGCACTGTTGGATCTTCCATCATTTTCTCTAAGGCATCCACAGATAAACCGGGACCTGCTCTTGCTGCAAATGTAACAGAATGCTTTATTAGATATCACAGAGAGTACAAGAATCTAAAAGCATGCTCAAAATGTGTACATGCATGATTAAATTGTTGTCTATGCATCGATACAAGCATACTATTGGCAGAGGAACAATGTACAACTTAATCATAAAGCAACCGAACTGCAACATAAGAGAGCAGCAAAAATGCAGCTGTATCAATGATGTAAGAGAACCACCTATTTGATCACCATTTAGCTATGTTGATACATGCATCAACAAATGTCTTTCAAAAGAGCTAATATTGAACAAAATAGCATTAATTACTATGAAAATTATATACATATCAATTCACGAAAACTCAAGTGATCTCAAGCACTTCCCTATCACTACGCTGCTTAGTGCCTCCTATCATAACTCAATTTATTATATCCCTCAATGTCAGAAGATTTATTGATCTCTTTCTCTTACATATTGGAATAACACTTTTTTTCCAAGCCATTAAGCTATAACCTCCCTTGGTCCAAGTAAAATTTTAAACCAATGGGAAAACAGCCAGAGCTTGCAATTGATACAAAACTCTCCATGTTTTTTTAACCTTCTCTTCAGACAGTTGTTACAACAACTACAAACCAAAACGTGTCACACTCTCATTTCAAATAATCATTTGATGTCAGTTACAACTGGCTCTTTACATACCAGTTGACTGGTAACCGCCAAAAGCACCAGAATCCTGCTTTGATGCAGCTCCATTGTCAGAAACCTTCAGACATTCAAAATTTCAAGTTTCCAGGGTATATGCATTGAAAATACAGAAATTAATCCATACAACCAGTCTAACAGCAAAAGCTTAAAAAACTTACATCCTTGGGAATCTGAGCATTGTCTGATGAATTTAGCTCTGCCACATCTTCAAAAGCATTCTTCTGTATGCTCTCTTCTGGAGAAACATCGACAAAAGCTGCAAATAGAACTTTAAATCAATCTTAAGAAACGATCTCGAGAACAAAATCTACAATTAGAATGTGATGAATTGTTAATTGAATCTAAAACCATCATTCAAAGTAGGAAATCCCGTTGATACTATAACTCAGTTTTATACTTCCATATATCAAATAAACCCATTATTCTATAGAATGGGAAGGAAGAATGATTTGTTAGTTTTCTAATGTTTCATATGCATGAACATGCCACATAAAATATTCCATTTTTCCTCAAAAGAGGAAAATTTGCACGATATAAACGTATACAATAAAAGTTCCATTTTACCATATTTCTTTGGTTCTGCAGTTTCTGTTTCACTTTTTCCTTCGGTTACTGGATCAGTTTTCGGGGCTGCTTCAACTTTTGTTGCAGGTACATCAACTGTAACTCTGCTTTGAGAAGGTGGGGGAGGGGGTGTGACAGGGCCTTGTGATGGAGGTGTTGGAAAAGGAAACGGGGATCCCGAAGGAAAAGCAGCATTGCCAAATTGGTTATTTTGTGTATTCATCTGGCCCATCATGGTTTTAAAAGCTTGCTGCATTGCATATTTCTGAATAATGGAAAGGTGGATATCATAAATCAATGAAATAACAAAACTATTGAGAGCCCTCCTCAACTAAGTGTCAAAGTTTAAGCCATTCGCCTCATCTTAAGCACATAAAGAAAGTTAATCATGCACTAACCAAATTTAGGCAAATTAAGGCACAACTCAAAGGCCATGAAAGAGAGTTGTTTATCTAGCAAACCATGGTAGGGCTCTGATATGACAACCAAGAAACTTACAGTAAAACAAAATCTATATATCATACTAATATGGTTCCACTACCCTTGCAGACCTATTCAAGGAGAAACTGGAAAGCAGAAGACAAGGAGAAAATAGTGGAAGACCAACTCCAACTTCCTCAGCTACTTGGACTACATGATCACCATGATGTACATGATGCTAATGAGGAGTTGCAAGTCTTACCTTAACAACCTGCATGTTTTCCATGTTCCCACAACTTCAATTCAGCTGTGTTATCCATTATCTACTACCTAATAGGGATTTAGCTACGTTTTCCAGAAAGAAAGAAAAAAAACAGTCCAAGTAATTTATTATAAATATCCTAGGAGTTGTTTCTAGTTTCATATGCAATTTTGTTATTTGAATTTCAAGATTATTGGTTGTAATAGTGTCAAGATTGTTACACTGCTACAGCTTTTATATTGTTACACTGCTACAGCTAATAAATATTCCTATTTTGTTCTTTATCTTCTCCTCTTTTGGTTAAAATTCTGCTCACCATTGTTGTCTAGATACGTGTACTTGTCCTGATGCCATAAGCCCATAACACAGAAGGGAATAGAGTCATGCCCTGTAAAGATAATGTCAAGGTACGCTGCCCCCATGAGGTAAACTTCCCAACACATCCAATTGAGATCTGACAGAAATTTAGGAGGCACAAATTATACAACTAGATCTTACTGGATTGGATTCTACACCTTGGATTCATATTTTCCATTAAAAACAACTTTATTGTCAATAAGAACCAGCACCCTCCCCCCACCCCACCCCCACCCCATGGGTCCCAGGCAGGGCTCATCTCCCTTTGAGATGGAAGTGAAAGTTTAACAAATATCAAAAATACAATTTTACAGGATAACTATACGCACTGTGAGCAAACTTGTATTATCTTATCTTGTTTTGAACTATCATCATCTATTACAGCCTTGATTATTGGATTTCAAAGAATGTATAGTGAATAAAATCACTTACATAACCAAATAATTTGTTCAAATTAGTACTGCACTACTGCTGCATATCCCTCCAAAAGAAAACTTCGATAGATAAAAGAAGGCACCTTGACAGAGAAACTTGAAAAAGTAATGGAAAGACATTAACATCCACTTATAGTTTATAGTACGTCATTGAAGTACCAAAATCTACTTCCAAAACTATAACATAAGAATCAATCACACAACTTACAGGCAAAACAATACAATCATACCTCATAGGAAAGAAACCCTCACCTTTAAGCTTGAAGCTACCTGTCATTTCAATCAACTTCATTAAGATATATACAAAAAATAGACAAATTCCAATTAATAGAGTAACACTAAATGTCACTCAAAAAGTTTGAAAAGAAAAATAGAAGCTTTGTGTTCACCCATGTAAAAAGTGCTGAGAGCCCAACACCTACTCCAATCCAGAAAAGCGGTGACCCTCTGCAAAATATAAACAAATAAACAGCTAAACAAAGAAATATGCGTTCATTACAAAGTTACTAAGAAGAAAAAGGATTAAAATGAATAAATGACTAAAAATTGTTTTTATTCTAAAAAGTTTGCTCATTTTTCCCATTCTCAAAACCAGGACCTAGAACCCAAAGATAATAGAAGGAAAACGATGGACTAAATTACATTTGAGAGGACGGCGGCGGCACAGTTGGATAAGGGTTGGTTCCAACCGAAGAAGTTTGTTGATTACTTGAAGAAGAAATGCTGGCAAACCTTTCGTCTCTAAATTTTCTGAAAACTGCATTAACAAGAACAGAATAAGATCAAATTATAATAAACTTTAAAGGTAAGAAACAAAGAAATGAAAATACCAATTTGGGTGAGACTCCGTGGAGGAGTAGCGTGCGCGGAGCAGGAGAATCTGGAACGACGAGGAGCAATTCTGGAAGTTGGAAAAGTGAAAACTTTGGTAGGGGTTTTCAGAGTATACATAGGATTCTTATTAGTCTTGGTGTGTCCTAAGAGAAAAAGCTTTGGAGGTGAAGAAGAGGATGAAACCAACGCCATATTCATGTTTTCCATTGAATTTTACAACACCCCAGTGATAGAATTAGTGATAATTGAAGTGAGGAAGGAAGGGTGCGAGGTAGAGAGAAAGAGGGAAGGAAAAACACAGTGAGAATGGGATAAACGACGCCCCCAAGTGGTATATGTTTGATATTAATTATACCTAAACTAAAAATTGTATCTTTGGGAGGTGTTTGTTTATTTGGATAATTCTATTCCCTTCAGGGTGCTATAATTACACAATTTTTTCATTTTTACTTGACAAAATTGTTGGATTAATTTAATATAGGGAAAGTATATAAATGATCATTGAATATTTAGTGTATTTTTATTTTGATCATTTAACGTTTAAATTTTTTGTTAGAACCATAAATTTTTTATTTTATTTTTTCCGTTAATTTTTGTTATGTAAAAATTTAGTTTTCATTTTGGTGTATGTTTCATGTTTTAAAATTTGAGTGACCTTAATAAAAATTTAGAAAATTTGATAATTAAAATAAAAGCACTCTAAAAGTCTAACAACCATTGATGTACTTTATCCTTTTATATATCATTTTTATGTTTTCGGAGATCACATGTTTGAGCACCAGTAATAACAATATATGTACAATGATTGAGAATGTCCTCTAGTACAGTTACTATTGTATCCACTATAATTAAATAAAAAAAATTATGTTAGTACTGAACTAATTTTATATATGATTTTATTAATCAATTAATCTAAATGGATTATTATAAAAATATAATTTTTAAACTTAATTAACTCCATTCACAATGTACTTTTACATTTTTATCTCATACTTTAGATTATTCAAAAAGATTCTTAGTTGTATAAATTCTTATATTTATTAATTCTTCCTGTGATAGTTATCTCGTATCAAGGATCTAACAGCCTTATTAAAAAAAATCAAAACTCTATTATCTTTGTTCTGAAATTTCATTATTTTGTTCCGGTTTGCAGGTGTGCCAAGTTAACAGGGCTATCTATAATAATCCTTCAAGTAGCTGCTCAACCAGCAGCATTTCTCCATGGCATCCAGTTCCAAGTTTTACAAAATTTTATGGATTAATAAAGCAAATATACTATCTGATCCTCAAAATATGCAGAATGAACCTGGAATATGTTCAATTTGATGCTCCATTGATGGTTTCAACCCTACTACTATCTGAATCAGCCCTAGACCAAAATTTTAGAAAGCCAAGCTTTCTATCTAACTATTTTGTCTTGCAAGCTCTGCCATGAAAATCCTTAGAAATTGAAGTCTGCAAATCACCACTGGAAAAATTTAAAGCTTGCATGTAAACATTGTTGATTAGATGAAAATTCCATAACCTGATATGGTTGCAACTTGCGAGAATTTTGTCCTCTCACTCGCACTTTTTTTGTGTTGTCTTTAAATCTGTACGCTGTCTAAATACTGGAGCGTAGTTATGGTGCCGGATAAGCAGGATCAATATGAAAGTATTAGCAACCAGAAAAAGTAGGCTTGCCATCCAGAGCTGTAGGAAGACATTCTTGCCTTTAAACTCAAGCAGGTAACCCCACAATAGCCAGTGGGTTTGAGCTCCCATCCACAAAAGAATACAACATAGTCCTTTCCATTTAAACTTCATATTGGTCCATGGCAAAATAAGTGGCAAGAGGCAAAAGAACCAGACAAAATACTGTGCTGTTATTACCTGTCCAAGAAGTAGATTGAGAATAGATATGAAATCACAGATTTTTCAGGTCCATAAAGTAAAGCTAGGAATGCTAAATTTGCATACCTTATTGAATGTTACAAATGCCACCGTCTGTACGAAGAAGCAGAATATGAGATCCTTTGCGAAGCAGAAAACAAGGACCAACTGCACTATAAACTGTGGCAAAAAGGAGATGAGCTTTTCCAGAACAGAAAGATCACGCTCATAGTTAAGATAGATATGGTAGAAATAGATGGAGAAATTATGTCTTGGATCTGCGCGAGTAAGATGATAGAGCAATGCCTCGTGTAGAAATTCCCATCCATATAATCGGAAGAAAAAAACAGTACAAAGGAGGAAAACACTCCCTGAAACGAGACCAAACAAAATTCTTGACCTTGTGAAAATGCTTTTAAATGCAATCCATGCATCAAACTGATCAGTCACTTGTAAATTAACTTGACGAATCTTCCCTTGAATTTGATTAGAGGTCCAATCACAGAGCAAAAGCTTCACACCAGATTGAAACAAGCGTGGATCAAGAAAAAGGATGATGGGAAGCGCATAGATTATAGGATAAATTCTGAAGTGAACAATAAGACCATACCAACATGCAGCTTGTACCACATTACCTATCAAGAAGAAAGAAGGAAATCAACAGAGCCAACCAGAATAAATCAAGTTAAATTGGATAACAGGACTCCTCTTAATGTAGTGTCCAATCATCGATGGAAAAAAAAGGACATACTATTAGATATATAGCATATGAGAAACTACTGTAACGAAAGCTTTACCGTTTGATGCCCAACTCATAACTTTCTGAATGATTAATCAATTGAAATCAAGTAGGCAGGCTTATGAATGCTACATCGGAAAATCCTTCCCACTAAGTCAGTACTAGTTCAAGTCTTTTCACTCCCTAAAAAGATGAGTTGGATCACTACAAGTAAAATCATAGAGTTTGTTGCATTAAAGACACAATTCAAATAACAATATCATCTTTTCGAAACCCCAAACATCCCAAGGAGCAGCTTATGCAGGTAAGACTCTCCCTTACAACACCAGTTTTTAAATTATTGACAAATTTATAAAAGTCTTCATATCAGCTGAAAAACTAAGGTGCAACTAAGTTTTTAAGTTGTTTTCTTAGCAGGTTAAAATGGCTAGAAGCATGACTAGCCCTAACTGTAGAAATCCAATGCATACTAGGAAGGTAATCAAGAACCTAGACAGACTTGTAAGTAGGATTGTCAGCACTCCGGTGTTCCCTCAAGATTTATTCAACCTAGAGTCCGATCCAGCAATTCCAGGTGCGTTATAATTATATCAAAAAGCCAGAAACCCAAGAATTAATTGGCATTGACGTCAACCTTGAATCCTCACAATGACTATAGGTGACACTGAAAACCAAGACACCTTATTTACCAAAAAAACATAGAAGTAAGCCTTTACCTAAGAGCTATCTTTTCTATTTGGCAAGGATGACAGAACCCAATTGTTTTAGGCTCATATATAGGAAACTAATACATATGATACCAAAAGGAAAGCATGCCATAGTATAAGCAGGCAAGGGATGTACTGAGGGGGGCTTGAGTGGGCAGTCGCCTCCTAAAAATTCATATATAATTTAGAAAAAATCTACCTATTTTCTATTGAAAAACTATTTTTGCCCCTAACATAAAGTCCTGGGTCTATCCCTGAAGCATGCTGAGGTAGCATGATGGTCAACACCGTTAACGTCAACAACAAACTCAGTTACTTAGTATTCAACTACCTTTCAGTTTTGTCCTTAGCCTTTCAGGTCCATTGTTAGCATTTTCAGTTCGATTGTCCTTAAAGCAAAAATATTTAACTTAAAAGGGCATAACAAGTCTGCATACCATTAATAAGACATATAATAATCCACAAAATCATGGCACAAACAATAGGTTCACAGTTTCCCCGAGTTCCAATTGTGAAGGTAAATGGGTTGAAAAGCCATATCAACATGGAATACGTGCATAGATGATCAGGCACCTTGCGCTGCTTCAATATGATTCGGATAAACAACCCAACAAGTAAATCTGCAAAAAGAGGATCAGAGTCAAAATGCACAATGAAATTCAGACATGGTTTTTATCTAAAGAACAAACAGTTCCCAAGTGCAAGATCAACAAACTTAATTCTAACATGGGTAAATTCAATACACTACAATTGGTGTTGAAAACTGGAAAATAAAAATACCTGAAGCTGAGAAGAGAAACTTTCCCCAAGAACCGGCAATAAAGGAGTTGGGGATTAACAGAAAAGCAAGTAAAGGTGAATACCGGTAAGTGGTTCTTTTATAAGGAGACTGACCAGAAGCCATTAAAGCCGCAGCGTCAGAAAAAACAAGGTAATCCACATCTGTGTATCTAACTTCCATATGGGCATCTTGCCATTCACCATACAGGATCAAACCCACACGGAAAATGGCTGATATGAGGAAAATCGAACCGGGTTTAAGCGAATTCATGGCTGAAAATGTAAACTTTGAGGAAACAAAATTAGACCCAAATCAAATCTTTTTTCAATCTGAAGAAAAGAAGGGAAAATGTGGTATTTGGGAGTGTACAATCTATGAATCCATGGAGATGAAAGGAAAGGAAGTAAGAAAATCTAGATCCATTTGAATACGCAGTGAGAGTGATATTCAAGATGGTTATCACGATCAGATTAGTTAACAAAGTGTTAGTTAATAAATAAAGGGGTAAACTACACTATTAGTCGTGAACTATTTATATTTTCTATTTTAGTCACTAAATTATTTTTTAACAAACTATTATTAATGACCGTTAAAAAATTAATAATAATATTATATAATTTTTTATTTTATTTTTTATTTTT
This sequence comes from Abelmoschus esculentus, assembly GCA_035048815.1. Taxonomy (NCBI): domain Eukaryota; kingdom Viridiplantae; phylum Streptophyta; class Magnoliopsida; order Malvales; family Malvaceae; genus Abelmoschus; species Abelmoschus esculentus. The sequence continues at coordinate 24,992,379 of JAUCBN010000001.1, forward strand.
TATATTATTTTCTCTCTTCTTATTATCATTTCATATGATATTTTTATTTTCAGTATCATTTATTATTAAAGATTTTATATTTAATATTCGTAGTTTGTTTGACCTCCTCATTCATCAATTTCTAACGTTGTAAAATTAGAGTTATCGACCGTGAGAGTTCAATAAAAGAAATATTTCTTTTGTTGAATCAACGATCGAAGGTGAAAAAATGAAAAGTTAGAATTTTAGAGTTAAAGATGATGAGTTTTTATAAATTAAATATTTTAGGGTTTTTAAAAATAAAAAAAATATATTTTTTAAAAATATAAATAAGTCATATGTCACATTTAATTGGATAATAATTTTTTAATATATGTAAAAAATATATAAAATAATTACAGAATAAAGAGTTAGACGCTTCTTTCACCTAAAAATAATTTATATATTTGTATAAAAACGTATAATTTGATATTTTTTATGGTTAAACCTTACAAAGCCAAATATTTTGATCACAATTATTATAAATTAGTAATTAATTTTTTACCACCAAAACTAAAATAATATCTAACATTCTGTCTTTTTACATGTAATTAGTGAGTAAATAATTATCAGATAATTATTTAAAAATAAACAAACATAATTATATGAATCAAAAATAATACGATAAACAAAATCCATAATATAATCTCTACGAATTACATCTCAACATTAGTTTTTAAGTGTTTGACAACTTCAATTATAACCTAAACCAAATATTAGTTGATACTATACGGAGAAGTCTTCAACACCTTTATTTTGTACTTAATATATGTTGAAATACTTTTAGATTAATTGAAAATTACTCTTTTAATAAGGTGGGTTTATTGTCGGATATCGGATTAAATCGGATTTGGTTTTTCAGATATTCTGGTTTTTGAATCGATGATATAGTGATCCGTATCCGATCGAGAGAAAAAAGCGGATATTTGCATATTCGGATAATCGAATATCTAATTATCCGAAAATATAATTTGATTAAATTAATTTTTTGAATTTGAAGGTTGTATTTATAAAAAAAATTGGAATTTCGAATATAATAAACAACAAATTTAATACAACAAGATTCACATTTATAAAAATTCCAATTTTTAAAATTTTTGAATATAGCAAGCACTGAATTGTTGAATATAACAAGATTAATATTAATAAAAATTTGAATTTTGGATTTTGGATTTACGGATAATCTGAAACTTAAAATATTGTGATTCGTATCCAATCTGGAAAGCTTAAAATTGGATCGAATATCCGGTCCAAAAATAAAGACCAGATCGGATATCCTAATTTTTGTATCAAGTCAATGGATAATCGAATGAAATTGACCGGATCAGATATTTTTAAACACCTCTACTAATAACGAATGACACACACTATTACACATTATTAATGTTATATACCAAAAAATATACATTATTATTCTTTTAATAACATTTAGACAACTATTAAAATATTCTAAAACTCAACGTACCATATATTATACCTTAAAACTAAGCTAAATTTTAAATTATTAAAAAAATCCAAAACTTTCAATCATTTACCCCAAAAGATAGATGATTAAATATTAGAAAAAAAAAATAATTCAAATTTTAATATTTACCTTAAATGACTCTGGTTTCATGTTTTAAACGATTATGAGACGAGATTCTGCTTAAAATAGGATTAGGAAGATTTTAAATAAAGATTAATTTTGTTGGTCAAGGAAGATAGTCGTAGAGAATGGAGAATTAATATTGATATTTTAAATTAGAGATTAAAAAATATTAGAAAACAAAAGGACGAAAGAGTTAATTGGATTATATTTTTTTTTGAGTAAATAAAATTTAACTTTGTTTTGAAATTTGTTAATTATATATCGAGTCATTGAGAATTTTAATATTTATTTTAAAACCATTTAAAAAATTAATAGTGTGTAACAGTGTGTAACCTTAATAATATGTGTCACAGGATTATTACTCTCCTTCTAAAAGACACGTCTGATTGGATATATCGTCACCGTTTATATACTCTAAGATTTCTCTGTCTTTTCCCAGACATGATATTTTTCTCCATTAAATTTCGTAACGCTCTTGTCACAGGCTTTCGCTCTCGTGGTTGATCAATTATCATGATTGTCCACTCTATCTATACCACTCATGGGTGTTCGGTGTGGAATCCGACAGTTAAAGAGTTGTTCTGATACTATTTATCATAGGTTTATTATTTTCCTCCTAAAAATATATATGATAGGATGTACAATATCATCGTTTATATACTCTAATACTTTTTTAACGTAAAATTATTTTTTTTATCTATTTTAGACGTGACATATAACTAACTTTGTACGACAACGACGAAAATAGATTTAACTTTAGGTTTCTTTACACATCACCTTTTCTTTCTTTACCTCAAACACTAAGGAAACTGTATGAATAAATGTTATGTGACAGCTACGAAATATGCCCTAAAACAAGTAAACAACGACGCATGGAACGAAAGTAGATCCATGAAAGGGCCATTTTCAAGTGTTAAAAAAGGTGCATGGACCGAAGAAGAAGATGACATTCTTACCAGAGCAAGTAAGAATAATTTAGATTTTTTTTTATTAAAAAAATTGATTTCAATTTTAGGAAGATGATGAGTCAGAAGAGGGAGGTGCAGGCTTGAATTGCTGTGGACTGAAGGGGGTTGTATTATTTTTGGCCTCCGTGACCTGCTAGGGAACAGGTAAGGGATTCAGCTAGGATTTAAATTAGAACATGTATAGATTTAAGTTCGACTCGAATTCATGTTTTCTCGAATTCTTATTAACCAAATTAGAGTTACGTTATGTTTGTTTTTGTGTTTAAAAAATATTTTGAGGTAAAAAAATCTATCCAAAATGATATATTTGAAAATGTGTTTATTTTATCGTGATATATGATGTGTGTACACGTTAATGGTGTATAATGACGTGTGTCGTTTATTCACTTTTAGACTCATTCTATAATATAAAGGATAAACTATTCTAGTAACCACCCAACTAATTGGAGATATCTATTTTGGTTATCCAACAAACGAATTCGTCAATTAGGTTATCCACTTTTAAACTCTACCTATTTGAGTCACTGCCGTTAAAATTCTAACGGAGAAAGTTAACGACAATAACGTGACTGTTAAATAAATATGTATAATTACATATTTAATCCTTATAATTTATTTATTATTTTAATATAATCCTAATTTTAAATTAATAAATAAAATTAATCACCCAATTGATTCATGACACGTGTCATTACCTGGTTATGGAGAAAAAAAGAAAAGAAATAAAAGGTTAAGGGTGATAACACATGTCATCAATCGATTGAGTGATTAATTTTATTTATTAATTTAAAATTAGGATTAAATTAAAATAATAAATAAATTATATAGATTAAATATGTAATTATACAGATTTATTTAACAGTCACGTCACTATCGTTTACCTTTTCCTTAGAATTTTAACGACGGTGACTTAAATAGGTAAACTTTAAAAAATGAGTGACCTGAATAACGTGTTTATTAGTTGAGTGACCAAAATACTATCCCCAATTAGTTGAGTGATTACTGGAATAGTTTACCCTAATATAAATGCTAAATGGCATTTGAGAGTAAGAAATATGAGGTAAAATATGTATTAAATAGTGACGTTTTCAAGGAAAGTAGATGGTAAGGAAATGGAAGGTTCATGTTCCAGTGTTAGAAAAGGTGCATGGACTGAAGAAGAAGACACTCTTCTAAGGCAATGCATTGAGAAATATGGAGAAGGAACATAGCATAAAGTTCCTTCCAGAGCAGGTAAAAAGGAAACCATTCTTCTCCATTTGATTTTTGAAGATGATGATGATGTATAAGAGCGTAAAATTTCAGGTTTGAATCGTTGCCGGAAAAGCTGTAGGCTGCGGTGGTTGAATTATCTGAACCCTAATATCAATAGAGGAGCTTTCGCCGCCGATGAAGTGGACCTCATCAGTCGCCTACATAGATTACTCGGGAACAAGTAAGTCGATCGTTTATTCGTTTTGTTCATCGCGATGACCATCTTTGCTTTGGAAAAAATCCTAATAATAATAATAATAATAATAATTCTCTACGAAGAATTTAAAATAATTATTTTTAATGATCTAGCAGTGATAACAGAATTATATTTTTTATATATATTTTTAATTTTTTATAATAAATATATATTTTATAGATAAAATGATTTATACTCGTATTTTTTAAGATAAATAGATAATACTTGTTGGATTCAAAAAATAGATATTTTAATTAGGCACCAATCCAATCAAAATAAGTTGTAGCTTTGATGATCTTATTTGCATCATCTCTTGCCTTTGGTTTATTAAAACATATATGTTTGGTGGAAAATTATCACACGACTCGTTATTTATGATCTTATTTAATAATATTTTTTATTTTTTATAAAATGAATCCTTATTTTTTAAGGTAATTTTTTATTTTTTACAATAAATTTTATTAGATAAAATTATAAATAATTTAGTGAATTAGTATCACGTTATTAGGGATTGGGATGCATGCTCTAAATGAAGCTAGTACTACTATACCCAAGAGCCAACGTGGATACGATTCTAAAGATTTCGAGTAAAAATCTTCTATCCTTAATCATGCTTTCTATTAAAAAAATTAATTTGTGAACTTTAATTATAATTTTTACATCTTAAACTCTAAACCCATTAATTTAAAACGATGACACCGACAAATGATTTACGCCCCAAAACTTAATACTTAAATCAATTATCGTTGAAAAAAACCTTAAATCAAATTGGTGCATGAACCATCTTGTCTAATTAGTGGTTAATGGAACGATTATTGTTTTTAGAGGTCACAGATTCGAACATCAATAATACCAACACAATGATTGAACGATCAATGTCTAATGGTTGAAGAGTATACTTTAGAACAGATATTACTGTAACCACTGTTGTTGATTTAAAAAAAATAATGTGTAATTGGTCTCTATACTATAATTCTCGTTACAAATTGTTTTCTAAATTCATTAATATTTTAATTTTATCGTCAAATTATAATTTTTATTCTAAATTAGTCTCTCAAAGTTTAAACATTTCAACTTCACCCTCAATTGCAGATGGTCGTTGATTGCCGGTAGATTGCCTGGAAGAACAGCAAACCATGTGAAAAACTATTGGAACAAGCACTTGCAGATGAAAAAGGTCAATCCTTCCGACAATAACTCGAACTCGAACCCGAAACCTCATCTAAATCCATCGATATCAAACACGAAAATCTTCAAACCGCGACCTCATACGTTATCGAAGAACATTTTCCCTTTAACCTTAGATGGAAACAAGAGCAGCAGCAACAACAACAACATAACAGTAGCAGCAACACCTTCGAGCAACAATCTCGTACCGACCGACACCAGCAACACCGAGAATGAAGCGACAATGTGGTGGGAAAATATGTTGATGCATGAGACTGAGGTTGATGATCAACATCCAGCTACAGGCACTGATATGAATGAAGAATTGGGGTTGGTTGAGGAAGGCAATTATGGTAATTTACAGGACCTTTTTCTTGATGCAGAGTTCTGGAATGTGTTCAACCCATAGCCACAAATTTTAGTCCTAATACTTTTCAAATGTTTAATTTTAGTCATGAACTGAACTTTAAAGTCAAATTCTGCATAGTGTTTCAGATGGGGTAATGATTCTAAAAGCATGAGATTCTGCATGCTGAATACATCACCATGTTCGTAAATTCCAAGAATTCCAAACGGTCTACGTGGAATCTAAACATAACAATAATATCTGTGGTCACGTCTCAAAGCACATGAATGAAAAAAAAGGACAAAATTTATGACATCTTACCAAAAAGTTCGATTCTTTTAAAATACTTACCGATGCTAGTGACGGTTTAAAGATTTTAGGAGTCTGTGTAATTTATTATAATGTGAGTCTTAGAAGCAATTGTTCATAACTTTTACTAGTTTTAAAAATGTGACCCTTAGAAGTAATTATCCTTTTTAGAATCCTGTGCGGCTCGTTTCTATTGCGGTTGTCCATAACCTCAATAGTTTTATAGAAACAATAGAAATAGAAATAATCAATAAGATACTAAAATCAATTATCACATTTAGAACATAATTATAACGTAAAATTTCGAGATTAATATCATTTCATAAATGTAGTTTATCAAAATTTTAGGCCTTTTTTTTAATAGGCTTTGTGCGATCGCTCTTATTATGCCTGTCCAGACCCCACTACTATGCTGTAAATAAATGAAGTAACCTTTGTATTTCATGTTTAGAATGGTAGGGGCAGAATTATTAAAGCATTGGAGGGGTTATGGTCCCAAACTTTTTAATGCAATTAATTTTTAAAGCAGAAGAAAACATAGTTTGAGGGCTGTTTTTTTAAAACAAAATAAAAGTTAAGAACTTATACAAGTGTATTAACGTGTAAATGATTATACAAGTTAAGTGGTAGTTAGGGGTTTAATTTTTAATATAATCAAATTAATTGATCTGATTTGAATTTTTTTAAATTTTATATATTCGGATTATTTATAGGTTAATTTAGATTGATAACTTATAAAGGCTCTTTTTATTCTATTCACAATGTTAGAATTTGAATCTTGTTCAAATAACCTAGCCTCTCATTGTATTGGTTGTCGGTGATTTATTCGGGTGTAATTCGTCTACCTCCTAATCTGTCTTCATTGATGTTACCATTTTAAATTAGTGGGTTTATACTTCAAGATTAATGGTTGTGGTTAGGGTTTAGGGAATTAGGAGTATGGTGTATTTTAAAGGTGTATGGTTTAGAGTTTAAGATATAGAAAATCAGGGTTAAGGTTAGGATTTAATTTTTTTTTACTTTTTTACGTAAAAAAAGACACGATTAAAAGGTGAAAGATTTCTACTCGATTTGTTCTTAGTATACGTCAAGTTGAGTAATCAATTAAGACATGTATCCGCATAAATTGAAAGGTTTGGCTTCTGGTTGGACTGGTGGCTGCAAATGCAATCAATATCAGAGGAGATCGTCACTAACTTTGTGCGGATACAAAACCATGCACGTCGCCATTGTTGTAAACCCTTTCTCTTTCTTTACCACCAAACACTTCGAAACGGTATGCATAAATGGTTGGCATTTGAGAGTTAGGAAGTACAGCCTAAAAGAAGTATTAAACAGATACGTTTACAAGGAAAGTAGATGCTATGGAACTGGAAGGTTCATCTTCCAGTGTTAGAAAAGGTGCATGGACTGAAGAAGAAGACATTCTTCTAAGGAAATGCATTGAGAAATATGGAGAAGGAAAATGGCATAAAGTTCCTTCCAGAGCAGGTAAAAAGGAAACCATTCTTCTTCATTTGATTTTTGAAGAAGATGATGACGTAGAAGAGTGACAATTTCAGGTTTGAATCGTTGCCGGAAAAGCTGTAGGCTTCGGTGGTTAAACTATCTGAACCCTAACATCAAGAGAGGAGCTTTCGCCGCCGATGAAGTGGACCTCATCATTCGCCTACATAACCTCCTAGGGAACAGGTACGTCACTCTTCTGTTCATTCAATGACCTTTAAATTGCCAAAACAAAAGTATCACATCCTAGCAGTTTGGGTTTGTTTAGAATCGAGAAATTATTATATGATACTGATTTATTATATGATTTATAATTTTATTTAATAAATTTTATTTATTTAATAATATATAAGAGTATTTATTGTTGGATACCAGTCGAATCTAATCCAGTTTTTTTAGATATCTATTTCTTGGATTGATGATATAATGATATATATCCAATTTGAAAAAAACTGGATATTTAGGTACGGATAATCAAATATTCGAACATCTAAAAATATTTTTTTAATTTAATTATTTTTTTAAATTTAAAAATAATATTTATGAATTATTTAGAATTTCAAATATAACAAACAACAAATTGTTAAATATAAAAAATTTACAACTATAAAAATTTTAATTTTTAGATATAAAAGCATCAAATTCTTCAAAATAAAAAATAACATTTACCAAAACTCATATTTTTGAATTTTTGAATAATAAAAAATTTAAAATATTGCGATCCGTATCTAATCTATAAAATTTAAAATGGAATTGAATATTTAATCCGAAAATAAAAATCAAATCAAATATTCAAATTTTCAAATCAGATCAATGGATAATCAGTTTGAATCAATTAGATTTAATATTTTTTGAACACGACTAATAATATGTAAAAAAGGTTGAATATTCACTTTAAAAATAAAATAAAAAAAATTGTTATTGGATGCGACCGTATATGACGTGATGAGCTATGTCTATTTAATAAATTTTAGTTTATATTTATATTAAATACCTATTTGAATACTTTATTAGTTATCAATATTTTAAATTTACTAGTATTAATTATATTATAAATATTATTTTCAATATAGAATTACAAAACATATTTGAAGGATGTATATATCATTTTATTACTTACATACCTAATTTTAATACTCTAATTTAATTAATTATTAAATTCAAATGATATGCATATGTATTAATATCATATATTTGAAAGAAAAATAATTATTTAAGTATATATAAAAATATATTTTACTTCAAAAGTATATATGAATTATTTAAATATAAATATAAATGTGTGGAAATAGAAAAAAATATAAGCATAAAAATGTCAACATATAAGTTAAAATACAAAATATTAAATTAGGTTATTTAACGTTAAATTTACATTATCTGAAATTTTTGATAAATATTAAATATAAAAGATTTTTATATGTCTTACGTTAAAATCTTTAATATTAAAAAGCTCATATTAATTAACAGTTTTTTAAATGAGAAATTTTACTCTAATCTCTTTATTATAATTTATTATCTATTAAACATTTAAATTAATAAATTTAATTGATTAATCTTTTAATTTTAACTTAAAATAGTTTATCGAACATATTTTTGTTCTTTATAGATTTTTTTTTCTTACCAAACATGTAACATCACCTGAATCTTCAATGTCTTAATTTCCTTCCTACTTTCTTTAGCTTTATTTATTAAGCTATAGGCCCATGTAATTATTGCATGTTCGGCTTTTGAATGAACCCCAACTCTTACGATACGAGAAAAATTATATGATGTGTCATTCTCGTTATGTTATTATTTATGAAATTTATTAATTAAATATATTAAATTTATTAGTTTATTTTTATTAAATAAAAATTTATTTAGTAAAAAAGTAAAATAAAAAATTAATAAAATAAATATATTTAATTAATTAATTTTATAAATGACGTGACGAAAACGATTTATAATATAATTTCTCTGTAACGTGCTTTACTTTTGATAATTTAATGTCATTGAATTTAACATATAATTTATATTTTAAAACATCTTATCCAGTTAAACATCATTTATTCTAATTCCATTCCTAGCAGAGGATTGGTCTTATACATGAGATGATATATCCATCAAACTAGATTCAAGATTCGATTTGTAACGACGGAATATAAAATAAAAGTTTGAAGGGATAATTTAAATTTTTAAAAATTTGAAAGATTAAACTAAATTTTTTAACAGTTTTGAGAAATTTAACAATGGATTTTTAAAATTTGGAAGAGAATTTAATTAAAAATATTTAAAAATTTAAAGTTTAATATATTTTTTAAAAATCTTAAGGGGTCAAATTAAAATTTTTAAAATTATAAAGATAAATTTTGAATTTCTCAAAATTAGAGGTGTGGCCCTTCTGACCCTTAAAAATAGTTTCTAAGATTGTGAATATTGTAAATTGAGTTGAAGGGTGATCTCTATAATAAGATTATATGATACTAAATTTGAATTAACCCATAACTGAACTATCATTAAACCCCAAAGTAATTGAGTTTTATGTGTGCATTTTAATATTTTTTTATAAAAATTACTTGACTTATAAATTTATATTTTTTCTTCTGATCTCTCCGATAAGAATCATGATAAAATAACAGATACAATAAAGATTAGGTGAATCTCAAAAATCATGTAAGTGATAAAAGAAGGCTGATCAATTTTATGAATCATAGAACAAAAATAATTTTAAATTTTATACTCATAACGAGCAGTAAAACATAATAAAATAAAAATTTTAAGCATAATATAAATTTTGCGACGTTTATTAAAAAACACTGTTAAAAGTGCCGCTAAAAACCAAATTTACCATCGTAAATATTCACAATCATCCTTCTCGATTCATATCCCTATGTATGTTGGTCACACTGATAGCGAAGTTATTTTAGTGCGAATAATTAAAAAGTTATTATCTTTAGGGTTATATTTTAATATACTTGTTTTCCGACATAAATAACAATCTCAGGTGGTCATTGATTGCCGGAAGATTACCAGGAAGAACAGCAAACGATGTGAAAAATTATTGGAACACACACTTGATGAAGAAAAAGGTGGATCCTTGTCTAAATCCATTGAAACCCAATCCCAGTGTCATCAGACCACGCCCTCAGATCTTATCAAAGAACAGCACTTTCCCAGTAATCTTGGAGAAAAACAAGACAGCAGCAGCAACTACAGACAGCAACAATATTTTAGTATCATCTAACATTGGCAACAGCAGTAGTTATTGCTTCCCCAAGGAGACTGATGAGTTCACGAGGTGGGAAAATGTGATGATGACCGAGGCCGAGGCTGAGTTTGAGCATCAGCAGCACCTGCAAGGCTCCATCAATAATATGAGTCAAAGTGTGTTTGGAGACCAGACTATCAATGAAGAATTGGACCATTCAACCACCTCAAATTTCCAATTATCAGATTTGGAGGTGATGGAGCAAGACAATTATGGTAATTTGGATGAGCTTTTTCTTGATGTAGACCTCTGGAATGTGTTCGAACAATAGCAAGAAATAGTATGTATGTATTTATGTCTATGTGTCGTTCATTAGGTGGCTGTCTGTTGTCTTTAATGTACTGATAATAGGCAAGTGGCAATAAAAATTCTGTTATCTAAAGAAAAACACTAGTACAAAACATGGTTAGAGTTTATTTATGTTACATCTCAAGCTACATGTTGCATGTTGATGGTTCAATATTTCTATAGATATTGCCTATTTCATGCGTGTGTATGAATTCAAATTCTTATTAAGATTGTAATCACAATTGTATTAATTAAATTAAGATTTTGTTAAATTATATAAATTACTGATGAATGTAACGAGCAGCACACACTCTAATGAGTGTAAATCGTCTATCTTTTTATTGTATCACTTTTGGTGCCACTCTTTAAAATAATTGATTTAGGATTTAGGGTTTAAGATTAGTAGTTATAGTTAGAATTTAGAGAATTAGGGGTAATGTGTACTTTTTAAGGTGTGAGGTTTAGAGTCTAAGATATGAAAATTAGGGTTAGGGTTTATAATTTAATTTTAAGGATTTTTAAGGTGGACATGAAAAGAGGCATAATTAGAAGATAAAATGTAACACCCAACCCGGATGTCACATTGGGCCTCCGACCCAAAACCCGTTTTTCAAAATTTCCTTTAAAAGTCCAATAATAAAATCACGTAGAGTCCAAAACCAATTCCATAAAGTCCACTTAAATTAAAACAAACCCAAAATAATTTAAAGTAATTCGGAGCTCCAAAATTATTACAGACCATTTAAAAACATTCGACCCACTTAAAAATAACAGAGTTACATATTACAAATAGGGTTCGACATGGTATTATACCCACTACATCTAATAATTGTACTCTAACAATACGGTCGATGCTGAAAGTCCAAACCTTGATGGTGCTCCACGGGACCCGTTCCCTAACCTACGCACGAAAACAGATTTCGAACGCTGAGCCACACAAGCTCAGTGGATATGCCATACTCGGCCAATATCATGCATATCAAAGCAGTAAAGCATGACATATAAATTACATGCATGGTATGATGGTTTAGCATGCTTGCCTAACATATGGCATAAATGAATGTATACTATCGCACACAGCATATACAATCATATAAGTCAACACACAAGAGCGAGGCCCGCGTCCACACAGCATCGGGATCCCACACTCAGGATTGAGGCCGCCCTCAAATCCTATGCCCGAAATATTACATTGGATATCTTCGAACGAGGCCGCCCAACGTTCGGAAAAGGGTGGAGGCCGCCCAACCAACCCCATGCTCGAAATGTTACATCGAACATCTTCGAGTGAGGCCGCCCAACACTCGGAATAAAAGTCTTCAATCATCACCCGACATGTTACATCGGATGACCTTCAACGTGTTGCAACACTTATGGATATCCGGATTTCCAACACAAAGGACTCAAACCACACAAACGATCCACCTAGGATCTTATCACAACAAGATATATTAAAGTTTATCTCAATTAGTCTTTCGGAGTTATAACCTCAATCTTAGTTCGACAATTCATTTCATAGCTTTTAGATTTAAGTATTTATTTATTACGATCACCGAGCCCAAAACTCTACTCAACTTACCCAAAATACACAGAGATATCAATACTCTTAAGTAGGGTATCAGAACACCCTGTATCGATACCCACCCAAAGAGGGTATCGAAAGACACAGGTATCGATACTAGTATCGATACCACTAGACCAAAGTCAAAATCAACAAAAAGGGGAAAGACTGTTTCGATACACGTATCGATACTAAAAGTTTTTGGAAACCCTTGGTATCGAAACAAGGTTTGATACCCCTGAACAACAAGCCAAAATACTCTCACTGGTATCGATACCGGTAGCCCGAGTATCGATACCCCCTGCACGAAATGCAGGTTTGCACTTAGAAATTCTAGATTTTCGTCCCCAAACCTCACCTAAACGATTCCAAAGTTCTCCTACTCATTTTTAAGTGTGTTTAAGATGTTTTAACATCAATTTCCAACCATTTAACACATAGGCTCGGATTTCACCATTAATGACACATTTCAAGCAAACCAAGCAGGACAACACACATACATGTTTTCTCTATATGCTATGCACTCTACCATGAATGGATGATGAAGGAAGAGTTAGGAGTACCAACCTCAAGCAAACACAGCAACCAACACGAGCTCCATACCTCTTCAAGCTTTTCTCCCTCCTAAGCTTGATGATGGCTCACAAGCCTCTTTCTCTACAAGAGAAAGATGAAGAACGGATTAGACACACATTGGGGAAGATTTTAGAAGCTTAAAACACTAAAAGAACAGGAATTTAAGCTCTTCAAAAACCTATTCCCGAACTCAACTAAAACCCCATATAAACCTCTTCCTCCACCAAACTTAGCAAACCAACCTTTGTTTTATAGATCCATTTCAGCACTATCACTTCCTCTTCATCATGAAAACGAGATTCTAAACCCAACTCAACAAGATCTTACCTTTTTCTCTTAAACTTGGATGAAGAAGATGAAAGAAAGAAAACTCCCTACACTCATGACCTCACCTCTGCAGAAACAACTTTAAAACCCCCTCTAAACAACTTATTTTGGCATTTACCAAAATGCCCTCAGCCCACATCTTAAACCCCCACACAACCACTCCAAACCCAACAACTAGACCCAACTAGGCCCAAAACCAAAGCCCAAACTCTCGGGTCAACCAGACACACTAAACCGAGAATTCGGGTCGTTACAATTCTCCCCTCCTTAAAAAAAAATTTCGTCCTCTAAATTTACCTGTCAGGAAGAGATGAGGATACTGAGCTCTCATGTCCTTCTCCGCCTCCCACGTGGCCTCTTCGATTCCATGATTCCTCCACAAAACCTTTATCAAGGGTATACACTTGTTCCTAAGCTCTTTGACTCCTCTATCCATGATTCCGATGGGCCTTTCCTCGTAAGTCAAATCTGTATTGACTTCGATTTCCTCATGTTGAACCACATGTGAAGGATCGGAACAGTAACGTCTCAATATAGACACGTGGAACACATCGTGTATACGTGCCAACTCCGGAGGCAAAGCTAACCTATAAGCTACCGGTCCAACCCTCTGAAGAACCTCGTAATGCCCGATATACCTTGGGCTTAACTTTCTTTTGCGATCAAACCGGATGATACCCTTCCATGGAGATACCTTGAGAAACACTTTCTCACCAAGCTCATACTCGATATGCTTACGCTTCTTATCCGCATAAGCTTTCTGTCGGTCAAAAGCTGCTTGTAACCTCTCCTTGATGATCTAAACTTTCTCCTCAATTTCCTTAACAAGTTCCGAACCCACTATCTTTCTCTCATTGAGCTCTCTCCAACAAAAAGGTGTCTTACACTTGCGCCCGTACAAGGCCTCAAAAGGAGCCATCCTGATGCTCGACTGATAACTGTTGTTGTAAGCAAACTCTACCAATGGTAACTGCTCCTCCCAACTAGGAGCAAAGTCTACCGCACAACACCGGAGCATATCCTCTAAAATCTAGATAACTCTCTCAGACTGTCCGTCGGTCTGAGGATGAAAAGCTGTACTAAAGTACAACTTGGTATCTAGAGCCTCATGGACAGACCTCCATAACCTCGCTGTGAACCTCGGATCCCTATCCGATATGATCGATAGGGGTACACCATGCAACCTCACGATCTCCTTGATGTACAACTGAGCCAACTTCTACAAACTAAAGTCCATCCTCACAGGTAAGAAATGAGCTGACTTGGTCAACCGGTCAACTATGACCCATATAGCATCATGCTTCCTCAACGTCATCGGTAACCCAGTGACAAAGTCCATGGTCACACGATCCCACTTCCACTGTAGAATCTGGATAGGCTGAAGCAAACCTGAAGGAACCTGGTGTTCCGCTTTCACTTGCTGACATGCCAAACACCTTGTCACAAACTCTGACACATCTCTCTTCATGCACGACCACCAAAAGAAAGGACGAAGATCCTGGTACATCTTGTTACTACCCGGATAAACAGAAAAAGGACTGCGGTGCGCTTCCCTCAAGATACGATCCCTCAGATCCTCCAATGCGGGAACACACAATCGATCTTAGAAGTACAAGAAACCACCATCTCGTACTTCAAAGTCTGATGACTCACCCCTCTAAACAACCTCTAACTGAGCTACTAAATCCTCGTCTAACACTTGTGCTCTCTTTATCTCTTGAACAAGCGTGAGCTCCACACGCAAGTCAGCCAAAAGACCTCCGTCATCGGTCATCCTCAACCGAGCAAACAAAGCTCTCAAGTTCGACATGGACTTCCTACTCAAAGTATCGACGACCATATTTGTCTTGCCCGGATGATACTTTATGACACAATCATAGTCCTTTAACAACTCTATCCACCGCCGCTGTCTCAGATTCAACTCTCTCTGGGTAAGCAGATACTTCAAACTCTTATGGTCGGTGTAGATGTAGCATTTCTCCCCATAAAGATAATGCCTCCAAATCTTCAAAGTGAAGATAACTGCTGCAAGCTCAAGATCATGTGTAGGATAGTTCCTCTCATGGGGTTTCAACTGCCTCGAGGCGTAAGCAACCATCTTACCCTCTTGCATGAGCACCCAACCCAACCCATTCAAGGACGTATCACTAAACACCATATAATCTTTTCCCGGTTCTGGTTGCGTTAAGACCGGTGCCTCTGTCAGATAAGCTTTCAACTGCTTAAAACTCTGTTGTCTTCTCTCGTTTCACACAAACGGAAATCCCTTCTGAAGCAACTTGGTCAAAGGCGCCACTATGATCGAAAAACCCTTAACGAACCTCTTGTAGTATCCGACAAGCCCAAGAAAGCTACGGACTTCCGATACATTCCTTAGTGGTTTTTATTCCACCACAGCTTGTATCTTTTGGGGATCTACTCGGATACCATCCGCTGCAACTATGTGGCCAAGGAATGCCACCTCTGACAACCAAAACTCACACTTACTGAACTTGGCGTACAGACGCCTATCCCTCAACACCTGAAGAACAACTCTAAGGTGGTAGTCATGCTTCTCCTCCGAGCGTGAATACACCAAGATGTCATCGATGAACACAACCACAAACTGATCTAGATACGGCTGAAAGATCTGGTTCATCAAGTCCATAAAAGCTGCGGGTGCATTCGTGAGCCCAAACGGCATCACTAGAAACTCATAGTGTCCGTACCGCGTCCTAAAAGCGGTCTTCTGAACATCCTTATCCACCACCTTTAACTGATAGTACCCTGACCTTAAGTCTATCTTAGAAAACACACGTGCACCCCCCAACTGATCAAAGAGATCATCGATCCTAGGTAAAGGATAACGATTCTTGATCGTGACCTTATTGAGCTGACGGTAGTTGATGCACATCCTCATCAAACCGTCCTTCTTGTTAACAAACAAAACCGGTGCTCCCCACGGTGACATACTCGGCTTGATAAAACCGCTCTCAAGAAACTCCTGGATCTGCTGTTTTAACTCTCTCATCTCTTTCGGTGCCATACAATAAGGTGCTATGGACACTGGTGCCGTACCAGGCAACACCTCTATTCGGAACTCCAACTCACGGTCGGGAGGCAAACCAGGTAACTCCTCTGGGAAAACATCGGGATACTCGTAAACTGTCATCAAATTCTCTAAAGCTAGGCTGCCAACACTCACATCCACCACGTGAGCTAGGAAAGCCTCACAACCTTGCTAGATCAACCTCTGAGCTGTCAACGCTGACACTACATTTGGTAAACACGGGTTCCTTTCACCCCTCACAACAAGTTTAAAACCATCCGCCACTCTGAGCTTCAAACTTTTAGTTCTACACCCTAAACTTGCATCATGTTCGAACAACCAATCCATCCCTAGGATTGTGTCGAACTCTTGAAACGGCAAGATCATAAGATCGATCGGGAAGATAGATCCTTGCACCTCGGTCGGACATCTCCGATACACCTTATCCACCAACACATCCAACCCCAAAGGGCTTGTCACACGGACCCTATCTCAAGATCCTCCGCTGGTAACCCCCACTGCTGGGATATCCCACTACGGATATACGAGTGGGTAGACCCCGAGTTCAAAAGGGCAACTATAGGTAAAGAAAACAAACTGAACGTACCTAAGATCACATCGGTAGCAGCACAGTCCTCCTATGCCCTCAGAGCATACTGCCTCGCCGGTGCTCTAGCGGTGGACTGAAAGGTACTCCCTAAAGCATGGCTAGCTCCGCCACGAGAGAACCCACAACCTCTCTAAGCCTGAAACACAATCCTCTGAGCCTGACCCGATAGTGACGTCACAACCTTAGGGCAATCCCTAACAAGGTGATCCTGGGACCCACACTGAAAGCAAGCTCTGGTATTTCCCCAACATTCTCCTCGATGGCTCTAGCCACAACGCCTGCAGGTCTGAACACTAACACTGACACTCCTCTGTAAACTCTCTGGACCCTCAGCAGAAGAAGACACAGACTGCCTCCTACGTCCCGCAGACTCTGACCTCTGCTCTGCCCTCGCACTCTGATTCGATGCTCCTCTATTCTGGTTCCAACGGTTCCTACTCCTACCAGAGTGAGATTGAGAGTTACCCGCACGACTCTGACTGGCTCCAGCGGAGACTCCCTGGCCAACAGACGTCCCATAGGTCAAACTCTGAACCTGCTCAAGGGACTTAGCACTGACAACTAACTTAGAAAACACTGTAGTTGGTCTAGCAGTAAGATAAGTCTGGATCTGCTTCCTCAGACCTCTCAAGAACCTCTTGCATCTCATCTTCTCAGTAGCAACAAGCTCCGGGGCATACCGGCTCAACTGAAGGAACTCTTGCTTATAAGCGAAGACTGAATGGTTCCTCTGAACCAGATGGGTAAACCGCTCCCTCAGGGTGTCGATGTGAGTCTCGCCCACATACTTGCTCTCGAACTCCTCAAGAAAGTCCTCCCACTTAGGACGATGGGGATACCAACCCTGCTCAACAGTCTCCCACCACTCTCTCGTGTTGCCCTTGAGAAGAGACAACACACACGATAGTTTATCCTCTGACCTCTGTCTCATGTGTCTCATGATCCACCTCGTGTCGTGCAACCACTGATCCGCTTGTACGGGGTTATCCTGTCCCGTGCCAAAGAAGTCGACAGCTCTCTATCTCCGCACCCTCTCAACCGGTGCCTTACGAGGCGTAGAAGACGACCTCGGTATAACTCTCACTATCTTACGCAGAGTACGGTTCAACTGAGCAAAGTAGTTGGCCCCTTGACCAACTGCGTCATTCGATAACACCTCCTCATCGGGCTCATACTCATAGTCGGAGTCTCCTCCTCGAGAACCCCAACTCTCCTCCTGATCTCTCACGCGTCTAGGCATGCTTAGCAACCTCTGCACAACAACCACAAACAGGATTACACCATCGAAATTTCAACTTTAAAAGAAGTACTATATCGACTCGTGGGCAGGTACTAGTCTAACACCTATATAACACACTAGACTCCCCAGAAGACTCCTAGAACCGACTCAACCTGGGCTCTGATACCACTAAATGTAACACCCAACCCAGATGACACATTGGGCCTTCGGCCCAAAACCCGTTCTTCAAAATTTCCTTTAAAAATCCAATAATAAAATCACAAAGAATCCAAAACCAATTCCATAAAGTCCACTTAAATTAAAACAAACCCAAAATAATTTAAAGTAATTCGGAGCTCCAAAATTATTACAGACCATTTAAAAACATTCGACCCACTTAAAAATAATAGAGTTACATATTACAAATAGGGTTCGACATAGTACTATACCCACTACATCTAATAACTGTACTCTAACAACACGGTCGATACTGAAAGTCCAAACCTTGATGGTGCTCCACGGGACCCATTCCCTAACCTACGCACGAAAACAAATTTCGAATGTTGAGCCACACAAGCTCAATGGATACGCCATACTCGGGCAACATCATGCATATCAAAGCAGTAAAGCATGGCATATAAATCACATACATGGTATGATGGTCTAGCATGCTTGCCTAACACATGGCATAAATGAATGTATACTATCGCACACAACATATACAATCATATAAGTCAACACACAAGAGTGAGGCCCGCGTCCACACAGCATCGGGATCTCACACTCAGGATTGAGGTCGCCCTCAAATCCTATGCCCGAAATGTTACATCAGACATCTTTGAACGAGGCCGCCCAACATTCAGAAAAGGGTGGAGGCCGTCCAACCAATCTCATGCTCGGAATGTTATATCGAACATCTTCGAGTGAGGCCGCCCAACACTCGAAATAAAAGTCTTCAATCATCACCCGGCTTGTTACATCGGATGGCCTTCAACGTGTTGTAACACTTATGGATATCCGGATTTCCAACACAAAGGACTCAAACCACACAAACGATCCACCCAAGATCTTATCACAACAAGATATATTAAAGTTTATCTCAATTAGTCTTTCGGAGTTATAACCTCAATCTTAGTTCGATAATTTATTTCATAGCTTTTAGATTTAAGTATTTATTTATTTATTACGATCACCGAGCCTAAAACTCTACTCAACTTACCCAAAATATACAGAGGTATCGATACCCTTAAGTAGGGTATCGGAACATCCTGTATCGATACCCACACAAAGAGGGTATCGAAACACACAGGTATCGATACTGGTATCGATACCACTAGACCAAAGTCAAAGTCAACAAAAAGGGGAATGACTGTTTCGATACACGTATCGATACTAAAAGTTTCTGGAAACCCTTGGTATCGAAACAAGGTTCGATACCCCTGAACAATAAGCCAAAATACTCTCACTGGTATCGATACCGGTAGCCCGAGTATCGATACCCCCTGCACGAAATGCAGGTTTGCACTTAGAAATTCTAGATTTTCGTCCCTAAACCTCACCTAAACGATTCCAAAGTTCTCCTACTCATTTTTAAGTGTGTTTAAGATGTTTTAACATCAATTTCCAACCATTTAACACAGGCTCGGATTTTACCATTAATGACCCATTTCAAGCAAACCAAGCAAGACAACACACATACATGTTTTCTCTATATGCTATGCACTCTACCATGAATGGATGATGAAGGAAGAGTTGGGAGTACCAACCTCAAGCAAACACAACAACCAACATGAGCTCCACACCTCTTCAAGCTTTTCTCCCTCCTAAGCTTGATGTTAGCTCACAAGCCTCTTCCTCTATAAGAGAAAGATGAAGAACGGATTAGACACACATTGGGGAAGATTTTAGGAGTTTAAAACACTAAAAGAACAGGGATTTAAGCTCTTCAAAAACCTATTCCCGAACTCAACTAAAACCCCACATAAACCTCTTCCTCCACCAAACTTAGCAAACCAACCCTTGTTTTATAGATCCATTTCAGCACTATCACTTCCTCTTCATCATGAAAACGAGATTCTAAATCCAACTCAACAAGATCTTACCTTTTTCTCTTAAACTTGGATGAAGAAGATGAAAGGAAGAAAACTCCCTGCACTCATGACCTCACCTCTGCAGAAACAACTCTAAAACCCCATCTAAACAACTTATTTTGGCATTTACCAAAATGCCCTCAACCCACATCTTAAACCCCCACACAACCACTCCAAACCCAACAACTAGACCCAGCTAGGCCTAAAACCAAAGCCCAAACTCTCGGGTCAACCCGACACATTAAATCGAGAATCCGGTCATTACATAAAATATTTTTTAAGAATTTAATTATTTTGTGGATTTAGTTCATTACTTTATTTATGGTCTATCTAATGAGACTTATTCGTTATATATTTAAAAAAATATTTTCTACGCACCTTTAAAAATAATATTTTTCTAAAATCTCAAGCAAATCCAACAAAATAAATATTAATTAATCTAACAACAATTTTATAATATAAAGCCCAAGTATCTCCGTCTCTCATTATAACAATTTCTTAATTTAATGCACGACCATTGATGATTTCACCATATCGTAATACTTCTTGTACCTTAGTCATTTGACTAGGTTAAAGAACCTCTTTTCTCTTACATGAAACACCAACCACATTAATGATGTTAATAAAAAATTAAAAAATATAATTTTAAGTTGTTTTTAATAACAAAAACAAGTGCTAATTGCAGTTGATGTACACAAAAATAAACAAAAAAAAACACTCATTATCTCTTAGAATCAAACTTTTGAACCCAATGCACATTACTTGTCCCATCATAGCTTTATCATCTTATTCTTGAACAAACGTAATTTATGAGTTGTAAAAACATTTTCAAGAGCATTCATCAGTGAAGCAACAACAATATCAAAAATATGAACAAACCACAAAAATTGTTCGATAACTTTTTTATTTTTATCTACATAACAAATAACTATACCCATTCATTTTTAACATTATATCACGAGACTTATCAATTAAAATAATAAAAAAATGTTTTCAAGATCATCAATAGTTGCACGAATAATTTTACTAGCAGTTGTACTAACAATATCTTTTTATATAGTTAGTGCTGTTAGTTTGATATTGCCACAAACATTTTTAAAAACTTTATTAACAGTTTCATTATATATAAGAAACTACAAAACTCTAAAAAATTATCTTGATCAGAAGAATCAGAAGATACATCATACCCATAAAAAGCCAATTCTTGTCACAAAAAATCAAACACAATTAACTATATATAGTTGTAAGATGAGTAGAATATTTTTTATTTGGCTTGATTAGATTGCTTCATAATGATAGTTTTCATATGTTGTTTCTAGTTCGTTAGAGCTTCATATTTTGTCCAAACTATATTATAAACACTATTAGAACCTCTGATATGAAGTTGCAATATGTTTTTATCTTTTAAATTCTCAAATTCGTCAACAACAAATGTATCACATTTCTCTTATTTTTTTTTAAAATCAGGTCTCATACGATAACTATGTAAACAAAATATTACATCTTTGAATACACTATACTCCGATGAATTTTTATGTTCTCTGAATCATTAAGGATCGAAACTTTATAATTTATTCATGATAGTTTAGGTGATATTCAATACTCTTTAATGTTTTTTCGAGATCTTTTAAAAAAAATTTAAATCAATTTGTAAAAACCTTTTTTTCGAATATAAATCCTCTAAATTTAAATCAATTGTGACATAAAAAGGCACATCAAATATTAAACCAAAAAAGTATATTGTGTGCATTGTCATTTATCTGTGAAAACTTCCTAAGTCATCAATTGAAATTTTAAGCGTCATGGTTCGATTTAACTTTTTTTTTTTTTATAATTAAATTATTGTTTTAACATAACATTTTCATGATAATTGAAATAGTTTTAAATAAAATTTTTGAATATTAATAAAGTAATACAAGTAAAAAATATATCCAACATGAAACTCATATTTAATTTTTACGGATATATCAAAACTGTTATTATTTTTAACATGACTACTGACATTGTAACAATTGAATTTTTTTAACTCATTCTCCTAAAAAAAAAAAACCATTAAATGATAAAAATTTGATTTGAAAATAAAATATTCGGGGTAATTTAATTTCTCAAGAATCAACAAGATTAAAATCACTTAATTTGTGTATTTTTTTAGCTTAAATTCATACATAAACTTTAAGTGAAGGACAAAATCAGTATTAACATAGACTATGATCACTCATCAGTTAACACCAAAAATTTTAAATTTTAAAACTAAATTTAAATAAATGACTACGTTTTAATGTAGTTGGGTCTAGGATAAGACCAAATGAATAAAACAAATATTTAATATATATATATATATTTCAAAATGAGTTAGGACCCATCCTCATAATAATTTTTTTCATTGATTGAGTTTTTAGTCATCTAAAAAATATAAAAATAAATAAAACCTTTTTTATATATTACGGACGGGGAAATTTTAAAAAAAGTCGGCCTTAAAAAAGCCTAAAAAAGGTCGTACCGTTTTTCTTATAAAAGTTGTAAGAAATTCGATACACACTTTTCGGTATATATCAAAATTCTTATAATTTTTGTAAGAAAAACAGTATATACCGAAATCTTTATACTTTTTGTAAGAAAATCGGTTTATAACCGAAATTCTTACAGTTTTTGTAAGAAATTCGGTATATACCGTTTTTCTTACGAAAGTTATAAGAATTTCGATATATACTAAAAAGTGTGTATCGAATTTCTTATAATTTTTATAAGAAAAACGTATAACTATTTTTTAGGCTTTTTAAAACCGACTTTTTCTAAAATTACCAGAGATTCTCTGCACCTTCAAATCTAACAGTCTCCGAAAAGTCCTATACTCAACCAATGCACCAAGACAGGACGCCTATCACATCCAAATGAGGTCACAATGTGACAAATCAAGCTACTACTTGTTAGATCATCAATAGTTATTAATAGGTTTAATACGGTCTCATAGTTATTACTATATATAATAAATATTAGTGTCAATTCACATAATAAATAAAATAAAATAAAAGTTGAAGTAATATGACCCCTAAAGCAATAACAGCATTCGTACTAATATTATTTACTTTATTATAAAAATAGTATACTCAAATATGTTTGCATTTTCCGACAATATATTATTGTAATCCTTTTTATGATTAAAGATTTTGTAGCTTCTGTTAATATATTAAATGTTTATAGTTTTTATTTAGAAAAATAAAATTTTAGAGTTTATTTTAAAATTTATATAAAAAAATTATAATGTATGTAAAAAAAATCACCTACAAATAGCAATTTGCAATAAGATGTATTTGTAGGTGACGTTTTTTATTATTTTAATATTTTTTAAAGATTTTAAGGATAACACCAAGTGTATATGTTGGTTTATTTTGTGCATTATAGAAATTAGCTTAGAAATTGCTTGCCTTATGTTGTCCTCTTGTGTAGGGCCGTAAATGAGACGAGACAAATCGCGAGTTACTCGAGCTCAACTCGGTCACAACTCGACTTTATTGGACTCAGCTCGAGTTCTTGACGAGCTGAGCCGAGCTATATGATACTTGACTCGAAAAACTCACGAGCTACTCGAAAATATAAATATACTTTAAAATCCTAAAATCTAAACCCTAAACATAAGTCTTACACTCTAAATTAACATACTAATGTTGGATTAAAATTCAATAATAGTGGGCACATATGTATAATGTATATTGCTATTATAAAATTTAATACGTAATTAAGTGACCAATTATGTTATACGTGTTATAGGTATTAAATTATCATGGAATTAAAAGTGTAGATACCATAAGGTGTATTTATAATTTGATGAGGGGCAGAGTTATAAATACTTCAGAGTTGGTTATTAAATCAACTACGAGTTGGTTATTAAATCAACTATATAAAGGGGTTATGGTCCCCAAGAATTAGGTCAACTTGCATATCTCTTTTCCCCGTCTGAGAGCTGTGCCGCAAGAGAAAACCTAACTTCTTGGAAGATCAAACCCTCTAGAAAAACTCTATCGATTAATTCAGGTACGCTTCCGCATTCAGTTTATTTATTTTATTGTTCTTGATGATTTGACATATAGATCTTGGGTTTATATTTGTATTGAATATATTTTAATTCTAACAAGTGGCATCAGTGTCAGAATTATGTTGAATCATTAAGATCATAAGTTTTTGGTTTTAATTTATTGTTATGATCTAAAATCATACATAATTTTATGGATTATTTATTTAGATATGGTTTTATAATTAATCGTGTGAGATTAAATTATATATATATTTGTTGTATTTTAAGAATAAATCGGTTTTGTTTTCTATGATTTTATTTTGGGTTTTCGCCGGTTGTTTTTCCTTTTCCAATGGATTAACATTCATTGTTTTACGACAAATATATATTTCTGTGGATTCAGTTTGGTTTTACGTACATGGGTTTGAATCGATTAATTAAGAAATCATAGAAATCAATCTAGATTTATATGAAGATTAGGTTTTGTCTGCATAAATTTTTTTTTTTGGGGTTGCTATTAATTGGAAATTGAATTTAAAGTTTGGATTCCAATTACTTCGATAGTAACATATTTACTTTATTTTTATGAAATATATATTTTAAATATATTTTATTTAAATTATATGTTTAATTTGGTTGGATCAAAATTTTAGTTTTGATCATTGGATATTAATTTAAATTCGGTTAGATCAAAATTTTAGTTTTGATCATTGGGTATTAAGTTAAATTCAGTTAGATCAAAATTTTAGTTTTGGTCGTTAATAAAAAAAAAATATAATTAATTTCGGCTTTGTCATGATAAATTTATGATTCAAAAAAAACTTATATTCAAGTTAGTTATTAAAGCTTTATATTCGGTTTATGTTTATTAAGTTATGATTGAATGATCTTTTGACATGTTACATTTAAAGTATATTGTTACTTTATGTAATTTACTTGGTTAACATATTCAGTATTTAGTTTTGATCATATGTTATTTTGGATTATAGAATATATATTTGGTATTGATATATTCAATTCGGTTTGATCAAAAATTTATTTTTGATTATTATATTATTATGATTATATTAAAGTTTCAAGTAATTATTATACGAATTACTCACTTGTATGATATTTTTGTATTTTGTTTTTGATTAAAGACTAAATATTTTGATCGAATTTAGTTTTGGTAAACACATATTTAAGGAATTTTTAAGAACAGTCAAAGATTTCGGTTATTTGGATTCTGATAGCCCATCAATTTGGTTTATTTTGAAAACTCAAGTGTTATTAGAAATTTTAACTTTGACTATTATAAATATTAAGTTTGAATATTGGTATATTTATGTTATATATTTTAAGATAAATTAATTGAAGCATTAAGTCACCAAAGTGATCTTTATTGTGGAAATTATTTTATTTTAAAATATAGAATGTTTTGTGCATGTAATTCAGTTTATGCTAATATTAATCGGCCCAAAGGAAGATTAATAATTAGTAATGTTACATGTACATCTGTGGTAATAAACATGCGATAATTATTCAGTTTTATATGTGAACAATAAATCGGCCCAAAGGAAGATTTTTGTTTAACATATTCTTATTATCAATGTTTGATTACTACATCAAGATATCACTTACAAATTAATATTTTTTTTTAAAAATATTATTGGAGTGTTCGATAACTTGTGATGAAGTTACCTTTATTCAAATTTATTATTACTTTGGTTATCTTTTATATTGAGTAAAAGATAAAATTAAGAAAAATATTTTTAAAACAATTAAATTCATATTTTGGCTTCAGATATCTAATATTTTAATAGATTAATTGAAACATAATGTCGCCAAAGTGACCGCTTTTGTGTAGATTAGTTTATTTAAAATATTAAGATAATTATAGGTCTTTGTAATTCATGCGTTTATTAATTGGCCCAAAGGAAAATTAATATTTGGCCGAATTACAATGGCAACTGTGGCGATAAATGTGACAATTATATAGTATTTTATGAGAACAATACGTTAGTCCAAAGATTAATCTATTGTTTGACATAGTTTATTGTCAATGTTTGATTGCTACAACAAGAGTACCGCTTACAGTTAATATTACTGTCTAAAGACTTGATATTAATGTTGTGCTTGGTATCTTGAGGGGAACTAGCCATTATTTTGAATTTATTGTTTACTTATAGATATTTATGTGAGCTTGTTTATTTACTTATTTTTGTTCTATCTTTAGATGATTTATCTTTACTATCATAATATCTGTTGAATACATTCTATACTTATGTTTAGTGAAATTAATTTCAAGGAATAGAAAAGACACTTATATATAGTATTTGGTTGTATAGACATAGAACTTTCACTAAGTGAAGAATAACTTGCACCTCTCACGGCGGTAAGCATCCATAAATAGGATTTTGAGAGGCAAATTCGTTCAAGTCTAATGATCATAATGTATAAATATTTTATAAATTTTTATGAGCACAAATCTAAAAAAAAATATTCATACTAAGGGTTTCCTTGATAAAAAAAATATATTATTATTATTTTTTTAAGATTAACATGACATCACTTTTGGTTTACTTGATGTCTATTAAGTATAAGGATTAAGGAAATATGAGGGAGTATATTATATTGCTTCAAAACTCAAGGCACATAAGATCAAACTTTATAACAATTGTTTGTTCTTATAATTTTAGTATAGCTTCCTATACAGTTTAACTAATTCAAAATTAGTTACAATTATTAAAGGAGAAATAAACTTCAAATGAGATTATTTCTCATTGTGTTAAAGAGGAAGAAAATTTGAAGCATTATAATTATAAAAATACTCAATCAGTTAGTGCTCTTTGGTTAGTGTCTCTAAGAATAAGGGTAATAAAAAAATATATATTAGAATAAAGTTGCTAAGGGTCCTGCTCCAAAGGAATAACAATAAGGTATAAAGTGTTGATTCTTTTGTATAAGCTAGGATACATGTAAAGAAATTAAACTTCAAAAGTAAGCAATTACTTAGGCTATTTTGAGTGATCCATAGGCTGTAAATTTTATGATCCCACAATTAAGATTATTTTAATGAGAGATTTATAACTTTTTTAGGATGTTGAGTTTGGAGAGAGAATAAGGTTAGATACATTGTTGTTAAGGAGGAATTGGATATTAATTTAATTCCTACTATCACTTTTCACGATGTTTAGGTTTTCACACCTATCATTAATGAAAAGTGAATTAAGTACATCAATAAAACAATGTTGAACAACTCTTGTTCAAGATAAGATAATTATTTTCTTAGAAGAACAAACTCAACAACCTAAAAACAACCTAAAAAATGTGTCTTTAAAGATATCCATGAGAGGAAAGAGAAATACTATTGAGGATTATTATTTAGTATTTCATCAAGAAAATAAAGATAATAATGGAATGATAAAAGACAACCTGATCAGTTTCTTTTATCAAACCATAAATGTTTTAACTCTCAAAAGTGGATTGATGTTATTCAAAAGAGTATAATTTTATACAAGACAATAAAGTTTAAGAGCTTGTCGCATTACCTTAAGGTACAAACCAATTGGTTGTAAATTAATATTTAAAATCAAGAGGGATGTAAATGATAATGTCGACAAGTATAAGGCATGTCTTGTATCTAAACGATATGCTCTAAAAGAATACATTGATTTTGTGAAGACTCTCTCTTAAGTTATACTGAAAGACTCTTTCAAAATAATTTGACACTTATTGCTTTTAATCTTGAGCTACATAAGATGGATGTTAAGCTTGTGTTTTTCAATGACAACATTGAATAAATTAATTATATGGTACAATCATTGATTTGTGTCTAATGATACAAAATTAATGATATGTGAATTAAAGATATCCATATATGAGCTTAAGTTTAACTCTCATTAATAAAATTATAAATTTTATATTGATTATCTTATTCGATTTTGAGATAAATTTGGTTGAAAATTGTATGTATTACAAGTTCAGTGGGAGTAAATCAAGTGACACTCATATTACTAAAGAAGATATTTTTTCAGTGCCCTACAAGTAACCTTGAAATTTATAAAATACAAAAGATTCCATAATTTATTGAGAATCTAATTTATGATTAAGTATGTATGCATTTGGATATTGCGTACATTATTAGAATGTTAGACAGATATTTAAGTAAATCTAATATGAATTGTTGGATAGCAACAAATAGAGTTATGAAATGACTTTAGAGAACAAAATTTATATGCTCACATATCGAAGTTCTGGTAAGTTAGAGATCATCAAGTTTACAAGCTTCGATTCTACTAGAATATTGATGTAAAAGACTATGTCACATGAGCTGCTAATTATAGATTGAATAGAAAGACCACTTCAGTTATTTTGTGACAATAAATATACATCATTTATTCTATAAACAATAGGAACACTTTAAAATTTTAGTTCCTAGTTGTTAAAGAAAATTCAGAGTGTTTGTGTGTCTATAGAGCATGTTGGTACAAACTCCATAATTGCGCGCTTATTGAGAAACTATCACCCTAGGTCTTTCATGAGCACACTACTCATATGGGTGTAATATTATTTAAGTATATTCAGTTTTAGTGGGAGTTTGTAATTTTGATAAATGCTCATTCGTTTTAGACACAATTTCGGTTACTTTAGTTTAAGGTTAATTTCTGCAGAAATAAAGTTATTTTGACTTATGCACACTCTGAATTCAGTAAAGTTTAATCTCACTAAAGTTTAAGAGGACCAGTTGGAAATAGGCATGTTCGGTTCACATTTACATGTAATTTCCTTGCTATGCATCCATGATTGATCTATGTCATTTGATTATGTTTTTATACGTGACCATTGATGGGTCCAGTCATGATTGATATGATGAAGACCGTTTTGATCCTATATGAATATAATTAATGGACGAGATTGTTTTAGAATACCTATTATATGATAGCAAATTTTTGAGCTCATAAGGTTATACATTTGTCAAGAAACATATGTTGCCCAAGTTGGGAGATTGTTGGATTAAAATTCAATAATAGTGGGCACATATGTATAATATATATTGCTATTATAAAATTTAACACGTAATTAAGTGACCAATTATGTTATACGTGTTATAGGTATTAAATTATTATGGAATTAAAAGTGTAGATACCATAAGGTGTATTTATAATTTGATGAGGGGCAGAGTTATAAATACTTCAGAGTTGGTTATTAAATCAACTATATAAAGGGGTTATGGTCCCCAAGAATTAGGTCAACTTGCATATCTCTTTTTCTCGTCTGAGAGTTGTGCCGCAAGAGAAAACCTAACTTCTTGGAAGATCAAACCCTCCGGAAAAACTCTATCGATTAATTCAGGTACGCTTCCGCATTCAGTTTATTTATTTTATTGTTCTTGATGATTTGACATATAGATCTTGGGTTTATATTTGTATTGAATATATTTTAATTCTAACAACTAAAACCTAAAATTAACAAGCTTGAGTTTACACAACTTATATATCAAAATTTTTTCTCTATTAGGCTTTATTATACCTGTTTTCCGACATAAATAACAATCTCAGGTGGTCATTGATTGCCGGAAGATTACCAGGAAGAACAGCAAACGATGTGAAAAATTATTGGAACACACACTTGATGAAGAAAAAGGTGGATCCTTGTCTAAATCCATTGAAACCCAATCCCACTGTCATCAGACCACGCCCTCAGATCTTATCAAAGAACAGCACTTTCCCAGTAATCTTGGAGAAAAACAAGACAGCAGCAGCAACAACAGACAACAACAATATTTTAGTATCATCTAACATTGGCAACACCAGTAATTATTGCTTCCCCAAGGAGAATGACGAGATCACGAGGTGGGAAAATGTGATGATGACCGAGGCCGAGGCTGAGGTTGAGTATCAGCAGGACCAGCAAGGCCCCATCAATAATGAGTCAAAGTGTGTTGGGAGACCAGACTATCAATGCAGAATTGGACCATTCAACCACCTCAAATTTCCAATTATCAAATTTGGAAATGATGGAGCAAGACAATTATGGGGATTTGGATGAGCTTTTTCTTGATGTGGACCTTTGGGATGTGTTCGAACAATAACAAGAAATTGTATGTATGTATGTATGTCATTAAGTGGCTGTTTGTTGTCTTTAATGTACTGATAATAGGCAAGTGGCAAGAAAAACTCTGTTAGCTAAAGAAAAACACTAGTACAAAACATGCTGGTGTTGCATGCTGTGGTTGAAGATCTCTATAGTATTGCCTATCTCATGTGTTTATGAATTCAAATTCTTATTAAGTTGTAATCACAATTGTATTAATTAAATTAAAATTTTGTCAAATAACTTTATAGATTGGTCCCATTTTACTCTTTCAGACACGTGCCATCTTCTCCATGTTGTAGACAGCGAGCTACCCAACATGATTAAAAAGATCTTGAAAGTGAAAGACAAGGACCTCAAACAACTTTACTGTTGTCTTACCATCTAAAATACATAGAGAAAAATTTAAAGGGGAGGATGATAAGGTGATGAAGAAAATGATAGTGCTGGAATAATTTTTAACTGCCGTATCAGAATTAGTTAATAAAAAATAATGAACGGGATCGTATTAAAAATAAAATAAAATTTGAATCATTTTATTGTAATTTTTAAAAATATAATGATTAAAATAAAATCATCTTAAAATTCAGTGAGCATTTATGTAGTTTAATCAAATTTAATTTTTAAATTTTAAAATAAATATTAATTATAAGTTTAGTCTTTAAAATTTTTAATTTTTATAAATCAAGTTAATGGTGTTTAGTATTAGTAGTGTTCAACAATGTGTGATATTTTTAAAAGTAAAATGAGTAAAATAAAATCATCTTAAAAATTTAGTGACCATTTATGTAGTTTATCTTAATTTAATTTTAAATTTTAAAACTAAATTTAATTATAAGTTTAGTCTTCAAAATTTTTAATTTTTATAAATTAATTTAATGATGTTCATTATTAACAGTGTTTAACAATGCGCGACGTTTATCGTAGAATTTTCTCATTAATAATAATCTTTTATATTATTTCTTAAAAATTAAATCTTTATCTTTTTTCTTTTTCTAAGATAAATCTTCACATTTTTCTTATATACCTGAATAAATTTTATTGGATAAAACTATAAATAATATAATAAATTAAAATATATAATAATTTTCATAAATCTTTAATTTTAACTTAAAATATTATTTACCGAACATACCTCATTATTTATATATTTTTTTTCAACTAAACATATAACCTCTCCTGAATCTTCAATATCTTAATTTCCTTCCTACTTTCTTTAGCTTTATTTATTAAGCTGTAGGCCCATGTAATTATTGCATGTTCGGCTTTTGAACGAACCCTAACTCTTACTATGCGGAAAAGTTATATGATATGTCATTCTCGTTATGTTATTTATAAAATTACAAATTAAATTTAGTAATTTTTTATTTTATTTTTATTAAATATATATTTATTAATATTTATTATAAATTAAATTTAAAAATAAATTTCATTAAATAAAATTTATTTAATAAAAAATAAATAGAAAAAATTAATTAATTAATATATTTAATTAATTAATTTTATAAATAAAGAGACAAAAACGATTTATAATATAATTTTTCATAATGCGACGCTTTGCTTTTGGTAATTTAATGTCATTGAATTTAAAATATAATTTATATTTTAAAACACCTCAACTAATTAAACAGATATATTATTGTATATCATATTTTATAAATTTTAGTTATCCACGCGTTATAAATTTTTAACTTGATTAATTTAAGTATGATCATAAATTATTAGTTTTTAAATTAAATTGAGGGTAAACTATCCCAGTGACCACTCAACTATTTAGGGATACCTATTTTGGTCACCCAACTAACGAACTCGTCAATCAGGTCACCCAACTTTGAAACCCTAGCTATTTGAGTCACCGCCGTTAAAATTTTAACAAAAAAGTTAACGGTGATGATGTGACAGTTTAAAAAAATCTGTAAAATTACACATTTAAAGCTTTTATATATGAAGCTTTCCAAATCTATGTTCTCAACAAGTGTGGGATATTCTACTTTTCATCTTATTTTTCCAACATCACGGGTGTTACATTGAACAATAATTTCTCATTCACCCATTAAACATTTTGAGCATGTAAATATACAAATTTAATCTACTCTTATTATAGAGTAATAATACACTTAGTTCAAATTAATTTGACTAATAAAACCTACTTAAATTTAAGCTCAAATGTCCATGAATCATACCATTTTTTGAACAAACACATTAAAAATGCAACCATAACCTACTCTTATTGAACATTTTGAGACCTTTTGAATATGACATTAATCATACATAGTAACCTAATAATCAATAACAACGCTCCTTTATTTGTATACGCATACGTTTTAGATGATGAAGTGATGAACGAATTAAAATAAATTTTAGAAATATTCTATAAAATAAATCTGAGTATACGAACACTTTTAAAACTAACTAAATATAGATATGATATTAAAATTTTAATTAAATATAAATATTTTTAAAAAATAAATACAAATAAAATCTTGTTTGTTTAAGCTATTATACGAAATCCGTAATCCATTATGAAAAGATGTTGTTAATGCCCTATATCCTATCCACCCAGACAGGAAATGACTAACTTTAAATGGTCTCATCTTTTTTCTCGATTGGTCTTTGTTCGATCCAATTGGATATTGTAGTTTTATTATTTTCGACAAATCAATTTCTTTTTTCTATTTTGAGTATTTTTTAATGACATGTTCTTAAATCAACATCATGTCTTAACAGGGAAATCCCTCAGCGGCTTTGAATATATATATATATATATATATTTTGTCCCTTGAAAGCAGCAAAATGCAGGATTCTAGATATGAGAAAATATCTCGAAAGAAAGACAAGTAAACCCAGATATACATCAACTGGATTATGTGGTCATAACTTTCAGAAATAAGTCTTCTTGTCATCGACAATGACAGAGTCAGGATTTGAGATTAAAGGGGAAAAATATAAATATTTAAAAGTAGAGAGAATAAATTCATAAAAAAATTTAAAAGAAATTAAATAGAAAAACAAAAATAAAAAAAAATCTATATATAATAGCTCTGTCCTTGGTCATAGATCTTGTCTCTCCCAAAATTTCTTTTAACTCCTATAGATTTTCTATTGTATGCTCTCATAGATATATTGTTATTATACGCTTGTTCGACAGACTGTTACCTTGGGTTTTCTGGTTGACTTTTTATCAAAGTTTGATGATTGAGTTAATATCTTCATTCTTAAGATGCCTTTATTTATGATAAAAGATTTTTAATCTGTTAAACCATTTGAATCAATACCTTTATAATATAGATGCAACAATAATGCAACAAAGACATGTAAAATAAAATTAAAAATAAAAAAAATGAGTAGTATCGGATAAAAATAACAAATACATAAATAAATGATAAAGTTAAATAAAGCAAACAAGTTGAACAATCCTATATATCCTATCTAAATAGTTAGGTTAGGCTTTAATAAGATTAGTTTGTTTATATTGTTCTATAAAGTATCCAAATTGTCCTAGCTGTCATCCACTAAGAGTAACAAACCCTTCAATCATCATTTATTATGGGCTCTTTTTAATTGGATTCAATCCAGGAGGACTCATTCACTTACACTCATATGAAGGAATGATATACTCACGAAAATATAATGTATTCGAGCCCAAAAGTACTTTGATTAGGGCCCGTACGGAAGAAAAATATCTTAACGAAAGCATTATCCTTTTCCTACAATTAGACGAAAGGATTTCTATGTTAAATTTTAAATGTGTTAAAATAAACACGCAAATACGATCAAACGTTAATTTAACTGTCACTTTAACCAAAATTTCTAATATTAATAAAGCGGTAATTATTTTAAAACTTTAATTCATTTTTTTATTTAAAAAAATAAAGCATCCCTAGCAAGTCACCATCTGTGATAATCTCTTTTTTTCATGTCGGTTCTTATTTTTTTTATCTTTATCTTAAATATGTCGAAATTAAAGAGAAAATCTAGATCAAAATTGTTTACTTTTTGCTTACCATTTTTAGGTAAATGAGTAATTTTTAATTTTAGGTAAAAAGTGAATGTAAAAATAACGATGTTAGATATTTTGTATTTTTTATTTTATCTTTATGAAAATAATATCATATTTGAAAATTTATCAAAATCATATTTTATTTAAAAATTAGAATCGTTATCAATTATTTTGGTAGACCAAATACCATAAAATTAAAATTTTTAAAAAATATTTGGTTCAAGAGTCGGTTAGGAATAAAGAAGGATTAACACCTTACTGTCCAAAATTGATACTTTAATAATTACCGCTTTATTAATATTAAATTTTTTAACTAAAATGAAGATTATATTAATATTTGATTATATTTGTAAATTTATTTTAGTAGCCCTAATACATGAAGATACGTCTAAACCACTACCACTACGTCTGGTATTGGCCCCACTTACGATCGGATATAAGGGTACCACATTACAATTTAATAATTCATTCATGCAACTTAAACATGACAGGTAAATTAAATATAATAAAATAAAAATTAAAAATATAAATACATACATACAACTATTAATCTAACATAAATAAAAATCTAAAACATAAATTTAAATACACATAAATAAAAAACATAAAAAAGCATAAAATATTAATCTAACAAAAATAAAAATTAATTTAATACATACCGGATAAATTAATAAACAACCGTATTTTATTAAAATCATACAAAATACAACATAAATAAAAAAGGAAAAAAAGAATAAAAATAAAAATTAATTTAATACATACCAACTAAATTAATAAACAACCATATTTGATTAAAATCACACAAAATACAACATAAATAAAAAAGGAAAAAAAGTTATACCTAACTAAAAGTTCAAATGGTTAACCCCAATAAATCTCCTATTGAGATCTACCAAAATCCTTTCAAAATATTAATTAAATCGATTTTAAAATAAAAAACCCCAATCGAATCAGGTAAGATCGAGGACACTTCCCGATCTTTGGCTAACAGAGCTTAATGTCACGGACTTAATCTTTCCCGAACTATCCGTGCGGCGTTAGCAGTCCCGATTTATGCTAACAAGCCTTAATTTGGACAAGTGAAGGGCTAGAAAGCTAAGAGAATTGAGAAGGCAAGAAGTGAACACTTTCTTGAGCTTTACAAGGCTTGATGCTTACACTTTTTCTTAATGGTTACAAATGAGGTGGGTGGTCCTATTTATAGGCCCCCAAGTCCCTAATGGACGGCTAGGATTATTTTGATCCGACGGCTTATATTTTGCCTCCATAAATATCTACAATGATCTATACTATTCTAGAGATATCTACTTGTATCTATACATGTCTACAACTATCTACAATCTTCTAGAGAACTCTAGAGGCTTTTTAGAGTAGTCCTGATCTTTCTAGGGTCTTCCAGGGTCTTCTAGAATAGTCTTGATCCTTCTAGAATGTTCTAGATGCTTCCAACATCTTCTTCATCCTTCTAGAATGTTCTAGAACCTTCGAGAATTATTTAGAGTCTTCTAGAATCTTCTCAGGCCTTCTAGACTTGTCTAGATCTCGGTGGAACCTCCTGGAACATTCTAGAGCGTGATAGAATCCTTAAGATGGATGTAGGCCATTCTAGGTCATTTTGGAAGCTCCCTTGGTGCATGGATTCTTTAAGAATACCCAAAGATGATTTAGTAATCTCATTGTTGTTGGCGGGTCGTGACATTCTCCCCCACCTAAGCTCGCGACGCCCTCGTCGCGTCTTCATGGAATTGTTGTTATTCTTTCTTGGACTCCCAACTTGTTTTTGTTTTGGTTTAGACGTGATCATATGATCCATCTTTTCTTTTGGTGGTAGCCTCTTTGACGGATTTGAAGGTGCGGCATTCTTGAACTCTGTATACTCCTCCATTCTAAGTGATGAGATCACTTTAGAATTTGACTTTGTGGCCCTAATGGTTGGCACCACACAAGCTTGGTGACCCTCCGTGATGCATAGAGTGTAGGCATATGGCATTAGAATGGCTTTGACCCTGTCAAAGAAATCAATACCTAGGACGAGCTTGTAGTCGTCCATCGAGGCTACTGTAAAGTCTAGATGGCCAGACCATGTCCCTATATTGGTCTTGACCCCGTGTGCAATACCTTGGATGTGTAGTGCAATGGAGTTAACTGCCTTGATGGATCCTCCATCTTTTGTTACTTTAAGACCTAATCTTTTTGCTTCATCAAGAGAAACAAAGTTATGAGACGCACCTGTGTCAAGCATTGCCCTTGATGCTTTCCCGTTGATCATGACATCCACATAAAGTAACCCCTTGGCTTCAGTCTTTGGGGTGGATTGCATCACATTAAGCAATTGCATGGATCCCATTTGTGCATCAGTTTCATGTTTCTCAGTATCACTATCTTCTTGATGCTTGGCTAGGAGAGAGCTAAGTGCTTGTCTCTGTGGGCACTCTCGAACCCAATGATCACTATCATAAATGAAGCACTTACTGGGTGGTGATCTTCTGGTTCCTCGAGCTTCTTGAGACTTATCCTTGACTTTACCTTTCCATGAGGATGAGTCTTTGGACTTGTACGAATGATCCTCATTGTAGTTATCTTTACGAGGGATCTTATCTCTCCAACCTACAGCTTCCCCACTCTTTTTATCCTTCAGCTTGGTGTTGAACTCTTTGTGTCTAGAATAATCAATCAAGCTTTCGGCCACGGCTATGGCATCGGCAAGATTTTGCACTCCCCGATGTTTAAGCTCAGTCTTCGCCCATGGTTGAAGCCCATCTATGAAATTAAAGAGTGAGTCCTTTTCTGAGAGATCAGGGATCTCGAGCACCAAGTTGGTAAAGTCTCTAACGTAATCATGGATGCTCCCTAATTGCTTGAGCCTTCGTAAACAAGCTCGTGCCTCATCTTCAGCGTTCTCGGGATAGAATTGTTGTTTTAACTCCCTTTTGAAGTCATCAAAAATAGAGATATTGCACGTACCTCTCTCAATGTCTAAGCGCCTTGTCCTCCAACAAAGCATGGCAGTGTCAGTGAGGTATAAAGCTGCAGTTTGAATTTTGGATGCCTCATCCACGATGCCAACAACTGCTAGGTATTCCTCTAGCCCCCATAAGAAGTTGTCTACTTCTTTAGCGTTACGTGATCCATTAAAGGTCTTTGGCTTGGGTACCTCGACCCTTCTAGCCTCATAAATGGTGTTGGGCCCGAAGACCATTGCACGTTTGCACAAGGCAACATCGCCTTGTAGTGTCTCAACTTGGGTATGAATATGGTCTAACTCTTGTTTAAAGGAAGCACGTACCTTTGAGAGCTCTCCCATGAGAAGATCGCGAACTTGACCTATCTCCGCAAGCAAGGTTTTCTCTAGCTTGAGCATCATGGCCCTCATGGACGTGTGGATCTCGGCATCCTCCGCCTCAAGGCCTTCCACTCTCTGATTAAGGTCGTCCACTTGGGCTCCCACGCCCCCAACGCTTTCCTCCACATGAGTTAAGCGTGACTCCAAGCTAGAGAGTTGATCCTTGGACTTGGCTCGTGTCCTAGCTGCAACAGGATCAACTACCTCCTCGCGCCCTCGTTGCTCTTGAGTGACTTCTGCCTCGGTCGAGCTAACAACTTGGTTTTTCCCCATCTTGGCCATATCCCGTGTGTGATCGAACCTTGCTCCGATACCAACTGTCACGGACTTAATCTTTCCTGAACTATCCGTGAGGCGTTAGCACTCCCGATTTATGCTAACAAGCCTTAATTTGGACAAGTGAAGGGCTAGAAAGCTAAGAGAATTGAGAAGGCAGGAAGTGAACACTTTCTTGAGCTTTACAAGGCTTGATGCTTACACTTTTTCTTAATGGTTACAAATGAGGTGGATGGTCCTATTTATAGGCCCCCAAGTCCCTAATGGACGGCTAGGATTATTTTGATCCGACAGCTTATATTTTGCCTCCATAAATATCTAAAATGATCTATACTATTCTAGAGATATCTACTTGTATCTATACATGTTTACAACTATCTAAAATCTTCTAGAGAACTCTAGAGGCTTTCAGAGTAGTCCTGGTCTTTCTAGGGTCTTCTAGGGTCTTCTAGAATAGTCTTGATCCTTCTAGAATGTTCTAGATGCTTCCAACATCTTCTTCATCCTTCTAGAATGTTCTAGAACCTTCGAGAATTATCTAGAGTCTTCTAGAATCTTCTCAGGCCTTCTAGACTTGTCTAGATCTCGGTGGAACCTCCTGGAACATTCTAGAGCGTGATAGAATCCTTAAGATGGATGTAGGCCATTCTAGGTCATTTTGGAAGCTCCCTTGGTGCATGGATTCTTTAAGACTGCCCAAAGATGATTTAGTAATCTCATTGTTGTTGGCGGGTCGTGACATTAAGCTCTCTTATATGAGCAAAGCCATGACCAGTTCTTCCCTTAGCATACAAACTCCACCCCTATTTATAGAGTAAA
Source organism: Abelmoschus esculentus (assembly GCA_035048815.1). NCBI lineage: Eukaryota > Viridiplantae > Streptophyta > Magnoliopsida > Malvales > Malvaceae > Abelmoschus > Abelmoschus esculentus. The sequence continues at coordinate 25,031,202 of JAUCBN010000001.1, forward strand.
AATCTTTTATCTTTTAATTGTATTTTATTCTATGTTTCTTATTAAAATCTTAAAAATCGAATTTTAAACTCCAACCTTGATTTTGTACGTCTTAAACCTTAAATCCTACCCACAAAATACATTCTATCTAACCTTTAATCTTAAACCCTAATTTTAAACCTTAACCACAACCTTTAACCTTAAATCTTAAACTCTAAACATATCAATTTAAAATGAAGACAATAATAAAGGTACGTTTAAGAGTTAAACCGCCCTATTTATAAGCGCATAAAAGGGTAACGTTGGAAAAATTATATCATGGGTCAGTCCCACCACGTGTTTATGGGACCAACCAATGATAACTACCCACTTCATCAATTTTTCCATGTCATATTTTTTTCATTTTAAAAGTTAAAAAATAATGAGGTGGATAGTTATCATTGGTTTGTCCCATGACGTGGTGAAACTGACTCATGATATAATTTCTCGTAACGTTGACTTTTAATGTCCGAAAATTTCTTTTTCTACAATTTACTTTTTAATATTATTATATTATTATAATAATACTACTAATAGATTCAAGAAAACGTGCCATTAATGGGATGTAACTAAATATAGCGACACCAATTAATAGGTCAACAGAATTAGGTTAAATTCTCAATCAATAGATTTTATAGCCCGGTTAAGTGGATGAGGCAATTATCTTTCACAGTAGTGTATCTCCTGACAAGAGTTTGTGTCTAAGGGCACGTTTTTTTTATTGTGTTTCTGCGGCGAAAATCACTTTTTTAACTGCTTTTAATAATTTTAGGTTGTTTTTGATTGTTTTTTAAATTAATTTTTTTATCTAAACCTAAAAACTAAAAAATTTAGCTTTTAAGTTGGATAAGCTAGTTTGGAAATAAAATTACTTATTTACCCTTATAATATATTTGTCAAGATAATATATATTATAATATTTATATTTAAAATAAAATTATTTTATTTTAATATTTATATTGAGAATAAAATTATTTTATTTTTAATTTATTAAATTTATAATTGCTATGTTCGTATATAATCTAAAATATGTATGTATTTTTAAATTAAATTTTATAAAAATATATTTTTTATTATAATTTAAATTTATTTTTTAATAAGTATAACATTAATAAAAAATTAAAATTTTTAAATATAATTTAAGTTCACTAATACCTTACAATATCATGTCTAAAATAGATATTTTATCTTTTCAAAACCACTTTTTGACATTAATGACAAACATTACTCAACTTTCTAAAATCACTTTTTCGACCACAGTTTTAAAATCACCTTTTCAATTGCACCTTTTATAAGTAATGCCAAACTAAACCTAAGACCGTATTATTTGCTTTGGGTGTTGTTTGTCTCCAAAGAAGCTGTTGCCGGAGCCGGAGTTGTCAAGTGCAAAGACACTCGAAATCATTGTCAGAGTTCTTGACCAAATATAACAAGGAAAATGAACCATTCAGGCAATATTTAAACATGTTTGTTTGCATTTGGAAGTTAAGTACGTAGAAATATGAATAAAAATATTTAAACATATTTCTGATTATGATTTTGTCGGCGGTCATTGATGGTTAGATCCTCACTCGTTGATGGTTGTGTATCGATATAATCAGTCCTAGGTAGCGGAATATTCTGCCTGATGGTTTGAATCGCTCACCACTCCTTTATTCACCCGTTATGTGTCTCAATTGGATAGAGATAAGAAGATTCATGAAGCTTTTAAATTTTGATGGTATGCTTATCTCCATAAAAAATATTTTACTTTTTTTTTCCTGAATTCAATGTAATTGTAATATTTTTTATGAATTTAATAAAAATTCAGTGACAATTATCATAAAAAAAAACTAGAGCTTCCCCACACGTATTCTCATGCAAAAGCGTTGATTATACCAAATTAATTTTTTATTTAATTATCGGTATTCAAAATATCAATCAATTATTTTATATTAGATTTTATAAAAATTCACATAAAAGTGATCTTTCATGTAGAGATATAAATTATCAAAAAATTATATCAGAAATATAAGAGTACAAAATTATAAGGGTTTAAGAAGTTTAAAATTAAATTATTAATAAAAATATATAAAATATATAAAATCTAAATTTTTAGGGGGTATAATTACCCTTCGGTACCCCTTACGTCCCTTCCTATTTATAATGTTAGTGACATAATTATTAAAGTATTGAAGGGGTTATGGCCCCAATTTTTTTTCTGTAATTACTTTTAAAGCAGAAAAAAAAACATTGTTTAAGGGCTGTTTTTTTTTTTTTTTCGTTTAAGCCAAAAATAAAAGTTAATAACTTATCTAAGTGTATTAATGTGTAAAGGACTTATCCAAGTTAGTGGTAGTTTTTTTTATATATAGATTTTATCGTGTAGTATCTGATATTTTCCAAGTAAAAAGATCTTTAATTTCTAATTTTTTTAATCATCAATTTTCTAATTCTTAACAAAATCAAAATGATTGATTTGAATTGAATTTATTTCTGTATTCGATTTATTTATAGGTTAATTTAGATCAAAAATTTATAAAGTCTCATTTTATCGAGTAGAAATTTTTTGCCCCTTAATCACATTTTTATACTTAAAAATCTCAAAATTTAATTTTTAAACCCTAACTCTAATTTTTCACGTCCTAAACCCTAAATTCTACACACTAAAAAATATACAGTACTACTAAACCTTAACTACAACCCTTATCAATAAACCCTAAACTCTAAAATAAATACCTATAACTAATTCTTTAAATTCTAATACAAACTCTAACCTTGAACCCTAGACCTTAAATTCACTAATTTAAAATGGATATAGATTAAGACATAATTAAAGGACAGACTATTTCCACCCAGTTTTATTCTATTTACAACGTTGAAATATAAATCTTATTCAAATAATCTAGTGTCACAGGATCATTATCTCTTTCTAAAAGATATGTCTGAAGCTCGTTACGAGGACGTCACGAGGTGGGAAGAATATCACGCCTAGAAAAAAAGTAAAGAGCATTAATCCCACGTCAAAAAAGAAAAGTAAAATCTTGAAATATATACACGATGACGCTGCACATCTCATCAAACATATCTTTTTGGAAGAGGATAATGACCCATGACATTACCCTCTCGTTGTATTGGTTGTAGGTTTGGCTTCTGTTCGGACCGGTGGCTGCAAATGCCAGTCAATATCAAAGGAGATCGTCGCTAACTTTGTGCGGCTACAAACCATGCACGTCGCCATTGTTGTAAACCCTTTCTCTTTCATTACCACCAAACACTTCGAAAGGGTATGCATAAATGGGTGGCATTTGAGAGTTAGGAAGTATGACCTAAAAGAAGTATTAAACAGATACCTTTACAAGGAAAGTAGATGTTATGGAACTGGAAGGTTCATCTTCCAGTTTTAGAAAAGGTGCATGGACCGGAGAAGAAGACATTCTTCTAAAGAAATGCATAGAGAAATATGGAGAAGGAAAATGGCATAAAGTTCCTTCCAGAGCAGGTAAAAAGGAAACCATTCTTCTTCATTTGATTTTTGAAGAAGATGATGACGTAGAATAGTGTAAGATTTCAGGTTTGAATCGTTGCCGGAAAAGCTGTAGGCTTCGGTGGTTGAATTATCTGAACCCTAACATCAAGAGAGGAGCTTTCGCCACCGATGAAGTGGACCTCATCATTCGCCTACACAACCTCCTCGGTAACAGGTAAGTCACCACTCTTCATTCGATATGATTTAGGTTGCCAATATGGCTGTAAACGAACTGAACATACATGAACGAGGTATGTTCGTGTTTATTCGTTTAACTTTAATCGAATACATAAACGAGCATAAATTCTTTTGTCCGTGTTCGTTCGTTTAAATGATAAACGAACTGAACGAACATGAACGAGGTATGTTCGTGTTCATTCGTTTAACTTTAATCGAATACATAAACGAACACGAATATAAACAAGTACAAATTCTTTTGTCCGTGTTCGTTCGTTTAAATGATAAACGAACGAACATAAATGAATGTAAACGAACGTAAATAAACGAACGTAAACGAACGAATATAAATAACATATATAATATGCTAAATATTTAATATTTTAGATTAATTTGATTAATTCAGTTAATTAGTTGATTTTTAACCGAGTTAATCGATAATTAAAATTAAAAAAAAAACTCTTAATTATTAGACGGAACCTAAAATTTAATTGATTAATTAATTTTGTTTTGTTTCGATCAGTTAACTCGGTTTAACAAAACAATGAACACCCCTAACTTATAACAAGGAAGTTTTTAACGAGTCATAAAATAAGACTTCTCAACTCGAATAACTCAAAATTTTTTGACTTGACTTACTTAATTTAATGCTTACCTTTAGATATATGCGAAGAAATTTAAACGAACATAAACGAATAGATTACCGGACGATCACGAATATAAATGAACGAACGAGACCTTTGTTCGTGTTCGTTCGTTTAATTAAACGAACGGATAATCTTGTTCATGTTCGTTCATTTAATAAATAAACGAACATAAACGAATTTCCCATTGAACGGTTCACGAACGATTCACCAAACGTTCGATTCGTTTAGAACCCTATTTGTCAAAAAGAAAAGCATCACATCTTTGGAGTTTGGGGTTTTTTAAACCAAGAAATCATTATATGATCCCGATCTATCATATAATTTATAATTTTATATAATAAAAATTATTTATTTAATGATATATAAGAGTGCTTATTATTGGGTATCGATCGGATCTAATCAGTGTTTTTATATATTCATTTTTTAAATCAATGATTTAGTGATTTGTATCTAATTTTAAAAAAATGAATATCAGGTATTTGAATATCTGATTATCTAAAAATATATTCCAATTTAATTAATTGTTTGAATTTTAAGATCACATTTTTAAAAATTTCAAAATTTCAAATATAACAAATAGGTTTAACTAAAATTTTTAATAATTTTGAGAGATTTAACAATAAATTTTTAAAATTTAAAGGAGAATTTAATAAAAATAATTAAAATTTTAAAATTTAACATGATTTTTTAAAAATCTTGAGGGATCAAATTAAAAATTTTAAAATTATAGGAGTAAAATATGAGTTTCTCAAAATTTGGGATGTGACCCGTCCGACGTATCAAAGAATCCACTTATATTTCTAACGTTGTGAATATAGTAAATTGAGTTAGAAAATGATCACATAATAAAATTTTATAATATTAAATTTAAATTAATCGTAAATAAATTAAATAGCTACCATTGAAACCTAAATTAATTGATTTTTATGTTTAGTCCCGTGTACATTTTAATATTTTTTTTTATTAAAATTACTTAACGTAATTTAAAAAATTTTATTTTTTTCTGAGTCTTTTTGTCACGTCATTTATAAGATTAATTAATATTTAAATATATTTATTGAATTATATTTTAATTTATCAATTAAAAGGATATTATGATTTATTATATTATTTTAAACGATGATTAAAATAACATTATATATGATGATTAAAGTTCAAAGGATAAATATTGTTCATACAAAATAATGTAAATGATGAAGTCATTGATCTAGTAGTCATAACTTTCCTCACAATTTAACCTTAATAATTTACATTTATTTAATTGATACTTATAAATATATTTATAAAGTGAATTATAAAGCAGATACAACAGAGTTTAGGTGAGTCTCAGAAATCATTTATTAAATTTTATTTTACATCAAATTATAAATTAAAGTATTTTTTATATATAATTAATATTATAATAAATTATGAACTCATATCCTATTTTTTAATGGTAATGCCTTCGTATTTCCTAATTATATTAATGTAACCTTAATCTTAACCATTAAATTCAAATCATAACCTTAAATTTTAAATCTTTAAATTTAAATTTATGATCTTTTAAACCTTGAAATTTAACTTAATATCTTAAAATTAAGGTATTTATTTTTTTTCGCAACATATGTATGGAATATAAATTTTATAATCATCTGCCTTTTTATTATACATATTTTTATGTCTCTTTTGAAAATTTTTAAAAATTAAATTTTAAACTCTAACCTTTATTTTTTATATCCTAAACCCTAAACCCTACACTCTAAAAAATACATCCTACACCTAATTCCCTAAACCCTAACCACAATCCCTAATCTTAAACCCTATAATTTAAAGTGGAGGTACAAATAGAGGCATGGAAAAAAGATAGACGATTTGCACCGATAAACTTAATCTTTAACTTTTATGAGTAAAAATCATCTACCTTTTTTTCATGCATCCTATTATGCCTCCTTTGAATTTTTTTTTTATAAATTGAATATTAAACTCGAACCTTTATTTTCTATATCCTAAACCCTACGCCTTAAAAAATACACCCTATTTGTTTAAACTTCTAGTTTAAAATGGAGACACAAATGAATGTTTGAGAAATAAATAGATGATCAAATGAATGTTTGAGAAATAAATAGATAATTTACACCGATTATAAATTTTTATTACTTTGATTTTTATTTTGTGTTAGAAAGAACTTTGACCTAAATTAACTATATATCTCTATTACATCATCATCATATAGTTTTTTTTTATTATTAATTTAACCGAAATGTTCTTGTAGTATTACCTGTTTTCCGACATAAATAACAATCTCAGGTGGTCTTTGATTGCCGGACGATTACCCGGAAGAACAGCAAATGATGTGAAAAATTATTGGAACACACACTTGCTGAAGAAAAAGGTGGATCCTTGTCTAAATCCATTGAAACCTAACCCTAGACTCATCAGACCGCGCGCTCAGATCTTATCAAAGAACAGTACTTTCCCAGTAATCTTGGAGAAAAACAAGACGGCGGCGGCAGCAGCAGAACCCAGCAGCAATATAAGTGCGATGATGATTGAGACTGAGGTTGAGCATCAGCAGCAGCAAGACTCCATCAATAATATTAGTCAAAGTGTGTTTGGAGATCAGACTATCAATGAAGAAATAGACCATTCAACCACCTCAAATTTCCAATTATTGGAGGAAGACAAGTATGGTAATCTGGATGAGCTTTACCTTGATTTGGACCTCTGGAATGTGTTCGAACAGTAGCAAGAAATAGTATGTATGTATGTATGTATGTATGTATGTATGTATGTATGTATGTATGTATGTATGTATGTATGTATGTATGTCTATGTGTCGTTCATTAGGTGGCTGTCTGTTGTCTTTAATTTTCTGATAATAGGCAAGTGGCAATAAAAACTCTTAGCTAAAGAAAAACACTAGTACAAAACATGCTGATGTTGCATGCTGATGGTTCAAGATCTCTATAGTCTATTTCATGTTATTATTGTTAGATTTTTAACGGTCCAATTATCATAATAGTTAAAAAATAAGCTATTTGTCAAAAAGATATGAGTTAAGAGTTAAATCTATCAAAATAAAAAGAATAAGGACTAAAATAATAAAAATTATAAACGTTCAGAGCTAAAATTACCTTTATGCCTAAAAGAAATAAATCTTTTAAAGTCAAGCATTGGTCAGCTATTTCCAAAGTCAATTTTAATTATCTTGTACTTTTCATAAAAATTTTAATAAATTTTGAAAGATAATAGTACGATGACCTCATCAATGTCGAGAAATTATTTCCATCACACCATTCGTAGTTTCAATCAATCAGATTCATCTATCTCATATATTTTAAGGTGGACCATCACCTTAAAGATAAACGGACATGATTGCATGGATCACATATGACATGATGAACAAGATCCATAATATAATCTCTCCATTAATGTCCTAATATCTCATATATTTAAACGTATCGGTGTTTGATTACATGTAAAAATATAGTTGATTTAATGAAAATTCATATACTAAATTGTTAGAGAAATTATTAGATGGATTTTGTTTATCACGTTATTCATGATTCATCTAATGAGATTCATCTATTTCAGTATAATTTTCAAATAATTATTTATTTTTCAATGACATGTAAAAATATAAAGATTTATCTTAAAAATAAAATAAAAATTATTATTAAATGAGACTATAAATGATATGATAAATTAAACTTACCTAATTATTATTTTTTAAATTAAAAAATAAAACAAATAATGTTAAAAATATTAATAGATGAAGTGATATAACAATATAGAAAAAGGACCCAATGCATTAAAAATAATTAAAAAATACGACTTTATAATGATATGCGAGATCGGTATATTAAAAATCTTTGTATTATATTTAAAAGTTTATTTTAATTTTTTATAAATAAGATCATAAAAAAAAAAATCTTAACTTAAAGTAAATAAATACAAACATCAACTAAGTTTGGAGTATAAATCTTCTACCTCTATTTATATCTATTATTAAAAATTTTAAAAATAAAATTTTAAACCCTAACTCTTATTTTCTATATCTTAAATTATAAACCCTATATTCTTAAAAATACACCATACCTCTATTTCCCTAAACCTTAACCACGACCGCTAACCCTATACCCTAAACTCTCTAATTTAAAACGGAGACATAAAAGGAGGCATGAGAAAGAGGTAGACGATTCGCACCCCAAGTATGATGATGAAAGATAAAAGTTAATAATAAACCACATTAAAAAATGTATATTACTATAATCTGACATACTGTCAACACAATTGTTACCATAATTCAATCACGAACAAGAACAATGACTGTGAATTTGTATTCAAATTTATTTTAAGGGTTCAAAATATGAAGTTAACAAGATAATCAAAAGAGTGTCATCTTAATCTACTGTGATGATGTCAAATCTGACTCTCATAGATAATAAAAGAAATAATTAAATTATCGATCAAAGAGAGCAATTTGAAGACTATATCGGCCAAATAACTCAAAGAAATCTTATTTGTATACGCGAGATGATGGAGTGATGAACGAATTAAAACAAATTCACAAGATGCTCTACAAAACAAATTTGAATACAAGAACACTTTCAAAATGAAATAAGTGAATATAAATATGATATTAAAAATTTAATTGAATATAAATATTTTTAAAAAATAAATAAACACAAATAAAATCTTATTTGTTTAAGCTTGATTTATACGAAATCCATAACACATTACGGAAAGATGTTGTTAATGCCCTATATCAGATCCACCCAGACAGGAAATGACTAACTTTAAATGGTCTCATCTTCCTACTGATTGACCACAAATCCAAACTCTTGAGCAGGGGTGGTTCAAGAATTTGGTCGCCCTGTGCAATTCTTTAAAATATGGTCTTTAAAAGTAATTGTCAATTAATTATAAAATTATAGCGCTTAGAAGCAAATGTCCTTTCTAGGACTCCTTGTGCGATCGTTTCTATTGTGTCTGTCCAAAACATCACTAGTTCTGCTGAAGCAATAGTAATAGTAATAATCAATAAGTTTCTATAATCAATTATCGCATTTAAAAAATAATTATAACGTTTTAACAATTATAACTCATCTTTCTTAATAGCGTTTTCAAAATCTTTTAATAAATTTCGAGATTAACATCATCTAATAAAAGTAGTTTATCAAAATTTGAGACCTCTCTTTTTCGGAGGCTCTGTACAGTCGCTCTTATTGTGTCTGTTCATAACCCCACTACTCTTCAGATTTAAGCATGATTTGAAGTGTAAACTACTATTGTAGTGGCCAAGGGAGCATTTGGAACAGTTAAAAAAGCCCATACGCATTACGTTCAAAGATGGGGAAACTAGACAACATTGTGAAGGAACTATAGACATAAACAGACAAGACTCAATCTATTACAAAGACAACCTTGATTTTCAGATAAAACAGAAAACATTATGTGTGACTTAGTCATATTTTCTTATTCTGTTCTAAGGACCTTTAACGTCATGATCTTCATGTTTTGGTTTTTTAAAAAGAACATGACAAGCGCATGTATGATGTAAACAAGAGTTTCTTCTTTGGCAGCTTTGGGTGTAAATTATTTGAATAAGATGTCTAAACCGGGATGAATTCTACATACATAAAAATTTAAAACATAAATTTAAATACACATAAATAAAAAACATAAAAAAGCATAAAATATTAATCTAACAAAATTAAAAACTAATTAAATACACATAACTATTAAAGCATTGGTGGGGTTATGGCCCCAAACATTTTTGCTGTAATTACTATTTAAAGCAGAAAAAGCATATAGTTTGAGGGCTGTTTTTTTTAAGCCAAAAAATAAAGTTAATAACGTATGTAAGTGTATTAATATAATGTATAAAGGAATTATCTGTAGGTGTACATTTGGTTAATTCGGTCGGTGGTCAAATCGAATTAACCAAAATCGAATTAATCAAAATTTTTAAATTCTTGATCGTTAACCGAATTAACTGAATCGAAATTATTTTGGTTATTTAGTTGAATGAACCGAATTAATCGAAATTTATTATAAATTTTAGTTAAATTATATAATAGGTCCCTAAATTATATTAAAATAAATTTTTAGTCACTAAACTTTTATTTTATGCTAGTTTAATAAAAATTTAGTGATCATTTTATAATATAAAAAAATCAATGAACATTTTATAATTTTTCAAAAGTTAAATGATTAAAAATAAATATATAATTTATATAATATTTAATATATAATAATTTCGGTTAATTCGACTAATTAACTAATTTCGAACCGAATTAAATATTAATCGATTTTAAAAAAATAATTATTAACCGAATTTATCAATAATTAATCGAGCGAATTAATCAAAATAATTTCAATTCGATCGATTAATTATATGAAAACCGAATAATGTACACCCATACTTATCCAAGTTAAGTGGTAGTTAGCTTTTATTATAGATTTTATCGCGTAGTAGCTGATATTTTCCAAGTTAAAAAAGAAAAAAGCTTTAATTTTCTAATTCTTAACAAAATTAATTTAATTGATTTGATTTGAAATTCGTTTTTATATCCTTTGTATTCGATTTATCCATAGGTTAATTTAGATCGAGAGTTTATATTTATTTTATCGAGTAGAAAATTCTTTGTTCTTTAATCATTTTTCCTTTTATTCCCTACTAAAAAGTCTTAAAATTTAATTTTTAAATATTAACCTTAATATTTGACACCATAAACCTTAAACTCTCCACACTAAAAATATGTTCTATCATTAATTTCTTAAACCCTAACCACAACGCCTAACATTAAACGCTAAACTCTAAAATATTTATGTTACGTGATTTGAGTGCAACGCAAACGGTGCAAGTGTACATGTCGCAAGTAATAATATAGATTTAGATATTGTCTCTAGAGAAATTGGTGCTTCTTCCGGAATTTAATTTCTTACACAGAAAAATAAAGACACAAGTGATTTATAGAATTGATATTTAAATGAAAATAGTAAAATAAATAAGTAAATAAATTGGAGTAATCGATAAGAGAGATTGGTTGGGTTATCCTAAATTATGGAATGATGGACGTATGAATTCTTTCTTGCAAGTGGATGCTCGCACCGCTCAACTCGTTCCGATAATTGGTCTCAATCGGATTGCCTAGTCAGTTCATCTGAATGCTTGGACAATTGCGATGAGAGACTTGCTCGGGCAATTTGAGCGACTATCCTCAAGGTTCGGCAAAGCGTTCTTCAGTGGTCCCGTTATCCCTAACCTGAGACTCTGTTAATTGTACAATCCTTGATGATACATTCATGCGTTAATCAATGACGTACAACAACTTTCTTATGATTCTATTAGCCGTTGAAATCCTGCACTTATCCCTAAATCGGATTAGTTCTCTTGCACTTGAATCGAACCATGCCTTTTCGTTTTGTGAATCTAATTCTCACGAATCAAGATAAATGAATCGTTTATCGAGGTCCTTTCTCAATTCTCTCGTAAACCAAATAAGTACCAAGAATAGACAAGCCTTAATTAAGAACACTCAAAAGCTTAGATAAAATTCAATTGTAATCAAACCTTAAAACAAAATAACCCAAGCCATCTTTAAGTTAGTTCATGGCTAGGCAAAACATCCACAACAATATCCTCACATCACTCGATAAAACAAGAAGGAAATTGCAACCCTTGGCGTCAATTAAGGGTGAATATTTGATCGAGTCGAGTTGAGTCAAAAATTTTCGAGTTATTCGAGTTTACAAGTCATATTTTACAACTCAAACTTTATTTGAAATTTTTTCGGTGCGAGTTGAGTTTAAGAAATTTGTTGTCACAACCCGGATTCAGATCCGAGAGTCAGTTTAACCTATTGGGTTCAGGCTCCAGTTTTGGGCCCCGAGTTATGAGGTTTTGGGCTGTGTTGAGCCTAGCTTGTTGGGTATTGAGTGGTTGTGAGTGGGTTAAGTTATGGGCTGAGGGCATTTTGATAAATGCCAAAATAAGTTGAATAGAGGGGGTTTTGAGGGTGTTGTTCTGCAGGGGGTGAGGTCATAGAGCATAGGATTTCTTTCTATCATCTTCTTCATCCAAGTCTAGGGAGAAAAGGTAATATCTTGCTGAGTTAGGTTTGGAATCTCGTTTTTATGATGAAGGGGAAATGGTAGTACTGAAGTGGATAAATAAAACAAGGGTTTTTTTGCTAACTTTAGTGGAGGAAGAGGTTTTTGTGGGGGGTTTAGTTGAGCTCGGGAATAGGATTTTGAAGATCTTAAATCCTTGTTCTTTTAGTATTTTAAGCTTCTAAAATCGTCCCAAGTTTTGTCTAACCCGTTCTATATCTTTCTCTTGTAGAGAAAGAGGCTTATGAGCCATCCTCAAGCTTAGGAGGGAGAAAAGCTTGAAGAGGTGTGAAGCTTGTTGGTTGTTGTTGCTTGCTAAGGTTGGTACTCCCAACTCTTCTCTTCATCATCCATATCATGTAGTTGCATACATGTAGATGTTTATGCTTGAATGCTTGGTTTTAAGCTTGGAATACATTAATGGTGGATTTCGTATCAATGTGATAAAGGGCTGAAAAATAATGTTAAAATACCTTAAACTTCCTTAAGATTGAATAAAAACACCTTAGAATCGTTTTAGATAGGTTTGGGATTGAATCCTTAGGAATTTCTATTAGCAGACCTGCAAATCGTGTAGGGGGTATCAATAACGGTGGCCCGTGTATCGATACCCTTGAGAGAAAAAGGGGCTTCATCGATACCAGTATTAAAGCGGTTTTTCCCCTTTCGTTGACTTTTGAATTGGTCAAAGGGTATCGATGCTAGTATTGATACCCATGTTTCGATACCCTCTTTGGGTGGGTATCGATGCAAGGTGTTTCGATACCCTACCTAAGGGTATCGATACCCCTGTGTATTTTGGCCAAGTTTGAGTAGAGATTTTGGGGCTCGGTGATTTTAATAAATGCTTCCATTAATCTAAAAGCTGTGAAACTAATTATCGAACTAAGATTGATAATTATAACTCCGAAAGACTTAATTATGATAAGCCTTAATATATCTTGTTGTGATAAGAACCAGGTGGATCGTTTGTGTGGTCTGAGTCTTTGTGTGTTGGAAATTCGGATATTCATAAGTGTTGCAACACGTTGAAGGCCATCCGATGTAACATGTCGGGTGATGATTGAAAACTTTTATTCCGAGTGTTGGGCTGCCTTACTCGAAGATGTTCGATATAACATTCCGAGCATGGGGTTGGTTGGGCGACCTCCACCCCTTTCCGAACGTTGGGCGGACTCGTTCGAAGATGTCCAATGTAACATTCCGGGCATAGAATTTGAAGGCAGCCTCAATCCTGAGTGTAGGATCCCAATACTGTGTGGACGCGGGCCTTACTCTTGTGTGTTGACTTGATAGGATTGTATATGCTGTGTGCAATAATATGCATTCATTTATGCCATGTGTTAGGCAAGCATCCTAGACCATCATATCATGCACGAGATTTATATGCCATGCTTTACTGCTTATGATATGCATGATGTTGGTCAAGTTCGGCGTATCCACTGAGCTTTCGTAGCTCAGCGTTCGAAATGTGTTTTCGTGCGTAGGTTAGGTAGAGCCGATCCGTGGAGCACCATCGAGGTTTGGATTTCAACATCAACCATGTTGTCAGAGTACAGTTATTAGATACTGGGCTAGTACTATGTCGAACCATATTTGTAATTTATAACTTTGTTATTTTGATTTGGGTCTAATATTTTAATGGGTTATAATATTTTGGAGCTACGATTACTTTAAATTATTTGGGCCTTTGTTTTATCTTAAATGAATTTTATGAATCGTATTTGAGTCGAGTTGAACTTTATTGTTGGGCTTTATAATGAAATTTTTGAAACACAGGTTTTGGGCCGAAGGCCCAATGTGACATTCGGATTAGGGTGTTACAATTTGAGTCGAGTCGAATCGAGTCGAGTTTTCGAGTTCCTATAAATATTTATTTGTAATTATTTATCATGTTATAATATGATTTGATTTTAATTTAAGCGACTTTCTCTAATCATATAAGATATTTATCTATATATATTTTTTCATATGTAGCGATATTTCTTTATATTTTTATATATCAATGTATATATCATAAAAATTTGATAGACTTGTCTTAAACTTAAAAATTAATCTTTTAATTATTAAAAATTTCGAGTTATTCGAGTTATTCGAATTTCCATTTTACAACTCGAACTTTATTTGAAATTTTTTCGAGTAGAGTCGAGTCTATGAAATTTCGAGTCGAGTCAAAACGATTCGAGTATTTTCGCCTCAAGTCTGTCAGTAAATAGCAATAATTAGGATTGTTAATTACCTCTGTAAAATAATTGTAATTGATAAACTAATATAGGTTGTACATAAATAGGAGATTTAGTTTACCATATATAGTTTCCTAGGATTACTCCATGTAATTAGCATGTACAACTTTATTTTCCTTGTATAGTTGGTAGTTTGGCCTATATAATGAAAGATCTTCTCAATATGAGAGGACAATTCAAACCACTTTTTTATGGTAACAGAGCCTACATCTAAGAAATCTTAGCTCTTATTTTTTTTTCCAATCATAGTCAAAGTAATATGGACAATCAAATCATGACCTGGATTCTTGTTTCTATGGAGCCACATCTAATTCTTACTCTACGGCCTCATAAGTCTGCAAAAGCCATGTGGGATTATCTCAAGCAAGTTTATAATCAAGATAACAAAATGCAAGGCGCTTTCAACTTGAGTTAGCTATTGCCAACTATACACAAGGGGATCTATCAGTTCAAGAATACTATTCTGCTTTTCTAACTTTGTAGAATGATTATTCAGATCTTGTTACAGCTAAGGTCTCTACAGAAGGTTTGGAGGCAGTGCAACAAGTACATAAAACCAGCCAAAGAGATCAATTTCTTATGAAATTGCGACCTGAATTTGAATTTGTTCGTGTCTCTCTATTAAATAGAGATCCTGTTCCAGTTTTGGATATCTGTTTTGGAGAACTATTGCGTGAAGAACAACATATTAATACTCAAAATTTCATGGAGCAGACTCGTGTTGCTTCTAATACTGTTTCTGTTGCTTTTGCTGCTCATGGCAAGGGAAAAGGGATTAGTCGAGACATGAGTAAAATACAATGCTACAGTTGTAAAAAATATGGTCATATTGCATCTCATTGTCCTGAAAAACTTTACAATTATTGTAAGCAGTCTGGACACATCATTAAAGAGTGTCCTACTCGTCCTTCTCGCTCCAACAAGGCTTATCATGTTGTTGTTACTTCTGCTGATACAACAACTCCTGTTGCTGTCCTACAATCTGCAACACCTCCTTTAACTCGAGAGTCAGTGCAGGAAATGATTGTGCATGCATTTTCAACACTTGGACTTCAAGGTATTGGGTCTTTATCTACTTCTTGGATCGTAGACTCAGACGCCTCTAATCATATGACTAATTCTTTTCATGGATTAAGTAATATTAGAAAATATTGTGGTTCTTCATCTATTCAAACAGCAAATGGTAGTGATCTATCTATTGCAGCAGTTGGTGATGTATCTTCTTCCTTTAAGGATTTTTTTGTATCACTTAATCTTTCTGTAAATTTAGTATCAGTTGGGCAACTTGTGGACCAAAATTATGATGTTCACTTTACTCATAATGGTTGTTTTGTGTAGGATCAGATGTCAGGGCAGTTGATAGTGAAGGGGCCTAAGCATAGACGTTTGTTTTACTTACAATTACCTATTCCGCGCAATCTTTCCTTATCCTTTCTCCAAGCTTTACTATGTAATGAGTCTAAAGTGTCTAATGAAGTCAGGCATAAGCGTCTTGGTCATCCTAATTCTAGGATTCTTTCTCATTTGTTGAAATCTGGTCTATTAAATAATAAAGTGTATTCTTCTCCTGTGTTTCCTGATTGTGCAACTTGTAAACTTGGTAAAAGTAAAATTTTACCATTTCCATCCGAAAGTAGTAGAGCTACACACAGTTTTGAAATAATACACAGTGATGTCTGGGGAATTAGTCCTATTATCTCTCATGAACAATACAAATATTTTGTGACCTTTATCGATGACTACAGCAGATATACATGGGTTTATTTTCTGAGATACAAATCAGAAGTGTTTTCTATGTTCAAACTATTTTTAACTCTGGTTCAAACTCAATTCTCTACTAATATAAAAATTCTTAGGTCTGATTCAGGAGGGAAATATGTGTCTCATGAGTTCCAATCTTTTCTACAATCTAAAGGAATTATCTCTCAACGTTCGTCCCTTATACTCCACAACAGAATGGAGTCGTTGAACGGAAGAATCGTCATCTTTTAGATGTTGTTAGGACTTTACTAATTGAATCATTTGTTCCTCCTAAATTTTGGGTAGAAGCACTCACCACAGCCACTTTCCTTATCAATAGACTTCCTTCCCAAGTTTTGAATTTTAAGTCTCCATATTTTAAGCTGTATCGTCGTCATCCTCATTACACAAATCTTCACGTCTTTGGGTGTGTTTGTTTTATGCATCTTCCTCCAACGGAAAAAAATAAGCTTTCTGCTCAATCTATTCGTTGTGCTTTCTTAGGGTATAGTGTCACACAAAAAGATTTTTTGTGCTATGATCCCAATTCCAATCGGGTTCATATTTCAAGGAATGTTTATTTTTTGAAAATCAATGGTTCTTTCCTCTGTCTTCATCTCCAAAATCTTCCTTACAGATTTTGCCTTCTTTTGATTACACTTCTTGTGCTTCTAATACTCAAGTTGAAAGGTTTAAGCCAGGCACTGTATACCAGCGAAGATCTCCCATGCTGAACCATTCCAAACCTGCCTTGCCAACTAATCCTTTGCGCCGTTCCACAAGAATTACTGGTCCTCCTGATCGATATGGGTTTCCAGCTCTTAAAAATGGTACCTCTACTTCTGCCCTTTCTACTACTCTGTCTTCCATTTCTATTCCTACTAGTTACTCACAAGCTGTCAAAGAGAAATGTTGGCAGCAAGCCATGCAGGAAGAATTGCATGCTCTTGAAGCTAATGGGACTTGGGAAGTTATTGATTGTCCTAACGGTGTGACTCCACTTGGCTGCAAATGGGTTTATTCAGTTAAGGTCAAGTCTGATGGGAGTTTAGACAGGTACAAGGCCCGCTTAGTTGATTTTGGAAATAATCAAGAATATGAAGTTAATTATGAGGAAACTTTTGCTCCGGTAGCGAAAATGACTACCGTACGCACAATTTTGGCTATCGCTGCTTCCCAAAATTGGAATTTGCACCAAATGAACGTGAAGAATACATTTCTTCACGGAGATCTCAAGGAAGATATTTATATGCGTCCTCCTGCAGGTTTAATCTCTACTTCTACTTCTGCAGTGTGCAAATTGCGTCGCTCCTTGTATGGTCTAAAACAGGCTCCCCGTACATGGTATGAGAAATTCACTTCTACCTTACTCAAGTTTGCTTTTCTCAAAAGCAAGTTTGATGCATCTTTATTTCTTCGAAAGACTGAGCAGGGTATTGTCATTTTGTTAGTATATGTTGATGATATCATAATCACGGGTACTGATTTAGTTCTTATTTCTCAATTAAAACAACATTTACAAGAATCTTTTCACATGAAAGATTTGGGTTCTCTCACATATTTTCTTGGTATAGAGATTAATGTTGGTTCCCGTGGTATTTTTCTATCACAACACAAGTATGCTCAGGACTTGGTGGCAATTGCTGCTCTTCAAGATTCTTCTTCTTTTGATACTCCGATGGAGCTTAATCTCAAGCTGCGGAAAAAAGAAGGTGACTTGTTATCGGACCCTACTGCTTATCGAAATTTTATTAGCAGTCTAGTCTATCTTACTATCACTAGACCTGATATTTCTTACGCAGTCCAACAAGTTAGTCAGTTCATGGCTTTTCCTAGACATCTACACATGACTGTCGTTCGTAGAATCATTTGCTATGTCCATAGGACAGTTTCACGTGAACTTTTTTATCCTGCATCTTCTACACTTGATCTTGTAGCATATTCTGATGCTGGTTATGCAGGGTGTAGTGATACAAGACGTTCTACTTCAGGATGGTGTATGTTTCTTGGACCAGCACTTATTTCCTGGAAAAGTAAGAAACAAGACCGTGTTTCTAAGTCCTCAACTGAGTCTGAATATAGAGCTATGTCTCAAGCTTGTGCTGAGATACATTGGCTCCGTGGGCTACTAGCTGAGCTTGGTTTTCCACTATGCAGTCCTACTCATCTTCATGCAGATAATACTAGTGCCATTCACATTTCTGCTAATCCCATTTTTCATGAACGCACTAAACATATCGAGGTTGATTGTCACTTCATTCGTGAGGCTTACGAAGTTAGGATCATCTCTCTTTCTTATGTCTCTATCAATCTTCAAGTGGCTGATATCTTTACTAAGGCTCTCACACGTCCTAGACATAAATTTCTTTCAAACAAATTGATGCTTGTAGATCTCCCGCATCAATTTGAGGGAGGATGTCAGTAAGTAGTAATAATTAGGATTGTTAATTACCTCTGTAAAATAATTGTAATTGATACACTAATATAGGCTGTATATAAATAGAAGATTTAGGTTACCATATATAGTTTCCTAGGATTACTCCATGTAATTAGCATGTACAACTTTATTTTCCTTGTATAGTTGGTAGTTTGGCCTATATAATGAAAGATCTTCTCAATATGAGAGGACAATTCAAACCATTTTGTTAGAGTCGAGTTATTCGGTTTTTTTGAGTCGAGTCGAGTTTTGCTCACCCCTAGCGTCAATCTCTCTCACGATCGACTCCTTTTACTTTGGACGACATCTTCCCTTTTTATATGATCTTACTTGGTCAAATTATTTGATTTGAATTAATTTGATAAAGAAATAATTATCTCTTTAGAGATTTTAAATTAATTCAAATTTTTATTTCTCATATCAAATCCAATCTTCTAGAATCTTTTCATGTCTTTTGAAATCAATTTTATCTCCTTGTGATTCTTTCTAAATTGACATCCAATGAACCAAATCTTACAAATAAGGAAACATACAACCACAATATCATTTTTCACATAATTCAACCAACATAAAAAATAAATATGACAACTCATGAAATTATGTAACTATTCATGAATGACTAATTATGTAATTAATATTATGCTTAATTCTAACAATAATAGGAGCAGAGTCGGCTTTGGAGGTGGGCAATAAGGGCTACGGCCCAGGGCCCACCCCTATTAAGGGACCCAAATTTTAAATTTTATTAAATATATTTAATTTTAATTTTTTAATATTTATTGTTAGAATTTAATTTTAATATTTATTGTTATAAATTAATTATTTTTTAATACTTATTATTATACGATTTCGTTTTTTAATATTTGTATTAGGTCTACTCTTAAAATTTATTTTTTACTATTTTTTATTATGATTCTTAAATCCCAATTTTTGCAATGCTTGTTGTTAGTGGGCTGCCTTTTACTAAACTTATTACTAGGGATACTCTAAGAAATATATTTTTAATATTTATTAGTATATACTATTCAAATTTATTTATTTTCTTTATTTGTTACTAGAGTCACGATTTTTTCTAACACTTGTTATTAAGAGTTTAATTTTAAAATTTATTTTTCGATAATTATTATAAGAAACCTATTTTTTCAATATATTTGTTATTAGGGTCTAATTTTTTAAATACTTATATAAGAGGTCTATTTAATAATTATTAATAGGATCATAGTTTTTCAATATTTGTTATTAGATGTTAGTTTTTTCACAATATTTGTTATTAGAGGTTTACTCTTAAAATTTATTTTCTTCGTATTTATTATTAGTGATTATTTTTTATCAATATTTGTTATTAGGGGCCTAATTTTTTCTAAGATTTGTTAGTAAGTATATACTTAATTTAATTTTATTATACATTTTTATTTAAAAAATATTTTTCTAATATTTATTATTAAAGGTTTATTTTTTTATGTTTGCCCTACGGCCACTAAAATCTCAGCAACGGCTCTGAATAGGAGTAAAAAGGTAATAAAAATAGTACTTTTGAACACTCATCAATATACCCTACCATTAATTCCTTAAACCTTAATATAACCTCTAACCTTAAATCTTAAACCTCAGATGTATTAATTTAAAATGATGCATAAAAAAACAAAAACTATTTGCACCCGTTTTATTCCATTTACAACGTTGGAATCTAAATCTTGTTCGGATAACTTAGCCTCTCATTGTATTGGTTGTCGTCGATTTGTTCTTAGTATACGTCAATTTGAGTAATCAATATCAGAGGAGATCGCCACTAACTTTGTGCGGATACAAAATCATGCACGTCGCCATTGTTGTAAACCCTTTCTCTTTCTTTACCACCAAACACTTCGAAACGGTATGCATAAATGGTTGGCATTTGAGAGTTAGGAAGTACAGCCTAAAAGAAGTATTAAACAGATACGTTTACAAGGAAAGTAGATGCTATGGAACTGGAAGGTTCATCTTCCAGTGTTAGAAAAGGTGCATGGACTGAAGAAGAAGACATTCTTCTAAGGAAATGCATTGAGAAATATGGAGAAGGAAAATGGCACAAAGTTCCTTCCAGAGCAGGTAAAAAGGAAAACATTCTTCTTCATTGGATTTTTGAAGAAGATGATGACGTAGAAGAGTGACAATTTCAGGTTTGAATCGTTGCCGGAAAAGCTGTAGGCTTCGGTGGTTGAATTATCTGAACCCTAACATCAAGAGAGGAGCTTTCGCTGCCGATGAAGTGGACCTCATCAGTCGCCTACATAACCTCCTAGGGAACAGGTAAGTCACTCTTCTGTTCATTCAATGATTTAGGTTGCCAAAAACAAAAGGGTCACATCTCAGGAGTTTGGATTGTTCAAAAGGAGAAATTATAACATAAATTCCGTATATGGTATCATTTATAATTTTATTTAATGAAATTTATTTATTTAATAATATATAAGAGTATTTAATATTAGGTATCAAACGGATCTGATCAGATTTTTGTATGTATCCGGTTTTTTAGATTAATGATACAGTGATCTGTATCAAGTGACGGATTCGGAGAAATTTATAAGTGTGGGCACATATGAAATTTTAAAATTTTAGGGCGGACACAACTCATAAATATTAAAAAAATAAAAGACTAACTCATAAAATTTTAAAAAATTAAAAGTAAATGTGTACATCCACCTCTATATGTATTTAATTTAAAAAATAAATATCGAGTATTCGAATATCGTATCAGATATTCAAATATCTAATTATCTAAAAATATAACAAATAATAAATTTTTAAATATAATATGATTCACACTTATGATTTTTTTAAATTTTCGGATAAAACAAACATCAAAATATTAAAAATAAAAAATAATATTAATGAAAATTTAAATTTTTGAATTATCAAATAATCCAAAATTTGAAATATTATGATTCGTATCTGATTTAAAATTTTAAACTTGGATTGAATATTTGGTCCAAAAATAAAAATTGAATTGCATATCCAAATTTTCAGATTGGATCAACAAATAATCAGATTAGATCGATCGGTTCAAATATTTCTAAACACGAATAATGATATCTAAAAAGATTCGCTTTAAAAATAGATAAAAAATTATTATTAAACGAGACTGTTGATGACTTAATGAGCCATGTCTATCTAATAACTTTTAGTTTATATTTATATGAAATACTTGTTTGAATAATTTATTAGTCATCAATATTTTGTATTTGTTAGAGTTAATTATATTATAAATATTATTTTTAATATAATAGTACTAAGAATATTTGAAGGATATACAATTTCATTACTTACATAATTATTTTTGGTATTAATTATTAAATTTAAATGAGATTTTAAAAATGTGTATTAATATCATATATTTGTAAGAAAAATAATTATTTAAATTATATACGAGAATATATTTTAGTTTAAAACTATATATGAGTTATTTAAGTTTATATTAACAATTTCTTAATAAGAGATTTTACTATACCTTATTATAATCTATTATCTATTGAATCTCTAAATTAATAAATTTAATTAATTAAATCTTTAATTTTAACATAAACCCTATTTACCAAAGATACCTTGTTCTTTATAGATTATTTTCGAACCTAACATATAATGTCACCTGAATCTTCTGTGTCTTAATTTCCTTCCCACTTTCTTTAGCTTTATTTAATTATGTCATGTTTTCTTCAGATTATTTTCTTTAACTTTAGTTTCGGTAATTTAAAGTCATCGAATTTAACATATAATTTTTATTTTAAAACATCTCAAATAAAATAGTTATATTATTGTATAAAATTTTTTTACGACGGACGTCGAATTTTACTGAACACTACTAATGTTGAACACTGTTGAACATCATTAAATTCATTAATAAAATTAAAAATCTCAAAGACTCAATAAGGAATTAATAAAAGAGTGATAGACTCAACATATAATTATTAATTGTGTGTTGAGTCTTTAAGATTTTTAATCTTTATTAATTAATTTAATAATATTCAGTGGTACTCAGCGTTAGTAGTGTTTAACGGTATTCGACGCCCGTTGTAGACTCATCCTATTATATGTCACTTATTCTAATTCCCTAATATAAAACCTTATCCTAACGGACAATTAGTTTAATGGATAAAACGATAGATTCCTTAAATAAAATAAAATGTTTTATTTTTAATCAGTGACGGAACATAAAAACGATAAAATAACAAAATATATTTAATTAATTAATTTTTATTTAATTTTTATTAAATGGATATCCATTAATATTTACTATAAATTAAATTTAAAAATAATTTTTATATTTATTTGATAAAAAAAATAAAATAACAAATAAATTAAAAAAATACATTTATTAATTGGTCTTATAAATGACACGACAATAATAATTTCTCATACTCACAAAGTTGTATTTTCTTAGTTTTCACTCGGCATACTCAATCCTCACCCCCTTCATTTTCTCAATTTTATCTGTGCTAAAATTATATTTTAATTTATCAATAAAAGGGATATATTATTTTAAATGATTATTAAAATAATATTATATATAATGATAAAAATTCGAAGGATAAATATTTTATACTTTTCATAAAAATCATTTGTATTTATTTAAATGATACCTATAAATATATTTATAAAGTGAATTATAAAGCAGACAAAACATAACTTAGGTGGATCTCAAAAATCACATATATAATAAAATAAAGACGATATTAATTTTATAGATCGCAAGACAAAATTAATTTTAGATTTTGTACAATAAAATATAAAATAAAAATTTTGACAAAAATAAATGTGAAAAACATCATTCACCGTCAGCCTGCTCAATTCACTGTCGACGAAAATAAAATTTATTTTATACAAAATTATATGTTAAAGTATTTTTATACGTAATTAATATTATAATAAATTATGAACTCGTATCCTATTTTTTAACGGTAATGTCTTCGTTCTCTAATTATATTAGTGTATATCTAATCTTAATTACTAAATTCAAATCACAAACTCTTAAATTTTAAATCTTTAAATTTAAATTTATCATCTTTTAAATCTTAAAATTTAACTTAATATCTTGAAATTGAAGTACTTAATATTTTTTTTGTTTTCAGTATGTATTGAATATAAATCTTATAATCATTCCGTGTTCGGGAAAAATATATAACGATAAACCTAATCTTTAGTCTTTATATTTTTATTACTTTAATTTTTATTTTGTGTTAGAATGAACTTTAACCTAAATTAACTATATATCATTATTACGAGCAAAAATATTCTACCTCTTTTCTATGCATCCTTTTGTGCCTCGTATTGAAATTTTCTAAAAAATTGAATTTTAAACCCAAACCCTATTTTTTATATCTTAAACTCTAAACCCTATACCCTAAAAATACACCCTAACCCAAATTCGCTAAACCCTAATCACAACCTTAAACCCTAAACCCTCTAATTTAAAGCGGAGGCACAAAAGAATGTATGAGAAAGAGG
Organism: Abelmoschus esculentus; assembly: GCA_035048815.1. Taxonomy (NCBI): domain Eukaryota; kingdom Viridiplantae; phylum Streptophyta; class Magnoliopsida; order Malvales; family Malvaceae; genus Abelmoschus; species Abelmoschus esculentus. The sequence continues at coordinate 25,055,550 of JAUCBN010000001.1, forward strand.
TAGACGATTTGCACCCACTATTACTACATCATCGTATAGTTTTTTTTTATTAATTTAACCGAAATGTTATGGTAGTATTACCTGTTTTCCGACATAGTTAACAATCTCAGGTGGTCTTTGATTGCCGGAAGATTACCCGGCAGAACAGCAAATGATGTTAAAAATTATTGGAACACACACTTGCTGAAGAAAAGGTGGATCCTTGTTCCAACCAAAACCCTGGTCTAAATCCATCCAAACCTAACCCCAGACTCATCAGACCACGCCCTCAGATGATCTTATCGAAGAACAGTACTTTCCCAGTAATCTTGGAGAAAAACAAGACGGCGGCGGCAGCAGCAGAACCCAGCAGCAATATAAGTGTGATGATGACTGAGACTGAGGTTGAGCATCAGCAGCACCAGCAAGGCTCCATCAATAATATGAGTCAAAATGTGTTTGGAGATCAGACTATCATCGAGGAAATGGACTACTCAACCACCTCCAAGTTTCAATTATTGGAGGAAGACAAGTATAGTAATCTGGATGAGCTTTATCTTGATTTGGACATCTGGAATGTGTTCGAACAGTAGCAAGAAATAGTATGTATGTATGTATATATGTATGTATGAATGTATGTATGTATGTATTTATGTCTATGTGTCGTTCATTAGGTGGCTGTTTGTTGTCTTTAATGTAGTGATAATAGGCAAGTGATAATAAGAACTCAGTTAGCTAAAGAAAAACACTAGTACAAAACATGCTGGTGTTGCATGCTGATGGTTCAAGATCTCTATAGATATTGCCTATTTCATGTGTGTATGAATTCAAATTCTTATTAAGTTGTAATCACAATTGCATTAATTAAATTAAGATTTTGTCAAATTATACAAATTAGTGAATGTAAAATGAGTGATACATACCATAACGCTATACACTATTAAAAATTATCGATTGATCTTTAAAATTGTTTATAACTTCACAATTTGGATAAGTTTAAATCTCGATGCTTACCTTAAAAATATGTATACCTTGTTTAACAAAAATATTTTTAAAAAAAATTGAAATTTAATGTGTATTTATAAAATTGAGATTAAAAAAATTAAATCTTTTAAAGTCGACGGTCAACTATTTTCAAAGTCAATTTTAAATATCTTGTAATTTTCATAAAATTTTTAATAATTTTTGGATGATAATAGTATGATGGCCTTATCAATGTCGAGAAATTATATCTTGAATCATCTCCACCACGTCATTCGTAGTCTCAACCAACCAGATTCATCTATCTCATATTTTTAAGGTGAATCATTATCTCTTTTCTATATGTAATTAATGAATGGGTAATTATCAGGTTAAAGATAAACAAACTTGATTACATGGACCACGGATGACGTGATGAAAAAGGTCCATAATATAATCTTCATCAATGTCTTAGTATCTCATATATCTAAGACGTATCAGTGCTGATTACATGTACAATATAGTTGATTTAATGAAAATCCGCACAGAAAATTGTTAGAGAAATTATTAGGCGGATTTTATTTATCACGTTATTCATGATTCATTTAATGAGATTCATTTATTTTAGTATAATTTTCAAAATTATTATTGTATAAGACTATAAATAATATGATAAATCAAATTTGTCTAATAATTTTTTAAAATAGAGAAAATTAAACGATTCATGTTGAAAATATTAAGAAACGAAGTGATATAACAATATAGAAAAAGGACCCAATGCATTGAAAATAATTAAAAAATACGACTTTAATCACCAAAGTACAATGATATGTGAAATCGGTATATTATAAATATTTGTATTATATTTAAAAGTTTATTTTAATTTTTTATTATAAAAAAATCTAGTCTTTATGTTATATTAAAAAAAATTATTTTAGTTTCCCTACTATCAAAAGGAACATGGATAGTCTATGTTCATTTAAAAAGTTAGTATTTTTTATAGACAATGTAATAACCCATTTGTAAACAAAACCAATAACCCATTAGACAGGCCCAATACACCCGAAGCCCAACAGACAATAACCCAATCTAACAAACCTTAAACCATGAAAACCCTAACCATCATCCCTTTCAGCCACTGCCACCGCCTTCTCTTTACGCGTGCACCACACGCGCTCTTTCATTGACCCGGATGGCCGGCCGCCGCACTGTTCTACCGCCCTGCAAGTATTAAAATGAAAGGATTTAGAATCTGAAAAGGAGAAAAAGAGGAGATTTTTTATGTTATAATATTGTAACAACAAGGGTTATAAAAACCCGAAACAAATGTAATCAAAGGAGGAGGATTTTTGGGGAATGAAAAACAGAGAGATTCGATCCAAAAAACACATTCAATATCAATCCATATCCGAAACACTAGAAAAGAAAAAAGAAATCGAAAAAAAAGCAAATAAAAAGGTAAAAAAGACCATTCAATACTTATCTTAAATCGTAGATCTACGCTCGTACACATCTTATTTCGCAAAACCAAGCCCGGATCTATCTTCCTTACGTCGAGACAAAGCGGAAAGGCGTTTTCTTTTTCAGTTTTGGCCGCCGGCACAGCGGCAGCGCGACTGAGCTCACCGGCGGAGGGAGCAGAGAGCTTTGAGGCTCTGAGATTTCTCCTCTCTTGGAGATAGGAGCAAATGAGACAAAAAAAACAAAAAAAAGGATTTATATTAGATTCAAAACGGCACCATTTTGGTGCCGACCCTAATGGACCAAAACGGCGTCATTTTGAAGACCCTTATCCGGCTTTGACCCGAAGTCCAGACTCGACCCGCGTGTTAACCCGCACAAAAGGGATAATTACTCCCTCAGTCCTCGCGTTTCCAGTGGGTTTACAGTTTGTCCTCTCAGATCGCATTTCCTCTGAATTTGATTTGGTCCCTCTCCTTTTATTATTATTATTATTATTATTATTATTATTATTATTATTATTATTACTACGCGTTTTATCATTATTATTATTATTATATATTCTAACTACAACAATACGTTTTATTATAGGTATATTATACGTAATATAACATTTAACAATGTTTTTTTAATATTTTTATTATTTTTATTATGATATAGTTATGTTTTTTACTTATTATTACTAATTTATGTTCAATTTAATATTTTTGTCATCTAATATTTTTATTTTGCAGATTATATTTGGGATTGCAATATTATTTTCAATATCGGGTTTGTAATTTTCATTCATATGAAATATTTTGTAACCGATAGGTGCCGATTTCGGGCGTTGTAGGGGTGCTCATCCTTCCCTACGCGTAACAGACTCCCGGACTCAACTCTGGTTTCGCAGACCTTGATTTTGGTGTTCCAATCGCACTGGAAAAATGATTGGTGGCGACTTCCCGGACCAAAAACGGTGATTACAGCTGTCGACTCCGTTGGGGACATTTTCGAGAGTCGAGCCTAAAATCGGTTATATTTTATTTAATGATCGAAAATTTAAATTCGATTTATTTTAATTTTTTGACCTTTTATTTTATTTATTTTAAAATATTTACTAATATTTTTAAATGTTTTTTCAGGTCTCCTCATTTCATGAGCTCTCAACCCGGGCTCTGTCCATTTAAGTAGGAGCATGAAACCACTCCTTCGTGAGGTTTTGCCTCCGTGTAGGATGGGGAATTGCTTCCGGGATATTTTTCCCTTTGTCTTCGTGAGATTTATGTCTCCGCATAGGCTTAGAGGAACGTATCCCCCTGAATCATGCTTATTATCCTTAGTAGGGTAATAAGTATTGTTCGGGTACCTTCTAGAACCGAACCTCATATAGTGAGACCTAGAAGCCTACCCCTTAGAGCCATTAAGCTGAAACTCTGTCTGTTTAGCAGTAACCCTTTAGGCTTTGTTGCCTTTATGTACAGTTTTTTTTATTTTTGTTGTTATATTTGTAATTTAATTAATTTATTTATTTTAATGTGAATTAACTTTATTTTTTTTAAGGCACTATAACATTTCATAATCATCCATGTTACATCAATTACCATGATCATGTTTTAATTTTTGCATTTCACGAGCATGGAGTATTGATTCACAATTGATTCTTAATTTAAAATATATCGAGAGAAAATCTAGCACTCTAGATATTAATGCAACATTCAAAGTTGTGAATAAATCCCGTGCACATAAAATGATGGACCCGAGAATCATTTTTGAATCGATATTTTCACATTTAAGTCATGCATCATGCATTCACATGCACTCATTAGTACTAATGTTTGGGGTCCCCTGTCTCAGCAATACTGGACCAGACGACAATTCAGCATCCTTACGGAACCCGATTCAAGACAAAGAAGATGAACGAGGATAGATTGGATAAGATTGAGCACACTCACAAGGATTTACAGGATGATTTAACGCGAAAAATAGAAGATCAGTTAGCAAGGGCTCGACAAGAAATGAAAGACCAGATTGCAAGATCTCAACAAGAAATGCTCAGAAAATTAGCACAAATGCTCGGATTCAAGCAAGAAGACACTTCTATGGTTGACTCAGGGGCAAATCCCGCTAACATGATTGAAGATCCCATATACCCTTTGGGTTTTACTCATCTTCAAACTAAGATACCACCGGAGGCTCATCCCCAGGTGGTCTTTTCTAAAGGGAAGTTACCGTTACATCCGACTGATACATATGGCCCCATGAACATACCCTCTACATCAGAAGCCAAACTGAGGGGCAATCAAGCAGAAAATTTTGTCTTAGAACTTGATCAGCTGATCGAACCAAAGATTGAGACTTCAAAAGAAATTGAAGAACGTTGTAAACGGCTCAAAGGAAAAATGGAAGCTATGGAGATTGAAGACACCTTCATCGGATTCGACGCCAACGAACTCAGCCTTGTCCCAAATCTAGTATTACCCCCGAAGTTCAAAATCCCAGAATTTGAAAGATATGACGGGACCAGTTTCCCTCGAGCGCATCTTACTATGTTTTGTCGAAGGATGACAGGGTATGGTAGGGATGACAGGTTACTGATATACTGCTTTCAAGATAGTTTAACGAGATCTGCCACTAAATGGTACAATCAACTGAATCGTCATCAGGTAAAATCATGGAAAGATTTGGCTAAGGCCTTTCTGGAGCAATATAAGCATGTTAGTGATATGGTACCAGACCGTTTGACTTTGCAACACATGAAGCAAAGGTCTAACGAAAGCTTCAGACAATACGCACAACGTTGGAGGGATGTAGCAGCGCAAATCCAACCTCCTCTCAGTGAAAAAGAGACGGTAGTTATATTCATCCAAACTTTGGAAGGCCCAATCCTAGATCGCCTCATAGGCAATGCAACCACCAATTTTGTTGATCTGGTGCTATTCGGTGAGCTCATTGAGAATGCCATCAAGAGTGGCAGAATTGATGCCGGTGGAAGTTCGTCCCACAGAAAGCCAACACATGGAAAGAAGGATAATGAAGTGAATTCTGCAGGAATCTACAGCGTCAATTATTCCAAGCCTGTAACAGTGACACAACCTGCAGCTACTGGTACTTATAATTCCTCAAACCGTGATTTCAATCAGAGAAAGAAGGTTGAAAAGGAAGAATTTACTCAACTATCAATGTCTTACGGGGAGCTACACAAAGAATTGTATGATAAGCGCTTGGTGTCGCCCTTCTTTCAAGCGCCGATGCAACCCCCTTTCCCGAAATGGTATGACGCCAATGCAAAATGTGATTATCATGCGGGACAAGTGGGACATTCAATTGAAAATTGCCTAGGTTTCAAAAGGCTAGTGGAAAAGTTCATCAAGCTCGGAGTGATAAGATTTGACGACCCAGTTGAAACAGCTACAGATCCTTTGCCGAAGCACGAAGACACCAAATAGGAATGACAATGTTAAGATGTTACTCTGCCTTGGCCATAGTAGGTCACTTGTAGTTTTTATCTCTTCCGATGAGATGTTTTTGTAAACCACTTCGTTACCCTAGGCCCACTGGCAGCGAGAGTCTTTTGTAAGGTCCCAAAACTACAAGTTGCAATGAAATATATTTTGATGCAATACTCTGAGGTAGAATGTTAAGCGAAATAACTTCAAAGGATAGAGACAACTGAACTAGGTAATATGATCATGCGAATTTTTGCACTCTAAAGGTTTAGATTGTTAAAAATTGTTTGGGGCATCTATTTTGAGAAAAGGTTCCGAGGAAGGAGGCCAAATCAGAAGAATTCAAGCAGCTTTTGTCATGATCAGTGAAATCGGGGAACCCCTAGAAAAATCATGGCATTCATGCATTCAAGCATTTTGTATTTACAAACCATGAATTTAGATTAAACATGCATCGAGTATAAATTAGGACATCCTTCGAAAACAGAAATCATGTCATTCATGCATTCAGATATTGTGTATTTAGACATCATGCATTCAGACTTGGCATACATTGAGCATTCATGATGCACATATTTTTGCTTGTAAATATAAACAGGTCCATAGAAGAGGCCGAAAGACTTAATCAAGGGGGCAACAATACGACAACCAACCTTTGGCCCCGAGAAGGCTAAAATAACACAGATTTTTCAGGTAATGACTCTAAAATTTTGAACAGTAACTAATAAAGGTTTTATTTTGCTTTCAGGTCCTAACTACCCATCATGGAGCACCAGAAACAACTTTTTCCCAATGTCACCTACGTCAATGATGGTTGGTCAATTTTGTTAAAACCCTACTTTTCCGAAAGCTATGTTGAGGATTAGATCTTCATGCAGATCTCGTTTTTTCATATTTGTACAGACGGTAAATATGAATTAAAACTATTTTGAGAGAAAAACAAAAAATGAGAAAATGGAAAATGAAAAACAAAATATGAAAGAAAAAATGAAAATGTGAAAGAAGATGTGAAAAAAATGAAAAAAATGAAAATGAAATGAAAAATTGAAAAGACATGCAGAAACAAGACAATGGACAATTCAAATGTCCTTCAAAAATCCATTTTCGCGAATGGTCGAAGGAAATCCATTCCTTTGGAAAAATACAATCTTGTGATTGGTACAAACTGATTGTACCCAGGGAAATGGTACAGCTAGCCCGGAGCAAACGGCTACCGATAAAGGCGAAGCAAATTCTTTAATCCCCGTACATTTGGGAAAAATGCATTGATAAGGACCATTCAAATGTCCATTGAAATCCATTTTTACGAATGGTCAAGGAATTAAATCCTTAGAACCAAATGATTGTACCCAGAGTAATGGTACAGCTAGCCCGGAGCAAACGACTACCGGTAAAGGCATATCAAATCCGTTGATCCCTGTGCGTTTGGGAAAAATGCAAAGAAGATACATGACATCAATTGAATCAGATATTTAGATCTTCCAGACTTGATCTTACCCTTCCGTTGATGGAGTGGATAGATCCAACTCAGTCCTGCTTCTCCGTTGATGGTGTAGTTAGGATCCAAACACAGACTTGATCTCGTCCCCGTTGATGGTGTGGCCAGATCCTATGCTTCTCCGTTGATGGAGCAGTATGATCCAGACTTGATCTTACCCCTCCGTTGATGGAGTGGATAGATCCAACCCGGTCTTGTTTCTCTGTTGATGGCGTAATAGGATTCGAATTATAGACTTGATCTCGTCCCCGTTGATGGTGCGGCCAGATCTCATTTAATCATGCTTCGCCGTTGATGGCGTAGTATGATCCAGACTTGATCTTACCCCTCCGTTGATGGAGTGGATAGATCCAATCCGGTCCTGTTTCTCCGTTGATGGCGTAATAGGATCCAAATTGCAGACTTGATCTCGTCCCCATTGATGGTGTGGCCGGATCCCATTCAATCATGCTTCTCTGTTGATGGCGTAGTATGATACAGACTTAATCTTACCCCTCCATTGATGGAGTGGATAGATCCAACCCGATCCTGTTTCTCCGTTGATGGCGTAATAGGGTCCAAATTGCTGAAATCTGATCTTCTCCCCGTTGATGGTATGACCAGATCTGAACCACTGAAGTTCAATCCTGCTTCTCCGTTGATGGCGAAGTAGGATCCAAGTTGCTGAAACGTTGTCTTACCCCTCCGTTGATGGTGTGGATAAGATCCAACACTTCATGTCTTGCCTCTTCGATCTAACAAGTTCTCATTCTGCCATTGATGGCGTAAGCATATCACAGTTTGATTGGTCTCGTTTTACCGTTGATGGTGCAACTTGATCAAATTTTGTATTTACGGATATTATATATTTACTAGAAAAAAAATGAAAAAAAAATGATGAGGATGAAAAAGAAGAAAAAAGAAAGAAAAAAGAAGAAGAAAAGAAAAAGAAGAAAAAGAAAATATATATGCCAGATCATGTTTCTTCATCGGATGCAGTTGAATCCAGCTTGGCAACCTTACCTATCTGTCAATATTGCAGCTAGATCAAGTTTTCTCCAAAGACGACAACATCATGAGTATCGTAGCAAGCCAAGCTTATTTTGTCTCCTTCAACGGTTCAGCCACAACTTTTGTTCTCTTCAATGAATCTCCTCATTTTGAAGATTTTGCAAACAAGAGCGGTGGAAAAGATCAAGTCAAAGCTCTAGTAGAAAGAAGCGGTGGCCAAGAAGAACCTCAATCTTACCATTAAAACCACAACTTTACCAAAAGAACCTCAACCTTACCAGAAAAATCTTAACCTCAACCCAAAAGAACCTCGAACTTTACCAAAACCCAATATGAATCCTTCCTCGGCGCCTCGGTTTAAGATTGAGATTTAAAAAGCGTTTTCGGTCGCGTCGTGTTTATCGCGGTTACGGACATAACGGTTGTTATCGCAGGCATTGTGAGAGTCGCGATCATGAATTCTTTTAAAACTCGTATAATTTTTATGAGATTTTTTTAAATAACAGTAAACAATGGACCGTTATTATCATTATCGACTGTTATATGTTAAATAATGTCCGTTAATAATTGTTATTAGTGTGAATTTAAATCTCACCGTTACTTTTATAAATAACGGTTTCAGATAATGATGTTACCGTTAAATAACGATTGTTATAGCCATAACGAATATTTTTTTAGTCCCTGTACTAATCTGATCGGTAAATCAGATTATATTTTGTAAAACGGGTCAAATAGGTAATTTGAGATTATGGCAAATAGGTTTAAGTAAAAATTAGATTGTACATGGACATTAAATGTAGTAATATTTTTTTTATTTTCAAAATTTTAATATTTTTAATTTATAGTATTGAAATAAAAATTGACCAGACGAAGACAGGTGATTACCCACGTCGCCATTATTCTAAACCCTTCTCTTTCTTCATCCCCAAACACTTTCGAAACTGTATAAATAAATGGGTGGCAGTTAAGGGTGAAGAAATATAACCTAAAAGAAGTCTTAAACAGAGAAAGTTGATCGTAGGGAAATGGAAGGGCCGTCTTCTTCCAGTGTCACAAAAGGTGCATGGACTGAAGAAGAAGACACTCTTCTAAGGCAATGCATTGAGAAATATGGAGAAGGAAAATGGCATAAAGTTCCTTCCAGAGCAGGTATTAAAAGGAAACCATTCTTCTTCATTTGATTTTTGAAGAAGATGATGACGTAGAAGAGTGACAATTTCAGGTTTGAATCGTTGCCGGAAAAGCTGTAGGCTTCGGTGGTTGAATTATCTGAACCCTAACATCAAGAGAGGAGCTTTCGCCGCCGATGAAGTGGACCTCATCATTCGCCTACACAACCTCCTCGGTAACAGGTAAGTCACTCTTCTGTTCTTTAAATTGCCAAAAACAAAAGCATCACATCCTAGGAGTTTGGGTTTGTTTAAAGAGAAAAATTATTACCCGCCATTGATTTATTTAGTCGTTTACAATTTTATTTAATAATATTAATTTAATTAATGATATGTAAGAGTATTTATTATTGAAGATCGATCGAATTTAATAAAGGTTAAGGTTAAAATGAATTTAATTTTTTTTAAAGGAAAACACCATATTTACAATCATCCTGCTCAATTCATATCCCTATATATGTTGGTCACACTGATAGCGAAGTTATTTTAGTGTGAATAATTAAAAATTATTATTTTTAGGGTTATATTTTAATATACCTGTTTTCCGACATAAATAACAATCTCAGGTGGTCATTGATTGCCGGAAGATTACCAGGAAGAACAGCAAACGATGTGAAAAATTATTGGAACACACACTTGATGAAGAAAAAGGTGGATCCTTGTTCCAACCCAAACCCTGGTCTAAATCCAACGAAACCTAACCCCAGCCTCATCAGACCACGCCCTCAAATCTTATCAAAGAACAGTACTTTCCCAGTAATATTGGAGAAAAACAAGACGGCGGCGGCAGCAGAACCCAGCAGCAATATAAGTGTGATGATGACTGAGGCTGAGTTTGAGCATCAGCAGCACCTGCAAGGCTCCATCAATAATATGAGTCAAAGTGTGTTTGGAGACCAGACTATCAATGAAGAATTAGACCATTCAACCACCTCAATTTTCCAATTATCAGATTTGGAGGTGCCGGAGGAAGACAATTATGGGAATTTGGATGAGCTTTTTCATGATGTGGACCTTTGGAATGTGTTCAACCAATAGGAAGAACTCAAGGATTTAAATCAAATATAATTATTATGTACGAAATAAAAAATTGTTGAACCTCCAAATATTTATTGTCAACACCAAGAAGCATGCTGAAATAGAAATGGTAGATTGGTTTAATGAAGAGTTTTGGAGAAAAAGGAAAGGCCGTGATTCTTGGGATTGTGTTCTTTGGGGTTGTAGATATATTGAAGAGAATCTAGGAGCCGATGAAGGTAGGTAAACTGGAATATGATTTAGACAAAGGGTTAATGTACATTTTGGTCCCTGAGTTTCTATTTATTTGTATTTTAGTTTCCGACTTTGGCCTTGAGTTGCAAGTTGAAGAAATCATATCATGAAACCTATTTCTTACATTTTTGTAGTCTCAATCAATCAGATTTATCTATCTTATTTTTCAAGGTGAATCATCAACTTTTTCCTACATGTAATTAGTGAATGAGCCGTAGTTATCAGGTAATTACTTAAAGATGAACGTAACTGATTGCATGGACCATGAATGACGTGTGTAATCACTAATTTTATCCGGGGTTTTAAACCCGGGTTTTTAATTTCCATTTCATTCAATAACGGGCTAAACTTTAATTTTAATTTCTAATATTTATTTTTGTTTAATATTTTCTCAAGAATCCAAAAATACTATATTAATGTATTTGCAAATATATATATGTCATTACTTTATAAAAACCAAAAAAATTAATTGTACATGTTTATTATTAAAGAAATCCAAAAATATATATGTTCATCCTTTTTGTATATATTATTTAACTTTATTAGCCTTTACTTATACATTAAATTAAAAAAATTAAAAAAATCTCTCCAAAAATATATTCAATCTTATTTTCATTTTCGGTTTCTTTGTTTAAAGTTTTTTTTATCATGATTATTTCCTTTTCCTTTTTATTAATATTATTTTATTATATATTATTATTATATATATATTTACATAACAGATTTATAAAAAAAATAATAATAAAAATAAATAAACTCATTAAATAAATAGCCCATTTATTTTATTATCAAAGTCCATTTACAAATAATTATAACCCTTTTTAATTACATCATTAGCTCAGTTCTAATTAAATTACACCAAGTCCGAACAATTTAATTATATTAAGCCCGGATTAAAAACATTACGGTGAGCCCACTTTTCTTTTAATTGTTAGCCCACTAAGCCCAGACCGGTTACAATTAAACAAGAAAACCCTAATTCCCTCTTATGTTGTGCACATCCGCTTGGTGGCCGTTGGATTTGATCTAGATCCAACGGCCTAGATGAAAACCGATGAAGCATCTGGAAGAAGCCCACACGCCATGCGCTATCTGTTGAGCTCTCCACGCTCGCGTCACGCTCACGCCCTTGACGCTTCAAATGCTCAGATCGTCTCTTCAGCTCTCCGATCACCGACGGCCATATCTGACAATTCTCCGGTGCCGATTCACATGTAAACAAAAGACCCACTATCAGATTCGTACAATTCTAGAGAAATAATCATAAAAACAAAAGAATTTCGAACAGTTTTGTACGAAATCTCGGAGTATAATTGGACAAAACCAACAAATCGCACCAACATTCAGATTTCTCAGACGAATGCTAGGCTTAGAATCGAAAAATCATAGAGGAAATCAGAGGGAACCAAGAGACAATTTTAGATTCCACCAGCACATACAAACAAAGAAATCAGAAGAAACCAATGACAACATTTTAATTTCTTTTTTTCCTTTTTCAATTTCCATGTAATTCGGCTATAAAGAAAGCCAACAAACCATGTAATAGGGGTTTCTCCCCACAAGGAAAAATCAATACCAACAGAGAAATTTAGAGGTATATCCTCTATTTTTTTCGCTTTGTAAAAAAAAAAATTAAGGGAAAGGGAACCAATTTTTTTACCTTCGACGTCTTTTGTCTCTCGCTTCTCCGATCTTCCTTCCCCGACAATAAACCTGCCGTCCTCCACGCCTCTAAGGGTGAGCCAAACCGTGAAGAAAGAGGAGTGTTAATCGTTGTTGCTCTCTTTACTCCTTTGTTTTTCAGATCCAAAAGGAGCTTCGATCTCCGATCTTTGTAAAGCGAAAGGGGTTTTGAGGTTTAGGGTAAAGAACGAAAGAAAAAGGGAAGGTTTTTAAGTCGTTTCCGATTTTAAAAAGGGGCTTTTTGGTTGTTTTTAGGTCACCGGCCACCGTGGGTGGTGGTCGAATTCTGGAAAACGGGACGGTTTCTGGAAATAAGGTTGAATATTCATCTTTTTTTTTTTCAGAAAAAGATGAACATTCTAGAGAAAATGCTTCATCTTTTTTCGGTTTGAGGGAAAAATGAATGAAAGGGGTTTTATTTTTTTTATGTTTGTTATTTATATTAAGTCCTCGGGTTTAAAACGGGGAATTTACATTTTAAATCCTTTCGTCCTTCTAAAATTCTCCCCTAGGTCCCTGAAACATTTCAGTTTCTTTTGATTTCGTCACTATTTTGTTATAACCATCTGTTTAAAATTGGTTTTATTCTATTCAGTCTCCTTCGTGTTTTGGAGGTAACTTTTAAGCCCTTCCCCCTCTTAAAATCGCCTCCGAGGTCCTTTGGATTTTAAAATCTCTTTCATTTCGGTCATTTTCAGTGGTTTTTTATTTATTTTAGTTTATTATTTTCTTGTTGTTTTTTTTATTTTGTTTATGTTTTTTTATTTCATTCTTTTATTCATTTATTTATTTATGTTCTTTAATTTTTGCCATGTATGTGTTTATTTATTTATTTTTATATCACTTTATATTTATTTACGTAGCATGCATCCTTATTTATGCATCTTTACTTTATTTTTGTATATTTTTATTTATGTCATGTTTTTAATTCATGCATTTATGATGTACATATATGTTTTATGATGTTTTTACTTTATTATGTCATGTATTTTATGTTTTATGTACATACTTGATTTCATAAGTGACATTTCATTTATTTTTGCAATCCATATCACATTTAATTAATCAACCTAAGAAATACGTCTTTATTCGGTCGTAACGGGCCCGTGTTCCAACGTAGTGGTCGAGGTGTATGTGTTGCCTTCGAATAAAGACACGGTAAAAATAAAACTAAATTCGAACGTTAAACAAATTCTAATTTAAATGTCACTTTAAAACTTAAAATTTTTAAAATTAATTAAGCGGTTATTTTGATAAAGGTGCCAATTTTGGGCAGTTTTTAAACCATAAACCCGTTTTTAAACCGTAACCGACTCTCGAATCCGTCTTTTTCGAATCTCTGGTTTTTACGGTGTCCGGCCTACCAAAGTGGCCGGTGGCGACTCCACCTTTTTTAAAACCTTTTTCCAACCCATTCTTAATTATTTTTCAAAATTCCCAATTCACTTTTACTTTAGGTCTTTTCAAACCCTAATTTCAATTTTCAACCCTAAAGATTCCTAAATTCCTAAATTTTAGGTCTAAATTCTCCTTTCCAATTCAAACCTAATTTTCAAACTTTTAAAGTTTCCGCTAGTGATCCTCCTTTTATCTTTACATCCTTTTTATTACACTTAAAATTTTTAAATTAGCGAAAGGGTCGCTACAACGTGGTAGAAATGGTTCACGATATAATCTTTATCTACAGGTTTACCCATGACTTTGAGAGATTATATTATGAATCCTTCCCACCACGTTATCCGTGATTCATGTAATCAAATCCGTTCATCTCTAAATAACTAGCTAATAACTACTCACTTATCTATTACAAATAGAAAAGAGATGATGATTCACTTTAAAAAATATAAAATAAATAAATCTGATTAGTTAAGAGTATAGATAACGTGACGAAAAGAGTTCATAATATAATTTTTCCGTGACTTTGGCACGTAGCTACAATTTCGCCCGACTTCTTAGCTATATGCATCCACAAGCTCAACTGCTCCTCCAGGCTCCACCCCACAGGGCGCGCAAATGTTCATCATACCACACTGCCAATTCTCTGCAACCCATCCCCACATTAACCCAACATAATAAGTGGACGGCCGTCGCTATCACTAACTTTGTGCGGATACAAAACCATGCATGCACGTCGACATTGTTGTAATTTGTAAACCCTTCTCTTTCTTTACAACCAAACACTTCCGAAATTGTATACAGAAATGGTTGGCATTTGAGGGTTAGGAAATATGACCTAAAATAAGATGATTATGTACAAGAGTGTAAAATTTCAGGTTTGAATCGTTGCCGGGAAAGCGGTAGACTTCGGTGTTGAATTATCTGAACCCTAACATCAAGAGAGGAGCTTTCGCCGCCGATGAAGTGGACCTCATCAGTCGCCTACATAGACTACTCGGGAACAGGTAAGTCACCCCTCAAATATTTATATGTACGACACTTTTAGATCTTATACAAATATTTGTTTTACGTTCGGATAAGATATCCATATATCAAAAAATTAGATTTTTTATAGGTATGAATATTGTTATATTCAATATTTTTTTAGTTTTTTTTTTTGAATTAGTTAATAGTGATTACAATAGTATCTATTCTAGAATATAATCTCTTTCATTTGATATTGATCGCTCAATCACTCTGCTGACATCATTGGTGCTCGAATCGTGATCTCTAAGAACGAAAATGTTCCTTTAAAATTTTCATGGATACAATGTTATTATATTCAATAATTTATTGCTTGTTATATTTAAAAATTTAATAATTTTATGCTTATAATTTTATATTAAATAAATATTTATATTAAGTTATAAGTTTAGATATGCGAATATCTTATATAAAATTTTAAATATCTAATTTTTAAATTGAATATAAATCATAAATTTATCGATACTAAATCTAAAAGACACACCCCTAATTATAAATGCCGTACATAAAAACCTATTTTTAATAATTAATGCATATTTTTATTTTCAATGAAATTTAATAAAATGTTTAAAATATAGTTAATTGTATTTGTAATTAATACTCAACAAATCTTTTAACCTATTAATTTAATTATATCAAAAAGGTTATGGGTTTGAGATGCATGGGATTATATTTTAGGCGTGAATAAGTTTAGAGTTTAAGATCTGAGGTTTAAGAATTAAAGTTATGGTTTAAAATTATTTATTAAATGACAAAAAATCAATTAAATTAATGGGTTCGAATAATCATACATAGTAACCTAATAATCAATAACAACACTCCTTTATTTGTATACGCATACGTTTTAGAGGATGAAGTGATAAACGAATTAAAACAAATTTAGAGATACTCTGTAAACTAAATCTGAATATACGAGCACCTTTAAAACTAACTAACTAAATAAATATAAATATGATATTAAAAATTTAATTAAATATAAATATCTTTAAAAATGAATAAGTACAAACAAAATCTTATTTGTTTAAGCTCGATTTATACTAAATCCATAACCCATTATGAAAAGATGTTGTTAATGCCCTATGTCCTATCCACCCAGACAGGAAATGACTAACTTTAAATGGTCTCATCTTCTTTCTCGATTGGTCTTTGTTCGATCCAACTGGATATTGTAGTATTATTATTTTCGACAAATCAATTTTTTTTCTATTTTGAATATTTTTTAATGACATGTATCATGTCTAAACAGGGAAATCCCTCAGCGGCTTTGAATATATATATATATATATATATATATATATATATATTTTGTCCCTTGAAAGCAGCAAAATGCAGGATTCTAGATATGAGAAAATATCTCGAAAGAAAGAAGTAAACCCAGATATATACATCAACTGGATTATGTGGTCATAACTTTCAGAAATAAGTCTCCTAGTCATCGACAAGGACGGAGTTAGAATTTAGGGTTAAGAGAGATAAAACATAAATATTTAGAAGTAGGGAGAGTAAATTCATAAAAAAATTAAAAGAATTTAAACAGGAAACAAAAATGAAAAAAAAATTCTATATATATAATAACTTTCAGAAATAAGTCTCCTAGTCATAGATCTTGTCTCTCCAAAAATTTCTTTTAACTCCTATAGATTTTCTATTGTATGCTCTCATAGATATATTGTTATTATACGCTTGTTCGACAGACTGTTACCTTGGGTTTTTTGGTTGACTTCTTATCAAAGTTTGATGATTGAGTTAATATCTTCCTTCTTAAGATGCCTTTATTTATGATGAAAGATTTTTAATCGGTTAAACCATTTGAATCAATACCTTTATAATATAGATGCAACAATAATGCAACAAAGACATATGTAAAATAAAATCAAAACAAAAAAATTAGTAATATCGGATAAAAATAACAAATACATAAATAAATGATAAAGTTAAATAAAGCAAACAAGTTGAACAATCCTATATATCCTATCTAAACAGTTAGGTTAGGCTTTAATAGGATTAGTTTGTTTATATTCTCTATATGTGGTGTTGGTTCTATAAGGTATCCGAATTGTCCTAACTGTCATCCACTAAGAGTAATAAACCCTCCGATCATCATTTATTATGGGCTCTTTTTAATTGGGTTCAATCCAGGAGGATTCATTCACTTACACTCATACGAAGGAATGATATACTCACGAAAATATAATGTATTCGAGCCCAAAAGTACTTTGATTAGGGCCCGTACGGAAGAAAAATATCTTCACGAAAGCATTATCCTTTTCCTACAATTAGACGGAAGGATTTCTATGTTAAATTTTAAATGTGTTAAAATAAACGCGCAAATACGACCAAATGTTAATTTAACTGTCACTTTAACCAAAATTTTTAATATTAATAAAGCGGTAATTATTTTAAAACTTTAACTCATTTTTTATTTAAAAAAATAAAGCATCTCCAGTAAGTCACCATCTGTGATAATCCCTTTTTTCATGTCGGTTCTTATCTTTTTTATCTTTATCTTAAATATGTCGAAATTAAAGAGAAAATCTGGATCAAAATTGTTTACTTTTTGCTTACCATTTTTAGGTAAATGTTAATTTTTAATTTTAGGTAAAAAGTGAGAACAAAAATCCTCTGTCCCTTTCCCATGCTTCCTTTGGTGTCTCCTTTGTTTTTTTTTTAAAATTTCAATTTTAAACCCTAAACCCTTATTTTCTATATTCTAAATCCTAAACCTACACCCTAAAAAATATACCTACCCATAATTCCCTAAACCCTAACCAAAACCCCTAACTTAAAATCCTAAATCCTCTAATTTGAAGTGGGGGCATAAATGGAGGCATGGAGAAGGGGCAGATGATTTGCACTCAAAAAGTGAGTGTAAAAATAATGACGTTAGATATTTTTTATTTTTTTATTTTATCTTTATGAAAATAATATCATATTTGAAAATTTATCAAAATCGTATTATATTTAAAAATTAGAATCGTTACTAATTATTTTGGTAGGCCAAACACCATAAAATTAGAATTTTTAAAAAATTTTGGGTTCAAGAGTCGGTTAGGGATAAGGAAGGATTAACACCTTCTACTGTCCAAAATTGGTACTTTAATAATTACCGCTTTATTAATATTAAATTTTTTAACTAAAGTGACGATTATATTAATTTTTGATCGTATTTGCGAATTTATTTTAGTAGCCCTAATACATGAAGATGCGTCCAAACCACTATCACTACGTCTGATATTGGCCCCACTTACGATCGGATATAAGGGTACCATATTAAAATTTAATAATTCATTCATGCAACTTAAACATGACAAATAAATGAATACAATAAAATAAAAATTAAAAACATAAATACATACATACAACTATTAATCTAACATAAATAAAAATATAAATCATAAATTTAAACGCACATAAATAAAAAACATAAAATATTAATCTAACAAAAATAAAAATTAATTTAATACATACCAACTAAATTAATAAACAACCATATTTTATTAAAATCATAAAAAATACAACATAAATAAAAAACAAAAAAAGAATAAAAATAAAAAATAATTTAATACATACCAACTAAATTAATAAACAACTATATTTTATTAAAATCATACAAAATACAACATAAATAAAAAAGAAAAAAAGTTATACCTAACTAAAAGTTCAAATGTTTAACCCCAATAAAACTCCTATTGAGATCTACCAAAATCCTTTCAAAATATTAATTAAATTGATTTTAAAATAAAACCCCAATCGAATCAGGTAAGACCAAGAACACTACCCGGTCTTTGGCTAACCGAGCTTAATGTCACCGCCCATCTCTTTTTCCCACAAGTCCAATCGAGGTTTTGGCCATCCTTGGGCCATTTTGTAGCAAGCAAGCACCAAGGAAGGCACTAGAAGCATCTAGGATGGCCAAGCACAACCCACACTGTTCTAGAAAGGTTCGACACGTTCTACCCAAGTCTAGATCCACCCGGGAGGACCCAGAAGGCTCGGGAAGGTTCGAGGCTACTCCGGAAGACCCTGAAGTTCTCTAGAACATTTTGGATCCTTATAGATATGTATACACATATGTGTAATACTCTAGATACAAGTAGTGCTCCAAGATATTTTAGGAGGCAACATTATAACCGTTGGATCAAATCGATCATAGCCGTCCATTCAGGAGGAGGGTGCCTATAAATAGGGTCACCCCATTCATTTGCATAACATCTAGCACTTGTAAGCATACTTGTAAAGCACACTTAAGCTTAATACAAAAGCTCTCTTCATTTATCCTTTTCCTTCTCTTGTCTTTCTTAAGCCAAGCCATCAAGTAAATATAAGCAAGGCTAACTAACAAAGCTCGGGAGTTGTTAGTGCCGCACAGATCGAGTTTGAGAGAAGTAAGTCCGTGACAGTTGGTATCAGAGCGTGTTCGATCTCATTCGGGACATGGCCAAGACCGGGAAGACTCATGCTACTAGCTCGACAGAGGCCGAGTTCACACAAGAGCAACAACGAGGACGCGAGGAGGAAGTTGATCCCGCAACGCCTAGGCCACGAGCCAAGTCGAGGGATATCATTTCTAGCTTGGAGTCACGCTTGACTCATGTGGAGGATAGCATCGGGGGCGTGGGAGCCCATGTGGACGACCTTCATCAAAGAGTGGAAGGCCTCGAGGCGGAGGATGCCGAGATCCACACGGCCATGAAGGCCATGATGCTCAAGCTAGAAGGCCATGAAGCTCATGTGTACGACCTTCATCAAAGAGTGGAAGACCACCTCATGGACGAGCTCTCAAAGGTAAGTGTTTCTCTCGACCAAGAGCTAAATAATATTCGTGCTAAGGTCGAAGCCCTACAAGGCGATGTAGCCTTGTGCAAACGTGCGATGGTCGCCGGGCCAAGCGCATCTTATGAAGTTAGGAAGGTCAAGGTGCCCAAGCCAATGACCTTCTCCGGAACACGCAATGCTAAGGAAGTAGACAACTTCCTTTATGGCTTGGAAGAGTACCTTGAGGCCATTGGCATTGTGGACGAGGCCTCTAAGATCAAAACCGCCACCTTGTATCTCACCGACACCGCCATGCTATGGTGGAGGAGAAGGCGCCAAGATGTTGAAAAAGGTACGTGCACCCTCTCCACTCTCGATGATTTTAAAAAGGAGCTTAAAAGACAATTCTACCCCGAAAATGCCGAGGATGAGGCAAGAGCGCGCTTAAGGAGGCTCAAGCAATCGGGGAGCATTCGGGACTATGTCAAAGAATTCACCAATCTTGTGCTCGAGATCCCTGATCTCTCCGACAAGGACTCACTCTTCAACTTTATGGATGGGCTCCAATAATGGGCTAAAGCCGAGCTTTGACGTCGGGGAGTCCAAACCCTTACCGATGCCATCGCTATGGCCGAGAGCTTAATCGATTACTCTAGCCATAAAGAGTCCCACAAGCCAAAGGATAAGAAGAGTGGCCAAGCCAAAGGTGGAGGAGAGAAAAGCCAACGCAAGGAGAGTCATGATGATCACCCACCTAAACACAAAGATTCATCCTCATGGAAGAGCAAAGATAAGGGCAAGTTCAAGGACAATCGAGGATCAAAGAGGGCACCCTCAAACAAATGCTTCATCTGTGATGGGGAAGGTCCGAGAGTGCCCACAAAGGCAAGCCCTTAACTCGCTCCTAGCCAAGCATCGAGACGGTAATGACACCGACAAGGAAGAGGAAGGAATCTAGATGGGATCCTTACAACTCTTCAACGTGCTTCAGTCTGCCCCTAAGACCGAAGCCAAAGGTTTGCTCTACGTGGACGTCACCATCAATGGGAAAGCATCGAGGGCCATGCTAGACACAGGTGCGTCCCACAACTTTGTCTCCCTTGATGAGGCCAAGAGGTTAGGTCTCAAGGCATCGGGAGGAGGAGGCTCCATCAAGGCAGTTAACTCTGCCGCCCGACCCATTCATGGTATAACTCGAGGAGTCAAAACCAACATGGGATCATGGTCGGGTCATGTAGATTTCTCAATCGTGCCCATGGACAACTTCAAAGTTGTACTAGGACTCGAGTTCCTCGATCGAGTCAAGGCTTTTCCCATCCGATTCGCCAACACAATGTGCATCATCGATGGCAACCAAGCTTGTTTGGTGCCAACGACTAGGGCCACCAAGAAAGACACCAAGGTACTCTCGGCACTCTAATTTAAGAAGGGCATCAAGGGCAACGAGGAGAGCTATCTCGCTATCCTTAGTGAGTACGATGAGGAGGAGATCAAGCCCGATGACGACATACCCCGAGAGGTAGCCAAGTGCTTGATGAGTTTAGGGACGTTGCACCACCGGAGCTACCAAGCAACTACCACCAAGGAGGGAGGTGGACCATAAGATCGAGTTGGAACCGGGCACCAAGCCACCAGCCATGAGTGCTTACCGCATGGCACCCCTTGAGTTGGAGGAACTTAGGAAGCAACTCAAGGGTCTACTCGATTCAGGGTTCATCCGCCCATCTAAGGCACCACTCGGGGCACCCATCCTTTTCCAAAAGAAGAAGGACGGTTCACTAAGAATGTGCATCAACTATCGAGTGCTCAACAAGGTAACCATCAAGAACAAGTACCCCATTCCTTTGATCTCAGATCTATTCGATCAGCTCGGTCATACTCGTTACTTCACCAAGCTTGACCTTCGCTCGGGGTACTATCAAGTGCGTATAGCAGAAGGTGATGAGCCCAAGACCACATACATCACAAGGTATGGCTCTTACGAATTCTTAGTTATGCCTTTCGGTCTTAAAAATACCCCAGCCACATTTTTCACCTTGATGAACAAGCTATTCCACCCATACCTTGATCGGTTCGTGGTCGTCTACCTTGATAACATAGTGGTGTATAGCAATACCTTAGAGGAACCTGTTGAACATCTAAGGGAAGTGCTTAAGGTTCTGCGAGAGAACCAGTTATACATCAAGAAGGAAAAGTTTTCCTTTGTTAAGCCGGAGGTAAACTTCTTGGGGCACTTGATCAAGGATGGAAAGCTTATGATGGAGGATGGTAAGGTGCGTGCCATCCAAGAATGGGAGCCACCCACCAAGGTTCATGAGTTAAGATCATTCCTTGGGTTGGTGAACTATTATCGCCGATTCATCAAAGGCTACTCCGTAAGGGCTACACCGCTCACCGAACTTCTCAAGAAAAACAAGTCGTGGGTATCGACACAACAGTGTCAAGAAGCCTTTGAAGACTTAAAGAAAGCTATCAGTGAGGAGCTGGTACTTAGCCTATCCGACTACGCCAAGCTTTATGAGGTGCACACTGATGCTTCGGACTTTGCCATCGGAGGAGTTCTCATGCAAGATGGGCATCCGATCGCTTATGAGAGCCGGAAGCTCAATGAAACCGAAATGCGCTACACCGTCCAAGAAAAGGAGATGACCGCAATCATCCATTGCCTTAGAGTGTGGCGACACTATCTGCTTGGGTCCAAGTTCTTGATCTTAACTGACAACATATCCATGAGCTACTTCTAGACCCAGAAGAAGCTAAGTCCCAAGCAAGCACGGTGGTAAGACTTCTTAGCCGAGTTTGACTATGTGATGCAATACAAGCCAGGCAAAGCCAACATGGTCGCTGATGCATTAAGTCGAAAAGCGGAGCTTGCCGCCATAAGCCAAGTCACCAGCCCACTCCTTGAAAAGATCAAGGAAGGTTTGCAACAAGAGCCACTTGCCCAAACCATCATTGCCTTAGTAAATAAAGGTAAAACCCGATGATTTTGGTTGAGTGATGGTTTACTCTACACCAAGGGTAACCGTCTTTATATACCAAGGTAGGGCAACTTGCGCAAGGACTTAATCAAGGAGTGTCATGATTCCTTATGGGCGAGCCACCCAGGTATGCGTCGCACCCTTGCTCTTATAAAGGCATCTTATTATTGGCCCGTATGCATGATGCAGTTGAGGAATATGTGAGGACTTTTCTTGTGTGCCAACAAGACAAGATTGTCCAACACAAGCCCGGGGGACTTCTAGACCCTTTGCCCATTCCAGAGCGACCTTGGGAGAGTGTATCAATGGACTTCATCACATGCTTGCCAAAATCTGAGGGCTTTGGAAGTATCATTGTTGTTGTGGACAGGTTCAGCAAGTATGCCACTTTCATAGCCGCATCCACAAATTGCCCAATCGAGGAAACCGCTAGGCTTTTCCTTCAAAATGTAGTCAAGCTTTGGGGTATTCCAACAAGCATCATAAGTGATCGAGACCCTCGCTTCACCGGGAGGTTTTGGACCGAATTGTTCAAGATGCTCGGGTCTGATCTAAACATCTCCACAAGTTTTCATCCTCAAAGCGACGGGCAAACCGAGAGAGTCAATGCGCTTTTAGAGCTATATTTGAGACACTATGTGAGTGCCAATCAAAAGGATTGGGCTAAGCTCTTGGATGTAGCTCAATTTTCCTACAACTTGCAGAAGAGTGAGGCCACCAACAAGAGTCCCTTCGAGATAGTCTTAGGGCATCAACCCACTACTCCACTTTCCCTTGCCACAAGCTATGAAGGGAAGAGCCCAGCAGCCTTTAAATTTGCCAAGTCCTGGCACGAGCAAAAAGAGTTAGCACGAGCCGTACTTTACAAGGCTGCGAAGAGAATGAAGAAGTGGTTCGACACAAAGCGAAGGCACTTAGAGTTCAAGGAAGGAGACCTTGTCATACTCAAGCTCTTACCCCAACAATTCAAGGTCTTTCGCAAGGTACAGAAGGGACTTATCCGCAAATATGAGGGACCATTTTCAGTACTCAAACGTGTGGGCAAGGTGTCTTACAAGCTCCAATTGCCACCAAAGCTCAAGATCCACCCTGTCTTCCATGTTAGCCTATTGAAGCCCTACCATGAAGACATGGAAGATCCCTCAAGGAATTTATCCAATCGAGCACCCACAGCAGTTGTCACTTCCTTTGACAAGGAAGTTGAGGAGGTGTTTGCCGATAGGATCATTCGCAGAAGGGGCGTCCCAAGCTACAAGGAGTACTTCATCAAATGGAAGGGACTGCCTTTCGCCGAAGCAAGTTGGGAAAGGGAAGATGCACTATGGCAATTCAAAGGCCAGCTTTCTATGTTCGATCAAGGCGCGACGAGGGTGTCACGAGCTTAGGTGGGGGAGGATGTCACCGCCCATCTCTTTTTCCCACAAGTCCAATCGAGGTTTTGGCTATCCTTGGGTCATTTTGTAGCAAGCAAGCACCAAGGAAGGCACTAGAAGCATCTAGGACGGCCAAGCACACCCCACACTTTTCTAGAAAAGTTCGGGACGTTCTATCCAAGTTTAGATCCACCCGGGAGGACCCAGAAGGCTCGGAAAGGTTCGAGGCTACTCCGGAAGACCCTGGAGTTCTCTAGAATATTTTGGATCCTTATAGATATGTATACACATATGTAGAATACTTTAGATACAAGTAGTGCTCCAAGATATTTTAGGAGGCAACATTGTAACTGTTGGATCAAATCGATCCTAGCCGTCCATTCAGGAGGAGGGTGCCTATAAATAGGGCCACCTCATTCATTTGCATAACATCTAGCACTTGTAAGCATACTTGTAAAGCACACTTAAGCTTAATAAAAAAGCTCTCTTCATTTATCTTTTGCCTTCTCTTGTCTTTCTTAAGCCAATCCATCAAGTAAATATAAGCAAGGCTTACTAACAAAGCTTGGGAGTTGTTAGTGCCGCACGGATCGAGTTTGAGAGAAGTAAGTCCGTGACATTAAGCTCTCTTATATGAGCAAAGCCATGACCAGTTCTTCCCTTAGCATACAAACTCCACGCCTATTTATAGAGTAAAAATCTTTTACCTCTTAATCGTACCTCATTCTATGTTTCTTATTAAAATCTTAAAAATCGAATTTTAAACCCCAACCCTGATTTTTTATGTCCTAAACCTTAAATCCTACCCACAAAAATACATTCTATCTAACCTTTAATCTTAAACCCTAATTTTAAACCCTAACCAC
Organism: Abelmoschus esculentus; assembly: GCA_035048815.1. NCBI lineage: Eukaryota > Viridiplantae > Streptophyta > Magnoliopsida > Malvales > Malvaceae > Abelmoschus > Abelmoschus esculentus. The sequence goes on from JAUCBN010000001.1 coordinate 25,080,386, forward strand.
AACCTTTAACCTTAAATCTTAAACTCTAAACATACCAATTTAAAATGAAGACAATAATGAAGGTACATTTAGGAGTTAAACGATTTACGCCCTATTTATTAGCGCATAAAAGGGTAACGTTGACTTTTAGTGTCTGGAAATTTCTTTTTCTACAATTTACTTTTTAATATTATTATATTATTTAGTTGCCAAAAAGAAAAACGTCACATCTTAGGATTTTCGGGTTGTTTAAACCAAGAAATTATTATATGATCCCGGTTTATCACGTAATTTATAATTTTATATAATAAAAATTATTTATTTAATGATATATAAGTATCAATCGGATCTAATCAGTTTTTTTATATATTTATTTTTTAAATTAATTATACAGTGATTTGTATCTAATTTAAAAAATGAATATCGGGTATTCAGATATTAGATCAGATATTCGAATACCTGATTATCTAAAAATATATTTTAATTTAATTATTTTCTTGAATTTTAAGATCATATTTTTAAAAATTTAAAATTTCAAATATAACAAACAAAAAATTACTAAATATAACATGATTCATATTTATAAAAAAAATAATTTTCGGGTAATGTGAAGAATTTCACAGTCTCAATAACAAGAGAATAGAAAGGGTGATTTTATTGATAGATAGAATGCTTATTTATACACAAGATCCATGCATAACGTGTGAGGGAAAGCACTAACAGACTCTAACAACTTTTCCCTCCTTAATCTGTGAACAAATTTTCTCCAAGAATTGGTTTTAACAGATTAACATTCTATCATTCTTTCTACTTCTTTTTCTTTTTCAGAATTGTTTGGTCCAAGCACACACAGTTTGTTGCGAAGTTCTTCAAAATGAATAGTGGAAGATGGCTTAGTAAATATGTTAGCCACTTGACATGAAGCTGGAACATAGCGAATTTGCAACACGCCAGATACAACTTTTTCGCGGACAAAGTGTAGATCAAGGTCCACGTGTTTGATCTTGGCATGAAGAACTAGATTTGCAGCCATTGAGATAGTGCTTGTGTTGTCACACCATACAATGGGCACATCAAGAAATCCTATACGCAAATTTTTTAGGATTGTGTTCACCCAGATAATTTTTGAAGACGCATCAGCCAAGCTGCGATACTCCGGTTCAGCTGTAGAGAGAGAGACTGCTTTTTATTTTTTAGCACTCCAATAGATTGTATGATTACCAAGAAGTACACAATAGCCAGATGTTGAGCGACGATCGTCAATGTTACTACCCCAGTCAGCATCGGAGAAGGCGGACAATGAAACTTCAGCTGTTGGTTGAGGTGCAAACCACAAACCATAGCCAAGTGTGCCTTTCACATAGCGAAGTATGCGTTGAATTGCTTGCCAATGAACGTCTGTGGAAGCTTGTAGAAATTGAGCCACATTGTTTACTGCAAATGACAAGTCTGGACGAGTGTGACACAAATATTGTAACACCCCAACAATGCTACGATATCCTTGCGTATCACTGATTACATTTCCAGAATGTTTGCTCAATTTGGGGTAGATCACCATTGGTGTAGAAGTAGATTTGGTAGTCAGCAAGTCGGTCCTTTGCAAAAGATCACGAGCATACTTGGTTTGATGCAACAATATACCTCCATCTGTGTATTGAACTTCAAGGCCAAGAAAATAACATAGCTTCCCCAAATTTTTGACCGAGAATTGTTCATGGAGAAGGGATATAACCTCTTGAATATGATCTGGAGAGTCCTCTGTGAGTAGAATGTCGTCAACATATACGACAATATAAGTTGTAATGGTTTCATGAACATAAAGAGAAGTGTCAGCCATTGAAGCTTGAAACCCAAGACTTGATAAACAACTTTTCAACTTCATGAACCAATTACGTGGAGCTTGACGTAAACCATAAAGGGCCTTTTTTAATCGACATACAAATGAAGATCCATTGCTATCATATTTTTCAAAGCAGGAGGTTGATGCATAAACACAACCTCATCTAGATCACCCTTTAAAAACGCATTATTCACATCAATCTGGTATATATTCCACCCCCGAGTAACAACAACAGAGATCATGATATTGAATGTAGAAAATCGAATCACAGGACTAAAGGTCTTAAGAAAATCGCTACTTGGTACCTGTGTGAACCCCTTTGCTACCAGTCGTGCTTTGTATTTTTCGATAGTGCCATCAGATCGATGTTTGATTCGAAAAAGCCATTTACAACCAATGGCTTTCTTTCCTTTCGGCAATGAAACCAACTCCCAGGTACCATTCTCTTGAAGAGCATTATATTCATGCATAACAACAGCTCTTCAATATGTATGTTGAAGAGCTTCTTATATGGTAGTTGGTGTTTCAGTGTACTGCACATGATATATCTTTGGTTTAAACACTCCCACTTTACTCCTGGTAATCATTGAATATTTGTTGCAGGGGGTTGTGGAGCCGGAACTGGAATCACAGGCTCACCGATCTCAGAAGTGACTGCTTTGGCAATGGAGGAACTCGAGTTTGGAGGGTCACATGGAGAAGCTGTAGGTGCTTGAGAGTGTTCAGATTGTGAGGAACCAGGATCACCAACTGATACAGGTGAGTCAATAACACTACCAATGTCTGGTGCGATTGGATCCGTTGCTGTAGAGGGAGGAGATTCAGGTTCGCTTGACAGAGGAGGTGAAGTCATTACTGGAACAGAAGTTGACTCGTGAGGCACAACTGGAGTTACTGAAGGTTTTCCCGAGAGAAAAGGAAAATTTGATTCATTAAAAATCATGTGGCGTGTAACATATACTCGACCATTCTCATCAATACATTGGTAACCATGATGCTTGGGTGAATAACCAAGAAACAAGCATGGCCTTGATCGAAATTCAAGCTTGTGACGGTTATAGGGTCGCAGATGTGGAAAACATTCATAGCCGAATACTTTCAAGAACTCATAATTTGGTACATGGCCTGTTAATTTCTGAAAAGGAGAGCAATTGTCAAGAGATTTAGTCGGTAACCGATTGATAAGAAACACTACACTTATCACAACATACGACCAAAATTTGATCGGCATGGCTGCTTGGGCAAGTAATGTCAAAGCTGTCTCGACTATGTGTCGGTGTTTTCTCTCGACTACACCATTTTGTTAAGACGTATAGGGACAAGTGACACGCCTCTGAATACCAAGATGAGGTAGCAACGTGTCAAGGAAGTGAAACTAACCTCCACCATCTGTTTGAACAACTTTCAACGAGCCACCAAATTGAGTTTGTATTAAAGCATAAAATAAAGAAAAAGCTGCAGATGCTTCAGACTTGGTTTTAAGTAAATAAATCCAGCAGTGACGAGTGAACATATCCACAAAATAAATATAATATTGATAGCCATTAGAGGACATAGATGCAGGACCCCATAAGTCGATTTCTACAAGCTCAAAAGGAATAAAATAAACTGTACTAGAATTCTTAAAAAGAAGTGCATGAGTCTTCCCTATTTGACAAGCTTGACAAACATCTTTGTCATGAGAAAGCATTTTCTTATTTACTGCTAATTTTAAAACTTCAAAGGAAGGGTGACCAAGTCGCCGATGCCATAATGTACTGAGAGACTTAGAAGATGATTCAGTCGAGAGGGATGTGGCTACAGAAGAACGTTCACCTGTCAGAGAGTATAAGCCATCCTTTTGAACTCCTTCTAAAAGGACCTCACCTGTGCATTCATCCTTTACACAACAACTATTAGCGTGAAATTCAACAAATACCTTGTTGACTGCCGTAAACTTAGAAACAAACAATAAGTTCCTTGTAATTTGTGGAACAACTAACAATTGAGAGAGTAATAATAGACGAGCAGAAGTAATTAAATCAGTGTGAGCAATGTGTGAGATTGACAATGTCGAACCATCACCCAAGTGAACTTTACCCTTACCAGAATAGGAATTAGAAGAAGAGGAAGAGAAGACCCACTGGTTACATGGTGTGTTGCACCTGAATTTGGAAACCAAGTAACCCATGAATCACCAAGATCAGCAACAATCGAGTTGACTTGGGAAACAATTGGAGGAGCTGGGCAGGCAAGATCGAGAACCATATCGGAGACAAATGGATCATATGTGATATTGCCTTGATCAGTAGCAAAGCAAGCATTTTCCTGAGGGACCAACTCAGATCTTGGTGCCAACATTTATCTGCAAGGTGTCCCAACTTGCCACACACCTGACACTGAATGCGAGGACGAACTTTGTAATGATTGCCAATGGATCCAGCATCATCACGGCGATACCCTTCATGAGATCGATCAGTACCCTCAACAAATCGGTTATGATGAATGCCAATAGGCATTCGTAGAGGATCAACGAGTCGTGTCTCAGCATCAACTAGAACCGATACAGCATCATCTAAAGTGTAAGGGACGCGACTGGAAGAGATAACAGCAACAAAAGGATCATATTCGGGGGGCAAGCCATTGAGAATGGTAGCGATATGTTCTATAGTTGAAACTGGACTCCCACAAGAAGCAAGGAGATCGCAGATTTCCTTTATGTAGACTGAGTACGCTCGCATCGTCTAAGAAATTTTCTTAATGGAGCGAAGACGACAATGAAGATGCATCAGTTTGGTGGTAGACAACTGAGAATAGAGGCCAGAAATAGTTTTCCAGATAGACGCTGTTGTATCTGCTCCAACAAGATTGGGCAAAATATATGGACTCACGGTGGAAAGAAGCCATGAAGCCAGTGAACTATCTTGTTTAACAAAACTCTTATACAACGGATTAATCATGCTCTCACCTGCTTCATTCGGAACGAACTTGGGAGGAGGAGGAATGACATCGCTAAGATACTCTTCAAGGCCATGACCACGCATCATCAGCAGGACCTGCTGCTTCCAGAGAAGGTAATTTGTGTCATCCAAGCGAATACTTATGCACTTGTTGGAAAACAACTGAGAAGTATCATCCTCGACAACACCTTCTTGATGAGCCATGGAGAAACCAAAAGAATAAAATAGACGCAAGAAAGCTAGAAGCGAGATCTCAAGATCAAAGGAAAAAAGTCTACTGATACCATGTAAAGAATTTCACAGTCTCAATAACAATAGAATAGAAAGGGTGATTTTATTGATAGAGAGAATGCTTATTTATACACAAGATCCATGCATAACGTGTGAGGGAAAGCACTAACAGACTAACAACTTTTCCCTCCTTAATCTGTGAACAAATTTTCTCCAAGAATTGGTTTTAACAGATTAACATTCTATCAGGTAAAACAAACATCAAATTGTTAAAAATAAAAAATAATATTAATAAAAATTTAAATTTTTGAATAAAAATTCAAAACATGAAATATTATGATCCGTAATTAAAAAATTTAAAACTAGATCGAATATCTAGCCCAAAAATAAAAATTAAATTGGATATCCAAATTTTCAGATCGAATCAATGAATAATTTAATTGGATCGGTCAATTCAAATATTTTTGAACACGACTAAACTATATAAAAAAGATTCTCTTTAAAAAATGAGATAGAAAATTATTATTGAATGAGACCATACATAACTATCTTATTCGAATAGTTTATTGGTTATCAATATTTTATATTCGTTAGAGTTTAATATATTATTAATGTTATTTTTAATATAATATTACAAAGAATATTTGAAGTATCTATATATCATTTTATTACATACATAACTATCTTTGATATAATTTAATTAATTATTAAATTTAAATGAGATTTTAAACACATGTATTATTATCATATATTTGTAAGAAAAATAATTATTTAAATTATATATGAGAATATATTTTAGTTCAAAACTATATATAAATTATTTAATATAAATACAAATGTGTAAGAATAAAAAATATATATTAGCTTACAACATATAAGTTAAAATACAAAAGATTAAATTTAGTTTAATTAAGGTTAAATTTATATTATTTGAAATTTTTTATAATTATTAAGATTAAAAGAGTTTTTATGTCTAATGTCAAAATATATAATGTTAAAAAGTTTATACTAAAAAATCTCAAATAAAATAACTATATTATTGTATATCACTTATTCTAATTCCCTAATATAAAATCTTATCTTAGCAAACAATTAGTCTAAGGGATAAGACGATAGATTTTTTAAATAAAGTTAAAGATTTAATTTTTAATCAGTGACTAACGGAACAAAGAGTAAAAATTTGAAGGAACAATTTAAAATTTTAAAAATTTAGAGGATAAACGAAAATTTTCAAAAAAAAAGAGGTTTAACTAAATTTTTAATAATTTTGAAAGATTTAACAACAAATTTTTAAAATTTGAAGGAGAATTTAATAAAAATAATTAAAATTTTAAAATTTAACATGATTTTTTAAAAAATATTGAGAGGTTAAATTAAAAATTTTAAAATTATAGGCGTAAAATTCGAGTTTCTCAAAATTTGGATGTGACCCCTCCGACGTCTTAAAGAATCCACCTATATTTTTAACGTTGTGAATATAGTAAATTAAGTCGGAAAATCATGTACATAATAAAATTTTATAATATTAAATTTAAATTAATCATAAATCAATTAAATATCTACCATTGAACCCAAAAGCAATCGAGTTTTATGTTCAGTCTCGTGTACATTTTAATAATTTTTTATTAAAATTACTTAACGTAATTTGAAAATTTTTACTTTCTTCTTAGTCTTTCCTTCACGTAATCTATAAGATTAATTAATTAAATATATTTATTTAATTAATTTTTTTACTTTATTTTTTATCAATTTCACTAATATTTATTATAAATTAAGTTTAAAAATAATTTTTAATAAATAAATTCACTTAGTAAAAAAATAAGATGACAAAATTAATTAAATAGATATATTTATTTGTTGGTTTCCTGAATGAATGTTATATATGATGATTAAAGTTCAAAGGATAAATAGTTTATATTTTCATACAATATAATTTATATTTATTTAATTGATACTTATAAATATATTTATAAAGTGAATTATAAAGCAGATACAACAGAGTTTAGGTGAGTCTCAAAAATCACTTAATAAATAAAGTAAGGATGATTTTAATAAAATAAAATAATTTTAGATTTTGTAAAATAAAATAAAAGTTCTCAAAAAAAAATAAAAAATGAAAAAAAACATCATTCACCATTGACAAAATTTATTTTATTTTATATAAAATTATATATTAAAGTATTTTTTATATTTAATTAATATTATAATAAATTATGAACCAATATCATATTTTTTAATGGTAATGTCTTCATATTTCCTAATTATATTAATGTAACCTTAATTTTAACCATTAAGTTCAAATAAAATCCCTTAAATTTTAAATTTTTTAAACTTAAATTTATGATCTTTTAAATCTTAAAATTTATTTTAAAATCTTAAAATTAAGGTATATATATATATGTTTCCGTAACATATGTATGGAATATAATTCTTTTAATTATTCTGTGTTTAGAAAAAAATATATAATGATAAATTTAAATAAAAATCATCTATCTCTCTGTCATGTAATTTTTTATGTTTTCTTTGAAAATTTTCTAAAAATTGAATTTTAAACACTAAACCTTATTTTTATATCCTAAACCCTAAACCTTACACTCTAAAAAATACATTATACCCCTAATTTCCTAAACCCTAACCATAACCCCTAACCTTAAATTCTTATTAAGTTGTAATCACAATTGTATTAATTAAATTAAGATTTTGTCAAATTATACAAATTAATGAATGTAAAATGAGCGGTACATACCATAACGCTATACACTATTAAAAATTATTGATTGATCTTTAAAAATGTTTATAACTTCATAATTTGGATAAGTTTAAATCTCGATGCTTACCTTAGAAATATATATACCTTGTTTAACAAAAATATTTAAAAAAATTGAAATTTAATGTGTATTTATAAAATTGAGATTAAAAAAAATTAAATCTTTCGACGGTCAACTATTTTTAAAGTCAATTTTAAATATCTTGTAATTTTCATAAAATTTTTAATAATATTTGGATGATAATAGTATGATGACCTTATCAATGTCGAGAAATTATATCTTGAATCATTTCCACCACGTCATTCGTAGTTTCAACTAACCAGATTCATCTATCTCATATTTTTTAAGGTGAATCATCATCTCTTTTCTACATGTAATTAATGAATGGGTAATTATCGGGTTAAAGATAAACAAACTTGATTACATGGACCACGGATGACGCAATGAATAAGGTCCATAATATAATCTTCATCAATGTCTTAGTATCTCATATATCTATAAGACGTATCAGTGTTGACTACATGTACAATAATTTTATTTATCACGTTATTCATGATTAATTTAATGAGATTCATTTATTTTAGTATAATTTTTAAATAATTATTTTTTTTCAATGACATGTAAAAAATAATGAAGATGTATCTTAAAAATAAAATAAAAATTATTATTGTATAAGACTATAAATAATATGATAAATTTAAATTTATTTAATAATTTTTTAAAATAGAGAAAATTAAACAATTCATGTCGAAAATATTAAGAGACGAAGTGATATAACAATATAGAAAAAGGACCCAATGCATTAAAAATAATTAAAAAATACGATTTTAATCACCAAAGTACAATGATATGCGATATTAGAAATCTTTGTATTATATTTAAAAGTTTATTTTAATATTTTATTATAAAAAAATCTAGTCTTTATATTATATTTAAAAAATTATTTATAGTTTCCCTACTATCAAACGGAACATGGATAGTCTATGTTCATTCGAAAAGTTAGTATTTTTTATAAACAAGATCATATAAAAAAATAAAATCTTTAACTTAAAGTTATAAAATAAAATAAATACGAACACCAACCAAATTTGATGATGAAAGATAAAAATTAATAATAAATCATATTAAAAATATATATTACTATATTTGACATACTGACAACACAATTATTACCATAATTCGTTCATGTATAAAAAATAAGAAAAACGACATATTTTTTTATAAAAATTAATAAAACACGAATCAAGCGCAATAGATCTAGGAACTATAAAACTATACATAAATGACTATAAATATAACTATAATAGACTTAAGTCTAACAATAATATGAGTAAAAAGATAAAAAAATAATTTTTTATACACTTATCATCGAGCTCCTTGAAATTTATTTTAGTATTATTTTTCTCAATTTTATTAAGTGTTTTCGTGACATTGCTATATTCAAGCTGCAACTTAAAAGAAGTTATTACGAATAAAGTGTTATTTTTTAAAAGAAGCATATTTCAATTGCTTTTACAATGATTTTAATTCTAAAGAAGGTGCTTCTTTAATAGAAGTTTTAGGGTTAAATCCTTTACTTGAGTAATAAAAAATTCAGAAATTTTGATCAATATTTTATGAATCAGTTACATGTATTATAATAATATTTGTTTTAGAGTATACTCTCAACTATTAAACATTGATCGTTCAAACACTATACTGATATTACCGGTGCTTGAACCTGTGACTTCTAAAAATGATAACCGTTCTCTTAACCACCGAGACTAAATGGTTTGTGCAATTATTATAGTCTCATCATTGGATTCATCTTTCTCCTCAAATGATGCTTGCCTTGATACTTTCGTATCCCTAAGAACCGATTGTTGAGGCGCGTTATTCAAGTCATTTGTGAGTCTCGTTTCATCCATCATCCTTGTTAATCGGTGTTATACGTAGTCATACGCAGTGGGATTGATTCTAAGGGAAATATTCAAACACTTGATGTTCTCTATTAGGAGTGTTTATAACCGGTCTAATGGGTATTTAAAAATCCAATATATCCAATATCACAACGATAATATTATTATAGTTATTTTTTTCTACGTTTTTAACTTGTATTATAATTTTATTGGGTCATCGTATTCAAACACTTGATGTTCTCTATTAGGAGTGTTTATAACGCTGTATTTTCACGATATGAACTCTTTGGGCTGCTCTCAGCCTTTCCATGGATGTGAACAAGTTTTTCTATTCAGATATTTGTACCGATATCTACGTAAAAGGATCCTCTTCATAGGAATCATCTACTCAGCTTCTATGAAAATCTTTAGTGGATTGGTATAGGTGATCGTTGGTGGGTGTAAAAAGTTCTTGGATATATTGATTCTTTTATCTCTCGAATAGATCACCTTTTATCTTTCTGCATCAGCTAACATCAATTCTCAATCTCCGATCATAGGGTAAAAAAATTATTACGTGATTTAAGTACAATGTAAATAGTGTAAATATACGCATCGCAAGTAATAAAATAATAAATATTATAGCGACTCTTTTGAAAAATTAAAACAATAAAATAATAAGTGTGACAGTAAAAAAAGGGTGCAGTAAAAAGGGGTCACCAGTGGAAAAGTAAAAAATTAGGGATTAAAATTGAAAATATTGAAATTGGGGAAATTGACCTAAAATTAGAGTTTTTGAAATGTTAAATTTAGGGATTCAAAAATCTAGGGATTTGGAATTGGAAAAGGGGAATTTTGGAAATTAAGAAATGTTGGAAAGGATTTAAAAATCGATTTAAAAAGGGGTAGGAGTCGTCACCTGTCACTTTGGTAGACCGAAAACCGGGAAATCAGAGATTTGTTAAAAATTGGGTTCGAAAGTCGGTTACGATTTTAAAACGGTATTAGCGTTAAAAAACCGCCCAAAAATTGGCACCTTTAGAAAATAACCGCTTAATTAATTTTGGATTTTTCGGATTAAAGTGACATTTAAATTATGGTTTGTTTAAATATTCGAATTTAATTTTATTTTTACCGTATCTTTACTCGAAGGTGAATGCATACATCGCCACCATTACGCTTGGTGTCGGGCCCGTTACGGCCGAGTAAAAAAATATTTATTAGGTTCATTGAATTGATGGTGTGACGTAAGCAATAATAATACAACAATATATACAAAATAAATCACATATGTGAACAATAAAATATAAAGGAACAAATAAATAAATGCATGAACATTGATGGTAAAAAAACATAATAAAATAACTATATGAAACATTACAACATAAATAAAACATGGCACATGATAATAAGAATAAAATGCAAGATAAACATATAGAAGAAAAAGAATAAAAAAACATGGCATAACAATAAATGTATCAACCTGAATAAATAAATAAATGAATAAACATTCAGGGGTTAAAATAAATAAAAACAGTAATTAAAAGGATTAAAATAAAATGATTTTAACATTGAAAAAGGACCAAATTAAAACAAAACGAAATTTCTAAACCAAAATAAAAGAAATAAAAACCATGGTAAATCAATGACCTTATTGCAAGAAAAAATAAAATAGGGAGGACTCGAAAAATGATTTAATCAAGAGGAATGGCTTAAAAGTGAACTCCATAACAAGGAGGGACTTAAAAGTAATAAAACTAAAACAAGATAGATGATTATGGCTAAATGGGGACGAAATTAAAAGATTTTTGAAAGCTTGGAGGACTCGGGGGGAAATAGCAAGGGACGAAAGGTTTTATGCTGTAAAAGGACCATTTTTATGAAAGGGGCTTAGTATAAATGACATTCAAAAATTAAAATAGCCCCATTTCTCATTTTTATTAAAACCGAAAGAAAAGCTCCCCATTTTCTCTGTAGAGTTCATCTGGAAAAGGATAAACATGATGAAAGTTTATCCCTTTACCCAGAAATCGCCGCAAAAATCCAGAAAACCACCTTGATTTTCAGATTTTTGAAAGCTTGAGGACCCGGGGAAAAATAGCAAGATACGAAAGGTTTTATACTGTAAAAGGACTGTTTTTATGAAAGGGGTTTAGTATAAATGACATTCAAAAATTAAAATAGCCCCTTTCTTATTTTTATTAAAACCGAAAGAAAAGCTCCCCATTTTCTTTGTAGAGTTCATCTGGAAAAGGATGAACATGATGAAAGTTCATCCCTTTACCCAGAAACCGCCGCAAAAATCCAAAAAACCACCTTGATTTTCAGATTTTGGTTGTCGCGGACAGTGACTGGTGAAACCAAAACCGACCAAAAATCAAACTTTTCGTATCCTCCTTTCTCGTTTTAAAACCGAAAACAATGAACCAACTTCAAATCTTAGAAACACGAAGCCAAGAAAAAAAACCTTTTCGTTGAAAACAAAAAAATCCTTTTTCTCCTATGTTGGCTCACCACCAATGACCCGAAGATCGTTGGGCTTATTGCCGATTGAAGAAAAAGAGAAGACGAAGGACGATCGGCACCAAACGGTGAAGGTAAACTGAAACTCTAAAGCTTTTTTTATTGAATTCGAAATGAAGAGGTTTCGATTACCTCAAAAAAAACCTTCTTTTTTTTTGATTTGGTGGTGGGTGAACCCTGATTACATTCTCTTGGCTTTTCTTTTATAGCTACTATTACATGATTTTTTAGAAATAAAATAACCTAGAAATTGTCTATTAGTTATTGTCGATTTTGGATGTATTCGCTCTGAAATTCGGTGTATAGCCTTTGATATTCTCTAAAATTGTTGTTGAATCGGCCTCTGATATTATTATCGATTGGTATGAATTTTGCTGGAATCTGTTCGTTTGGATTTATGCCTGAAATTATCTGATATGGTTGAACATCCTCTAAAATTTCGTTGTAATTTTTGTACAATTTTGACACTCTTTGCTTGTTTGTTTGTGCATGTAACTACCGGAGCGATGTTGGAACCATGTATAAACGTCGGACGACGAGTGGAAATGAAGAGGTGGCTAGAATCCGAACGGTCATGTGCGTGCTCCACACATAAGATATAATTAATATTATAAACGGGCCATGGTAATAATAATAAGAAAACGGGTTTGTAATGGTTCTGGGCTTTATATATTATTTAAATTGGGTTTGATATATTTTTAATGGACTAATATTTAATAAATTTGGGATATTTATTATTCACTTGGTTTTTATTTTATATGTTTTATTTATTTAATAAATATAATAATAATAATATAATAATAAGAAAATGATAATAATAAGATAATAATATTTAAAGATAATAAAAGGTAATAATAATAATAATAATAATAATAATAATAATAATAATAATAATAATTAACTATAAAGAAACTGAATAAAAAATAATGATAATAGTATTTTTTTGATTTTTTTTCACTTAAATATATAATAACAATTATGTAATATATATACAAAAGTAACGTATAATATTTTTTTGATTTTTTAGTTTATAATAAAAGCAACAAAATTTAAATGATAATGTAAAACTAAAGTTGATTTTGATATAACAAATAAGTGTAAGGTCTATTTTGAAATAAATTTTTAAGTCCCTAAGTCAAAGTTTGATTTCTAAGTCAAAACCAAGAACTTTGAAATACTCTTACAAACCATTTTTATACGAGGGTATCATTACCATGAGGACAAGTATCGATACACTTGGGATTTTTCAAGGCTTGTTCTTGAGATCAAGAACAGGTATCGAAACAGGGTTCGATACCAAAACTTTCTTCCAACCCATGTTTCGATACTGATATCGAAATAACTTGGTTAATTTTTAAATTATTTTTAATTTTAAAAATATGACTCCTAGTATCGATACAGGTATCGATACACCCTTAATCCCCAACGACTATTTTCAAGCATTAAATGAGTTGACATTAGCTAACATTAGCTATTTTAAAGAAAACTCCTTATGAGATTTTAAAATCTAAAAAGCTAACATTAGCTATTTTTATCATTTTGGATGCAAGTGTTTTGTTTTAAATAATGGAAAAGACAATTTAGGTAAATTTGATGCAAAAAAGTGATGAAGCTATTTTTCTTGGTTATTCTTCAAATTCTAAGGCTTATAGAGTTTTCAACAAAAGAACCTTAGTTGTATAAGAGTCGATACATGTGGTTTTCAATGATAACCTCCTTCCTAGGAAGGATTCTTGTGATGATGATGATGATGTAGGAATCATTGAAACCATTGATGATAGACAAACATCTAAGGTGGATGGGGTTCCAAGCAATGAGGAAGCACAAGATCCTCCAATAGAAGCTTTAGGAAATGTGAAGCTTGAAGAAAAGGAAGTGAGCTACCCAAGGGAGTTCAACTATGTCAAAAGTGGTAAATCTTGGGTGATCCATCCAAGGGGATAACTACTCATTCTTCTCTTAGATTAATGAATCATTTTGCATTTATCTCATGCATAGAGCCCAAAAATATCAATGAAGCCTTAGATGATGATTATTGGATTTTGGCTATGCAAGAAGAGTTAAATCAATTTGAGAGAAGTAATGTATGGACATTAGTTGATAGGCCTAGTAATAAATCTACTATAGGGACTAAATGGGTTTTTTAGAAACAAACTAGATGAGAGTGGTAACATAGTGAGAAACAAAGCTAGATTAGTTGCTCAAGGTTACACTCAAGAGGAAGGCATAGATTTCGATGAAACTTATGCACTCGTAGCTAGAATGGAAGCCATTAGGATGCTACTTGCATTTGCATGTTATCATGATTTCAAGCTTTTTCAAATGGATGTCAAAAGTGCTTTCTTAAATGGTTTTATAAATGAAGAAGTGTATGTTGAACAACCACCGGGTTTTGAAAATCCAAAATTTCCAAACCATGTTTTTAAACTAACAAAAGCTTTATATGGTTTAAAACAAGCTCCTAGAGCTTGGTATGAAAGGCTTTCAAATTTTTTGATAGAAAAGGGTTTTGAAAAAGGAAAGGTGGACACTACACTTTTTATAAAAAGATTTAAAAATGACATCTTAGTAGTTCAAATTTATGTTGATGATATAATTTTTGGATCTACTAATGAATGTTATTGTCAAGAATTTTCTAAGCTTATGCAAGGTGAATTCGAGATGAGCATGATGGGAGAACTCTCATTCTTTTTGGGACTCCAAATCAAGCAAAAGAAGGATGACACCTTCATTAATCAAGCCAAGTACATCAAAGATATGCTCAAGAAGTTTGGCTTGGAGCATGTCAAACCTCAAGTCACTCCTATGAGCTCATCTACAAAGCTTGACAATGATGTAGGAGGTAAGTGTGTTGATTCTAAATTATATAGATTCATGACAGGTTCTTTGCTTTACCTTACTGCAAGTAGACCGGATATCATGTTTAGTGTTTGCTTGTGTGCTAGGTTTCAAGCTAGTCCTAGAGAATCACACCTTGTAGCCATTAAGAGAATCTTTAGGTACCTTAGGGACACACCTTGTTTAGGTCTTTGGTATCCTAAAGCTTCTTCTTTTGATCTTCATGCCTTTTCGGATGCGGATTATAGAGGTTGTAAGATAGATAAGAAAAGTACTTTCGGAACTTGTCAATTCCTAGGTAGTATGCTCATATCTTGGTTCTCTAAGAAACAAAATAGTGTAGCTCTATCTACTACCGAAGCGGAGTACATATCCTTAGGAAGTTGTTGTGCACAAGTTTTATGGATGAAGCAACAACTCTTAGATTATGGCATTAAGGTAGAAACCATTCCCCTCAAGTGTGATAATACTAGTTCCATATGTCTTACCAAGAACCCCATTCAACACTCTAGAACCAAACACATAGAAATTAGACACCACTTTATTAGAGATCATGTGTCTAAAAACGATGTTGTTTTAGAGTTTGTTGACACCTTGAATCAATTAGCGGACAGCTTTACTAAACCTTTGGATAAGGAGCGTTTTTGGACCCTTAAGAGAGAGTTAGGTCTAACTAGCCTACCTTAACTTCTTAAGTGTCATTTTTTTGTATATCTTGCTTGAATCTTGATTTAAATCATACTTATGTTATTTTTGTTTCTTTATGCTTCTATGCATATTGCTAGGGGGAGTATAAACTTGTTCATGCATAATAAACATGTCATTATATCATATGCATGCTTCTAGGGGCTTTAGAGACTCATTTCTAGTACTTCTAGTAGCCTCAATGCAAAGCAAAGGTCGAAGGTATCGATACAGCTAACCCCTGTTTCGATACCTGTTCATCAGCCCATCTGGGTTTATGCTTGGGAAGAACAGGTATCGATTCCAGCTTCGATACTTGTGTTTCGATACTAGCATCGAAATAGTGTGTTTCGATACCGGCATCGATACTCGAGGACGGAAGTTGCTTTAAAACACTTTAAACCTATTTTTAATAACATTAAAACACTTCCCAAATATATCCATCAAATCCTAGTCGGCCCCTTTTATAAAATCCTCTCAAATTCGCTGTTTTTAACCCAAAATCTCAACAT
Organism: Abelmoschus esculentus; assembly: GCA_035048815.1. NCBI lineage: Eukaryota > Viridiplantae > Streptophyta > Magnoliopsida > Malvales > Malvaceae > Abelmoschus > Abelmoschus esculentus. Next base: position 25,096,577 of record JAUCBN010000001.1, read on the forward strand.
TTTCTTTGAGGGTTTTGATTCCAAACATCAACTCCTACACTATATCATCAATCTGTGCTTCACAATCAATCAATTCATCCTAATCTACACTCAAGGTATATTTTTGAAAAACCTTATTTTCGTTTTGATTTAGTTTGTTAAAATTTAGATTTTGAACATATTTTAAATGTCTATTGTATGGGTTTTGATAATCCTACAAAATTGTTTCAAAATTCCAATTTTTTTCGAATATAAATCCTTTTTTATATATTTTTTTAATGATTTTTTAAAGTTTTTGATAAAATTCTCAAATACCTTGAATTGTTAGATTACTACATAAGATTGAATTTGACTATACAAGCATACATATTTTTTAACTAATCCAAAATTTTTGTCTCCATCCTAGATCATGGCACCAAAGAAGCGATCTCATACCGAAGCCGGATCTTCATCATCATCTCGTGTTGCACGAGTTGATTTTGAGAAAGTCTTTGCCAAGAGTTTGGACACTAATCGTAGATTGGACAACTACAATCTTTTCCGCAACTATCCTCTCAAAAAGGAAAAATGTATGGACGATCAATTCATCACTCTATACAAATTTCCTTTCTGATACTATGACCGACTCATCGAATGGAAATTCTTGAGTTTTCTCACTCATACCGGTAAGTTCTTTCCAACTCTTGTCCTTATCTTTTACTCCAATGCCAAATGTATTTTATCTCCGGACAAAAGTAAAGTAGTGGCAATTGAATCCTATCTCATGGGCAAGTCCTTTACTTAATGCCTCTACTTTTGTTGATGTTTTTGGTCTTGAGGATAAGGGTGTTGAGGATGAAGATTCTCTTGGTCCTTTCACCGGCTCGGTCACATCTCTTGACGCACACGATCGTTTTCTCCATCTTATCATCTCTTGATGGATTCGTCCATCAAATGGTAGGTATTCTTGGATCCGTCAAGTTGATATTTTTTGGATCACGTGCTTCCGTGATGGTGTTCAACCCAACCTTGCTCGGATCGTCTTCTCAGACATTGTGTGGCATGTCCAAAACCGTGCTACCCTCTTGTTCAATCTTTTCCTTATGCTTGCATTCTCAGCACTATCTTTTGCATTTGGAAATAGATTGCTCCTTTGACAAGGTGGGATCCTTGAAAGAACTTGTAGCGATCCCTCTAAAATAATAAAGTTTAATATTAGGTATAAATGAAAATAGGGGTCACTAGTTTGAAAATTAGGAATTAGGTTAAAAACTTGAACTTTTAAATTTAGGGTTTAAAATCTAGGAATTAGGGTTTGGAAAACCTAAGAATTGAAAATTTTATTAAAAATTAGGGATTTGGAAAATATTGGGAATGTTTAAAAATTTTGGAGTCGCCACCGGTCACTTTTGGGTAGACCGGACACCGTAAAACCAGAGATTCGAAGTGTTTGGGTTCGAGAGTCGGTTACGGTTTAAAAACAGGTTTAGTGTTTAAAAACTGCCCAGAAATTGGTACCTTTAAAATAAATTACCGCTTAATTAATTTTGGATAATTTTGAATTAAAGTGGCATTCAAATTAATTTTTGTTTAAAGATTCGAATCAATTTTATTTTTTACCGGGTCTCTATTCGAAGGCAACGCATACACCGCGACCATTGCATTGGAACGCGGGCCCGTTACGACCAAATAAAGATGTTTTAAAATTAAATTAATTAATTAAGGAAGTGTGGAAGTGGTAACTTAGCAAAAAACAATAAAACAATAATATGCACAAAAGAATAAAAACATGACATAAAAGAAATAAAGTGCTTAAATTAAAAGAAACAATAATGTGATTAAAACAAAACGCATAAATATAAACGAAATCTATGTAAATAAATAAGGCATGGTGCAATAAGAGTAACATAAACTAAATGATTGCAAAGGAAAATATAAAACAAAATTTACAAGAATTCAAGATACATATATGACATAACAAGCATTCATGAATATCATGATAAAAGCTAATGAGGCAAGTAACCTAACATAGTATAACAAAAGGCACAAGAATAATCATGCAAAATAAATATACAAAATACATGTCACATGTAAGTAATAAAGTAAACACAAACAAATAAATGGGCATGCTAACATACAAGGCTAATGTAACAAAGAGATCAATAACTAAACATGAATATATAAAAAAAAAATTGAAATTAAAAGATACATGTACAACAATATGAAAATAAACATAAATAAAAAATAAGTAGCAAAAATATATACATGTTGTAATGAGATAAACAAACAAATGGATAAAAATGTGACATACATATATGATACAAAAGCATAAAATAAATAAATAAATAAATAAAATAAATAATAAAAAACAAATAAAAAAACAAAATAAATGTAAAATAAAAGAAAAAACAAATCTGTAAATGGCTGAATTAAAGGTAAAAAGGAATAAGGAGGACTCAGAAAGTAAATTGACCAAGGAGAAAGGTTCAAAAATAAGATCAAAAACGCGGAGGGACCTGCAAATAATAAAACCATTTTTATAAATGAATATAATTAAAATCGGGACTAAAATAAAATCAATTCAAAACTTTTAGGGACCTGGAGGCGGAATATTTTGACACGGAGGGTCTTAAAACGTAAAATAACCAATTTTAAAAGTAAGGACTTAGTATTTAAGTCAAACATAAAATAAAAAACACTCCCTTTATCCATTTTTTTTTGAAAACTGAAGCTTAACCCTCTCCCCTCTCTCGGTTTGTTCTTCAAAATGAAGAACAGGGGATGAACAATCATCCTGTTCTTCATGAACCCAGATTTCGGCCGCGACGGCCGTCGTTCCCGGCGGCGGTTGAGACAAAACTAACGCAAAACCTTCCCAAAAACCCTTTCCTTGTCACCTGAAAACGATCTGCCCCTTTATAAGACCCGAAACAAAAACCAAAACCCCTTCTTTGATAGAAAACAGAAGTGTAAAAGGGCCCCCTTGGTTCGTTTCGAAAAGAAGAAAAAGGAGACAACCGCATCTCCCTCCCTTCCGCGGCTCACCGAAAGCAACCCGAAGGTGCTAAGATTGTTGCCTGAGTGGAAGAACGGAGTAGAGATGACGATTCGAAGGTAAAAAATTTTCACTATTTTTTTGTTTTCGTGATTGATGCATGCAAAAAAAAGAACCGAAAGGTTTACCTCTGAAAATGGGTTTTCTTTTTTTGTATTGATAAATTCTGTGTCCCCCTTACAAAAGTGGAATCGGTTCCTTTTTATATCCGATTCTTTTTGATTACATGAGAAAAGAAAAAAACTCCTAATATTCTCTATTTTTCTCTCTTGGATGTATGTTGATATGCCTCTGATATGTTTCTGGAAATCCTGAAATTTTGGCTCTGCAATGGACGTTGGTTATGCGTCTGGAATCTCTGCAATTTCGGCCGAATGCTTCTGAATTTCTCTGAAATTTTCTGCGGTTTTGGTTGTAATCGTACGAATTCTGACACTGAATTTGTTTGTTTGCATGAGTCACGAACGGAGGCTCGTCGGAGTTCAAAAAAGGGGTCACCGGCGACTATCAGACGGCTGCCGGAGAAACGAAAGGTCGCCTGGGGAGCTGAGCGGTCGAACCCGTGTTTCCTACGCGCGCGTGGAGGAGTTGACTGGGCGCGCATGGTGCGCATGCGGCATCTGGAAGCTTCTGTTTCATTAATCTCGACCGTTGGATCATAGATTTGATCCAACGGCTCAGATGCGGCTGCGCAAAGATGAGATAGGATTAGTTTTAGGGTTTTTTGTTATTAATCCGGGTTTGGGCTAGTCCGACTTGGGCTTGTAAAATTGTTCATGGGCTGATTGTTTTAATATATGGACTGTTTATTATTATTATTATTTTTGGGTCATAATTGTAATGGGTTAAAACATGGGCTATGTAATTATTATTGGACTGAAATAAACATTGGGTTTTATTTTGTTTTGGGTTTTAATTTAAGTTTTATTTATTCAATAAATGTAATAATAATAATACTAATATATTTATTATAATAATAAAACCAAATAAATATAAATAATATAATAATAGTAATAGTAGTAAAAATAATAATAATAATAATAATAATAATAATAAAATAATAATAATAAAGATAAAAATAATAAAAATAATAATAGTAATAATAAAAGATAGAAATAATAATAAAAATAATAAAGATAGTAAAAATAATATTAACAATAAAATGATAGTAGTAGTGATAGTAATAAAAATAATAAGGATGATAATAAAAATAATAATAACAATAATAATAATACTAAAAAGATAAAATAATAATAGTAATGATAATAATAAAAAGATAATAATAGTAAAGATAATAATAATAATAATAAAAGAATAATAAAAAGACTAAAAATAACTATACATGTATGTTATTTACAAAATACCAAGTTGATAAAATTAAAGTAATACAAGTGCCATTTTTTGCATTTTGATTACCGAATACAAGCCCTTTATTCGAATTAAAATTAAAATTAGAACACAAGTTTAGACCGGATAAAATTAGTGATTACAGTTGCCCCTCTTTGCTTATCGTTGTAAAACAATGATAAAGCAAAGATAAAAAAATACTAATTTTATCCGACTTTCCTATTTGAAGACTGCTTTGGAAGCCCCTTTTCCTTGATTCTGATAGCCCTTTTATCCCCTGATCCCCTAATCTGCTTTGCCATGAACAACATCCCAATCTTAAGACCACCTGCACACATAAAAATATTTCAGAAGCCAATTTCGATCCCGTTATTTAGATATTTTGAACAAATTAAAAGATTCTGAGCCGCGGGTCTCCCCTCTACGAGACTTTAGCCCTGAACTTTTGAAGAAGTTGATCCTTCCTATATAGAACCAACTTCTAAAACTTCAAGTCTTTCCTATATGACTCTTCGGAATAGTCCTCGATCCGAGTTTCTCCTTTATGAAACCCTAAATCTAAAATTCTATCGATGTTGATCCCTTCTCCGTAGGATCCTCATCTTCGAGATGCTCTAATTTCTGATCATTGCAGCATCTGACGGTCCCTCTCTTTGAGTGTATACCGTGGTGGGCGACCCCTCTCTTCGAGCGTATGTCGCAAAGAAAACAATGTTGATCCCTTCTCCGTAGGATCCACATCCTCGAGATGCTCTGATTTCTGATCATTGCAGCATCTGACGGTCCCTCTCTTCGAGCGTATACCGTGGTGGACGACCCCTCTCTTCGGGCGTATGTCGTAAAAACGATGTTGATCCCTCCTCTATAGAATCCACATCTTCGAGATGCTTTGATTTCTGATCATTGCAGCATCTGACGGTCCCTCTCTTCGAGCGTATACCGTAGTGGGCTAGCACTGAAATGCTAGTGTTCTTCTTCCCTGTAAATGCATATGATATGACATAGTATGGGTTAGCATGTTCCTATTCTACATGATGCATGCTCGAGTCACAGACGAGAGTCGTTCGGATCTGGCCTCTCTGATCTCACGTCTTCTCTGTAATCGCTCTCTATGTTAGGACCCAAGCCATCTTCTGACATTGTTTCCTGCCTTCAACATCGGGATTCCCAAATTTACTGTTTGCAGATTTTCACTTTGACGACTTCTCCTCCCCCCTTTTTCTTTTTCTTTCTTTTTCTTCTCTTTTTCTTTTTCTTTCTTTTTCTTCTTCTTTTTTTTCTCTTCTTTTTTTTTTATTTTTTTTTATTTTTTTTTCTTTTTTTCTTTCTTTTTTCTTTCTTTATTTCTTTTCATCCTTTTGATCCTTTTTTTCCCCTCTTTTCTTTTTTGCTTTTTCCTTATCCTTCTTAGGCGCCCTCGTAGAGTCGGATCTTCAATGATCTCTGTCGGTTACTGCGAATCGATTTGGACTTTGCTCCTCTTCGACCTGTAGCTGATGGGATAAATCATAGCAACCTCGAAAAAACTTTGTTTATTGATGTTCCGGGTTGATTTATTTACGAATATACTAAAGGAATGAATATGATGCAAAATAGAATATTTAATATAGCTATTGTATTCCAAAATTCATGGCAAACACGAAATATGTAAGAAAAGTAGGAGAATTAAACTTTAAACAGACTTCACAATATTGAAGGTATGAATGATACGAGAACTCATCAACCGCATCAAAGATCTCATTTCCCGACTTGATCACAGTAGCCTCCGAGAGAGTTGACGAAGTGTCGGACCTTGCAAATATTTGAGCCGCCCTTTCGGGTTTTCAACTCAAAATCTCCTTCGGTTCTAAGGCGTCCTTTCCGGATTTTCACCTTAAAACCTCCTATGGTCCTAAGGTGCCCTTTTCGGGTTTTCACCCTAGACCCTCTGTTTTTTTTTCTTTTTTTTTTCTTTTTTTTTCTTTCAAGCATAGTACCTCTTGATCCAATCAGAATTCATAGGATTACTCAACTCATTCACATCCATTTCTGCCAGAATGACAGCTCCCCCTGAAAAGACCTTCTTCACAACGTACGGTCCTTCCCAGTTAGGCATCCATTTTCCTCGAAAATCCTTTTGGATAGGTGAAACCCTTTTTAGCACCATATCCCCTTCCTGAAACTCACGAGGCCTAACTTTCTTATTATAGGCTCGCATCATTCTTTTCTGATACATCTGGCCATGACAAATGGCGTTCAGCTTTTTTTCCTCTATCAGATTCAAATTATCTATCCTAACTTGTACCCATTCAGCGTCTTCCAATTTAGATTCACTCAGAATGCGGAGAGAAGGTATTTCAACTTCGAGTGGTAGGACTGCTTCCATACCGTAAACCAGTGAGTATGGAGTTGCCCCGGTTGAGGTTCGTATTGAGGTTCGATAAGCAAACAATGCAAAAGGCAACTTCTCATGCCAATCCTTGAAAGTATCTGTAGTTTTTGCTATGATCATCTTAATATTCTTATTAGCAGCCTCAACTGCTCCGTTCAACTTGGGTCGGTATGCGGTAGAGTTGTGATGCATGATCTTAAACTGTTCACACACCTCAGAAATCATCTTATTGTTCAGATTGGTGGCGTTATCGGTGATGATTCTTTCTGGCAAACCATAACGACAAATGATCTCTTTTTTCAAAAACCTACAGACAGTGGCTCGCGTGATGTTGGCGTAGGAAACGGTCTCTACCCATTTAGTGAAATAATCAATTGCTACTAAAATGAAACGGTGTCCGTTAGATGCCTTAGGATGAATCTGTCCAATGACATCTATCCCCCAGGCGGCGAAGGGCCAAGGTGCGTTCAAAGTATGCAATGGTAACGGTGGGGAATGAATTTTATCCGTATAAATCTGACATTTGTGACATCTTCTGGCATGATTAATACAGTCTCCTTCCATCGTTGACCAATAATAGCCACATCTCATGATTTTTCTAGCCATTGCAAAACCATTAGCATGAGTCCCACATACACCTTCGTGTATTTCTGTTACTATGGTTTTAGCTTCTTGGGCACCAACACATCTCATTAGCACCTGATCACACCCTCTTTTGTACAAGATATCCCCATCGAGGACATACCCTGCTGCCATTCTCCTAATAGTCCTTTTATCAACATCTGTGGCTCCCTCAGGATAAACTTGAGATTTGATGTACTGCAGAATATCATGATACCAAGGATTCCCATCTTTCTCCTCTTCTACTCCATAGCAGTGGGCGGGCAGTTCGATGCTTTGCATTTCTAGCGACCTCATTTGAGCCTTCGTGTTTGTCTTGAAAGTCGCGGCCAGAGTGGCCAAAGCATCAGCCATTTGGTTATCCTCCTTCGGTAGATATTCAAAACTGATTTTTTCAAAGTTCTAAATCAAATCCTGAATCAGATTATAATACTTGATCAACTTAGGGTCCTTGGTTTCCCATTCTTGCCGTAACTGATAAATAACTAGCGAAGAGTCTCCGAACACCTGAAGGACACGAACCTTGCGTTCGATAGCTGCGTACAAGCCCATTATACAAGCTTCATATTCTGTCATATTATTAGTGCAAAAGAAATTCAATCTGCTCGTGAGCGGATAATGAACTTCTTCCGGAGAGACCAACATTGCCCCTATGCTGTGCCCGAGGGCATTAGAAGCCCCATCAAAATATAGCTTCCATGGCAATGCAGTCTCAGTTATTCCTCCCTCGACTGTGGTGGATATTAAATCTTCATCCGGGAAATCAAAGTTCAAGGGTTCATAATTATTTGTAGCCCGACTTGCCAAGAAATCGGCCACTGCACTGCCCTTTACGGATTTTTGATTTATATACACAATATCGAATTCAGACAAAAGCATCTGCCACCGAGCCATCTTTCTTGTCAACGCCGGTGCTTCCATTAGGGCTTTTAACGGATCAGACCGTGATATTAGATAGGTGGTGTGATACAACATATACTGTCTCAGCCTTTTAGTTGCCCAAACCAGGGCGCAACACAACTTTTGAGTTTGCGGATATCGAGTTTCGCCTTCTGTGAACTTCTTACTCAGATAGTAGATTGCCCTTTCCTTCCTACCTGACTCGTCTTGCTGACCTAACACACAGCCCATTGAGTTCTCAAAAACTGTTAGGTATAAAATCAACGGTCGATCGGGCACGGGAGCCATTAAAACTGGGGCTCTAGTTAAATAATCCTTGACTTTTTCGAATGATGCCTGGTAATCTTTATCCCAGGTTCCCGGGTCATTTTTACGGAGAAGTCTGAAAATGGGGTCACACTTATCCGTTAACTGAGATATGAAACGGGAGATGTAGTTCAGTCTTCCTAAGAAACCACGAACTTCTTTTTGTGTTTGCGGTGGCGGGAGGTCCCTTATGGCCTTGACTTTATCTGGATCAATTTCTATCCCTCTCCGGCTGACTACGAACCCGAGGAGCTTTCCGGATGTTACTGCGAAAGTGCATTTGGTGGGGTTGAGCTTCAACTGATATTTTCTTAACCTCAGAAACAACTTTTGCAGATTCTGAAGATGTTCATTCTCCGTCTTGGATTTGGCGATCATGTCATCCACATACACTTCAATTTCTTTGTGCATCATGTCGTGGAAAAGAGTCACCATTGCTCTTTGATACGTGGCCCCGACATTCTTCAACCCGAAAGGCATTACTTTATAACAGAACGTGCCCCACAGTGTCACGAAGGTGGTTTTTTCCATGTCATCAGGGCACATCTTGATCTGATTATAACCCGAAAAACCGTCCATGAAAGAAAACCATGAGTGCCCCGCAGTATTGTCAACAAGGGTATCAATATGCGGGAGAGGAAAATTATCCTTAGGACTAGCCTTATTGAGATCGCGATAATCTACACACATGCGTACTTTCCCATCCTTTTTAGGCACCGGCACGATATTCGCAACCCACTCTGGGTACTTCGCTACTTTCAAGAACCCGGCTTCGAACTGCTTTCTCACTTCTTCTCTTATTTTCAACAATATATCCGTTCTCAACCTACGGAGCTTTTGTTGAACGGGCTTGTTCTCCGGTCGTGTGGGTAGTTTGTGTACAACAATATCTGTATTTAGACCCGGCATATCTTGATACGTCCAAGCAAAAACATCTTTAAACTTTGAAAGCAACCCAACTAATTTTTCCCTTGAGTCTGATGCTAAAGTGGTGCCTAGTTTTACTTCTCTTCTTTCTTCTTCAGATCCCAAATTTATTATCTCCAGATTCTCTTGATGGGGCAGTATCTGCTTTTCTTTGCTGGCCATCAACCTTATTAACTCATCGGGGATCTCTAACTCCTCTTCCTCTTCTTCGTCTTCTGCGACAAGTACGGGTTGTTCGAAATTCGGTACAGGATTAAGTTTAGTATCATTCATACAATCGATATTATCGAACCTGCAAGAATTTAAATTTCCTATGTTGGGAAATAGTATACATATTTTACAAATAAAGAATAAAGAGATAAAGAATGCAAAGAACAAAATGTATGAAAAGAAGATTGTTTGCCATTTGAGAAAAGAAAAAAAAAAGCATAAAGCCCTCCATTTTCATTGAAATGCAGATTAACATAGATGCCCTTTACAAAGAAATCCCATTGCTTTGGGCGAAAGCGAACGGGAGGTGTTTTTTAGACATTACTTTGATTCATTCTTAACAACTACAGGAGATCGACGCTGGTCCAATTGTTGAGCTTTTCATCCGGGAGACATGGACGAATGACAAACAGTACAGATTTCCCCTTGGCATCCTGAGAGATCATATTTACATCCATCATTTCGAAGATTTCACTCATGAGCTCAGCCTCGTAAAACTTCTGTCCTTCTAAATTGGCTTGGTGCACTTTCTCCCCAGAATTCTCAATTCCTCCGAAGGTGAAACTATTCTTGAGATCAGTTTTGACTATGGGTTTCCACGGGATATCTTCTCCTCTGAGTCGGGCTCTTCTTTGCTCTTCCTTCCTCTTTCTTTCCTGTTTCCTTTGCAGATAGGTAGGGTAAAATCCTAACCCAAACTTGTCCCTCTTGTCAATGACACTTCTGACTTTCAGACATCCTTGCAAATTCTTTCCGAGTCCTTTCCCTTTCCTAGCCCCTTTTTCGACAGTCTTAATCACCACCATCTTAGTGCAATTCGAGTATCTCGGGGTTAGAATCCGACTTCCCTCCGCCAAAAAAGTGGCATTGATGAATTCCAAGGCTCGAAAAGAACATTTTAGGGCATCTTCAACAGGGGGCACATAGGGAACATCTGAAGTTACAGCAGCAATAACGTCTTCTTCCGCATTGACTGTCATAAGTTTTCCCTCCATCACATACTTCAGCTTCTGATGAAGAGAAGAAGGGACAGCCCCGGCTGCATGAATCCACGGCCTCCCTAATAAGCAATTGTATGACGGTCGGATGTCCATAACCACAAACTCTATGACATATTCAACTAGGCCTATGAGCAGGGGTATCTCAATCTTCCCGGCCACTTTCCTCTGAGTACCATCAAATGCCCGGACAGTATTCTGACAGAACTTCATATGAGATCCGTCAATAGGCAGTCGTTGTAAAGTAGCCATGGTCATAACATTGAGGGCAGACCCGTTGTCGATAAGCACTCCGTGCAAAACATGCCCCTTGCAGTGAGTTGTGATATTGAGAGCTTTAGTTGAGCCTCTTCCTTCCTCTGGGATTTCATCATCACTAAAAGTGATATAATTATCGGCAGCTATGTGATTCACAATCTGATCAAGCTTCTTGACAGTGATGTCTTGTTCTACAAAATTTTGATTCAACACCTTTAACAATGCTTCTCGGTGTTTTTCTAAATTCAGTAGCAGGTCGAGCACCGTGATTCTGGCTGGTTGTTTTCGGAGTTGATCAACCATATTGTATTCACTGTGCTTCAGGAACCTTAAAAACTCTTGGGCCTGGGCCTCAGTTACGGGCTCGAGAATCTTTGAGAGAGGATCATCCCCGAATACTTTTTCTGCCTCTGGTTCAACAAGTTTGCCCTTACCCTTTTGTTCGTCGGGTTTCTTCTCCTCCTGAGGGGAGTAACATCTCCCGCTCCTTATAAAGTGCCCCACTTCATTCACTATTTCAGGATTCTGCCCCAATGTATCACCTTCATGAACTGGCCTCCCCTCCTCCGGAGTGACAGCTTTTTGCATCCCTGGATTTCCAAGTGTAGAGATATTGGCGGCGTAATTCCAAGGCACCCTCTGTGTGCTTCTAAAAGGGAAGGTCGAGGGAGGAGAAATTATGAGCCTCGGAGCATTTTGGCTAGAAGACCCCTCCTCGTCCACCCTACGACTGATGATAAAGGGTCTCTGAGCCGTGTATTTGTTACTTGAGATATCTGTCATACAGATTTCTGGCTTTTCCTCCTCACATTTTGCGAAGAACTCGATTTCTTTAGTATCCATGAGTGCTTGCACCTTACTCCGAAATTCCGTGCAAACCTGAATGTCATGATCATTAGACTGATGATATTCGCAGTATCGACCACATCCCTCCTTCACAATTACCATTCCTCGGTCTATCAAACGGGCCATGCACAAATGTCGGAACACCCATCTCAGAGGGGATCGTATGTCTGATACCATAGATATGGCCTTCTTAGGGGATTCTTTCTCAATACTATTGATCCCATGATTCCCGTGGTTAGGAAGTGGGTTGCTTGTGGTACTCGGTTCTCCCAACTGTAAGACTCCTGTATTTAACAAATTCTAAACGAGCTTCTTAAAGGCTATACAGTTTTCAATGTTATGACCCGGAACGCCGGCATGATATTCGTAGTGTGCTTTCGCATCATACCATGCTGGATATGGTAGACTGAAAGGAGTCACATGAAAAGGTCGTACCAAATCAGCTTTGTGTAGCTGAGCGTACAACTCCTTGTACGGGATTGGGATCGGGGTGAAGGTCGTCTTCTCAAATTCCTTCTTCGGCTTCCTATCATCTCTTCTACCGCCTCCCTGAGTATTGCTAGCCGGCTGTGGTTGCGATATTGTTAAATTCTGACATGTTTCGAAAGCATTTACTTCATGTTTCTTTCTCTTGAATTGCTTTTTGAGCGATTCACCTCCCTCAATCCTACCACTTTTGATGGCCGCCTCAATGCGTTCGCCGGTCATGACTAATTCAGCAAAGTTACTTATCGGATTGCTGATGAGTCGGTCGTACAGCACCCCTCTCAAAGTATCCACAAACATAGGAGCAATTTCATTTTCACGAAGTGGCAGTTGCACTTGTGCCGCGAGATCTCGCCATCGCTGGGCATATTCGCGAAGGCTTTCACTTTTCTTCTGCTCTAAATTCTGTAGCATAATTCTGTTGGGAATCATATCAGTAACATGCTTGTACTGATCAATGAAAGCTTTTGCTAAGTCCTTCCATGACTTAATCTGTGCACGGGTCAACTGATTATACCACCTCGCCGCTGACCCTATCAAGCTGTCCTGGAAGCAATGAATGAGAAGCTTTTCATTGCTAGTGAATCCGGCCATCTTCCGACAAAACATAGTCACATGTACAGTGGGACATGTTGTGCCGTCGTACTTTTCGAACTCAGGCGTTTTGAATTTCGGGGGAATTTCTACATCAGGGACTAGGCTAAGGTCGCCCGCATTCAGACCAAGAGAATCCTCTTCTACTTCTCTAACCCGGAGCTTTTCTTCAAGGTCTTTCCTAGTCTCCTCAAGCTGTTTAGAGAATTCTGCCTTTACTCTACTGAACTTTTCAAGTTCATCCAAATCAGGCATATTTTCGCCCGCATTCTCATCACTTTCAGCCGCCCCAAACAATGGATTCTGAATCGATGTTCCGGCTCGGAAACTAAATGTTGCTCCCTTTTGTGGGGCAGGGGCCGAGCCAATAACAATAGGGGAATATGCCGGTTCTATCCCGGTTTGAAACGAATTCTCCACCTTTCCTTTTCCTTTCGTATCATCTGATGGCTTAAGTCCTAACATCTGGGTGAGCTGTTCCAACATATCTTGCTGAGCTTTCAACATGGTTTCTTTCAGTTCCAACTGCGATCTTTCTATCTGGGATCTCAGATCTTCTTCTAACTTACTGAATTGTTCCTCCATCTTCCTCACTTGAGATCGAGTGCAGTATTGATGCGGAATGGTTGCAAATTCTGTTTTACAATATTTACTAAGTTAATTTTAATTGTATACATGATTAATGCATATAAAATGCGTGAATGGATGCATGCAAATGATGAAATGCTTCAAAAAGATAAGCAATGCAAATAAAGGTGTTGACTCATTTAGTGATCGTCCTTGAACCAACTTTCATTAAATTCTAAAAAGTCTTCATTACAAAGGGGAATAAAAACTACAGATAGGCATCATCCCTAGTTCCTAAATCTTGAATTGCTTTGAGTAATTGAGCGAAACGGGTTGCTTCTTTCATGTCTTGTGTCACAAAGGGTGTCAAGGCTTCAGCTTCCGCGGCTAGGTTTTTCACATACTGGGCCACTTCTTGTACTTGCACCATTAGAATGGTGTTGTAATCATCACGATCTTGTATCATGCAAGTAGCATCACGAAGACGACGCAACGAATAACTGTCTCCTCCTTGTGCAGCCCCCTCGAGGACCACTAGTCGTCCCAAATAGTCTTGAACCTTGGCTTCTAACTCTCCTATCCGTGCTTGAAGCGATGCGTTCTCTTGTTGACTGAGCTGTAACTCCAAAAACCCATTTCTGGCCACATATTTCTCTAAAGAGCGGTCCAAATCCTCGACCTTGTGTTCCAACAGAGCATTCTGAGCTTGACATTGTTTCAGAGTTTCAGAAGTAGAGACATACAGATTTTGTATCTCACAAAAACGATTCTTATTTTCCTGAGCCCTTCTCTTCCATGCATTAGTGTTTTCCCTTTCCCACGCTACAGTTTGTTTTCCTTTCTCCTTCTCTTCCCGGTACCTTTCCCTCTCTTGACTAATTGCCCTTCTAGCATCCCTCTTTTCTTTCTCAATTTCAGCCTCTCGAATCTCTATTTCCCTATTCACGGCTTGCCTACCCCTTTCCTTTTCTTCCTCTAGGATACGAATCCCGTTCATCCTTTCCTTCTCTACGGCGAGAAATTTCTTTCGGTTAGCAGTTTGCACCTTAGTATACAGCTTGATGGTATCTTTCTGATAGAGGGCATTTTTCTCACTCAAGTCTTCATTATTCTTCTTTAGCTGTTTAATTGTCCCATCCTTGACATCGAGATCCAAACTTACTTTGTATAGTTCTTCCGCATACTGTGCCTTCATTTCCTCTATCTGTTTCCTGACCTCATCCATCTCACTCCTTAGTATATCGGCTTCAGAAGGGACGATGCGCATGTGTTCTTCCAATGTCATTGTAGACTCGTGGTCGGATATCGGGATTTTGTCGTTAACCCTGATACGTCTCCAAAGATCATAGTCCGGAGTGGTCATTCCTTGATTACTCCCTTCTACTCGAATGCGGTAACAGTAGCCCCACGCCCTTGTTATCTTCTGAACCTTAGGTTGATACTCATTCTTAAAAGGGAACTCGGCTTCACTCAAACCTGCCGTAAAAGGAACAAACTGGCGAGATCCAAACTGTCCAGATACCAGAAGAGGTGCATAGGCAATTCCTCCGTGTAAGCCAATCATCATGACCCAATTGTAGTCCCCGATTCTGTAAAGGAAATGAAACTCATGACCCATCCACGGAACTCTCCACACAATATCATCATCCCGCAGATTCCTGAAGATTTCCGACCATTTTCTTTTATCGAGGTCCTCTCGTCATTCTCTAGCTAAATATTCTCGCACCGGGGAGAAGCTTCCTTGAAATATACCGGACAAAACCTGGGTTGGCTCCTTCCAAAAGTGACTTTGTATCCATATCTGAAGAAGTTGTGCGCACCCTCTAAAACGTCCTTCTTCATGTTTCCGGCTAGAGAACTTAATTTCGAATGGTAATTCTGAGACTTAGGAGGCTTCGAGTAGATCCAATCCTTGTTGACGTTTCTTCTATTTATCAAAGCTGTGTATTCTTCTATTGTTGGCATCAAATCGTTCCCATTGAAGGTGAAACAACAAAAAGCGGGATTCCAGAACTGAAAAACGGCTCTGAGCAAAGGCTGATTAATTCTAACATATATCAACTGAGCTATATCCCCATAATTTTCACGGAATTAGTCTTGTACTCTCGTTTCCCAACTTTCCCATATCTCTTTTAGCTCATACAAATCATTCTGTTGTAAACTAACATACGTATACCCGGGCACAATGCGTTCACTTGGTTGACTATCTCCAAAGACCTTTTGGTTGACTTCGGACCAATGTCGAATTGCTGAGTTCTTATCTTGGTCACCTAGAAGACTTTTATCCATAATGAAAGCTCTCAAAGCGGGCAAACCACTCGAATCAACACCTTTAAAAAGGAATGCAAAAGAATGCAAGAAAAAGAAAAAGAAAACAAAAGAAAACAAAACAAACAAAAAGAAAAGGGAAATGTGTTAGTAAGGATGCCATAAATAACAAAAGTACAAATAAATGATGTAAACAAATGACATAGAAGAAGAGCAAGATAAATAAAATCTAGATATCATACCTAATTCACCTAGGCTATCCGCATGGCTCTAATGGGGTGGGTTTACTAGTTCTCTAAGTGCAATTTTGGTTCTAAGAGGTACCCGAATTGTCCTTGCTGTCCTCTTCTAAGAGTAGCAAGGCCCCCGATCATCACCCATTATAGGCTCATCTCAATCGAGTTCAATTCGGGAGGACCCTTTCGCTATGCCCATACGAGGAAACAATATTCCTACGAAGACATAGGGTAATCGAGCCCTGAAGGTACTTTACTAGGCCCTTACAAAGGAACAATATCCTTACGAAAGCCTTAGTATTTTCCCCCCACTTAAAGAGACGGGTTAAAATGATATAACTTCGAATTAATAAACAAATGATAATTTAATTGCCACCTTAATTCAAAATATCAAAATTAATTAAGCGGTATTTAAAAACAAGGCTTGACTCGTTTGAAAATTTTTGTCCCCAGCGGAGTCGCCAACTGTAGCGATCCCTCTAAAATAATAAAGTTTAATATTAGGTATAAATGAAAATAGGGGTCACTAGTTTGAAAATTAGGAATTAGGTTAAAAACTTGAACTTTTAAATTTAGGGTTTAAAATCTAGGAATTAGGGTTTGGAAAACCTAAGAATTGAAAATTTTATTAAAAATTAGGGATTTGGAAAATGTTGGGAATGTTTAAAAATTTTGGAGTCGCCACCGGTCACTTTTGGGTAGACCGGACACCGTAAAACCAGAGATTCGAAGTGTTTGGGTTCGAGAGTCGGTTACGGTTTAAAAACAGGTTTAATGTTTAAAAACTGCCCAGAAATTGGTACCTTTAAAATAAATTACCGCTTAATTAATTTTGGATAATTTTGAATTAAAGTGGCATTCAAATTAATTTTTGTTTAAAGATTCGAATCAATTTTATTTTTTATCGGGTCTCTATTCGAAGGCAACGCATACACCGCGACCATTGCATTGGAACGCGGGCCCGTTACGACCGAATAAAGATGTTTTAAAATTAAATTAATTAATTAAGGAAGTGTGGAAGTGGTAACTTAGCAAAAAACAATAAAACAATAATATGCACAAAAGAATAAAAACATGACATAAAAGAAATAAAGTGCTTAAATTAAAAGAAACAATAATGTGATTAAAACAAAACGCATAAATATAAACGAAATCTATGTAAATAAATAAGGCATGGTGCAATAAGAGTAACATAAACTAAATGATTGCAAAGGAAAATATAAAACAAAATTTACAAGAATTCAAGATACATATATGACATAACAAGCATTCATGAATATCATGATAAAAGCTAATGAGGCAAGTAACCTAACATAGTATAACAAAAGGCACAAGAATAATCATGCAAAATAAATATACAAAATACATGTCACATGTAAGTAATAAAGTAAACACAAACAAATAAATGGGCATGCTAACATACAAGGCTAATGTAACAAAGAGATCAATAACTAAACATGAATATATAAAAAAAAATTGAAATTAAAAGATACATGTACAACAATATGAAAATAAACATAAACAAAAAATAAGTAGCAAAAATATATACATGTTGTAATGAGATAAACAAACAAATGGATAAAAATGTGACATGCATAAATGATACAGAAGCATAAAATAAAATAAATAAATAAATAAAATAAATAATAAAAAAAACAAATAAAAAAACAAAATAAATGTAAAATAAAAGAAAAAACAAATCTGTAAATGGCTGAATTAAAGGTAAAAAGGAATAAGGAGGACTCAGAAAGTAAATTGACCAAGGGGAAAGGTTCAAAAATAAGATCAAAAACGCGGAGGGACCTGCAAATAATAAAACCATTTTTATAAATGAATATAATTAAAATCGGGACTAAAATAAAATCAATTCAAAACTTTTAGGGACCTGGAGGCGGAATATTTTGACACGGAGGGTCTTAAAACGTAAAATAACCAATTTTAAAAGTAAGTACTTAGTATTTAAGTCAAACATAAAATAAAAAACACTCCCTTTATCCATTTTTTTTGAAAACTGAAGCTTAACCCTCTCTCCTCTCTCGGTTTGTTCTTCAAAATGAAGAACAGGGGATGAACAATCATCCTGTTCTTCATGAACCCAGATTTCGGCCGCGACGGCCGTCGTTCCCGGCGGCGGTTGAGACAAAACTAACGCAAAACCTTCCCAAAAACCTTTTCCTTGTCACCTGAAAACGATCTGCCCCTTTATAAGACCCGAAACAAAAACCAAAACCCCTTCTTTGATAGAAAACAGAAGTGTAAAAGGGCCCCCTTGGTTCGTTTCGAAAAGAAGAAAAAGGAGACAACCGCATCTCCCTCCCTTCCGCGGCTCACCGAAAGCAACCCGAAGGTGCTAAGATTGTTGCCTGAGTGGAAGAACGGAGTAGAGATGACGATTCGAAGGTAAAAAATTTTCACTATTTTTTTGTTTTCATGATTGATGCATGCAAAAAAAAGAACCGAAAGGTTTACCTCTGAAAATGGGTTTTCTTTTTTTGTATTGATAAATTCTGTGTCCCCCTTACAAAAGTGGAATCGGTTCCTTTTTATATCCGATTCTTTTTGATTACATGAGAAAAGAAAAAAACTCCTAATATTCTCTATTTTTCTCTCTTGGATGTATGTTGATATGCCTCTGATATGTTTCTAGAAATCCTGAAATTTTGGCTCTGCAATGGACGTTGGTTATGCGTCTGGAATCTCTGCAATTTCGGCCGAATGCTTCTGAATTTCTCTGAAATTTTCTGCGGTTTTGGTTGTAATTGTACGAATTCTGACACTGAATTTGTTTGTTTGCATGAGTCACGAACGGAGGCTCGTCGGAGTTCAAAAAAGGGGTCACCGGCGACTATCAGACGGCTGCCGGAGAAACGAAAGGTCGTCTGGGGAGCTGAGCGGTCGAACCCGTGTTTCCTACGCGCGCGTGGAGGAGCTGACTGGGCGCGCGTGGTGCGCACGCGGCATCTAGAAGCTTCTGTTTCATTAATCTCGACCGTTGGATCATAGATTTGATCCAACGGCTCAGATGCGGCTGCGCAAAGATGAGATAGGATTAGTTTTAGGGTTTTTTGTTATTAATCCGGGTTTGGGCTAGTCCGACTTGGGCTTGTAAAATTGTTCATGGGCTGATTGTTTTAATATATGGACTGTTTATTATTATTATTATTATTGGGTCATAATTGTAATGGGTTAAAACATGGGCTATGTAATTATTATTGGACTAAAATAAACATTGGGTTTTATTTTGTTTTGGGTTTTAATTTAAGTTTTATTTATTCAATAAATGTAATAATAATAATACTAATATATTTATTATAATAATAAAACCGAATAAATATAAATAATATAATAATAGTAATAGTAGTAAAAATAATAATAATAATAATAATAAAAATAATAATAAAAAAAATAATAATAAAAATAATAATAGTAATAATAAAAGATAGAAATAATAATAAAAATAATAAAGATAGTAAAAATAATATTAACAATAAAATGATAGTAGTAGTGATAGTAATAAAAATAATAAGGATGATAATAAAAATAATAATAACAATAACAATAATACTAAAAAGATAAAATAATAATAGTAATGATAATAATAAAAAGATAATAATAGTAAAGATAATAATAATAATAAAAGAATAATAAAAAGACTAAAAATAACTATACATGTATGTTATTTACAAAATACCAAGTTGATAAAATTAAAGTAATACAAGTGCCATTTTTTGCATTTTGATTACCGAATACAAGCCCTTTATTCGAATTAAAATTAAAATTAGAATACAAGTTTAGACCGGATAAAATTAGTGATTACAGAACTCATTGGTGAGACATCTCTCAACCGTGCTCACTTTGTTTATGTTGCTAATGGTAAGTGGACTCGAGGTGCTCCTCCTTCTCCTCCTCATGCTCCTATTGATCCGGAACCTCTTCATCAATTTGACATGATGACCTTTCTCACAACGAGGTTCGATTCTTTAAACGCTCGTTTGGATTCCCTAGATGGAAAACATGACATCCTCTCCACTCAATTCCATTCGGGTTTCGATGCCATCAACACTAGGATGACGAGCCTAGAGACTCAAGGACACTCCTTGAGAGTATCTCTTGAAGCTCTTCGTCAAAGCCAAAGACTCAACAATGATGGTAATCAAGATCAAGAGGAAGAAGAAGACGAGGATGATGATGATGGACTCGATGGTAATGACATGGTCGATGATTGATCTTTGATCTTTCCTATGCTTTGCTTCTGGATCTTAGGACTAGTTATGTTGCATTCATATTAGAACTTATACTCTTATTTCCCTATGCTTTATTTTTATTGTTATTGGATTTTTTTTAAGTACTTTGTTTGCTATGGATTATGTTATGTACTTTTATTATCCTTAATGTTATGTTTGCTTTATTTATTGCCTTGGTTATCATTGATTTTGATCTAACAAAAAGGGGGAGACAGTTTTATGTTTTTAAGTTTAGGAAACCATCCATCACTTGTTTTTTGAAGTGCACATATTAATGGGGAGTCTTTCAAAAATCTTATTTCAAACTTAAAAATTTTAAATGGTTTTGTTATATCAAAAAGGGGAGATTGTAAAACTAAAGTTGATTTTGATATAACAAATAAGTGTAAGGTCTATTTTGAAATAAATTTTTAAGTCCCTAAGTCAAAGTTTGATTTCTAAGTCAAAACCAAGAACTTTGAAATACTCTTACAAGCCATTTTTATACGAGGGTATCGATACCATGAGGACAGGTATCGATACACCCTTAATCCCTAACGACTATTTTCAAGCATTAAATGAGTCGATCGTTGGTGTCAGTTAAAATTTGATTGATGGTTAACCTGTATCAAAACAAGGTTCGATACCAAGCATCACAGAAACTTTTTGTATCGAAACAGGTATCGATACACCACTTATTAAATGCACAATGACTCTTTCATTTCTTGGCATGTTTCGAAACAGGTACCCCGTGTTTCGATACCAGCTGCTGCAGAGTGCATTTATGATGGAAAGATGAAGCTCCAACGTCCATATTTACATTTCCAACAACCTCAACGGTTAGAAAGCAATGAGAAGGTATAAAAAGAAGCATTTTCAATAGCATTAAGCAACTATTGAACCTCAAGCAACATCCAAGCAAATCAAATCCAACTCCAAGCACTTATTGCATATCCTAGCCTCCCAACTTGTGATCTTAATTTGATTCTTGTAATTCTTAAGTTTGGGGAGAGTTAAATTGTATTTGGGGCATATATTTCTTGTGAGAGAATTTCTTTTAGCCCTTTCTATCTCTTGTGACTTCTTGTGAGGTTGAAATCAATTTTGGGTAGAAAATTGATTTGTTTGTAAAGGTTATCCCTTGAACCTAGAAAAAAGTTGAATTCAATAGTGAATTGGTTCAAAATCCTTAGTGGGAGATAAGGTAGTGGATGTAGAGCTTGTTCGAAGCTTGAACCACTATAAATTCTTTGTTCCTCAATTCTAGCATTATTACCGAAAAATTTACTCCACATTTTTTTTAAATTACCAATTCACCCCCCTCCTGGCTATCTTACAAGTTTGATCAACTCAACAGATAATAAAAGCTAGTGAAAAAGAACAAATATAAGTAAAAAGTAATAGTATTTACATATATTAATATTTTTGAATTTAAAAAAAAAATAAGCCCGTTTTATTCGTATTTAAAACATGAATTAAAATCAGGATTAAACCCCGGATAAAATTAATGATTACAGGTATCAAATATCGTCTCTATCGGAATTAAACCCCGGATAAAATTAATGATTACAGGTATCAAATATCGTCTCTATCGGAATTAAACCCCGGATAAAATATTTTTTATTTTTATCTTTTTTGCAAGAATTTTTTATTTAAATTTGAAACTTTATCTAAAATGACATGATAAGGTTAGAACTGAATCTTTATAAAAAAAAAAAACTTGTTACAACCTCCCGACAAGGGGTAGATATCATTTGTCTCTTTATCATGTATCATTTTATATTTTTTTATTTTTTTAAAAAAATTTAATGTTTAACCATAATCCTTATTTTCTGTATCCTAAATCCTAAACCCTATACACTAAAAAATACACCTTACCTCTAATTTCCTAAGTCCTAACCACAAATCCTAATCTTAAACTCTAAATCCTAAACTCTAAATCTTTAATTTAAAACGAAGACATAAAAAATAGATGATTTTCACTCGAGAAATGCTTCCACAAGTTATGCACAAAAATAACAAAACAATAATGATTTCTCTAAAAAAATAGCAAGATGCACGATTGTAAGTTTAATAAATAGAAAGACTGAAATTATATATAAATTACTATTAATGCAACTAAATGAATCTAAGCCTAAACAATAATCTAAGTAAAATATATAAAATATAGTACTCTTTTACATTTAAAAATTAAATCACATACGAATTAAAATATTGAGTTTTGAATTATCAGAAAATACAAAAAATTAAAACTTTTTTATATATTGTGGTTAATTGTATTTTAATCATTCAACTTTTGATTATAATCCAATTTTACATAATTAATTTTTTTTAACTCTTTCGAATTTTATTTTGCTTAATTTGATCTCGTGTGTTTATTTTATTTATGTTGGTTTTGCCGTAGGACTGACATCGGGTCAGATCAGGTCAAACTTTTGATCGTCTCGATCCAAACCGAAAAATAAAACATCTATTCTGATCTCGATCCAATCTTAATATATTTTTCTCTGACCCAATCCGATCCAACATAAGAAAAGCTAGAACCCGACCCCAATAATTTAATAAAAAAACTTAACTAAACTCGACTCAAAAAATTAATAAAATTTTATATATTATATATAAAATTATATAAATATATCATATCAGATTAAAGAATTTTCAACCTAAACCTAATTTTAATCTTATTTTATTTTTTTAATAATCGGATTCAAACCTGACAATGCAAAATAAATTGCATGTGTCCAAGTTACACTAGTCTACAACCACTACACTTCATTCTTCTGTTCCTTTAACCCTGGCCTCATTTATGACATCGTTGCATTACCAATGTATTGTTATTCTAATTAATATTAGACTTTAAGTTCGAATTTCGAAAATTAAAATAATCATAAATCCAACTATAAATAGTAAAATAAACATGAAAAAGGAAAGGTGGTAAGCTATAACAGTGACTTCTTATAAAATAAAACACATAAAATAAATAAAAATTATAAAATTATAAAGACACTTATAAAAAAATAATGTTTATATATAATAAAATTAAACAATAATTAACCCTCCCGCCAAAAATAACTGATTCTTTTAAAGCATTTAACACTATTATATTCTTAAAATTTCGAATCTATAACTTTAAACAAGTTAAAATATCCCGTACATAATTTTTCTTGATTTAGCTACAGTGATTATAGTAGTATCTGTTCTAGAGTATGTACTCTCAACTATTGAACATTGATCGCTCAATCACTGTGAACAGTACTAGTGCTTGAAGTCATGACCTCCAAAAATAACAACTATTCCTTCAACTATCGATCATTATAGTAAGTCGTACCATGTGTTCGATATATTATCGTACCGAAGACATATTGAGTATGACTTGAATAGCTGCAAGTATTTTGCTAGTATTATGCACTGATTATTCTGTCTCTGTTTTAATACTTATCTCGTATCCTTATATCGGTGCAACGTAAGCGAGCTTTTACTAGTGTACGACGTCACATGTTCTGTGTTTATAACCATATGAAACTACTGGTTTGGGTTGGTAAGGAAACCAACTTTTCAACTAGAACAAGTTACAGGCGTGTCTGAAATGTTTTAAACATAAATTTCCAGTGCTAGAAGTCATATTGTGATGGATTTCATGTAGTGTTTGATAGATGATGACTGTAATTCGACGATGCCACCATCAACTCAACTCACTAACATACTTAGGGATGTTGGAGAAGAGTAAGTACATGGTTCTATGCATTACCATCTGCAATTTTTAGGTCTCATATAAGTAAAAACGTCCCGTAGTTCGAAATCGGTTTGATTCTTTTGCATCTTACGGATCGAGAAGAATTTCTTTCGGTTGATGCAGTGCACAAAGGGGAAGGATTTATCTACCGCAGGACGAGTTGGCAGAGGCAGGACTATCAGATAAGGACATTTTGTGTGGAAAGGTAACAGGTAAGTGGAGGAACTTCATGAAGAAACAGATAAAGAGAGCCAGGATGTTGTTTGATGAAGCAGAAAAAGGAGTGGCAGAGCTGAATGCATCGAGTCGATGGCCGGTAAGCAATCGAAAACTCGTTCGACATAACATGAAATTTCGGCATTCGGAGTGTCGTGGCCTCAACTATTTGTGTATCTTGTTATTGCAGGTATGGGCATCCTTGTTGACATATCAGCGAATACTGGATGAGATAGAGGCCAATGATTATAACAACTTTACCAAGAGAGCTTATGTGAGCAAAGTAAAGAAGGTCAGTGTTCTTCCGGTTGCATATGTTAGATCCCTCGCCGGTCCTCCGACAACTCGCTCTCGTCGTCCGAATCAAAGCCACCATCCATCCAAATAAAGCTCAAAAAAAACCGAAAAAAATATACACAAGCTTCAATCTTGATGTTTAAGCATGTTTTGAATCATGGGAGCATGTGTGTATGTATAATATGTATTTTCAGTACCTCAAAATTTATAATTCGACTTGATTCAATTCAATCTTAAAATTTATTTTTTATTTTTGTCTAAGACAACCTTCCTCGATTCCTCCCAAACAAAGTTCAATTATCATGATCTAGTGGTTAAGAATTAATGTCCTAAAAAATTTTAGTAGATGAAATTTGAAAGACTTTTTTTTATCAACTTGTTACAGATTAAGATGACAGTTACATGATTTAAATCATTTGTTTATTATATTTTTAGAGGTCACGGGTTCGAGCACCAGCGATACTAGCAGATTGAGTGATCAATGTCAAATAATAGAGATTATATTATAAAACAGATACTACTGTATTCATTATTATCTTGATAAAAAACAATTATACGATTTACTCACTCATTTAATGCATAATTAATCTATGTCATTACTATGAGGAATTTGTCCATTTTACTTTTAACTTTTAGCCTATCTCTTAATACCACTTTATCCAACTTCAAAATTTGAGGTATGAATTTTAAAGGTGCTGTGAGTGTGATGATTATACAAATCGGGACAAATTTATTATAAGTCAATGATTATATTATGATATAACGAATGATTCGATTTCTTTCAATTTATTTATTTTATCTAATTAAGATTAACGATTTAATTTTATATTTATTTTTAAAAATCTTATCTTATATAAATTTAAATCTCGACATTTACTTTGAAAATATATATCCATGCCTTAATAGAAAAAAGGGAAAGATGGATCCATACTTGCCTGAGAGAGGAAACCTGGTTTCTTATGGTCCCCTCACGAAGATGGAATTGAACAACCTGGAAATCAGTATTTTTGTCGAGAAAACAGGACAATACTCTCTGGGTATGAGCTGCCTTTGTTGAACCATAAACTTTTACTACCATTCTTATTTAGCCTTAAGACTGAACAGAATTGATTTTAGTTCGAATATATTATCACGAAGTTAGACTCTAAATTGTCAGTCCATGTACATAGTATAGGAATAGGAGTGGGGGTTGTCACATTTGCAACCAACCCATTAACAATCCCATGGGGTGGGAAGTGCAGTGGGGGTTCTCACTTGTCACATGCCACATGCAACACATTAACAACGAGGGGTTGCAACGTGACACTGTTTTCTTAGGGTAAGCTAAATCCGAATAACTCGATTAAAAAATCTAAAATTTTAAATTTGATTTAATATAAAAGTATTCTATTCATTTTATTGAATTTATATATATTCGGGGACAAAGTCAAGATTTGAGGTTGAGGGGGTAAAACATAAATGTTTAGAAGTAGGGTATAAATTTATAAAAAATAATTTTAAAAAAAATTATATAAGGAACAAAAGTAAAAAAAAAATTCTTCGGTAGTGGGGCAATTACCCTTCCATATGTGTAGTTAAGATTCTTTTTAGGAAGTGTAATTAAGATTGTCCCTTATATATTCACACGTATAATTAAGAAAAATTACTAACAGAACTTTTACCTAAAGAAAAATTAGGAGCAGTGAATTTATTAAATTTTTTAAAACGTTATAATTATTTTTCAAATGTGACAATTGCTTATAGAATCTTATTAACTATTTCTATTACTGTTGCTTCTGCAGAACGGAGCTTTTCAAAATTGAAGTTGTTGAAGTCTTACTTACGAACAACTATGTCGCAAGAAAGACTAAATGGACTTGCTTTGATGGCAATCGAAAGTGATCTTTTAGAAGAAATTGATATTGAAAGTGTTGTAGATGATTTTGCTTCAAAAAAAGCAAAAAGAATGACAATTTTTAAGTAAAAATATTTGATATCTAGATGTTTATAAGTTAACTTTTTGTTGTTCAAAAGGATAATCTAATGATATTTTTTGTAATATAATATTATCTCTTATCGATTATAAATTAAGGGCCACATTTTAATAAATTGCACAGGGCCCCTAAAATATTTAAACTGCCCCTGCTTCAGGGATAGACCCAGGACTTTATGTTAGGGGCAAAAATAGTTTTTCAATAGAAAATAGGTAGATTTTTTCTAAATTATATATGAATTTTTAGGAGGCGACTGCCCCCTCAAGCCCCCCTCAGTACATCCCTTGCCTGCTTATACTATGGCATGCTTTCCTTTTGGTATCATATGTATTAGTTTCCTATATATGAGCCTAAAACAATTGGGTTCTGTCATCCTTGCCAAATAGAAAAGATAGCTCTTAGGTAAAGGCTTACTTCTATGTTTTTTTGGTAAATAAGGTGTCTTGGTTTTCAGTGTCACCTATAGTCATTGTGAGGATTCAAGGTTGACGTCAATGCCAATTAATTCTTGGGTTTCTGGCTTTTTGATATAATTATAACGCACCTGGAATTGCTGGATCGGACTCTAGGTTGAATAAATCTTGAGGGAACACCGGAGTGCTGACAATCCTACTTACAAGTCTGTCTAGGTTCTTGATTACCTTCCTAGTATGCATTGGATTTCTACAGTTAGGGCTAGTCATGCTTCTAGCCATTTTAACCTGCTAAGAAAACAACTTAAAAACTTAGTTGCACCTTAGTTTTTCAGCTGATATGAAGACTTTTATAAATTTGTCAATAATTTAAAAACTGGTGTTGTAAGGGAGAGTCTTACCTGCATAAGCTGCTCCTTGGGATGTTTGGGGTTTCGAAAAGATGATATTGTTATTTGAATTGTGTCTTTAATGCAACAAACTCTATGATTTTACTTGTAGTGATCCAACTCATCTTTTTAGGGAGTGAAAAGACTTGAACTAGTACTGACTTAGTGGGAAGGATTTTCCGATGTAGCATTCATAAGCCTGCCTACTTGATTTCAATTGATTAATCATTCAGAAAGTTATGAGTTGGGCATCAAACGGTAAAGCTTTCGTTACAGTAGTTTCTCATATGCTATATATCTAATAGTATGTCCTTTTTTTTCCATCGATGATTGGACACTACATTAAGAGGAGTCCTGTTATCCAATTTAACTTGATTTATTCTGGTTGGCTCTGTTGATTTCCTTCTTTCTTCTTGATAGGTAATGTGGTACAAGCTGCATGTTGGTATGGTCTTATTGTTCACTTCAGAATTTATCCTATAATCTATGCGCTTCCCATCATCCTTTTTCTTGATCCACGCTTGTTTCAATCTGGTGTGAAGCTTTTGCTCTGTGATTGGACCTCTAATCAAATTCAAGGGAAGATTCGTCAAGTTAATTTACAAGTGACTGATCAGTTTGATGCATGGATTGCATTTAAAAGCATTTTCACAAGGTCAAGAATTTTGTTTGGTCTCGTTTCAGGGAGTGTTTTCCTCCTTTGTACTGTTTTTTTCTTCCGATTATATGGATGGGAATTTCTACACGAGGCATTGCTCTATCATCTTACTCGCGCAGATCCAAGACATAATTTCTCCATCTATTTCTACCATATCTATCTTAACTATGAGCGTGATCTTTCTGTTCTGGAAAAGCTCATCTCCTTTTTGCCACAGTTTATAGTGCAGTTGGTCCTTGTTTTCTGCTTCGCAAAGGATCTCGTATTCTGCTTCTTCGTATTCTGCTTCAATCTTTATGTTTAAGCATGTTTTGAATCATGGGAGCATGTGTGTATGTATAATATGTATTTTCAGTACCTGAAAATGTATAATTCGATTCGATTCAATTCAATCTTAAAATTTATTTTTCATTTCTGTCTAAGACAACCTTCCTCGATTTCTCCCAAACAAAGTTCAATTATCATGATCTAGTGGTTAAGAATTAATGTCCTAAAAAATGTTAGTAGATGAAATTTGAAAGACTTTTTTTATCAACTTGTTCCAGATTACAATTACATGATTTAAATCATTCGTTTATTATATTTTTAGAGGTCACGGGTTCGAGCACCAACGATGCTAACAGAGTGATTGAGCGGTCAATGTTAAATAATAGAGATTATATTAAAAAGCAGATACTATTGTAATCACTATTATCTTGATAAAAAACAATTATACGATTTACTCACTCATTTAATGCATAATTAATCTATATCATTACTACGAGGAATTTGTCGATTTTACTTCTAACTTTTAGCCTCTCTTAATACCACTTTATCCAACTTCAAATTTTTAGGTATGAATTTTAAAGGTGCTATGAGTGCGATGATTATACAAATCGAGACAAATTTATTATAAGTCAATGCTTATATTATGATTTAACAAATGATTCGATTTCTTTCAATTTATTTTATTTTATCTAATTAAGATTAATGATTTAATTTTATATATATTTTTTAAATCTTATCTTATATAAATTCAAATCTCGGCATTTACTTTGAAAATATATATCCATGCCTTAATAGAAAAAAGGGAATACAGGACAATACTCTCTGGGTATGAGCTGCCTTTGTTGAACCATAAACTTTTACTACCATTCTTATTTAGCCTTAAGACCGGACAGAATTGATTTTAGTTCGAATATATTATCACGAAGTTAGACTCTAAATTGTCAGTCCATGTACATAGTATAGGAATAGGAGTGGGGGTTGTCACATTTGCAACCAACCCATTAACAATCCCATGGAGTGGGAAGTGCAGTGGGGGTTCTCACTTGTCACATGTCACATGCAACACATTAACAATGGGGTTGCAACGTGACACTGTTTTCTTAGGGTAAGCTAAATCCGAATAACTCGATTAGAAAAATCTAAAATTTTAAATTTGATTTAATATAAAAGTATTCTATTCATCTTATTGAATTTATATATACATTCAGCGACAGAGTCAAGATTTGAGGTTGAGAGGGCAAAACATAAATGTTTAGAAGTAAGAAAAAAGTTATAAAAAAATATTTTTTAAAAAAATTTAAATAGGAGACAAAAGTAAAAAAATTCTTCGGAATGGGGGCGATTACCCCTCCCCATATGTGTAGTTCCGTCCCTGTATATATTCACATGTATAATTAAGATTTTTTTTATAAAGTGTAATTAAGATTTTTTTTATGAAGTGTAATTAAGATTTTTAATGTTATTTAACAAAAACAAATATCATTTAAAGATATAAAATATATTTACAATGTTATTTTTAAAAAATAAATTCTTTTAGGAGAGAGTATTGATGAAAGTATAAATAAATCAAGAAATGGATGACAATATATTTTTTTAAAAGTACAATCGAATAAAAATTTAAATAAAATAAAAAATTAGGAGACTAAATGTAAAATTAAATTTGATTTTGATATAACAATTAAATACAAGGACTAATTTGAAATAATTTTTAAGTCCTTAAGTCAATAGTTTGATTTCAAGTCAATCAAAGACTTTTTAAATAAAATTTCTAAGTGTTTTGCACGAGGGTATCGAACCACCATTTGATACCCATGGGATTTTCAAAGCTTGTTCTTGAGTTCAAGAACAGGTATCGAAACACCGTTTGATACCACGAGCTCACTGCCAGCCTCTGTTTCGAAGCATGTATCGAAGCACTTTGAATACTTTTTATATATTTTAAAATCTTTTAAAAATTGACCCATAGTATCGATACCGGTATCGAAGCATGTTTTAACCGTTGGTGGCAGTTAGTTTTTTGAATGGTGATTAGCCTGTTCCGAAACATGGTTCGATACCAACCTTCACAGTTTCAAAAAGTTATCGAAGCATGGTTCGATACCCCTTGGTTTAATACACAACGACTCTTTCTATTCTTGGTCTGTTACGAAACAGGTAGCCCGTGTTTCGATACTGCCTGTTGCAGAGTGCATTTATTATGGGAAGATGAAGTCTCAACGACCATATTCACATTCCCAACAACCACAAGGGTTAGAAATCAATGAGAAGGTATAAAATGAAGCATTTTCAACAAAATTAAGGACTATTGAACCTCAAGCAACATCCAAGTAATCAAATCCAACTCCTAAGCACTTATTGCATATCCTAGCCTCCAAACTTGTGTTCTTAAATTTGATTCTTGTATTTTAAGTTTGAGGAGAGTTAAATTGTATTTGGGGCATTTATTTCTTATGAGAGAATTCCTTTTATCCCACTCTAATCATTTGTAACATCTTGTGAGGTTCAAATCAATTTTGGATAAAAAAATTGATTTACTTGTAAAGATTATCCCTTGAACCTAGAAAAAAGTTGAATTCAATAGTGAATTGGTTTCAAAATCCTTAGTAGGAGCTAAGGTAGTGGATGTAGAGCTTGTTCGAAGCTTGAACCACTATAAATTTCTTGTTCTTCATTATTAGTGTAATAACCCAAAATCTGAGTCAAAATCCCCAAATTAAAAAGTTAAAATCCCTAATTGGAACCCTAAAAATTAGGGATTAAAATTTCTGAAATAAGGACTAAATTGATAATTATTAAAACTTAAGGGTCAAATTGAAAGAGTTCAAAAATTATAAACCCTTCCCAAGTAATTAACCCATTTTTTTGAAGGAACGTTTTCTTCCTCCTTGTAACCGAAACCTTGATTGAGAAATTATGAGAAATTAATGGGTTTCAATTATGTTCAGATTAAATTCGAATAATTGGTCTTGGGTGTGTTCAAACCATTGAATCACTCGTTTCTTTCTCTGAATTCTGCCGAAAGTGTTGTTGTGAGTATCGTCTTCTTCCTTGGTTGAAGGTAAGGGTTCTATTTCGATATCGGTTTATTTTCATTTCTATTCGGATTAATATATGTTGGAATGGTTTTGAGTTTAGTTCGGTTATGTTATATTCGGTTTAAGGAGGGTGGTGTTGGTTCGAAAGAAACAAGGAAAAATATATATATATATATATATATAAAAACAAAGGGGTGGCTTTTTGGTTACTGTGAGTCGATTTTGATCGAGTTTTGGTATTGTTTTTAGTGTTGAATCGGTTAAGGAATCGTTTAAGATAAGTTTTAGATCGAACTTGGAACTAAATCGAGCCAATAGGGTGAATTTTCGTGCGTTTAAACCTTGTTTGGCAGCCGAGAAAATCTGGAAAAATTCCCAGATTTTCCTGGGAGCCAAACAACCCCTAGAAACCGGCCCAACAGACCGAACCGGCCCTGAACCGAACCCGGCCCAGACCGAACCAACCGGCCCCAGCCCAGCCCAGACCCGACCCGTAACCCGACCCGACCCGTAACCCGACCCGACCCGATCTCCGACCCGTTTTCCGACCCGGCTGACGTCATCGCTGACGTCAGCGTTGACTGATGACGTCACTGTTGACGTCAGCATTGACCAGTGCTGACGTCAGCAGTTGATTTTTTTTACCCGGGCCCACTTTATGTTTTTTGACGTCCTGAATCCAATGGCGCTGTCCGTTTTTCGAAATTCGAACCCGAAGTGTCGTTTTTAAGGGTTTTTAGTTCGATAAGTTATCTGGAAGTTTATCTGTAAAAGTTTCTGAACACGTTTCTGTTTGCTTCAGGTGACGAGGATTCCGACCCCGAGCAGTTACCTCATCCTCCTCCTGTACATGGACCGGTACATCCGCATTCGGGACCTTCACGTGAGTACGAATTATTCTGTTTAGTTTATTTTACGATATTGTGGCATAGTAGGAAATCTAATATATTTCCGTTATTTGTAGACTCTACTCTTACTCAGCCCGGTGGTAGAGCCGAGTTCAGTAGACGTCAGGGTCATCGTTGAGTCTTCTGATACAGGTGTGTTCTCTCCCGTTCATCTTGTAAATTTGTGTTAATCTGTTTTCATTCGATCTCTGTTATCCGTATGATCATGCATCATTCTGATTTATCATATCTGTTTCTGTTATCTGTCATGCTTGCCTCTTGTTAGATAATAGGCATGCATTCTGATTCTGTATCTGCATTTAACATGGCATCTGGGATATATCTGTGTACGGGGAAGTTAGTGATTTTATCACTTCTGTTCAGTGGCTCCACCTTCGGGTCGAGATACCACTTCTTTTTGGTGTGATGGTGTTAGAGTGGTCTGGGGACCAACTCTTCTGAGGTGTTCGGAGATGGGTGCATATCATGCATACTCTGTCTGTTCTGTTTATTCTGTTCTATTATTCCGTTATCTGTTCTAGAGACACACTAGGCTCCCCAGCTTACACCCTCTTAGATTTCTGTTTTAGATCTCAGTCTTAGACTTGGTGCGGTACTTGGAGGTTCTTCATCCATTTTCTGATTTACAGTATGTTGTACAGTTTTCAGATTTCAGACTGTCTTTATATTTGAATAATATTATTTAATAATATTTCAGACTGTATTCAGACTTTTGTTGACTTTGGAACAATTACTGTTTATAAAATTTCGGGTTGAACTTTATTTTTAAATTGTTAATTTTTATTATTATTTTATTTTATTATTTATTCAATAAATTATCTGAATATTTTATTTATTTTTGTAAAAACCCTAACGTGAGAAACAAGTTTTCAAGCCGTAAACCCTAACTTGTAATCTAAGAAATTAGGTTACTTTTAGGGGTTACATTTAGTGGTATCAGAGCCCGGTTCAACCCACGGACTGTGAAATCCGAAATGATTTTTGATCTGAAAATGTTTTGTTAAATTATTTGAAAAATCCGGATTTCTGTTTTGACTCGAATTTTGAAAATTTCTGACTTATTTCGAATTTTACTCCAAGTACCGACTCTAATAGGATTCTGTCTGTCTTCTGTAGATAATCTACTATGCCACCTCGTCGAAGTACCCGTTTAGCGACCGGTAGAGGTCGTGGCCGAGGCTGTGGCCGAGGTCGATCTGTTGCCTCTTCCAGTGGTGTTCCACCTCCTGTGGACCCGCCACAGGCTCAGAGTCTGACACAGAACTTAGGAGGGGAGGCTCATCCCGAGATACAGACCGAGGCTCAGTAAGCCGAGGTTGATCAGCCGGTCCAGAGTGAGGGACCACATGTGCCTGATGACAGAGAGGCTGTCGGTTTTGATTCAGTGACCGTACAGAGGGAGTTACTCAGATTTCTGCGTCAGAATGAGAGTTCCAGGAAACCCATATCCACTGAACTTTTGGCAACTGGGATGACTATGTTTGACGGCAAGACCGGTACTGACCCAGTAGATGCAGAATACTGGCTGAAGAAACTTCAGCGTCTGTTTGTCGAGATGGAATACCCCTCTAACAGGAAATTGAGGGCAGCGATATCATTGCTACAGGGAGAGGCCCTGAACTGGTGGAAGGCAGAAGAAAAGGTTACTGCTTCCGAAAGGATCAACTGGGAGTTCTTCAGACAGAGTTTTGAGGATAGATATATGGGCCCAGAGTATTTGGCTAAATGCCGTGAGGACTTCCTGAATCTGCAGCAGAATGATATGTCTGTCAAAGATTACGAGATTGAGTTCTTGAGGTTGCTTCAGTATGCCCCTGTATTGTGACTACCGAGAAGCAAAAATGTGATCACTTTCTGAAAGGACTCCGGATTCCACTGAAGATTGCAGTGGCTACACATCACGTTACTGAGTACAAGATGATCACTCGGCGTGCCAGGACAGCCGAGCGTAATGAGGTTCTGAGGGTTCAGATGGAATCCCAAGGTCAGGATAGAGGTAGACGACAGCCTGCCTCATCTGTTCAGTACAGTCAGGGTTTTCAGTCCCGGAAGAGAGGCCGCGATGAGTATGAGCCGCAGAGTTCGACACAGTCTAGACCTACAATATCAACTGTCCCTACTGCTAGTGGAGCTGGATCCACTAGTACCCGAGCTGTACCTCAGTGTACATTCTGTAAGAAATGGCACCCCGGAGAGTGTCGCATGAGGAGTGGAGCCTATTTTCGATGTGGATCCCTTGATCACCGTCTCAAAGATTGTCCAGTGGCACCACAGTCTGGCTATGCTCCGGGCCAGTCACAGGCTTCAGTTCAGACCCCAGTAGGGGGTAGAGGACAGGGTAGACCCGCTGCTTTTGGTACTGGTAGTAGAGGCAGACCCAGTCAGTTCAGAGGAGCTGCTAGATCAGGAGGATCTCAGTATGGTTTGGTATATGCTACAAGGAGGCAAGAGGACCGAGATGGGCCAGACGTCATCGCTGGTACATTTTCTGTACACACTGTTCCTTTCTTCGCATTGTTAGATAATGGGTCAACACATTCCTATGTCTCTAGTTCAGTAGTGGGGTATCTGAAAATTTCAGAGAAGGATACTGGTAGTTCAGTTTCAGTCTTTAGCCCTATAGGCCACCAGATGGAGATTTCCAAAGTTTATAGAGATTGTCCCCTTGAGCTTCATGGGGAAATCTTTCCTGCAAATCTGATGAAGTTACCATTTGTGGACTTCGACTTGATTTTGGGGATGGACTGGTTATCCGCTCATCGAGTGACTCTGGACTGTGAGCGTAAGAGGGCAATTCTGAGGACTTCTGATGGCCGAGAGGTAACTCTCATCGGTGAGTGCCGAGGTTATCTGTCCAATCTGATTTCAGCAATGAAAGCTGAAAAGATGATCAAGAAGGGGTGTATAGCCTATCTTGCCTACATCCTTGACCGGAGACAACCTGATTCTAGAATGGATAAGATCCGCGTAGTCTGTGAATTTCCAGATGTTTTTCTGGAAGAGTTATCGGGTGTACCCCCTAAGCGCGAGGAGGTGGAGTTCAGTATTGAGTTATACCCTGGGACTACTCCTGTATCCATGCCACCTTATCGGATGGCTCCGAAGGAGCTTAAAGAGCTCAAGATTCAGCTACAGGAACTTCTGGATAGAGGTTTCATACAGCACAGTGCATCACCGTGGGGATCCCCTGTCCTGTTTGTTAAAAAGAAAGATGGCTCTCTGCGCTTGTGTATTGATTACCGGAAGCTGAACAAGTTGACTGTCAAGAACAAGTACCCCCTTCCCCGCATTGATGACCTGTTCGATCAGTTCCGAGGAGCTTCGGTTTTCTCTAAGATAGACCTGAGATCTGGTTATTACCAACTCAAGGTTAAGGATTCTGACGTGTCCAAGACAGCTTTCAGAACTCGTTATGGTCTCTACGAGTTTCTGGTAATGCCCTTCGGTCTTACGAATGCCCCTGTAGCATTCATGGACATGATGAATAGGGTGTTTCGACCCTATCTAGACCAGTTCGTAGTGGTTTTCATTGATGACATACTGGTCTACTCCAAGTCTGAGGATGAGCATGAGCAGCATCTCCGTGTTGTTCTACAGACTCTGAGGGAGAAACAGTTATATGCAAAATTCAGCAAATGTGAATTCTGGCTCTCGGAGGTTGTTTTTCTGGGACACGTGGTATCAGCTAAGGGCATTCAGGTTGATCCGAGCAAAATCGAGGCTATTATGAGTTGGCAGCGGCCCAAGAATGTAGCAGAGATCCGCAGTTTTCTGGGACTAGCGGGTTATTATCGGAGATTTGTGGAGGGCTTTTCTTCTATAGCCGCTCCATTGACTAAGCTTCTGAGAAAGGATATTCCATTTATCTGGTCTGAGGCTCAGCAACAGAGCTTTGATAAACTGAAGTCCGTTCTGACCCAAGCACCTGTTCTGATACAGCCAGAGTCGGGGAAACCCTATACTGTTTACAGTGATGCTTCATACACTGGTCTGGGTTATGTTCTGATGCAGGATGGGAAGGTAGTGGCTTATGCGTCCCGACAGTTAAAACCGCATGAGTGTAACTACCCTACCCACGATCTGGAGTTGGCAGCAGTGATCTTTGCTCTGAAAATCTGGAGACACTATCTCTATGGAGAGAAGTGTTATATTTTTACCGATCATAAAAGTCTTAAGTACTTTCTCACCCAAAAGGAACTTAATCTGAGACAGCGTCGCTGGCTAGAGCTTCTGAAGGACTATGATTGTGAGATTGAACATCATCCTGGTAAGGCTAATGTCGTTGCGGATGCTCTGAGTCGCAACGCCATTTCTGATCTGAGAGCTCTGTTTGCCCGGATGAGTCTGTTAGAGGATGACAGTTTGCTGGCAGAACTTCAGGTGGTACCTACACTGATTTCTGAGATTAAGGTTGAGCAGCCTAATGATCCGTATTTGGCTCACCGCATTGAGGAAGTTCAGGAGGGGACTTCTCATGATTTTTCTCTGAACCAGGATGAAGTTCTATGCTTTCAGGGTCGACTCTGTGTTCCGAGGAACTCTGAACTGAAACAGGTTATTCTGCGAGAGGCTCATGATAGTCCATACTCTATGCACCCTGGAGGTGACAAGATGTATAAGAATCTCTGAGAAAAGTACTGGTAGAAAGGTCTCAAGCGAGACGTGGTCAGTTTTGTATCGAAGTGCTTGACTTGCCAGAAAGTCAAAGCAGAGCATCAACGACCATCTGGGCTTCTTCAGCACATTGAGATTCCTCAGTGGAAATGGGAGCGTGTGACCATGGATTTTGTCAGTGGGTTACCGTTGACTCCGTCAAAGAAGGATTTTGTCTGGGTCATCGTTGATCGTTTGACCAAATCTGCTCATTTTATTCCGGTCAAGACCACCTATACTCTGAGTAGGTTGACCCGATTATACATCTCCGAGATTGTCCGGCTACATGGAGTACCATCTATTATATCTGATCGGGATCCGAGATTCACGTCTAAGTTCTGGGGATCCCTGCATACTACTCTGGGTACTCGTCTGAACTTCAGCACCGCTTATCACCCTCAGACCGATGGTCAGTCTGAACGGGTGAATCAGATCCTCGAGGACATGTTGAGAGGATGTATTCTGGATTTCAGAGGTAGCTGGGAGGATTTCCTACCTTTGGCAGAGTTCGCGTACAACAATAGCTATCAGGCCAGTATTAAGATGGCACCATATGAGGCTCTGTACGGGCGTAAGTGTCGCACCCCGATTGGTTGGACTGAGCTCACTGAGCACCGATTATTGGGTCCAGATATTGTATATGAGGCAGAGGAGACTGTCAGATTGATTCGGGATCGGCTCAAAGCCGCTTTTGACAGACAGAAGTCTTACGCTGATCTGAGGCGTAAAGATCTTGAGTTTGAGGTCGGCGATGAGGTTTTTCTGAAAGTATCTCCGTGGAGGAAGGTACTACGATTTGGCCGTAAGGGCAAGCTCAGTCCAAGATATATTGGACCCTACCGGATTATCAGACGCATCGGACCTGTAGCTTATCAGCTTGAGTTGCCGCCTGAACTCAGGCGAATCCATGATGTGTTCCATGTTTCTGTACTGAGACGATATCGAGCAGATCCATCTCATGTTCTGTCTACGGAGGATTTCGAGATTCAACCTGATCTGTGTTATGAGGAGGAGCCCGTTGAGATCATTGATCAGGACCAGAGAGTTCTTCGGAGGAAAACCATTAAGATGGTCAAGGTTCTATGGCGTAACCGAGGTCTGGATGAGGCTACGTGGGAGCCCAAGTCTGTCATCAAAGCCCAATATCCGTATCTCTTTGATCCAGGTAAATTTCGAGGACGAAATTTTCTGTGAGGGGGAGAGAGTTGTAATAACCCAAAATCTGAGTCAAAATCCCCAAATTAAAAAGTCAAAATCCCTAATTGGAACCCTAAAAATTGGGGATTAAAATTTCTGAAATAAGGACTAAATTGATAATTATTAAAACTTAAGGGTCAAATTGAAAGAGTTCAAAAATTATAAACCCTTCCCAAGTAATTAACCCATTTTTTTTGAAAGAACGTTTTCTTCCTCCTTGTAACCGAAACCTTGATTGAGAAATTATGAGAAATTAATGGATTTCAATTATGTTCAGATTAAATTCGAATAATTGGTCTTGGGTGTGTTCAAACCATTGAATTACTCGTTTCTTTCTCTGAATTCTACCGAAAGTGTTGTTGTGAGTATCGTCTTCTTCCTTGGTTGAAGGTAAGGGTTCTGTTTCGATATCGGTTTATTTTCGTTTCTATTCGGATTAATATATGTTGGAATGGTTTTGAGTTTAGTTCGGTTATGTTATATTCGGTTTAAGGAGGATGGTGTTGGTTCGAAAGAAACAAGGAAAAATATATATATAAAAACAGAGGGGTGGCTTTTTGGTTACTGTGAGTCGATTTTGATCGAGTTTTGGTGTTGTTTTTAGTGTTGAATCGGTTAAGGAATCGTTTAAGATAAGTTTTAGATCGAACTTGGAATTAAATCGAGCCAATAGGGTGAATTTTCATGCGTTTAAACCTTGTTTGGCAGCCGAGAAAATCTGGAAATTCTAGATTTTCCTGGGAGCCAAACAACCCCTGGAAACCGGCCCAACAGACCGAACCGGCCCTGAACCGAACCCGGCCCAGACCGAACCAACCGGCCCCAGCCCAGCCCAGACCCGACCCGAACCGAACCGTAACCCGACCCGACCCATAACCCGACCTGACCCGATCTTCGACCCGTTTTCCGACCCGGCTAAAGTCATCGCTGACGTCACTGCTGACGTCATCTGCTGACGTCAGCATTGACCAGTGCTGACGTCAGCAGTTGATTTTTTTTACCCGGGCCCACTTTATGTTTTTTGACGTCCTGAATCCAATGGCGCTGTCCGTTTTTCGAAATTCGAACCCGAAGTGTCGTTTTTAAGGGTTTTTAGTTCGATAAGTTATCTGGAAGTTTATCTGTAAAAGTTTCTGAACACGTTTCTGTTTGCTTCAGGTGACGAGGATTCCGACCCCGAGCAGTTACCTCATCCTCCTCCTGTACATGGACCGGTACATCCGCATTCGGGACCTTCACGTGAGTACGAATTATTCTGTTTAGTTTATTTTACGATATTGTGGCATAGTAGGAAATCTAATATATTTCCGTTATTTGTGGACTCTACTCTTACTCAGCCCGGTGGTAGAGCCGAGTTCAGTAGACGTCAGGGTCATCGTTGAGTCTTCTGATACAGGTGTGTTCTCTCCCGTTCATCTTGTAAATTTGTGTTAATCTGTTTTCATTCGATCTCTGTTATCCGTATGATCATGCATCATTCTGATTTATCATATCTGTTTCTGTTATCTGTCATGCTTGCCTCCTGTTAGATAATAGGCATGCATTCTGATTCTGTATCTGCATTTAACATGGCATCTGGGATATATCTGTGTACGGGGAAGTTAGTGATTTTATCACTTCTGTTCAGTGGCTCCACCTTCGGGTCGAGATACCACTTCTTTTTGGTGTGATGGTGTTAGAGTGGTCTGGGGACCAACTCTTCTGAGGTGTTCGGAGATGGGTGCATATCATGCATACTCTGTCTGTTCTGTTTATTCTGTTCTATTATTCCGTTATCTGTTCTAGAGACACACTAGGCTCCCCAGCTTACACCCTCTTAGATTTCTGTTTTAGATCTCAGTCTTAGACTTGGTGCGGTACTTGGAGGTTCCTCATCCATTTTCTGATTTACAGTATGTTGTACAGTTTTCAGATTTCAGACTGTCTTTATATTTGAATAATATTATTTAATAATATTTCAGACTGTATTCAGACTTTTGTTGACTTTGGAACAATTACTGTTTATAAAATTTCGGGTTGAACTTTATTTTTAAATTGTTAATTTTTATTATTATTTTATTTTATTATTTATTCAATAAATTATCTGAATATTTTATTTATTTTTGTAAAAACCCTAACGTGAGAAACAAGTTTTCAAGCCGTAAACCCTAACTTGTAATCTAAGAAATTAGGTTACTTTTAGGGGTTACAATTAGCATTTTTACCGAAAATTTATTCCACCAAATTTTAAAATTGTCAATTCACCCCCCTCTTGGCCATCTTCCAAAGATTGATCAACTCAACAATTGGTATCAGAGCCATATCTTTGAAGAGATTAACATCTACCAAAGAAGATCCAAGGCATGTTGATCAACTCTACAACAAAAATCATATGGCCTCTTCTTCCGGTTCGTGGAATGAGTGACACTCCATCACAAAGTCACCATTCTTCAATGGGGATAACTACCCCTATTGGAAGAATAAGATGAGGTTATTCATCAACTCAAACGATTATGTTCTTTGGGATATAATTGAAGACGATCCTTCAATTCTGATGAAGATGGAGGAAGATCGACAAGTGCCTAAAAAGAGAAATGAAATGACCGATGAAGAATGAATGAGGATGTCCACCAATGATAAGGCATTGCACATTCTCTTTTGTGCTCTTGGTCCCGACATCTATTCCAAGATGTCATCTTGCACTAGTGCCAAAGAAGTTTGAGATTCTTTGGAGACCACATATGAGGGCATCAACGATGTGAAGGAGACGAAGATTGGGCTTCTAAATCTTAATTATGAAAATTTCAAGATGGAGCCGGATGAAGACATCACCAAAATGTTCGATAGACTTTCGGTGATTGTCAACGGTCTCAAAGGTTTCGGTGAAATCATTTCGGAAGAGAAGCTCGTTAGGAAACTCATCTACTCTCTTCCCGAGTCTTGGGATAGCAAGAGGACGGCTATCATTGAAGTCAAAGACCTCAAGACTCTTAAACTTTATGCTCTTGTGGTATCTCTTCTCACCCATGAGATCATGAAGAAAGGAAGAGAAGAGGAGAAAAAGAAGGAAGAGGTAAATATTGAAAAGAGGGAAATTGAGAAGAAGAAGCAAGGAATTGCTCTTAGAGCTTCATTGTCACAAGAAGAAGTGGATACAAGTGAAGAAAAAGAGCTAGAGGAATTGACCATGGTAGCCAAAAGATTCACAAGGCTCATGAGGGCGAATAGGAATAAAAGGTTCCAACGAAAGAGAGACTTCAAAGCAAAGAACAAAGAAGAGGAGAAAGATCAAATCATTTGCTATGAATGCAAGAAGCTCGGTCATATTAGGACCGATTGCCCTCTATATAAAAAGAAGGATTTTGAGTAGAAGAAGAAACAAAAAGCTCATGTTGCAACTTGAAGTGATGAGGAGTCATCATCCGATGAGGACAACGAGGTGGCCAACTTGTGTCTCATGGCTCTTGATGAGCCTAAGGTAACCCTCCAACCATCTTGTAATGATTTATCTTATGATGAACTTTATGATGCTTATGATGAATTACAAGATGTTTATGATAAGTTGGTTTTAGAATTCAAAGAATCGATTTTGAAAAGCAAGAAAACTATTTCCGATTTAGAAATGAAAAATGATTCTTTGACAAAAACAATTTTGGATTTAGAAGAAAAGGTTGTTGATTTAAATGATGATTTAAAATTTTTTCAAAAATAAAATGTTGATTTAAACAACCTTATCTCTAGCTTGAGTGAGAATCACCACAAGTTAGTGAATGAGCTTAAGGAACAAATCAAAGTGGTTGAGAGTTCAACTTTTGAAAAAGGAAACTCTTCAAAACCCAACCATATGAAAAAGAATTTTTATAACCACAAACAAAGAAATTCTCAAAGTAATTTTAGACATAGAAAGATTAAGAGTGTTTGGGTTTTCAAGTAACTCATTGTTTCTAATAATTTAAATTTCATTGCTTTTTGGATTTCCAAGGGAACCAAGGTTTTAGGGACTAACTCTCATGGACCCAAAATGGTTTGGGTACCAAAAATCAAAAACTAAATCTTTGTTTGTAGGTTGAGCATTGCTTCAAGGTCAAAGCTTCAAGTCAAAACATGTGGTACCTTTATAGTGGATGCTTAAGGCGTATGACCGGAGACAATGGACGATTTAAGGAGTTAAAGCTCAAAAAGGATGGAGTAGTGACTTTTGGTGATAACTCCAAAGGCCAAATTGAGGGTATTGGCTCTATTGGTAATCACTCCTCTGTTCTTATTGAAAATGTCTTGCTTGTTGATGGTCTTAAGTATAATTTATTGAGCATTAGTCAATTGTGTGATAAGGGTTTCTATGTTTCTTTTAATAAAAGTGGTTGCAAAATAATTGACATAGAATCCAATAGAATAATGCTCACAGGTCATCGCATAGGAAATATTTACATGGTGCATCTAGATGACATAAATTTTTCTCATTCATGCTTAGTTTCTAGTGATGAAAATGATGCATGGTTATGGCATATAAAACTAGGACATTCTAGCATAAGTGTTCTAGAGAAACTAGCCTCCCAAAATCTAGTTAGAGGTTTACCTAAGCTCAAGTTTTCCTTAGATAAAATTTGTGATGCATGTGCTAAGGGTAAACAAAAGAGAGTTTCTTTTAACTCCATTAATGATGTTTCAACTAGTAGATTACTATAATTGATCCATATGGATCTCTTTGGACCTATTAGGACTACTAGCTTGGGTGGAAAATCATATGCTTTTTTTATTGTTGATGATTACTCTAGATACACTTGGGTTCTATTTTTGAGTACTAAAGATGAAACCTTAGAAAAATTTATCACATTTTCAAATATTTCTCAAAATGACATTGATCAAAGAATTTCTCACATTAGAAGTGATCATGGAACGGAATTTCAAAATTTAGGTTTTGAAAATTTTTGTAATGAAAATGGGATTAGCCATAATTTTTTGGCTCCTCATACTCCTCAACAAAATGGGGTAGTTGAGAGGAAAAATAAAACTTTAGAAGAAATGTCTAGTGCTTTGTGAAAATAATTTACCTAAGTATTTTTAGGCGAAATCCATAAACACTTCTTGTTATATTGTAAATCGAGTAATGATTAGGCCTATTTTAAAGAAAACTCCTTATGAGATTTTAAAATTTAAAAATCCTAATATTAATTATTTTTATCCTTTTGGGTGCAAGTGTTTTGTTTTAAATAATGGAAAAGATAATTTAGGTAAATTTGATGCAAAAAGGGATGAAGCTATTTTTCTTGGATAC
The DNA here is from genome assembly GCA_035048815.1 of Abelmoschus esculentus. NCBI lineage: Eukaryota > Viridiplantae > Streptophyta > Magnoliopsida > Malvales > Malvaceae > Abelmoschus > Abelmoschus esculentus. Next base: position 25,139,741 of record JAUCBN010000001.1, read on the forward strand.
TCTCTAAATTTTAAGGCTTATAGAGTTTTCAACAAAAGAACCTTAGTAGTAGAAGAGTCAATACATGTGGTTTTCGATGATAACCTCCTTCCTAGGAAGGATTCTTGTGATGATGATAATGTATGAATAATTGAAACCATTGATGATGGATAAGCACTCAAAGGTGGATGGGGTTCCAAGCAATGAGGAAGCACAAGATCCTCCAATAGAAGCTTTAGGAAATGTGAAGCTTGAAGAAAAGGAAGTGAGCTACCCAAGGGAGTTCAACTATGTCAAAAGTGGTAAATCTTGGGTGATCCATCCAAGGGGATAATTACTCATTCTTCTCTTAGATTAATGAATCATTTTGCATTTATCTCATGCATAGAGCCCAAAAATATCAATGAAGCCTTAGATGATGATTATTGGATTTTGGCTATGCAAGAAGAGTTAAATCAATTTGAGAGAAGTAATGTATGGACATTAGTTGATAGGCCTAGTAATAAATCTACTATAGGGACTAAATGGGTTTTTTAGAAACAAACTAGATGAGAGTGGTAACATAGTGAGAAACAAAGCTAGATTAGTTGCTCAAGGTTACACTCAAGAGGAAGGCATAGATTTCGATGAAACTTATGCACTCGTAGCTAGAATGGAAGCCATTAGGATGCTACTTGCATTTGCATGTTATCATGATTTCAAGACTTTATACGGTTTGAAATAAGCTCTTAGAGCTTGGTATGAAAGGCTTTCAAACTTTATATGGTTTGAAATAAGCTCTTAGAGCTTGGTATGAAAGGCTTTCAAACTTTTTTATAGAAAAGGGTTTTGAAAAAGGAAAGGTGGACACTACACTTTTTATAAAAAGGTTTAAAAATGACATCTTAGTAGTTTAAATTTATGTTGATGATATAATTTTTGGATCTACTAATGAATGTTATTGTCAAGAATTTTCTAAGCTTATGCAAGTTGAATTCGAGATGAGCATGATGGGAGAGCTCTCATTCTTTTTGGGACTCCAAATTAAGCAAAGGAAGGATGACACCTTCATCAATCAAGAAAAATACATCAAAGATGTGCTCAAGAAGTTTGGCTTGGAGAATGTGAAACCTCAAGCCACTCCTATGAGCTCATCTACTAAGCTTGACAAGGATGAAGGAGGTAAGTGTGTTGATTCTAAATTATATAGATCCATGATAGGTTCTTTTCTTTACCTTACCGCAAGTAGACCGGATATCATGTTTAGTGTTTACTTGTGTGCTAGGTTCCAAGCTAGTCCTAGAAAATCACACCTTGTAACTATTAAGAGAATTTTTAGATACCTTAGAGATACACCTTATTTAGGTTTTTGGTATCCTAAAGCTTCTTCTTTTGATCTTCATGCTTATTCGGATGTGGATTATGGAGGTTGTAAGATAGATAGGAAAAGTACTTTCGGAATATGTCAATTCCTAGGTAGTATGCTCATATCTTGGTTCTCTAAGAAATAAAATAGTGTAGCTCTATCTACCACCAAAGCGGAGTATATATCCTTAGGGAGTTGTTGTGCTCAAGTTTTATGGATGAAACAACAACTCTTATATTATGGCATTAAGGTAGAAATCATACATCTTAAGTGTGATAATACTAGTGCCATATGTCTTACCAAGAATCTCATTCAACACTCTAGAACCAAACACATAGAAATTAGACACCACTTCATTAGAGATCATGTGTCTAAAAACGATGTTGTTTTAGAGTTTGCTGACACCTTGAACCAATTAGCGGACATCTTTATGAAACCTTTGGATAAGGAGAGTTTTTGGACCCTTAGGAGAGAGTTAGATCTAACTAGCCTACCTTGACTTCCTAAGTGTTATTTTTATGCATACCTTGCTTGAATCTTGATTAAAATCATGCTTATGTTGCTTTTGTATCTTGATGTTTTCATGTATGTTGCTAGGGGGAGTATGAACTTGTTCATCCATATTAATCATGTCATAACATCATATGCATGCTTTTAAGGTTTTAGAGACTCATTTCTAGTACTTTTAGAAACCTAAATGCAAAGCTTAGATCGGTGGTATCGATACAGCTTGAGCCTGTTTCGATACCCGTTCATCTTTCTCACTTGGGAAGTTTTTGGGAAGAACAGGTATCGAAGCATGGTTCGATACTTGATTCGATACTTGCATCGAAATAAGCCTATTTCGATACCGGTATCGAAAAACGCAGCGGCAAATTGCTTTAAAACACCCAAATCCTAATTCAAATCACTTTAAAACACTTCCATAATTAAAATTCTAAAACCTTAGCCGGCCCTCCTTTATAATCTTCTCAAATTCGTTGTTTTTAACACAAAATCTCAACGATTTCTTTGAGGGTTTCGTATCCAAACATCAAAGACTACATAATATCATCAAACGGTGCTTCATAATCAATCGATTCATCCTAATCTACACTCAAGGTATATTTTTGAAAAACCTTATTTTCGTTTGGATTTAGATTGTTAAAATTTAGATTTTGAACATATTTTAAATGTCTATTGTATGGGTTTTGATAATCTTACAAAATTGTTTCAAAATCCCATTTTTTTTTAAATCGAATATAAATCCTTTTTTCGTATAATTTTTAATGATTTTTCAAAGTTTTTGTTAAAATTCTCAAATACCTTGAATTGTTAGATTACTACATAGAATTTGATTATATAAGCATACATGTTTTATCAAACTAATCCAAAACTTTTGTGAAATATCTAGATCTCATGGCACCGAAGAAACGCTCTCGTACCGAGGCTAGTTCTTCATCGACTCGTCCTGCTCGTGTTGATATGCAAGAAGTCCTTGCACGATGTTTGGACACGGATCAACGGGTTAATCAATTCAATCTCTTCCGACATATTCCTCTTAAATCGGAACGTCGAGTCGATATCCCTTTCATGACCTCGACCAAGTTCAAATTTAAGTATTACAATTGCCTTGTTCAATGAAAGTTTTTGCAATTCCTTACCCATTCCGGTAAATTTTTTCTCACTCTTGCCCTAATCTTTTACACTAATGCCACATGTCTTTTGGATCCTTTGGACAACACTAGGGTCATAACCATTGAATCCTTTCTTATGGGAAAACTTTTTCAAATCGATGTCTCGACCCTTGAAGATGTTTTTGGCCTTGAGGATGAGGGTGAAACCGATGAAGACTCTCTAGGCACCTTTACCGAATCGGCTTCTACTCTTGACGTCTATGATAAATTTCTTCATCTTATCATCTTGTGGTGGATTCGTCCATCCAATGGTAAGTACTCTCATATCCGTCAAGTAGATAGCTTTTGGCTCAAATGTTTTCGTGAAGGTGTTTGATCCAATCTTGCCCAAATCGTTTTCTCGGAAATGGCGTGGCATGTCCAAAATCGAGCCACCCCACTTGTCCAATCTTTTCCTTATGCATGTATTCTTAGTTCCATCTTCTTGCATTTGCGAATTGATTGCTCTTTCGACAAAGTGAGTTCCTTAAAAGAACTTATTGGTGAGACTTCCCTTCATCATGCCTACTTTCAATATACCGATTGTAACACCTGCATAATTAAAGAGAAAAATAAAAGAGTAAAAGTATGGTTATAGGGTGTTGAACCCACAACCTTATGGTTTTTAAACCGAGTGTCCAACCAACTGAGCTACCAAGATCTTATGTCTCAAACTCCCCCTCACTTCTCTTAACCTGTACCTGTTTTGGTTCTAATAAAATAATATTAGATTCGAATTATATCAGATGCTTTATGTTGGAACCCTTTTAGATAAAAAAAATACCCGTACCCTTCGAAATAAACCTCTCGACTGCCCTATCTCCGCCCACCGCTCAGATTGCCCACCGCCGATCCGTGTCCTGCACCGCTGCCACCACCGTGTCCGTCACCGTCCCCCGACCAAAACCCCTCCATCGACGCGCCCCTCCACTGCCGCCTCCATCGTGAATCGAGGCTCGAAGGTTCGTCGAACCTAGGGTATAAATCCCTTTGATTTCTTGTCGATCAGCCTCCGTCCGACGATTTTTCCGGCGCGTCAACCCCGTCGTCGTGTCCATCTTACAAAGGCGAGCAAAACGCCTCTTTGACCGCCTCTCTCCGATGCTGTTCAAGCCATCATCGGAGTTTCGTTCTGATTTGTTAATCCGGTGAGTTTTGAACCATTTTAGTGAGTTTGATACCTGTTTTGGCTAAAAATATGTGTTTCGTGGTATCTGGGACCTTTTTCCGAGTTCAGAGGACCGTTTCTGGCTGTTTTAGGCCGCGTGTGGGCTCCACGCGCCGTCACTGGCGTTTTCCGGCCACCGTGTACGGCTACCCGAGCCAAACCGATCTGAACCGGTCAACCCGAGTCAAACCGGCCCTGATCCGGTCAAACCAAACCAGTCCAACCCGAACCGACCCATTGACCCGACCTGTTGACCGACCCATTGACTCGACCCGTTGACCGACCCGTTGATCGACCTGTTGACCGACCCGACCCGTTGACCAGTGACGTCAGCGTTGACTGCTGACGTGGCTGCTGACGTCAGCGTTGACTCCTGACGTGGCAGCTAACCTCAGCGTTGACTTTACTGACGTCAGCGTTGACTTTGACCAAAAAGTCAAAATTTTCAAAACCCCCTATTTTATGTTTTTCAACGTCCTGAGTCTATCCGTGAAGTCCGTTTTTCGAAATTCAATCCTGAAAGCCTCCAAATTGGACTTTATAGTCTTGAGCCAAACTTTTCTTCTAAGTTAAGTTAAGTTCAGAGTTTTAATCTGAGTCTAATATCGATACCTGTTTACTTGTAAGATCTCATAGTCCTCCCGATCGGGTACCAACCCAGCCTGGTTCTTCCCAATTCGACCCAACTCGTGATCCAATCGTGACCCGTATGTATTCTCATCTCTAGTGAATAAATCTAGTATCTATATTCTTATATTGATATAAAATTTTATCGTGTACCTATAGGGTCCAGTATTGCTGCAGAGCGAGGCTCAGCCGCCCAGTAGACCACCTGTTTGCTTCTACTCTTTTAAGGTGTGTTTCCTTATGTGCTATATGATTGTATATTATTGTTTTCCCGTTTTAATAAACCAAGCATGTGTACATGACTATTTTCCGGATTTTACCTAGACACATATGTTGAACCTGATCATATTCTGTTTTATTATATGCCTGATATATTTTGTATGACACGTCCTGATTTAGCATTACATGATATCTGTTTAATTACTGTCACTGCCATCATTATACCTACTATTACTGCATGCCTGACACTTTGGGTTTGGGATAATGTGTAGTGCCTGTTATTCGGGTCAGCCTTGATCCAGCTGGTAATTCTGTCCTGTTTACGGTTCCTAGCTAGGGTTAGGGTAATTCCGTCCTGATATCGATTCCCGTGCTATAGCCGGGGTAATTCCGCCTGTTACCTAAGGTGATTCCTTAGGCTGGTACCTTTGCCCCATCGGGCTTAGGTTAATGCCTGTATTAGATACTGTTCTGGAGAACCGTATCTTGAAGATCGGTTGGAGGATAGTATATCATGCCATGCATCTCATGCATTGTTTTCTGATATCATTATATATTTGTTATACCTGTGATTTTTATGCACTGTTGGAACACACTGGGCTCCATAGCTCATACCTGTTTTCTTCCCCCTTTCAGATAACCATAGATAGGCATCCCGGATCTAGCACTCGGAGGATCTACACCTTCCAGAATACCTTTTGATGTAATACTTATATTTCCGGGTTTCAGTTAGGGTGACATGTGCCTTTATTTTGCAACTGATATGCCTATATTTTGTTACTGACTGGTTTAAACTTATCCTGTTTTATTATTGTGACATGGGATGTTTCATGAACAACTTTTTAAGCAGACATTACTTTGAGATTGATGATCTTATATGATCACATGGATTTATGGTCGAAACTATGATTTTGATAGAAATGTCATCTTTACAGGTTATCTTGATTTTGATTAAACTTGTATTTGTTTTATATTCGTTTGAAAAAAAAATGTGACTCCTTTAGGTCGGGCTTTTCGCATAGGCCGGTTTAGGGGGTTACACCGGTAACGGTGAATGGGTTCCTGGTGCTCTTCTTCCTCCTTCTTCTCCTCCCAGTGATCTCGATCCTCTTCATCAAGTTGCTTCGAGCGTGGACATGATGACCTTTCTTACCACTCGCTTCGACAACTTGGATGCCCAGTTTGGTTCTTTGCATGATCGCTTTGGCACTTTGAGTGAGCGCTTGAATATCATTGATGGTAGGCTTGACTCTATGTCTACTCACTTTCAATCTAGTTTTGACTCCATGAGCACTAGATTGACGGGATTAGAGACTCAAGGTCACGCCTTACGCATCTCCATCGAGACTCTTCGTTATACTCAACAACTCAAGGAACAAGATGTTAATGATGAGAACGAAGAAGAAGAAGAGGAAGAAGATGATGAAGAAAAGGGTGAGGGTGACGATGATGATGATGATGAGATGGGCGACTAGTGCTATTAGTTTTATCTTATGCTTTGTTATTTTGGTTTTTAGGACTAGTTATGTTTCCTTAAGCATTTTGTTGTATTTCATCTTAGAACATATGTACTTTATTATTTCCCTATGCTTTGCTATGTTACTATGTTGGATTTGAATTTTTATGTATTTTATGCTATGGATTATGTTTATGCTTTTTATTCTCTTTTAATGCATTACTTTGTTTTATTTATTGCTCTATAGTTCATTGATTTTTGATCTAACAAAAAGGGGGAGAATTTTTATGCTTTTAAGTTTAGGAAAACCATCATCTTTAAAAGGTTTTAAAATCGTGCACATATTAAGGGGGGGTCTTTAAAAGTTTTCATTTAAAATCCAAAAATCTTGACTTAAACTTAAAAATCTTTAAATGATTTTGTTATATCAAAAAGGGGAAGATTGTAAAACTAAATTTGATTTTTGATATAACAATTAAATATAAGGACTAATTTAAAATAATTTTTAAGTCCTTAAGTCAATATTTTGATTTCAAGTCAATCAAAGACTTTTTAAATAAAATTTCTAAGTGTTTTGCACGAGGGTATCGAACCACCATTTGATACCCATGGGATTTTCAAAGCTTGTTCTTGAGTTCAAGAACAGGTATCGAAACACTGTTCGATACCACGAGCTCACTGTCAGCCTCTGTTTCGAAGCATATATCGAAGCACTTCGAATACTTTTTATATATTTTAAAATCTTTTAAAAATTGATCCATAGTATCGATACCATCATTAATCTCCAACGACTCTTTTAGCTTTAAATATTTTGACCGTTGGTGGCAGTTAGTTTTTTGAATGGTGGTTAGCCTGTTCCGAAACATGGTTCGATACCAACCTTCACAGTTTCAAAAAGGTATCGAAGCATGGTTCGATACCTCTTGGTTTAATGCACAACGACTCTTTCTATTCTTGGTCTGTTTCGAAACAGGTAGCCCGTGTTTCGATACCGTCTGTTGCAGAGTGCATTTATTGTGGGAAGATGAAGTCTCAACGGCCATATTTATATTCCCAACAAGCACAACGGTTAGAAATCAATGAGAAGGTATAAAATGAAGCATTTTCAACAGCATTAAGGACTATTGAACCTCAAGCAACATCCAAGCAATCAAATCTAACTCCCAAGCACTTATTGCATATCCTAGCCTCCCAACTTGTGTTCTTAAATTTGATTCTTGTATTTTATGTTTGGGGAGAGTTAAATTGTATTTGGGGCATTTATTTCTTGTGAGAGAATTCCTTTTAGCCCATTCTAATCATTTGTAACATCTTGTGAGGTTCAAATCAATTTTGGGTAGAAAATTGATTTGCTTGTAAAGATTATCCCTTGAACCTAGAAAAAGGTTGAATTCAATAGCGAATTGGTTTCAAAATCCTTAGTGGGAGCTAAGGTAGTGGATGTAGAGCTTGTTCGAAGCTTGAACCACTATAAATTTTTTGTTCTTCATTATTAGCATTTTTACCGAAAATTTATTCCACCAAATTTTAAAATTATCAATTCACCCCTTCTTGGTCATCTTCCAAAGATTGATCAACACAACACTAAATTAAAAAATAATATTTTTTATTAAAAATATAAATTAAAATTACATATATATTTTATATAGTAGTTGTAGAGTGTATGGTTTAGATTAAATCAAAATGAAAATAAAACGAAAAAGAAATAAAAAACAGAAAATTATATAAAGTAAAGAAACTAAACTATAAAATAAAATTTATTTTAAAAATATGAATTAAAATTAAATAAATATTTTATTATGATTTATGACTATACTATTTAAGTTTGATCAATAATTAAAAGAGGAGCCAAAGAAAAAAAAATGAAATTAACGACTAAATCACAAAGTGATAAAATATGATCTTTCGATTTTTTGAATTAAAAAAAATTGAACTTTATTTAAATTAAATAATTTATTTTTTAAAAAAATAAAAATCGAATTATACTCATCCTATGTTACAAGGCACTGGCAGGTTGTTTACAGTTCTGCGACGCGTTCTTCCAGCTGAGGTGACCTGCGGTGGTGCATACCTGGTACAGCTTCCATTGTCGCCGCCACCAATTTCTGTGCTCCAAACTACGGATTCACGGCGGTGGGCGAAGGCTTTGTAATCCCCCCCAGCAAACACTTTGTGCTTCCCATGGAAGCTTTTGAAAAGATATCCATTTGGAAAGCCTGTTCAGTATAACAGAACAAACTCTTCCCACATTTCATTTTAACTTTTTTATTATTCTTTTTTATTTTAAATTAACAACACCAAATCAGGAAGCTAAATCTGCAATCTAGGCAAAATCCATATCTGGGAACCGTACAATGTACAGTTAGAAATGGTTTCATGTTGGATTTCTGTCTTAAATGGTCTGAATGTCAATCTTCTATCTTGCTTAAAACACCTATGGGTTGGCTTTAAAACAGGATAAAGTGCAGAAAGGAAGGTGGTATTCGATTTGTGATCGATGGTTCAGGAATCTTCGTGTCGGTGCTCAAAAGCAATGTTGCAGGTGCTGGGGACATAGTTGCGGTGAAGATCAAGGGATCGAGAACCGGGTGGTTGTAGACAGGTCGGAAATGGTGACACAACTAGCATCTAAAATCTGATCTGAGGACCCAGACACTCGTTTGAGGTCACCAGTAGTGATGGCCTCACATTTGCATCTTACAATGTTGCTCCAAAGCATTGGAACTTCAGCCAAACTTTCAAAGGAATACAATTTGAGTCCTAAAGCGTAGCGACCCCAATTTTGAAAATATTTAGAAAACGGTTAAAAAGGTTTAAAAGTTTGGTGGGATTTAAAAATTCGATATCCCGATAGACGACACCTGAAGAACAGGATGTCACTCCCATTGGAATATTTAAATTTAAAAATTCGCGGGAATATTTAAAAATTCGGTATTCCGGAAGATGACACCTGAAGAACAGGATGTCACTCCTATTGGAATACCATTTTAATTTTAAAAATCAGTTAATCGGTTGGAGTCGCCATCGATCGTTCAAAAAGGTGGATCGAACACCAAGAAAACAAAACCAGAGATGGGTTCGGGAGTTGGTTACGTTTGAGGAAGGGTTGACACCCTCATAACACCCAAAAATTAGTACCTAAAGGTTTGCATCGTATTTTTTAAGAAAATATACAATTTAAGTTAAATTAATTTTTTAATTTAAAATACACATCCTAATATCCACGATGATTCAAAGAAGATAACACCCGAAGAACGGGATATTACTCCTAATAGAATACCCCGAGATAATATTTTCTATACAATAAACGTTTAATAATAATAGAGTAAACTCAAATTAAAAAAAAAAGTCGTAATAAAGTTAATAGTAAGAACTAATAATAGTAATATTATATGATAATGCTATTGTTAACCAAAGTTAAAAATAATAATAATAATAATAATAATAATAATAATAATAATAATGATACTAACAATAATAACATTAAAAATATATATAAAATATATAAATATAATATTCATACTAAAGAATATAAGTAAGTAGGTATAGTGAAAACAAAATACACATAATAATAGCTATTTATACTTATAATATAATAATAATAATAATAATAATAATAATATGAATTATATTAATATACATAACATGCGAAAATAATATTCATATATTTATAATAGAATAATAATAAAACAACAAAATAAAATAAGTAAGTCAAATAGAAATAAAAACGTAATAATAATAATATATAACATAATATTTCTACATTATAACAAAATAATAAAGTAATAAACGTAATATAAATATGATAAAAATAGAATAAATAAGCATAATAATAATAAAGCAAAAACAAAGATAATAATAATAACATAAAATAATTTACATAAATATATAATTACTATACATGTAATAATAATTACGTAATATATTTATATGGAAATATATATTATAATAAAAGTCAAAGTTATAATATAACAACATATATATACCAAAACAAATATAGTAAAAAATGAACATATGGTAATACATTAATTTAGGTATATAGTAAAAGTCAAATATATATGATAGTAATAATAAACATAGCAATAAATAAAATTATAAAGTTAATATAGTAATTATAATAACAGCATAATATTAATAACAATAATAAAAAACGATAATAATAATAATAAAGGTCAAACCTGTGAAAACAAAGTTATAGTGTTGAAATAAAATAAAACAACGAAATTAGTAACCAAATTCGGATAAAAATAAAGTTATTAGTGATCAAATCATAAGAAAAATAAAACGGGATGCTCAAAATGCAAGGATATTGAGACTTTAGGGACCACTGCTGTAATTTTCTATTTTTTTCCGGGTTATCAGCGGATCCGGGTCAACTATCGGGTCGGTCCACGGGTACGAGACCTTAAAACTACGCCATTTTGATTCTAATATAAATCCTTTTTTTTTTGTTTTTACTTCATTTGTTCTCCTCTCCAAGAAAAGAGAAACACAGAGATTGGAGAAAGCTCTCATCTCTTCATGGTTTTCGGTGGCCGGCGTCGTCACCGTCGCCATGCTCGGCCGCCGACCGCCGTGCCGGAGCTCCGACGAGGGAAAAGGAGACACCTTTCTGAATGCTCTCGACGTGCTGAGCTCGAATCTGAAGTCGGATTTTCGAAAGGAGCAACGTAGAAGTATAGATCTACGAGATAAGTATTCCGATCTATGTATTTTTTTTTTTACCTTTTTCTTATCTTTCTTGCTTCGATCTATCTTTTTCCTTCTTGATTTGGTTTCGATTTGATGCCGAGATTTGATTCTTGGTTTTGAATCTGATATGATATTGTTTGCGTCGATGTAACGGTCTAATCTGAATTAGCCGTTAACAGGGAGTTAATTATGTTTTAATTTTCTGTTAGAGTTAAGCTTTTAAATGAAACGGTGTGTTTCATATGTTGAGGTCAGACAATAATACTACGTCGTTTGGTGGACACTAGGTTTTAAGGAGGAGGTTTAGGCAGAGTCAGTTATGTTGTTGTTCTGTGGAATTTTTCTGGACTCTTTCCCCTTTCTGTCCTTTTCTTCCTTAATCCAATCTTCTCATTTTCCTTCCTTTATTTTTAATTCTTGTTAAGTACTGTTACAAAGGTATCAGAGGCCTCGTTGGCTCTTGAGAATGGTGGAGACACGGCGCCAGGCGGCTTTGGGAACTGCTGGTGAGCAAGAGAGTGAGTCGCAAACTCCGGAGTGGCAACAAGAGACGAGTAGAATACAGCAGGAGATGCGGATGGAAATTTCCCGTGTGGAGACTTCGATGGATGATAAACTGGAGAAGATGCAGTCCACTCTAATGGACAATATGCAGAAGCTTCTAGAAATAGCATTGGGCAAGAAGATTGAGGTGAGTCCAGTATTGGTACAACCTGGGTTATTACCCACTCCAACGAATTTGCCGAGACCAGATCCAACCACCATACCGCGACCAGATCCAGTGGAAAAGGGGAAGACTCCAGTTAGTGGCGAGGGCCAGGGGAGTGACTCGGTGATTGACTTGGTCGAAACAGGTAGTCAGAAAGGGGCAGGTATGGAGAATCTTACACAAATTAATTTTGCTTATAAATTAATTTGTCCTAAGTTTGATGGGTCGGAATTTAGGGAATGGTTGTATAAGGTAGAGCAATATTTCGAAGCTGAAAATATACCTGAAACTGCTAAAGTTCGAATTGTGATGTTACATTTGGAGGGGAGGGCACTCCAGTGGCATCAGTTCCTGTCTAGATCTCAGGCAAATTGGCATTTAATCACATGGAAGGAATATTTGGGATGGATGCGTGAGAGATTTGCACCAGGAGGTTTTGATGATCCATTTGCGGATCTGGTAGCTCTGCAACAAGGAGACCACATGTCAGTTGACCAGTTTTATGAAGAATTTATCAATTTGCTGAATCAAGTTCAACTACCGGATGATTATGTGTTGAGTATGTTCAAGAACCACCTCAGAATTGAAATCAGCCAATTTGTGAAGCTTCTTCAACCTCAGACATTGTTGAATGCTTTCCATCTGGCCAAACATGTGGAGTCGATGTTACCAGCCACTTCCAGAAAATATGGGACAACTCAAGCTACAAGGTCTTTTTCCACTGCTCCATTGTCATTGGCAGTACCAACTAGAAGTAGTAACAATGCGGTGCGAAGTTTTTCTACTGTGGGGAGCCAGATGAACCAGGCTGCACCAAAATTTACTACACCAGCATTGAGCCCTACCAATTCAAAGGTGGCTAGCTCGAGTACTTCAAGACAGGAGGATAGGAAGTTGACACCTAAGGAGATAGATGAAAGAAGAAAGAAAGGATTCTGTTTTTGGTGTGCAGCTAAATATACACCCGGCCATAGATGTGCAAAATCTCAGATTTTTCAGATTGCAGTGGAAGGAATAGATGAGGAACAGGAACCTGAAGTGTTCCTGGATTGTGAGGATCAAGGAAAAATAAGCAGAAGTGAGGAACCAGTACTCTCACTTAATGCCATGTGGGGCTCTGCAGCTTGGGAGACTATGAAGCTGGTATTGAAGATTGGGGGACAACAGTGTGTTGCTTTGGTGGATTCAGGGAGCACACACAATTTTTTGAGTTTGGTTGTGCTTAAGAGGTTGAATTTGGGAATGATGAGAAGAAGTCAATTGAGGGTGTCTGTAGTAGATGGGAATTTTATGAAAACAGTAGGGGAATGTAAGGAGGTTCACTAGAGTTGTCAAGGCCACTCTTTCACTACTGATTTCTTGGTTTTTTCCATGAAGAATTGTGAGGTGGTGCTAGGGATACAATGGCTGACTCAATTAGGACCAGTCCATTGGGATTTCACTCAATTATCTATGTGTTTTTGGTGTAAGGAACAGAAGATCCAGTTACAAGGAATCCAAGGGAAATCATGGGAATTGATTGATTCCAAGGCTTGTGTTAAGATGCTAAGAGGAAATCACAGCCCTACACTGCTTCAATGTGGATGATGAAGGCCCAACTAGAGGTTGGAAATGAAGATGAAGAGCATATTAAAGAGATCCAACAATTGCTAGACCAATTCACTGATGTGTTTGCTGAACCCCAAGGGTTACCCCTGATAGGCAGCATGAACACAGAATTGATTTGGTGGATGATAAAGCAGTAATTAAGGTGAAGCCTTACAGACACCCTACTCACCAAAAAGATGAGATAAAAAAGATGGTGAGAGAAATGTTGGCCAGTGGCATTATCAGAAACAGTAGCAGCGCATTTTCATCTCCTATTGTGATGGTGAAGAAGAAAGACACATCTTAGAGGATGTGTGTGGATTACAGAAAACTCAATCAAGTTACCATCAAAGATAGTTTTTCAATGCCTATCATTGAGGAATTATTGGATGAATTAGGGGCTGCTACCTATTTTTCCAAGCTGGATTTGAGATCTGGTTATCACCAGATTAGGATGAGAGAGGCTGACATTCCAAAGACAGCTTTTAGGACACATGAAGGGCATTATGAATTTTTAGTAATGCCCTTTGGATTGACAAATGCACCAACTACTTTTCTAAGGGCTGATGAACAAGGTTTTTAAAGAGCAGTTGATGAGGTTTGTATTGGTCTTCTTTGATGACATCTTAGTTTACTCAAGTGATTGGGAGTCTCACTTGTATCATTTGAAAGAGGTGTTGAACATTCTGAGAAAGCAGCAATTATATGCAAAAAGATCCAAGTACAGCTTTGGGGCAAGAGAAGTTAACTACCTAGGATATGTCATTACTGGTGGTGTGATATCCATGGATAATTCTAAAATCAAATGTATTAAAGAATGGCCCTCTCCTAGATCTGTGACTGAACTTAGGGGATTTTTGGGACTCTCTGGATACTATAAGAGGTTTGTAGCAGGATATGGTTTGATTGCAAGACCATTAACTGATTTGTTGAGGAAGGGAGCTTGGAAGTGGGGAGTGGAAGAGGAGATAGCTTTTACCAAGCTTAAGGAAGCTATAACTCAAGCCCCTGTCTTGTCATTGCCTAACTTTGAGCAGACCTTTGTTGTAGAGACTGATGCTTCTGATCATGGAGTGGGAGCAGTGTTGGTTCAACAAGGGAAACCATTGGCTTATTTCAGTAAGAGTTTGGGACCAAGATACAAGAGACTTTCAGTGTATGAGAAGGAGATGATGGCTGCACTATTGGTTGTTAAGAAGTGGGCAGTCTACTTGATTGGGAGACATTTTGTTATTAAGACTGATCACCAAAGTCTTAGATTCTTGGCTGCCAATGAAGCTACTACTCCTTTCCAACAAAAATGGGCCATCAAGATGATGGGATACGACTACGAGGTACAGTATCGAAAGGGAGCTACCAACACAGTGGTTGATGTATTATCTAGAAGAGTGGATGAGGGAAGCTGTTATACCATTACTGTAAGTAATGTGTCCACAGAAATGATAGAGAAGATAAAGCTTACTTGGAAAAATGATGAGAGGGTACAAAAGATTATCAAAGCTTTGGAAGTTGGATCTCAGAAATACAGGAAATACAGCTGGGATGAAAGACTTCTAAAAAGGAGGGACAATTTGATGGTGGGCAATGATGCAAGTGTGCGGACTGATCTGATTAAATTTTTTCATGGAAGTGCTATTGGGGGTCATTCTGGTGCACATGCAACCATCCAGAGAATTGGTTCTGTTTTTTACTGGAAGGGTATGAGAAAGGAGGTGAAGGGCATGGTGAGAGAATGTTTGATATGCCAAAGAAATAAGGATGATTTACAGCATCAGAGAGGCCTCTTACAACCATTACCAGTCCCTGAAACAATATGGAATTCAATTAGCATAGACTTTATTGAAGGGTTGCCAATGTCCAGGAAGAAGAATTGTATCCTTGTGGTGATAGATAGGCTGACCAAATATGGTCATTTCATAGCCTTAGCTCATCCTTTCACTGCCAAGGATGTAGCCCAACTATTCTTGGAAAATATCTTCAAGCTACATGGGTTACCTGAGACCATTATTTGTGACAGAGATAAGGTATTTTTGAGTACCTTCTGGAAGGAGTTATTTGAAAAATTAGGAGTGGCAGTCTTGGCTTCAACTGCTTATCATTCAGAGACGGATGGCCAAACAGAGAGATTGAATCAATGTTTGGAGACATATCTTAGGTGCATGACTGAGGAGAGACCTAATGAATGGAGTAAGTGGCTGCATTTGGCTGAGTGGTGGTATAATACCACTTTCCATTCTGCCATACAGGTTACTCCATATCAGGCCTTGTATGGGCAGGTTCCACCACTTCACTTACCTTATGTGGCTGGAGAATCTCTAGTAACTGCAGTGGACAGGAACTTACAGCATAGGGAGGCTGCAATTGAGATGCTTAAATTCCACATCAGGAGAGCCCAAGATAGGATGAAAAATCAAGCTGACAGGAAGAGGACCGAGTGTGAACTACAAGTTGGAGACTGGGTTTTCTTGAAGTTGCAGCCTTATACGCAGCAAACAGTGAGTCTCAGGAACTGTCAGAAGCTAGCTCAAAGGTGGTTTGGCCTTTCTTAGTGATCGAGAAGATTGGTAATGTAGCTTATAAGCTGAAGTTGCCTGATAACTCCAGGGTGCATCCAGTATTCCATGTGTCCCAACTAAAGAAGAAAATTGGAGCTGAGTTAGCACAGCAGCAGCTACCTATAATTGGCCCAGATGGAAGCATAGCTAAGGAACCAGTGAGGATCCTGGATAGAAGAATCGGTAAGAAGGGCAACCGTGCGGTCACAGAGGTTCTGGTGGAGTGGACCAACTCTTTTCCCGAAGACGCTACTTGGGAGATCCTTCATCAGCTTCAACAACAATTTCCAGACTGGAATCCTTGAGGTCAAGGATTGTTAAAAGGGAAGAGCATTGTAACGGTCTAATCTGAATTAGCCGTTAACAGGGAGTTAATTATGTTTTAATTTTTCTGTTAGAGTTAAGCTTTTAAATGAAACGGTGCGTTTCATATGTTGAGGTCAGACAATAATACTACGTCGTTTGGTGGACACTAGGTTTTAAGGAGGAGGTTTAAGCAGAGTCAGTTATGTTGTTGTTCTGTGGAATTTTTCTTGACTCTTTCCCCTTTCTGTCCTCTTCTTCCTTAATCCAATCTTCTCATTTTCCTTCCTCTATTTTTAATTCTTGTTAAGTACTGTTACAGTCGAATCTCTTTTTTTCTATTGATTTTTTCGTCCCCCATTACAGATCTGGTTTTTGGGTTTATATACCCATGATTTTACATATACAAAATACATAAAAATACTAATTTTCTTCTGATTTTGCAGGTTCGGACATGACGTTGGGCGGTGATGAAGCGGTGGCCGGCCTTCTCCTCCAATGGCTGAGCGCGTGTGGCTCACGCGTAAAGATGAAAGGTTCACCAAGGGCGGCGGCTGGCTGGGGTTTGTTGACTAGGGTTAGATTGGTTTGATAATTAGGGTTTGGTTGTAATGTGGGCCTGTGTTGGATGGGTTTAGTTTGGTTATCATTGTATTGGATTGGGTATAATAATAAATGGGTTTTGGGTTGGTTAAATGGGTTATTACATAAAGATTAAGCACCAACTGCAATGCAAGGTTTCTCATCACTCACACACACACACATATATATATATATATGCCATACGAGAGTGGCCATGAACGCTAGCGTTTATTACTACATCCCAACACATCCAACAAGCGTTTATTACAGCTCAAATGAACACTAGCATGTCATACGCAATACATGTATGCGGAACTAAAACATAAGGGCATTCAAGTAGTATCGGCGGAAGCACAAACAAGAAACACACCATTCAAGTCCATGAACATTCCTTCTAAAAATGTCACACAAATAAGAGAACTCAATCTAGAAAACCATTAAATCAAAATTCAAGACAAGTTTTTTACTTCCTGTACATGTATTCCGCTACTCCAAACATTCTTATCCACCACCATACACTTTTCAAATTCTAAAAGCTTCAGATCATTGTTTATCACCTTTAATCGTATCCTTTAGGCCTCCCCCTAAACCTTTCATCGATCATGTTGTCAAACCACTTTGAGATGCATATCCTCAGTTCCAACTATATCCCTAGTCTTATCATACATACATCTCAATATTCATGTCTCGGCTACACTCATTTCGTGTATGTCACTCCTTGTTATCCTAATGCCGCGGCAGGTTTCTTAGAACTGTCCTACAGCTCTTTCCCTACAGTTAACATCTCCATCAAATTCAATCTCTCTATCTTTCTGAATTATATATCCCCTAGGTACTTAAGCCATTCTGCTACTAGTAACCTTGACCATCTACTGTACCATGTCTTCATCATTATTCCTTCTTTAAATGAAGGCACACACACGCTATATACTCGAATTGTGATCTACTCAATCGCTGCTGCTGCTGCTATATATTGTGAAAAAGAAAACAAGATGTATCCTATATTGTACAACCATCAAATTTACTCGACAAAATTAGATGTGAATCATACAAAGTGTAATAATCAAGCTATAGTATATAAACAAATGAATATTTGGTGTTCGAACATATGAAAGAAAAAGAATTTAGTCATACCAAGAGCTTACTTGTGTGTTAATCCAAAGCAGGGGGAGAAAACTTGGTATTCAATTAATCAAAGCCTCTGATGCTATTCGATAAGCAATGTATTTAGCATTATCTGAACCGCAGCTTCGTAGATAGCTCCGTCGTAATGCATACCATCGGATGTACAATGCAGACCACAATTCCAAGTTAATGACTGGGAATCCAACAAAAGCAGAGGGCCACCGGTTTGGCGTAACAGCTTACTATCACCGAGGGCTCGATCATAAGCATGCCACATTGCATCACTCATCTTCTCCCTTTTTTCCTCTGTATTCAACATCCCATTGATCAGCACCGGCATCCCGAGCCAAAACAAATGGGAGGATGACTTGATGGGGACGGAACCAACCGCTGGTTCATCAATGGCTAACTCAGTCGACAATGGCAACAAAGAAACTACTTTAGTTTTCAACATCTGCAAGGAGAATTCATAATCTGATGCATTATTGAAATGAAGCATGTCCCAAAGAGCAGCCCCCATGACCATAACATCAGGGCAACTCTTTCGGGTCTTGAAATCCGTCATCAAATTGGTCAAATTCACAACGTAAGGCGCCCAAACGAAATCCAGTTTCATACCAATTTCATCTACTAAAATGCTGTAATCACTGTGCCTCTTAAACAAATCGGTTCTAACCGAATCCATACGTTGGGATTCGGAACCCAAAATCAGGGTTAACAAAGAGAGGGCGAACAATCGAGCTTGCGAATCACCGGCGACGACTACCCAGGATCCGTTTAACAAATCGGAAGTATCGGGTTTAGACAATTTCTGAAAGTCGCAAGCTTTGAGCTTGTGGGAATCGGACCAACCCCAGCGCTTCTCGTACAAATCGAGATCGCTGGTGGCGTTGTTGTGAAGGTGGGAAGAAGCGTTTTTTGGGTTGACTTGCCAAGAGATGTCGTTGACCAAATTGATGCAAGAAGTGCGGCGGTCGAAAACCACGGCGGAAGAAACGGAGGTGACGAAATCGGGGACGGAAGGGAAATAGGGTGTCAAATGGACGCAGATGGCGAGAGAAATGAAAAGTGCACCGCTGAAGAAGAGCATCTTGTTTCTGCTCAAATGCCAACCCGCCATTCCCATTGGTACTAAAACCACCACGAACGCCGCCGCTGCTCCCAACTGCACCGCCCCTAACATCATCATCAGCACTGTCAGCTTTCCATCTTCTCCGTTTGGTTTCTTCAATCACAGATCTGGGAATTTCTCCGACTACATTAACATTTTTTCTAGGAAAATTCTTTATTTTTCTGTAAATTGCCTTGCCAACAAAGACAACAACTGAAAGGAATTGTACAACCGTAGCTTGGGTTTATTTTTCTGTACTCATTTTAATTATTATTTATTAATATTAATGTTTTGAAATAGAATCTCATTATTTTTATTTATTTCTTATCCTTTTCAAAGATCTTTTATCATGTTGGATATATTCTCCAGCATTTAAAAATTTCAAAGTAATAATTCCTTAAGATTATTAAGTTTACCTTTGGAAGAAAAATAAATAAATGTTATTTAGATAATTATTTTATGCGCAAACGTTTTTTACATCTTATAGTTTTAGCAGGTCGTTTATTCTCGTTCATCTTTAGTGTAAGAGCGTTCGATCAGTGAGTTATTATGCACTCTTTTAAGGGTAACTGTTTTTAGGTAATCTTTTTAGCTGTTTCTGTACCCTTACCTCCTTTATCACTAAGCAGTCATTTAGGAGTCTTAGCTGGTGATCCGGGTTGTTTTCTCTCGACGATGAAGCTTATCCTATTATCTCGCTGGCCGACCTCGACCCTTGTTATTTTGATATTTTGAAGTGTTCATTAAAATCTTGTTTATATAAATATTTTAATTTTAAGGTTTAAAGATTTAAATATAATTGATTTGAATTTAAGGATTATTAATCGAATTTTGAATTTAAAATTAAAATTTAAAGTTTATACGTGAAAACAGAAATTTTTGACTTATAGTCTAAAACTTAAACTTGAATCATAAACATTCAATTTTAAATTCGTATATTAAAGTTAAAACCTTCTAAAAATAATCTTTTTAATATTTATGTATAATATAAGAATCTTACTATTTTGATGTAAATTTATTTTATTATATTAAATTATAGAAAGAATGAAGAGTCTTAAACGTTAAATTGTTATTTTAATACAAATTCGATTTGCTGGAAATCTGTTTAAATGAAAATGTTAATTTTTAATATTTCATAATACTAAATCACTTTTTATATTTTATTATAATCGAATTCCGATTCAAAATTTTAAAAAGTTTAATATAATCGAACCTTGAAAAAGACATTGTTGGGAGGGACAACCACGAATCCCGAACATAAACCATAGTATAATGGATATGTAATTTATCAAAAAAAAAAAACATCAACCCTAATCTAAAATATAATAAATAATTAAATACATAATTAAAAATATATTGGTAGAGTAAAAAATTCATCTCATCTAAACCCCGATCTTTTTTCAATAGTTAAGTGATAAAGAATTTAAATCTACGTTGGGAGACTCACCCATCAAAATTAAATGAAGGTTATAAATCGATATAGATTAATCAGGACGTAACCCTAAAATCCGGAAAAACAATAAAAAACTAAATCCTTACTATGTCACGTTAACTTGTCACCCAAGATACAATCGATTCTTTATTTAATTGCTTCTCTGAACAAAGTTGGAAAATTTCTAAAATCAAATCCAATTCCAGCAAGAGGAGTTATGGTCTGAGAATCCCATAGACTACAAAGGTAACATTTGCAACAGTACAGGGCTCATTCTGAATCAGTTCCCAGAACAATAGGCTAACAACAAAGGACTGAAACATGTAGATATATGTTATTGTTTCTATACCCAACATCTTGAAGATGACAGAATAATAACAAAACTTGTTCCTAAATTGTGCATACCATTGCCGAAAAGGGAATGGTCGACTGGTGTAATGCACGGCGTGAGAAATACGAGGCGTCGAGTAAGGTATAGAATGATTCATGTTTCATACAACACTGCAATGGCAGCTTCCAGCCTGCTCTTTTCGTAATCACCGACAAAGCAAGAGAGGGAGGACCGTACAATTACCTACTCACACTTGATAGAACGGTATATGTGTCGGACAAAGAGCAGAGATGCACGGAAGCCAATGGCCCCAAGCATGAGGAAGAAGCCATAGCAAATGCAAGCGATGTACCCGAAGAAGAATGAGGTTTGCATGAAGCCTGACATGTCTGACCGCGCTATGTAGTAATACAAACAGTATGCATATATGAACAAACCGGTAGACCCACCACAAAGGAAGGACCTGATAGACCAAAGAGAATATCAGTTAAGATCAGATGACTATAGGAAACAAATCTGAATTCCACAAATGATTCAAGATCGGTAGAAAAAACAGGTCGGGTTTCTCATATTTTGGTTTGGAATTGTACAAATGGAGATTGTCATTCAGAATTCCATATGAGAGAATAACTATTACAACATATGATATCGATAATCCATCCATATAGCAATAATAAACAGACTGAAAAATAAAAGAATAATATGAGAAATTTTATGATATTCTTCAAGCAGCAATGCATCTATAGGTGATCATATGTTGTTCGTGAGCCGCACTTGCAAATGCGTGTGTTTGTTTATGTATATCGGAAAGCTAAAAAACAACATACCTCCACCACCACTCATGGTCTTCAGCAGCAAGTTGAAAATAAGTCGAAGCCACGGTGATAAAAGCAGTGACAATCAAGAGAATGATAAAGACGATAAACAGAATGCTGTATATGGTGTAGATCCTATGTCCCCACACACTGGCAAATATGTAGTAAAGTTCAATATAGATAGCACTGAATGGCAAGAACCCTGCCATTGCCATCTGTGGAAGGTTTTTTCGGTACCAAGGTAATGGTGGGATCTCTCTAGGAGTTTTTGATGTGCGACAAGGGGCTTGAAATTCTTCCTTCTTATTCTTCCCGGCAATACCTCCTACTACTAACAAGGGTGATGTGACCAGAGCCCATATGAGAAGAATCACCACAATGGTTCCAAACGGCAATGCCGCCGTGGCTTTATAAGCAATTGCGACCGTATTGAGGAAACAAAATGTGACAAAAAGAGGTCCGCAAAACAAGCTTCCAGTTAGTAATAAGTTTCTCACCTGCCATGAAAATAGTGGGAACAGTCATCAAAATTTTGACCAAAAAAATTTCAAATTTCAGCAATACATTTTCACATACAGGAAACAGTAAGAGAGATCAGTATTACACACCCAATTTTCTCCTTCTAGCTGACAATAAAAAGAAGCTGAAGTGTAACCAGCAATTCCAGAGGTAAGGGCATAAATGACTACCAGAGCGGTGAAAAGAGCTCCTCGGTTATATGGATAAAATACCCCAACTAGAGCTAGGATAAAAATGAAAATTGTACTGGAAAAGGAAGCAAATGAATAACAGTTAACAGATTGCTCGGAAATAAAGATACAATTAGCTTTGATGGATGATACTCACAGAGTAAAGAGCTGGGTGCCGCAACCAAGAGCCGCTGCAAACAAAGACTTGTGCTTGGGGTACCTGAACACATCACCATGAATATACTTCCATCCAGATTCCTCCTGGTCATCCGCAGATTCGTCATCATGAGCATACCTATTATGGAATGCATGAATTTAAACATAAAACCAAGTATACTTAAGAATAAGATATGGATTTTCATGCATAAAAAACAGATGGAAACAAACTGTACTTGATGAAATCGTTCTTAAGGACTCGCATAAGAATGGTGGCCAGGAAGCCAGTCAATAACAAAACGGTGACACAAGAATTGATGATGGAGAACCAGTGGATTTCCAGTTGGTGTGGCAAGGAAGAAGAAATCGAGTACTTATCCATTCTCTTCTCGAAAGGAGTGTTTGTTTCCTTCCACTCAACGGTGTACACGAAGTCCACACCAACCGGTTCATCTTCAGTGAGGTCCACAAGAGCATTGGGATCGGATCGAACAGTAACCTCAATGACACGATCCTTGTTATGATGGATCTCGAAAATGAGATCTGTAGTCGGATGGATCGGCCTTGCCTTCCTTATCAACTTTCCCTAAGAAACCCCAAATCGGAAGGTCATCATAATACATTTGAAAATAATAGTCTTTCGAGATGGCGGTTCGGAACTTGGCAACTTCTTTCTTAGTAAGCTTCCTTTTGCAGGCAATTTCAGCCTCTTTCTTGGTTAAAAACTCGAGTTTGTAAGGGGCACTTACTAGGCGATCACCATTCAAGACTTCACCCAAAGCTTCCTTCTTCTCCTTCACGGGGGCTGAAGTGCAAAGCAAACAATCAAATTACACAATCTAAACCCTAAAAAAATAAGATTAACAGATGATAGAATCGAAATAGACACGAAATAATATCAAACCTGATGAACAGAATGGAAAATCAAAGTAACGGTAGGTTTCACTATAAATCAAAGCAAAAAAACAAAGAAAAAGTTAAACTAGAAATTGTAAGCTAAAAATTAAGAGTTGAATTTAATTTAGATAGAAGAGCAAAAAGAATGAATATACCTTGGATTGTGGTAGGGGCCGACTTTATTAGCATAAAGCGGAACATCATCTCCAGCTTTGTAGCGATGATCGGAAGAACTGGATCTGACCTGTGCTACGCCGCATATGGCGACGACGGCCATTGCTACCAAACACGCCCTTATTCTCTCCATTTTACTCACCGGTTTATGAAGAAGGAAAATCAACCGTTTTAAATCTGTTATATAGAGAGAGGAAGAGAGGAACAAATAGCTTTATGTAGTGTAATTATAGTCTAGTAAAGGTAAAGAGTGAGACGCACTCCACAATCGTCACCTTCCCCGGCTAACCGAACCAACGACATTGACCGGCGGCCAACCGGTGGTTGTTCGGAATACATTTCTTCTACCTTTCCCCCATGTTTGATTCGCGGCAATTAATTAATCATCCGCCATAACACTTCCCTTACAAGCACGAATTAAATTATAAAAGATTTAATTCCTTTAAATAGTAAGTTTATAATTATATTTTAGTAGTAAAAAATATTTATCTTAATCATGTTAGATTTAACACATGTTAGATTATTTTTATAAATATTATACTTACTATAGTAATTTTAAAATTATATTTAATATAACGTATCTTTGACCAATGTTTGAATTATTTTTAATAAAAAATCTGTATGGTTTAAAATCGGCATGGTTTCTTAATATTTTATTTTGCGTCAAATATTCTCTTTATTGTGAAACTGATAATATGATAGATCTATATCACATTATACATTCATATCATAATGATATATAGATAAATATATTGATTTAAAAAAAATATCATGTTAAATAGTTTGATTTTACTTAAACAAGTTTCAGGTTTGAGACGTTGTGTACGCAAAAAATTATTACTGGGAGACTCACCCACCAAAGTTAGATGTGCGAACCAAGTTGGTGTGGATTATTCAGGGCTAAACTTTAGAACCAGCAAAACAATAAAAAAATATCACATTAATCAACAAAAATAATTTTATAAAATTATAAAAAAAATATAAAATTATTTTTTATTAATATAATACTATATTAAGTTATTTAAAATTAATTATTGTTAATTTATTGATATTTTTTATATTTTTTAAATTAAAATAAGATATTAAAAATTAAATTATTAAAAACTAAAATATTATTGAATCAAACACTAGAGATATTTTTTTCATATAATGGTTGAATCAACAATATAAATATTTTAATACCACAAACAACAATTCCTCAAATATTTTGTTTTTTTTATTTATATTGTTTGTTATTACGTGGCATTCATTTTTTAAAAAAATATTATTAAAATAATAGTCACATTACCATGAACTGTTGGATTAACCCTGTATTAGTGATTTATTTTTTTTAATCAGTTACAATGGTTACAGTAATATCAATTTTAAAGTATACTTTTAACTGTTAGATATTGATCGTTCAATTACTATGTTTTAATGTTGGCGCTCAAACCCGTGATCTTCAAAAATAATAATCGTTTCGTTAACTATCGAGACAAAATGGTTCGTATAGACTTGTCGGCTAAAACTTAGAAGAAGAATAAATATATTTACTAGGCGAGGAGAATAATAAAAGTGTCACCAATTAACTATACATTAACACAAAATCCATTGATTTATATTCTTATATAATTTTTAAAACAAATAAAATTTATTATTTAGGTGGTTTCACATTAACACAAAATCCATTGATTCATAAATATTATGTTATTAATCCATCTAGAATCATTTAGGTGTGACAAAATTCAATAATAATAAAGCATAAATCGAAAAATAGTTTCAACATTTAATTTTATAATCACTTTAGTCCTTATATTTTAAAGGCAGTTGAATTTTTAACGTTTTATTGAGTTAAAATAATATTTTTCTTAATAAAAACAGTTAGTCAATTAACGTTCAATGTCATTTGATAATGTAATATGTTACCAACAAGTCCTGCCATGCAGACATACCGCATCATCGAAGGACGTTGAGCGTTAGTTGACTAATATATTTTACTGACGGAAGGGGATATTTTAACTCGAAACGAAATATTTAAGGGTTCAACTGCAATAAAAAAAAAGCATGGGGACTAAAGTTACCATAAGTCAAACATTGGAGGCTATTTTTGGCATTATGCCTGATAAAAATAAAGAGAATTAATCACATAAGATTCTATCCAGTTCCTGGCTAAAAGCTAATCACCCAAGCATTTAAGTTCTATAGGAACAGCAATACAACACCATTCATTTTCATCCATAAAGGACTAAACTCCAAACACAGACGGATACTTTTGACACCAAAGTTCTGTTTAGGCTTAACTAAAATAAAACAAGTAAACCGGAAAACCGAATATCCTATCTTATTGCAAGCCGGTCCGGTCGACTATATCATTTCTAAACTGTCAAAACTCAAAACACATTCACATGCTTCTCATCTATGATTAATCAATAGCATTTGGCAACCTATACATGCTGAATGAGTGCGTCGAGTGGGGACTTACCGCTTACGTTGATGAAAGTGTTTCAGCTTGAAACTTTGTTCATCTCCTGGTGGTGATGAGCATGCCGAGCAGAAGAATAAACCGAAAGAGCGGATCCAGTCATGCTGAACGAGTGCTTTGCCAGGTCCATGCTTTTCTTAGTACCCAACCATAGAGCCCAAAAGAATCCTACCCATCCTGATTCATATTGAAACATCAAATGAAAATCACTACTCCAGAAAACTAAGTTGCCTAGTAATGAGGCTAAAATATTTTCAGTATGGAGAATTTCAAGCTTCGAGTTCAGACTGTTTGAGATAGCAACTATGAGGGCATGAAACACCATGGTTACTTAAATTATCGAAGTCGTATAAAATTTGTGAACTTTGCCACAGAAAAGACAGCAATTTGAGCAAAAGTGGCAGAAAACATTGCAGATACACTCTCACACACAAAAATTTGATCACTCACACCATTCAGGAAAATTAGTCAGAAAGGAGAATTGGTCACAGCATGAGAGAGAAAGACCGAAGGTGCTGAGTAAAATAAACTAAATCAAATTCCCATTTATAGTCTGGCAATTTTCGTTTCCCAATTCTTCACATACTAGTTTTTCATCATAAATTTTCTACTAAATTTTGCCTCTGGGACACTGAAGGACGCCACACGGATACACTTCAAGGAGAAAATAATGGTAACGATTTACCCCAACAGGCCAACATACTGGATGCATACTTGTTGCAACTTCATATTGGTTATCATCTAAAATAACCCATAGCAACTCCACAAGACTGAAATTCATTTAGTGACACAGGTTTCAGCAAAAAATTATACAGAGGTTCAACCCTATAAGAAGATATAAATGAAAAGACTTCATCATGTAGTTTCTAAGCCAAGCATATAATCTTAACACTATAAGAATGAAACAAAGTAAAAACTAAAAATAGAGGTTCAGAAAGATATACCTGTAGCTACAACAACAGCTATAATTGCTGAAATTGTTGCAGTGGAAATAACAAAAGCAGCAACTGACAAGGCCCCAATGTAAACAAGTGTTACACATGCAAAGAAAATAGCCAAGAAGCCTCCTGCAGCAGCCAAAGCGATGAGGAAAGAGATGATGATGGCATTGAAAGTCGCAGCTAGAAAGAAAAGTATAAAAACAAGCAATCCTGTCAAGGTAAGGCAAGTAACGGTTCCAACCTGCAGAAATATTGGTAAAAGGGCAGTCAGAGGATTCTAAAGAATGTAAATTAAGGCAGGTAACAGACAAGAGCCCAGGTACGAGAAGCAAACCGATACATGCCATCAAAGTAAATTTCTCTTATTTATCATGAATATATATCAATTTAAGCTTCAAGAAAGAAGAGCAGCTCTGTGTATAAGAGACACAGAAAAGTTGGAAGGACATACATATAAAAATTATAAAGTCCAAAAGGCACAAAAGCAATTTGAAACTCATTAGAATATGTACTCAGGAAAAAAAAAAGATGCAAAAACATTATGATTTTAAGTTTTCCAAGTCATTAGTAAAAATCAAGCAAATAAAAAGCTTATTAAAACGAGATACTTGGCAGGGAAGTATGTGTTACCATATCCAATTTATAAATAACAATTTTTGCAGCATGTAAGTAGAATTAAATTTTAGTGTAAGAATTCACAAGTTTGATGTACAAGGAAGAAACCAGAGTGAAATTTTCAACCATTGAACTTTCAAGCACTGACAGAGATTCAACCTATCAAAGGTTTATACATTAACATCACGATTTCAACTGCGAAGGTCCATTTTGTCCATTCAGCCTTAACCATTATCCCACATTAAACTATGGGACCTTTGCATGCTTCAAAATCACAAGTCAAACA
Source organism: Abelmoschus esculentus (assembly GCA_035048815.1). NCBI lineage: Eukaryota > Viridiplantae > Streptophyta > Magnoliopsida > Malvales > Malvaceae > Abelmoschus > Abelmoschus esculentus. The sequence continues at coordinate 25,167,651 of JAUCBN010000001.1, forward strand.
TTTTATGATTCCAGTTTTCACAGTAAGGTGTCAAACAGACTCATCCCAGCTTCTAGGATAGCGTGTTTCCTTTAAGTGTAGAAAAATCTTAAATGAACTCGGGAAGAAACTGTTCACTGGCCTTGGCAACAGTAACCCTTTAGAGGATAACATCTCCAGTAAACGTTTCCTCGAGAGCAATGACAAAATAAATAAACACACATTTATAGGATCTTCCATTTTAACTATGATATTCTAGACCTACTCTCACACTTGTGCTATTATGCATTTCAAAATTTTCTTTCATATATAAATATATGTGAGTGTCAATCATTGGGAACAATATAACCTCATCCCTTCAAGCCTCACACATAAGAATTTATGCACACAATAAATCAGTGCCTAGCGTTGAAAGATGTTTTTCTCAAACGTCCAAAGTGGTTTCATGGTGTTACAAGCCTATCAATTTAACTATCTATTTCTCACCCAAGTGATGGAAATCCTCCAAAACCCTGAAAAATCATACTCATTAAAGTTTAATTAGGCTGTTCTTGCTTCTTGCACCTTTAAAAGTTGCTCAAAAACAAAACCACACTAGATTAAAAACAACAAAAAGTTAAAAATGTAACACCATTAAAAAATTAAAAAGTTGCTTGGAAGCAGGGATTCGAAAAAGGTCCGCAATTAACCGAAACAGTTATACACCAAATGGCAGTGACACTTGGAATCACACCAACAATAATAGATAACGGCCGCAATTAACCGTTAACTGCCGTCGGCGATAACGATTTTATTATAGGATTATTTCAAAAATTAAAAAAATAATAATAACGATCTGTCCAATTTCATCTCTAAAGATTCAAAAATTCAAAAAGAATAAAAATATTTTTTTATACTTATATTTATCATGATTCGCAGCTAATCGCGAAATAAATTTATAAACGCGATCATATTAGATTTTTTTAATTTTCTATGTAGTTTTCTATTGTCCCTAAAATTTTATAAATTTGACCCTCTCCATCCTGGGGATAGAACTAATGAAACGAGAAATGATTTTTGTTTTTACAAACTTCATATGATTTTGGCGAATTAAAGAGATGGCCATGAATTCGTTACTTTTCAATGATTATCAATTCTGAAACATCACATCAAGAAATTGTTTAACAAATCAATTTGAGGGAGGGAGACTCACAGAAATGACGAGAATAGCACGGAGGGGGCTGCCCCTACGGGTCCACTGCATAACAGAACGGCTAGTGTTTCTGGAGGCTTCGCCAAGGCGAGGCACGTTCTCCGAAACAGATGTCTTGATCCGCTGCAGCAGCGGAGTAGACACCGATGCCGATGCTTCAGGGTAGATGATCGACGAAACCAAACGGTGTAGGGCATCCTGGAGCATTTCCTCTTTGTCAGTGCAGTTATTTTCGTCTACAGCCGCGCCGCCGTTCATTTGCTCCGCCATGGCTGATGTGTAATTTCCTGGTGAAGCTTGCAGTTGAGCACATCAAGGACATGTAGAATATAAATAGTATTTTCTGCTCTGTTTGTTGGGATTTTTTAGGACTAGTATAATCTAATCTTAATTAAAGGTTTCCCCCTCAAAGTATATCATATTTCACATTTTAGACCCTAAATGATTTTTTTTTTCAATTCACCCCTCGATAGTATTTATTTTTGTTCTCAGTTGTCTGCTTAAAGCCTCTGTTCTCCTTCTAATAAAAAAAATTAAATGATACTCGTATAAATTATTTCTTTTTTACATAAAAATATACGACGGAAAAAAAAGGAAGTTTTACGCGAGACATGATCAAAATAAGATTGAAATATGATTTACCGAAATTGTTATAAAAGTTATAAAAATTACGATATTAATTTTTCAGTATATACAAAAATTCTTATACTTTTTATAAGAAAGTCGGTATGTACTCAAAAAATTAATGCTAAAATTCTTATAAATTTTATAACAACTTTAGTATAATTATACCAAAATAACATCATTTTTATTTTATTATTTAAAGAGATATAATTTCCTTCTTTAATTCATTTTTAAATAATTCATACTATAAATTTTATTATATTAACTTATTTAATAATATATTTTAATTTAAGACTTAACTAAAAATTAATTACTTAAATTATATATTTTTGAATTTTAAGTGTTTAAGTATTTTTTTATAAAAATAATATTTAAAGTTTTAATTGTTATAATTTTAAGTGCCTCGACATTAATTATTGTTAAAAATTGTTAGTTTTAATTAAAATATGATACAAGTTTTAATTTTAAATTTCTTTTAATTATTTTTTAAAAAACAAAATTTTCAAAAAGAACCCCAGATGCCTGAAATTAAAAAAAAGACCCCAAAATTTTCAAAAAGACCCCAGATACCCAATTCACTTAATCTGTCCACTTCCATTTAAAGTTTCCACTTCCATCGTCGTGGCTACATTGTTGTCGATAGAATAGAATATCCTTCCCTCGCCTATTGTCGTCGTTTAATCGTTGTTCATTGTGATTTATTCAAATAATTTTTTTTGAAATTCGTCTAATTTCGACGACAAAGAGATAGAATAAACGATCATGATGATTCGTTGAAATATGTGGTGGATGACAATGACATCATCGACGACATAATCGACTCAAATTGCGATTTAAATTTTTAAGAGTTAGAGATTTTGAATTTAAGGACTATTTTCAAGAGTTTTGAGAATTTAGCATTTTTTGAAAAAGTTTAGAAAATAAAAGAAATAAAAAATAAAAATAATTAATAATTAATCTAAAATATCTAAATTATAAAATTAAGATTTTAAAAACTATTTTTATAAAAAATATTTTAAATACTTAAAATTTAAAAATAAATACTTTAAACACCTAATTTTCATTTACACCTTAATTTTATAATACTTCATTGTAGAATAAAGCAAAATAATACTAATATTTCAAAAAAATATAATATATATTTTTAAACAATATTAAAACGTTACCCTGTGCAATCATATTCATTACAACATGCATACTTATTTCGGTACTTCCAAAGAAATTTTGTTTAATATTTAAGAACACAAAACACAGTGATTCTTACTCCCCCAATAATCAATAATTAATTATTAATAAAAAACAAAACAAATCCAAATCACAAGTGATTAAGATCACCATCCTAATAACACAGTGATTTTAAAAGCAAAACACACTGATTTTATGGCAGGCTCAGACAGTATTTTGTTCCTACAGAGCATCTAACAGGAATCAAGAACCCAATGGATGCTACAAGGAATAACAATGGAGAAAGAATTGGCAATAACACGACTAATTATCGACAAATTTAGAGTAAATGCGCTGTTAATGATCAAACGTTAAAAGGGTCAGAAAGGGCTAATATGACGAGCCGACCTTAACAAAAACTCCGGTACAAGGCGTTTTCTCGGAGGCGCCGAGGCATCCTTGGCAAGAGCTTCCTCATCACCGGCATGTATCACAGAAACCATATGATCAAATAGATCGTCCTTTCCACCTCTTAATGGATCCTGCATGGTAGTACTTAATTTTAGGGGTGGAAATAAGATTTTGTAGATACCGTATCGACATTTTTTGTCGCGAATTTAGTTGTTCGAGGAATTGGAAAACCTTCAAGTACAACACCGGAGAAAAATGTAGTAGTGCTAAAACAATATATGCTAGTTGTTAATACTATTACATAACTGATATTTACTTTTTCCGAGTAAAGCTTCAAGCAGTTTGAGCTAAATTCACAATCACAAAGAATTGGGGCAGATGATTCATTTCCCTATTAAACTGAACTCATGTTTGGCATTGTTAAGAAATGTGAAATTAGTTTTATTCATTTAGTTATATAACACGACACGTCGGATGTCCCGACTGCAGCAAAACAAGTATATTAAACCAAAAATGGCATTAGTAAGCTAGTAATAACCACTAACCTGTAAAAACAGATCGGTATGGGACTTTCCTTCATATAAAATTACTTCTGCCTCAGCCCCTACCTCATTAAGGGCTTCTACAAGGTTTATACTGCACAGACAATGTCATTATCAGGAATAGCAGCTTCTGGGGAAATTTGCAGTAAATCCACTGCAGCAGTATGATGGCTCCTCATCACCATACATCATTACTGAGCTTAATGTATTCGAATTGTTCCAATTGCAATCATTATTACATTATACATCTTAGGATTCCAGAATAAAAATATGGTAATGTGATTAAATAGCAGTTTGAAAGTAAACAAAGATATTAAATGGCTGACATTTAGGCCAACAGGTATTCTAACCTGGCATCAGATGGTATTGATAAATCCGAAGTTCCATGGAAAAGTTTAATAGGAGGAAGAAGAGAGGCAGCTTCTCTATTGCGTGGATCTTTTATTCTAACTTCGGGAGAAAATTGTTCAAAAGATTCTTTCCCTTCCATGATGCTGTAAGATTGAAACAGAGTTTCAGTTGGTTAATAAATGGTACATGGAATAATAAAAAGGAAAAGGACAAGTATTTATAGATGGTTGCCACTTGCCAGGCATAATACCTTAAAAAGATGGAACGATAAAGGCCTCGATTGTGGAAATGATCAACCAAATTGAATAAATTGTACCTATTCACGATTCAAAAGGAAATAAGCATGTATCTGGTTACAACTGTCAATCTGTTTATACAATTTAACTGGAGAATAAGACCATACTATGTACAACTATGAACCAACAGAAGAAGATTAACTTATGCCATACAAAATTTAAAGAAAAATATTTTCACCATATCTGCATATCCAACATATCTTATGAAAGACTCGTAATAAAGAACAGATAAAAGTTTACCCTCCAGATAAACCAAAATAAGCTTTGATTTGGGAGACACTCCACATGGTGCTTTCTCCTCTAGATTCTTTGATTGCTTGCTCCAAAAGAACACAAGCAGAAATATGTGCCCCCGCTGACTGCCCCATTAAATATATTCTATTCAAAATAACCATAAAGGAGCAAATTGAGAAACACGGATATACGAGACACATGCAAAATCAAAGAAAGCAGTCAGTCACCTATTAGGATCACCTCCATATCTGGCAACGGCATTGCAGATAAATGAGACCCCTTGAGATGCATCTTTCACCATGTCACTTATGGTTCCCTGGGGGAAGTTCCTGCATACATATATCAAGCAAAGAAGGTTACCACTAGAAGAAAAGAGACAGGCCTCATTAAATAAAATAAACTTTTATGGCAATATGTGAGCCAGTTAATAACATGGGAGGCAAATTGTATGAAGCATAGAGGCAAAAACATTCTTTAGATATGGTATTCCATTAATGAAGTTACAAGTACTTTTTCAGGGACCAAACTACATGGGGGTCCCCCCATTTTTTTTTCTCAATTTTGTCCCCTTATTTAAATTCTTTTAAAAATTGTTTTTTTATGAATTTGCCCCCCTACTTCTAAACATTTATGTTTTGCCCCCCTCAACCTCAAATCCTGGCTCCGTCCCTGTACTTATTTGACCCTTGGAATATTTCACATGCAGGTGGCATTGTTGGCAAAAATGAACAGAGCATTATGTCATGGCATCAGCCAAACTAATTACCTGTAATCAACACATGCTACAATGATATCTCTTTCAGCCAACTGCAGTCCTAGAAGTGAACCCCAAGCCTTGTACCTAAAACAACAGGAGTTCAGAGACTTTACATTAAAAATATTTAATGGTCAAATAGATATAAAAGTGGTTGATACACTGATCATTCAAATCCATTGAATGGGAAATTTCAGCCTTACATTCTCTTTAGGTTTATAGAGATATCATATAATATATTCCAATCTCTGTTTATCTAATTCATAAGCACAGCCCACATGAACAGACAACTACAAGAATAGACAATCCGATGCAGAATCCCTTTATGAAATATTAAGGAATTTTAAGGCTACATCATGTACCAGAACTGCATTATGTATTTCATATTTAATCCACATTCATAGATTAAAAAGTGTCTGATACAGCATGCAGACATATCATGTCACTTACCCAATTATCCATGCTCCACCGGTCACAAATACCACAACTGGCTTTGGGCCATTATTATTTGTCGGCAAGTATAGATCCAATCTGTCACGTCACCATCAAAGGAGAAAAGAGCAGAGTTAATCTATAATCCGTGACAAGCAAGTCATAGAATATAACTACTCATCATTTGATATGCCATGTTTGATCCCTGGTCATAGAATGAAGAGTCCAACATTCTACAAACAGAGTACAGGATTGTTGGCCCAACTTTGTAAGCATTTGTCATTTGTGTCACAGATTCACATACCTATTCCTTGGTTGATCTCCATAAACAATACTCCGTCGCACTTGACTTGAGAAAAAATAAAAATATGCAACTGCAGAAGATTAACAAGTAATGCTAAGTAATTATTCTCCACCAATCTGAATATGTTTGAAAGCAACCAACAAATATAACTATTTCTAGCATAGCAAACAACACAACAAAAATCTATAAATTATTCCCATGCAAAGAGCTGTACGATCATAAATGAGACTGATGTCACTTGGTTACTGAACATTCAAAAAGCTCTAGAAACATATATTGTTAACTAATATTATAAAATGACCCCACTGGGAAAGAACATCAGGTCAATAAATAGTAGCATTCAATTATTTTTTTTTATAAAAGAACATGTGGGTCATACACACACAATCGATGGAAACTATCATGTGTGTGTGTGACATACCACAAGAGCTAAAAAAGAATATAGAAAGTACCTTGAAGAAAACCAGGCATAAGAAGCAAAGCATAACAAACAAGGGCAATTAATCTTGTGTACCACCGGTAGCCTACCCTGAAAGCAATTTATTATTAAAACTAAGTATAATAATAAAGTTGAAATTAATACAAAATAAGTTTATGGACAATACATACAATATTAATAATGATGTAATTACATACCTAATAGACTCCTAACAACCATTCAGAAAAAAATTATGGTAATTCATTTTGCTTCTCTTAGACAACCAAAGACAGCCTATATTCTCAAATATTATAACTAAATAATATAAAATAAAAATTAACTCGATTCTCATAAAAGTTCCACTTCCTCGACAAATTGAACTTTAAAATCAAGCTTTCTTAAGGAACAATGAAGAAAGCAATTGAAATTCGCAGATAATACGTACAATATTAATAATGATGTAAATTACATACCCGAGATATCGGAGGAGAGTGAAGGCAAGTCGCGTAATAAGATAAGTCTCGGCGGCCGCATGGCCGATGTCCTGGCTTAAAGACGTCTGCCTGTTCATACTTGCCGGTTTCCGGTGGATGCAAAGATGAAGCCGAGGAACCTGAAAATCAAACACCTAACGTCCAAACAAAGATGAATAGCACTGACAGTTTCGCAACGTTGACGGTGGTCATGCATCGGCGGTGACTTTACGTCATCGCCGGCCCCTCGATAAGAGAAAGAAAAGAGGATCTGAGAATGAGGAAATGATTTGGCTTGCTTCGTTTAATTTTTAATTGAGAATTATTTCTATTAAAAAAATAATTCTTCTTGGGTTGGTTCAAGTCATACCACGTGTCAATCGAATAACAAAGTGGGATCCACCTCCGAACCTATAGGATGATAGGATGGGAGAAAGGTTAGGAACTCCCACAGCCTTTTATATAAATATGACTGACGTAAAAAACTTTCGATATTTGATAATGATTGGGAAAACTACATAAATGATCACTAAAAGTTTAAGATAAATTCATTTTGGTCATTATATTTTTAAAATATCCAATAAAGTTATCCAACTTTTAATTCATATTCGATAAGATTCCTACCGTTATATTTCCATTTATTCTTAATAAAAATATATAAATTAAAATAATCATCACTCAATTTTTTTTATTCCTATTTCAGTCACTTGAGTTTAATTTTTTTCATTCCTAATTAAAATATACTTAGCTCAATGGTTAAGCCATTTGTATTCCATGCTCTCTTACCTGGTTTCAAACCCCCTTAAAAGCATGTTTGAGGTTATTTTTTTCCCTCCTTTGATCAAGTAGTGACACGTGTCACCATCTTATTGGAAGGTTATATTTAAATAATTATATTATTTTATTATAATAAAATTATGACTAAATTATAAAAATGTATGAATAACAGGACTAAATATGTAATTATTCCATTTTATATTTAACTGTTACGTCAGTAGTCTGTTACTCCTTTAACGGCAGATGACTATTTTAATACCAAATTAATAGTTTATCGGTGTATTTGATTCTTTTTAAAGCATTGTGGTTAGATCGATACCAACCTCATAATATGGTGACTATCCGTGTAGTTTACCTTTTTTTATTATAAGTAGTATTGATGTTTGGGATTTTTTTAAATGTTGTTTCTTCTATTTTATTTCTTAGAATATTAATGATTTACGGTGCTTTGAAAGTCGACACCTTTAGACTCTAATTTTAAACAGTGTAAGAATGAAGATGTCACATGAAGATGTCAAAGTCGGAACCAAAAGCTCCGTTTTCACCCAAATTGTTTGAAAACTCTATTGAAAGTTAGAGTCTAAAGGTGTCGACTTTCAAGGCACTATAAAATCATCAATATCATGGGAAATAAAATAGGAGAAGCAATATTTTGGGAAAATTTTTTTCCCAGCATCAATATTTACATGAATTTTCCGTTAGTACTCGTTAAAAATCTTTCTAAGCCTAAATGAAAGGGAAAATATCTAAATTTAACCATATTCTGCTTTCTTACTGACTAATTCCACAAGCTCCTGAGCGATAAAGTGATATTTGATCACACCCACATTAACTCCACAAGCACACTTTTTTCTCTCCATCTAACTATAGGATTAGTGTCGAAATGATCATCATTCTTTAAAAAACAGCAAATATACCATTTATCTATTAAAAATATAATCATTCTTCGTTAAAAACTAACTAAATGATGACATGATATTTAAAAATAGAATAAAATAATTACATTTAATCTCTATTATTTACACATTGTTGATTTGATCGATCTTAAAGTATGGCCAAGAGGGGGTGAATTGGCAATTGAAAATTTGAGTTAAAGAATTTTCGGTAAAAAGCTAGAATTTGAAGGACACACGATTTATAGTGGCTCAAGCTTCGAACAAGCTCTACATTCACTACCTTAGTTCCCACTAAGGATTTTGAAACCAATTCACTAATGAATTCAACCTTTTTCTCGGTTCAAGGGATAACCGTTACAATTCGAATCAATTCTTCTACCCAAGAATTGATTCAATCCTCACAAGAGAATACAAGTGATAAGTAGGCAAATGAAAGTTCTCTCACAAGAAATATTTTGCCCCGATTACAAACAAACTCTCCCCAAACTCAGATTACAATAGATCAAAGTAAAAATACAAGAGTTAGGAGCAAGGATATGCAATGAAGTGCTTTGAGTTGGATTTTTGGTGCTTGGATGCTTCTTGAGGATCAATAATTCTTACAATGCTTTTGAAAATGCTTCTTTTTATACATTCTCATTGATTTCTAACCGTTGAAGTTATTGGGAAAGTAAATATGGACGTTGGAGCTTCATCTTTCCATCATAAATGCACTTTGCAACAGGTGGTATCGAAACACGGGGTACCTGTTTCAAAATATGCTAAGAAAATAAAGAGTCGTTGTGCATTTATTAAGGGGTGTATCGATACCTGTTCCGATACAAAAAGTTTCTGTGATGCTCGGTATCGAACCCTGTTTCGATACAGGCTAACCATCATTTAAAATTTAACTAACACCAACGATCGACTCATTAAATGTTTGAAAATAGCCTTTGGGGATTAAGGGTGTATCGATACCAGTATCGATACCAGGAGTCGTATTTTTTAAATTAGAAATAATTTGAAAATTTTCCCAGGCTGTTTCGATACTAGTATCGAAACATGGGATGACAGAAAGTTTTGGTATCGAACCTTATTTCGATACCTATTCTTGATCTCAAGAACAAGCCTTGAAAAATCCCAGGTGTATCGATACCTATCCTTGTGGTATCGATACCCTCGTGTAAAAATGACTTGTAAGATAGTTTCAAAGTTCTTGGTTTTGACTTTAGAGAGCAATTTTGACTTAAGGACCAAAAAGTTATTTCAAAAATAGTCCTTACACTTATTTGTTATATCAAAATCAATTTTAGTTTTACAATCTCCCCCTTTTTGATATAACAAAAACATAGAAAAAATTAAGTTTTGAAATACGATTTGGTTGAAAGACTCCCCCTTGGGTAGCTCACTTCCTTTTCTTCAAGCTTTACATTTTCTAAAGCTTCTATTGGAGGATCTTGTGCTTCCTCATTGCTTGGAACCTCATCCACCTTTGATGCTTATCCATCATCAATGGTTTCAATGATTCCTACATCATCATCATTACAAGAATCCTTCATAGGAAGGAGGTTATCATCGAAAACCACATGTATTGATTCTTCTACTACTAAGGTTCTTTTGTTCAAAACTCTATAAGCCTTAGAATTTGAAGAATAACAAAAAAAAATGGCTTCATCACTTTTTGCATCAAATTTACCTAAATTATCTTTTCCATTATTTAAAACAAAACACTTGCATCCAAAAGGATGAAAATAGCTAATGTTAGGCTTTTTAGATTTTAAAATCTCATAAGGAGTTTTCTTTAAAATAGGCCTAATCATCACTCGATTTATAATATAACAAGAAGTGTTTGTGGCTTTCGCCCAAAAATACTTAGGTAAATTATTTTCACAAAGCATGGTTCTATCCATTTCTTCTAGAGTTCTATTCTTCCTCTCAACTACCCCATTTTGTTGAGGAGTGCGAGGAGCCGAAAAATTATGGCTAATCTCATTTTCATTACAAAAATTCTCAAAACCAAGATTTTGAAATTCCGTTCCATCATCACTTCTAATATGAGAAATTCTTTGATCAAGATCATTTTGAGAAATGTTTGAAAATGTGATGAATTTTTCTAAGGCTTCATCTTTAGTACTCAAAAATAGAACCCAAGTGTATCTAGAGTAATCATCAACAATAACAAAAGCATATGGTTTTCCACCCAAGCTAGTAGTCCTAATAGGTCCAAAGAGATCCATATGGATCAATTGTAATACTCTACTAGTTGAAACCTCATTAATGGATTTAAAAGAAACTCTCTTTTGTTTATCCTTAGCATATGCATCACAAAATTTATCTAGGGAAAACTTGAGCTTAGGTGAACCTCTAACTAGATTTTGGGAGGCTAGTTTCTCTAGAACACTTATGCTAGCATGCCCTAATTTTCTATGCCATAACCATGCATCATTTTCATCATTAGCAACTAAGCATGTATGAGAAAAATTAATGTCATCTAGATGTACCATGTAAATATTTCCTATGCGATGACCTATGAGCATTATTCTATTGGACTTTATGTCAATTATTTTGCAACCAATTTTATCAAAAGAGACATAGAAACCTTTATCACACAATTGACTAATGCTCAACAAACTATGTTTAAGACCATCAACAAGTAAGATATTTTCAATAAAAATAGAGGAGTGATTACCAATAGTGCCAATACCCTTGATTTGGCCTTTGAAGTTGTCACCAAAAGTCACTACTCCACCCTTTTTAAGTTCTAACTTCTTGAATCGTCCATTGTCTCCGGTCATATGCCTTGAGCATCCACTATCAAGGTACCACATGTTTTGACTTGAAGCTTTGGCCTTGAAGCAATGCTCAACCTACAAACAAAGATTTAGTGTTTGATTTTTGGTACCCAAACCATTTTAGGTCCATGAGTGTTAGTCCCTAAAACCTTGGTTCCTTTGGGAATCCAAGTAGCAATGACATTCAAATTATTTGAGACGATGAGTTCCTTAGGAACCCAAACACTCCTAATCTTTTTATATCTAGAATGCCTTTGAAAATTTCTTTGTTTGTGGTCATACAAATTCTTTTTCACATGGTTGAATTTTGAAGAGCTTCCTTTTTCAAAAGTTGAACTTCCAACCACTTTGATTTGTTCCTTAAGCTCATTTACCACCTTGTGGTGATTTTCACTCAAGCTAGAAATAAGGTTGTTCAAATCAACATTTTCTTTTTGAAAAAATTGTAAATCACCATTTAAATCAACAACCTTTTCTTCCAAATCTAAAATTGTTTTTGTCAAAGAATCGTTTTTCATTTCTAAATCGGAAATAGTTTTCTTGCTTTTCAAAATTGATTCTTTGAACTTCAAAACCAACTCATCATACACATCTTGTAATTCATCATAAGCATCATAAAGTTCATCATAAGATAAATCATTACAAGATGGTTGGAGGGTTACCTTAGGCTCCTCATGAGCCATGGGGCACAAGTTGGCTACTTCATTGTCCTCATCGGATGATGATTCCTCATCACTCCAAGTTGCAACGTGAGCCCTTTGTTTCTTCTTCTTCTCAAAACCCTTCCTTTTGTATAAGGGGCAATCGGTCCTAATGTGACCGAGCTTCTTGCATTCATAGCAAATTATTTGGTCTTTCTCCTCTTCTTTCCCTTTTAACTTGAAATCCCTCTTTCTTTGGAATCTTCTATTTCTATTTGCCCTCATAAGCCTAGTGAATCTTTTGGCTACCATGGCCAATTCTTCTAGCTCTTCTTCTTCACTAGTGTTCATTCTTCTTATGAACATGAAGCTTTAAGAGTAATCCCTTGCTTCTTTTTCTCAACTTCCCTCTTTTCGATCTTCACCTCTTCCTTCTTTTTCTCCTCTTCTCTTCTTTTCTTCATGATCTCATGAGTGAGAAGAAATCCCACAAGAGCATCAAGTTTGAGAGTCTTGAGGTCCTTGGCTTCTATGATGGTCGTCCTCTTGTTATCCCAAGACTCGAGAAGAGAGTAGATAAGCTTTTGAACAAGCTTTTCTTCCGGAATGATCTCACCGAAACCCTTGAGACCATTGACAATCACCGAGAATTTATCGAACATTTTGGTGATGTCTTCATCCGGCTCCATCTTGAAGTTCTCATAATTTAGATTGAGTAGACCGATTTTGGTTTCCTTGACATCATTTGTCCCTTCATATGTAGTCTCCAAAGAATCCCAAACATCTTTGGCACTTGTGCATGAAGACATCTTTGAGTAGATGTCGGGCCCTAGTGCATAAAAGAGAATGTGGAGAGCTTTATCATTTGTGGACATTCTCCTTCTCTCTTCATCGATCATTTCACTTCTTCTCTTGGGTACTTGCCGGTCTCCTTCTTGCTTCATTGGGATTGAAGGTTCATCTTCGATTATATCCCAAAGGACATAGTCATTTGATTTGATGAATAACCTCATCCTATTCTTCCAATAGGGGTAATTATCCCTATTGAAGAAGGGCAACTTGGTGATGGAGTGTGATTCATTCCATGAACCGGAGGTGGAGGCCATTGATTTTGATTATTAGACTTGATCAACCGCCTTGGATCTTCTTTGGTAGATGTGAATCTCTTCAAAGATTAGGCTCTGATACCAATTGTTGATTTGATCGATCTTGAAGTATGGCCAAGAGGGGGTGAATTGGCAACTGAAAATTTGAGTTAAAGAATTTTCGGAAAAAAGCTAGAATTTGAAGGACACGCGATTTATAGTGGTTCAAGCTTCGAACAAGCTCTACATTCACTACCTTAGTTCCCATTAAGGATTTTGAAACCAATTCACTAATGAATTCAACCTTTTTCTTGGTTCAAGAGATAACCGTTAAAATTCGAATCTATTCTTCTACTCAAGAATTGATTCAATCCTCACAAGAGAATACAAGTGATAAGTAGGCAAATGAAAGTTCTCTCACAAGAAATATTTTGCCCCGATTATAAACAAACTCTCCCCAAACTCAGATTACAATAGATCAAAGTGAAAATACAAGAGTTAGGAGCAAGGATATGCAATGAAGTGCTTTGAGTTGGATTTTTGGTGCTTGGATGTTGCTTGAGGATCAATAATTCTTACAATGCTTTTGAAAATGCTTCTTTCTATACCTTCTCATTGATTTCTAAACATTGAAGTTATTGGGAAAGTAAATATGGACGTTGGAGCTTCATCTTTCCATCATAAATGCACTCTGCAGCAGGTGGTATCGAAACACGGGGTTTCTGTTTCAAAACATGCTAAGAAAATAAAGAGTCATTGTGCATTTATTAAGGGGTGTATCGATACCTGTTCCGATACAAAAAGTTTCTGTGATGCTCGGTATCGAATCCTGTTTCGATACAGGCTAACCATCATTCAAAATTTAACTGACACCAACGGTCGACTCATTAAATGTTTGAAAATAGCCTTTGGGGATTAAGGGTGTATCGATACTAGTATCGATACCAGGAGTCGTATTTTTTAAATTAAAACTAATTTGAAAATTTTCCCAGGCTGTTTCGATACTAGTACCAAAACATGGGATGGCAGAAAGTTTTGGTATCGAACCTTGTTTCGATACCTGTTCTTGATCTCAAGAACAAGTCTTGAAAAATCCCAGGTGTATCGATACCTATCCTTGTGGTATCGATACCCTCGTGTAAAAATGACTTGTAAGAGAGTTTCAAAGTTCTTGGTTTTGACTTTAGAGATCAATTTTGACTTAAGGACCAAAAAGTTATTTCAAAAATAGTCCTTACACTTATTTGTTATATCAAAATCAATTTTAGTTTTACACATATTTTTTAATTTAATCTTAATTTTATTCAAATAAAATATTTTAATTATCCTTGATGGTGATACTTATCGGAAGATTTTAGTTATTTTTATTTAATTTGCCAAATTTCTTTTTCTCTCCCGATCAATGTGATGATACGTGTCAAACCACTTTTATGACACAAAGAACACAATTTAATACATGAGTTATATGTTTGTTAATATCATAAACAAGGAAGTAAATGTGCTTTGTTTTCTTGTTGCTGGTTTATTGATGATATGGGAATGGATGTTTTTGAACTGGGCATGGCTGACACCGAACAGGCTCGAACACTGCTTGAGACAACAGGGTTGGACCTGTATCCGACTATTGTTGACCCGAACCCGAGTTGGACCTGTTACTGTAGTAACCGAACCTGAACTGTATCCGACCGAGATTGACCTGAACCCGATTTCAACCTGTTACTATAGACCAAAAACCCAACCTGTATCCGACTGAAACGGACCCGAACCCGAACTAATTAACCTGAACTAATATCAACATAACATTTATATAAATAAGTTATATAACATAATTAGTTAATTGCTTATATCATACTTTTAATACAAATATAAAATATTATTATTATTATTATTATTATAGATATTAATATTTATATAAATATTTTACATAACGTACTTATATTATAATTTTAATATGGATATAATATTTATATAATTTGTGTTTATTAATTTTTAATTAATAATTCATAGTTCAACTTTATTACACATATTTATATTGTACATATAAGTTATAACATACTTATATAATATTTATAATGATCTTGTTATAAACATTGATACATTTATATTTTAATATTTATAACATACTTATTACTAATATTTATATAAATTATATTACAAATATATATTATATATTAAAGTATATTGTATATTACATATAATACATTAATACATAAAATATAATATATATATAAGTATATTATATATTAATGTATATTATATATGTATATTAATATATAAATCTAGTATATATACATATATAAATAATAAGTATACATATATTAATATATAATATATATACATATAAATATTATAATAAATATACATATATTTTATTAAATATTCCAAATCAAAAAAATAGTACTTGAATTAATTTTTAAAATAAATTTTAAAGTGAAATTTTTTATTTTAGAGGAATGGGAAATTCTTGATTTTAGTAGGGGGTGGGGGGAATTGAATTTAGCCGGGTTGGGGGGAGGCGGGATGTAAATTTGGGGAGGGAAATTTGATTTTAGGGTGAGAATTATATTTAAATTTGAGGGAGAGTTAAATTTTTAATTATATAGTATATTAGTATGTATATATTATATTATTATTATTTATGTATATATAATATGGTATTTATATAATATGTATTTATATAGTATTAATATAATATTTATAATATATACTATTTATATATGATATATATACATATTAAATATATATAATAATTAATATGTTAGATATGTATATATAATATATATAATATATATATATGATATATAGTACATATATATACATTAAAAAATAATATATATAGTACATGTATATCATATATATATATAATATGTATAAATATAATACATATTATATATATAAATAATATAATATGATATATATTATATATACATTAAGAATTAATATACACGTATAATATATGTAATGTATATATGTATTATGTATAATACATATAAATATAACATACATATATATTAATATACATATATAATGTACTATATACATATATAATATATATAATGTACTAATACATACTAACACATGTGACATATTAACATACATATATAATACATGTACTAAAATTAATATACATATTAACATATATATAATACATATAAGTATTTATATATATATATTAAAAATAAATATACATAATACATGTATATATATAATATATGTTATATATGTATATATAATATAATACATATTATATATATGTGTATAAATTATATATATAATATGATATATATTATATACATCAAAAATTAATATACATGTATGATATATATAATATATATGTATTATGTATAATACATATACATATAACATATATATAATGTACTAATACATACTAAAACATGTGACATATTAACATACATATATATAATACATATACTAAAATTAATATATATTAACATTTATGATATATGTATAATATATTATATATTTATATAACATACATATATATAGTACATATACATATAGATTATAGCATACATGATACATAATTATGTATATTAATAAATACATGTACTATATATTAATGTATATATACATAATATATATTGATATATTAATATATTAATGTACTATGTATAATACTACTACTATCACTAATTCACTATATATACATATAACATACATTGATACATATATAATTATATATGAATGTTAGAATATACTTATGTATGTATATATTATAATTTTATTTTTCATTTATAGTATTATTTCATTTGCAAAAATAATTCCTTATTTTAATATTATTTTATTTTCAAAAATAGTATTATTTTATATTTATTATTAATTCATATATAGTATTATTCTATTTCTAAAAACAATATTAGTCCATTTATAGTATTACTCCATATATAGTGTATTTTCTATATATAGTATTAATTTTATATAATTATTATTCCATTTATAATGTATTAAAGTTAGATTTTTAATACTTTTAATTATTATTAATTTATAATTTTTGTAATTTAGTCTTTATAACTTAGAATTTAATTTATTTAAATTGATTATTACTGATTTTTCTAATTTACTTTAATGTTTCTAATTTTTAATTTTTTTAATTGAATCCTTACAAGTTAATGTTAATTTTTTAAAATTTCAAAATTTAATCTTTAACTTTATAGTTTAATATTTATTTATTTTTACGTATTTATACAAAATCAAAATTAATAATTTAAATTATTATGAATATAAAATCAAAACATGAACCCAACCTGAAATATAATAAATATATATATAATATATATCTTATGTACGTATATATAAATATACATATATTAATATATATATATACATACAATAAATATATATATTTATTAAATACTCTTAATTAAAACACTAATACTTGATTTGATTTTTAGAATAAATCTAAAATTTAAAATAAATTTGTTGATTTTAAGTAGGTGAGGGGAGAGAAATTTTGAATGAGCCGTGTGTGGGGTTGGGTTGGGCGGGAATAAAATCATTGATTTTAAAGGATTAAAATTTTATTATTATTATATATTATATAGTATGTATATATTATATAATATTTATATAATATGTGTATATTATATAGTATTTATATATTTTATAATATTTATATAATATGTATTGATATAGTTTATAATATATAGTATTTATATATGATATATATGCATATTAAATATGTATAATAATTAATATGTTATATATATATATAATATGTATGTACATATATTAATATATTATATAATATATACGTGTATATATATATATGTTATATATGTATAATATATATATATTAAAAAATAATATACGTGTATATATGTTATATATGTATATATATAATATATGTATAAATATAATATATATTATATTATTATAATATATATTATTAATCCATATATAGTATTATTCTGTTTCCAAAAATAGTATTAGTCTATTTATAGTATTACTCTATTTATAATATATTTTTTATATATAGTATAAATTTCTTATATAGTATTGATTTTATATAACTATTATTCCATTTATAGTATAAATTCTATATATTGTCTAATTTTTTTATTTTTAAAATATATTAAACTATAATATAATTATTTTATAATATATTAAAGTTAGATTTTTATTGCTTTTAATTATTATTAATTTATAATTTTTGTAATTTAGCCCTTATAACTTATAAGTTAATTTATTTGAATCGATTATTACTGATTTTTCTATTTTACTTTAGTGTTTTTAATTTTTAATTTTTGTAATTGAGTCCTTAAAAGTTAATGTTGATTTTTTAAAATTTCAAAATTGAATCTTTAACTTTATAGTTTAATATTTATTCGTTTTTTACTTATTTATACAAAATCAAAATTAATAATTTAAATTATTATAAATATAAAATCAAAATTAATTCGACCTGAAACAAAATCGACTTGAAATAACCTGACCTAAAATGGACTCGACCTAAAATGCAACCAAACTGAAATAAAACTGTTAATTATCCGATTTGGACCTGAACCGTTTGAACTCGACCTGAAATGGATCCGACCTGAAACAGACCCGACCTGAAACGGACCCGACCTAAAATGAAACCGACCTGAAATGGACCCACACCCGACCCGATTCGAGTCAAAACATCAAGTCAACCTCAAATGACCTGTATCCGATTTTACCCGACCTAAAACCCATCCGAGTAACTGTTTTTACATCCCTAGTCACCCATCTGCGATTTCCAGAAGTTGCATAACAATCCACTGCTTAATCTGCTTGCGAGTGGCCTTACAAACCTCGAGGGAGACCACTGGAGTAAGCATAGAAAAATTATAAACCCTGACTTCCATCAAGACAAGCCGAAGGTCTGTTCTTGTTGGGACAACTTGATAGTTGTAGAAGATTGTGATTTTTTTTTTTTCTGATTTAGAAATCATTGCAGAACATGTTACCAGCATTTTATCAAAGTTGTAATGACAGGATAAGAAAATGGGAGAAGATGGCCTTTATCTTGTTAACATTACGAGAGACGTGATCTTTAAGGTTTAAGATTAATGTTTTAGGGTTTATAAATTTGATCAAATCTCTTAAAATCATATATTAAATTATGTTCTTTGTATCATAAAACATAGTTTGGCTTAGCGGTAAATGCATTATTTAACACAAAAGGGTTGTAAGTTGAATTATTGCTGAGCATAATTTTGTGAAAATGTTTGATTTTTCTTCTTCAGAGACGACACTTGATTGAGAGAGAAAATAAATTATGTTCTTTTTAAATATCAATACAAATCCCACAGTTAAATGATTTTTTATGTAATTTATTTTGTAATGAGTCATGCGGTAAGAATATTTTTTTTCAATAAAAAATCGATAGTTATTTACACGATGAAGATTTTGATTTGATGCAAATAACTTTACTTCTCGAACCAAAAATATACAACTATAAATACAAATAAATTTAAATATAAAATTATCATACCAAAAATAATTCATTTGTTAAATTAAAATTATTCTAATTGATTCGTCACTAACTTAATATAGCATAAATGCTTAAAATCTGAAAATGAATCGAAAATTTTAAATTCGTAATAATCTAAAGATTTTAAAGTTCTATATTAAAAAAAAAGTAATATCATTTTTACCTTTTAGAATTTGTATGTATATGGTAATTTGTTAAAAAAAATTGTTTATGATAAGTGTAATATCTAGTTTTTAATATTTTTCATCATAAATGATCAGTATAAATATCGAATACATGTACATATTTTGCATTCACTCACCTTCATCTACACTAACCGATCTCTGAATTTTAAACTTTCAATACATTCGGAATTATGAATCCATTCACCATCATTCTCTTCGTTTTGCTTGTAACTTTTTGTCAGTATATTCAATATTTCTCTACTTTAATATTTTATTATTATATATAAGGATAAGATCAAATTACATTATAAAACCCTTCAAATTTATACGTTTTTAGATATTTAGATGATTGAAACAGATGATTCAGATTTGTTGCATTCCAAAAATAAAGAAAGTTTTTTTTTTATTTCTTTCTTATATGATTTTATTTTTCAGGTGTATCAAACTCGGAAGAAAAATCATGTAAAATGGACGTAGACTGTTCGGACTTCAAGTGTCCTCAGGGCAGCACGTATTGTGATGAGAAAACCCAAACATGCCAGTGTTATTGGCGTGGACCTCCGTCTAGCGTGGCACGGGTAGCAGGCGGGAAAACTAAATGTCGGAATGTTGCAGATTGCGTCGCGATTTGTGGAGCACACTGCAAAGCATATGAATGTCAGAATGGCCTTTGTTTATTGTCGGTGTAATGTCTTAAAAAACATGTTAGGCTTTCTATCTCTAGTGACTCAAAATTTTGGCCATTCAATGATGTCATTGACATGAAAAATTGTACCAAAATTTTGATGAATAAAAATCGTGATGCGAGAATCGATTTCTCCCCGTTTCATATAGATTTAAATTTTGATCCATATTATTTCAGTCCGATTAAATATTTGGTTATTTTGTTTAATCACCGATTTTTAATTTATTGATTGATTAATCTGGATCAGTTATTATAAAAGTTTGTTATGGAGGTGAACCTCCCAACGCATATATTCCATTCATAACGTGAAAATTCAAACCCCTAGTTTTATTTGAAGGGTCTATTATCTTGTCTCGTTAGACCAACTGATTGTTAAATGATAATTCACTTAATTTTTATTTAAATATATTTAAAAATATTATTATTTAAACAAAGTTATTCAGATGAAATGTTAAACTCTTATTTAAGTATATTTATTCATATGTTTTTAATCGTCGAAGTAAATTTAATTTTAAACTTTTAATGATAAATATAGATAATTACTACATTTAAATAAGTTAAAAATATTGTTTTATCACAAAAAAGAACTTTAATACACAGGCGTATAAACTTTAGTTTACATCTGAATCTTAATTTCGAGGGTAGAGTTTTAGTTTAGGGGTTTAAGTTATAGGGTTTAGGGTTTAAAGTTAGTATTTAGAATTTAAGAAATATAATTTAACTTTTAGGGTTAGGATTAAAATTTTTAAGATTTGAGTTTTATAATATAAATATATAAATTTATGTAAAATCAGTTTTATATGACTTATATATCAAAATTTTACCTTTTTATTAAAACGATGTATAATAGAGATAAGAACAATGAAGGAAAATAATAAACTAAATTGAAAAATATCTCATTCTTATAACTTTTAGCTTTTATTGGAACTTATTTAAAAATATATTATTTAAAAAAAGATAAAACGTTAAATATTTATTTAAATATATTTATCTATATGTGTTCAACTATGGAAATAAATTTAATTTTTAATAATAAATATAGATATTTATTTCAACTGTTGAATTAATTTTAATCATATGTTAAAAAGATTGTTTTATTAAAACGATGTATAATAAAAATGAGAACAATGAAGGAAAATAATAAATTAAATTAAGAAATATCTTATACTTATAAAATATGATTCAATATATGTATCATATAAATTTTAGTTTATATAAATTTATTTATTTTATTATTTAGGGTATAAATTTAGCGCGTAAAATATATAATTTAGAGCTTAAAGTCAAAATTTAAATTTAAATTTTCACTATTGTAAATTTACTCATTGTGTAATATATGAAGAGGCAAAAGATAGACCGTCTAAATAATCATTAAACTATAGGAGTGAAGTTTATTCCGAGATCGATAAATATGGAAACACATAAGTTAACACATGGGACATTTAAGGATCATTCTTGTTTTTCTTTCGAATCTAACTATTTGTGTATTATTGAATGTATTATTTAGTTTGGCTTAGTGGTAAATGCATTACTTAATGCAAAAGGGTTGTAAGTTCAATGATTGTTAAGCATAATTTTGTGAAAATGTTTGATTTTTCTTCCTCAATCAGAGACGACACATGTTATCACTTTATTGAGAAAGAAAATTAATTTAATAAATTAAATAAAAATAATTAAAATCTCTTAATTAGGAGAGATTATATCATAGACCCGACTCGTCACATTAGATGTGGTCCCTAACAATGAAAACTACTAATTTCACCACTAATCATTCATTTCATTAATATAATTTTTTTTAAAAATATATTTTTTAAATAACATGAAAAAGATGAATAAAAATTCATTGGTTGGGAAAAAATGACTTGAAAGATAGTGGCGAAGTGGGTGGTTATAATTAGATGTGACCATGATTGATATGGTAAGCTAGACTCATGATATAATTTCTACCTAATTAGGGATATATGTTACCACTTTTTAAATATCAATACTAACCCCACAGTTAGATATTTTTTTATATAATTTATTTTTGATTGAAGGGTTCAATAAGCCCTTAAAATTTTGTAAAAAAATCAATTAAGTCCTTAAATTTTTGTACCCAATTAAGCCCTCAAACTCAAGGGAAAAAAAATCAATTTAGCCCTTAAAATTTTTCAAAAAAAATCAATTAATCTCTTAAACTTTTTTTAAATCTAATTAAGCCCTCAAACTCAGGAGAAAAAAAAAATCAATTTGGCCCTTTAACCAACTTTGACCGTTAACTTTAATATTTTTTGATTTTTTAACATGTGTTGCAACAAAATAATATCACTAGTCATTTTTAGGAACTTTTAAAACTTAATTTTTAAAATTATATAAAAATGCTGAAAAAATATTTTAATTCCAAAATTTAATTTAAAATAATAAATAATAATTTTTAAAAAATAAAAAACTAAACTATTTAAATATTAGTATCCAATTATAAAAAAAATATTTTTATATTTTAAAATAATTTGAGTTTTCAGGATTTTTTAATAATTTTTTTATATTTTTTATATATTTTTAAAAATTTAAAATTTCCTAAAAAGATAAGTGTTATTATCTTGTTGCAACACGTGTCAAAGAGAAAAACGTTAAAGTTAATGGTCAAAGTTGGTCAAAGGGTCAAATTAATTTTTTTTCTTGAGTTTGAGGGCTTAATTGGATGTAAAGAAACTTTAAAGGCTTAATTGATTCGTTACTAACTTAATATACAACTATAAATTCCAAATAAATTTAAATATAAAATTATCATACAAAAAATAATTCATTTGTTAAATTAAAATTATTTTAATTGATTCGTTACTAACTTAATACAGCATAATTGATTAAAATTTGAAAACGAATAAATTTTTTTAAATTAAATAATTTAAAGATTTTAAAGAACTTCTGTGTTAAAAAAAGGCATAAAGATAATTTTTAGGCATAAAGATACTTTTAACCCCTAACGTTTATAGTTTTTTTCGTTTTGGCCCTTATTCTATTTTTGGGATAAATTTAGCCTTTAACCTATATCTTTTTGACAATTAGCTTATTTTTAACTAGCTTGATGACTGGACCGTTAAAATTTAACGATGATATATATATGGAATATAATTTTAAATGACATGGAATGTAACCTATCGGATATATATATATATATGGAATATAATTTTATTCTAATATAAAATATAAAATATAAAATAATTAATATTCAAATAAAATATTAAAAATTAATTAATTCTAAAATAAAAGATTATTAAACATTCTTAACCCTAACTACGATAAAATGAAAATTTTATTCGAATTATGTTTATATTTTTTATTATATTTTTTATTCTAAAATGAAAATATAAGCACAATTTGAATAAGATTTTGATTTTATCGTAATTAGGGTTAAGAATGTTTAATAATCTTTTATTTTAGAATTAATTAATTTTTAATATTTTATTTGAATTTTAATTGTTTTATATTTTATATTAGAACAAAATTATATTCTATATATATATTTGATAGGTTACATTCCATGTCATTTAAAATTATATTCCATATATATATATCATCATTAAATTTTTAACGGTCCAATCATCAAGCTAGTTAAAAAATAAGTTATTTGTCAAAAATATATAGGTTGATGGCTAAATTTATCCCAAAAATAGAATAAGGGCCAAAACGACAAAAACTATAAACGTTAGGGGTTAAAAGTATCTTTATGCCTAATTTTTACCCTTAACGTTTATATTTTTTTTATCATTTTGGTCCTTATTCTTTTTTGGGATAAATTTAGCCCTTAACCTATGTCTTTTTAACAAATAACTCATTTTTTAACTATTATGATAACTGAACCGTTAACAATTTAATAATGATGACATGTCATATATGTATATAATAATATATTTTAAATGATTTAACATCTAGTATATCAAATACATACACGTGGAATATATTTTATTCCAATGTAAAAATATAAAACAATTAAAATTTTAAATAAAATATTAAAAATTAATTTTTTATTCATTAAAAGTAATTAAATCTAAAATAAAAGGCTACTAAACATTCTCAACCTTAACTATAGTAAATCTAAAAAGGTATGAACATAATTTGAAAAGAAAGAATTTTGTATAGTTTATTACCGGTGAATCAAAGATAAAAGATTTTAATAATAATCAATTGGATTTTTATTATTTTAGTTTAGAATTTAGGTATTTTAGTTTTAATCTAAATCGAACTTTTAGGGTTTTATAAAATATTTTAGTTTAGTTAGGGTTGAGAATATTTAGCAAATTTTTATTTTGGATTTAATTAATTTTTAATATTTTATTTAAATTTTAATTGTTTTATATTTTATACTGGAATAAAATTGTATTCTATATATATATTTAATAGGTTAAATTCTATGTCATTTAAAATATATTATCACATATGACATGTTATCATTATTAAATTTTTAACGGTTTAGTTATCATGGTAGTTAGAAATGAGTTATTTATTAAAAAAACATAAGTTAAGGGTTAAATTTATCCCAAAAAAGAATAAGATCCAAAATGATAAAAAAATATAAACGTTAAAAGGTAAAAATTATCTTTATACCTTAAAAAAAATAATTAAATAGGTAATATCATTTTTATCTTTTACTATTTGTATGTATATGGTAATTTGTTCAGTAAAAATATTGTTTATGGTAACTGCAATCTCTGTTTTTTAATATTTTTCAGCACAAATGGATAGTATAAATACCCAATACATGTATATATTTTGCATTCATTCACCTTCATCGATCTCTAAATTTTGAATTTAATACATTCGGAATTATGAATTCATCTACCACCAATGCTCTTCTCTTCGTTTTGCTCGTAACTTTTTGTTAGTATATTCATTATTTCTCTATTTCAATATTTTATTATTATATATACACGGATTAGATTCAATTACATAGTATGAAACCCTCCAAATTTTATACGTTTTTAGATCTTTGGATGACTGAAACAGATGATTCAGGTTTGTTGCTTATATGATTTTATTTTTCAGGTGTATCAATCTCGGAGGTAAAATCATGTGAAAGAGACGTAGATTGTTCGGGCTTCGAGTGTCCTCACGGAAGCACCTATTGTGACGAGAAAACCCAAACATGCCAGTGTTATTGGCGCGGACCTCCGTCTAACGTGGTATCGGTAGCGGATCGGGGAACTCAATGTCGGAACGCTGCAGACTGTGTCGAACTTTGTAATAGACCACACTGCAAAGAGTATAAATGTTTGGATGGCCTTTGTTTGTCGGTGTAGTGTCTAAAAAATATGTTGATACCAAAATTTTGGCCATTCAATGATGTCATTGACATATGGAAAATTGTACCAAAATTTTGGTGAATAAAAATTGCGATGAAAGAATCGATTTGTCCCCGTTTCATTTAGATTCAAATTTTGATACATATTATTTTAGTTTTTTCGCGACTGTTTGAAAATCGAGACGTGTGGAACATAGACTAGCGAGTTAATATTTGGAAAATCAAGTTTTATTTGCTTTTAATTAAAAGACCAAAGTTTATTAAAAAACGTATATTATTTTAATTTTAAAAATTGATTTGGAGTCGCCACCGGCCACTTTGATAGGCTAGACACCATGAAACAAACCAGAGATTCATTAAAAATATTTGAGTTCGGGAGTCGGTTACGTGTAAGGACGACCCTTACAAACGCCCAAAATTTATACCTTATTAATTACACGTTGCACTTTGGTATTTTGAATATAGATATTAATTTAATTCTTTATTGTTAACTAAACATCGCTCGAATTGAAGATATCCTTTTGAATAAGAATATACATTTCTTTTAAACACGAGCTTGAATAAGACGTCCTCTAGATAGGAAACCTTACCCGAATTTAAAGAAACGTAAATTCTGCCTCAAAAAGTTTAAATGCATGATCATTTATTATCTTGTTTATTTTAAGTCCTAACCTAGAAAGGCTCCATTAATTAAGTGTTTAAAACCCTATTATTAATTTTACCAAGTTTATGATAACATCCGAATGCTCGGACACTACCATCTTGTCACTTAATAAAATTAATATTATTAATGTCACTAATTATTTACCTAATCAATTTTATTTAATTCTAATCCTAAATTAATGAGTCAATTTTTAGGTTTTGATAACATATCAATTCGATATCAAAGTACACTCTTTAGGCCAACATCATGGTACGTCAAAACACCAACCTTTTAGTGTATCCGAGGTATAAGATTTAAATGCTAACATTACTAAATTATCTCCCTATTTAATTAATTAATTAATTAAGGCGACTAATCCTAGAAGGCTCTAAATTAATTAACTAAATGAGAATTAAATGTTACCCTAGAATAACATACTTCATGATTTTTTTTTAAAAAAATTCAAACAAAATAAATATATACTTAAAAAACATAAATAAATAAAACAATATATAAGAAGACTAAGTTACTTTTATTAGAGACATGAGAGTTCAATTACACCAAGAAATATAAAGGGACTTGCAAGGCATGAGACGAGCATTAAAAGGCAAAAAAAAGACCGAGGATGAAGTTTAGACTTAACTAGGTTAGGATAAATTAATTTTTAACTTAGAAAAATTTTAATTAAATTCAATTAAGTATCCAATTAAATTAATCCTAAGTCTTAAAATTAAACTAGCCCTAATTAAAGTCTGAGTTGTTCGAATTTTAGGCCTAGGGTTCAAATTAGGGTCAAACTAGATCTAATTAGATTAAATTAATTAAATTCCATCTTAGAAATTAAATTAAATTCACATGAGAACCTAATTAAATTATTTTTAAGCCTTAAAATTAAATTAAACCTAATTAAAATCTAAATTGATTAAAAAGAGAGTTCAAGATTCGATTTGGGGTCAATTAAGGGGCTAAATTGAGCAAATTTTGAAATTCTAGGCTTTAATTGAGGGTATAGGGACCAAACTGTATTACATCCTAAAAACTGAGTGACCAAAGGGGTAATTTCCCCTTTTTCTTCAAAGGGGCACGGATCCGGGCCTACCTGGATGAAAACACGCGGGTCACCCAGTGCCAAAACGCTGCCGTTTTGGGCATGGGTAACCTCCCCTTCTACCGAGTCAACTCGGCCATTTATTCCTCCCTTCGACCCGGCCGACTCGCTACTCTCCCAAATTCTCTCCAAATAACACCCCAAGCCTAGAAACTCTTACCCAAACGAATCAAGGAGGCCTATTTTACTAAGAGCACTTTGAATGTTCTTCATGTTCATCATGAACATGAAGAACACACCTATTCTCCACCACATGAACCACCACTAAATCCAACCAACCACCGTACTCTGATGACCCCAATTGTTTTTCGACCACCGCCGAATCCGACATCGACTACTTTCGGGCGACCTTCGATCACCGTAAAAGGGCCTAAACACATCGGAAACTACCACAAAAACTGAATCTAACACCTAAACCCATTAAATCGACCTCGATTCAACAAAAACTAACCACTTTTCATCATGATCTAGCCTAAAACCAACCCAAATCAAAATCAAACCACCATAACCGACTTCAAACATCACCAAGAATCTTAAAATAAACTCAAACATGTATTTAATCCGAAATAATGATGGAACAACAATGAAAAGTCGGGGAAACTTA
This sequence comes from Abelmoschus esculentus, assembly GCA_035048815.1. NCBI lineage: Eukaryota > Viridiplantae > Streptophyta > Magnoliopsida > Malvales > Malvaceae > Abelmoschus > Abelmoschus esculentus. The sequence goes on from JAUCBN010000001.1 coordinate 25,195,952, forward strand.
CCTCTAGGATGAATCGATTGTTCTCCCTTCCCCGTGCTTCCTCTGATCGTCCCCTTTTGATTGAAATTTTTCACTGTAACATCCTGTTTTTGGGTTATTAGTTTAGGCTTAGTTAGGGGAATTCGATTCGGGTCGAATTGTGTTCTCCGGTTCATTAATTCCGGGAAAAATAAAATAAGGATATTTTTAATTAAGAAAAATAATAATTTGGAAGGTGGTTTATTTAAAATATGTTTCAAATTTAAAAGAAAATAATTTGGAATTTTATAATGATTTTTAATTATGCTTAATTATGCATAAGTGACCGATTTGTAATTTTTGGAAAATTGGGGGACTACTTTGTAATTTTCGGCAATTATATGTTTTTAGTGACTAAATTAAAAAACAAGCTAAACTTAGAATCATTAGAGGGCCATAAACCCATTTTTAATTTTTAATAATGATTTATTCACCAAAATATGTTTTAATTACTTTAATTAGATTTTTAATCATTTTCTCTCAAAACTACTTTTTCTCTTAATTTTCTCTCATCATTTTCTCTCATTTTCTCTCCACTTTCTCTACATCTTTTCTCTTCAATTCCTTGCTGATTTTTGCATCTTTTTCCACAAAGATTACATCACTTGCATCATCTTTCCATCCTTTACAAAACCTAAGCATCAATTTCATCAAATCTACATCAAATTGCAAGGAATCAAGAAGGGGAAAAATACATATTTTTGGTGAATAGATCTTGAAGGTAATTTTCTGGATTTTTACTCTTTTCTAAGGTTCTTTATTGAAATTCCCAAGTATTAACTTGCTAATCTTTGAATAAAAACTTGATTCTATGTTTTTAATGTTAGATCTAGTGATTTTGTGATATTTTCGTGAAATCTTTTTGGATCTCATTTAATGTTAGAAATTAGATGAATTCAATCATGTTTTTATTTTAATTAAATGATTAATTAAGTCTTGATTTGATATCACATTAATCTAATCTCGGAATAATGCAATCTGTGTAGTTTTAGGGTACTTTTCGGTTGTTTTAGGGTCTGTTTTAGATGCTTTAATGTTGCTGGAGATATAAGGATGGTTTGGATGTGTTTTTGGTTCATAATTGAAGTGGATTAGATTTTAGATTCATTAGGTTTTGGGCTGTTGTTGTTCGGATACGTTTCGGCTTAGTTTTCGGTCTTTTCGGCTAAGTTTTTGGTAGTTTAATGGTGATCGGATGTGGCTGTTGGTTTGAGCATGTTATGATGTGAGAATGCTCTGTTTTTAATGTTGTAGAAGAGGTACAAGAAGAAGCTTGATTGCTGGTTCGTTGGTGCGATCATCGGATAGCAGCGAAAGCTCGTTTCGCTTGTTGGTGAGTGGTTACAGATTTTAAAGTGAATCGCGTTTGGTACGTTTTGTTTTTGGGGGCTATGAAAGAGTGTGAAAACCTTCCATGGTTCAATATTAAGTAAAGTAATTGTTTTGATGAACCGATATGAGTTTCGGCTATTTTTGACAAAGGTATTTTAATGGTAATGCAATGGGATTTATGGAAATGCATGAGCATGTTTTGAATTGATGCATACATGAAAGATACTTGCTGAAATGCATAGCTTATTTAGCATCCATGGTTATGAAAAATTATGAGAAATGATTTGGAATATAATGTGGTTAATTGCCTTATACATGATGGTGCCTTTGGGTATGACTTTGGTTCATTTGTTGAACATATTATGCATGCATTATGAGCAGCAAGTTATCATGCACATTTGATTATGATATTGGCTTAGTGACACTAACTTTAGATTCGAATACGAATAACATGTCATTAGGATTGAGTGCACTATAAAATAAAGAGAATATTGATATTGCCTACACGTAAACAAGGGTGACTTTGTGTCCAACCGTGCGTGGTAGTGCCGCCTACACGTAAACAAGGGTGACTTTGTGTCCAACCATGCGTGTAGAGCTTGCCTATATGTAGGCAAGGGTGACTTTGTGTCCGACCGTGCATATAGTTGACCCATACGTAAACAAGGGTGACTTTGTGTCCAACCGTGCGTAGTGAGGGATAACATGTATACAAGGGTGACTAAGTGTCCGATCGATGCATGTTGGGAAAAAGGATCCGTGTATTCGGTGAACTTAAGGTTCACATTAAGTGGTCACTAGAATGCCAATGTACATACATGAATTTGAGAATAAGATTGTACATCATCTATAAATTGTTTTGTAAAGGTTATGTGAATTCAAGGATGCATATGATTTTAAGAATATGAGCATGAGATGTTAGCATGCATAATTCAATAATGTGTTTCAAATTACGTTTTCTTCATGGTTTAAAATAGATGCATTGATGATTAGTGTAGAGCTTCCTCACTAAGCATGTTTGTTTAAGCTCTCTTTTCATCCTTGCAGAAAAATAAAGGCACTTTGGGCATCGTTCGAGGCAAGGAAACCAAGGGGAAGTTCACTTTAAATTTGGTATGTTTTTGGCAAATAAATTGGGCAAGGCAATGTGTAACACAATCTATGAGAGGAGTGAGCATTTAGGCTTTGTTTCATGTTGTAATAAGACCATCATTGTTTGATTGTTAATTGTTGAACTTTGGATTTATTTGATTTGTTGAAGCATGACTTAGCATGTTTGTTATGTTACTATTCATTCTTTAGTAAGTATGCCTATAGGTCTCCTTGTGATCTTTTCTGATGTTTTGAGGTGTGGTTATGTTGATGGTGATGCCTAGGAATGTTGCATATAGCATCGGGTTATTAATGTTTATGCTTGGGTGGTTTAAATGAGCTTAGTACGTCTCACTCAGTCTAGAACACAGGGGGTATCAAAACACCCTGTGGCAGTATCGATACCCCTATGCCTATTTGGACGTCTGTATCGAACCAGGGTTTGGTACTAAATGCTACTAGACATGTCTATTCCGAAACACCCTATGGCCTGTTTCGAAACAGATGGCCATAGTTCAAACCATGGGTTCACTGGGCACATGTGTTTCGAAACACTTGGCCTAGAAAGTGCAATTTGAGAGTTTTGAATGCATGAAACGTAGGACTTAGTTCATAAATGCTAGAACGTAAAATCAACTAACTAAGATACCTCGTTTGATCTGAATTGTATGATGAATGTGTTAAGCTTGCTTAATTATTAACCGGTGGTTGATTGTGGATATGGTGATGCAATTAGTTCTTTACATTTTGGTCCCTAATCTTGTGTGCGTTTAATTGATCGACTCATAATGAATGAACTGTATCCGTCTCTGTCTTACTTGAGTTAATTACACATAGGGGATTAATCGTGCATCTAGGTAAGATAGAATATAAAAAAAAGTATTACGGTTTTCAGGGTTGTTTATCGGATCAGACCCTCACGGATTTGGTTCGATATTCCCCGTGTGAGCCATTAGTGCTGGTTCCGTCTAAGCCGGGCTAAGGGGGTTACATTTGGTGGTATCAGAGCCAGGTTTGAAAAGTGTGTTGTCCAGGTTGAATAAAATGCGTTGTTGGTTTGTTGAGTGTGTTGTTGGTTGTCAAGTATGTATTTGTTTGCCATGTTTTGTGTTAGTATGTTCGAATGATAGATTGAGTATGATGTGTTTTGTTGTGTGCATACCTATGCGTTGTGAGTGCATCTAGAACGAATATGAGTAAAAGAGGTGGTCAATTACACATTGCCTATGCCAATATGTTTTTAGATGTTCTTCGGTTTCCCTTGGATCTTGCTCGAATGTAAGTTTATTATGTTTTGATATTATGTTTTAAAACTGCATGTTTGAAGTGTTTGGATATGCCTCCGAGACGTGAGACCCGTGCTACCGTGAGCTTGATCACCGATGGTCAGGCCGAGGGAGAGGCGAATGTGAGGGAGGAACCGCTTCCACCTCCTCCACCATTTGGTATGCCACCCACTGGTGTGCCTCCGGTCCTAGTGGGAGGTCAGTTTGGAGACATTGCACCGTTCATACAGGCTATGACGGGTGCGTTTCAAGCAATTATGGCTGGAGTACAAGTACCGGCTCCCGCACCTACCGTTGTAGTTACCTTAGGGCTACCGTTAGAGCATTTGCGTAGTTTGGGAGGTATTGAGTTCCGTGGATCTGATTCGAGTGCAGCTGAGGAGTGGTTGGCCAGTACCGAGAGGATTCTAGATCAGATGGACTGTCAAGATGCCCGTAGGTTGGGTTATGTGGTCTCTCTGCTTTAGGGGGATGCTTATAGATGGTGGACTACCATGAGAGCGGGTGTAGCAGTTGCTAACCTGACTTAGGAGTACTTCAGGACCGCCTTTGTGCAGAATTTCTTGGGTCCGCAGTACGAGGATACGCGGAAGAGGGAGTTTATGTCCCTGGTGCAGGGCACTAGGAGTGTTGCTGACTATGAGATACAGTTTATCCGGTTGAGTCACTATGCTCCTGAGTTGGTTCCTACGGAGCATAAGAGATGTGACAGGTTCCGATATGGTTTGGATCCGGAGATCAAGACATACCTATTGGCTGCGGAGTATACTGAGTTTGATGTTCTCGTTAATCGGGCTGAGGATGTTGAGGAGTCTCTGAGGAAGGCTCAGAAGTCTTCCGATGTTGGGAAGAGGCCTACTGAGGCTAGTAACCAAGGTGGTAAGGGTAAGAGGTTTTGGGACAACCGGTATAGAGCTGATCGACGTCGGGGTAATTTTGGACACGATGGTCGTGCTCAACAGTATGGTAGAGGTGGTGGTGATGAAGCAGTTTGTAACATGTGTTCACGACGCCATCCGGGAGAGTGTTGGTGGGCCACTAGTGCCTGTATGGGTTGTGGATCTAAGGATCACAGGAGGAGAGATTGTCTGAGGTTTACTGGTGAGGCTGGTAACCGAGCTGAGGTTGTCGTGGTACCTGGCAGAGGACGCGGTGGAGGTAGAGGTCCTTTTCAGAGACAGGGAGATGGCCGTAGAGTTTATGCTCAGTGCGGGACCCGTAATGCTACAGATATGGTTGCAGGTACTTTTTCTTTACGGAATGTACCGTTGTTTTCTTTGATAGATTCGGGATCTAACGTATTCTTATGTTTTGAGTGAGCATGCATATATGTTGGATACCCCTGTTGATGTTTTAGATTTGGGAGTTGTGGTTACTAGTTCCTTGGGTGAGACGGTGACCGTTAAAAGGTTGTATAGGAGATGTCCGTTGGAGGTGCAAGGGCATGTCTTTGAGGTTGACTTGATGGAGTTACCGTTTCATGGTTTTTGACCTTATCTTGGGAGTTGATTGGTTAACAGAGCATAGAGATGTGGTGGACTTTGAAAAGAAACGGGTTACTTTGAGGTTGTTGGATGGTAGTGAGGTTGTGGTTAAGAGTGAGTATACGGGATTCTTGTCCAATGTGGTTTCAGCCTTGCAAGTGGAAAAGTTGATGCAGCATGGTGGAGTAGCATATCTAGCTTATGTGATGAATCCGGGTATAGAAGAGGTTCGGGTGTAGGACATTCGAACATTATGTGACTTTCCGGAAGTTTTTCCTGAGGAGTTACCAGGATTACCTCATGATCGTGATGTGGAGTTTAGTATCGAGACCTATGCTTGTACTAATCCGGTGTCCATTGCTCCTTATCGTATGGCACCTAAGGAGTTAAAGGAGCTAAAGATGTAGTTGCAAGAGTTGCTTGACCGTGGTTTCATACGACCAAGTGTGTCACCATGGGGTACACCGGTGTTGTTTGTGAAGAAGAAAGATGGCACGATGAGGATGTGCATTGATTATCGGTAATTGAATAAGTTGACCGTGAAGAATAAGTATCCTTTGCCGAGGATTGATGATTTGTTTGATCAGTTTTAAGGAGCAAGTATGTTCTCGAAGATTGATTTAAGATCGGGGTACTATCAGTTGAAGGTGAAAGAGGGTGATGTGTTGAAAACGACTTTTCGAACAAGGTATGGTCATTATGAGTTTTTGGTGATGCCGTTTGGTTTAACGAATGCCCCCTGCTGCTTTTATGGATATGATGAACCGTGTGTTTCATGAGTACTTGGATCAGTTTGTGGTGGTGTTCATAGATGATATCCTCGTGTATTCACGTACCGAGGAAGATCATGATCGGAATTTGCGGTTGGTGATGCAAGCGTTGAAAGAGAACCAGTTGTATGCTATGTAAGTGTGAGTTTTGGTTAAAAGAGGTGGTGTTTCTTGTTCATATGGTGTCGGAAAAGGTATTAGTGTTGATCCAAAGAAGTTAGCGACTGTTATGGGTTGGAAGCAACCGAGATCGGTGTTAGAGGTTCGGAGTTTCCTAGGTTTGGCTGGGTATTATCGTAGGTTCGTTGAGGATTTTTCGAGCATTGCTGCTCCTATGACCAAGTTGTTGCAAAAGAAGGTTCCTTTTGAGTGGAAACAAAATCAACAAAAGAGTTTTGAGAAGTTGAAAGAAGTGTTGACTAGTGCAATAGTGTTGGTACAACCCGAATCCGGTAAGGATTTTGTGGTTTATAGTGATGCATCGTATGTTGGTCTTGGGTGTGCTTTGATGCAAGAAGGGAAAGTTGTAGCTTATGCTTCTAGACAGTTGAGGGTGCATGAAAAGAATTATCCGACACATGATTTGGAGTTGGCGTCGGTGGTTTTTGCCTTGAAGATTTGGAGACATTATTTGTATGGAGAGAAGTGTACTATATACACGGATCATAAGAGTTTGAAGTATCTCATGTCACAAAAGGATTTGAATCTTAGGCAACGAAGATGGATGGAGTTGCTTAAGGGCTATGATTTATCTATTGAGTATCATCCGGGGAAAGCCAATGTAGTAGTCGATGCTTTGAGCCGTAAGGCGGCGGTTGAGTTGAGAGCAATGTTTGCTAGGTTGAGTATTTCTAAGGAAGGTGGTTTAGTGGCGGAGTTGCAAGTAAAACCTGTTTTGGTTGAGATGATCAAAGTGAAACAGTTGGAGGATGAGACTTTGGTACCTTTTGTGGAGGATATTGCTGAGGGTAGGCCGACCGATTATCATTTTGATGGTGATGAGGTATTGTGTTTTAGAGGTCGGATTGTGGTGCCAGATGATCAGGAGTTAAGGAAAGCTATCTTGGTGGAGGCTCATACTAGTCCGTTTGCTATGCATCCGGGTAGTGTGAAGATGTATAGAGATATCAAAAGTGTGTACTTTTGGGTTGGTTTAAAGAGAGATGTGACGGAGTTTTTTCTCGTTGTATGGTGTGTTAGCGAGTGAAAGCTGAACATCAATTCCCTGCAGGTTTGTTGCAACCGATTCAAGTTCCGAAATGGAAATGGGAGAGAGTTACCATGGATTTTGTGACGGGGTTACCTTTAACGCCGTCCAAAAAGGATTCTATATGGGTGATTGTCGATAGGTTTACGAATTGTGCACATTTTCTTGCCGTGCATACGATGTACTCCATGGATAAGTTGGCAGATTTGTATGTTTCTGAGGTGGTGAGATTGCATGGGGTGCCTAAGTCGATCATATCGGATAGAGATCCGCGGTTTACATCCAAGTTTTGGAGGAGTTTGCAGACAGCTTTGGGTACGAGGCTTAGTTTTAGTACGGCTTATCATCCACAGACGGATGGACAGTCTGAGCGTGTTATTCAGACTTTGAAGGATATGTTGAGATGTTGTGTTATCGAGTTTCAAGGTTCTTGGGAGAAGCAATTGCCGTTGGTAGAGTTTGCTTATAATAATAGTTTTCAGACGAGTATATAGATGGCACCGTATGAGGCGTTATATGGGCGTAAGTGTCGTACACCTTTGTGTTGGAAGGAAGTTGGACAGAAGTATGTATCTTTGCCTCAAGTGTTGAAGGATACGGATGAGAAAGTTAAGTTGATATGTACTAAACTTAAGGAAGCTTCGGATAGGCAGAAATCCTATGCCGATTTGAAACGTAGGGAGATAGAGTATGATGTTGGGGACAAGGTGTTTCTTAAGGTTTCTCCATGGAAGAAGGTGATGAGGTTTGGACGTAATGGTAAGTTGAGTCCACGTTTTATTGGACCATATGAGGTGTTGGAGCGTGTTGGTCCTATTGCTTATAGGTTGAGGCTGCCGGAGGAGTTGAGTAAGATGCATGATGTTTTTCATGTATCAATGCTTCGTAGATATAGATCGGATCCTTCTCATGTTGTTCCGGTTGAGGAGATCGAGTTAAGAGAGGATATGAGTTATGAGGAAGAACCGGTGAGGATTTTGGATGTAGATACAAAGGTTCTTCGAGGGAAGACCATAGATTTGGTTAAAGTGCTTTGGAAACACCGAGGTGTGGAAGAAGCAACTTGGGAGACAAGGAAAAGCATGGAGGAGCAGTTTCCTCACTTGTTTACTTTAGGTAAATTTCGAGGACGAAATTTTCTTAAGAGGGGGAGAGTTGTAACATCCCGTTTTTGGGGTTATTAGTTTAGGCTTAGTTAGGGGAATTCGATTCGGGTCGAATCGGGTTCTCCAGTTCATTAATTCCGGGAAAAATAAAATAAGAATATTTTTAATTAAGAAAAATAATAATTTGGAAGGTGGTTTAAAATGTTTAAAATATGTTTCAAAATTAAAAGAAAATAATTTGGATTTTTATAATGATTTTTAATTATGCTTAATTATGCATAAGTGACCGATTTGTAATTTTTGGAAAATTGGGGGACTACTTTGTAATTTTCGGCAATTATATGTTTTTAGTGACTAAATTGAAAAGCAAGCTAAACTTAGAATCCTTAGAGGGCCATAAACCCATTTCTAATTTTTAATAATGATTTATTCACCAAAATATGTTTTAATTACTTTAATTAGATTTTTAATCATTTTCTCTCAAAACCACTTTTTCTCTTAATTTTCTCTCCACTTTCTCTACATCTTTTCTCTTCAATTCCTTGCTGATTTTTGCATCTTTTTCCATAAAGATTACATCACTTGCATCATCTTTCCATCCTTTACAAAACCTAAGCATCAATTTCATCAAATCTACATCAAATTGCAAGGAATCAAGAAGGGGAAAAATACATATTTTTGGTGAATAGATCTTGAAGGTAATTTTCTGGATTTTTACTCTTTTCTACGGTTCTTTATTGAAATTCCCAAGTATTAGCTTGCTAATCTTCGAATAAAAACTTGATTCTATGTTTTTAATGTTAGATCTAGTGATTTTGTGATGTTTTTGTGAAATCTTTTTGGATCTCATTTAATGCTGGAAATTAGATGAATTCAATCACGTTTTTATGTTAATTAAATAATTAATTAAGTCTTGATTTGATATCACAATAATCTAATCCCGGAATAATGCAATCTGTGTAGTTTTAGGGTGTTTTTCGGTTGTTTTAGGGGCTGTTTTAGATTATTTAATGTTTCTGGAGATATAAGGATGGTTTGGATGTGTTTATGGTTCATAATTGAAGTGGATTAGATGTTAGATTCATTAGGTTTTGGGCTGTTGTTGTTTGGATGCGTTTCGGCTTAGTTTTCGGTCTTTTCGGCTAAGTTTTTGGTAGTTTAATGGTGATCAGATGTGGCTGTTGGTTTGAGCATGTTATGATGTGAGAATGCTCTATTTTTAATGTTGTAGAAGAGGTATAAGAAGAAGCTTGATTGCTGGTGCGTTGGTGCTATCATCGGATAGCGGCGAAAGCTCGTTTCGCTTGTTGGTTAGTGGTTATGGATTTTAAAGCGAATCGCGTTTGGTACGTTCTGTTTTTGGGGGCTATGAAAGAGTGTGAAAACCTTCCATGGTTCAATATTAAGTAAAGTAATTGTTTTGATGAACCGATATGAGTTTCGGCTATTTTTGAAAAAGGTATTTTATTGGTAATGCAATGGGATTTATGGAAGTGCATGAGCATGTTTTGAATTGATGCATACATGAAAGATACTTGCTGAAATGCATAGCTTATTTAGCATCCATGGTTAAGAAAAATTATGAGAAATAATTTGGAATATAATGTGGTTAATTGCCTTATACATGATGGTGCCTTTGGGTATGACTTTGGTTCATTTGTTGAACATATTATGCATGCATTATGAGCAGCAAGTTATCATGCACATTTGATTATGATATTGGCTTAGTGACACTAACTTTAGATTCGAATACGAATAACATGTCATTAGGATTGAGTGCACTATAAAATAAAGAGAATATTGATATTGCCTACACGTAAACAAGGGTGACTTTGTGTCCAACCGTGCGTGGTAGTGCCGCCTACACGTAAACAAGGGTGACTTTGTGTCCAACCATACGTGTAGAGCTTGCCTATATGCAGACAAGGGTGACTTTGTGTCCGACCGTGCATATAGTTGACCCATACGTAAACAAGGGTGACTTTGTGTCCAACCGTGCGTAGTGGGGGATAACATGTATACAAGGGTGACTAAGTGTTCGATCGATGCATGTTGAGAAAAAGGATCCGTGTATTCGGTGAACTTAAGGTTCACATTAAGTGGTCACTAGAATGCCAATGTACATACATGAATTTGAGAATAAGATTGTACATCATCTATAAATTGTTTTGTAAAGGTTATGTGAATTCAAGGATGCATATGATTTTAAGAATATGAGCATGAGATGTTAGCATACATGATACAATAATATGTTTCAAATTACGTTTTCTTCATGGTTTAAAATAGATGCATTGATGATTAGTGTAGAGCTTCCTCACTAAGCATGTTTGTTTAAGCTCTCTTTTCATCCTTGCAGAAAAATAAAGGCACTTTGGGCATCGTTCGAGGCAAGGAAACCAAGGGGAGGTTCACTTTAAATTTGGTATGTTTTTGGCAAATAAATTGGGCAAGGCAATGTGTAACACAATCTATGAGAGGAGTGAGCATTTAGGCTTTGTTTCATGTTGTAATAAGACCATCATTGTTTGATTGTTAATTGTTGAACTTTGGATTTATTTGATTTGTTGAAGCATGACTTAGCATGTTTGTTATGTTGCTATTCATTCTTTAGGAAGCATGCCTATAGGTCTCCTTGTGATCTTTTCTGATGTTTTGAGGTGTGGTTATGTTGATGGTGATGCCTAGGGATGTTGTATATAGCATCGGGTTATTAATGTTTATGCTTGGGTGGTTTAAATGAGCTTAGTACGTCTCACTCAGTCCAGAACACAGGGGGTAGCAAAACACCCTATGGCAGTATCGATACCCCTATGCCTATTTGGACGCCTGTATCGAACCAGGGTTCGGTACCAAATGCTACTGGACATGTCTGTTCCGAAACACCCTATGGCCTGTTTCGAAACAGATGGCCATAGTTCGAACCATGGGTTCACTGGGCACATGTGTTCTGAAACACTCCAAGGCTGTTTCGAAACACTTGGCCTAGAAAGTGCAATTTGAGAGTTTTGAATGCATGAAACGTAGGATTTAGTTAATAAATGCTAGAACGTGAAATCAACTAACTAAGATACCTTGTTTGATCTGAATTGTATGATGAATGTGTTAAGCTTTCTTAATTGTTAACCGGTGGTTGATTGTGGATATGGTGATGCAATTAGTTCTTTACATTTTGGTCCCTAATCATGTGTGCGTTTAATTGATCGACTCATAATGAAGAACTGCGTCCGTCTCTGTCTTTCTTGAGTTAATTACACATAGGGGATTAATCGTGCATCTAGGTAAGATAGAATATAAAAAAAAGTATTACGGTTTTCAGGATCGTTTATCGGATCGGACCCTCACGGGTTTGGTTCGATATTCCCCGTGTGACCCATTAGTGTTGGTTCCGTCTAAGCCGGGCTAAGAGGGTTACATTCACACTGTTCAAGCTTCCGCCCCGATAACGTCCAACCTCCCCTATTTCAATCTATCGTCCTCCTTTTAAAGGACTTGAATCCAAATTCCTAAGAACAATCAAATTCCACCCTCTCCTAAAATCACTCAACCTAACAACCCTCTAATTCAGAAATCTTTACTTCTCTTATTCTTTCCGTTTTTTATTTTATTTATATTTTTTATCCTATTTTTAATTATTTGTTTTATTTGAAACACCTAAAATTCGGGTGTAATAGTCGTCCCTCTTTGCTCAATGCTGCGGAACAGGAGATGAGCAAAGACTGAAAAAACACGAATTTTGTTTAAGCCTTTTGGTCGAAGTTTGAAGTTGTTCTCATTACGAAATTCTTCAAACTCATCAAATGACGAAAATCGAGGTTGTTCTTCTTCTTATAAAATTCCTCGTCCCCGGGAAATCTGGAGCTGTTCTTCTTATTATAAAATTCTCCAGGTCAAAAGTGATAAAATCCGAGGTTGCTCTTCTTATTACGAAATTCCTCGTATCTCATGGAATTTGGAGTTGTTCTTCTTATTACGAAATTCTCCAAACTCATCGAGAGGTACAGCTCGAGGTTGTTCTTCTTATTACGAAATTCTTCATCTTCGGGAAATCTGGAGCTGTTCTTCTCATTACAAAATTCTCCAGATAAAAAGTGATGGAATCTGAGGCTGTTCTTTTTATTACAAAATTCCTCATATTTCATCATATCTTTCGGGACTCACGCCAAGAATGCTGTCAATAATATTGAATCATTTCTTATAGGTTCTTGAATCCTGTTTAACAAAAATATTATGCATTATTAATATTCTCCTAATGCAGTTGTTTCTATTATGATGCATGAGTACTGCCTAGAAGGGTATGCATTATCAGTCAATTTGTCGCTTTGAAGAGTCCGATTGTTTCCCTTTCTTCTTCGCATTCATGGTCATGTCTCGATTCTTCATCTCACATATAAAGGGCAATCTTTGATGATTGTCTTCCTCATAAAGCTGCATTGAAGCGTTCTTTCGGGTCAGATTTTGTTTGAATGTCAGATTTCCTCATAAACTTCTAAAACATAGTGATGACGAAAGATTTACTGTATTCATTAATTCACATTAGTTCACTAGCACGATGCTTTGGATAGAATTGAAGACTCAGAAGAAAAAAATGAATATCTTTACTGGAGTTTTTTATAAGTTTATGACAAGCATGTAAAAACAGTCATGGCAAACCAATTAGAAGAAAAATTAAGAAACAAAATGCAAATTCCCAAGCGCTTATCACATGTGATCATCTGGGCCTTTTCCCGAGATATAGATTTAAAGTAGATCTGCTTGTCTAGCAGTTCTTCAAGTGAGTATCCAACTTTGCGAACATGAAGACCCTTCCGAACTACTTGACAACGAGAGGTATGAATTGTCGGATGCCTATTATCGTGCATTTGAGCTGTCCTTCCTAGTTTTCGACCCAAATTGTCCTTTGGTATCGAGACGCCCTTTGCGGGTTTTCATCTCGACCCCTCCTTTCTTTCTTTTCACCATTTTTTATGAAACGCCCTTTCGGGTTTTGGCTTCATTTTCTTTTTCTCTTTTTCTTTTCTCTTTTTTTCTTTTCTTTTTCTTTGTATTCTTCAGGCGTAATATTTCTCAACTGAATCGAAATTCACTGGCTTGTGTAATTCTTGTCCGTCCATTTCAGTCAAGATCATTGCGGCCCCGGAAAAGGCCTTTTTGACAACATATGACCCTTCCCAATTCGGCATCTATTTCCCTCAGAAATCACGATGTATAGGCAAGATCTTTTTAAACACTAGATCACCCTCTCGAAATTCTCGTGGTTGAAACTTTCTTATTATGAGCTCGAATCATCCGTTTATGATACATTTGGCTATAGCAGATAGCTTTTAACCGCTTTTCTTCGATTAGATTCAACTGATCCAAACGAATCTATACCTACTCCGTATCATCTAGTTTCACTTATGAAAATACTCGAAGAGATGAATTTTCAAATTCTAGTGGTAACACTGCTTCAGTCCCGTAAACCAGAGAATATGGCGTTGCCCCAGTAGAAGTTATCGTCGAAGTTCGATACGCAAACAAGACAAAAGGAAGCCTTTCATACCAGTCTTTGTATGTTTCTGTCATTTTTGATATGATCTTCTTGATGTTCTTGTTAGCTGCCTCAACCGCTCCATTCATCTTCGGTCGGTATGCCACAGAGTTGTGATGAATTATTTTGAACTGCTCACAGGTTTCTGCTATCAATCTGTTGTTGAAATTGGTAGCATTGTCTGTGATGATTCGTTCTGACAGACCATATCGCTAAATAATCTCTTTTTTCAAGAACTTGCAAATTGTTATTCTCATGATGTTAGTATAAGAAGCGACTTCTATCCATTTGGTGAAATGATCGATAGCCACTAGGATAAAGCGATGCCCATTTGAAGCCTTGGGGTGAATCTGCCTAATTACATCTAATCCCCAAACAACAAAAGGCCAAGGTGAATTCATTGTATGTAATGGTACTAGAGGAGAATTGATTTTATCTACATAGATCTGACATTTGTGACACTTTTTGGCATACTCTATGCAATCTTCTTCCATAGTGGACCAGTAGTATCCGTATCTTATTATTTTTCGTGCTATCGAGAAACCATTGGCGTACGTACCGCAAATTTCACCATGCACTTCTTCAAGAATAATTTTAGCTTCACGAGCACTAACACATCTTAGTAACACCTGATCTCTGCTCTTTCTGTATAAGACGTTACCACCCAACACATATCCGGCAACTATTCTTTTAATCTTTCTTTTGTCAATATCATTTGCTCCAAGTGGATAAGCTTGGAACTTGATGTATTGTAGAATATTGAAATACCAAGGATTATCATCTTCTTCTTCCATGTTGTAGCAATAAGCGTATGTCTCATAACTCTGCATTCGGATTAGTATCATATCCCCCGATCTGTTTGCTTAGAATACTGAAGCCAGTTTAGCTAAGGTATCCACCATTTAGTTGTCCTCTCTAGGAAGGTATACAAATGTTATCTCTTCAAATTCTTCAATTAGCTCTAATATCAACTTCCGATATTCTATCAACTTCGTGTCTTTGGTCTCCCATTCTCCGCGTAGCTAATAAACAACTAAGGCTGAATCTTCGTATATCTTCAAGGCCTTTATCTTTCTTTCTATTGCAGCCCTCAATCCCATAACACATGCTTCATACTCAGCCATATTGTTGGTGCACAAAAATTCCAACTTGCTCGTGAGAGGATAATGTATTCCATCTGGAGATATCAACACAGCTCCAATTCCACGTCCCCGGGCATTAACTACCCCATCAAAATACAACCTCCATTTTTGCATTTCTTCATTTTCTTCAACATAAATGGTCATCACATCCTCATCAGAAACTCTACTTGAAAGAAAGTCAGCTATAACACTCCCTTTAACTACCTTCTAACTAACATACAATATATCGAATTCAAACAATAATATTTGCCAACGTGCTAATCTCCCGGTCAATGCGGGTGCTTCCATCAGAAACTTTAATGGGTCAAGCTTCGATATCAACCACGTGGTATGGTATAACATATATTGCCTGAGTCGACGAGTAACCCAAACAAGCGCAGAACATATCTTTTGGATAAACGGGTATCGTACTTTACACTCAGTAAATTTCTTACTCAGGTAATAAATTGCTCTTTCCTTCTTTCCAGTGTCATCATGTTGCCTCAGCACACACCCAATGAAATTCTCGAACACCGTAAAGTAGAGGATTAATGGTCTTTCAAGAATAGGTGCCATCAATACTGATGTGTTTGACAAGTATTGTTTGATCTTGTCCAATGTTTTTTGACATTCATCACTCCACTCACTTGGGTTATTCTTTCGTTACAGTTTAAATATTGGATCATATTTATCGGTTAACTCAGAAATAAACCGAGAGACATAGTTCAATCTTCCGAGGAAACCTCGAACTTCTTTCTGTGTCTTTGGAGGCGATAAATTTTGAATTGCCTTGACCTTATCGGGGTCGATTTCGATACCCCATCTGCTAACCACAAAACCAAGTAGCTTGCTGGATGTAACCCCGAACGTACACTTATTAGGGTTAAGCTTCAACTGATATTTTTGTAGTCTTTGGAACAACTTTTTCAAATCCTGAACATGTTCATCCTCTGTTTGAGAATTGGCTATCATATCATCCACGTAAACTTCAATTTCTTTATGCATCATGTCATGAAACAGTGTCACCATGTCTCTCTGATATGTGGCCCCGACATTCTTCAACCCGAAAGATATGACTTTATAACAAAACGTGCTCCCATAGTGTGGTAAAAGTTGTTTTCTCCATATCTTCTGGATTCATTTTAATCTGATTGTAACCCGAGAACCCATCCATGAAAGACAACCACGAATGCCCTAAAGTATTGTCCACCAGAACATCTATATGAGGTAGAGGAAAATTATCTTTCGGGCTTGCCCTGTTCAGATCCCTGTAATCCACGTACATCCGTACTTTTCCATCTTTCTTCGGTATTGGAACTATGTTTGCTACCCACTCTGGGTATGCTAACGCCTATAAGAAGTCTGTTTCGATATGTTTTTGTACCTCTTCTTTAATTTTCAACAACATTTTCGGTCTCAACCTTTTGAGATTCTGTTGTACGGGGTTACATTCTGGTCTGATGGGCAGCTTGTGAACCACGATATCAGTGTTCAACCCTGTCATATCTTGACAAGACCATGCAAATACATTACTGAATTCTCGCAATAAATCTATCAAATTTTGTTTTGCCCCTGAAGGAAACGCTGCTCTGATCATAACTTCTTTTTCCCCTTCTTCAGTACCCAAATTCAGAACCTCTATCTCTTCTTTGTGGGACATGATTTGTTTATCTTATTTCTCTACCAATCTTAGTAATTCTTTAGGAACTTCATAGTCTAGTTATCTTCACACTTATTGATTTCTGTTAGACAAGAGATCTTTTTCAAATCTGTTTCAGGCTTAGGCACAGAATCATTCATGCAATCATTGATTAGGAACCTGCGAAGAAAACTTGTATATTTGGATGAGAATAATAAATGGATAAATAAAGAAATGGATGAAGGGAATGAAGGAAAATAAAATGTTTTCCATTCAAGAAGGGGAAAAACATCTTTATTTGCAAGTGAAAAATATGAAAAAAACCCTTAACATAAAATCTCCTATACTCATGGGTAAAAGCACAGGGTGGTTTATGACATTACTCTGTTTTGAAAACTACATATAAATCTTCTATGGTCCAATTCTTCAGAGTCTCACCAGGGAAGCATGGATGGATTTTCTTCAGAAAATTCATCCTTGGTCCTTCAAAAATTCCTCCCACCATCAAACCATCGAAAGCATCCCAAATATTTTTTCCTCCTACAGCCTGATAGACTCTTGACGATTCTTCTCCGCTTGTTCAGTGACATTCAAAAATCCATGAGAAATGAATTCAATCTTTGAATTCAACGAGATTGGCTTCTTAATTGTGGCTTTTCCATATTTATTCCAATATACCTCGATTGAAAAACCTAACCCAGGTCGACCCTTTTTCATAACCACGTGCCTTGGGCGTAAACTTACTTGCAACCTTCTTCCCAATCCTCTTCCAGCTCTGACTCCTTTACCAAGAGTTTGCTTAACAGTCATCTATGTGCAGTTCGACAACCTCAAGTATGGGAACTTAGTACCTTCAACAAAAAATACGGCGTTGATGAACTCCAAAGCCCTGAAAGAACACTCTAACGTCTCCGCATTCGCTTGAACGTATGGCGTATCAGTGGAAGATGATGCTATAATGTCTTCCTCTGCCCCAACACACACAAGCTTTCCATCTACTACAAATTTCAACTTCTGGTGCAGAGATGACGGCACTGCCCCGACAGAATGAATCCAAGGTCTTCCGAGCAAATAATTATAAGTGGGCTTGATATCCATTACAACACAATCCACATTGTATACGGACGACCCAATCAACAGCAACACCTTTATCTTGCCCAACACGTCCATCGTACTTCTATCAAATACTCTAACCATATTTTGGTAGCTTTTCATGCGAGCAACGTCTATGGGTAACCTTTACAAAGTTGCCATAGGTAAAACGTTCAGTGCTAAACAATTATCAATTAGTACTTCTGTCACAACATGATCCTTGTAGTGAGTCGTGATGTTTAAAGCTTTGATAAACCTCATTCCACCGTCTGAGATCTCATCATCAGTAAACGTTATATAATTATCCGTCATGATACGATTAACAATCTGATCAAACTCGTTCACTGATATATCCTTTGGAACGAAGGTCTGGTTCAATACCTTTAATAAAGCATCACGGTATCCCCCGGAGCTCAATAACAGATCAAGAATGAAGATTCTAGCTAGTTGTCTTTTCAACTGCTCAACAATATTATACTCACTGTGCTTCAAGAATCTCAAAAATTCATGCGCTTGTTCCTCGGTAACAGGCTCATTTACCTTCGGAACCGGATCCGCAAAAATTTTCTTTTTCTCAGCATTATTGGTCTTATCTTCTTCTTTATCTTGAGATGGTGAGTAACACCTTCCACTTCTCGTGAAATGTCCTACCTCGTTCATTGGCTCCTCCATTTCGACTTTATTGTTGGCTTCGGGTTTCTCTGGTTGAATCTCCTTGGCAGACTTTGAATTACTTGGCCCAGTCACACTTGCAGCATAATTCCATGAAACCCTTTGTGTAACTTTGAACGAAAATGGTGCTGGAGGAGTAATTACTATGTGAGGAGCAACTACCGGTTTCGTTTCTCCAACTGAAATATTACCCTTTGGTCGAGCTGAAATGACCAATGGCCTATCCACACTATACTTTGGCTTGGTTCCCTCGGACGTCCATATGTCCATCGTTCTTCGGTCTCCCATCTTTGCGAAGAATTCCACTTCTTTATTATCCATCATTCCTTGTAGCAAACTCATGAACTCAACACAATGATGAATCATATGTCCATGTTCCTAGTGATACTCGCAGTACAGACCTATCTCAACGGGCTCCTTCATCTTCATTCCTTGGCATATAAGCCCATTATCAAACAGATGTTTGAAAACCTACTTTAACAGTGATCGGATCTCTGATACACTCATCTTGATTTGTCTCATCTGATCTTCTTCAATCGCATTTACACCTCGGCCACCATGATTTGGCAATGGTTCGTAGATATACTGGGTTCGTCAAATTTCAAAACCCCAGTATTTATCATGTTATAAATTATTCTTTTAAAGGCGGTGCAATTCTCAATGCTATGCCCGTGAACCTTAGCATGGTATTCGCACTGAGCCTTCGGGTCATACCAATGCGGATATAAAGGTTGAAGTGGTACGATGAAATACGAACGTATCATATCCGCATCATGTAATAGAGTGTACAACTCAGCATATGTTATCGGGATAGACGTGAAACTTGGACTTTCCCATTTTGAATCCTTCTTGTTCGAACCCTGCGAGCTACCTGTTCCTGCCCCTGTTTTAGAAATAGTCACATTTCTCTGCGCCTCGTATACAACGATGTTATTCACTTCATTATCTTTCTTTTTGAAGCTCTTTTTGGAACTGTTGGACCCTTTTATTCTCCCACTCTTGATAGTCGCTTCCACCAGCTCTCCGGTAGCAACAATCTGAGAGAAGCTTTGTATCGAAGTACTAGTAAAAAAACGGGCGTACATCGGGCCCTTCAATGTTTCCACAAACATATGGGTCATTTCCCTTTCAATCAATAGAGGCTATACTTGAGAAGCCAAATCCCTCCATTTGTGAGCGTATTGACGAAATGTTTCATTCAACCTCTTTCCCATCTGTTGCAACATAATCCCAGTGGGTCCCATCTCTAACACATGCTTGTAATTCTCCATAAAAGCATGATGTAAGTCATTTCACGTCTTTATGTTCTCTCGACTCAGCTGTGTGTACCATCGGATCGCAGAACCCGTCAGGCTATCTTGAAAATAATAGATCAGTAGCTTCTCATCCTTACTAAAAGCGGTCATCTTTCGACAGTACATGGTCATATGAACACTTGGACATGATGTTCCATCATATTTCTTAAAATCAAGCATCTTAAATTTCGGTGGTAAGACCAAATCAGATACCAACCTAAATCAAATACATTAGTGCTTTTATCAGCCTTCCCTTGTATCTCTTGTATCTTCGCCTTGAGTGCCTTGAAATGATCAACGTACTTCTTTTCCATGTCATGGCGCATCTTGTCCACCTCATTCATAAAATTGAGATCCGAGACCTCTTCAACATTTGGAGTGAAATCATCAACTTCCACGGGGTGATTTGTGAATGCCCTTGCTAAATTGAACTGCACTTTGCCCGGTACTGACTGTACCTCAGGTTGCCCCCTTATGTGAGATATAATATCTGCTTGTCTTTAGGTCTCATTCGGCCCTCCCATTGGCGTCTTGTCTTTCTCACCTTGCCTTGGTTCCAACAAAGCAGTCAATTGACTGATAATATCTGCTTGAGCCTTAGCAATACTATCCTTCATGTTATTCTTTATTCCATCCAGTCGATTTTAGAACTCTACACGATCCTCCTCTAATTTCTTTAGCCTTTCTTCCATTTCTAATTTCTTTGTACGTGAACGTGTTGAGTATGTATACAGTATGTTTGTAATTTTTAGAGTTCACTACCATAAAACCTTTTATTATTAATCTTTATTTTATAATAAATGATGCATATGATGTATGAATGAAGGCATGTATGTAAGAAGGTATTGACTTCAAAAAACAATGTCTTAAAAATATCCATTCGTCCCAAAAGGGTCCACTACAAATTAAAGATAGCTAACTATAGAAAATTGCTAGCCCTGATCCCCAAATTAATCAACTCATGCAGCAGGCGTACGATGACTTCTTCGTTCTCTTGCTCAATATTCGGCTGCTTCAGAAGGGTTGTAGCTTCCTTCGATAATATTTGTACATAGGATGCGACGCTTCTGACTTGTCCTTTGAAGTTGACCAATTCATTATTCTAACTCTGAATGGTGCGCTATGCTGCTTCGTACTTTGCCTTCCATGCTCCTCCAACATCCTGGCATAAAGCTCCTTAGAAGTTGATTAGCTTCTCACGCAACTCTTGTATTTTGTTCTCAAGCGAGACAATCTTCAGTTGTAAGCCCTAATTTTCTTTTTCCATCTAAACCTTATCCTCGGTGTGATACCTGGTAACCAACTCCTCTAACTGTGCTACCTGGTTTGTCAACTCAAAGTTCTTTACCTGATCTTTCTCTAACATCTTCTTTGCTTTGTAATTTTCTTCCCTTGCTTCGCGACACTTTCGTTCATAGAGCTTCTTGTAGTCTTCTTTCTCTCTCATCATCTTGTGTAAGCGGTCAGACAAATCCCCAATAATCTTACCCTCACATTCTTTCTAGTATTTCCTCTTATGTCCCTCATGTGATTCTCTCAGATCATGGCTTAACTTCTCATTCTAGAGTGTCAACTTTTTCTCCTTCCTCTCCTGGGTAATCACTTGATACTTCGTTAAGTTTAACTATTGCGTAAGGTCATAAATCTTCCTCTCATGCCTTTGTAAATCCAGCTCCCGGTCATGCTTTAGTTTTTCTAGTGCTGATGGCGCTTCTTGGGCTGCTTTGTTCGATGACGATCCATCATCCATCGGTATCTCTCGGAAAGTTCCATCATTCACTCTTTGCACCCTCCATTCATCGTATCGGGCCATAACCTTGGACTCCCGGTAAGGCTGAAATATTCTGGGCAAATCTCATGCCTTCGCAATCTGAGCTATCCTAGATCTATAACCCTCGGTTTAGTACGTATAGCCAAAACTTTCCATACCTGCTGTGACCGGTATGAACTGTCTAGACCCGAACTGCCTCGAAATTAGAAGTGGGCAATAAACTATTCCACCCCATATACCTGCCAAAGGGATCCAATCCCTATCTCCACACCGATATCGAAAAGTAGTTCATCTGTTCAACCAACAAGCTCTCCAAACAACGTCTGAATCTGTCAAGTCCCGAAAGAAATCTCTTCATTGGGTTTCAGTCTTCTTCTCCAAAACACAACTCCTCAAATGATCTTCAATGGGCGAATAAGTGGTCCTAAACCTTAGGGCACTATACGGCGAGCTTCAACAATGACCTCTGAACCATACCTCTAGTAGTTGCACGCAACCCCAAAACCTTCCTTCACAGGCCTACTTGCATGTAGTCAATGATCTGTAAGTCTCGACTAAGATGGCAGGAACTGGATTCACACCCTTAAACAGTCTTTCGAACAGACCAATAATGGATTGGTCTATATGCTCAGGGGTTCTCGGAAACAACACTAACCCATAGATGCAAAGAGCATAAATCCTTCTTACCTTGATGGGCTCTTCACTACTAGCGGCTATCAAATCCCTTTAAACCTTCCAGCTTACTCTTTGCTTTTCCTCACTCATGTCGTTGCCATCATGACCCGTTATCTTCTGATCCCAAAATTCCTTTTCCTTCCTTGTGATCTGCATCAGCTTCTTCTTGAAACCTGAAGTACTATTGGGCTCGACGTATATTCTATCACTCTTAATTGTTGGACAATTAATTAATACTTCATACTCCTCTAATATAGGTGTCATGTCGATCTTCCCGAAAGTGAAACAATTGTACGCTGGATTCCAAAACTGTTCCATTGCTCTCATTAACTGTCTGTCGATGGGAACCCTCACTAACAGTGCAATGTCTCCAAATTCCTTGTTGAATTGTTCCTTCATGTCACTAGTCCACTGTTCCCATATTTCCTGAACTTCGGAGAGACACGAGCTTTAATTCATGTTGATCCTTAAATACCCTTTCATCGCTGAGACGCTTCTTGGAGGTAAACTATCCCCTTTCTCATGCTGAACTACTTCCGACCACGTCCAAACTTCTGTATTATCTTCTCCTATAATGATCCCTTCTGATATTTTGGACACTTCTAACTTTACTATTTCCCGAATTAATACCAATGCAAATGATATGCCAAATAATAATAACAAAGGTACATGAAAGGACCAAAACGAAACAGAAAGACTTGTTAGTAGGGTGAATACAAAAATAAAATAAACAATAAGAAATGTGCCTGAAAATAACCAGAGAGCAGCTTATAATGCAATAAAAATTAACAGAGAGCAGATTAAGTTGCATACAAGTAACCAGAGAGTATGATAACAGAGAAATCCTAATTTTGACGGTATTTCGGCAACATATCGCCTTATCTTATGGTCCCTGTCTGGCTCTAAAAGGGGTAGGTTTCTACTCTATACACGTGGTTTTTGGTTTAGACACTGGATTTCCGAACTGTCGTTATCGTCTACTGCGACGATAAGATATCGATTCGGTGGTATAGGTCCCTTACAACGGAGGTGAAGACCTCACGATGCATAAGGTTAGTATACCGGAAGCAGATAAAAATCTGAAACTCGGAGATGGAGAGCATCACATCGGATAATATCTAACTCCCACTTAAGGGTGAAAGCTCAGGTCGAGAGCTTATGCATGAATGATAGATATATCACAAAAATGAAATTGCTACCCTCATTCAGACGATATTTATTTAACAATAATGAATTAAGTTAATATCTATATTCAAAATACTGAAATGTCGCGTGTAATTTTAAAAAAAGGTAGGCCTGACTCACAAAAAGACCTTTTAGTCCCCAGCGGAATCGCCAAACTATCGCGGCCGTTTGAAAACCGAGACGTATGGAAAATAGCCTAGCGAGTAAATTTTTGGATAATCAAGTTTTATTTGCTTTTAATTAAAAGACCAAAGTTTATTGAAAAAACGTATATTATTTTAATTCTAAAAATTGAATTGGAGTTACCATCGGACACTTTGGTAGGCCAGACACCATAAAACAAACCAGAGATTCATTAAAAATATTTGGATTCGGGAGTCGGTTATGTGTAAGGATGACCCTTACAAATGCCCAAAATTGGTACCTTATTAATTACACGTGGCATTTTGGTATTTTGAATATATATATAATTTAATTCTTTATTGTTAACTAAACATCGCTCGAATTGAAGATATCCTTTTGAATAAGAATATACATTTCTTTTAAACACAGGCTTGAATAAGACGTCCTCTAGTTAGGAAATCTTACCCGAATTTAAAGAAACGTAAATTCCGCCTCAAAAGGTTTAAATGCATGATCATTTATTATCTTATTCATTTTAAGTCCTAACCTAGAAAGGCTCCATTAATTAAGTGTTTAAAACCCTATTATTAATTTCACCAAGTGTATAATAACATCCGAATGCTCGGACACTACCATCTTGTCACTTAATAAAATTAATATTATTAATGTCACTAATTATTTGCCTAATAAATTTTATTTAATTTTAATCCTAAATTAATGAGTCAATTTCTAGGTTTTGATAGAACATCAATTCGATACCAAGGTACACTCTTTAGGCCAACATCATGGTACGTCAAAACACCGACCTTTTAGTGTATCTGAGGTATAAGATTTAAATGCTACCATTACTAAATTATCTCCCTATTTAATTAATTAATTAAGGCGACTAATCCTAAAAGGCTCTAAATTAATTAACTAAATGAGAATTAAATGTTACCCTAGAATAACATACTTCATGATTTTTTTTAAAAATTCAAACAAAATAAATATATACATGAAAAACATAAATAAATAAATAAATAAATAAAACAATATATAAGAGGGCTAAGTTACTTTTATTAGAGACATAGGAGTTCGATTACACCAAGAAATATAAAGGGACTTACAAGGCATGAGACGAGAATTAAAAGGCAAAAAAAGACCGAGGGTAAAGTTTAAACTTAAATAGGTTAGGATAAATTAATTTTTAACTTAGGAAATTTTTAATTAAATTTAATTAAGTATCTAATTAAATTAATCCTAAGTCTTAAAATTAAACTAGCCCTAATTAAAGTCTGAGTTGTTCGAATTTTAGGTCTAGGGTTCAAATTAGGGTCAAACTAAATCTAATTAGATTAAATTAATTTTAAATTCCATCTTAGAAATTAAATTAAATTCACCTGAAAACCTAATTAAATTATTTCTAAGCCTTAAAATTAAATTAAACCTAATTAAAATCTAAATTGATTAAAAAGAGAGTTCAAGGTTCGATTTGGGGTCAATTAGGGGGTTAAATTGAGCAAATTTTGAAATTCTAGGCTTTAATTGAGGGTACAGGGACCAAACTGTATTACATCCTAAAAACTAAGGAAACAAAGGGGTAGTTTCCTTTTTTTCTTCAAAGGGGCGCGGATCCGGGCCAACCCAGATGAAAACACGCGGGTCACCTAGTGCCAAAACGCTTCCGTTTTAGGTATGGGTGACTGATTAGTGCTTAAAATAAATATTATTTTATTAATAATTGCTCCTTGATTGATTGTTATAAATTGTTAATTTGTATCATTTCGTGCATTTTCCATGCAGGACTTTGAAGATAAGAAATCCAGCATAAAAGGTGAAAATTCTGTAGATTTCTCAATTTTCTTGATTCATGGCTAGATTCATGGGCATGATCTCCGGGATGAATGCTGGCATGATAACTATCAGCATCTTTTGATTGGATAGCTGAAAAATTTGTATGGATAAGGTCAACTAGGAAAATGGAGTGAATTATGGGATGTGTCTTTAATTTACAAAATTAATTTTCGGCCATTTTGTCTTTTTGTCTTTGTTATCTTTGTAATCCTAAGCCTATAAATAACCACTCTTGGGAGAGGCTAGATCATCCATCATCCATCATCTTTCATCTTTTCATTTTGTGTTTTGCTTAGTTTGTTTTAAGTACTTTTGTTCTAAATAAAGTTTTATTTTCTCTTTCACTTTTATTCTCTTTTATTTTATGTTTACAAGTTATTTTCAAAACATATCAAGCATGATAAACAATATCATGCTTGGCTAATTTTCTCAAGCCAAAAAGCTAGCAATGAAAGGATTCGATCGTGAGATTCGAACAAAGCACTAAATTTCCTTTTGGGATACATTCTCGTTTTTTTAAACTTAAAAGCTTGGCAATCGGCCTCGCTTATATTTTTTAAATTACTTCTTATCAAAAAGACGTCATTGGTTTGTAAGTTGTGTAAAAATATAGTTGGTTTGTAAGGCGATTATCTGGTACCGAGAAGGTAAATCTTGGCGAAAATGTTTCGGCCATTTTTCAGAGGCGTTTACCACCCAAGTATAAAGATCAAGGAATGTTCTCAATTCCATACAAAATCGGAAATTTCGGAATCAAGAGAGCACTGTGCGATCTAGGCGCATCTATTAATGTCATGCCATTAAGCGTCTACAACAAAATTTCGACTGAACTATTGAAGGAGACGCGGGTAACAGTTCAACTTGCTGATTGATTGGTCATTTATCCCAAGGGAGTATTAGAAAATGTGTTGGTAAAGGTAAACGATCTCATTTTTCCCGCTGATTTTTACATTATTGACATAGAAAATGACTGCAGCAACACCGGATCAGAAATTCTACTTGGGCGCCCTTTCTTATCAACAGCACATACCAAGATCAATGTCCTTAGCGGAATCTTAACTATGGAACTTGATGGGAAAGTGGTAAAATTTGACGTATATAAAGCCATGAAATATCCTGATTCGGTTGCAAGTTTGAATTTTGTTGATATTATTGATCCTTTAGTCGACGATTTTATTGAGACTAATTTGTTTCGTGATTTTTGTAGGGAACTTGAAGATCTCGACAATAAAGACTTAGGCGAAATGATTTATTCCCTTTCATCTATTTTTAATTTTTGCCTAACACCTTCCAAGTCTAAATTGCTTCCTTCAATTTTGCAGGCACCAAAATTAGAATTAAAGAAACTTCCTGCGCACTTGAAGTATGCATTCTTGGGCGATAACAAAACCTTGCCAATCATTGTCTCGAGCGAATTATCAAAGGAAGAAGAGGATGCGTTGATAGAAGTTTTGCGTATCAATAAAAAAGCCATTGGATGGACTATAGCTGACATTAAAGGCTTGAGTCAATCCACTTGCATGAACAAAATCAAAACGGAAGAAGGCGCGAAACCAATAAGAGAGGGCCAACGACGTTTAAACCCACCAATGATGAAAGTTGTAAAATGTGAAATCCAAAAATTAGTTGATGCTGATATAATCTATCCAATCTCGGATAGCAAATGGGTAAGTCCGGTCCATGTCGTTGCAAAGAAGATTGGAGTTACAGTGGTCAAAAATACAGAAGGTGAAATGGTTCCAACAAGAGTACAAAATGGTTGGAGAATGTGCATTGATTATAGAAAACTTAACTCTCAAACCCGAAAAGGTTATTTTCCCTTACCTTTCATTGACCAAATGGTCGAAAGACTTGCAGGAAAATCGCATTATTGTTGTCTTGACGGATTTTCTGGATTTTTTCAGATAACAGTTGCACCTGAGGATCAACAAAAGACGATATTTACATGTCCTTTCGGAACATTTGCCTATCGGAGAATGCCTTTCGGACTTTATAACGCACCAGCAACATTCCAACGGTGTATGTTGAGTATATTTTCTGACTACGTTGAGCGAGGTATTGAGGTATTTATGGACGATTTTACCGTTTATGGTAATTCTTTCAACCAATGTCTTTCTAATCTTTCTTATGTCTTGAATCATTGTATTGAATTTAATTTAGTTTTAAATTATGAAAAATGCCATTTCATTGTAAGTAAAGGATTAGTTCTTGGGCATATTGTTTCATTAAAGGGAATTGCCGTTGATAAAGCAAAAACTGACATAATACGCTCACCTCCATACCCCACTTCAGTGAGGGAGATTCGATCTTTTCTTGGTCATGCAGGATTTACTGGCGCTTCATAAAGGATTTTTTTAAGTTGGCGTAATCGTTGTGTCGTTTGTTACAAAAAGATGTTGAATTCAACTTAGATGATTCTTGCAAGGAGTCATTCGAAACATTAAAAGAAAAGCTTGTGTCAGTGCCAATTGTGCAACCACATTATTGGAATTTGCCATTCGAAATAATGTGTGATGCCTCCGATTTAAGCATGGGAGTGGTCCTTGGACAAAGAAAAGGAAAAGATCCACATGTTATTGCTTATGCTTCGAGGACACTCGATTCAGCTCAACGAAACTATTCAACCACGGAAAAAGAATTGTTTGCCGTTATTTTCGCTTTAGAAAAATTTCGATCATACTTACTCGGCACTAAAATTCTTATTTTCTCTGACCATGCAGCATTAAGATATTTGATGAAAAAGAAGAAAGCGAAACCGAGGTTGATTCGTTGGATTCTTTTACTTCAAGAGTTCGACCTTGAAATAAAAGATAAAAAGGGAAGCGAGAATTTGGTAGCGGACCATATTAGTCGATTGCCTATGCCTATAATAGAACCTTCTATCCAAGAGCAATTTTCGGACGAAAATTTGATGGAAGTACGCACTTCATTTCCTTGGTTTGCCGATATGGCAAATTTCTTAGCAACAGGTAAGCTTCCAAATAATTTACCTTTGTCCGAAATCAAACGCATAAAGAGAGAATCCCGCCTTTACATATGGGACGACCCATACTTATGGAAAAATTGCTCGGATCAACTTATCCGACGATGTGTAAGCGAAAGCGAGGTAAAATCGATTCTTGAATTTTGTCATTCATATGCATGCGAGGGACATTTTGTCCCAAAACGTACAGCGCATAAAATTTTAGAGTGTGGATTTTTTTGGCCAACTTTATTTAAAGATACTTATAATTTTTGTAAAGCTTGTGATATGTGCCAAAGAGTCGGAAACTTAAGCCGAAGAAGTGAAATGCCATTGAATCCAATACATATTTGTGAGATTTTCGATGTGTGGGGACTTGACTACATGGGTCCATTTACCTTATCTTTCGGAAATTCTTATATTATTTTGGCAGTAGATTATGTTTTGAAATGGGTCGAAGCAAAAGCCACCCACGAAAATGATGCAAACACAACAACTAATTTCTTACGTGATTTTATTTTTTCTAGGTTCGGAACTCCGAGAGCAATTATTTGTGATAGAGGAACTCACTTCGTAAACCAATTCGTTGAAGCGTTAATGAAAAAATATGGAGTGACTCAGCGGATATCAATATCTTATCATCTGCAAACAAACGGACAAGCGGAGGTTTCAAATCATGAAATTAAATCCATTCTAGAAAAGATCGTCAAACCAAACCAGAAGGATTGGAGCTTGAAATTAGTTGATGCGTTATGGGCATATCGCACAGCATATAAGGGACCAATCGACATGTCACCGTATCGACTTGTTTTTGGCAAGCCTTGCCATTTACCGGTTGAACTCGAACACAAAGCATTTTGGGCAATCAAAGAGTGCAACATGGAAATGGATGCGGTGGGCGAAACACGAAAGCTGCAGATCCAAGAGCTAGAAGAAATACGTCGGAATGCTTACGATAGTGCAAAAATTTATAAAGAAAAAACCAAACAATTTCATGATCAAAAGATTTCTTTTAAATCTTTCACTATCGGTCAAAAAGTTTTATTATTTAACTAAAAAATTAAACTTTTTGCAGGAAAACTTCGATCAAAATGGCTCGGACCTTACACCATCACTCAAACATTCCCTCATGGAGCGGTTGAAATTGAAGAAAACTCCGGTACCCGAATCAAAATTAACGGCCAACGATTGAAGCCGTATTATGAGAGTAAACCGATCGGATTAATAAAAAAATTGATTTCGAAGAATCAAAAATTTAATTCGAAAGGTCGTCGAGCTAACGACGTTAAAAATAGCGCTTGATGGGAGGCAACCCATTTTATTTTTCTTAAAACTTGTGTGGTTTGCTTTTATTTTCTATTTTTTTATTTCATATTTGCAATTTGAATTTTGTAGGTACCTCGTTGATCACAATAAAATAAGGACGAAGCCAAGGAATTAAAGCAAAGATCAACCAAAGTCAAGTCCTTTTTGAAGCAAAAATCATGAAATTGGAAAGTATTTTCACTCTTTCTTTTGTATCGTATTTTATTTATTCATATTGAGACAATATGATTTTAAGTGAGGGGTGGGATTAGAAATCAATTAACTCTTGCTTATGATTTGTGATTGAAATTGAGCTATTCTTGGTTAGAATTGTTGATAATCTTGGTTGTTAATTTTTAGTTTGAATTAATTTCCTTGTATTTCTTTGTGAATTCATTCTTGTTCTTGTTGAATTTAGGATGCATGATAGCATGGCGTGACTAAATTATGAAAATCGTCCTTGGTAATTTCATGAATTTGTCGATTGAATTGGATGCATGACTTAGTTCAATAAACCTTTCATGTGAGTTTTGATCCTAATGAGCATATTTTTATTCTTGCTCTTTGTTTCATTTGAGTGTGCCAAACTAATTGATTGCATTCTAGAACTTGAAACTCGATACTTTTTGAGACTACACATTTTGAATATGATGCTTTAATATGATAGAGGCATTAGGATCAAAACAATTTTTCTTCCCCAATAAAATAGTCTACCCATTTTTACCCTTAGTGAACCATTTTTGAGCCATAGCCTTTTCTTTTTTTACCATGTTTTTAAACCCAAACCAATTTTATTATATTTCCCTCTTTTTGTTCCTTTTTTCAAGACAAAGGTGAAGCTGTTTCAAAAGAAAAAAAAAAAGAATTGTGCATAATCGAACAAAACAGTCTAGAAAAAATATATTGTTCGAAAAAAAAGAGAAAAAAAAAGAAAAAAAAGTGCAAAAAAAAGTTTGATTCGAATAGTGAAAAAAAATACAATGCAGAAAAATAGAGCAGAATTGTTCGAACAAACTTTCCGAAAAAAGGGTTCTTTCTTCTCTTACATTTTTAATTCCTTTTGAATAAATCTTTGGAATAGTTTTCTCTTTGTCTTGAATTTGTAAACCCTATTTTCGGCCATTATCCTACCCGAACCTTAACACCATTACAACCCATATTAAAGTTCTCTTGATTTTTGCATCATTTTCATATTAAGTAGTGAAAACTAGATTGGGTTACAAGCTTATGGTAATGGATTGATTAGTTTAGACTTGAGCGATTCTTTCACCCGAAACACTTGAGCAAAATGAGTGTACAAAGGTGAGGAACTAAGTCTTGTATTCTTTGAAATTGATAATCGATTGATATGTCTTGGTTGATATACACTCAATTGACTATGCCTTGCTTAATTGATCTTGAGTATCAACATTTATTTGATTTAGTTCACTTAAAAAATCTTGGAAATTCTATGAAATTGAAGTTGACAACTGAAGGTTTTTAGCATGATAATTGAGAAAATGCTTGAGGACAAGCATTGAATAAGTGAGGGAGAATTTGATTAGTTCTTAAAATAAACATTATTTTATTAATAATTGCTCCTTGATTGATTGTTATAAAATGTTAATTTATATCATTTCGTACATTTTCTATGCAGGACATTGAAGATAAAAAATCCAGCATAAACGGTGAAAATTCTGTAGATTTCTCAATTTTTTGGATTCATGGCTGGATTCATGGGTATGATCTCCGGGATGACTGCTTGCATGATAACTATCAGCATCTTTTGATTGGATAACTGAAAAATCTGTATGGATAAGGTCAACTAGGCAAATAGAGTGAATTCTGGGATGTGTCTTCAATTTACAAACTTAATTTTCGGGATTTTGTCTTTTTGTCTTTGTTATCTTTGTAATCCTAAGCCTATAAATACACACTCTTGGGAGAGGCTAGATCATCCATCATCCATCATCTTTCATCTTTTCATTTTGTGTTTTGCTTAGTTTATTTTAAGTACTTTTGTTCTAAATAAAGTTTTATTTTCTCTTTTACTTTTATTCTCTTTTTTAAATTACTTCTTATCAAAAAGACGTCATTGGTTTGTAAGTTGTTTAAAAATATAGTTAGGAGGAATGATCGCCTGTGGCACTTCGACTTCTTGTGAACACACTTAGTAGTGGTCCGCTAAGGAAAAACAAGATCGGAAATGATTCTCGGTGAGACAACTTCTGAGTCGAGCTTTTCCAGTTTTAAAACTGAGTATTTTAACAGTGATAGACGTGGCTAATTTACTTAAGAATTGGCTTCCGAAGATAAACTTGGGAATATCGGTTACATGTGAGAAAAGTAAGTTGCAATGAGTTGGGCCTTGCAGACTGTAACCGACATGAATCCAGAAGGAAAATACATTTCAATGATCGAAAGAATCTAATCAAAGCTAGCTCGAGGCGATTTTATTATTTGTGATATCTCAACTTATTTTCTTCTTTAATTTGCTTCAACATTTTAATTAATTTCTTGATTCGACTATCACCCTCTTTTTATTTGTTGTTGCAGACCCTGGATTAAAAAAACGACGATCAATTGGATTAGAAAATACGAAATTCCCTGTGGATCAACCCTCTTCCACTATTCTACTTTTCTCTATTTATTTTATTTTGGAAGAGACTTATTTTATTTTGAGGAGTTAAAACGACGCTTGTCAGTGACCTCCCCTTCTGCCGAGTCAACTCGGCCATTTGTTCCTCCCTTCGACCCGGCCGATTCACTACTCTCCCAAATTCTCTCCAAATAACACACCCAAGCCTAGAAACTCTTACCCAAACGGATCAAGGAGGCCTATTTTACTAAGAACACACCCATTCTCCACCACATGAACCACCACTAAATCCAACCAACCACCGCACTCCGATGATCCCAAGTGTTTTCCGACCACCGCTCCGAACCTCTGACCATCGCCGAATCCGACACCAACTACCGTCGGGCGACCTCCGATCACCATTCGATCGCCGGAAAAGGGCCTAAACACATCGGAAACTACCACAAAAACCGAATCTAACACCTAAACCCATTAAATCGACCCCGATTCAACAAAAACTAACCACTTTTCATCATGATCTAGCCTAAAACCAACCCAAATCAAAAGCAAACCACCACAACCGACTTCAAACATCACCAAGAATCTTAAAATGAACTCAAATAGGTATTTAATCCGAAATAACGATGGAATAACAATGAAAATTTGGGGAAACTTACCTCTCGGATGAATCGATTATTCTCTGTTCCATGTGCTTCCTCTGATCGTCCCCTTTCGATTGAAATTTTTCACATTGTTCAAGCTTCCGCCCCGATAACTTCCAACCTCCCCTATTTCAATCTGTCGTCCTCTTTTTAAATGACTTGAATCCAAAGTCCTAAAAACAATCAAACTCCACTCTCTCCTAAAATCACTCAACCTAACAACCCTCTATCCGAAAATCTCTACTTCTCCTATTCTTTCTGTTTTTTATTTTATTTATATTTGTTATCCTATTTTTAGTTATTTGCTTTATTTGAAACACCCAAAATTCGGGCGTAACAAGTTTGATTAAATGTTCGTTTTTTTGTTTAACCATAGATTTTTTAATTTATTGATTGATTAATCTGGATCGGTTATTGTAAAAATTTGTTATGGAGGAGACCCTCCCAACGCATATATTCCATTCATAATGTGAAGATTCAAACCCCTAATTTCATTTGAAGGATCTATTATCTTGTCTCATTATACCAACCGATTGTTAATAATAATTCACTTAATCTTTTTTAAAATATATTTTAGATCATTATTTAAATAAAATTATTTAGATAAAATGTTAAACTCTTATTTAAGTATATTTATTCATATGCATGTGTTTAACCGTCGAAGTAAGTTTAATTTTAATTTTTTAATGATAAATATTGATAATTACTACATTTAAATAAGTTAAAAAGATTATTTTATCACAAGAAAAAACTTTGATATACGGGCGTATAAACTTTAGTTTACATAGAACTCTTAATTTCAAGGGTTAGAGTTTTAGTTTAGGGGTTTAGGTTATAGGGTTTAGTGTTTTAACGGTAGTATTTAGAATTTAAGAAATATAATTTAATTTTTAGGGTTAAGATTTAAGTTTTATAATATTCAAATTTGTGTAAAATTGATTTTATACGACTTGTATATTAAAATTTTATATTTTTATTAAAACGATGTATATTAAAAATGAGAACAATGAAGGAAAACAATAAACTAAATTGAAAAATATCTCATACTTATAATAGGTTAAACTCTTTTTTAACTTTTATTAGACATATTTAAAAATATATTATTTAAACAAAGATAAAATATTAAACATTTATTTAAGTATATTTATCTATATGAATTCAACTATCGAAATAAGTTTAATTTTAATAATAAATATAAATATTTATTTCAATTGTTGAATTAAGTTTATTCATATGTTAAAAATATTATTTTATGAACTTCAATGCCCAAGAAAAAGTTTAGGTCACCGAGATCTTTAAGAGAAAACCTTTGATGTAGCTGGGCAATGCTAGCTGAGACACGAGCAGGAGAGGAGCCAGTGAGGAGTATGTCATCAACATATGCACAAACAAGGAAACATCAAAACTAGAGGAAGTGAAGCCTAAACATTCAAGAAACATCTTGAGCTTGGTGAACCAGTTTCGTGGAGCTTGTCTGAGGCCATAGAGTGCTTTCTTGAGTTTACAGACAAGCAAAGTTCCATCAATGGTTACTTGCTGGAAGCCTTCAGATTGAAACATGTAAACGTCTTTCTCAAGATCTCCTTTAAGAAAAGCGTTGTTAACATCAATTTGGCGAATCGACCAGTTATTTGTCACTGCCAAAGAGAGAAGAAGATTCACTGTGGCCGGTTTAAACACAGGACTAAAGATTTCTTTGAAATCGACTCTGATAAATTGAGAGAAATCTTTTACCACTAACCGAGCCTTGTATCGATCAATTGAACCATCAGGCCTCCTTTTTATTTTTAAAAGTCATTTACAGCCAATGGTGTTACGATTGGGAGGTAATGGTACCAAGTCCTAGGTGTCGTTGTCAACTAAAGCAGTGTACTAAACCTACACTGCTTGCCTCCAAGCTGAATCTTGAAGGGCATGATGCACATCTGGGGGGACTTGGTCGAGTTACATGTGATATATTTTTGGTTTGAAGATACCTGCCTTG
This sequence comes from Abelmoschus esculentus, assembly GCA_035048815.1. NCBI lineage: Eukaryota > Viridiplantae > Streptophyta > Magnoliopsida > Malvales > Malvaceae > Abelmoschus > Abelmoschus esculentus. Next base: position 25,230,650 of record JAUCBN010000001.1, read on the forward strand.
CCTCGTGTTGTCATTGGATGAGTGTTAAGAGGCATCTGAGTAGGAGGACCAGAAGTGGTAGGTATCTCCTCAGGCTGATGAGCTGGGGAGTGAGCTGGCATCTCCTCAGGCTGATGAGCTAGGGAGTGAGCTGGGGAGTGGCCAGTGGGCACTGCAGGAGGTGGCTCTAGGGTTGCATAAGATGGAGCTGTCCTGTTCACCATTGTTGGTGGCACCAGGAACATACAATGGTGGTGAAAGATGATCAGATTGTTGTGGTTGTAATGTTGATTGAGAAAGAAACTTCCCTGGAAAATTTCCTTCATCAAACACAACATTTCTGAATGTGAAAACTTTTCTACTGGTAGAATCAAAACATAAATATCCATGATGAATTGGAGAATATCCTAGAAAAATACAAGCTGAGAGCGAAATTCAAACTTGTGTTTGTTGAAGGGTCTCAAGTGAGGGTAGCGTAGATAGCCAAATACTCTCAGAAATTTGTAGTTGGGTAGCTTGTGATAAAGAATCTGATAAGGTGACAGATTCTCTAGACTTGCAGAAGGCATCCTGTTGATCAAGTAGGTAGCATTGAGTGTTGCATAAGATCAAAACTCGAGAGGAAGGTTTGCATGAGCAAGTAACCACTGAAGGAATATAATTTAGGGGTTTAGGTTATAGGGTTTAGTGTTTTAACGGTAGTATTTAGAATTTAAGAAATATAATTTAATTTTTAGGGTTAAGATTTAAGTTTTATAATATTCAAATTTGTGTAAAATTGATTTTATACGACTTGTATATTAAAATTTTACATTTTTATTAAAACGATGTATATTAAAAATGAGAACAATGAAGGAAAACAATAAACTAAATTGAAAAATATCTCATACTTATAATAGGTTAAACTCTTTTTTAACTTTTATTAGACATATTTAAAAATATATTATTTAAACAAAGATAAAATATTAAACATTTATTTAAGTATATTTATCTATGAGTTTAACCATCGAAATAAGTTTAATTTTAATAATAAATATAGATATTTATTTCAACTGTTGAATTAAGTTTATTCATACGTTAAAAATATTATTTTATTAAAACGATGTATAATAAAAATGAGAATAATGAAGGAAAATAATAAATTAAATTGAGAAATATCTTATACTTATAAAATATGATTCAATACATATCATATAAATTTTAGTTTTTATATATATTTATTTTATTATTTAGGGTATAAGTTTTGCGCCTAAAATATATAATTTAGGGTTTAAAGTGTAAAATTTTAAAATTTAATTTACACGATCGTAAATTTACTCATTGCGTAAAATATGAAGAGACAAAAAGGTAGACTGCCTAAATAATCACTAAACTATAAGAGTGATGTTTATTTCGAGAGATCAGTAAATATGGCAACACATGATTTAGCTCACAGGGCATTTAATGATCATTCTTGGTTTTTTTGAATCTGAATATCTGTGTATTATTGAACATATTGTAATTGACGATGCAATTAATAGATGATCGGATTAGGTACTCTTTTTCCCCTTAAGAGTTGAAATTAGACATTTTAATATTGATATTAGAGTTTTTTAATGAGACCTTTTTCTAAAAAAAAATATTCTATTTTGACCACTGAATTATAGTTTTTCCAATAAGATCACTTCTCTATTTAAAATGTATCAATCATACCAATGGCAATGAAAATATTATATGACAATTAAAGAAATTTATACAATTATATATTTTGGTTTTTATTATTTATATTTTTATCAATTCGATCAAAATAATTTAATTTATTTAATTTTTAATATTTTAAAATTTATTTAAAATTCTATTAATTTTATCCCAATTTTAATTTAATTCAAATTGATCTTCTGTATTTGAGAATTTTTCAATTTAGTGAAAGACTCAAAACATATGTTTTCATAAAATTTAAAAAATATTTAACTTTTCAAAAAGGGAAATTCAAAATAAATAAAAACAATTCCATAAAAAATCGAGCGTAAACTACAAGAATGACCACATAATTACGAAGGAAGCTTTGTTTTTACCATCGATCTTTTAATTTTATCAATCAAGTTACTTAACTATTTAAATAATATCAAAATAAATAATTAAGTGGTATGATTGATAAAATTGAAAGTTCATTAGTCAAAATAGAACCTCCCTGTAATTAAGTGGTCGTTCTTGTTTTCTAGAAAAAATTGAAGGATCTTGTAATTGAAATAACATGCTGATGTTGATTTTTTTAAAATGAGTATTAAGTTGATAAAATTTGTAAAGATGAAGGGTTGGCTTTTTTTAGTTATTTAGAATTAATATCAAATTGGTATAATTTTTAAATTCTAAGGGTTAAATTGGTTGAAATACTTTGAACTATGACTGAATTGATTAAATGTGTCAATAATAAGAATCAAATATGTAATTGTACAAATTTGATTATCGAGCGAGTCGATCGCGAGTTGGGCATTACTCGATTCGTGCTCGTTAAAAAAATTTGTTACTCGACTCGATTACTCGTTAAGTTCATTAAAATTGTGCTCGACTCGTGCTTTTTAAAATATTTTGTTGCTTAACTCGACTCGTTGCTCGTTAAACTCAACTTGTTGCTCGTTAAGCTCATGAAAAAACTTACCTTATTTTTAACTAAAAGTAAAATTTAATAATACCATATGTGGCTTAATATTAACTTAAATTAATAAACTTAACCAAAAATAACAAAAAGAGTGTATAAAATATTTTTAAAGTCTAAATTCAAAAATAGCATTCCATAAATACATCAAGCTAGCATATTAAAATTAAAGTAATAATTCACACATTAATAATTATTATTTATTTTTTTGAATGAAATTATTTTAAAATAATTATTAAAAAATATTTTAAAAAGTTAACGAGCTAATCGTGAACTTATCGAGTTGAGTTAGACTTTACTCGATTCAACTCGTTAAGGTATCGAGTCGAGTTCGAGTTCGAATCGAGTATTTATCGAGTTTTAAACGAATCGAATTCGAGCACTCATGAGCTGCTCAACTCGTTAAGCACCCCTAAACGGAATTATGATTAAAAGGATGAGTTTTTTTTGGTTTCGTTATTGATATTCGATTTATTAATCGACTAATTCAAATCAAGTTTACAAAGACTTAATATGAGACGAATTTGCGAACTAAATTTTCTTTAGTTATAACATTAGAATTTGAATCCCTAAAATTATTCAATACGTATCGTTTGTACTTGTTTGTATTCGTCTATAAGTAATCATTATATCAAATTATGTAAAAATAAATCATAGATTTTTGTAGAAATAAGTAAACTTCACAGATTTTATTGATTGATCAAGTGTATCTATAATACATTTACAGCTAGGGGTGAGCAAAACTCGACTCGACTCGAAAAAACCGAATAATTCAATTCGACTCGAGGTAAAAATATTCGACTCGTTTTGACTCGACTCGAAATTTCATAGACTCGACTCGAAAAAATTTCAAATAAAGTTTGAGTTGTAAAATGAAAATTCGAATAACTCGAAATTTTTAGTAATTAAAGGATTAATTTTTAAGTTTGAGATGAGTCTATCATTTTTTATGATATATATACATTGATATATAAAAATATAAAGAAATATAGCTACATATGAAAAATATATATATATACATATCTTATATGATTAGAGAAAGTCGTTTAAATTGGAATCAAATCATACTATAACATGATAAATAATTACAATTAAATATTTATATAGGAACTTGAAAACTCGATTTGAATCGACTCGATTCGAATCGACTCGAATTTCTTAAACTCGACTCGAACCGAAAAATTTTTAAATTAAGTTTGAGTCATAAAATATGACTAGTCAATTCGAATAACTCGAAATTTTTGACTCGACTCAACTCGATCGAATATCCACCCCTATTTACAGTAGTATAAACTTTACTATATTTAACTAACTAACAATAGCTAACTCAATTAAAACATATTTTCACATGTATAAATTTTTCTTAACTACAACTAAATAATGATTAATTTAAGCTTGATCATAAACCATAAATCTAAGTTCGATCATTTTTTCAAACTAAATTAACTGAGTTCAAAGCTTACAAACTTAAAGATTAATGCAGAATATAAAACAAATTAAAGATCTTTATTCATAAAACACCATAATAAAAGACATAATCAAAGTCTACAAATATAAATGGATCAATATTTATATGGTGAGTAATTAGTGGGCCAGTGAATGCGAGATAGACGAATGTGGGTGGATACGGTACGGGTAAAGTCTCAAACCTATCACTTATCAACTACTTATAACGGGAATGATTTTTTTTACATTCACACTCATCCAATAGCACTATGAATTACTCATCCCATCTCAGCCGGAATAAATACCGTACAGAATTCACAAAATTATACCCGTCTATCATCCCTAGTCATGCACGTATAAGATTAATTTTCAAGTTGAGAATTTACCTATGCATCTTCTCAAAACCATTATCCAATGTTTTAAAAACTGAAAGCATTCGGATCCTCTTTCCATGGCAGACTGGTCCTGGACTTCCTCAATATTATCATCCTGCGCATGGCCAAATCTTCCTTCGCTCATCACATCACTAATGGCATAACTCTCTGCATCCACGTAAAAGACATGAACACCCCATTTCTCCACTTCGGTTTCTTCTCCGACAAAACAATTTCTGATGTACAATTCAAATGTTGCCTCCTCGAAATCATTGTCTCGTACAATCATATCCTCATTAAACAGAATCAACACATGCTCACCCTTGTACCTATACATCTCTCTCGAAATATAACAAGGGAGGCTCTCACTTCTGAATCTTTCACCACCGGCGGATGTCAGCCGGCAAGTACAGATAAATTCGAGGTATCGGTACACGCATGTGAGATCAGCCACGACACAGATGGCAAACACCAAGAATCTGCTCCGGCAGCTCCCACTACATCCATTTGGTGTAATCTTTAAGTCTAACCAAGAAGTCACACTTTGATGCTCAAACACATGTGCTGAAACTTCATTTCCTGAGAAACAACAAAACATCTGCTTCCGACAAGAATCACTTTTATGTTCCTCTGGGGATGTCGCTTTCCTCCTAGACCATCTCTGTGCCAGAGATTGAATTTTAAGCATGGCATTTTCCCCGATGTTCGTAATCGAATCTCGATTCAAGCTTCTGCAGTTGGAGAATGACATGAAAACACTTTCTTCTTCTTCTTCTTCTGGAGCATCATCACCATCATGTAAAGAACAATATGGATTGCCATTATGATCAGTGAATGATACTTTTTCTAAGGACGTGCACTCATCTGCATCCAACCACCATAGATATCTCGGAATCTCCGAGAGTGTTCTAAGGCTTTTGCAATGAAAAAGATCCAACTCGACAAGGGATTCCAGCTTTGAGACATTGCTTGATACAGTTTCCACCTTTGAGTAGCTCAACATCAACACTCCAACTCCTACATGATGCTGAATTGAATCAGACACCTCTTGTATTCCGGTGTGGGACAAATCTAACTCAAAAAAGTTGTTTGGAAGCTGAGGAAATTTCTTGAGTTTACGACATCCATCGAACTTGAACTCTTTAAGAACTGTCAAAAGATTCAGGCTAGGAAATTCAACCAAGCTTTCACATCCCGTACATATAAAGCTTTGAAGGTTGATGGCTGTTGATAGATCAGGGATTTTCCTTAGTTTCTTGCAGAAACGAATATCGATTTCCCTTAAATTAATAAGATCCTGAAAAAAAAAATTAAAAACTAAATACATTTATTTCGTATCGTATTAAAAAGGCTTAAGACTTAAATATGTGTCTAAATTATGCTTGTGGATCACTTTTTGGTGCCTAAAATATTTTAGCTATGAATAGATACATAAAGTTTCAATATTGGTCTATTTAAGTGTCGAACCGTAAACTATCATTATTTTTATTAAAAAATATTTTTTAATTTTAATTTTATTTTTCTTTTTTAATTTAATTTATTTTTAACTCTTTTTTTAAATGGTAGTTTTAATTTTTTTACAAAATAGTCCAAAATCCTTAACCAAAACCTAAAATCCCCAAATTATCGTCGTTTATTGCTTTATCCGAGACCATCACTAATGCCACCAGTAATCAGTAGTAGGTGTGTCAAACGATTTCCTAACATCGAAAAAAGTCAAAATCACGAAAAAGAAGTCGTCGACAAACCTACTGTCGGTTGTTGAAGATGAGCGACCGAAGAAAAGAATCGTGGTGATCCAGCAACAATAGTGATGGTTTCCAGTGAGCAATAAACGATGATATTGACGGTAATTTAAAATTCCTGGGTTCTAGGTTAAGAATTAGGAATCATTTTGTAAGGAATTAATACTTTCAATTTTTAAAAACAAATTTTGAATTTATTTAAAAATTAATTTAAAAAATTTAAATTTAAACATGTCACTTATCGCATTTTAATTAGCTAACGATTTTTTATTAACGACACCACCAAAATTAAAACTTTAAACACGCTAAAAATAGTTTAGACACCGGCAGTGATCCACAAACATAATTTGAGTATTAAACCTATTAAAAATGACAAAAAAAATATAAGATACCTGATGATCATCATTCCAAAGTTGCTCCATGTAGCCAAATTGTAATTTCAACACAACAAGATTCTTTGGATTAAACCTTGGTGATAATGATTTGAAGGGATAAAACATCCAAAAATAATATCTTAGCTCATTAGGAAGAGATACGCTTTCAAGTAGCTTCTCATCCTCCAACAAATGTCCAGTACGAAAATGGAGATATCTGAGATTGAATATGTTCCCAAAACCAGAAGGACATGATAACAATAGGTCACTCATTCGAATCGTCAGTAACTTGATTCCTTCAATTGATTTATTCACCTATGAACAAGAAACAATGTATCAAAGACTTAAGTGAAATACTTGATACAGGTTAATAGGTGACAACATACAATTAAATGGGTTATATTTGATAGGCATAACTAGTGTCGTAAATGAGACGAGACAGATTGAGAGTTATTGGAGCTCGACTCGGTTAAAACTTAGTTAAAAGTCGACTCTATTGGACTCGGCTCGAGCTCGAACTTAGCTTGAGTTCTTGACGAGCCGACCTACAAGATACTTGACTCGAAAAATTCACGAATTACTCAAAAATATAAATATACTATTTTTATTTTTTTATAATTTAAAATCTAAATTTCTAAACTTAAACCCCTAAAATTTAAACCTTAAACGTAAGTCTTAAACCTTAAATTAACAATCTTGAGCTTACACAACTTGTGAATTAAAGTTTTTTCTCCATTAGGCTTTAAATGAGACGCGAGAGATAATGTTACTCGAGTTTAACACGGTTAAAGATCGATCAATACTTGGCTCAATTAGGCTCGAAAAAAGCTCGAACTCGACTCGAGTTCTTAATGAGCCGAGCTTAGCTCAGATTTTTTAGACTCGTTTAAAATTACTCAAGCTCAAACTCGACTCGAAATCTTAGCGAGCCGAGCTTAGCACTACTCGAGCTCGACTCGGCTCGTTTACACCCCTAGGCATAACAATGGGTCGGAGCGGAGCTGTCTTGACTCCAATCCAAAAACTAAAATATCTTATTCGGTTCGACCTAAAATACTAAAACCTATAATTCGACTTGATCCAGACCAGATTTTTAAAATAAAAACCTACCCTATCAGGTCAGGTCGAGTCGGAACCCAACAGATTCACTTTAAATTGCCATCCCTAACGAAAAATTATACGGTGAACTCTGTTCACCACGTCATCCATGGTCCCAAGTAATTAGGATCGTTGATCTTAATTTTTTTCCAAGTGAATCATCACCTATTTCCTACATGGACTTAGTGGATGGGTAATTATTTGATAGTTATTTAAAGATCAATGGTCCTGATTGCTTGAACCATAGATGACGTGGTGAACAAGGTTCACCGTATAATCTCTCCATCTCTAACATTTGATATATCTAATATATAATAAAAGAAAATGAAGACGATTAGTACTTACTTTATTATATCTGAGCACTTGATTCACATCCTTGAGACTCCATAATCTACTGTGCTTTCTTGGGTCTCTAGATCCTTGGCGAGCAATGTCCTTGCCCATCTCTTCCAGCATATCATGCATTGAAATCCGCCTATAAGAATCTATATGAAGTAGGCACTTGTCGAGCAAATTGCTTATCCCACAGACCACACCTTTGTACAAGCAATTCAGAATCTCTTCTATATTACCTCTGGATTCCCCTTTCAGAAAACAAGCTATATCAAGAAATATATTCTTCTCAGACTCATCCAACTCATCAAAACTTCTCCTCAAAATATGTACAAGTTTCGGCTGTGCATATTCATCGAGTTTATCCGCCTCATCTAACCACTCGTCTCTACATTTTGTATACAGTTTAGAACCCAAGACTTTGAGAGCCAGTGGACTGCCGCCGGCGTACTCCAAAAACTTTTCCGATACATCTCGAAAACCAGGACTGGGATTCATAAGCTTAAATGCAAACGTAGAGAAGAGTTGAAGAGAGTCGTTATCGTTTAACTTCTTTACTTCATGTATTTTGTCAGCTCCTCCATTCTTGAGCACTTGTCTATCTCTAGATGTGACAATTATTTTACTTCCGACACCGAAATCCTTAACACACATATAATCTATTTGGTCCAAATCATTGACATCGTCGAAGACAACGATTACTTTGATGTTGTTCAGTCTCTGTCGAGCAAAAGTAGGTAGGGATGGGGTGTCTATACGAGTTTTCATGTGCAACAGTTTGGAAAGAAGAGCATTTCGTAAAGATTGTTTCCCTTGCTTTTCTATTTTGTCTCGAACATTTTCAAGAAAGTAACGACCTTGAAAGGTTTGAGAGATTTCTTTATAGACAGCATCAGCGAGGGTGGTTTTGCCTATACCACCCATTCCCCAGAGTCCTATGACTCGACTGTCTTCTTGCTCGATCAGCTTCAGAATCGTCTGTTTTTGATCGTCGATTCCGACCAATTCGTCGGAAGAACTTCTAGACTTGCTGTTTAACTTTTCTACGACATATTGAACGATATCTTCGATGTACTCGGTGTCAGGTCTGAAAAATATTTTTAGAAAATGATAGTCAGAAGGAAGACAAGTGGAATATAAGAAGATGAAAATTAAGTGGTATTTGTATAGAAAAAATATATTTTGTCACCCGACTCTTTATCCTGTTTCATTTATGTTTTTTTTTTTGAAATTTTAAAACAAAAATAATTTTAAATTCTGAACTTTATTTCCTATATCATAAACCCTAAACCTTACCCCTAAAAATAACCCTACTCTTAATTCTCTAAAGCCTAACTATAACCCTTAATCTTAAACCTTAAACTCTCTAATTTAAAGCGGAGTCGCGAATAGAGGCATGGAGAAAAGTCAGACGATTTCAACCCTTAAAATGAGTAAAAATCATCTCCTTCTTTATCATGCATCCTCCTCCTTTGAAAATTTTCTAAGAAATTAAATTTTAAACCATAACCCTTATTTTTTATATCCTAAACCCTAAATCTTACACCCTAAAAATACACCATACTCCTAATTCATTAAACTCTAACCATAACCCTGACCTTGAACTCTAAACCTTAAACCCTTTAATTTAAAGAGGAGACACAAATGAAGACATGGGAAAAAGGTAGACGATTTGTACCCCTTAAAATAGTCTCTATTTGGATAAAAATTATTAGTCAACCAACAATAAATAACTTAAATTAACGTGACAAATCTAAATGGCAGTACATACCGCGTAACAGTGACATACATGCAAATATACTGAATTTACATAATAACATATTAACTAAAAAATAATTTTAAAAAATATATAAAATATAAAATATATTTTCTTCTTTAAGTCATTCTGCTAAGTCATTTCAAGTTCTTCATTGTTAGTTGATTAATAATTTTTATTCATATGAGATTATTTTGACATAAAATAAAACGTTAAAGACTAAATTATTTAAAAACGGGTACCAAAGTGACTATTCAATTAAACGATAAATTATTTTTTGCATTAAGTCATCTGTAATATCTAGTTACCTATCAGATTTATCTCCATTTATATGCCATCCTTTTAGTTTACCGACTTCAGCAAAGGCAGCTTTCCATCGCTTCACTTGATCATGTGCCCCATTTGATTCATGCTCTTCGAACGAAGTCTTAAACCTCCCCCCAATGTTTCTGACATGGGAAGGATCAACATGGTAAAAAATTGGAAGAACAGTATGTTGTTGAGTTTGCTTTCGATCCCTGATGTCGGAGAGTTCGGCTAAGCATGATTTGGAAGAAGCATAGTCTACAGACAAGACGATTACCGAGATGTTCGATGCTCGAATTGCTTGGGAAAGTGCTGTCGAAAGCTGCTCCCCTTTCTCCAGTTTCTCTTCATCGAAGAAGACATTCATTCCGGTGGCTTTCAAAGCTTTGAGGAGATGGCCGGTGAAGTTAAGGCGCGTGTCTTCACCTCTGAAGCTCAAGAAAACTTGATACTTTATTTGATAACAAGAAGAAGAAGAAGAAGAAGAAGAAGCCATGGCAACGAAAGAGAATGGAGATTGTGAGTAACAGAGAGCTTAGCTTTGAATATGATTAGCTTCGTTAGTCATTGTTTTATAAAAAATTTAAAACGAAATCATTTTATTAAAAAATTATAAAAATATATATTCAATATGAATTGAATTTAAAACTTTAAACTAAAAGTCTAAACTCTTAATTATTAAATCAATTGAAAGGTTGGTGGCAAAAATTAATCAAACAGTTTATAATTTGGTAGTATCTGATATAGTTTACCTTATAGTTTATTGTTGAGATATTGTTTTTGTTATAAATTAAAATAAAAAATATTTTATAAGTTCGTATACTTAAAAAAATATGTTTGAAAGATTTTTTAAGTATTTTTATTCGTTTAAATGTTTTTAAAATAACTCAAAAGATAAAAGTAGGCTCTGAATACCGGTATAGTCTTGTACGTACCGACACTCAGAAGAGTGCATACTTGTACAATTGTCCATGTACCGATATGTCCCTTTATCTCTAAGGATTTTAACATTTCTAGTAGTCAAATCTCATACCGATATAGTCAGGTTCGTATCGATACAGAGTATCATAAATAAGTACCAATACATTTATTGTGTAATGACTCTTTCAACTTGGAGGTCGATACCCTAATATATGTACCGATAGTTAGGGGTGTTCAAAATTAACCGTAATCATTAACCGATGTAACCGTTATATTTTACAGGTTAATTAACCGAATTATTAAAAATAAAAGGTTTCAATTAATCGAACCGTAAAAAATAATGATTAATGATTACAGTTTTGGTTACGAATTTTGACTAAGGGTTAACCTATGAGTTAAACGTTATTAAATTATTTATAGATTTAAAATATAATATGATTTTTTTTAATTTTGATGGTGGTTTTTATGTCTTGAACTTTGATTATTACACGTTAATTAAACATTTATATGTAAAACTTTAGATGATTTTAATGTTTTGAACTTTAAGGGTGTATTGCTACAATGTTACGTGTTGTAAACTTTTTAAACTTTAAAATATTGTAAAGTTTATGTATTTTGTCTTGTGTTAAAACTTTATAATATGTAAGTATTTTTTAGTTATGACACAAGTGATTAAATATTTTTATGAAATTTTTAATAAATTATTTATCATGCAAGATAAGCATGTTATTCTCTAAAAATTAATGAGCATGTAGTAAAAAATTATTATAAATTATAGATTAACCTATAACCAAACCGTTGGTTGACCGCATCTTAATAGTTAACAGTAATAGATAACCAATTTTAATGATTAAGTTACGATTAATAAAATTTAATAATCGTTATAACAGTTAACCGATCATTTATAACAAATAATATGGTTAATCTACCATGACCCCTTTCGAACGATTATGGATCAACAGAAAGTATCTTTATCAAAATTCAATGAAAAAATATTTTAATACTTAATTTATCTTATTCTTTATAAAAAAATACTAGTGAGTCAAATTATTATATTTGTTAAGTATTTAAGTTTAGAGCGAGAGTTTAAAATAGCAAAAATATTTATCTTGTGATTTTTTTATTTATCGATTCGAGGTAGATTCAATTAATCATTTTAATATAATATTTATATATTTTTTATTAATAATCGTTCTAATTAAATTTTTAATATAATTTTTTAACCGTTTGCATCCCTACATAAAACATTTGACCATGTCCAATCTTCTAATTGTTTAAATGACAAATCTGACTTGAGGATTGAAGCACCTTCCTTTAAATTGAATAAATTAATTAGTGGTTTGAAAGAGAAGAAGAACCCTTGTGTTTTGAATGGTCAAGAAAAAGCAATTTCGGACATACTGCTGAGGGATGACTTAAAAAAACAAGGTCGTTGTGCAGAAATAACAAAGGGTGTATTAAAACGATGGAGATACGATTTTGCTTATAAGAAGTAGGAAAATTTTACAACGGGATAGAACACTGCTAAACACTGTTAATGATGAATACCGTTGAATATTATTAAATTAATTTATAAAGATTAAAAGATTTAAGGATTCAAAATATAATTATAAATTATTTAAATTAAATTTTTATTAAATTATTTTTTTATGTATATTTTATTTTATTAATTAAATAAAAAATACTAAACCCTAAAAAATAATTTTAAAAAATTAAACTCTAAACACTAAAATCAAAATCACTAAATATTAAATTACAACCCTAAAATATAATATTAAAACCATAAATCCAAAACCATAAACACTAAATCCAAACCATAAAATCCTAAACGCTAAAATAATCAAAAACCCAAACCTAAAACCTAAAATCTTAAACTAATTTTGGGTTTTAATTTTTGATTTATACTTTTAGAGTTCATATTTTCTATTTTAGGATTTAGGGTTTTATTTTTTAAAGTTTAGAGTTTATGATTTAGTGTTTTGGATTTTAGGGTTTAAGGTTTAATATTTTAGGCCTTTGACTTTAGGGTTTTAAATTTTTGATTTAATATTTTTATTTTTTAAATTAAAAATTATTTAAATAAATTATTTTAAAAAATCAAAATAATATATATATATTAAATTTTTTATTTTAAATAATTTAAAATTATATGTTCAGTCCTTAAAATTTTAATTTTTACTAACTAATATAATATTGTTCAGCGGTATTCATCGTTAGTAGTGTTCAACAATATTCGACGCACGTGGTAGACTCATCCTAAGAATTATTATTAAAATTTATTTTAATATACTCTAGGGTGTATCGATAAGAGTAAATTAATTTTTAAAAATATCAAAATTAAAAGTATAATAATAAATTAATACAAATCCCATAATTATATGATTATATGTATAGTTTACTTCAAATTATATTTTTTATACGTCAATTAATTATATTCACATGAATCATTTATTAAATTTAATTAAATGACTAAATCTTTGTGGATTCAAAGAGAGGAACCCATAGGTTTTGAATGGCGAATCCGTCAAGAGAAAGCAATTGAGGTTTAATTTCTAACCTACTACTGACTTGTTTTTATGAATAAAGGAATAAATCAGTCAAAGTCAATATTAATTTTAAAGTATTAATTAATATTTTAAATATTTTACCGCTGACTTTGAAAAAAAACAAAACATTTGACTAATTCTTAAAATACATATTTAAATTTCAATTTATATAAAATAAGATAATATAAATATATTTATTTAATCGATCAATGGAAGCATATTTAAATTTATATAAAATAAGATAATATAAACATTTGACAGGGTACGAGTTAAATGGAAGCATATTTATCTCTCCAAGAGTGAGGGTGGTTTAGGGTTGAAGGGTTTGCAGGATTCGAATCGAGCCTGCATGGTGCATCTGATTCATAATTTTTTTTTCTAGAACTGACTCTCTGTGGATTGCATAGATTAAAATGTATGTCATTAAGAGGGATGACTTTGGCATATGGATAGTAAGCAACACTATAATTGGTTGTTTAAGAAGCTTCTGAAATTGAGGGCGACAACGCTTCGATTTTTGTTGTTAGAAGGTAATTATATCCTGCTAGGGAGATCCGACATTAATTGTGTAAGAAGAATGAAAAGATAACATGACATAAATAACGCGATTTTTTTTTACATATTCTTAAGCATGCTATTATTTTTTGGATGGCAATATTTGATAGATTGTCTACTAGACAATATTTGATAAATAACGCGATTTTCTTTATATATTTTTAATATGGTATATATTATACTTTTTGTTTGAATGGAAAATCTAATTTGGTGGATTTCGAACTTCTTTATCACGTTTGGGAGGAGGTATGGACATTAATTTCACAGAAGAAAGTAAAATGAAAGTTTGAAAATACATAAGAGATAGTATTCTACATTCTAATAAACATGTCTTTTGGAAAGATAATAATAACCTTTCGATGAATATATCCGAGCGACTTATTGACTAACAAATTTTACGACAAAACTAATGGTATAATGACCCCTAAACTTTATGGCCTTTTATGATTTAAATGTTTGTATGTTATAATAAAAGGTTAATATTCAATGATTCTTTAATCACAATTTGACCCTCCATCTTTGAATATTGGTATAATGGCCCTTAAACTTAGTAAAAGTTTTAAAAGGCCTTCAAAGAGTTTAGATAAGCAATTGACATAGCTGAGTGACACTAAACAAATTTCTAAAAGATAAAGATTAAATAAATAAATAAATGTTTGTTTTAATATATCCATGTTCAGATGATGCGTTTGATTGGTTTTAAAGTTTAAAATTTTTTTGACTTTTTTATGATAACATCTCTTAATCGATTTACGACTAAATCGGATAAGAAACCGTAAATCGAATAAAAAGTGTTACATATTACACCGGTAAGGGTGCATTATAATTTTGTTATCAATTGACTTTACAAATGGTTCGAATGAAAAAATAAATGATGCTTATCTTAAGAGATTCGGATTCAATTGCAATGTTCGTAAGATTGCATACTAATTCGAGATAGGAATCTATTTTTTTACTGATGATCGTAGACTACTCCAGATATAACACAGATAAACCACATGACAGTGGCGAGTAAACCAGCAATATTTGCCCTGAACCTGAGTTCCATGTTCTATTTCGAGTTCATCGCCTCTGCTGTGAACCCACCACAAGAGATTAGTGAGTGAATTCCCATTATCATGATCCTGCAGGTTCCTTATCTTCTCCAAAGCACTCTCTTTGTCATAAAGAGCTTCCAAGGCATACACAAACCCTTTCCATCCATCTTCTACAAAACCCTTTTCCAGTACAGGCAATGTCCAGTTCACGAGCTCTCTAGTGAACTTGACATCGGAGAACAACACCTCACTGATAGGCAATATGGGTAGCAATTGGATTCCAAGCCGGCGCTCTCTCGAGTCAGATGGAGCAAACCAAAGGCGAGTTTCCCTCTTGTTACCCCACAATATTCCTACAATTCGGTTCTCTCCTGTGAATTCTTCTCCATATAGGCTATCTCCCTCTTTCACATGCCACCATGTTTGTGCTGCTTGAATCTCCAATGCCATAAGCGTCGAACCGGTTGCAACGAGATGGGTGTCTCCATAGGATAACCCAATTAGTGCAGCAGAGTAATATGCATTCACTGCTTCACTAGTGTTCTCTTCGTTCCTTCCATCTGCGTATTCAGTCAACCCTCCAGCCCAAGAATGCAGTTTGTACAAATCGAAACACCTCAAACGCGGAAATTTCGAGTTCAAACGCCTGTCTAGGTTCATGAAATTTGCCACGAGTGAGTAAGCTTGGGGCTTATACCTCCTTCCCCAAGCCGGATTGATCTTGGCCAAGACAGCTATTCCGTAAAGGAAGTAGCCGATATGAGAATGCTGGCCACCATAAACTCCAAAACCGAAATCTGCCACTGCATCAGCTGAGCCTTGTTTAGTTACAATGCCACCCCATTTAGATTCATACAGAAAACCATTCCCATTGAAAGTCCCATCCAACCATGGCTCAATTGTATCCTTCAAGAACGTCCTTATTGCTGGAATCACATCAGGATAGCTCACTTCTTCAGCAATCAACGCCAACCTCGCAGCTCGAGCAACCAACTTCCCGTAAAAATACGAGGATGTTGTCGCTATAGTCGATGAATCCAAGGCCTCAACGTCCTTAATAAGAGCACTCACAATCTCAGAACACGATTCTTCGTTAACCCCTTTAAGCGAATGCCAAGTTACAGGAACCTGGCGAGATTTCAACACCCACGAATTACCAACAACACCAACAAGCTCCCCGTCAATGCTTTTATACTTAAAATTCTCTAAAATCTTAACATCACAACAGTCGGTAGCTAAAATATCAAGATGCAGTGGGTGTGCAAGAATAAGCAAATCACCCCACCCTTTCTTTTCCCATTTATATTTCAAACAAAACGGTTTAGTTAAAACAGCATCACCTGAGGTCGGGTAGCAGGAACTGGACTGATCCAGAACGGATTCACATATTGGGTCCGAACCCGGCAGCACAGCAATCCGAATAATACCTGAAAACCCACCGGAATAGATCGAAGAAGAGTCGTGGTTCAAAGTCACGGATGAAGACGTGTAAATAAGCCACGTTTGACCGTTCTTAAGCTTAACGGTATGCTTTGTGAGGGAACAATTCGAAGAAAACGAGCGAATCGCATGAACAGTAGAGATTGATATTGACATATTCCCCGTTACAGAACAGGTCACCAAGGGACTACCTTGAACAAGAAAGAAGCGGAGGTTGGAAGAGGGGAAATCCAACGTAACACTAAGATCATTGTAAGAAGAGATTACATGGCTTTGGCCGGTTTTATCAGTAGCAGAGATGGTAAGATCAGGGACGAATTCTTGGTAAATGACAGAAGGGCTGTAGACAAGAGATGGATAGGAGATGGACAGGGAAGAGTCGGCTGATTTGAAGAGATAAGGGTGGATGTACTCTGGTTGGTCTCCATTTTCGAGAGCGAAGTTTTGGAAGAAAGAGTTGGTGGGGAGAGGGGATGAAAGGAGGTTGGGGGAGAAGAAACGGGAAGGGTCGGGGAGGACGGAGGATTGGACGCTGGGGAAGAGGAAAGGGTGGGCTTTTCTGGGGATTTGAAGCTTCGGATGAGACATGGGGCGGTGATTTTAGGGAGACGGCGGAGCTGATGGAGCTGGAGGTTTAAGACGGCATTTTCAACATATTAGAAGGTGGGTGGAAACTGGAAAGTGGGCGGAAACAGGGTTGTTTGACCGTGTCTTGTTTTCTCGGAAACTGCACGTAGTTACCGGGAAGAGTATAATTGGGTTCTTTATTTTTTAATAATTTGGATAAATTATATGGATTGTCACGATACAATAGGGTTAGTATCGAAATAATCATAATATTTTAAAATGCGTTACATACACCAGTGAACTATTAAAATGGTATCGAAATAGCCACCAACCATTAAAAATTAACAGACCTGATGACGTGATAGTTAAAAATAAAATAGAATAATTATACATTTACTTCCTGTCATTTATATATTTTTTAATTTAATCATTATTTTATTATAATAAAATAATATAATTATTTATTTAGGTGGTGATGTCACCACCGATTAAAGAGGAAAACAAAATTTATTAAGCTTCCTTCTGAGATGATTTGAATTCGTAACCTCCAATCACATGGCCAACAACCAAACAACTTAAACAAGCTAATTTTTTGGTTTTAAAATCCTTCAACATATATATTGTGGCCATTTCGATATTAACTTCATAATATTATGGTTATCCGTGTAATTTACCCTAATATATTTTACAAAATTTAAAAGGATAACGTCATTTGCACGTAACATTCTTTTACGATAGATATTAACTTATATTTCAAAATATAGGTGAAAACACTTATATTTTAAAATAAAAATTTAAGTTGAATTATTTTTATAATTTTGATTATATATATACTTATGGTCTACACCTAGATATTTGTATTTATGATTTCGTCCGACATATAAAGTGTTTAAAGCCTTTATTTAAAAATTAAATATTTAAAATTTATTTTAGAACATAGATTAAAAGTTATGATATAAGTGAAAAAATGATATGTGTAAATAACGATTCAAGAGAAAGATGTTATTTATAGTCTTGCAAGTGATATTTTTTATTTTTAAAATATCTTTAAATCTGTAAAAATAACATCCCGTGCATTTGATGTTCTATTATGTGCATGATAAAAAATAGCCTATAATCGTGTATTTATGTTTTGTACTAAAAATCATGTATTTATGTTTTGCACTAAAATTTTTATATTTTAAATTTTATTGTTGGATTGAATTATCAAAAAAATCATATATTTATGTTTTTCACTAAAATTTGAGTTGTAAAACATAACTCGTCAATTTGAATAACTCAAAATTTATAAACTCGACTCGATCAAACACTTACCCCTAATCTCCTCTATCGTTTGTTGTCTCGTTTTGTGGTTATCTTTACAGTCTCTGTTAATGATGATCCTCCATTGATACGAAGTTAAAATTTAAGAGTTTAAACAGTCATCTTCGACCAAGAGGCTCTCCTGGATCTGGTCTTTATGAGTTTATGTCCCTAGAGTTGTCTTAAGTGTATCATCTTACTTGTGGAGCCTCTGCTCGTGTCATAGGCATAGCCAACTGCTCTCTATGCATCATATAGACAAGAACACGACAGAAACCTGCAATGCTGATCTTCCTGTCTGAGGCTCTCAAGTTCTGCCGTCAGAGCTGGTATCTGTTGCATATCAACATGAGTTCTCTGAATCTCTTGATTTAGTTGATGCACTTTGGACAAAAGTTCTTTCTTAAATAAAGACAACTTCTGAAGTTCAGAATGAGCCTGCTGCAATTCTGCCTTAACAGGCTCAGCTGCTTTCAGTTCAGATTCTATCTTAGCTATTTTATACGTGTTGAAATTGTAGAAGATAATAAGGAAAGGGATAATCATTGTATTCATGTGAAGGGTTCTTTATATACAAGAAGAAGCTTTAAAAGGTGCATTAATCCGCTAACTAATCCTCTTAACAACCTGCCAGCTGTGCATAACAAATCGCCAGCTTGGATAACCGCCTCATAACTTTCAGCAATTCACTCTATTTGCTCAATAATACGTAAGGTTGTTTATTTGTTTCGGATGTTACGGCTCCTGTCCGAGCATGCAAAATCTGAAACTCATGCTGTGCAGCGGCAACTTCCTGTCTCCATGTCCCATGGGTAACCGCGATTCTCTGGTTTTCTGTGCCAAGTTTATGCATCTCAACATGCTGTGCAGCAAGGTTTTGTTCCATGATTTCTCTAGGCGGGGACTGGGCAAAAATACCTACATCTTTTTCATATTTCCTTTGAATTTTTTTAAAAAAATTCAATTTTTAATCATAATCTTTATTTTTAATATCTTAAACCCTAAACGGCTAAACTCTACTCTTAATAAATACACTTTACCCCTAATTTCATAAGTTCTAATCTTGAACTCTAAACTTTAAACCTTTAATTTAAAATAAAAGCATAAAAGGTGATATAAAAAAAAGTAAATATTTCCCCTGCAACAACTGGCAACATATGAAAATATGGAAAAGGACCTCGACGGGTGGAATTCCTAGACCAAATGAGTCAGGATGTACCATGCCAGGTCAGGGAGAGGTTGTCACCCAACCACAAACCTTATCCCTTAAAAAATATATTATACAATTAATTTTTTAAATTCTAATCATAATCTCTGATTTTAAATTTTAAACCCTAAATTTACTAAATTAAAATAAAAATGTCAATAAAAACATGATTAAAAGATAAACGATTTACATCCACTTTGAAGTAAATGATTAAAAGATAAACGATTTACATACACTTTGAGCGAGGCTTTTAGCTGGACTTCAAAAATGTTAATTTTCATCTAATTTTGAATTTTTATCCCTCTACTTTATAAAAATTGAAAAGTAAATCTGATGAGTGTTCGAATTTATATATTTTTTATTAATAATTATTTCTCATTGTCGATTTGATATTACTAATTTGGTTCTATTTTGATCATTTTCAATGTAGGAACTTATTTTTCAGAACCAACAGAAAATAGTGAATTCTGCATTTTTTTATGGCTGGAGTCATGGGCACGACGCTTTTCGATCTGACAGATTTGGATTATCCAGTCAACAAAAGTTTCTAGAAGATAGTCCAGTCATATATTCTAGAAGGATGAATGGATTATTTGGAAATTATCTTGAAGATTTATCTTAGGAATTTAAATTTTAAATTTTAGAATATTTATCTTTATCTTTATCTTTTTTATTTTTTTTAAATTTTGAATTGTTACATTTTTAGGGTTTTAGAATAGTATAAATACCCATAGATGTAAAGCTTGAGATGTAATTCAATTTTCACTTTCTCTCTTGAGTAATAAAAGTTCTCTCTAGTTCTTTTATTTTTCTTTGAGTTTTCTTATTTCTTTTCTTTTAAAAAATGCTAAGTATGATCTCATTCATGCTTAGCTAAACTTTCATTTAGCCGAAAGCTAAGTGACGACTCAATCCATATTGTGAGAATCGTGAAGTACTTAATTCCTTCGGATAACATTCTTGATTTTCTAAAATCAAGGATTGGCAATCGGCTTTTCCTTTAATGATCTCGACGCCTTCATTTCAAAAAGTGCACGTTGACTTGAAGATTATTTAGATCTATCGTTGGGAAGAAAAATCGGCTGGTAGCAAATTTGGCTTCCTGTGAACAAACTTGGTGGCGGTCCACTAAGGGAAATCAAGATCGGGTTTGATTCTCTGTGAGACGCTATAACTCGAGTCAGGCTTTCCCAGTGCTTAAAGTTGTATTGGCGCTAACGGCGATAGGCGTGGTTAGTCCAACAAAGACCGAATTCCGAAGATAGACTTGGGAATATTGATTTACCGAAAAGAGAAGCAAGTTACAAGGGTTGGGCCTTGTAGACTGTAACTGGCATGGATCTTGAAGTAAAATCTATTTCGATGATCAATTGAGATTTGAGGCGAAGCGAAGCTTGAGGCTATATCCTTTAAATTTATTACTTCAAATATTTATTTTCATTTAATTTCAGTTATTATTAGATTAAGATTATTTTTAGTTTTATAATATCAAACTCCCATTTTCTAATTTATTATTTTTTTTTGGATAAGGATCAATTCAATTCAACGTTGAAATTTCTTAGTCCCTGTGGATCGACCCTACTTTCTCTATACTATTCTTTTATTTAATTTGAGAAATAGGAATTATTTATTTGACAATTCGACGCTTGTCAAAATCCTTTATTTTAATTTAGGATAAACTTATTGATAATCACTAAAATTTTAAGATATTTTAGTTTGATTATTAAACTTTCAAATTTTATAATATAGTCATTAAAGTTTTAATTTATTTTTATTATATTTAATATTATTAAGAAATGATGACATGACGTGTTAAAATGTTTTTAAGATAAATTTTTAATTTCATAAACTTGTAATTATCATAAAGGTTAAAATTTTAATGGATAAAGAGATTTTTGATCAATCCAATGATAGATCTAATCAAAAGATTAATATAATTTAATTTTAAGTTTATTCCGCGGTTGAAAGTGATGTATCAGAGAGTCTTACCTTTTAGTTTCTATTAGAATTTATTGATATTTGAGAGATTTGGACATTTCTCGACGAGTTTGAATAGATGAAGAAAAAAGATGACAAAAAAAGAGTAGTTTGATAATTTTTTCAACCAAAAGATATACTAAATGATGACATAAACGATGAAAGATAAAAATGATCCAATAAAAAATAAGAGTAAAACTTTTTGATTCATAATCATTTATCGTGTAAATTATTAATTTAATATTAAATTATATTAATTTTTTTTTACCAAATAAAATCTTTCAAAAATTGACATTGATTGGATAACGCTTCGATTCATCGAAAAATTAATTTTTTCGACGATTTCAATTTTTAAATTTAACTATCATAACAAAAGGCTTTAACGATAGTTTTCTTGTAATGCAAGTTAAAAGGTTAAATGCCGAAGTGAAAACACCTCAAAGGTTAATGACTACTAAATTAGTTTACCCTTATTTTATAAAACTTTATTCTTACATTCGGAGTTACTGAGGGGTAAGATTAGGGGTTTTTATTACCGGGTATTCGATTTTTAGGTACCCGAAAAACCGGGTACTCGGTTCTTTCGAGTCATAAAATTTCAGTCTGTGTCTCGATCATTTAAATTGGGTATTTATTATCGGATACCCGTAAAACCCAGATACCTAGCTAATCGGGTAACGGGTATTAGAAGATAATTGAAATTGTTGAATCTGTTAAATTGTTGAATTTGATAAGGTGAAACTCGACGATAGTAATTTTTTTCTATGACGACAAGCAAATTAGTGTGAAACTCGACGATAGTAATTTTCTGGTGAAACTCGACGATAGTAATTTTTTTCTATGACGACAGCGAGTTCTCCTGATTATTCGCGGGCAAAGATTGGAACATCATCTTGATAGTACGTATACACCACCGAAAAAATTCTTGGTGAACGCTGATGGGTCAAAATCACCGAATCCAACATATCAACGATTTTTTAAGCAGGATAGCTCTCTGGCTTCCTGGTTGTTATCGACAGTAAGTTTGTCGATCCTTCCTCATCTTGTAGGTTCAGAATCGTCTTCTTCGATTTGGAGTACGTTGGTTTTACGCTACTCCAAATTATCAACCACTCGAGTCATGCATTTACATTGCAGATTGTGCACACAAAAGAAAGGGAATCTCTCGGTTCATGACTACGCCACAAAAATCAAAGAGATTTGCGATCTTCTTGCCATCTATGACAGCCTCGTATCTGAAGTTGAACAAGTTGCAACTATTCTGAATGGCCTCCCTTCAGAATTTGAATCAGTTGTAATTGTAATCACGGCCAGTAAAGAGCCATATACATTTGATGGAGCAGTGTCTTTAATTGCCGATGCAGAAACTCGCTTGGAAAATCCATTACGTTTTTTAGCTGGGTTAATAATATTGTTATTGCCCAACAATCATCAGTGCAAGATTCGCGATAAGAATATTCGTACACTTGTGCTGCTCGTGGAGGTCGCTCAGGCCCAACTGGAAGATTCCGTGGTAGGACCAGATTATAATGCCAGATTTATGGGAAACTTGGTCACTTGGCTGATCGCTGCTGGCACCGATTTGATCAAGGGTATCAAAGTCAGCCGCAGAATTCTAACACTACTGGAGAATCTCATGCTCATGCTCATACATGCTATTATGCTCACGATCCACCAGAAAATAATTGCGTTCCCTTTGTACCAACTGAATCTCCAATAATTGCTACTGATGAAGCTCCTCAGATTAATGCCTTGGTTGCCTCCTCTTCAATCTGGTATCCAGACTCCGGGGCCACACATCATGTCACGAATGCTTCTCCACAAATGCTCGATAGCCAGCAATATACGGGTCAGGGAAAAGTCTTTATTGGTGATGGTTCTTCTCTTCCCATTAGTCGCATTGGTAAGTCTTGTATTTCTACTACAGCTCGATCTTTGATGATTAATAAGCTTTTACATGTTCCTAGTATAACTCGTAATCTTATATCCGTTTCGAAATTCACTGCTGACAATCAAGTGTATTTTGAATTTCATGCATCTTATTGTTCTATAAAGGATGAAAGGACAGGAAAGGAACTTCTCAGAGGTGGTCAACAAGGTGGTCTTTATGCCTTACATTCACCTGCATCTTCTTCAGCTTTTGCTTACTCAACCACAACTAGTGACTATTGGCTCTGGCATAATCGGTTGGATCATCCTTCTTTTGATATTGTTAGTTCAGTTCTTCAAAAAAATTCAATAAAGATATGGCTAGCCTCTGTCATGCATGTCAACTCGAAAAAAGCCATACACTTCCTTTTGAATCATCCACCACAACATATTTCAAGCCATTCCAGTTAGTAAAAATTAACATCTAGGGACCCGCTTCTGTAGCATCTGATGGTTACTATTACTACATGTCATGTGTGGATTTATACTCTAGAAATGTTTGGCTATATCTTCTTAAACGAAAATCTGATGCATGTAAAGCCTCTCAAATGTTTTTTGCCTTGATAAAAAATCAGTTTAATGCAAATCTCTTGACTGTTCAAGTAGATGGTGGGGGAGAGTTTAAGTTTTTAGAGACTCAATTGGCACAAGCTGGGGTTCAATTACGTGTTACTTGCCCTTATATTTCCTCCCAGAATGGTGTTGTTGAGCGTAAACATCGTCATATAATCGAGACTGCTCTCACACTCCTGGCTCATGCATCTTTGCCTATGCAATATTGGTCCCAGGCTGTCATCAGTGCAGTGTACCTTATTAATCAAATGCCATCTAAGACTTTGAACCACAAGTCTCCTTTTCAGATGTTGTATAACAAGCAACCCAATTACAAGTTTCTTCGAGTCTTTGGTTGCTTGTGTTATCCTCACCTACGCCCATTCAACCGGCACAAGCTTAGCTTCAGATCTAGTCCATGTATTTTTCTTGGATACTCAGTTCAGCATCATGGTTATCTTTGCCTTGACCTAAAGAACTCTAGAACTTTTATATCAAGGAATGTGGTGTTTAATGAGACTGTCTTTCCTTACAAAGATCACTCTCTTCTGACACACAAACCTGTAGAAGCGGGACTTTAACATCCTTTTTTGTCAACACCAAGGATGCTACTGTTGCTACTCTAGCACCTGCTCGTGTTCAACCTTCTACAACAATGAATCAAGAAACTTCTCCTAATACGTCAGCACCATCAAATGATAACTCAGCACAGAATGTACACCGAAAAGATAACATTGGTATTCTTAATACTCCGGCTCATGTTAATAATCCACAGGAGGCTATTGCTACTGACACTCATGTTCATATTGATGCAACTAATACTGAATAGGGTACCACCATTGATGCTAATATGCTTGTTCCTGACATTGTTGTCCCTATTACTGGAAATTCAGCTGAAACAATTCCAAAACACACTGAGGCTCATTTTGAGCAATCTCTAATCGATGACACCCCTCCAATTACTTCTGATAGTGTAGCTGCACCTATTGATGCATCTTTTGGACTTGTCTTTATTAGAAATACTCATGGCATGAAAACCAGAAGCAAGGCAGGGATTTTCAAACCAAAAATATACCATCTACAAGCGGCAGATGAAACTCCTCCTGATGTATATGTAGCCTTACAACAACCTGAATGGAAAGCTGCAGTATTAGCTGAGTACAATGCTTTAGTGGATAATGACACATGAAATCTGGTGTCTCTGCCTCAAGACAGAAAGGCTATTGGGTGCAAATGACTCTTCAAAATAAAAAGACATATTGATGGTTCCGTTGAACGTTACAAAGCACGATTAGTGGCCAATGGTTACTCCCAGTTTGCAGGATCAGATTTTAAAGAGACTTTTAGTCCTGTTGTGAAGTCTTTTACAGTAAATGCCATCATCTCCTTGGCTGTTAGAAATGCATGACAAATTTGACAGGTTAATGTTAACAATGCATTCTTAAAGGGAAACCTCCAGGAAGAGGTTTATATGGTTCAACCAGAT
Source organism: Abelmoschus esculentus (assembly GCA_035048815.1). Classification (NCBI taxonomy): domain Eukaryota; kingdom Viridiplantae; phylum Streptophyta; class Magnoliopsida; order Malvales; family Malvaceae; genus Abelmoschus; species Abelmoschus esculentus. The sequence goes on from JAUCBN010000001.1 coordinate 25,256,215, forward strand.
GGATTTCAAATGTTGGTGGCAGATGAAAGTCCTTTGGTTTGCAAACTCAACAAGGCACTTTACGGTCTTAAACAAGCGCCTAGGAATTGGTTTAACAAGCTTCAATCTTTTCTATGCAAACTAGGATTCCGCTCCTCCAATGCAGACACATCTTTTTTTGTTTATAATGCTAATGAAATTGTCACATACATGATAGTGTATGTCGACGATATATTGATCATTGGTGTCTCTCTAGACCATATTACAACCGTAATTAGTTGTTTGGATCAGAAATTCTCACTTAAAGATCACGGTGAGCTCAACTATTTTCTAGGAATAGAAGTCAAGCAAATTCATGGAGGTATGTTCTTAACTCAACAAAAGTACATTACTGAGTTGCTAGTTAAAACTGATATGCGAGATACTGAAATTGTCTCAACACCTATGGCCGGTAAGCAAAGCAAGGAGGATGGTTCTCCTATTTTTGATCCACATTAATATCGAAGCATTGGTGGTTCTCTATAATATGTGTGTCATACACGCCCAAACATCTCTTTTTCAGTCAATAAGGTTGCACAATTCATGCATCAACCATCTGAGGTTCATTGGATGATTGTCAAAAGGATCCTTCGATATTTAAAAGGTACCATTGACTTTGGACTATGGTTCTCCCCACAACAGCCCTCAATTCAAGAATTGCACTCCTTTGTCGATGTTGATTGGGGTAGTGATCCTGATGACAGAAGATCAGTTTCAGGTTACTGTGTGTATCTTGGTACTCATTTGATCTCATGGTGCTTACGAAAGCAACGATCTGTCTCGAGGTCGACAGTTGAAGCAGAATTTAGAAGCATAACAGATGCAGCCTCTAAGCTTTTATGGTTACAAGCTGTGCTCAAAGACATGTTTGTTCAGGTTGAGACTTCACTGGTCATTTGGAATGACAGCACGAGTGCAGTGGCCATGGCAGCAAATCCAGTCATGCATGCCAAAACCAAATATATGGATCTCGACTTATTTTTTGTTCGGGAAAAAGCCAAGATGCAGTCACTGCAAGTACGTTATGTCCCAACTTCAAGTCAAGTTGCAGACGTTCTAAGCAAGCCGATTTCTCTTACTCAATTTCTGGAGTTTAGAGATCAGCTTTGTGTTTGCCAGTTGTCCGAAGTTGAAGAAGCAAGGGAAATATTAGAAGATAATTGAAATTGTTGAATTTGATAAGGTTGTTAGCATTTGAATTTGTGAATTTGTTAGAGCTGTTAGGCTCAGTTATCAAAGAGTTTAGCTTTCCATGGATCTCTATAAATAGTGATGTATTACAGTAGTTTAATCATCCATCTTGTTCAATGAAATGAGAAGTTTTCTATATAAGTTTCTTGTATAGTTGACAACGGGTACCCAGTTCACAATTATTATTTCTTTAATTTTAAAATTAAAAAATTATATATTAAACATATAAATTTATAATTTTATAATACATAACCAAATATAAAAATGAATGATTTAAAGTTAATTTTAAAATATTTGGATGTATATAAACATTTATATTTATTAAATTTTATCACTAAAATAACGTTAAAAGTATTAATCTCGTTTTTCTTTCGGTATTAGTAAATTAATAAAAATATATTTAAAAATTTTAAAACTTAAAAATATATAACACAAACATAAAATTAATTTAGAGATTTAAATTTAATTTTATGTATAAATATTAAAGAAATCTAAAATAAAAATATAATTTAAAATTAAAATATATAATAAAACTAGTCGGGTCGGGTACCCGGAAATTAAAAATTTTCGGTCCAATCCCGGCCCACTAATTCTCGGGTTACATAATTTTTTTCGAGAATTACCCACTATTTATGTTTCGGGTTATCGGGTCGGGTAAATCAGGTCAAGTGATTTTGAACACCCCTAGGTGGAAGGGGCAATCGCCCCCACCCGAAGAAATTTTTCACTTTGGTCCTTCTATTTTAATTCTTTTAAAAATATTTTTTTATAAATTTACCCCTTATTTTTAAATATTTATATTTTACCCCTTAATCTCAAAACCTGGTTTCGTCCCTGCTTATACTTTCAAAATATCGATAAAATCCTCACTTTGAACTGTTTTTTTTTCCTGTTTTGTTACATATAAATTATAGAGTTTTCTAATGCATTATAAATAATTAATTAAACTATTAATTTTTAGATTTTCGGATTAAAACTTAGAATTTAATGTCGTTATTCAAATAAAATAGATATAAAGATGAAATTCTAACATTTTAATGTTACCTCGAAGATACTGTAAAATAAAATAATGATGTTCGATTTTATTTGAATGATGGGTATGGATTTTATTATACGATGAGTTCGAGATGAAGTTATATTAAGGATTTCTTTAGAGATGTTTATTTTTGGATATCAAATTTTTGTATATTCGAAAATTTAGATAATTTATATTTTTAGATATTTCTTTTGTTAGCATATACTTCGATTTGTTTAAGTTGGTTATCCGAATAATTGGATAACAGGTATCATTCATATTTTTAGTTTTAATTTAAATATTAAAATAAATCATATAGTAAACACATTAAAAATTTTATAATCTAATAATTTGAAGTTAGTTTTAGAATATTTGGATATATATTAAAATTTATCACCAAAAAAATTTAATGTCATTTTTTTTTAATCTTGTGTTAATAAATTAATAAAAATATTTTAAAAATTTTAAAATTTAAAAGTACATAATAAAAACATAAAAATAATTTAAAATTTTAATTTAATTTTAAATACAAATATTAAAAAATCTAAATAAAAATATAATTTAAATATGTACATATATTACTGCTTATCGGGTAGGATTAGATATTGAATAACCAAAAAAATCAATCCATACTCGATCTAACTATTTTTTAGTTAGGTATTCGACCCGATCCAAAATTTTTTTTGAAAATTTTTATTTTTTATTTAAGTCATTAGGTTGAATAATTTAAAATAAGTACTTGATTATGCATAAAAGGAAGAATAAGCTTATTTTGTAAATTAAGGAAGAAATTAAACTTAACCGAAAAACACTGATAATTAGTTGATCTAATGGGATGAAGCGTTAGGTTTTTTAAGTAAAGACAAAAATTTAAAATTTTATATTATAAATAAAAAATTAAATTATAAAGACCGTTTCTGTATTAAATCTTTACAGAATTTAATTTAAATTAATCGATTAAATCTAATAATTAAAAAAATTAATGAAAATCTGCCACCCCTTGACCCTTAAACTAACTAAACCAAATTTCCCATAGAACAAATCAAGTTTGTACCCAAAGCAATGGCCATTGTTGTTTGCTAGTGGAGAACCATTAAGATTATTTATGAAGCAACTTAAGTGTTACTTGGTTGCATAATAAAGCAAAGCCTAACTAAATATAATTTATACTCATTTTATAACACTTATACGTACCATTAATTATAAGAAAAAATTATGATACGCAAATCGTGCAAATTTTAATTTATATTATCTTTTAATTTTATGAGGTTAAGTTGTAGATTTTAGAATTTAAGGTTAGTATTTAAAATTTATGACGCAGGGTTTAAAAAGTTTAGTTTTTTATGGTTAAATTATGAATTTAAGATTTGAGTTTTTATAGCGTAAATATATAGACTTTTGTAAAATTAATTATATATAATTTATGTATCAAAATTTCAACTTTTACCCTAATTATAATACCCTAGACTATCCATAAATTCTCTGGACTTTAAATTAAAGAAAATTGTGTTTATACGAAAAATTATTAGATAAACCTTGTTCACCACGTCATCCATGGTCCCAAGCAATCAGAATCGTTCATCTCAATTTTTTGAGGTGAATCATCACCTCTTTTCTACGTGTAATCAATGGATTGATAGTTAGTAGGTAGTTATTTAAAGATGAACGATTCTGATTATTTAGACCATAAATAATGTGGTGAACAGAATTCACCTAATAATCTCTCTATTTATACATACTCGAACTCATGACCTTTTCTTAAATATTGTAACAATGTTTCTAAATTAATATTAAAAAGGTTCAAAATAAAGAAAGAAGTCCAAGATCATTCATTTCATCCGAACACAAATGAATAGATAGTTCATAGTTCACTTCAAAATTACAAGAAAATAAGAAAAATGTTGACAAGGTATGGGGAAATATTGAAAAAAAAAACAGGGGGCTCCACTTGTTTCTTAAAGAATCAAAACTCTGTCCGAGCATAATGAAAATGTTAAAACGAAAGATAGCTGATAGCTTTAGTCCTTTACTGAAGGTGGAGCCTCAATCATCTGCAACATCATGAATTTGATGAGTCTCTTTCCCGGAGCTCGATCGACCAAGTTGTTCGATTTGGTTCGTCACCTCAGCCATGGAAGGACGCTTGTCGGGATATTGAGCAGTGCAATCGATGGCAAGCTGTAAGAGTTGGACCATATCCTCCTCGACATTGGGGTCTCGCAGAAGTTCGAGGTCGAACACTTCGGCTGTCCACTCCTCTCGAACTACAGATTGGACCCATCTTGGGAGGTCTACTCCTTCCTCATTCAGAACAGCATGTGTGGGTGCCTTACCGGTGAGTAGTTCGAGAAGCAATATGCCGAAGCTATAGACATCAGCTTTTTGGGACACTTTACGAACATCTGTTACTTCTGGAGCACGGTAGCCATCGACACGGGTGGGAGCTGATGAGGGGCTAGCAAGTTGAGCAAGACCAAAATCGGATACACGAGCTTCATAGGACGCAGCAAGTAGGATGTTGGAGGATTTGATGTTTCCATGGGAGATTCCGGGGCCCTTGGAATGGAGGTAAGCAATGCCTTTAGCAGCCCCAAGGGCAATGCCCCACCGTGTGTCCCAATTCAATGGAGTCCTACCAGCTCCTCTGTTACCTGATTTTCCATATGTAACAACAACATTAACAACAAAAGGAAACATATATATATATATATGTATATATATACACAAATGTAACCTCTTATATCAAACATTCAATATCTCATTTCTCAACATTAGGTAAGTGTATATCATACTAAGAGGTACTGACCATGCAAAAGTGCAGACAAGCTTCCCATGGGCATGTAATCATAAACAAGCAGCTTCTCATCCCCACTAAAGTAGCAAGCCCTTAATGGGACCAAGTTGCCGTGATCCATGGCTCCGACTACCGCCATCTTCTCCTCGATTTCCTTCTCCGGCACCATCACATCCTTAAGCCTCTTCACTGCAACAACCATCCCCATCTCCAATGTCGCCTTATAAGTCGTCCCAAACGTTCCCTTCCCCAAAACCTCTGCAGAAGCCCTCAATAAATCATCCAGATCGAACACCTTCGGCGACTTCCCGAAAAACATCAAACTCTTACTCCCATTACTCTTAGCATCTTTTTTTACCGCCCCAGATAACCCATTACTTCTAGTACTATCACTGACTACTCCAGGTAACCCATTACTCTTGTTATTACCTTCCTCCATTGCCTTTTCTCTAGGAACTTCAACCTCAGCCTGTTTCGCAGGGGCAACGTCCCTTGTCTCCATTTTCTTACCACCCTTCCTTCTACATAAACATATCAACAGAATCAAAATCAACAGAAAAACAACCACAGACCCAATAACAATGCCAGCAATGGCTCCACCCGACAGTTTACTCCCACTACTCTCAGTCCCATTACAAGAAACCAACGGCTTCCCACATAAAACATTCCCTTGAAAAGCAGTCTTTGGATTTCCAGACAATCCCTTTGGGATCGATCCATTCAGCTGGTTAAAAGAAACATTGAATTGCACAAGTGTAGGCAAATTAACATCAGGCAATGACCCAGATAACCGATTGTTCTCCAAATACAAAGTACCCAACCTAGTCAAATTGTTAACACTCGCAGGGATCGATCCAGTGAAATTATTGTTTGCAAGATTAAGCCTAACCAGGTTCTGCAAAGTGAACAAGAACGGAGGAATCTCACCGGAAAACTCATTACCTTGCAAGTAGAGGTTCCGAAGGGAGGTAAGCTTGGGAAAATCGGATGGGATGGGTCCGGAAAGTGCATTGAAACGAAGAGAAAGTGTTTGGAGCTGAGTTAAGTTGCCAATCGCGACCGGAAGCTTGCCCAACAATCCCATTCCAGGCATTCTTAACTCGACGACTCTGTTTCCGCTACAGTTCACACCAGTCCAAGTACATGGGCTGCGAGACAGATCCCATAGACGTGAGCGTCCACCGACAGCTGCTCGAAGTGCCAATAAGGCTGCCCTGTCGGAAGCTAGATCTGAGCTCACACCGACCAACAATGTCGTTATCCATAACAACAACAACAAACACATTATGCAGGAAACCAGTTTCATTGTTCTGGTACTGGGAAAGTTGGCTTTTAGCAACTAAACGACTGGGAGATGAATTTCATGTAAAGCTTGAATTTTTTTCCCCAGCAGGTAATGAAAACTTATGGAAATTGCTGAATTTCAGGAAATTGGCTTGGTTTTCAGAGAAAAATAATGGGAAAAAAGAGAGAATCTTAATATTGTTTATGAACATTGAATATTAAAATTCAGCTAAGTAAAAGAAGGCAGTGGATTTGAGTTGGCAACTTGGCTCTTTCATTATACATTTAGAGTATATTTCAAGGAATTGCATTTCCTAATTGTATTTTAATGACAATTGGTTAATCTCCAACCACTGGTTGGGTTAAGTTTTTATAGAAGCATCTACTTCTATTAAATTAAAAAAATATATACATAATTATAATAAGAGTATATAATAATTAATGTAAATTAAATATAATTAGAATATTCTTATTATTGACTAAATAAAAGATGAGTTTACTACGGACATCGAACACCACTGAATATCACTAACGTTGAACATCGCTGAATATTATTAAATTAATTAATAAAAATTAAAAATCTCAAGCACTTAACATACAATTATTAATAATATAATGATAGATCACTTTTTTTATTAATTATATATTGAATCCTTGATATTTTTAATTTTTATTAATTAATTTAATAGTGTTTAACAATGTTTGACGCCCGTTGTAGAATTTTCCTAAAATATATTATAGTATGTATAAAAATTGACTCATATTTTATTATTTCTTATATTTTTTTTACTTAATTAATTATTGAATACAGCTTATACAACGTTCCTTACCGACAGGCAAAACGCCAAAAATCTACTGTATTTTTTAAATCAATTTAATCATTCGAACCTTCCTTCATCTCGTATATCGCATAATATTTTGGGATCATAATTTTTAATTTTATTATTAGATATATTTATCGCATATAAAAATCATATATAATAATAAGATATAATATTTTTAAAATAAAAATTTATATTTTAATTTAAAAAATAATATTATTAAAAAATTATAATCCAAAATATAAATATAAAAATTTTATAACGGACGTCGAATACTGTTGAACATCACTAATGTGAACATTATTGAACACTATAATTTTTTTAATTATATTTAAAATATAATTTAAAAAAAAAACGGTACGTGATATTATTACAACCCACTTGTCGGTGCGTACATTTATTTTCAATACAACGGTTGGATTTTTTTAAAATATTAGGGAAAAGATGCTAGGGTTGTTAACTAAAATACAAATTTTAGGATCTCAATTGAAAAATCATATTATTTTTTTATATTTATAGTGTTTAATTTATTTTATTAATTAATTTTAATTAAATGTTATAGAGATTTATTTTAAGGATTATTCTCTAATGATTTCAATTTTTTATCGATTTTGATTTTCAGTTTTAGGTGATTTTTTTTAATAATTTTTTTATAATTTATTTGTTGATAGAATCAAATCTGTTATACCTATATTTTGTTCAAAACAATTAAAGTTTTAATATTTTATTTTAATGATCTTAAACTATTAATTTAGTGGTGTTCGACGTCTATAATAGACTCATCCTATATTTTATATTGTTTTTTATATATCAAATCTCTCTCTAAGTTTGTTGATAATACATGCGTAAGTACTAGGTGTAATAACCCATTACAAAACAAGACCCAAAAATTAATCCCTTAGCCCAATAACCAAACCCATCAGAATAAGCCCAGATCCAAATCAAACTAATCCTAATATGAACAAAACATTATCCACAACAACCTTAGTCGTCGGTGATCTCTTCTGGCCGTCCAGCTTCGGCGCGTGGCCGCCACGCGCGACGAATCAAATACCGCGTGACCGCCACGCGTTCTTTCATTGGACCATACGATTGACCACCGCCTTGGTCATTTATCCGCCCTGCAAAAAAGAAAGAAACATTATTAGATCTAGAAAAGTAGATCTGAACATGTATTTTATATTACAAATTCATGGGTATATAAACCCACGAATCTAATGTAAAAACAGAGGAGAATGGAATGAAAAAAAAAACAAGAGATTCGAGAACGAAATCACAACAACTAAATAGTCTTCTAATCGAAAAAAAAAACGAGAAATAGAGAGGAGAGATCGGAAACAAGATTCGAATAGAAAAAGGTAACATACATGTATATTCGACTTATCTTTATTTATAGATCTACTCCGATTCAAGTGAATTTTCGAAAATCCAAGGCCGGATCCAAGTTCCTCTCATCGAGACGCTCCAAAAAATCTCCACCTTTTTCGTTTCCGAACACCGGCGCGGCGGCCGGCACGGTGACCAACGCCGTCGGACGACAATTCCTCGTCGGAGAAACATGAGAGTTGAGAGCATTTGTTTTATTTTATTTTATCATAATGAATAAATGATTTTTTTAAGAGAATATGGTATTAAGGGGTTCTCAAAACGACGTCGTTTTGGTGCCACCCCTTTAAGCTCAAAACGACATCGTTTTAGCACTGGAGCTCCATATCCGACCCGATAGCCGACCCAGACCCGCAATAAAGGGGAAATTGATGCCGTAGTCCCTGCATCTTCAGTCCCATCGCATTTCAGCACTCTAGCTTGGTTTTTCTTTTATTTTAGTCACCTTTTTATGATTAAGTCTTATAATTTTAATTTTGTTCCATTTCAGTCCCTAATTTCACTATATTAACCTTATATTTTTTTATTTTTGCAGATTTGGTCTTCGGTTTATTATTTTGTCCTTATAATTATTAATCTTTTAGTTTTTTTATGTTGTTTATATAATTATTGTTATTTTTATTTTTATTACTACTTTTTGTTTTATTATTATTGTTATCACTTTTATTATTGTTATTAATATTATGTTATTATTATAATTATTATATTAACTTTATAATTTTATTACTATGTTTATTACTTTATCATTATTATTATCATATATATTTTATTTGACTTTTACTATATACCTTAATTAATATATTACCATATGTTCATATTTATTTTTTACTATATATATTTCGATTAATATATGTTAATATATTACAACTTTGATTTTTATTATATATTAAAACTAATATATGTTGCCATATAAATATATTATATAATTATCATCACATGTATAGCAATTATATATGTATTTAAATTATAATATTAATTATTTTATGTTTTATTATTATTATTATAATATTATTATTATGTTACGTATATATTTTCTTATGTGTATATCACATTTAAAACTATTTCTTTATTTATGATATCTTAATTTTTATTATTATTACCTATCTAATTTAAATGTTTCCATTAAAGTTTTAAATATTTTATTATATATGAATATGAAAACCAAAAAAATCTAAAGTTACTTATTTTATTTCTTTTTTTTTTTTTGACTTGTAATGTATATAAGTTATTATATTATTACCTTATTATTTACTTTCTATATAAATATGTTTGTATATGTTAACCATATGTATATTCGTATATTATAAATATTATGTTAAGATATATGTATATATTTTATTTAATATTTTATTATTATATAACGTATTAGACCCTATATATGGAATTTATGTATTTGCATTATGTTGTTTTAGATTTGTATATATGTTTATGGTAATTTAGTTTTGATTCATGTATTTGTGTGCTGATGTCTTGGTTTTATTTATTAGAGAATATTATCCTGAGGTATTCTATTGGGAGTAGCATCCCGTTGTTCGAGTGTTATCTCCTTTGAATCGTCGTGGATGTTAGGGTATGCATTTTAATTAAAAATTAATTTAATTTAAGTTGTATATTTTCTTAAAAATTACGATGCGAACCTTTAGGTACCAATTTCTGAGCGTTGTGGGGTGTTAATCCTTCCCCACACGTAACCAATTCCCGAACCCAAAACGTTTTGAATCTCTGGTTAAATTTTTAATGGTGTTCGGTCTACCAAAGTGACCGGTAGCGACTCCACTCAACTAATTTTCAAATTTTAACGATATTCCCATAGAAGTGGCATCCTGTTCTTCAGGTGTCATCTTTCGGGATACCGAACTTTCAAAATCACTCGCCAAAAAACGTTTTCAAAACTGTATTTTTAAACTATTTTCAAAAAAAAGTTCGCTACACTAGGGGGGTTAATTATCGAATATCAGATCTAATTTGATCTGATTTTTTTAGATGTTTGGATTTTCGGATCGATAATATAGGAATTTGTATTCGATCTGGAAAAAACAAATATCCATATATTTGAATATCGGATACTCGGATTGGATATTAGGATATTCAATTATCCAAAAATATAATGTGATTAAACTAATTTTTCGAATTTGAAGGTTGTGTTTATCAAATTTTTAGAATTTCGAATATAATAAATGACAAATTACTAAATACAACAAGAATTATATTTATAAAAGTTTCGATTTTAAAAAATTTTGAAAATAACAAGAACTAAATTTTTAAATATAACAAGATTAATATTAATAAAAATTTAAATTTTTAGATTTTTTGGATTTTCAGATTATCCGAAACTTGAAATATTGTGATCCGTATCCGATCCAGAAAACTTAAAATTGGATCAGGTATTTGATCCAAAAAATTAAAAAAACAGATCCAATATCTTTATTTTCGGGTCGGATCAATGGATAATCAAATCGGATCGACCGGATCAGATATTTTTGAACACCCATAGTAAGTACGACCAAAATATAAGTAGTTCTTAGCTGCTCGAACTCGATTTGATCAAAACTCGATAAATACTCGATTAAGATTGGCTTTACTCAAACTCGAATCGATAAGTTTATGAAAAGCTCATTAATTTTTTAAAATATTTATTTTAGTAATTACTTTAAAATTATTTCATTCAAAAAATAAATCTAAATAATAAATATTAATTTATGAAATATAACTTTGATTTTAATACGCTAGTTTGGTGTATTTATAAATTGTTACTTTCGAATTTAAACTTTAAAAGGGTTTTATACACTCTTTTGATATTTTTTATTAGAACTACTAATTTATGCTAATATTAATTATTAAGCCTTGTATCACTTTTAGTTAAAAAATAAGGTAAGTTTTTTAGTGAACTTAATGACCAACGAGTCGGGTTGAGCAATAAAATACTTTAATAAACACGAATCGAGCATAATTTTAACGATTTTAACGAGAAACGAGTTAAGTCAAGTAATAATTTTATTAACGAGCACGAATCAAACAATTCCCGACTCGCAATCGACTCGCTCAATAAGCACCCTAGTAATTCTAACGTCAGAATTTTTAAATAATAATTATATTATTTGATTTTTCAAATATTATTTACTAATGCACGCATCATTTTGCATAATCTATGTATTGTTTTATCTAAATTTACACATTATTTTGCAAGACTATAGACGAGCATCATTTAGTCTCGGTAGTTAATAAAATAATTGTCGTTTTTAGAAGTTACGGATTCGAACACTAGTAATATCAATACAGTGATTGAACGATCAGTACCTAATGGTTGAGAGTATACTCTAGAACAAATACTACTATAACACTGTAGAACAAATATTAGACACATATCTCAGAAAATATATAGTTTGGACACATATTTATAGATTAAATAATTTTTTTAATGGTGTTACCTTAAAACACTAACGGAATAAAAGTTTAGACACCTATTTCGGTCAAAAAATATTAGGCACCTATTTCAGAAGAAGTGTATAGTTGAGACACTTATTTTAGCCGAAAAAAAATATTAAGCACCTATTTCAGAAAAAAATGTATAATTTAGACACTTATTTTTGAGTTAAGCTTAAAAAAAAATTTGGACGATGTAACATAAGGGCGATTTATATCCATTTTAACAATCAACATTTAATTTTTTAGATTATTTTAGTTAATAGTTAATTTGAGATTATTCAATTATTGATCTTATATTGTTTATACCAATTAAATAAGATAATTGAATTATTTAATTCGAATAATAATTTTTTTATTTTACTTATTAAAACATGAAATACGATAATATAATAAATTTAATAAGAAAAATAAAAAATATCTCTCAAATTTTTAATTGATGAATCAAAAATTTTAATTATATAACCATGTCGTTTAAAAGCGACTAAAATATGAATAATTTAAAAATTAAGTTAATAAATTAAAAAAAAATTAAACTTAATGACTAAAATAAGAATAAAAAAATTGAGTGATGAATATTATAGTTTACACATTTTTTATTTTAGAAAAATGAACATCGATAATAATTTTTAATAGGAGGTAACTATAGAGATCATATCGAATATAAATTAAAAGTTTGGTGAATTTATCGAATGCTAACTAAAAATTAAGTGACCTTATCAAATAATTTATAATTTAAAATATAATGATCAAAATGAACCCATCCTAAAATTTAAGTGACTATTTATGCAATTTAGCCTTTATCTTTAGTTAAAAGTTGAGCGAAAGGGGATACGTAGGGTATTGGCTTAAAAACCTGGTCTACTGTGAAAGTTTGAAAACTAACCTTCGTCTCTGATCTATTCTCTACAGATTAATCAGATAGAAAATCCTTCTCCACTTCATAGAAATCAAAGCCTCTGGTTTTTCGTATTCTTCTCAGAAAACCCATACCTGAAAACCTTCAAATCGGCATATATTCTCTCTCTTTTGTTTATTATACGCCAGCTTTTCTTGTGGTACCAAAATGGGGGCTCCGGCGATCAAATTTCCAATCTTTTTCGTAATTAGGGTATTGGGAATCGTAATAACAGCTATTCTTTTCACATGGATTCTTCATTACCGGGGAGGATTGGCTCTCATCTCTGATAACAAAGATCTCATCTTTAATGTAATCTCTTCCCTCTTTAGCCTGTTATATTTATTTAGTAGAGAAGCAAGAAATTTGATTTCCCTTTTACTTGATTTTGATTTTTCTTTAATGGGTTGTTTCCATTTGTGCTTTTTCCCCTTTTGTTGCATCTGGTGTTCAATTGATCTTCTTGCCATTTTGCTTTATAATTTGTGATAATGTTTATAAGCTGGAAATTATGATACATTAGAAATTAATGCTTCATTATTTAACTTCTAGACATGCTGTTATTCTTCTCAGTGTTTAATTGTATAATGCAGTTCAGATAGTTATAAAATTTGATGTTCAATATTAGATTTTAGGTAATTTTTTGTTGTTTGCAGATAAATGAGCATGTTTTTTTAGAAGTTAAATATCAAACATGAGATTTTTGTAGAGAATTATATCTACATTGAACAGTTATGTTAGAATTGATAGTATATCTCAGCATTGATTCCTCTTTTTTTGGTTAAGTAGAGAGGTAATTACATTTTCAACTCGAGTCAAATGTCTAGATTCGAACCTATACAAAATGGGGTAACATGAACTAAAGGGTATTACTTAGTAATACAACAATACCATGACAAACCCTTAAATAGCATCTTTCTTTGTTAAATCTATTAAGAAGGGTATTTTCTTTACCATTTCAAGTAAACTTTGTTGTGTGCTTATTGCAGGTCCATCCTGTTTTGATGGTCATTGGACTACTGCTCTTAAATGGAGAAGGTGAATGTCATTTTTTGATGTTTTAGTTATATGCATCCAACCATCTACTTTAAAGTTCTATATTTGTCTTGATGAGATAATTAATGTATTTAGATTAAATTATATCGATTTGATAAGATGAAAGTATACTATGTGTTAGCGAAAAAAATATTGATGCAATTTCTTAAATTTTTCATTACATGATATTTCTTGAGAAATTAAGGAAATTGCCATGATTTCCTAGAAGGATATTGATATGAAAGTATGTGCATGGAGCCTTTTGTTTTCACTTTTGAGATATTATTGAGATTATGGAGGGATGCTGCTTAAAATATTTTAAGAGTTTGTGAATGCTTAACATGATACTTGCGTTAGCCAATAAGCACAGATTTGATTCCCCCCGTGTTTCTCTTTACCTTAGCCGAAGCTGTTGTTCGTATTAGATTTATATTTTCGGATACTATACCTGTCTATTCTCTGGGAAGAAAGTAAACTAAGTTCCATTCAGTTTTCTCCCTTGGGTTTGCAGGGTTTTGTCTTCCCTTCCCTTTTCATTTCTACAATTTGTCATAAAGTTTCAAAATTCCATTTCTTGAAGGAAATCATCTTTCAGTGATCTTTTTTATGGAATCCTGAAAAACTTCACTATTTTAACCATCCTGAAAAAGTTTAACTCTTGTTTGGTATTTGATTGATGCAGCCATGCTTGCATACAAGACTGTTCCCGGTACGAAAAGCTTCAAAAAGTTAGTTCATCTTACAATGCAGTGTCTTGCTTTTATTTTGAGTATTATCGGTGTCTGGGCTGCGCTGAAGTTCCACAACGATAGGGGTATCGAGAACTTTTACAGTCTACACTCATGGCTGGGGCTAGCTTGCCTTTTCTTATTCGGCATCCAGGTTCTGTTCCGTTCCATTTCTTTCCAGTGCATTTTGGCTCCATTCTGTGAAGTTATGGATCATAATCATGTTTTGTGCTTTGCTTTTAATTTCTTATGCACCAGTGGGCCGCTGGATTCGCTACATTTTGGTACCCGGGTGGCTCAAGAAACAGCAGAGCCACGTTGTTGCCATGGCACGTGTTCTTCGGGATGTACACATATGCACTCGCCATTGCCACAGCTACTACAGGTATCTTGGAAAAGCTTACTTTTCTTCAAACTAACCGGGTGATATTACGATACTCCACCGAGGCTTTGCTGGTAAACTCTTTGGGGATACTGATTGTTGTTCTGGGTGGTTTTGTGATTCTGGCCACACTCACTCCTGTGAACGGCAAAAGTGATGACCACAGGGGACTAACAGAATAGATACAATTGTGTTTCCTTGTATTTCCGACCGGTAAAAACCGGACTCGGTAACAGAATCCGAAGAAGACTAGTGCACGTTAATCTGCCATGGAACTTGGAGCTGTTGATTGTTTAATGTTTGATCTCATTTTTATATTTTTATTTCAAGTAGTCTTACCAGCCATAAAGTTAAACTGCAGTAAGTTGCCTTGACGATTAAGGTTTGACTTGCTTCATAGATGGCACAACAAACGGAATCCGTAAATGAATCGAACATTCAGTGAATTATTTGGCGGAAAACTCGTTTAATTATTAAATGAACGATCATGAGTAGATTTTCTGTTTATTTAATTAAATGAACAAACACAAACAAATGACTTGTCTGTTCATTTATTTTAGTTACTAAGGATGTTTAATGGGTTAGTTTAGTTAATTTATTGAAATAAAATTACTAAAAATTCACTAACTGATTTTTATTCTTGTTAACCGCTAATTAAATTGTTTTTTTTTTAACTTTTGACTTATTCTAAAAAATTCGGTTAATTAATCAAAATTTGTATAAAATTATTGATAAATTACAAAAATATCACTAAACTATGTTAAATGATCTTTTTAGTCACTATATTTTTAAAAGTTATAAAACAACCATTAAACTTATCAAATTATTATAAAACGATAATTGATTTATTATACGTTATAAATTATTGATAAATATCGAAAGGTTTAATGAATATTTTTTAAAAAATTTAATATACTTAATGATATTTTATAATTTTTAAAAGTTTAATAAAAATAAATAAATATAATATATAAACTTTTAATTAATTTGATTAATTAACTGATTTTAAATCAAATTAATCAAAAACTAAAATTTAAAAAAAAAATTAACTGTTAATTAATATAATTTAAAATTAATCAATCAATCAACTAAAAAAATTATTTTAATCGATTAATTCCGTTAATTAAAATTTTCAACCTCTAATCCGTAGGTACCCAAGACCGGGGAAATCTAACCGCTACTCAATTGGACCGTCCAACGCAGCAGTGGCCACTGGCCGGTGGCAAAAACTATTCCCTTCATGATTCACGTGCACCACTTTGGATTTCCCACTTCCATCTCAATATTCTTAGAATTGCTAAAATTACATTTTTGGTCCTCAAACTTTTCAAGAAAATCATTTTATTGACAAGAACTACAAATTCAAGGCTCAAAAGAGGTACAATTTGAGGACTCGAATAGTTTTTATTGAAAAAGTTTGAGGACAAAAAATGTTAATTGCCCAAAATAAAATAGGTTTAAACTATTTGGATTATAAAAAAAGAAAATACGAAGTGTTAGATGACTAGATTAGCAAATGTATGGATAGATAGTGGTATTTCTTGGTAAGTAGAATTTGTAGAAGCATTTTTTTTTCATTTTAGATGAATAAATATAGTGGTGAAATTTAATATTTTTTATTGGGTTCATTTAAAAGTATTTAAATTTATATGTTTAATTATGAATTATAGATAATATTTAAATAAGGATATATCAAATTATAATAAAATTTTCTTCTTTTTTTAGATTGTTAGATGATTGAAATGTACAATTTAGATTAATAATCGATTATGTAAAAATTGTTTATTAGAAAAAAATAAAGAATTAATTTGAGTCACTTTTTTAATATTCAACGATACAAAAAATATTTAAAATTTAAAGAGTTTTACCCTATAAAATTTGTGATGCAAATCGTCTATCTCTTTCCTATGCCTCCTTCCATGCCTCTGTTTTTAAATTAGAGGGTTTAGGGTATAGGGTTTAGAGTTTAAGGCTAGGGGTTATGGTTAGGGTTTAAGGAATTAGGGGTGAGGTGTATTTTTTTTAGGTGTAGGGTTTAGGATAAAGAAAATTAGGGTTATGATTTAATTTTTTTTTTAATTTAACAGGATGTATGGATGGAGGCATGATAAAGAGGAAGATAATTTTTACTCTAAAAGGGTGCAAATCGTCTACCTCTTTCTCATGTCTCCGTTTTAAATTAGAGGTTTAGAGTATAGGGTTTAGAGTTTAAGGTTAGGGGTTGTGATTAGGTTTAGGGAATTAGAGATATGATGTATTTTTTAGGTGTAGGGTTTAGGGATTAGGATTTAGAAAATTAAGGTTACTGTTTAAATTTCATTTTTTTTAAAAAATCAACAGGATGCATGGATGAAGGCATGATAAAGAGACAAATGATTTTTACTTTAAAAAGGTACAAATCATCTACATCTTTTTTACGCCTTCTTTCATGCCTCTGTTTTAATTAGAGGTAGTATAAGGTTTAGAATTTAAGGTTAGATGTTATGATTAAGATTTAGAGAATTAAGAATATTTCTACCCTAAATAAAAAATCTTTATGGTATTTCTAGAAACAAACGAGAAACACTCGTTTCAAATGATGGCCCATTTATTCCTAGTCAATTCTTTTAATATTTGAAAAGATCATGCACCATTTATTAAAATTATAAAATTGGCTTATATGAACTTTTATTTTCTTATATTCATTTATTAGTTCTAAACTTTTAAATTAAAGATTATAAAGAAAATTAAAATAAATAGTTTGATAAACCGATTAAATATATTTACTCAAATTAATATATACTTCACTACAAATTGAATAATACGAAATCGACCATATATAATCTTATTTAGCATTTACATTTTTGTTATTTAAAATTAAATAATTACCTACATACGATAATATAATAATATTTAATTATTTATATGTACTATATATGTTTTTTAATTTTTTATTTTCTGAATCCGTCTTCTTGTTGACCCCAAGAAACAAATCCTATGGGCTCCTAGTGGAGTGTTAGTCAACAATGGGAGGATGATTCTAGCCATTAGCCAAGTCCTTCTCCTTCATGCGTTTACCCACTTTATCTTGCCGCATGCGCCTTCAAGTCTATGGCATCTCTTACCCATGTCCCTTTCTACACTGCTTAGACTAATCAAACACATTACTGGAGATAAAGGCGGTTCAAAGATTTTAGGGTCTTGTATAATTTGTTAAAATATGATCTTTAGAAGCAATCGTTCATAATTCTTATTAGTTTTTAAAATGTGACCCTTACAAGTAATTGTCCTTTTTAGAGTCCCTGTGCGGTTGTTTCTATTGCACTTGTCTAGAACCCCACTGGTTCTATAGAAACAATAAGAATATGAATAATTAATAAGACTCTAGAATCAATTATCACATTTAGGACATAATTATAATATTTCCATAATTATAACTTATCTTTCTTAAGAGTATTTTTAAATTTTTTTACGGTGAATTTCGAGATTAATATCATCTAATGAATTTAGTTTATCAAAATTTTGGGCTCACTTTTTAGGGGGCCTTATGCAGTCGCTCCTATTGCGCTTGTTCAGAACCTCCACTGCCTAGAGATAAAACTAATATGTTATGTTCAGAAACGAAGCCATGATTGAACATTGAAAGAGACAAAGACTATTAAATCTTTAAATTTAAAATTTAAAAGGGACAAAAACTATATTTTATTACTATTTAAATTAATAAGAGTTTTAAATATAATTATACCAAAAAAATTTAAGAGAGACAAGAACTACTCCCACGGTTAATATGGTTTCGTCCTTGATCATGTCGGTATTCGAAAACGACGGGGGTTTTGAAGTTGGTTCGGTAATCAGTTTTTCTTGGCAGTTTGTCTGTATTGAGTTGGATTTAGTTTGGGAACTTTTGCTGGTTTTGGAGACAGTGGTGGAAGGGAAGAAGTCTCCTCATGGACAGTGGAGGCTTCTGTGTTCTTTGTCTTGACAGGATTTGATTCAACATTATGGTGCTAATTTAGTCAACAGTGGTGACTTTTGCTCTCCCCGTGTGGACCTTTAGACAGGGAAAGGGTAAGTAGGGTTATAAAAAGTTGACATGATCCGAAACTCGATTGAAATTTATTGGAGTTTTAATTCGATTTGGTTTAAGGATATGATAATCGGAATTCGGTTCATAGACGATTAATTTTTATTTGAATTTGAGTTGAAACTGTTATTATAGTAATTAAACCTTACTTGTATCCGATCGAAAATAATCTAAACCCAAATTGAACATGTTACTATGAACTCGAAACTCAACCTGAAATTAAATCGACTTAAAGTCTACTTGAATCTGAAGTAACCTATCAATTAAATGATTCAAAACTAAATCTTTTTGAGCCGACCTGAAATGAACTCAACCTAAAACAAATCAAAACATCAAATCAACTTAAAACAATATGTATTCGATTTGACTCGACCTAACAATAACTTGAAACCTATATGATTATCTGTTTTTATATCCTTGTATTAGCAGGTGAGGACAAGTTGACAACCTTAACTTTTGTTTAGGAATTACTCTCATCTAGGTTGGGTTGGCTTCATAACATCACATAGATGTATATATCTGTGTCTTTTAGTTTCTTAATCTCCCGCTTTCATTTTCCTTTCCGATTCATTCATTTCCTGAAGTACATAATATTAATGCCATCTACTCTTGAGTTGAACGGTTCAACTCATCATCCTTTTCCAGACAAGTTCCATCACTATCACATTAATTGACTTGAGAAACACGGTCCCTCTAGGTATAAAAATAATCTGTTTCTCCTCCCTTAACACCAACCCTCTCTCAGATTCCCATCCACGCTTCCTGATCCTAGAGCTGAAGTTTCACTCCAGACCAGCATTAACAGCTGCCCCTGTGGGCCTTTATCGTGTACCGAAAGTTACTCTGAGGTTGAGGTTGATGGAATCCCTGAAAATAACTGGTATGTTTTTTTTCTTTTGATTTTCTTACAAATTGTGAAACGAGTCAAGGATGTTGATTCTATGATAGTTTCTTTACTTCTTATGTCTTGTCTATTTCGGATCCTGTCTTTGTCTGTGTTGAGAATTGTTGGGTTTTTGCAGTTTTTGGTGTTTTACTCCCTTGAATTCTGATTCTGCAGATAGAGATGGCTTTGATTCCTTGTTTGTGTGTGTTTATGTGTTGAAGAATTACTTGATCTGCTTAAAACTTGTATTTAGTACACTTTGCTGTTAATTTAGTTTAAAAGAATTATGTCAATGTTGCAGGAATTTCCCCCATTGTCGGACTACTTGTAATATTTATGTCCTTCCATGTTCTTGTCTGTATGGGGAGTATTGAGTATAAGAACGCACCGGAATGTAATAAACCGTTCAATTGCGGCGTCGTTCAAGATCTCAGGTATCCGTTCCGGCAACGGGGTAGCCCGGGGTATTGCGGCGAACCGGGGTTTGAGATGTATTGTGAGGGTGCTAATCCCATGATTATAATCAGTTCACGGAGTTACCAAGTTCTGGTATACAATACCACCCTCAGATCTCTTACTCTTGCTCCGATGAGTACTTCCGATACCGTGCTTTGTCCCCGACGAATTGTCAATACGTCTTTGAATCTCAGCCCTTTCCATGCTGCTTGGAATACTCGGAACATATCGCTTTATTACGGTTGCCCGATTGATGCGAATCAGTATGAAGGGCTTTTTAATCATCAGTTCAATTGCAGCATGAATGGAACTAATACTGTAGGATACTATGTGGTTGCATCATTGTTTTCTAACCTGTCGGATGCAGAAAAGGGTGCCTTGAGATCGTGTCGGAGCAATGTCCTTATCCCGGCATTCGCTTCGATATTACAGGTTTTGGAGCACAATCCTGCTAATCTGAATGTCACACTTGAGAATGGCTTTGGGGTGCAATGGGATGAAAACGATCCGGTCTCAGGTATCGTAGTCGACAATCATTCTTCTTCATAATCTGTTCTTTTGTCAAGATTCGTAACTCGATTCTTCGGTGGTTGGCTGGTTGCAGGGTCATCAGATGGTTTCAATTCAAGGTTCAAGTTAGCCATAGGTAAGTGCCATCGGTTGACATTTCGATTTATTCGAACTATGAACAGCATCTAGTTAGTACTCCTCTACTGCGGTTGACTCGTTACTCTCTGAAATAGGCTTGGGAGTCGCCGGAGTTGTCGTTTTGGTCGTCGCAGCCATGGTAGTAACTTTCCAGATTAACAAAGAAGCATTGTCCAGAGGAGTGTTATTGAAGTTGCAACGAGGTAAAAGGAAGCAATGGGAAAGGATTGAGGCATACATATTACAGTACGGTTCCGAACTTGCTCCGAAACGATATTCTTATACAGAAATCAAGAAAATAACCAAATCGTTCAAAGACGAACTCGGTCAAGGCGGATTCGGAACTGTCTATAAAGGTACATTACCCGATGGCCGACTCGTTGCCGTAAAAGTCCTGAATGAAACCAAGGGGAGTGGAGATGAATTCATAAATGAAGTGGCTAGCATTAGCAGAACCTCCCATGTTAACATAGTGGCCTTCGTCGGTTTCTGCTATGATCTCTCGATGCGAGCTCTAATTTACGAATTCATGCCGAATGGATCGTTGGATAAGTTCATATGCCATCGAGATTCTCCCGATAAACCCGATCTGCTGGAAGTGAAAACATTATACGATATCGCCATTGGCATTGCCAGAGGATTGGAATACTTGCATCAAGGCTGTAACACAAGGATTCTACACTTCGACATAAAGCCTCACAATATACTTCTAGACGACAATTTTTGTCCCAAAGTGTCGGATTTCGGGCTTGCTAAACTATGTGAACGGAAGGATAGCATCATTTCCACGATCAGTGCCAGAGGGACTATTGGATATATTGCCCCGGAGGTGTTCTGCCGAAGCTTCGGAGGAGTCTCGCACAAATCCGATGTTTATAGTTACGGTATGATGGTCCTCGAAATGGTCGGAGAGAAAGATAACATCCATAGTCAGATCAATAATCCGAATTTTCCGATATGGATTTATGAACGTCTTAAAGAAGGGGCTGACTTGAATCTTGAAGGAATGACAGCTGAAAATGAACTAATCCGAAAGATGATCATAGTAAGTTTATGGTGCATACAAAGTAATCCATCGGACCGACCATCGATGACTCAGGCCATCGAGATGTTGCAGGGAAGCATCGAATCTCTGTCGATTCCTCCGACACCATTCCTGTTTTCTCCTCCAAAATCCCCCGAAAACACCTTCACATCGTCGTTTTTCGCACCATCCGACATTCAAATGGAGTACAGTGGACATGGTCTGTCTAGCTCCGACTCCGTCCCTGTTTTCTCCTCCAAATTCGCCTGAAAACACCTCCACACCAACATTCAGATGGAGTCTGTGTACAATAAATTGTAAGATAGAGCTTTGCATGTCTGATTGTATTTTGTAGTATGTGATTGCTTTTTTTAAGTATGTTGAACACAGTTTTTTGTGAATACATGACAAATGATGATCAATGTATTCATTTTTTAGCACAGAGTATGAACACGATACCAAGGCAAACTCATGGAAATACCCCTTTATCAACGAAAAATAGACACTATGTAACTTTATTGCATTGGAATACCTCCCCTTTTCGGTGATTCTTTCGGAGAAAGGATTAATATTTGTTCTATTCCATTAGTAATAAGGGAAGAATTCGGCTCAGAAGAAAAAAAAAAAGAAAAGAAAAGCAGATCTATTCTATACCCGATAAGTATCAATACGCAATGGGGGTTGATCCTATTTTTTATGAATGAACGCATCCCTATTTGTTTTGTTCATCATTCAAAGGGCCTATAAGATGTATTAAATTTTTTTGAATCAGCTACAGTGTTATAGTAATATCTGTTTATAGTATATTTATAATCATTAGATATTAATTGTTTAATTACTACACTAACATTATTGGTGCTCGAACTTAAGACCTCTAAAAACAATAATTATTTTTTAATAATTTTTTTAATAGGGTTCAATTGGATACACTAATCATTAATGTTTATTTTAAAATATATTAGTTTAACCATAATGTTTATAAGATATATACACCGTTAAAAGATTAAGAATATATATGAATATGTATTATTTAGTAATCACAATTAAATTATTAAAAAAAATAGATTACATATATTTTAGAGCTAATTACATATTTAGTATCATACTTTTATCTGTTTTCCTGTTTTAGCAGTTCAACTTTTTTTTGTTAAAATAATACTTAATATTACAATTATTTTTATTTTGGTACTTGTTATTAAAAGATAAACGACATGTTGACTATGAGAAAGAAAACCACATATAGTGGATTGTCATGTCATATATATTTTTTATATAATTTTAATTAATATAGCATACTTAAGAGAGAGAAGATGATGTAGCAACTTATCATATATTTTTTTCGTAGTCAGTTTGTCATTAATTTTTAATCCTAAAATACTAAAATAAAAATAAAACATAATATTAAATATTATTTTATCAAAAATAAAAAATAAATTCCAAAACTTACTAATTATACAATTATTCCTATATTTTGGTCATTATTTTTAACGAATCAAAATATAAATGGTTCATACAACAGATGTATTCATATTTATAATATAAAGTACATATTTTAATATATTTTAAATATTCAATTCATAAGATAATCAGCTATTAATTATTCTTCCTTTTCGCATCTGAAGCAATTTGGAAAGCTCTCATGCATGCATGGAACCGGGTAGAAATATTTGTCTTTCGTCACACTCCAAGCTAGACCTTAAATTAATATATGAGATTAGACATTTCGAACTAAATTTAGTTAAGGGTCGAGTTATTCGTCTAAACTTAAAAGTTCATTCAAAATTTTAGAATGTTTAAACGAATATATTAAATCCGAATACAAGTTGTGAATAAAATTAGATATTTTTTTTTGATCCATATAAGTTTAGATCAGGGCGAATCTAGAAAATAATTATTTACTGGGCCAATTTAAATAATAATAAAAAATTATTTAATATAACATATGTGGTTTTAAAATTTTAAAATTTATTATTCAATAATTTTAAAATTTATTTTATTATTTATATATTTATTTTAAAAAAATTAAAATATTTTCTTAAAAATATTTTTATGTGTAACTTAATTGATTTTTTCAAGCATACAAATTATAAAAGTATAAATTTAGCTTTATTTATTTAAAATTAGCTAGTTTCAATAAAAGTAAGAGAGAAATATATTATATTTTTATTTTAAAAGTTTTTTTTTAAAAAAATATTATATATGAGTTATAGGCTTTTGCTAAAAATATATATCTTTAAAATTTAATTTTGATCTTAATTTTAATTATGTTTTGTTATTTTAAATTTTTTTTAACTATATATGTGGGTAAAACCCAAACAATAATTTGAAAAAATCATTTAAAAAATTATTTAATCAATTAGTAATTAAAATATATTTAAATTATTTTTTAAAAAATAATTATATAATGTTTGTAAAATGTAATGAAAATATAAAGAATCTTATTATTTCTATTTTTATCTTTTATTTTATTTTAATTTTATTTTTTTAATTAATTTAAAGATTAAAAATTAAATTAAACTTTATATTAGATCATTTCTTGTTCAAAACTCAATTTACATTAACATTAGAATATAAAACAAATAATATTTTTTTGGGCATGGACTGGGCCAAGGCCTAAGTAGGCCTAGGTCCAGATCCGCCCCTAGTTTAGATGTCTACGTGACAATATAGTTACTAAATGATCTTATCATCGTTTTTATCTCAAAAATATCATTTTGACCTTTAATTTTAAAATTTTCACGAAAAAATTACATCTTAAACTTCCATCTTTTATAACTTATAAATCTTAAATATTCAATTTTGTGTACAAAAATCTATAATATTTTTAAGGATTGTAATTTCACTGAATTCTGAAAGTTTTCATTTTGGTCCTTATCCCTATGGTAAAATTACAGAGGTTCAATTGCAAAGAAATTAAACTTACAAGAACCAAACTGAAAGAAAATTGAAATTATATGGACCAAATTAAGAAAACGGTCGTATGAATTCAATATTAAACCATTTGATTTTACTTAAAGAGACAATTTTTTAAAAAAAATCATTTTATTCCCTACCATTTTAATTAATTTCATTTTAGTCTAGTTTTATATTAAGTTTGATTGAAGACCAAACTTGGTCTTCGTTTTTTATGCCGCAATTCATAAACAAAAAGCATGCGAGTAATATATATATTGAAGTCAACGTAGACTTCAAACTAAACATCAGCGCGTGAGCTCTACTCTATGATTAAAATTTGTGGAATTTTTTTACGGTATAAGGTTTAAAATTTAAAGAGTTTTAATAAACGAGTTTTGATTTTAATGCATGCGGTTAAATTTTAGTATTTATGGTTAAAACTTAGATTTTATAGATTAAAATCTAAATCCTTAACCATATTATCTTATACTTAAACTTCTAAACCTTAAATCGAATCTATAACTCTAAAATTAAAATCAGAGATGAAATCAGGGATAGAGCTAGAATTTAATGTTGGGAGGGACAAGAATCTATTAAATTTTTAAATTTAAAATTTTGGAGTAGGATGAGTATTCGATCAAGTCGAGTCGAGTCAAAAAATTTTGAGTTATTCGAGTTGACGAGTCATATTTTATAATTCAAACTTTATTTGATTTTTTTGTTCGAGTCGAGTTTTAGAAATTCGACTCGAGTCGAATAGAGTTGAGCTTTCGAGTTCCTATAAATATGATTTAATTCCAATTAAACGACTTTCTCTAATCATATAAGATATGTATATATATATTTCATATCTAGCAATATTTCTTTATATTTTTATATATCAATGTATATATCATAAAAAATTATAGACTCGTCTCAAACTTAAAAATTAATCCTTTAATTACCAAAAATTTTGAGTTATTCGAATTTTTATTTTATAACTCGAACTTTATTTGAGTTTTTTTCTAATCGAGTCGAGTCTATGAAATTTCGAGTCGAGTCAAAACAAGTCAAGTATTTTTGCCTCGAATCGAGTCAAAACAAGTCGATATTTTACCTCGAATCGAGTCGAGTTTTGCTCACCCCTAATTTAGAAGAACAAAAACACTTATTTAATTAATATTTAAATCAAAAGAGACTAAAAATATTATTATACTCAAATTTTTGAGACAGTCCTTCCTGCCCTATGAACAGCTCCATCCTTAATTAAAATATTTATATTTTTTTTACCGTCAATATATGATATATTTTTCATAAAATTAAAGCATAAGTTATGCACATATATAAATTTTCCTTTATTTTTATTACAGAAGCGACCACGATTAAGGATGAGTAAATAACATTTAATTTTCTGAACATTGACTAAAACTGAAAAAGAAAATGACAACAAATACTGTGCTTGATAAGAAAATGTATCATTAAACAAAGGCAAAAAGATAATTAAGAAAGTACTTAATGACTAAAGCCAGCCCCAAGCACATGCCAGAATCATAGTAATTTTGTTTTTTTAAGGTTTTTTAAGGAGTTTGTTGGCGGCTAGGTTTTGTCTAAATATGCAAGGTGATTTTTAAAAAAGGTAGTCTTAAAACAAAATTAAAAACATTATAAGAAATTTGGTACACATTTTTTTATATATACCGAAATTCTTGTAACTTTCGTAAGGAAAACGGTATATACCGAATTTCTTACAAAAGGTATAAGAATTTCGGTTTATAAATCAAAATTTTTATAAAAAGTATAAGGATTTCGGTATAACCGTTTTTCTTATAAAAATTATAAGAATTTCGGCATATACCAAAAAATGTGTACTGAATTTTTTATAATTTTTATAAAAAAAACAGTATCATCGTTTTTTAATCTTTTTTTAAGGTTGTCGTCTTTTAGAACCACCCAAATATGCAAACTAGCTTACAATGAAATTAAACCATAAGAAAAGAAAGGCTGAAAGAATGGGAAAATGCAAAAATGGTTATTTATTATTGGATTAACTATCGCGGTAGCCAGTCTTCTTTTTATTTTTCTTAATCATCTATTATTCGTAAACTATAAAATTATTAAATGAATATCATATAATTAGAGTCTTTTGAGTTATCGCTATATTGACATATTTTTCGTCAGTTGCTAATGATGAGTGATTGTGTAATGACAAACTGACCAAAGAATTATAGAAGAAATGTATTGTATTGAATGAATGTAAAGTGTATCAGGTACATTCTTTATATAGAACCAAGAACAAAGGTAAAATGATAATGGTGTCAAACTTAACAGCCTAACAACTTCAACAGAAGTTAGTTACACTAAGCTCACTGCTACGAGTATATGCCATGCATAGCAGAAGCTTCTGGAAGCTAAGCTTCATTCAACATTCTCCCTCCTTCCTCGTGTTTTTCTTCTGTGGTGACACCAACTCGTTGTCTGAACTCCTCAAAATACACTCTTGACAAAGGTTTGGTAAAGCCATCAGCCATTTGATTGCTTGCAGGCACATAGTTTACTTGAACTTGTTTGGCAGCAACTTTCTCCCTTACAAAATGAATATCTAATTCAACATGTTTAGATTTTGCATGATAAACTGGGTTTGCACTCATAGTAATTGCACTCGTATTGTCAGACCAAATCGTGGAACACTCTTCTTGTTGTATTCCCAAATCATTCAACAAAGCTTTGATCCAAGACACCTCAGCTACCACATCTGCAATGCTTCGATATTCAGCCTCAGAAGTTGATCGAGACACTGATTTCTGTTTCCTTGAATTCCATGAGACTATATTATTTCCTAACAGCACACAATTTCCTGTCACCGACCTCCTATCATCTGGATCTCCAGCCCAATCTGCATCAGCAAAGGTTGTGAGGACAACTTTTGTTGCATCTTCTGCAGTGTATAAAAGACCATAGTCAAGTGTCCCTGCTAGATACCTAAGAATTCTTTTAACTGCTGCTCAGTGTTCTTCACATGGCTCATGCATAAATTGAGCCACCTTGTTCACACTAAACACAATGTCTGGCCTCGTATGACACGCATATAATAATGCACCTACAATGCTCCTATACATATAAACATCTGAAACTACACTTCCCCCAACTTTAGTAAGCTTTGACGCTGGTAACATTGGTGTAGGAGTTGCTTTGGTATGATCTATTCCAGCTTTGTCCAATAACTCCCTTATATACTTCCTTTGGTTCAGAAATAATCTTCCTGAGCTTCTGCATATTTCAATACCCAGGAAGTAATGCAAGTCCCCTAGATCTTTTAGAGCAAATTTCTCATTTAGCTCAATAATCAATTGATTTATATCCATATCAGACTCACCAGTAAGTATTATGTCATCGACATAAACTAGCATATAAGTGTTCTTTCCTTCAGACTTCCTCATAAAAACCGATGCATCTGCCTTTGAACATCGAAACCCAATACTCAACAGGTACATCTTGAGTTTATTGTGCCAATTTCTAGGTGCTTGCTTGAGTCCATAAAGAGCTTTTTGTAGCCGACACACCAACATTTGTCCGTTAACACCAACCTTCTCAAAGCCAGGTGGTTGTTGCATGTACACTGCCTCCTCTAAGTCCCCATTAAGAAACGCATTGTTAATGTCCACCTGCCTCAGTTTCCAATTGTTCGTTACAGCCAAAGCGAGTATTATATTCAATGTTGTGGGCTTGACTACAGGATTAAACGTTTCCTGGTAGTCTTGACTAGGTGTTTGAGAGTTACCACGAGCTACTAAACGAGCTTTATACCGTTGAATAGAACCATCTGAATTACGCTTCACCTTAAACACCCACTTGCAACCGGCCACCTTCCTTACTTCAGGCAATTCTTCAACTGTCCATGTCCCATTTTTTTCAAGTGCTTGTAACTCATTTTCTACTGCCTCCCTCTAGTTCTGGGATTGAAGAGCTTCTTGAATGTTCACTGGCTCATCATCACTTAAGTAACTTGCAATATAGCCTTTAGGTCCTTTAGGCTTGAATATACCATTTTTACTTCGAGTCATCATAGGATGACTGTTGTTCGATGCTGGCACTTGACGAGCTTCAACATCTACTGAATTCTTAGCTTCACTAGACACACTTTGAGACTGACTCTCCTCCTGACTCATACCATGCCTCAATACTTCAGTTGTTACATCATCACGCGTGTCCCTAAACGTGCTATGTGACATTATCCCAGAATCACGACCTTCTTATTCACTTTGCATCTCATTCATTTGTACACTTTGAACACCTTCAGGTTGTTCTAGATCACCAACTTCCATTAATGGTAAATCTTGCACTTCATTTACTGGACTTTCTGGTTGCTGCACAGATTGATCCGCAACATGAGAAACATCACCTATGGAAGGGGATTTGTGAACAACAGTATTATGCCTATCTGCAGGAGTTGAAGGATTAGCATTATGCCTGACTTCTGGAGTAGGAGGATCAGGCGTAGCATGATGTCTGAAACTTGCTGGAAATGGCTGAGACTCTCCTTGATAGGTCCCATGATGCTGTGAGGGAGTCTTTTTATCTGCAAAAGAAAAATAACCTTCATCAAATATTACATGCCTAGATACAAATATCCTTCCATTGTTGGTCATACACAAGTAACCCTTGTGTTGGGGGCTGATGCCAAGAAATGTGCATGGTTGTGATCTAAATTCTAGTTTGTGTTGTTGAAAATCTCTAAGGTGAGGAAAGCATCGACACCCAAACACTTTCACAGACTCATAATTTGGTTTACGCCCATGTAGAACTTCAAAGGGAGATTTTTCTTGTAACACTCGAGTAGGCAATCTGTTTATCAGATACGCTGCCATTGAAACAGCATAGGACCATAAAGAAAGAGGTAGAGAAGCTTGTGCCAGTAGCACCAAGGCGAGTTCAATCAAATGTCTATGCTTACGTTCCACTACCCCATTTTGTTCTGAGGTATGCGGACACGTAATCCTGTGACGAATACCTTCCTTGAGTAGCATTGATGTCAACTTGCGATATTCTCCTCCCCAATCAGACTGCAACTCCTTGATAGTCCCATTAAACTGTGTTTTGATCAAGGCTTGAAACTGCTGAAAAGCTTCAAGAGCTTGGCTTTTGTCTTTCAATAAATACACCCAACTATATCGTGTGCAAGCATCAACAAAGCACACATAATATTTAAAAACTTTAGATGTTACATGAGCTAGTCTCCAAAGATCTGTAAATACCAGTTGAAAAGGTACATTATACACAGTTTCAGAGTTGTGAAACGGAAGCTTGTGACTCTTGCCCATCTTACATGCAACACACATATCAATCTTATTAATATTTTTTTTTCAATTTGTACATTTGTGTCCTTACAAAGTTGTATGAGAGTATCATGAGCAGAGTGCCCATGTCTCCTATGCATCAACTCATATGAGCTTACATATGCTCTTGCTTCACCATGTCTATGTTGTTCATCTACCGAAATATCGAATTGGTACAAACCATCACGTTCTTTGCCTTCAAGAAGAACTTGTCCAGTATCCACATCACGAACCAAGCAATGCTTCGCATGAAACTCAAAATATACTCGATTATCCCTAGCAAACTTGGACACCAAGAGAAGATTACGGGTTACTTGGGGCACATGTAATAAATTTGTTAAGACAAGTGATCTTGAAGAAGTTAAAATATTAGAATGACCAGCTCCACTAATATGTAAACCAACACCATTGCCTACAACCAACATACCTGGTCCCTTATAAGCAGACCCTTGTACCATATTGGAGGAATCTGGAGTTACATGATGCGACGCTCCAGAATCGACTACCCACTGATCTGCTCCAGCTTGTGCTGGTGCCACTAGATGAACCTGAGCAGGCGTAGTGGACTGACCAAGTGGTAGTGTGCCATTTGAACCTCCATCTTCATCCACATAAACCGAAAATTAAGCCTGCCCTATATCACTTGATTGACCTGAATCTACACCAAAAAAATTTTGATCAAACCTATACCAACATCGACTTACAGTGTGACCATTTTTTCCACACAATTGACATTGCAGCCGAGATCTTCCCCGACCACGACCAGTTATACGCCCAGAAGAATTGTAAGAAGGACGAGGGGCCTTGTAAAATTGATTTGGCTGCCCATTGAACACTCCAGTCGGAGCCCCAGGAGAAACAACCTGCCTCCCATGAACTACATTCATCATATTAGCACTTAAAGGCATAAACTCATGGGATGAATTAAAGCCCGCTAATTACGTCTCAGCGTCAAGTAGAATATTACAGACTCATTCTACTGAAAGTATTTCTTTTTTCGCAGTTATAACTGCCATGAACGACTAAAAATCACGAGGCAATCCGTTCAAAATACTTGCAATATGCTCGACTCTAGAAATCTTACAACCACAAGAGGCTAAAGCATCACATACCTCCTTGATTCGAGAAAGATAAAGCATCATACTCTCTTCTGCTCCCTTCTTTATTGATCTCAACTTATAATGCAAACTCATAACCGAAGTAGTAGATTTGTTTGAGAAGATTTGTACAACTGTATCCCATACCTGGGCTGTGGTTTCGGCCCCTACAAACTGAGGAAGGAGATGAGAACTGATCGTCGATAAGAGCCAAGAGGCAACAACACTATCTTGGGCAACAAAATCCTCATACACCGGATTCTTTGCTTGTCGACCATCAGAAAACACCACAACTTTAGGTGGAATTTCAGCTTCTCCATACAACATGAATTCCAGCTTGTGGCTGCGGATGGTGAGTAAGACTTGCTGTTTTCACAAAAGAAAATTCTTCTCATCCAACACAACATTGATCTTCTTATTGGAGAATTGTTGTCCAGACTTCGACCCTCCATTCGATGCCTCAGGAAGCTCAACTTCACTCAACATGACTACTGTAGATTACACTGATCGTCAGCGGAAGAAACCCCTCTAGACCTTGGCGAATGATACCATGACAAACTGACCAAAGAATTATAGAAGAAATGTATTGTATTGAATGAATGTAAAGTGTATCAGGTACATTCTTTATATAGAACCAAGAACAAAGGTAAAATGATAATGGTGTCAAACTTAATAGCCTAACAACTTCAATAGAAGTTAGTTACACTAAACTCACTGCTACGAGTATATGCCATGCATAGCAGAAGCTTCTGGAAGCTAAGCTTCATTCAACATGTAAAATAGACGGGAATTCTGGAGATGATAGTGATAATGTTCAATGAGATTGTCGGTAACGATAATGACACCAATTTTAAAGTTTAATATTTATTATTAGAATTTTATATTTAACAGACAAAATTATTTAATTATCGTTGTTTTGTTTGAATAAATGTAATTTACATAGTATAAGAAATTTTAAAAAAAAATCTTGACTTAATTAGCTGCATTAATTTTAATCATTAAGGAATCAATCCATCTTAAAGAAGTGAAATACAAGCAGCAAAACCTTTTCTTAAGCTTTAATCCTCCTACCATACTAGCTTTTTCCAAGCAACTTAAATCTAAAATTTTCCTAAGGCCTGACATATTATAATCATGGCAGTAGCCAATGTATTTTGAACTACACTGCATTTTTAGGGTTTTTTTTATTATTATTCTACCGGTTTTTAGGACTTTGTCTTAATTAATTCGGATTTACTTATGTTGTACATTTAATTTTGACGAGAGAGTCTCTTAATAAGGATTTTCTGTATATACAATACTTCGAACCCGAGACTTGTTTAAGCAGAACAAATACACCATGTTTACAATCACTATTTAAGTACCCTCAGACTCTCCCATTCCTCTGCACACAACCATGGGAATCGAAAAACATGTAATTCCACCATTTTCCAGACCATTTTCAATGAATAATGTTGTGTTCAATGTTGTCTTTTTTGTCATTGGTCTGTCGGTTGGTATTCTCATCGCTTTGCAACTCAAAAGCTTCCCACTATTACTTTCTCAAGCCTCTTCCTTGGTTTACAGTACTTCTCCTCCGTCCGTTCCACCACCGTCGCCACCTTTGTCGTCACCGGTGAACGAAAGTGCATTGTCCAGTTCCAGTGTTGTTTCGATGGAACAACATGAATCAGTGGTCATGATGCACAACATGAGTGACCAAGAGTTGTTGTTGAGAGCAGCTAGGGTTCCGGGAGTACAAGTAGTTCCTTGTCCGAAGGTAGCTTTTCTGTTCTTGACAAGTGGTCCGCTTCCCTTGGCTCCATTGTGGGAAAGGTTTTTTAAGGGAAACCAAGGCCTTTACACAATCTATGTTCACTCACATCCTGAGTACAACGAAACAATGCCTCAAACTTCAGTCTTCTACGGTAGAAGAATCCCCAGCCAGGTATAGACGAATTGTTTGCATAAACATTGAATAGATCTTAATTTGAGAAGTTGATTTTCTTAATTATCGGTATTCAATCATTAACCGAATATTCAGATCGAATTTTATAAAGGCTCAATATGAGACGATCCTCTCACTTAAAATAGAGTCATGATCAGGGTTAGTGATATAATCCCCTCTCACCCGTTAGACGTTAGTACTTCCGTCTCTAAGGACGAAGTCAAAAATTTATTTAAAATGTGTTATTTTCTGGATCGTACGTAAGACACATTAATTATTTATAAATGTGTGTTATTTTATTTATAAAGGATAAGTTATATTATGAGTCATTCATGTCACATCATCCATGAGATCAATCGATCTAATACATCAATTTTATTAATTTTTTTTTATTTTATCTTTTTACCGAGTGAATCTTCACTCATATTTACTGTAAATCAAATTTAAAAGTAAACTTTACCCAGTGAAGATCCACTTGGTAAAAGATAAGATGAAAAAAATAATAAAATTGATGTATTTAATTGATTAATCTTATGAATGACGTGATGAGAATATCTCATAATATAATTTCTCTTTTATTAAGAGATGTGAATTTTTAATTTCTTTTATATACAAGTTAAATAGTTTTTTTAAAAAAAAATTATATTAAGATTCGAACCATTAATTTTGTTTAAATATTTAACGTCTCATCCTACTATTTTTTAATTCATGTATTTTTGTTGTGGGTGTGACAGCCGGTGTACTGGGGAACTGCGTCCATGATAGATGCAGAGAGACGACTACTAGCAAATGCACTTCTTGATGTATCGAACCAAAGATTTATTCTTCTATCAGACTCATGCATTCCACTCTTCAACTTCAACAAAATCTACAACTACCTCATCAACTCAAAGCAAAGCTTCTTGGGACTATACGATGACCCCCGGAAACCCGGCCGGGGCCGATACAATCCCAAAATGTCGCCCGCCGTTAACCTCACCGATTGGCGGAAAGGGTCTCAATGGTTCGAAATGCACCGCGAGATGGCCTTGCATGTTATTTCTGATCAAACGTATTATTCGATTTTTCGACAGTACTGTCTCCCACCTTGTTATAACGATGAACACTATATTCCTACATTGGTGAACATGTTTTACGTGGAATCGAACTCGAATCGGAGCATTACGTGGGTCGATTGGTCGAGAGGAGGGCCTCATCCTAGAAAATACGGTCCGGCGGATATTAACGACGAGCTTCTGAATCGAACACGATACAGATCGGAATGTATTTACAATGGGAATCCGACTTCAATGTGCTTCCTATTTGCTAGGAAGTTTTCCCCGGCCACCTTGAAGCCCTTGCTGCAGCTCCTTGATTTTGACACTTGAACAACTTTTTATGCTCCAAATTGTTCAATAACAATTGCAAATGTTGGATTTCACTTCTCCACCTTTCTTTATAGGCTAACTTTCCTGTAAATGTTCACCTATATTTACCATATTTAAATTTGTTAGTACTTCAAAAAATACAAATATTTTTAAGGGTAAACTACAATGTAAATCACTTAATTATGGGTAATGTTACATTTAGGTCACATAATTATTGAAAGTTACATTTTGGTCACTCATTTATGGGTAAGATTACATTCTTGTCACCCAATTATTAAATGTTAGATTTATATCACTAAATTGATGTACTTTTTCAAATATAAAGGGTGACCCAAATATAACCTTACTTATAATTAATTGACCCAACTGTAACCTTTAATAATCGGGTGATCCAAATATAACCTTACCCATAAATGAGTGACCCAAATATAACTTTTAATAATTAGGTGACCCAAATATAACTATACCTATAATTAAGTGACCTTTACTGTAGTTTATCCTTTTTTAATTGAATTATTCAAAATTTAAAATTTCCAAATCATTTCGAGTGTATTATATTCTTATACCGAGATTCAAACTCACAATATAAGATAAGATAAACATCCTCATCCTTGGTCACTAGACCAATTAGTGGATCTCTACGTTTAATACTTTTTAAATATTTATAAATTAATTTAAATTTTAGAATATAAATTAAATAAAATTGGCTCTAGACAGGTGAAATAGGTGCAACGAGACAGGACCCAAAAAAAATTAAAAAAAAATTAAATACTTAAAATGGTAAAACAAAATATTAGTTATAGAATAATGAAAAAACCACACGGGAAAAACAAAATATTAATGTATTTTATGAGTTTGATTTTTATTAAACTCATTTTTTGTTCTATAGTTAATGTATCGCATACACAAATAAAAAATAAATAAAATTGAAACATGAAGGGTTGGTTTTAATATATTGTATAAGATCCTTAATTATTAAATCGTCCGCCTATGAATTTAGGTTTGATAAAAATTAATTATAAAAATATAAATACTTTTAAAAAAATATTTATATATAATTATTAATATTTAATTTATGAATCAATTAATTTAAATTTAATATCATAAGAAACTATATTTTTTTAACTTAATTTATTTACACCATTAAAATCAATGTACTTTGATAGAAAAAATCAATATATATTATTGTTTTCATTAATTTTTTTTCGGTCTCTTAACCCAGTTTTAATCATTATTAATATCATTTTTCATCTATTATTATTAAATGAAACAAAATCAAAAAATAATATTAATTAAATAAAGAGCCTAATTTAAATTAAGTAAAAAAATCCATTTATATTAGTTTATAAACCCAAAAACTATTAAATACATATATATTACACATGACTCATTAAATACATACCAAATATTATTTCCGAAAATATAAATTTCAAGAAAATCCTCAAAAATAAAATTTTAAAATGGAATATCTCGTATTAATTTTTAATTAGTCACTACTGTACCTAAAAACTAGAATAGAGGTTATAGAACCTAGTACTTACTAGTATCGTAAATGATATGAGACAAATGTGAGTTATTCGAGTTTGATTCGGTCAAAATTCGGTTAAAATTTGATTCGATTAGATTCGACTCGAGTTCAAACTCAGCTCTAATTATTAACGAGTCGAACTGAGCTACATGATACTCGACTCGAAAAGCTCACAAGATACTCGAAAAACACAAATATACTATTTTTTATTTTTTATAATTTAAAATCTAAATTTCTAAACTTAAAACCTTAAAACCTAAACCTTAAACATAAGTCTTAAACCCTAAATTAATATATTAAAACCTAAAATTAATAAGTTTGAGTTTACACAACTTGTGTATCAAAGTTTTTTCTCTATTAGGCTTTAAATGAGACGTGAGAGATAAGAGTTACTCGAGTCTAACACGATCAAAAGATCGGTTAATACTTGATTCGATTAGGCTCAAAAAAAGCTCGAACTCGACTCAAGTTCTTAACGAGCCAAACCGAGCTAAGATATTTTAGGCTCATTTAAAATTACTCAAGTTCGATTTCGACCCGAAATCTTAACAAATCGATCCGAGATTAGCATTACTCGGCTCGTTTAAAATTACTCAAGCTCAAATTCGACCTGAAATCTTAACAAATTGATCCGAGCTTAGCATTACTCGAGCTCGACTCGACTTGTTTATGACAATCGAAAACGCCTAAAAGGACTCTTTGTTAGGGGATGGGAATTCATTGTAATTTTTATCTTCGTATTTATCTCCTAATATTAAAAATAAATTTAAAAACTTTAAGATTAAAATTTAAAATTATAATTTAGGATTATAATTTATACTATCTACAATTTATTTTTTATAATTTTAGAACATAAAAAACTCTTAAAATGATATAAGAATTTTATTCAGGCGGTCTGATTTGATAAGTAATTGACTTTATTAATAATAAAATAAATCCAGATAGGTTTTCATTTTCTTAATAAAAATACTTTTTAATTTTGTACGAAACCTTTGTTTAATTTTATTATTGTTTTTATTACAAAACTCAGTTTTGTGTGATTCGTCTGCGCATATGCTGGATGTGTTGTCGTGGAAAGGAAGGAAATAATGGGACTTTTGACCTAATGGTATGGTCTGCCATAAGGGGTAAAACTACTATACAAGTCCTTATATTAGGTGATAGATTGTAATTTGGTCATTCTAATGAAAAAATAGCAAATCAGTCACTATATAAATCATATTTAGGAGATTGGTCCTCTTGATATTAGTTTTTTATTTCGTCAAGCATTTTGTAACACTGTTGAAAAATCTGGATTAGAAATCATTTTTCCTTAATCGTATTCGTATCTCCTTTCGTTCGTCAATTAAAATTTTAAATTCTAAACTCTAACCCTAATTTTCTATTCATAAACCCTAAACCATACACCATAACCTTAACTCCCTAAATCCTAACCACAATCCTTGATTTTAAATCTTAAATCATAGTCCCACTAATTTAAAATGAGACACCAATAAAGACACAATTAGAGGACAGACCATTTATACCCAAAAATCTGACACAAGGATATAAAATTTTTGACACATGATTTCATCGTATTTCTTAAAAAAATCGAATAAAATTTTAAAAAATTGATTTTTTTCCTGGTTTTAGAGTTTGTGTCCCTTACCCAATATAAAATAAAAATAGTTTTACATAAATTATGGATCATTGATTTGGATGAATATAAATTTATAGTAAACCCTTTTACTTTTATATTGCGTCATTGAATATTATATTTCTATATCTGTATGTAGCCAGTGTATGAATACATTTTTTTATTATTATTTTTTGCTTAGAGGGAAAAGTATTGAAGTTTATGAAAGAAACACCCTCTACTTTATGAACACATTATTTTAACAATATCGTGTGACACTGGAGGATCCGCATAGCCAGGAGAGTGGGTCTGTGTTTATCTTAAATTTTTTTAAATTTATATTTAGCTTTGATTTTTAAAAGTTTTATAAATTGATCTTTAAATTTTTATAATTTGTGTTCGCTCTGAATTTTTAAAATTTTATGATTTGTATTCACCCTAAAATATATTTTAATTTGTGTTCATCCTCACAAATATTTCTGGATCCATTGTATGTTAAAAGTTTATTAGGGTAACTTTAAACCAGCACATTGATCAACAAAAAAGCTTTACTTGAGGAAACGTAGGCCTAGTCAACGGAGATGGAAGGAAGGAAATGGATTACATGCATGGGATAGCAAAGAGTTCCGAAAAATAGAGCACGTAAATTTTTAAAAATATTTATAAAAAATATAAATTTATAATATAATTACGTGTACACATACAATAATTATATAAAACTTAAAACACGCAAAAAAATTACTTTTTAAGTAAATATATTTGATTTTTAGATATTTATAAATTAATTTTTATTACTCAAGAGTACATTTAAATAATATTTTTATTAAAATAACTTTTTTAAAAAGAACTTATATATTTTACTAATTATAAATTAAAGATTTTATTTTAAATTTTAATAAATTACATATAATCCAAAATTTTTGAATCGCTTATAAACCTAACATAATATTCATCGAAATGGTTCTACAAATACACAACTCCCTTTATTCATACATTAAGGGTTGAAAAGTGAAATTGAAATCACGTCTCTTTTCAATATTTTTATTTGTATTTAAAATTTAAGATTAAAATTTAAAAATTAGAGTAAGATATTTTTTAATGTTTAATGCTTAAAATTAATTTTTGTAGCGTAAAAATTAAAAATAATTTCAAAAGATACAAATATAAGTGTTTTTTTTTTCACATTACTCATTTCTCTAATGAAGCACTTTTCTCTTTGGAAGACTCGTTTTAATTACTTATGCTATATTATACAAGGTTATATTAGTAATTTACTTTTTTTAGAATCTGTGTCCACTTTTACCCCTGATTATCTCGGTTACCTTTTTATAATTCTTCATCATCCCTTGCGCTGCATCTTTAATTCCATAAATGGACAGTTCAACTAGAATTCAAGCAACAAACTAACACTTCACTAAAACTGGTTTCTTCTGTCTCGACTTAACCGAAAGACGAAAACTAATGGAGTGATCATGACATGTACATTAACCAGATTCATATTATTTTTTTCGCATACCTACGGATGTCGTAAAACTCAAGTCGTTGGATTCAGAGCAAGCTCGATTTCTTCCAACGATCTACCCTTTGTTTCCACAACGTTACCAGCTATGTACAAGACAGCAAGGGCACACACACCGGCGAATCCCAAATACACCGAGCTGATACCAAACTTGTTCACGATACTCAGGAAATACAGACCAATGACAAAGTTGGAGATCTGTTCGAACAAGAACACAGGCCAGAGATGAAACAATACACAGTTGGTAACAGAATGTAAAGACACGAACACAACAAATTTCAGATCATATGTTAACGGTTGGAAGGTGTTGAATATAGGTATGTTTCAGGCATTCTCGTATATACTAAGTCTCTCCGTATATTTGGAGAATGATACGGATACCCCTCTACTCATGTTCGAAGGTATCAATTATGGGTACTTAATGGAAATAAGGAGTCTAGGCAACACATATACAGAAGAACGAAAACCGGTGCTCCTGTCTATGTATCTGCATTTACATTTTTTTCTTTTAGGGATATGAATAAACATCTACATCTTTGGGAATATTCTCTATAGTAACTTACCCAATGTGTGCCGAGCGATAAAGCCACTGCTTTAGCTCTGATTCTGGAAGCAAATATCTCTGGCAGAAGAAGAGCAGGCACAGGACCAGCACCAAGTGAGAAGGATAAAACATAGCTGTGCAAAAGAAATCGAAGCCAGGTTTAGATCTCACTAGTCAGTAGGTGACAAGAATTGCAGGCATAAAAATAAGAAGAAACTTCGATGAGCTTCGTTAATTTATAAAAGGCGTCAACTCACAGAACGGTTCCGACGACAGCTAGTGTGCCAGAATAGGGAGCCAGGACCTTCCAAGTAAATGACAAGGAGAGTAGTAACATTGAAGCAGCCTTCAAAAGCCAAAACAAACAAAAATAAGACCAGTAAAAAAGTTTAAAGCCATATGGTGACTGATGTTGCACCAAGCCAAAGGCAAACATCTCCGTAGAGTCTTGCATTCAAGAAAAGTTGCATCAGCTTTAACATATTGTGTAATTTGCCATTTCTAAAAACACAAGATGAAGCCTTTGCATCAAGCTAAGATCAATTTCAATTTAATAAACTAGATCATATGTAGAAGAAGAAGGGGGAAATTTTATGTGCTGAGGATACATGAGAACTGCTACCACACACTGATTTTATCAAGGTAAGATCAGTTCTTTTATCAAATGCTGGTGGTTTTGGTAGGATACCACACTCACTGATTTGGTAAAAGAACTGCTACAAGCCTACAATTTAATAAACCTACCATTCCAGCAAAGCTTGTCATCAGAAGACTTTTTCTTCCTTGTCTGTCCATCAGAGAGGATGCAATAGCTGTGCCTGCAAAGCAAAACAGAAGCCAGGGATGTCAAATATCCTATGTGAATTTAATAATTTTCCCCAGGAATTTATATTTTAGAAAAATCAAATACTAACCAAAGACATTTGATGCCCCAACAAGAGCACTTGCTGCAACATCAGATGCAATTCCAGCACTACGAAACACAGCTGTAGAATAGTACACCACAGCATTTATCCCAGCTAACTGCTGGAATAAGAAAAGTGCAGCTCCAACACTCACAACTGCAGCATGACAAAAAGTAGAGAAATGGCATTATCACAATACATTAAAAAGCATTAGAGACTTGAAGGTGTAGTTCTGAGGAAAATCAGCTTAAACATGTAAATAGTGATCCAGAAACCAGAAGGATCATAGGCTATATTAATTATAATAGGAAGAAACCAAGTTTAAACAAAAGGAATTATACTCTTGACCTTTGAGTTCATTGTTAATCATCAATGAATCACGACAAAAATAAAATAGTGCAGGTAAAGGACAACTGATAGTCAAACGAAACCTAACCCTTGCATTTAAGTACTCGTCCTTATTTAGTATAATTGGTAATCAATAAACACTAGGTAGGCTGGTACAGCAACTGCAAGAACTCTTCAAAACAAAAAGAGCATACTAGTGAAAAGAATCTTTTAAGAATATTGGATCTTCAAGTCCAACTTTTACATGGTACAGAAGTTCGAAAAGCAAAACAAGAATTTAATGAATCTTTTATATACCAGCTGCTTTTTCTTAATATCATGCGGTACCATTTCCAAAAATTGAATTTTTATCAATGGGCTTTCAAATTTCAGCTATACCTTTCCAGTAACGGCTGCTAAATAGATCAAACCATCCTGCTTCTGGTTCTGTAGACCCTTGACCTGCATTTCTTAACTCGTGCATAACCTCAGCAACTCTTTCCTTTCCATATAATGTTCTTACAGCCTTTTCAGCTTCAGGAAGTTTCCCTTGCTTCAAAATTTACATGTTTAATCAATATATGTATATATTATATATATATGAGATATGAACAGAAATGCAAAATAAAGAGATTGAGTAGTTCATTCAGAAACCTGATACAGCCACCGAGGACTTTCTGGGGAAAAAGCCATTCCTAGTGCCAATAAAATAGAAGGGACAGCAGCAATGCCAAACATTGTCCTCCACCTAAATAGAAAAATGTATAAATAAGACAGAAATAAATAGCTTATTTGTAAATAATCCTTGTTCTTAACTACATTTTGGCGCATCAAGCACCACATTATATTATATTATTATGTATAGTGATTAAAGTATTTTCTTGACCTATTCACTCAATCTCACTAACAAAGAAAAAAATAAATATTGATCAGAAGCATACCAAAAAACATATAAATTCTACCTGGTCACATGGAGCTTTTTCTTTTAATCAGTTACTCCTTTTTTTATTTTAGTACAATATTTTTGGGGGAGGACTTGCATCAAGCTCTTTTAGTGTGTCTGTGTGTTAGGGGGGAGGGGGGGGGGGGGAACAGTACAAGGAACATGGTATGAACAAATAACGGACAACAAAAAGACTAATCCCACACCATGGTGCATGGGATTGACTACATCAATTATATTGCATGATAGAATGCATGCTTGGTAGTTTCGGGATAAATTGTTAAAATGCAATTCAAGGTAGCAAATTCAGTACCAACAAAAGCTGGATCCTCAATATAGACAGTTGAATTTGGGAATGAAAGAAAGGAAGCAACCTAACGAGGCTAAAAAGAACATGGGAATTACTACCATCCCTATAAGTGTTTTTTTTTTTTTTTTGAAATCCCAACAAAGGTGGTGGTCCCCAGTCCGAATAGAAACTCAATGCCTTGATTACTTAAGAAGATGAAATGTCAGATGAAAAAACCACATTGAGGGCCAATCCAT
Organism: Abelmoschus esculentus; assembly: GCA_035048815.1. NCBI lineage: Eukaryota > Viridiplantae > Streptophyta > Magnoliopsida > Malvales > Malvaceae > Abelmoschus > Abelmoschus esculentus. The sequence continues at coordinate 25,298,792 of JAUCBN010000001.1, forward strand.
GTTACACAAATTTAAGAGTGCTAAGATAACATACCATTGTGGGTTTCCTGCTAAAGGTAATCCAGCCACCAATGCTGCAAGAATCCCAATACATATAAAAAGTTGATTTATAGATCCAAGTGCACCACGAATTTCAGTTGGTGAGATCTGACAGATAGAAAGAATATCAACAGATATTTCCAAAAACCAGACAACCAAAGCAAATAATAGATCTGAAAATTTTACCTCAGATATGTAAAGAGGAACTATAGCAGATGATATGCCAATACCAATACCAGCCAGTAAGCGACCAATTATCATAGTCTGGACACTCTGGGCTGTAGCTCTAAAAACAATTAAGGCATTTTAATGTATTAGTTTTCAACAAATTTCCGACAGTGGACAAGCCAATAGTTAAGGAAATGATACAAACGTAAGAATCGCTCCAATGATAAGTGGAATAGCATCTAATTGAAATGTCCTTGTCCTGCCAAATTTGTCGGCCAGTGATCCACCAGTAAATGAACCGACAGTGGCACCAGCAAGGAGTGTGCTGACAACCCATCCTACTCAAATCGCCACCACATAAAAATAAGCAGTTTAAGCTGTTTGAAAAGTTGGACAACTTAAAGCATAACATATTTGTGCGTATAATCAAAGTAACCAAATTGACTAAAAAGGGAAAACACCAATCCAACATCTGACTTCGTTCAAATGATAAAAAAATGAAGCAAATTCTTTTATATAGAGAAATAAATAAAGCACGCAACAAGAGATGAATGACATGGAGCAGTTGAATGACGGCAATTCCACTTAAATTTTACTAAATAATTTCAGGCAATAACCATTTATTTATCAAGTCACAAACACATCTCAACGCACACACAGAAAAACAAAATAGCAACAATGCAAGTAGGGATCTAAATGTTCATAGTAATTAAAAGATCACAATACATGCCTTGCAAGACGGTATTTTCAGCAATCCCCAGATCCTTAGCTAGATACTCAAGAGCACCATTTACCACCCTGAAGAAAAAAGACATAGAAGGGAGAAAGGGGGAATTAGATGCATGTAGAATTATCAAAAGCCAAGTTATAGCAACAAACAAATCAGCCATGTGGCAGAAACTGTAGCAAGCCAACTGCCAAGATTTTGATCACCATTCACCATTGCTTGTTTTCTATAGCAACAGACAAATTCTTTGCACAAATTCCACTAGAAATTTAGTTTTCTATAATATAATGAATGGGTAATCTTATTCAATATATGAACATTTCCAAAATACTGAAATAATCATCAGCATCGCTTGTTGCAGGAAAATATATTTTTGGGACCCCACATAAATGAACCATAGAGAACCTTCAGATGCTGGGTTATTGATGCAGAATACTTGTCTGTTTCTAAAGCAAAAATTGCCTAAGTATATCATTGAGATGCAAAAAACATAAGTTTATCCTTCTGAGTTGAACTGGGATATATACCCTAGATGGTAACCAAATAATATAGCTCCCAAACAAGCAACACCAACAAATGGCAGAACTGTCCCAGAAGATTTCTCCTGAGGGTTGATCGGTGTCAAGTCCTCAATGTCTCCACCTGCAATGGGATTGCAAATGCCTTTTGTAAGGTTATAGAAAAGTAGGTTAGAAAGACTAATTTATTTTTGCAATATTGCAAAACCGAGATGCTTAGCAAATGATCCTTGCACAGGTCAATACATCTAAATAAGAAGAATTCATTCTTCCAACACAACATGGCATGTCAATAGATTTTAGCCAAAAAAACGTGATGTTCAAATTAATCAGTAACAAAGAGAAATAGCTAATAACATCTACAAGAATAAAGTTTATCCCATTCACCATCTTCATCAGGGACGAACGCATAACTTTATGTTGGGGGTGAGACTATAAATTTTAAAGGGGGCAAACTTATACAATGTTAGAGGGGTGAAAATAGATTTTCAATAGAAAATTTCTAAAAATAATTCTAAATCATATAGGAATTTCAAATTTTTAGGGGGCGACAGCCCCTTCTAGGTCCATCCTTGATCATCATGCTGTTATAGAAGATATAAAGCCCACTAGCAAACTCATGAGACAAATGTTTACACATTTGCTCTATCACTTAGAAAAGAAGAAAAAGTCTACATCGATTATTGCTCTTGAAGCTTATATTTGCTTCTAGAAACAAAAAGTAAGCAGGATATTTGGAATTTGGATACAAAATCAAGTAACAGTTCTAGATAATTAAAATTTTAACCTTTTAAACACCAAAATACATAAATTTTCTTGCATTCGTTTGAATGTATCAATTCAGTTTTAATCAAATAAAAGATTTTACTACTCACTTGGTGGTTTTACTCTCCATTGATTTTACAAGAAGCAAATAAGCAAGAAGCAAAATTAACAACAAAACAGAAACTAATTGATTCTTTTTTACATGATGCTCCCCACAATTCATGTAGATCTAACAATTCATATTCTCCTATTGTGTTAGTAATTTGTGTTAAATAGATTTTAGTGTGTTCCATATTCATTTCGAATTCATGACAAAAATCGTTCTGCTTCTTTATATTTATTGTTTTCGTGCATCATGTGCATAATTGACACATCAATCCAGTGCCTCCAAAGATTTCCTATCTGAAACATTTTACTAATATTTTTTTCGTTAAAAACGTAGATAATTAACAAGAACAACATTTTTTCCCATTTAACCAAACAAAATCCTATCTCACTAACACGCAATTCGTTCATTGAGCAATTTTTTTTTCTCACATTAAAATCTAATGTTAATATAATAAAAAGAACTGACTAGGACACAGAATTAAAAGTGAAAAGAAAAAATAAGAGAGAGAGAGAGAGAGACCAGAAGCTTGAGCTTTGACCGATCGAGATTTGATCGTAGATCGAACGGCGGTTTCGAGAACATTTGTGGCACGTACAAGTCCAGCTCCCATTGAAACGTCGCCTGAGCTTAAACCGCTGCACGTGGAACCACTTCGGATGCAAAGATTGCGATTCAAAGTTAAACTCCGCTGCCTAACTTCACTAAAGCGAGTTAAAACTCTCCGTTTTGGGATCTCACAGCCTAAATTTCCTTTGACTAAATGCGTTGACGCCAGCATTCTGAATTACCTGATTCACAAATAAAATAAATAACCAACCAATCAAAAAAAGCCAAAGCAAAATGAAATTGAACTCCAGAAATTGAAATAAAAGACGAAATCACTCGGAAGTAAGAGCCAGACCTTACGCTTCCGAAGGCGAGGCTAAGAGGGTGAAAAGATGAGTCCAAATCCGGTTTCTGTTTGGCTGATGACAACAGCTTCGGAAAATCTGCTGAGAGTGAGAAAATAGTGTTCGGTCAGTAGAACCTTATAGCAAGAGAAGACAAACTTGTGGAGAAACCAATCAATGAATTACTCCCTCTTGTTTTTCTCTTGTTAGTTATTTTTAGACTAATTCCAGTTCTCCATGTTTAGATATAAAACATTAAATTAAATTAATAAATTAATTATTAAAATTAAAAAATATATCTTAAAAATATTAAATGAATAAATTACATAAATTATTATTTAACTTTATTCTTTTATCAATTTTGATTATTAAAATTTAAAAAGATTCAATTTATTTATGAAGTATTAAATATTAAATGTTTTAATCTATTTTTTATTATAAAATGAATGTTTAAATCAATTCGACAAAAGAATTTATATCTAACTATTATTTGACGTGTAATTTGATTTTTATTAGTTTTAAAAATTAAAGTACTTAGTTTTTTGAAGAAGATTTTTTTTAAAAAAAGAATTGTTTATTAAAAAAAGGAATTAAGAAAATCATCATTTTATAATATCTTATAAAATAATCGAATCACGTTTTAATTAATAATAAATATTTTAAAATAATTTAATTTAATTATATATTATAAAAATATAATTTTGTAAAAGAGTTGAATGGTGTGTATTTTTTTTAAAGTTAAAACATTTATTTATACAATATTATTATATCGATGTATATTTTAATTTAAATTATATTCATTTTAAATTATTTAACATTAATTAACTAATAATTTTTATTCATAAAAAATCATTTTGATTTAAAATAAAATATTAAATATTAAATAATTATAAAAATAATAATTAAAATGATCATTCAGTCAAATATTATATAATTTTTTTATATTTTAGAATAAAATGAGAAATAAAAAGTACACAAGTGGGACCTATTCAAAAAAAAGACTCTATAATCACCGAAGTTTTAAAAGTTACATAATGAGTATTAAATTTTAATTTTTAATATAAAATTATCGTTGAGTTATTAACTGGTGATATAATAATTAAAAGGGTAAACTACAACAAAGGTTACTTAATTATAGGTATAATTACATTTAGGTCATTTAATTATTGAAAGATACATTTAGATCACTCATTTATGGGTAAGGTTGCATTTGGGTCACCAACTTGTTTAAAAGTTATATTTGGGTCACTTAATTATAAGTAAGATTACATTTGAGTCACCCTTTATATTTGAAAAAGTACATCAAGTTGGTCAATTTTTCTTCTAAATCACTTGTATAACCTTGCTAATATTAGAATACTTCATTTAAAATAATTAATTAATTTAATACACGAATTGATAATTTTTTTCAAATATGAAGAGTGACCCAAATGTAACCTTACCTATAATTGAGTGATCGAAATATAACCTTTAATAAGTGGGTGATCCAAATATAACCTTACCCATAAATAAGTGACCTAAATGTAATTTTTAATAATAAGGTGACCCAAATGTAACTCTACCCATAATTAAGTGATCTCCATTGTAGTTTACCCTAATTAAAAACACATTCAATCCTTAATATTTACACATTCAATCAATTTAAACACAAATAATAATGATTAAATTATGACTAAATTATAAGAATATACAAATATAAAAATTAAATATGTTATTATTTAAAATTTTATACTTGTTACAGTCATTCACTTAACGTCAATTAACGATTATATGACTTTTTTTAAAAAAAGCTGAGATTTAATAATTATTATATAATTTTAGAAAATTAATTAATGATATTCTATATTTTAAAATAATTTAGTGATTAATTTGTATACTTTACCCAATAAAAATATGGGAGAGTAGTTTTTGGATTAGATTTTGGATCAGATTTGCGTGCGTTGGAGATGACGTGGATGCACGTGGCCGCCGCTCCTCTTGGTTGTTTTCTATTTAGAATTTATTTATTTTTATTTCATAAATTTAAATCTTTATTTTAAAATTTTAATATAGTTTTTCTAATTCATTGGTGTGATATTTTTATGTAACCGAAAAATGATTTTTTTAATGAATCTGATTTTTTTTAATAAAATATCAGTTTTCCCTTATTTAAATTAAATTATCTAAATTTTAAAAAAATTGTTTAATTTTATAAAATAACATTTATCTATTAAAATATGTTGGTTTTCGAGAGTTGGGTGAGTAAAAAGAAACAAGACAGTTTCAAGATGGAAATAGTTTATGTGTGGGTAAATTCTTGTATAGTCCTTATATTATGTATAAATTGTGAGGTTAAATCATTATACTCTAATTTGATATTTTTATTTTTATATATTTTTTTAATCCGATCCTAAATCAAATAGTAGATGTGAAATTTTAATAAGCACCGGTTAAACAAAATTTATCATAATTTACGGGTAATGAATCGAATAAAAAAATTTATAATTATAAAATAAACACCGTTTAATTTATGATTGACTCGTTCGATGAACATTTCTGCAAATAGTTTACATTTTTTGTTAAACAAGGTGCATTATAGTACGTAGGGTGTTCAACCGGTCGATTTGATTAATTGATCAAACTGAATTACTTAAAAATTATCAATTATTTTTTTTTAATTAACAAAACAAAAAATCAGCTAATTTGATATTTTTAAATTAATTAAATTTTATAAAATTTTTAATAAAATACATAAATAATCATTAAAATATTTTAAAATAATATATTTAATCATTTAACTTTTAAAAATTATAAAACCGGACTTTAAATAAAACTGAAACCGGTTGATTTATTCCATTAAAACCGATCTTTGAATACCCTATTAGCACGGGAGATGGGGTGGCTATAAATGGGCCAGACCTGTAGATGATTAGGTGAAGTGCATTGCATTGCAGATGCTTTGGTAGGATCGCAACGAGTTGGGTCGGGTCAGGTTTTTTGTCGTTTTGATTCTGATTTAAAACTTGAATTTTTTAATTTGATTCGATTTTAATATTTTTTATTTTTGATCTTAATATTTTAATAAAAAACTTAAATAAACTCGATTCGATCCAAAAAAATTAATAAAAATATTAAATATTATATATAAAAATATTAAATATATATATTGGATCGAAAAATTTTCACCCTAAACTCGATCCCGACCTAACTCGAACCAACTCAAATTCGATTTTTTAAATAAAAAATCTACTCGAATCAGGTCAAATCGAAACACAACGAGAACGGATCAAATTGTGGTCCCTGTGCTTCAGTAACAGCACCGCCGATAGTCCTGTAACGTGTCTGGTTGTTTTGTGAGAGATTATACGAGGAATCGACGCGTTTTACTGGAGCCTCGAATTGAGAAAGCTGTCTTTCCTCGAGGCATTGCGGGTTGATAGACACTTCTCAATTGGGATTGTTTGGCAGTCATTGTTGCTTGTTGGTATGCTTCTATATCCATCTCCCTTAAGTATAGCTCCATAATTTAAGAATGTATATAATTGAAGTTTAGGGTGTTATCCCGCGAATTGAGTAATGTTCGATTCATATTTATTAAAAATTTAATATTTTAATAACTAAATCTTTAATCATAAATCCTAAATTTTAAATTTTAACCCTTAACCTTGACATGATCTTAAACCTCGAAATTAAAAGAAATATATAAAGTTTACATAAATTTACGTATCAAAGTATTTTCTTTTTATGCCTATATCAAAATATATCGTTAATGTTTGATTAAATAGTTATTTTAGTCTTTATTCCTTTTTAAACAATTTAACCGTCAATATTTTATTTGGAATCAAAATAATTCATTTGTAAATGAAAATTATCAGTTAACTGACGATAAATAACTTAAAATACTGTGACAAATCTATATGGCGATGCATACTGACATCTTGATAATAATATATATAAACAAATATACTAAATTTATAAAATGACAGCAAAAAATAATTTTAAAAAATTATATGAAGTATGATTTATTTTTCTTCTAAAGTGTTATTTGTCAAATGATTTTAAAATATTTATAATCAGTTGATTAATAATTTTTATCTGTATAGGATTACTTTGACCTAAAATAAAACATTAAGGGTTAAATTACTTAAAAATAATAAAAACAAAAATAATTATTCAATTAAAATTTAATTTTTTTAGCATTATACCTTTTTATATTATACAATCATATTTTTATAGGTTATGTTTTTGACATAAAAGTTGTGGGAAGGGGATTTACGCATTCTTTGTATTTAAATTATAATCTCTAAAACTTAAATTATTAATTATAACTCTTTAAATCTTAAATTATAAACCCTAAACTATAAATATTATATTTGGTTTGATTTTAAATTTTTTGAATCAGATACAGATCATAATATTTCAAGTCACAAATTATTCAAAAATCTAAAAATTTATTTTTTTAATATAATTTTTTATTTTTAATAGTTTGATGCTTGTTTTATCCTAAAGTTAAAATAATTAAAATTTTTATAAATGTGAATCTTATTATATTTAATATTTTTTGTTTGTTATATTCAAAATTTCGAAATTTTCATAAATATAACATTTAAATTTTAAAAAATAATTAAATTAATATATAGTTTCGTATATCCGAAAATCTGATCTGGTTATCCGAAAAGTCAGTATTCGAAAAATGAATCAAATACATATCACTATATTATCAATCTGAAAACCTGAATATCCGAAAAAATGGATTGAATCGGATCCGATATCCGATAATAAATACCCCTACAATCAAGGTATAATCTAACTAAAATGAATATCATCCTATTTTCCACTAAAATTGAACTTTAATATTCATTTAAACACATTTAAACACGAGTACAATTCTTTTGTCGTCTAATCATGCATTTTTCTATGTTCCACACTAAAAATTACTAAAAGTTTGATTTTTAAATCTAAACCTTAATTTTCATATCCTAAACCCTAAACCCTAAAATACATCATATCTTTAATTCCTTAAACCTTAACCACAACTCCTAACCTTAAATCTTAAACTCACTGTTTTAAAGTGAGGCACTGACAGACACACAATAAAAAGGCAAACAATTTACGCCCCTTAAACAGACCTCTTAAGATTAACGTCATCATATTTCACTAAAATTAATTATTACGTTCAACGAAATTAATACTTAATCAAAACTATATTTTTTTAACAAATCTTAAATTTAATCTTACTTAGAGGGAAGGGAAAGTCGACAATAAAAAAAGGAATAAGAATATTCTTAGTGAGTCAAGAACTCATAACTTAAAAAAATACTAAAAAATAAATACGATCAACTTGATCAACCCATCAGATATGTTTATTTAATCGAACTAAATATCTAAAAAATTAAAATGAATGAAAACGACATAAGCTTATCACTTATATGCATTATACATCATAAGGTTGGCAAGAACCAATGAAAAATTAATGCCACCTAACCAAAGGCAAGCTTAGGTGTACTTTTGATTATGTGTTTTGGCTTCTTACATGTGATGGAAATTATTTACGCAACATTAAATAAAAAAGAAGCTTCCAAACATTGATTCATCATTGGTTTGTCAACATAAATATCTAGTATATTGATAAAGTATACAAGACCGTATACGCGTATATATTTTCGAATTATACGACAGAAATAAAATTTTTATATAATAAGATTAGAGTATAATACGAGATATACAAAATTTTCATATCATAATAATAAATATTAGTAATTTTTTTAAGTAAGTTTCATGTTTGCGTATTATATATATAGAAAATATCCACCGAAAGATTTGAACACTAAAATTAGAAGTATGATATGGGTCGGTTTGAATTTATACATAAATAAATTAAATGATATTAAATTTAATATTTTTATACATTTTTAGATTTGTACTTAATAATTCAAGTGAGGTCAACCCTATATTTCTCTTCCCATGATTATAACCTAATATATTCCTTAATCTTTATGTATACGAAACAACCATCAAACCATACTGGAAAGCTGGAATATAATTTTGGATTAATTTTGAACATTTATATTAAAATAAAAAAATAAATTTTATTTTTAATATTATCATTACCTAATCATTTAAATCATATAAAATTTTTCATTCTATTGCTTTATGTTAGTCTCTGTGCATGATTAGTTTGTCTCCCTTCTCTCATAGTTGGAAATCTAGTAATTTAAGATCAATTGGTAATTTTTATTATATTTTCTTATACTTGAGTTCAAGAAGAAAATAAACAACAAAACACAACCTACATGAATTATTACAGGCAGTGGGTTCTGGACAGATGTTATAGGAGCAACTGTATAAGAATTCTTAAAAAAAAAAGATCCTTAAAATTTTGAAAAACTTCAGTCATTAATTGATGTTAATCTTAAAATTTGTTGTAAAATTTTTTGAAATACTCTCAAGAAAGATGAGTTATAATTGTTAGCACGTTATAATGATGTCTTAAATATGATAATTGATTATTTATATTATTAGGGTTTCTGTAGAATTAGTGAGGTTCTGGATAGACGCAATAAAAAACTGCACAGATTCTTAAAAAGGATAATTATTTTTAAGGACTATATTTTTAAAATCGATAAAGATTATAAATAATTGTTTTTAAGAATTATATTTTAATAAATATCACATGACCCTAAAATCTTTGAACCGCTGCTTATTATGGGATTTAAACGAACATATAAGGTGTATTATCCAACAGAAAATGAATAGTAAAATGAGATTAACGATAAATCTAATCAAATACAATAATTAATATTCTGTCCAAACAAAAACAGCAGTAAATCAAGAAACATTAATCCAAGATAACAATCATCAACAAGCTTACATATTCATAAATTTTTCAGAAAAAAAAAAAAGAACACCATTAATAAAGTTAGGGGACAAAAAAATGACAACCCTGACCTGTCGTTTATATCTTCCCCCCATGGCCACCGGCGGCCACTCCATCCATTGCCATTCACATATCCATAAGCTTCTTTTGTCGTCTTAAATGGTAATTATTCATTTCCTACTGCACTGGTACTTCTTGGATTTGCCATTGGAGAAGATTGAACCCAGACCGAACAGATTTGCAGAAGGAACGTTGAGAACAACAGGGTGGACATGAACACCATTAATATTATTACCGTGAGGTTTATAACCAGTGGTTGTCTTCTTCAATGGCGGTTTGTGACAGGTTGTGGAAGAATGTTTTTGTGAACCGATGTGTTTAGGGTTATTGGGAGGATGTTTGATATTTGGTGTCGAACCAGTTGAATTGCTTCTCGACAAAAGTGGCAAAGGACATAAGCTTCTGCCATAGCCACTTCCGCAAGTGAAGCTTCGACTCCGTTTGAAACCCCAAAACGACGATTTCGAATTCGAACTCGAACTACTTCGCTTCTGTTCATCTTCTTTCGAGCTCTCCTTCATGGGATTCGCATTAACGTCCTCGTGAGGTGGTGGTGGTGGCGGCGGTAACGGAGGCGAAGACTGGTGGTCGGTTTGCTTAGAAGAGACATTGACGTTGCTTTTCTTGATGTCAGTAGGAAGGATTTTTCCGTGGGAGAAAAGTTCATCGGCCGACGAGGGCTGTTGTTGTTCGAAGCTGTCTCCGACGCAGAAATCGAAATCGACGCTGGAACTCAATGACGACGATTTTGATGATCGGAGAGGGCGTCGTTCCACTGGTACTTGGTCAAAATGACAAAGATCGAGAGAAAACGAAATCCTGGGACTCAGACCAGAATTGTCTGAGCAAAGTTCTTGTTCTTCTACTGCCATTTTTGTCTGCAACTTTTTCCAAGCAAAATCAATCATGCAAAGACAGAAATAATAAGAGTTTGCATTAAAACATAGGGAATCGCATCTAGATCACGACATGAAAGCAGAAAATTTGCAGAAATTAAGGACCCAAAATGCAAAAAACAAAGCTCGTCAGAAGAAGACTGAGAATTTAGAGTTGAAAGAATCGAGAGAGTGGCAGAAGAACAGACTTTTTTTTTCACCCAGGCTGAGGCAGTCCCCCCTCTCTTTATTTGTTTGTTAAAACTTTCAAAAGGAGGAAGAATATGTCTGATATTCTGATATAGGTATCCTACTTTATACTATTACAGATGGTTTGTCTCTAATTATCTAATTATATTTTTATTAGTATTTTTATTTTAAATTAATAATTTAAAGTTTAGAGATTAAGATTCAAAATTAATAATTATGATTGGGGGTGGTATATATTTTTTAACAAGATATGAAAATGAGGCACGATTAGGGGCAGAAACGAGATGAAAATTATTTACTTATTTTCTATGCTTTCTTTCATGCTTCTATTTCAAATTAGAGGTTTAGAGTTTAGGGTTTTAGGTTAGGAGTTTTGGTCAAGGTTTAGGGAATTAGAGTAGGCTATATTTTTTAAGGTATAAGGTTTAGAATTTAGGATATAAAAAATAAAGGTTATGGTTGAAAATTTAAGTTTTTAAAAATTTTTCGAAGAGAACATGGAAGCATGCCCCATAAAGAGACAGATAATTTTTACTCCAGAAATTGTAGCAAAAATCTTCTACCTCTTTTTTATGCCTCCTTTCATGCCTCATTTGAAAATTTACTAAAAAATTAAATTTTAAATCCTAACCCTTATATTATATATCTTAAATTCTAAACTCTATACCCTAAAAAGTACACCTACTCTAATTCCCTAAACCCTGACCAAATCCCTAACCTTAAACCCTAAACCTCTAATTTAAAGTGAAAGCATAAATAAAGGCATGAGAAAGAAATAGACGATTTACAACCAGAAATTGATTATATTTCTCCTGTCTCATTAATTGCATCACGTATTAGATTTTTTTGGGTCAATTTTTTTTAATTTTGATTTTTTTAAAATTTATTATTATCAAATATAAAAATATTTTGAAAACCTTGAATCAAGTAGTTTTTAAATATATATATATTATAAATTTTAATTAATTAAAATATATAAATAATTTATAAGTAAAATAAAAGAATGATAAAAAGATATAAATATGTAACACAATTAGTTGAATGAGAGTAATATTGTACTTCTAAATAGGGGTGGACAAGACCGGGTACCCGGTCAATTTGAATAGTATTGGTCTCAGTCCCTGTAATCACTGGTTCCTAAAAATTAAAATTAGTCCCGGTCATATCGGGTCCTAAATTTTAAGAATCGGTCTCGTTACTGGTGGATACCAGTTCCAATATCGGGTATCCGATCAATTAATTTATTCTTAAAAAAATGAGTAATTGGAGCAAAAAAAATTTAACCACCAATAATAATATTAAATAATAAAATTAGAATATTGTAGACTTAAAATTAAAGTTTTAAAACTAGTCATACTCATAATATTCATACATAAAGAGAAAGTTTAATAAGAAAAATAACAAAAGAAAATCAATACCCGATATTTGGTATTGGTCTCGGTACTACCGGGTACCAGGTCTAAAAAATCAATATCCAGTCTTGGTCCCGGTAATGACCGAAACCTAAATTTTAAATTCAATTCCGATTCTACCAGAACTAATACCAGATAAAAATCCACCGGATCTTACCGAATCCGAAACCGGACCAGAACTAGATAATTTGGTATTTTGCCCACCCCTACTTCTAAATAGGATAAGCATGTTATAAACCAATGGCTTAGAAGATTCCACAGTGTTAATCTTTTGATTAGGTTTAATAGTAAAAAATATTTAAATTATATTCTTTTGATAGTTTGGACATATAAATCATACGACATATAAATAACCCAAACCGAAAGGACAATGGATGTAGATTACAAAGCTTATAAATCATACGACATATATTTTCTTTCGAATATACTGGTATAATTACAAAATAATATTTATTTATTTTCATTCTTTAATAACACACATCATACACATATACATATACATATACATATAATACTTAAACGCGAATCACCTAAATAAATAACATCATTTTTTACTACTTAAACCACTTTACAAATTCTCAAAATATTTTTTTATAATCAATATAACTAATCAAATAATAATATTTTTTGTAATAACCAAATAATAAGATAATTACTCTATTCACGTATAATAAAAATGATTTTTTATCTATACATAATAATAATAATCCATAAATAAATGTAATATTTTTTGTTAAAAATATGAAAAAGGACCATGTCTGAGAAAAGATTGATAATGTTTTTGTATTGTTCTTTTCTTTTCTTTTCCATCATCTTCCTTAGGTTGTCTGGTCCCTCTCTTTCACGGTAATAATGCAAGCTGCTTCGAAGGCTCTTCAGTGCAGGGTATAGCTTGGGGGAATGGGAAAAAAATTATATTAAAAATATAATGGGAAGTATAACTAATTAAATATTATTTTTTAATTCTTTTAAATTTTGCATACTTTATGTTAAGGGTAAATTATACTTTACTCCATTAATCTTAATTTTAGATTTTTAATCAGGACGAATTTAAAAATTTAAATTTGGTGATTCACCTATCAACAATACATATAATCACATGTAAAAAATTAAATAATAATAATAATGAAAATGATAATAGTCAAAATAATAAAAATAAATATAATAAAATGAGGGGTAAATATATTACATAATATTTATAATAAAGTATAATAACTACAAAAAATAATGATCGTGTATTACAACAATAAAATAAAATTTCATGTAAAATATTTATATTAATCTTTATATTTAAACTATAAAATCTAAAATTTAAATTCTTAATTCTAACAACATAAATTCTAAAATTTATATAAATTTAAACTCTAAAATTTAATCATAAATACTAAATTTTATACCATATAATTTAAACTTTCGGACCTTAACCTAAATTCTAAAATTAAAAGAACTCCATAAATTTTATATATTAAAATTTTTTCTTGAATTCTTAATCGACAATTAAGCACTTAAAACACATTCAAGTTCACGACCTTCAATATATATAATTCTGTCTTGTAGGGGTGTGAAAAAAAAAACCGAAACCGATTTTGAAATCTGAAAAAATAATTAAAAAAAATGATAAACCGATCGAAAATTTTAATTTAGGATCGAATTTTTATTCTTTTATAAAATCGGTTCAGTTACGGTTTACGATTTTAAGAAAAAACAGTTAACCGAATCGATCGATTATATTACATATTTTTAATATTATATATTAAAAATTATATTTTAATTTATTTTCTAATTTTAGAAAAGTAAAATTATAATTTTATTTATAAAATTTAAGTGTTTAACTTACTAATATTAAACAATATACTAATATCATGTGTTTAACCGAAGTTTTCGGTTAACCGGATAAACAGTTAACTGATTGAATGGTTACGGTTTAAGGTTGAAAATTGAGTGACCTGGATTTACCGGTTAACCAAAATAATTTGCTAATGGTTAACCGAACTCAGTTTTGTACACCCCTACTATCTTGTGTTGAGATTTTTTAAATAAATTCAAACTTGATTCGAATTGAATCTGAAATTATTTTTCCATGTCCTTATTTTTATAATTTATTCCTTCAAGATTTAAAATGAAGAAAATGTCTTTGACAATTATTGAAATGACTTTTTTAAACAATTATTTGAAAAGAAAAGAGGTGGGCGAGATAAGAAATAGGCAGGAGCCCCCATTCCCTACAACTAATACAAACTCCAAATATATAATAAGAACTGCAATTATGTTACATAAAATAAAAAGAAAATTACAAAGTTGTTTATATTTTATTAAAAAATACACAAAAAATTGAATTTTTAAAAATAATTATACAAATTAAGAAAAAAAATCAATATTCTAAAATGAGTTATCTATGTACCATGTTGATGTACAATATATAATGATTTATTTGTAGTTTATCTATTTTAAATTAGACGGGAAATCGATGATAATTTTACTGAAAAATAATATTTTTGTTACGAAAAGAGAAAAAAATATTAAAGTCATAATGGTCGAAGAAAATTCAGATAAATCTTATTGATATTATTTAGAGAAATTTTTAATAAGGTTCGTTTTAACGTTTGACCGTAAATAAACTATTTTTGATGATAAGAAATTATTTTAAAAGAAAAGCATTGATATTTTTTATTTATTAGCTATAACCTACCCAATATTTTCTTTTACTTTACTTTCATATTCTTATGGTTCCTTCTTTTGGTGTTTCCTCACATGGCAAGTGGCCAAACATAGAAAAAAATGTTCACAATGATAAAAGTAGAATAAACTTTTATAAAAAAGACACGAACCATCTGACCTCATCAGTGTCTAATGGTTAAGCACCAATAATAGATTCGAGCACCAGTAATACTAGTATAATGATTAAGAACTATCTAACCTCATCAGTGTCTAATAGCCAAACATAGAAAAATGTTCACAATGTTCACAAGGACGATTGTTGTTTTTGGAGGTCATAGATTCGAGCATCAGTAATACCAGCACAGTGATTACGCGATCAATATCTAATGGTTAAGAATATACTCTAAAACAGATACTATTGTAACTACTGTAGCTGAATCAAAAAAAATCATAAAAGAGGTTAGAACATTACCATTTCTATCTTAATATCAATGAGTCAACAAGAAAAAATAAAGGAGAGTAGTGGGGTGAGTTTGGATGTGACATGTTATAGTGTAATATTAATCGAAATATTATAAAATACAAAACTTAAAATATTATCTACCAATTTAAAATGTTGTATTTTTTATAACATTTGAAAATGAGTATCGATATATATAGATAAATTTTAATATTTATAAAATTTTAAAAATATTATCAGAATTTATAAGTATCGTACTTGAACTTATACTATAAGAACAGTTTTTGGCTTATTTTCATGATACAGCGTTATGTATAAATGACGATTTGCACACAATGTCATATATAAATGGCGTGGTCTCCCATGTATCGTAGAAAATGACTATTCAAATATAAATGAGATTTTCATATATTTTAAATTTAATAGAATTATTCCCTAATTTTACCTAAAATTATCTAAAATCTTTTGGTTTATTTTTTGTCAATCCTTTTTTTTCTGTTATTGGATGGAATATGTTTCTTAATATGTTATTTCTTTTGTATTGATGAAGTTTTTTACGTCTGGATCTTAGAGACATTTCTTTATTTATGATAAATAGAAATCGTCAAAAATTAAAAAAAAAATAATTTTTAAATTTCAGTGAGTAGATTAAATTAGGGGTGAGCAAAACTCGACTCGATTCGAAAAAACCGAATAACTCAACTCGATTCGAGGCAAAAATATTCGACTCATTTTAACTCGACTCGAAATTTCATAGACCCAACTCGACTCGAAAAAATTTCAAATAAAATTTGAGTTGTAAAATGGAAACTTGAATAACTCAAATAACTCAAAATTTTTAATAATTAAAGGAATAATTTTTAAGTTTAAGACGGATCTCTTAATTTTATATGATATATACATTCATATATAAAAATATAAAGAAATATTGCTACGTATGAAAAAATATACATGTATATCTTATATGATTAGAGAAAGTCGTCTAAATTAGAATCAAATCATACTATAACATGATAAATAATTATAATTAAATATTTATAGAAACTCGACTCGAACCAAAAAATTTTCAAATAAAGTTTGAGTCGTAAAATATGACTCGTCAACTCGAATAACTCAAATTTTTTTTACTCAACTCGATCGAATACTCACCCCTAGATTAAACGTTCTTAGACCGTCTAGTCTGATATTATTTAAGCAGGTTTCGAGTTTAAAGTCTAACATATACAAAAATGTTTTATCAAAAAACTCATACGCTCATCAAAACTATGTGTGTGAAGTAAATTGGTGTGGATAAGTTAAGACTAAACCTTGAGAAATGGGGAGAACAATAATAAAAATTAAATAATACAAAATAAATTATATTCGTTTGTTGCCATTTGTTTGATTTGCTATTTATATTGACATACTTTTTTAATTTGTACTATACGTATTTGTTAGACTATGTTCGTATAAATTTATTTATATATTTTTATTTTATTAAAATTGATTATTTCAAAATATTTTTATTAAATTTCAAACGTATATGTTCGGAAGTGGAGTGGTGGTGAAAATTTCAAGGAAACCATCCCATTAATTTTGGAGGAACTTTTCCTCAGGTTTCAACTATAAAAATAGATATCTTCCCACTTGAAAAATCATTTTATTTTATTTTGAAAAATAAAAGTAAATATTTTTTTGAGTTATTTCGTATTTCGAATATACGAGTAAAAAGTATTCTACAAACCTTTGAAGCACAACATCCATCTTCAGTTACATTAATATTAAACACTTATTCGTATTCGTATCTATGTTCATATTCGATCGTATTCGTATTTAGTTTCGAATCAAACCACTTTGCCCCATGCATGTTATCTTTTCTAAACATGTGATCTGGGTCACCGTAAGGTGGCACAGAAGCTGCAAAGATCAGAGATTTTCTACTTCTTTGAAAATGTGTAAAGCCTCAAAAAAGAGCTTTATTCCCCTAGACATAGTGAGCTTCAGAGATGAATCGAGAGCAGTGATCGATTTCGTTGCTGATTACTATAAAAACATCGAGAAGTATCCGGTTCAAAGCGAAGTCGACCCCGGATACTTGGCGTCGATGTTACCCGATTCGGCTCCGTATTCCCCCGATTCGCTGGAGGATGTGCTCAAGGATGTGAATGAATGTATTTTACCTGGCCTGACTCATTGGCAAAGTCCTAGTTTCTTTGCCTACTATCAAGCGAGTTCTAGCACTGCTGGATTCGTGGGAGAGATGCTTTGCTCTGCTTTTAATGTGGTTGGATTCAATTGGATTTCATCTCCGGCTGCCACGGAACTTGAATGCGTCGTACTCGATTGGATGGCCAAAATGCTTAATTTGCCGTCTTCGTTTATGTTCTCCGGAACCGGTGGTGGCGTCATTCATGGCACTACTTGTGAGGCTGTGGTTTGCACTTTGGCTGCGGCTCGAGACAAGGCCTTGAAAGAACTTGGTGGTAATTGGGCGAATATAACTAAGTTTGTGGTTTATGCATCGGATCAAACTCATTTCACTTTCCAAAAGGCGGCGAAATTAGTCGGCATTCCCCCGTCGAATTTCCGATTCCTTCAAACATCGTTTGCCACCGAGTTTGCAATGTCACCTGAGCTACTTCGCTCGGCAATCGAAGATGATATCCGATCAGGGTTGGTGCCATTGTACATATGTGCAACCGTCGGGACAACGGTCTGCGCTGCTGTTGATCCTATTGCAGAATTAGGCAAAGTTGCCAATGAATACAAGCTCTGGCTTCACATTGATGCAGCTCATGCCGGAAATGCGTGCATTTGCCCCGAGTTCCGGCATTTCCTCGACGGAGTTCAACTCGCATCGTCTCTCAGCATGAATCCACATAAATGGTTTCTCACCAACATGGATTGTTGTTGCTTGTGGCTCAAGGAACCGCGTTTCTTGATCGATTCATTGTCGTCCAATCCTGAATATCTAGAAAACAACGCAAGTAACTCCAACGTTGTGGTGGACTACAAAGATTGGCAAGTCACATTGAGTAGACGATTTCGAGCATTGAAGCTTTGGATCGTAATCCGCCGGCACGGAGTGGAAAACCTCATGGAGCACATCCGTTCCGATGTCAGATTGGCCAAGCAATTCGAGGCACTCGTGACGGAAGATGACATGTTCGAGATCGTAGTTCCAAGGAGGACCGTATTGGTTCTCTTCAGACTTAAGCCGAAGCACGGGCAAGACGGCAGCGAATTGAACCGCAAACTGCTGGACGCCATAAATTCCAGCGGACGAGCTTTCCTAACACAAGGAGTGGTAGCTGGAATCTACGCCATTCGATGCGTCGTCGGAGCAACACTGACCGATCAACGTCATATAAAGGATCTATGGAGTCTCATTCAAGAAAAAGCTCGAATCGTACTACTCCAATACGGTCCGATTAGTAAATCAATGATGACACATAACTAAAAATGAATTCATTTTAATTTACGTTAAAAACGATTTTTGATAACGTGTCATCGTTCGATTCATTAACAATCTATATACATCAAACACAAAATTATTACATAATTAGCTCTCGAATTTTTTTTTTTTCATTTTCATCCGACCATTGTTTCGAAATTCATGAAACTGTCTGTGTTATGGTATGTCACCTGGGCCATTTGGTTGGTACAAGGTGATAAATTCATTCCCTTTTTTTTTTATTATTTTTAATAGAAAAAATTCTAATGTTTCTCTACGAATTATAACTTTTTTATTTAATAGTTTTCAATTAAAAAAAAATCAACTATTGTTAAATTAAACTTAAATTGTATTATATTCATATGTTACAATTTTTTTTAAAAATATTTATAAATTTATTTTTTAAAATTTCATGAATAATGCAGTGCTTTTTTTTATTACTTTAAAATATATAACCTTAAATTCAAGACTTAGGTTAAGTTTTTTAATCAATAACCCTAAATTATAAATCTCATTCGCAAATCTCTAAATTCAAAATCTATACACTTAAACTTTTAAATCATTCTTGGGGATAAGTATTCGATCGAGTCGAGTTTAGTCAAAAAATTTTGAGTTATTCGAGTTAACGAGTCATATTTTACAACTCAAACTTTATTTGAATTTTTTTTGGTTCGAGTCGAGTTTAAAAAATTTAAGTCGAATCGAGTTTTTGAGTTCCTATAAATATTTAATTATAATTATTTATCATGTTATAGTATGATTTGATTCTAATTTAAACGACTTTCTCTAATCATATAAGATAATGCATATATATATATATATTTCATATGTAACAACATTTCTTTATATTTTTATATATCAATGTATATATATCATAAAAAATTAAGAGATTTGTCTCAAACTTAAAAATTAGTCCTTTAATTACTAAAAATTTTGAGTTTTCTATTTTACAACTCGAACTTTATTTGAAATTTTTTCGAGCCGAATCTATAAAATTTTGAGTCGAGTCAAAATGAGTTGAGTATTTTCATCTCGAGTCGAGTTTTACTCACCCCTAATTATTCCCCCTAAACTATGTCTCTAAACCCTAAAACTAAGACATTTATGAAAATTTTTAATTTCTACTGTTAGTGTATCAAATAGTTACCATTAAACTTTTGTCAATCCAAAGACGGGTCTTTTTTTTATTGTTCGATGTTTGAAATAAATTATTAGATGAGTCTGTTTCACTATAATAATTTTTCGTCTTATTTTTTTCTAAAGTGAATCTTCTCCCTTTTCTTACATATCATTAAATAGATAAATCTTATTAGATAAAATCATTAATAACGAAACGAGCCGAGACTATATAATAATTTCTCGATATTTGAATATATCAACAGTTATTTGATAAGGTCTTTGTGATTATCCAAATAAATGGTCTATGTGGATGTTAACGTTGCGTAAAGCTTTACGAAAAGCAAATGATTTAAACCAACCACCGATGTTCCTCCACAATTGACTTTTGATCCATTAAAAATATGTTGTGTTTGTCTTTAAATGTTGTTTTGGATGATTGATTTTAGAAACACATGGAAAGTTACTGGCAAAGCACATGATCATGGGTACCAACTTTCGTATATAAATAAGTTGTCTCGAATATTTTTGGGTCCCGAGTGAAAACTCGAATGGAAACAGTCCTCTTCTCTATATCCATCTTTTAGCTGTGTCTTTTTCATGCATTCGAATTCCGAGTTCGAATCATAAGAAGTTGCAGATGCTGCAAGCTCCATTGAAAGAAACTGAAATTAGAAGAAGAAAATGTTGTTCATAAGGTGTTTGTAGAATTTACTTGAGAGTCAAGAAACATGGGATTTTGTTTTTACAGGGGAGTCAATTTATATCTACTTGGTTCTGCAATGGTGTTTCCTGGTAAAAAAGAGATATAGAGGCTCAAACCTCAAAAACAAGTGGATCTAGGGCGGTAAATGAGACGAGACATATCGCGAGTTACTCGAACTTAATTCGGTCAAAATTCGATTTGATTGGACTTGATTCGAGTTCGAACTCAGCTCGAGTCGAGCTACATGATACTCGACTCGAAAAGTTCACGAACTACTCGAAAACATAAAATTAACATGTTTGAGTTTACAAAACTTATGTATCAAAGATTTTTTTTTCTCATTAAGCTTTAAAGGAGATGTGAGAGATAAGAGTTACTCAAGTTTAACACAGTCAAATATCGGTCAATACTTGGCTTGATTAGGCTTGAAAAAAGTTCGAACTCAACTTGAGTTCTTAACGAGCTGAACTCATATACTTCAGGTTCGTTTAAAATTACTCAAGCTCGAACTCGACTCGAAATCTTAATGAACCGAGCCGAGCTTAACACTATTCAAACTCGACTCGGCTCGTTTACTCCCCTAAGTGGATCAACACATTTTTTCCTGGTATTTGTGTTTCCTCCATGTTCATGGGTGGAAATAGCAGGAGACATTGTTCGTTTTCGACCGGCGACCGCCATCGAAGTACGATCGGAAAGTTTGAACTGTTCTTTAGCTGTGCGTGTAAAATCGAGAGAGCCAACGCAAGGGCAAAACCTTACAGCAAAGAGATGGCCAGCCTATTAATGAATCTATTCAGAAGCTAAAGTCATCTCACTCGACAACATTTTAGCCATAGCAGATCGCTAACACTCTCAAGGTGTCATAGACCCACGTAGAATTTTATGTCGAGACAAACCTATTAAATTTTAGGTGACGAATTTATAAAAAATTTAAAAACAAAAATAAAATTTTAATAAAAAATATATAATTTTTATATTATATACGAATTTTAAATTTTTAGACGAGGATTATCGTTTCCGCGTCCCTTATCCATCATCCCCGGATGGTGTAAACTGTTGATGCCAATACTAGACGGCAGCAGCACCGGGGAAAGAACGGGGCTACGGCTTTGTGTGGGGAAAAGTCCATGGGGAAGTTAGCTAACATGGCATTTTCTACAGCCGAATGACGTGGTATTTTTGATGACGTGGAAACTAAAAAAATATTTTTATTTGATTTGATTTTTTATCTCATTATATTTTTGTCAAATTTATATTTTTTTTATTTTCCGTTACCATAAAAAATTCTCATTCTTTAATATTTTTCATAGTCACCTCAAACACCAATAAATAAACAGTGAAAATATTTTTTTAAAAGATAAATATATTTAAAAAATAATTTTATCGAATGACTATCGATAGAGATATTAAAAGATGATTTTTTGATAATTCTTTATCATTTTAAATGATTTTCATAAAATATTTAATTAAAAAATAAATATTAATATTTTAATATTAATTTATTGCGTACGAAAAATATTACTTTCAAATTTTGGAAAAAAATAACATACGTTAATTATTTAATGATAAATGTTACAATCGATAATTTAAACATGTTATTGATCCATTTTAGTAATTTAAAATAACGAAACGGCGTCGTATTATGGTTCAATCCGCTCTATATAACCTCCTCCACTCGCCGCGGCTTTCTTTTCCCTCCTCGTGGCACCCACCCCTCTCTGCTCTTTCTTCTTCCAAGGGATTAATCCTTCAGGTAATCTAATCTAAAAATTTGATCAAATATTCTTCTTTCATCGACGATTAATTCTATGAATTCCTCTTAATTTTTCAATTTTATTCATGTAGAGATTTGGGTCTTTGTATCTTCGATTTCTATTTTTGTTCCATTAGAAAAGCGAATCTCTCTTTTTGGTCAAAGCTCAAGGTGTTTCCATCACAGATCTGTTGAATTTCTAGCTAAATTAGTTACCAGTTGGGAGTTTCATTCTTAATTCATTTTCTCGTAATTAATCTCCAGGATTTCGTTTGTTTTTTGAACTCTCTTCTTAATCGTATGAATCGGTGGATTTTTGCTACAATTGTCCTTGGAAATCTGTGTTTTTTAAGGTCTGGATCTAGATCTGTGGTTTTCTTCGTGTTCACCTTTTGTTTTTTGTTATATGTTATTGGATGCTGTTATAATTAACGAAATCAAAACAATTTTTGGGGTTTCGCTGTTTAAATTTTCTAATCCATCTTGTGTTTGTTAGATCTGGATGTTGACCTTTTGTTTTGCTTTATTTCAGTAGCCGTTCTTTACGAAGCTGTTTGCTTTTGGGCGAAGATGAATCCCTGCAATCTTCGACAGAACACAGCCGTTTCTGCTTATGAGGAGATTAGAGGGTTGATCTCAATCTCTGATGGCGTCCCTGTGGTTTGCCCTAACCCTAGAAGAAATAGGGTTCTTGCAAACTCCTCCATCAGGCCCTTGAGATTGCATATGAGGTATAATTCCTTTTTATTTCTACTCTCTTTATTTGGTATTTTGGTTTGATTTTTAGGGTTTATGATTCAACTGAGTTTTGTGTTTTTTTTATTACAGTCATCAAGCAGAGGTAAATGATTTAAAAGCCGGTGCAGAGCTGCTGGATATCATCCTCAAGAAGGTGCTTCCGGTTCCGAGATATGAATTATTTATGTACTTTTTATGGATTTTAAACTTCGAGTTCGATATTCTCCTGTAAACACCGTATATATTTACATTCGAGTATGAGTGATTTCGGTTTATAATCTTTGTTTTTGATTGTTTTACATCAGGATATGGGTACAGAACAGTCTGCACCGGAGATAGCATCGTCACCCCCATTTTTTTGTGGGTCGCCTCCAAGTAGGACTGCGAATCCACTTGTGCACGATGCTCGATTTGGCGACGAAAGACTGGCATCATTGCTAGTTCCATCTCCGTCGTCCCCATCACCATCAGCACGCAAAGGAGGGTGCATTAGGATGAAGTTTGGCCTTAAGCAGCCCACAGTTAGAGTAGAAGGATTCGATTGCCTTAACAGGGATCGCCAGAATTCCAGCATCCCTGCCATGGCTTAGAAACTAAATTAAACTCGAAAGTGTAAATAGAAGGAAATCTAGACGCCACCGCCACCATCCACCAATTCAGAAGGCAAAGCAAGATTAACAAGGGATGAGTTTTGGGTATTTTTGAGAAGAAAGTGAGAATGAAGAGGTGTGTTTTCTGTTTAGTAGTGTATATATATATATCTTTATATTTGAATATGATGTGTTTTTTGCTGCCATTGGATCACTGCTTGGAATGGGAGACAAACTAGGGAGCAGGCATTGTTTGAATCAAATGCTTGGGGATTAGGAATAGGCAAAATCCTCTTCTTTTTGTAATATAAGATTTGGGATTTTTATTCTGTAAATGTATTATGGTAATTGTTCAATGTGAAAGTTATTTAATCATCTTTGTGTCTGTTCTGCCAAATGAATTATATATATTTTTTAAACCAATAAGTGTCAGGGTGGAATGACAAGAAGAGGATCTGGATTTAAACCGAAAAATATTGTTAAGAGGAAGAGCTACGAATTTCGAACAAGAACTATTATAAAATAAACATATAATTTATCTTTATATTTATTTATTATTCTTTAAGTATAAGAGTTATCTCTCTTAGACTAGACTTATTGTAATATTAGTTTATCTTTCTGTTTGCCTTTCTTCTCTCCATAAATTGATTTAGTCCATAATCTTTCATTTTCAACTTTTAAAACTTTATAATTTATTTCTTGTTTTGAATTCAATGATCTCGGGGAAAAACATTTTCTTTGATGGGTATATATTTATATTCCTTAAGTACTTGTTGAATGCATGAAAGATGGCCGGCATTTTTGACACTTGGTTTTCTATTCGGATTTGATGTTTTAAGAATCGTGTTGATTCAGACTTTTAACTTGTTTGACTGGTAGATTTGTGGGTCAGTTTTCATTTTGAATTTCTCCATTTAATTTCGTTGAAACTCTACATTGGATGAAATTATGGGGGAAGAGACTTGGTCAATTGTTTCTCATATGATGAACTAAATTGAAAATTCTTCTTAGTTCTTTTTGTGAATATGTACAATTGTCCTCTTGGAGACACTCTATTGTTTAGAACCTGAGATTCTAATTTCCAGGTCTTTAACAATGGTGGTGGCCTGGTGGGGATGATATAATAGCATATACTGTCTAGAAAGAGATACCCTCTTTTGTTAAAATATGTGATTTTAGTTTGGAAGTTTTGGGTAAAAATTCTATGAATGCCCAATGCTGCAGTCAGAATTAGGACAATATTGAATCCTTTTATTTTGTGTCTTTAGTGCATTTGGAATTGGATGATGTGTGTGTTTATTGCACTTGTATGAGTTGTTGATTTTAAGATTGCATTTGTTGGTGTTGTAAGGAGTTTGTCAATGCCAACTAGTTCAATGAACTGTCTCAACAATTTATTGTTGAAGGAGAAAGCAACACCGAGATTATTGGGAAATAAAAGCATTAGATCGTACCGGTTCCATATTCGAGAGCAACACCGGATGAAGAAACGTAGCTTGGGGCCTGGGGGAACACCCTGGATGTTAGAGAAGACACTATGGATGCCATTGGAGGAATGGTGCCACATTAAGTTGCCTTGTTGAGAATGCTTGCCAATAGACAATAGGTACAGTTTCTGAAGATGAATATTACTGAATGTCACCAGTAACGGTTTCAAAAGCAGAAGAAATGACCGGAAGGCATCTCCATCCTCTTCACCTTCTTCCATGTCATCTTTAATGGTCCCTAGATTACTGGCTGATGCAGATAAAGCTCTTTCTTCACTTTGCTGTTTAAGCTTTATTTGAGTGACTGATGATATGGCATTGTCCCCTCTTCATGCTTTATTTTAAGTCAAAATAATCCTCTACGAATGAAAATTATTAATCAACTAAGTGCAAAATGACATGGCAAATCTATATAACCGTGCACGACTTGATAACACTGCTATAAATATAAATTACGGAAAAAATCAATATCTATATAACCATGCACGCTTTGATAACACTGTTATACATGTAAAGTATGGGAAAAATCAATATCGTTGTTGAGGGAAAATTTAGAATCAATTGTCAATAAACCAATGGAAATAAACTTAGTTGAGAAGTTAAACCAATATAATTTTTTGTGCATAATTTTTATTTTTAAGTGCTTTCAGTATTAATCTTGTAAAGCTAATTCATCCCCTTTCTTGACAATTCGGTTGAAGAAATTTGAACTCTGAATCAAGGGTGGATCATCTCGTACGACATATTTTCCATGAAACTAATACGATGACCGATGAAGTTGCTAAAGTTGCAAGGTTTGTGTCATGGATTGCCATCTTTTTTTCCTAGGATGAAGTATCATTGTTTTTGTATTGCTGGTATTATTATTTGACAATATGATTATGAGTTGCTGTTTAGTGAAGTAAAACGATTTTGCTTGTTTTAATTTGTCTTCAAAACACTAATTAACTTGTATCTTTCTTTGCATGTTAGCATGGTCGACAACCATGGGAGACAACGGAGGGACCGCAAAATATATACGAAAACAACCCGGAAGAGATGACTTGCACAAGTTACTCTATTCTAACAAACAGCATTTGCTTTAGATATCCCAAAATCTGAAACTGCAATTCCATATCGGTCCACTGCTTAATCAATGGGGAAGATACAAGATCCAGGGAAACCATATCGATTAAAACAAAAAAGTTGTATATCGAACCCTTGTTTGCAGGACTCCGTCGCCCGGCACTGGAAGCACTGGACAGGGAGAGGAGCTTAGACTCTTGAAGATCCTTTCTCATTTTCCTGAAGCATGTATTCTTTCTTCATTTCTTCCAAGACAGCATCATTGGTGCTGCCGAAAAAAGGGGTTAACAAACGAGTTGTTTCAAATTCAAAGCATGATAAAGCCTTGCTCATAATTTGCATCATGTTCCTGTTAATCTCCAAACCAACCAGTCATCATGGATATTATATTATCAACTATACTGATTAGAGGAATTGGGATAACTTGAAAACGCACTCTTCCAAGTCCAAGCTCAACACTCCCCCCCACAAGGTGCTCAACACTTGATGCAACAAGGCCTACCTTGCTCAAGTGCTACACACTCACTCACTCACTAGAAGTCTTGGGAGATGGCAAAAAAGGAGAAAGAGTTAAGGCTAGGATTTATACAGAAAAGGATTGCTTACAGCCCTACACAATCTAAGCTCCATTGCCTCACAAGAAACAATTGTTTATCTGAAATGAGAATAAACCATTTTATTTGCAATTACATGTCTAACTCATATTATTCATAATTATAGTCTCATAAGTCATACTCTCATGCATGAAATTTAGGCCATTCTATTTCTCCTCGCTTTGCTAATAGCTTGATTAACTAATCAAGATGTGAAACCTCTTGAGAATAGGAACAATCTAACTTAAGCTAAACTTGAACTTTACACTTTTAGACCACCAAGATGTTATCCACTAATATCAAATATCAGTAAGCCTATAATATTCATTAGCAATAATGAGTCATTAATATACAGGTGGTTAAGACAATTGTCCCGGAACCAATTTGTCACTAAGCTTATAATATGGAATTGGAAGCAAGCGGCGAACCTTAAATATCCATGTAACCAACAGAGATATATATTCTCTAAGGAGTTTCACCTTTTATCACTAAGAAAAGCAGTTTCTCTGGCACAATTTCATAGCATTTTCGAACAATCTCACTCAGTAGAGAGGATATATTCCACAAAACAGATGCTAGGATTTTAAAATGCCTGCATTGTATACTGGCACATTTTGGAATCCATAGTTCCTATAGCCCTAAACAACATTCTAAACCACGTTTTTAAACAGTGACTTAACATAGATGTTTAATCAATAACCACATTCCACAGTTACCAATCAAACCTGCAAGTCAACAACCACATTTCTGAACCAAACTTGGCAAGGGACAAAATGCAGTAAGAAGAAAAAGAAAAGGGTGTTAAATTCAGGGACGGACCAAGGGGTGCCGGGGCAGTAGCACCCCTAAAATTTCTAATTCCTCCATAGTTCAGATATTCCCTTTATATATTTTCTATTGACAATCTAATTCCATACTCTTGAAATTTTGTAATTTCCCACACCTACACTTCTGATAAAGCTTCCTAATAGTTCACATTCCTTACATAAAATTCTGTATCCGTCTCTGATGTTAATACCTCTACATCTACAGAGACGGGTGAAAATTAAGAAAATAACTTCAAGGTATATCATTCAAAGTTCTCCCCTACATGAAATACAATGTGTGAGAAAGAAAAGAACTTACAATTGATGAAGACAATCATTCAATTCTTTCGCTTGTGTACGACATTGCCATACAACAGAGATAGTCTTCCCAGCAGCACATTGCGCATATTTCGAAGTGTACTGATCACATTCTTTGAGTGCCTTCTGCTTCATCTTGCTCCTCAAATCTGAAAAAATCCATTTCACAATTATAACCAAACCTTACTCTTTCTTCAAGAAAAAAATGTCGAAATAAACAAAATCATGGGTTCGATGAGAAAAGGGTTTTAGTTCTTTTTTTATCCTCTTTTAGGAGATCAATTCTTACCTTCCTCGACTTTCTTCTTGACGTGATTCTCACGAGCTTCCTGCACGTAACCCATTGCTGAAATTTTCTGCAGGAAATGGGCGGATTCCTTGTACCGGCGGCTAAGTCAAGAGGAAAGGGAGGGGTTTTCTTCTTTCTCGTGCAGCTCCGCCGTGTATTGGCTTGGGCTTACTGAATCAAATCGTTGGCCCAACACATTACTGAATTGAAATATTTTCTATCAAACTGATGTGAGAAATAAGTAATTAAGTTATATTTTTTAAAATAAGTGTTTAATATATGATTAATGTTTATAATATTATTTAAGTAGTTATTTATCGTGATTGTTCGTTAAAAAATTATATTAATAAAAATATCTTACTAAAATTTTTAAATAATTATAAAATAGTTTTTAATTTTTTTTTAAAATTTAGACACCAACATTTGTGTTATTGTGTTTTTAACGATAAAACAAAACGTTTTTTCTCGTCGAACAACTCAATATCATTTATCGTACGTTATATTGTTGTTCATCTCGAATTATTTCAATGGATGATTCAATAATTTATGTATTCCGTACTGTATCTATTAATTTTTAGCAATAAAGTGATAAGAAAAAAATGGTGTTATGGTCCAAAAACGGATGTAATGAGCGATAGTGTGGCAATCAACAACGAAATTAAGTCAAATCTAGATTTATTTTTTAGTGTTAGGAATTTAATTTTAGGGACTATTTTTTGAAATTTTGGTTTATTTTATTAATTAATTTATTTATTTTAAAATATAATTTTGAAATTTTAAGAAATAGTTATATTGAATAACTATAAGAATTAAGAAATATTGTAGGGGTGAGCAAAACTCGATTCAACTCGAAAAAATCGAATAATTCGACTCGGTTTGAGGAGAAAATACTTGAGTAGTTTTGATTCGACTCGAAAAAACCAAATAATTCGACTCAACTTGAGGCGAAAATACTCTACTCGTTTTAACTCGATTCGAAATTTCATAAATTCGACTTGAAAAAATTTAAATAAAGTTTGAGGTGTAAAATGAAAATTCGAATAACTCGAAATTTTTAATAATTAAAGAATTTATTTTTAAGCTTGAGATGAGTCTCTCAATTTTTTATGATATATACGTTGATATATAAAAGATGTAAAGAAATATTGCTACATATAAAAAATATGAAGAAATATATATACATATCTATATGATTAGAAAAAAAGTGTTTAAATTAGAATAAAAACATATTATAATATGATAAATAATAATAATTAAATATTTATAGAAACTTGAAAACTCGACTCAATTTAACTTGTCTCGAATTTTTAAACTCGACTCGAATAAAAAAATTCAAATAAAGTTTGAGTTGTAAAATATGACTCGTCAACTCAAATAACTTAAATATTTTTGACTTAGCTCGACTCGATTGAATACTCACCCTAATAAACAATCATAATAAATATTTGGGTAAACTACACGGATAGTCACCATACTATAGGGTTAGTATCGATCTGACGACAATGCTTTAAAAAGAATCAAATACACCGGTAAACTATTGATTTGGTATTAAAATAGCCATCTACCGTTAAGGATGTAACGGACTAATGACGTAGCAGTTAAATATAAACTAAAATAATTACACATTTAGTCTCTATTATTTATACATTTTTATAATTTAGTCATAATTTTATTATAATAAAATAATTTAATTAGGTGGCGCCCCCTTGCCACCAATTAAAGAGGAAAACAAAACCAAACCACTACACCAAGCAAATCTACGTGACATGAAACCCTTCAACATATATATATTGTATACGATTTTTTATTTATTCACACAAAATCTTAAATTTAATTTTTAATTTAATTAAAATATTCGAATAAAATATTTAGCTTTTAAATATTTGAATAAAATTTTTTGGATATTCAAATAATAAATATACAAATATAAATATTCGTATAATAAATATTCAAATAAAATCATTTTTAAATCTAAATATTCAAATATTTATGATTTTTATTTGAATATTTATGATTTTTATTGAATATATATTATACGAATATTTTTATTCGTATATTTATTATTCAAATATTTTTATTTAGATATACGAATTTTTTATTCGAATATTTTTTATTCGAAAATTTTATTAATTTGAAACTATTCGAATAAAAATTATTCGAATAATAAATAAAATTTTATTTGAATAACTCAAATTTTATTAATTTGAAACTATTCAAATACAAATTAATAAAATTTTTGAATAAAAAAATATTCGAATAAAATCATAAATATTTGAATAAAAAAATTTGTATATTCAAATAAAACGTATGACATTTATATATGTTGAAAGGCATCATATTAAGTAGATTACCTTGGTGCAGTGGTTTTGTCTTTGGGTAATCTATCCTTCGGTCGCAGGTTCAACACCCAACAGCAACATTCATTGTTAATTTTATTTTTCTCGGTGACACGTGTCATCACTTAATTAAATAATTATATTATTTTTTATAATAAAATTAGGATTAAATTAAAAAAATTATAACCAACAAGGACTAAATGTGTAATTATTTTATTTTATATTTAACTGCCACGTCATTAGTCCGTTATTCCTTTAACGACAGATGGCTATTTTTATACCAAATTAATAGTTTACGGTGTATTTGATTCTTTTTAAAGTATTATGGTCAAATCGATACCAACCCTATAATTATTTTTTATAATAAAATTAGGATTAAATTAAAAAAATTATAACCAACAAGGACTAAATGTGTAATTATTTTATTTTATATTTAACTGCCACGTCATTAGTCCGTTATTCCTTTAACGACAGATGGCTATTTTTATACCAAATTAATAGTTTACGGTGTATTTGATTCTTTTTAAAGTATTATGGTCAAATCGATACCAACCCTATAATATGGTGACTATCCGTGTAGTTTACCCTAAATATTTATTTAAATAATTTAAAAACATTAAGTATTTATTTAGACAAAAATCACTTTCCCTTGAAAGTGAGTTATTTACGATTTAAATCATTGAACTTACCATGTACTTTCGTATAGGTCACAAACCTTTAATTTAATTAGATCAAATCATTAAACTTTTATTATTAACAAATTAAGTCATTCATATTAACACCGTTAATTATTTTAACAGGAAAGTTGACTCAATAACCCTACTAGATATATTATTTCATGTCAACAAGTTAATATTAATTAAAATTAAAGAAAAAATATTTAATTTTTTTACATTAAATTATTAAAAAATTATAATTCAATCGATATCAATTTACTAAATTTCTTTAATAATTTAATATAAAAAATAATATTTT
Source organism: Abelmoschus esculentus (assembly GCA_035048815.1). NCBI lineage: Eukaryota > Viridiplantae > Streptophyta > Magnoliopsida > Malvales > Malvaceae > Abelmoschus > Abelmoschus esculentus. Next base: position 25,330,747 of record JAUCBN010000001.1, read on the forward strand.
CTTTAATTTTAATTAATATTAACTTGTTGACATGAAATAATATGTCTAGTAGGATTATTGAGTTAGATTTTTCATTAAAATATTTAACGATGTTAATGTGAATGATTTAATTTGTTAATAATAAAAATTTAATGATTTAATCTGATTAAATCAAAGGTTTATGACCTATACGAAAGTTAAAGGTAAATTCAATGATTTAAATTATAAATGTCTCCTTGAAAGTTGACCCAACAGATTAAATATGTACCAAAAAAGCAGAAAAGTATTTGTTTAATTATACTTAGTTTACATGTATATTTATTTTATTAAATTATCCCATGGATTAAAAATAATATACTTAAAAATCAATCTACGAAGAAAATAAAAATAATACGGGTAAATTATAACAAAGGTCAATCAATTATAGGTATAATATTTAGGTCACTTAATTATTGAAAGTTATATTTGGGTCACTTAATTATTTGAAGTTATATTTGGATCACTAAATTATAGGCAATTTTACATTTGGGTCACCTTTCATATTTGAAAAAGTATATCAATTTGGTCGTTCTTTCTTTCAAATCACTTTATATCCTTGTTAACATTTGAGTATTTTATTTAAAATCATTATTTAATCTAATATATGAATTGATAAACTTTTTTTTAATATGAAGGGTGACTCAAACGTAACCTTACCTATAATTGAGTGATTTAAATGTAATCTTTATTAATTGGGTGACCCAAATGTAACCTTACCCATAATTAAGTGACCCAAACGTAACTTTCAAAAATTAAGTAACCTAAATATAACTTTACTCATAATTAAGTGACTTCCATTGCAGTTTACCCAAACAATATTTTTGAATAAATAATTGTTTTTAATTGTTATTCCTTTTCACATTCTCATTCTATTCCATATTCAACAGAAATTATTATTTAAATTCGAAAAATAAAAATATAAAACACTATATATTATTATAATTATTAATTAGATTCATTTTAAGGTATTTATTCATTAAAAGTTTTAAAACATTTTAAATAATTGAAGTACATAAATTATTAAAAGAAATAAGTATAGATACATTATGAATAAATTAATCGGTATTACATGTTACTAAATTCAATGTTAAATATTCTGATTTTAAAAATATATTGGTTTGGATGTACTATTTTTTAATTAAAATTTAAAAAAAATAATGAGACTTAAATAATATCAATTATATTTATTTTTATATAAAAATATATTTTTAGAAATAATTGGAAATTAAAAAAAATTATAAATATTATTTTTATGAGTTAAAAATTTATTTCAAGAAACAAAGCATTGACGGTCAACTCCCAGTGGGGCAGACCCAAACCAAAACAGTGAAACACACGGGAATCTCTGCTATACACCACGTGTCGAATGATCATTGGACCACTCCCTCTTCTATCATATACCCTTTGACACCATTTTCTTTGAAAAATAAAATAATAATATTTTAAAAAACAGCCTTCTTGGTCTCTTCAGTCTCCCCTCCCTTTAATAAAGTTCTCCGCTTTCTCATTTCCACCATCAAATTAATAGAAAAATCGGAGGAGAAAGATCGTCGCTCGGTACGTTACTCTGGATCAGTCTCTTATTGATGATTTTATTGGATTTTTTTGTACATTTAGATCTGCTGGGTTTTAAGTTTTTTTCTTCATATATTTCCTTGATTTTGTTATTGGCTATTTGATTGATGCGATGGATAGTTTTGTAGCTTCCTTTTTTGGGGTTCAATTTTAGTGGTTTAGATTCAATCATTTTAGGATTTGAGCTTTTCGTTGTTTGATTTTACTCCTTAGGGTTTTTCTTTTGTTGTGATCTGTTTGTTCTTAGCAATTTGGGGGAAATGGAACATGAGGTTTTGTTGCTAAGATTTAGGGTTGAAAATTTTGCTAAAGAGAATTACAGTTTGGATTCTGTGAAATTGTTGGAACGGAAAAGATAGGAGCTAGTGCTGTTTTTCACAGTTTAGATCTTATTATTAATATTTAATTGATTTTATTACGTACTTATTGGCATTTTTGGCACAAATTAGATCGGATCTGCGAGTTGAGTAATTTGAGGAAACAAATAACTAAAATTTGGGTACTGTTTTTGCCTTACGCTCGGAGAATGAGAATGTCTAGGATGATTGTTCTAGATGTGGATGCTCTTGTTTAGGCGCATGATTTGGTTTAAAATGTATGTATAACAAGAGTGGATGTATCTGTATTTGCAGGATCAAGTATTAGATTGATATTGAAAAGATGTCTCCAACAGAATCATCACGAGAGGAAAATGTTTACTTGGCCAAGTTGGCTGAGCAGGCTGAACGGTACGAGGAAATGGTGGAGTTCATGGAGAAAGTTGTGAAAGCTGTGGATGTTGAGGAGCTGACTGTTGAGGAACGGAACCTTCTCTCCGTGGCTTACAAAAATGTGATTGGGGCAAGGAGAGCTTCATGGAGGATCATTTCTTCCATTGAGCAGAAGGAAGAGAGCAGGGGAAATGAAGATCATGTTGCACAAATAAAGGAGTATAGGGGCAAGATTGAAGCTGAGCTCAGCAAGATCTGTGATGGGATTTTGAGCCTTCTTGAATCTCACCTCATTCCTTCTGCTTCATCTGCTGAATCGAAGGTGTTTTACCTTAAGATGAAGGGTGATTATCACAGGTATCTTGCAGAGTTTAAGACTGGTGCTGAGAGGAAGGAAGCTGCTGAGAACACTTTGTTGGCTTACAAGTCTGCTCAGGTGGGTGATTTGGTGATGCTGTTTTGTCAATGAGTTATTTTCTCTATAATTCGTGAGCATATAGTGAAATAGTTGAGATAAAATTTCTTATTTTTTCCTTTTATTTTGTTTATGATGGCAGGATATTGCTCTTGCTGAGCAAGCTCCTACTCACCCCATTAGGCTTGGACTTGCACTTAACTTCTCTGTTTTCTACTATGAAATCCTCAACTCACCTGATCGTGCTTGCAATCTTGCAAAACAGGTGTTTATTCTCTACTGCTGTGTTATTAATATCTTACTGTTATTATTCACTGAGTTCTGTCATTGACCTAGAACAGGTAATAAACTAAGCTCTTCTGGTTTTTAACTGTCTCGGTGTGGTTAATTGTTTTTTGATGGCATAGTACATTGTTTTAATCTAATCCCACCCAAGCTGGATTTAGTTGTGATTGCAGCTCCTTATATCTAAGTTGCATGTTTGAGGAGCTAACCTTTTGACACCTAAAAGAATCCGAAGTTACAGACATTCAATTAGGAAGTAGTTTGACTTGTTTGTTCTATGTAAACTCATTTTGCTTTTGAAGTCATTATTGAATTATTTTTTTTTGTTTTCCAACTTAGAGCAAGTCTGAACTGAATTTTTTGTGATATCTTTCAACCATATGAAATATGGTAATGCTGTAGAATGATAATCATTTTACTGGGTTTTATTAATTTAGTGTATTCAAGGGATAAAGATTAGATTGTTCTTATGCGAAAATCCACAAATGTCTTCTCGGGGACAAATTGATTTTCAAAAGGTCCCTTGTCAACTGAAAAAATATATATATTTTTTAATTTTGCAGGCTTTTGATGAGGCTATTTCTGAGTTGGATACTTTGGGTGAGGAATCGTACAAGGATAGTACATTAATCATGCAACTTCTCAGGGACAATCTCACCCTTTGGAATTCTGACACTACGGTATCGCACTCTCCCCCCTTCCCTGTTGCGTACACCATCATGAAAATTTCATGCAGTTCTGTTGTCTTTGAACATCAAATAAAATTCTCTTCAAATTGCCATGGTTTTGCACCAGCATGGATTCGACAAATGTCAAAAGATATGTTCTTGAACAAAACGTTTTTGCTTTCATTATCATGACCCCGGTTCTCTACCATAGCGTCTCTACCATAGCGTCTACACTTCCAGGCATTACACATCATAGATTAATTTCAGGACTAATATCCCAAAGTTTCAATAGATGTCCAAGATAATCCATGCTTCTTTTTAACTGTATTAAGAAGTTTCTGCCACAGTATACATGCCAAATACATTTCACCTCATCACAGTAATTTCAGAACACTAATATTCCGAATCCGATGTTATTGTTATCTCTCGACTCATGTAATTGTTTCATCGGTTAACGCTGGATGTTCCTTTCCAACTGATGACGAGTTTTCTCACGTTTTCTAGTCAGATGATTTCTTGGTTTGTGATCAATGTGTGTTGTTCCTTGGTTTTAGGATGATGCTGGAGACGAGATCAAGGAAGTTTCGAAAGATTCGGGCGATGGACATCAGTGATGAGATAAGTTCATAATAATTATGCTCTGTACCTTATATTTGCAGGCTTACAATACATAGATGCAATGCTGGTTGTCGTAGAAGGTTCGGGTTTTTTATCATTTAAATATTAAATGCATTCATCTTATAGACAAAAACGATTTTCTGCATTATATATGGGTTTTATTATTAGACAAGAAGAACTTGGTTTTGTTTTGTTTTGATTGATTTGGTTTTCATTTCCTGGGTTGGAAAAAAACCCGATTACCCAGTTTCGGTCCTGAATTCGATAAGACACATAGGTTTTTATTTGGTATTGATTCCGGTAGGATCGAGACTGGATCCAAAATCTAAGTTCTGGTCATAGCTGGAATTCAGACTAGATCTTGATTTTTTGAATCAGGTATCCAGTAAGTACCCAATAGGACCGAGATCAATATCAAATAATACCAAATATTCAGTATTCTTTTCTTATCGAACTCTCTTTATATATAAATAATTAAATATTATGATTATGACTAGTTTTATCTTCATTTTCCGAAACTGTCCAATCTCAATTTTGTCAAGATTTAAATCCAATTAGTTGATTTTAAGCCTGGAAAAACATGGTTGGTGGGACAGATCAATTTAGGTAGAGATTGGACAAAAGGAACTCTCCAAAATTAAAATAGTTTATTACATTTGGCAGGTCATTATAGGGTCCCATTGCAATTTTTTCCCAATTGAAGTCGCATAAATTGCCAAATTGGTAATTTTTTTTACTTAAAATACCAATTATTTTGGGATATCAATTGAAGTCACATACTTAAAAGTAAAGATTTAAATCTTATATATTGTTAATTTTTTTACTGTTTTTTTATTTAATTTGTATTTGATAAAAAATATTTTGAGATTATTAGTGAATTATTTTAAACATTGCAACAAAATAATTAAAATATCGTAATGTTATGTCGTTGGTACGTCCAAACAATAATTACAAATGATGGGAGATATGGAGTGACCGTCTTTACTTAATTCTTTTTATTTTGATTAAAAAAATAATATTAAATGGTTAAATAATTTTTAATTATTTTTATTAAATCAATAATATATACAATAAAAATATCATACAAAGATATAAAAAAATTAAGTTCAAGAAAAAAAGAAAATGTAAAATTTATTTTTTATTTATATTTTTTGTAAGACTTCTTATAATTAAAATATTATTAATAATTTTTTGTTTAAAACATTTTTATGTTATTAATATATACGTGCTTATCTTTAAAAAAATTTCTAAATCCCTCGCTACATCCAATACAATAAATTGTAATATTAAATATTAAATTTATTTTTTATAATAAGACCTAAATAAAAATATCAAAATAAAATAAATAATTTTTACTCGTATGTACTGCTCCCTATATCCCGAGGGATTTTTAGGTTAACCATATTCACCATGTAATCCATGGTCCAAGGAATCAGTATCATTCATCTTTAAATTAAATGTAGGAAAGATGTGATTATTCATCTTAAAAAATTAAGATGAACGAACTTAATTGGTTAAAACCACAGATTACGTGATAAATAATTTTTCCTAAATCCCACTAAATTAGATCCGGGAGCCTATTTTTTTCTACCTTTTAAAATTCCACCGTAAAGAAAAAACAATTTTTCAGCAATAAAACTATGATTTTAATTCTTTTATATCAACTATATCGTAAAAAATTACTTCTTAAAATTGCATGAATATGAGTCTTAGTTTATTTATTGTTTTTGGTCAACTATCGTTGCTGATTGGAAACAAACACGTGACACGATCATTTCATGTCAAATGTAAAAGGAATCTCAAATAATTCATAAACCCTAAAAAGATATACAAAATTCTCAAAGTTTCGAAATTCAAGTTTAACCCCAGCACTGTGGGAGAGCAGGAGCGGCTCGCCCTTTCGTTGAAACCTACCTTTCCCTACCAATCACACGTCTGTTCGATGATGGAGACCCACCTGCGTGCCTTCCTATTTTCAGTTTAAATTGATGATGACAGGCACGTGTCATTGCACATGCAGACTCTTCTCTCACCCAGTATTTTCCCTCTATCCAAACAACCTAGCCAACGATTCTAATGTCCGTATGAAGCAGACTTGGTAATTCCTGTATCTTTCATCCTAATTTTACCTCCAACAGCTGTATTCAGTTTGAGTAGGTTAATTATAATTTACAGGAATCTTAATACGTTAAAATAGATGATATAAAAAATTTATCACGTTCAAATATGTAATACATTTATTCGATTGATTAAATTGTTTATTTTTATTTTTTTTCATATTTTTATAGGTTTTAAGTTACCCAATAGTAACATTGACATCGACATTAATTTTGATATTGTTTGTTAATTATCGGTTATTTATTTAATTTTTTATAAAAATAACTTTTCTTTTATCATAAATTTTTATCTATATTTGTGAAATATTTATGTGTATTTTAATATATTTTCATTTTTTTATATTTATCATTCTTTTTATTTTATGTTTTTTAGTGTTAAATTTGACGACATCATGTTTATAATACGATGCAAAGGGACTTGCTATGTATACGGTGAAAGAGTTTGTTGCCCTCCTAAATTTTTTGGTATAATTATATTTTTAGTCTTTTTGAGTTTAAATATTAACTAAATAAGAGTTTTTGTCCATTTCTAATTTTTAAATTTAAATGTTTAATAGATTCTCGTCCTCCCAATCCGTCCCGACAATGCTTATTTGTAAACCAGAGAGAACATTATCATTCACACGGTATTTCTTAGGGGTGAGTATTCGATCGAGTTGAGTCAAAAAATTTCGAGTTATTCGAATTGACGAGTCATATTTTACAACTCAAACTTTATTTGAAATTTTTTCGGTTCGAGTCAAGTTTAAAAAATTCGAGTCGAATCGACTCGAGTTTTCGAGTTCCTATAAATATTTAATTATAATTATTTATCATGTTATAGTATGGTTTAATTCCAATTTAGACGACTTTCTCTAATTGTATAAGATATACATGTATTTTTTATATATAGCAATATTTCTTTATATTTTTATATATTAATATATATATCATAAAAATTGAAAGATTCGTCTTAAACTTAAAAATTATTCCTTTAATTACTAAAAATTTTAAGATATTCGAGTTTCCATTTTACAACTCAAACTTTATTTAAAAAAATTTCGAGTCGAGTCAAGTCTACGAAATTTCGGTTCAAATCAAAACGAATCGAGTTATTTAGTTTTTTCGAGTCGGGTTTTGCTCACCATTAATATTCCTTGTTCCCATTGTTGAAGAAGATCCATTAGTTGGAATTAATTATGATTTAATTATTGATTCCAAAAAGTTTGTGACCTTTGGGTTACTGTATTTCAGAAAAGTGGTGTTTAACTAAAGTTGGAGCTAAATCAACATCAAAATACATGTTATGGCAATGCATATTGCAGCACATAAAGCCTATCTGCACTTCCTATTGTCTGCAATACAACAAAACAAAACACACAGCAGCTATATATATATATGGATATATATATATATATGGATAGTTTTCGCCTTATCGGGTTTAGAAGTTAGAGTTTCGATATAAATTTATAACTATCACTATTGTAACTTATCGAGGTTCTATATCGAACATGTACCATTTTTGAATCCACCAAATATATGAACACAAAATTTAGATGTTATATTTGTGTTTAACACTCACCCTGAGATCTAAATAATATATTCGATTAATCGTTTCGAATATACATAAGAGTCTAGGGTTGGTATGAGTACCATTTTCTTATGTTATGAGGGCATGGTTAAAAGAAGGAGAAGAGGACACTTTGAGGCAGCCTTTAAATTCCAATTAGAGGTTGCTTTTTCACATTTGAAAGTCTGGTAAAAAAAGATTCCTAGCAGAGTATCAGGTGAAAAAGTTGCAGGACTTTTTAAAAGCCTGGAAATTCAAGGTTGCAGCTCTTATTTCATGGCATCCTCCATGGAACAATCTTCTTGTGGTTCGACACGGTACGACGAACCAGAGTTTAGTCTGAGGGGATGGAGCGTCAAGGCTCGAATCAGCGGAGAAAACACTGCTTCGAGACGATATTCAGCCTCGTATATCAGAAGTTTCGGAGAAGATTCGAGGTCATTTAGATCGAATATAGCCATTTATAGCACTGCTTCATCTCCTGGATGTTCTTTGAAAGGTATAAATATAATCCTCTCTTGTTCCTCTTCCATGCAAATAGCTCGGTTTTGCTCTAAATGTTGTTTATCTTTACAGATGAGATTGATCCTTCAACATATTCTTTTACAACAGCTCTTAAAGGTGACTGTCGAAAATCGAAATCATAATCTCATTGCTTTCGGTGTGGTTCCAATTCAACTGTGTTCTGTTTTTGGTTTGGTTTTTTGTAGCATTGCAGGCTAGAACAGTGTACAATACTTGGGAATGTATGTCTCCTGAGGGGTTTGCCTTGAACTCCAAGTGGAATGATGCAGAGAAATACATATGCAACCCTCTTTCAGGAGAGGTTCCAATGGAATGTTTATCTGCAAAAACACTGAGTGGAAGATCGTTTCGGAACTTAACGAATCGAATCACCATGTCTGCTCCTCTTGTTTACTCCCATTCAATGTGTCATGTGCAAACCAAGTCTTCCAGGACAGTTCCACAAGACACACTTCAGTTTCCAGGTCCATGTCTGAAACTCAAAGGCTCATGAATATTTCTCTTGCTGCATTGTTTTCCCTTCACCCGAAAGAGCTTATTTTCGAGTCTGCAGAGAAGTTGACTCGAGACGTGGGAACTCAAAGCACACCGCCTGGTCTTAGTTCTGGTAGCCTTAGCCCGGCTTCAACCCCTTCAATCTTAGAGCCAGTATTGAAGCGATGCGGGACAGAAACCGGAGACTCGACTGATTCTAACACGAAATCGAATGCTGATGAACAGGTATGTTCTTTCCTATGAAGCAGAATTAAGACTTGCTTCAACATGTTCATTCCATTTTTTTTCTGACTGTTGACTTATACTTTCATTTTCAATTTCCTCACTTTTGAGGTAAGTTCTAGAAAGACAAAGAAAGAATCATTACAGAACATAAAACCAGTGCAACGATTCACACCCCTCTGTCACCTGCTTGCTCTAGTACCCAAATTATGTTTCATAAAGCTGCTTTGATCAATCATGCATGTCCCATACCTTGTGGCATGTTTTTTTTCAAGATTGCTTGATTGTCTGAACGGTGACATAGTTGCACAGTGGGGGCACTATAGGATTATTTGGTCCCAAAAGTCTAAAATGTTATGCCCCTCTCCACTCCAAACTAATAATATCTTGTATTTGGTCCCTCAGAATTGAAGTATATGTATATGTATTTGGTGTGCAGGTTGTAATGAAAGAAACAAAGGAGAATGAAGCAACAAAAGAAGTTGCAGGGTGCTTGTCATGGATGAGAAAAAGACACAGAAAGAAACACAAATGGAAAAGGAACCGTAACTTCTGTTTTCCCTCAGTTTAGAGACAGATAAAGATGGCTTTAACTAAAATATTTTGAATCAAAGAGGGTGTCTTTTGTAAAGAACAAGAGATTGAAGGTGAAATTGTAGGTATGATTAGGCATGTGTTTCAAACAGTCTTATTGGGACAGTGTTATAGTTGATGATGGTGATGTTGCTTGTCCTCCATGCCATAAAACAATGGCTGCCAGCTCCCTCTCTGTGTTCACGTGCATGCTTGTATTCTTCAATTTAACAACAAAGTCTTGATCCTGACAGTGCGGTGGCGTTGGCCTTGCAAAACTGGTGTGCTAGAAATAGTGCTATGAAAGGTTGTATTTTTCTTACGCTTAAATCTTTTAAAATGAACATTATACTTTTAATTTGAACCGTTCATTATTAAATGATGGTGAGTAAACATCTATTTTAATCATCAAATCAATTTCTGTTCAATGTTTTTTTGGATTAACTACAATGATTATGATAGTATTTGTTCTAGAGTATACCTCAATCACTACGCTGTCGTTACTGGTACTCGAACCCGTGACCTCCAGACTCCAGGAACAATAAACGTTCCCTTAACGAAACCTAAATTACATTCAAAAGGTCTGGATTGATGTAGAATTGTCCCATCAACTAAACCGGATCTATTCAACATTACATTTGTAAAGAGTAAAGAACGAAGAGGGAGGTCACCTTCAATCTTCCTGAAACATGACATTCTGATGAAAAACACTGACATTACCATATTTAGAGATGTCTTCTCAAGCACCTGGTAGATAGGGTAGAAGAAGAAAGAAGAAACATCTCCAAGAGTTCATCGAAATTGCATGCTCACTTTGGAAAAGCATAGGAATATCAGACAAAGGTAATAAACCTCATATGAACATGGACAGGCTGAAATCACATAGATTCAGTTCCAATGCAACTAATCTTTGAAGGGATGGCAATTTCTTGTTTACGACTAAACCATTACATACTCATGAATTGGTAACCAGAAAAAATAGAAATACCTATGAGTCAATACTAACCAAGATGATGATGCCCATTGCCTATGCCCTCGATTGTCTAGTTGCTCTATCACCCCATGTCTCACATTTATTCTGCTTCCATAAAGAACAAATTATTTGATATGGCAAACTTTAGATTAATGATTTATTACTAGAATCAAATATTCAAATTAGAATACTTTGATAAGATACATAGGAATTCACAGCAATGTAACTTCAAGCATAACATTCAAAGTTAACTCAACAAGAAAGATATTCACCCTACTCGCCAGTAAAGCGTAAACAGTTGAATCTAATTGGCTATGTTATTCGTACTTGGGTGTTAGTGTTACTGTTAAGACACGAGTATCAAATACAAATACTTGAAAAAAATTAAAAATAAATAAATCTATATGGCAAATCAGCTGCAAGATGAGGTTGTGGAAATGGAAACTCATTTTTAATGGAACTCCTGCCAAAACCTAGACCCTACTAGCAGTATCATGCAGTTAGAGCATAATTTATTGCAAGGCTACAAGATTTTTCAATTAGAAGTTCTAGAAGACTGTTCCCATAAAACGCAGCATATAATTACCTGAATTTTTCTGATTAAAAATATGGGGGTCAATAATGAGGATTATGCATGCTCCAAGTTTTCAGCAACACTGGCAGTTGGAAGGTTGTCCAAAGCTTTCTGTATCCTAAGCCTTTTTGTCCTGCAGAAAAGAGAAGAAATAATGATTACCATTCTAGTTATGATTTCCAAACAACTTGGCCGTTCAATCTTTTAGCAATATTACGACTATACTTTCGACCAATATTTTCAAGAAATCAAGTATAGTTACCTTATAGAAGAGATGTATTTCTCTACATTTGTTTTTTTGTTCAACATCATATACAAACCACTTTTCACCAGGTGCAGCTGGATCTGAGGTCCCAATATCTGTTCATTAAACATGAAACTTAGAAACTTCCAAATTCACAGGTTGAAAACACGTTAAAGTAATTCATTAAACCCTAACCTTGAAGCAATATATGGTTTTCACCAGTATACCCTCTCAGTTTCCAGAAAACACAACCATTTAAATCCAATAGAATAGGTGATGTTCTAACAGCATCAGACCTTTGTCTCTCTGCAACAATTACAAAGGAAAGTCGGCTGTTTAGAATGCAAGTGTGTACCGAAACAAGTATTGAGAAGTAGCTTTCTGCACAAATGTTGAAGCAATTGGAAGTGGAATAATCCATTTAGAACAAGGAAAAGGCACAAAATCACTTTTAAATACCAACATATCAGCTTCATGATTCAGGTACTTATAAACTGCACATAAATCAAAGACCAAGTAACTTCAAATCTTCAACTTGGACCCAGAAACATTTTATCTTTCAGAACTATTATTGTTGACTGCCATGTATGGACTAGACTAATTTAATTTTGCAAAAGTTAAAGATGAAAACATCTCTATTAGTTTATAGCGAAAGCTTCTAGCACATAATTAGAAGCAATCCTATACGACTCATTAGCTTTTCAGCAACGGCACATAGAATGGTACTAGTGATTAATAGATATCCTTTATGACTAGTTATCCACAATAACTATACCCAGTCTACTTAAGAACATTTGTGTCTGTCGGGTGGGACAAAAGGATTACATAGTTAATTAGCAACATAAATGGGTTTATGTAACCCCTAAAATTAACCTAATTTCTTAGATTACAAGTTAGGGTTTACGGGTTGAAAACTTGTTTCTCACGTTAGGGTTTTTACTAAAATAAAATATTCGGATAAATACTGAATAATTAATAAATTAAAATAATAATAAAATTAAACATTTACAATATAAAGTTCAACCCATAATTTATAAACAGTAAATGTAACAAAAACCGATAAACATTTAATTACAGAAATATTGTTCAAATACTATAAATAATCCGGAATCCGAAAATGATTACATACTATAAATCAGATACTGGAACAGGAACCTCCAAGTACCGTACCGAGTCTAAGTCTGAGATCTGAAACAAGAACCTGAGAGGGTGTAAGCTGGGGAGCCTAGTGTGTCTCTAGAACAGATAAACAGAATACAGAACAGACAGAGTATGCATGATATGCACCCATCTCCGAACACCACAGAAGAGTTGGTCCCCAGACCACTCTAACACCATCACACCAACAGAAGTGGTATCTCGACCCGAAGGTGGAGCCACTGAACAGAAGTGATAAAATCACTAACTTCCCCGTACACAGATAATATCTCAGATGCCATATTAATGCAGATACAGAATCAGAATGCATGCCTTATTATTTAACAGGAGGCAAGCATGACAGATAACAGAATCAGATATGATATAACAGAATGATGCATGATCATACGGAAAACAGAATCGAATACACAGAACAACAGAATTTACAGGCTGAACGGGAGAGAACACACCTGTATCAGAAGACTCAACGACGACCCTGACGTCTACTGGACTCGGCTCTACCACCGGGCTGAGCAGGAGTAGAGTCTACAATTAACAGAAATATATTAGATTTCCTACTATGCCACACTACCGTAAATAAACTAAACAGAATAATTCGTACTCACGTGAAAGTCCCGAATACGGATGTATCGGTCCACGTACAGGAGGAGGAGGTAACTGCTCGGGGTCGGAATCCTCGTCACCTGAAGCAAACAAAAATTGATTCAGAACCTTTTTCAGAAAAATTTCCAAATAACTTATCGAACATAAATCCCCCAAAAACGACACTTCGGGTTCGAATTTCAAAAAACGGACAGCGCCATTGGATTCAGGACGTCGAAAAACATAAAGTAGGCCCGGGTCAAAAAAGTCAACTGCTGACGTCAGCATTGGTCAACGCTGACGTCAGCAGTGACGTCATCAGTCAACGCTGACGTCAGCGATGACGTCAACCGGGTCGGGAAACGGGTCGAAGATCGGGTCGGGTCACGATCGGTTCGGGTCAGGTGGTCGGATCGGATAGGTTTAGGATTGGACCGGTTCGGTTCTGGGCCGGGTTCTGGACTGGACCGGACGGTCTGGGCCGGTTCTGGTTCGATTCACTGGGCCGATTTCTGGATTTTTCCCTGGGTTGTTTGTTTCCTGGGAAAATCTGGGAACTTTCCAGATTTTCTTGGTAGACAAACAGCCCCTAAATCGATTTTAAACCCTCATATTCGATCCGATTTCAACACCAATTCGATCTAAAAATTATCCTAAACTCATCCTTATTCGATTCAACGCTAAAAACAACACCAAAACTCGATCAAAATCGATTCACAGTAACCAAAAAGCCCCCCCTCTGTTTTTATATATATTTTTTCCTTGTTTCTTTCGAACCAACACCACCCTCCTTAAACCGAATATAACATAACCAAAACTAAACTCAGAACCATTCCAACATATAATTAATCCGAATAGAAACGAAAATAAAAACCGAAATCTTACCTTCAAGATCCAAGGATGAAGACAACACCAAAACAAAAATAATCGACAGAACTGAGAGAGAAACGATTTCAATGGTTTGAAACTCAACCAGACAGTCCTACTTTTAAATCTGAATTTTTGTTTTAATGAGAATTAATCCCATTAACTCTGAATCGAAAGAAATCAAAGAGGAAGAAACGTTACACATGGAAAAGGGTAAAATTGCAAGATAAGGGTTTGCTCTTTTTGAATTCTCACATTTTGGCCTTAAGGTTTTAATAAATTCCAATTTAGTCCTTATTTTCAGAATTTTAAATCCCCAATTATTAGGGCACAATTAGGGATTTTGACTTTTTAATTTGGGAATTTTGACTTAATTTTTGGGTTATTACAGTTTATGCATATTATTAACATAATTACTCGAAATATAGAATAAGAAATTGAGAACATACTCCTTGGTAACATGATCATTGCCTGGAGCAAATCTTTATGAACTTCAGTTGCTTCTTTTTTTATTTGTGTAATAAGAGTCTCATGCTCAGAAATTGACGGAGGATCACCACCTTTTTCAGTAATAACTTTGGCAACCTCATCATGCATTTTCTGCCTCAATTGTTTCTCCTGTAGCAAGAAGAAAAGCCAATTTTCCATTAGGATGCTTAATATCACAACCAAAAAACAGCATGTAATATTACAAGCATTACCTTATCCCTTGAAGCAAGAATATTTTCTTTTGCTTCCTTCTCACTATCAATAAACTTAGAATTTTGCTTGTCAATCCAGTTCCGCAATGTTCTGAAAATTTACAGAAGAAATGAGTCATAATAATTTGTAAAAGAGATGTTTATTAAAAAAATCTAAAAAATACCTGGCCCTGGTTATCATCCTTGTTACTTACATGGTGCAAAGGGCTTCATCGCATAAAATGTTTTAAGAGTTTAAGCTTTACAGAACTGTCTAGCATATTATATGCATCCACACCACGATCATAAATGGCAGAAGAAACTTCTTTAAGTGCACATTGAGATTCAGAGACACATTGACCAAGGGCTCGGAACCATGAAGCATTGTCACTTCCACTGAAGGCTGGAAATCTAAACAGACAATACATCATAAATTTATAACCCAATTCTAAGAAAGATGAAATTCAGCAGCTAGTGGCATTGTTTCATACTTCTTCCCCATATCTTTCTGTATGAGAGACAACAATTGTATATGGATTTGGACTACTGGAGAGTACAGCAAGCGGCATCTGCCACGTCCACGTATTATTTCTCTGATTACAGATTCTGCTTGCCCTTTCTTCATATCAAGAACCTATACCATAACAAGCAAGAGAATAACCAAAAATACTAATTAAGAAAGCTTCAGCAGGTAAAACAAAAACAAACAATTACGCCTGACATTATAAATTAAAGGATGAGTACTTTCAATTAAAAATCATTTTCCAATGTTGCTTTCAGGAATATAAAGTATTCTCCAATGTAAAAAATAAAGAATTTCAACAGAAAGAACATAAGCACCTATTGTCAGACTTTTCCTTTGAAAGGATTAAGGATATATAAAACATATCAGAAGAACATGACTGAACAACCGCATTAAAGAAAGAAAATTCACCCTAACAAGGTTTTTACCATCAAATAGTTATATTATCCAACTACTGATGAAGGTAAGATTTAAAAAATGATGCACCTAGAGTTGAATGTTAAATTTAAAAATGAAAATAGTACTATACAACCTTACATACCTCTCCAAAAGCAGCACAAAATTCTAGGAACTGTAATGCATCGCCAACATCATTGGGAGGTAAATCAACACCAGCAACAGTTATTAAGCTGGTGCCCTGAGGCAACTGAATGTCTATGTCGAGCTTTCTATCTTTGCAAGGCTTTATAACAGACTGGAGCTTGCCAATTTTGTTATCATCTGAACCTCCAGAATCCTCATTTTTTACATCGCAGTTATTCTCATTAGCAGGAGCTACAGTGCTACTTTCTGGAATCTGCTTCTTAAGATTCTTTTCCTCACCCCCAAAATTTCCTTTTGACTTCAGTTTTTTCCTAGACCCCTTGTCAGAATTTGTGGACTTTTTTAGACAAGTTTTGTTCAAAGAAGCTTCATGATCTCCATTGCCATTGTACAATTCCTTCAATCCCTCACGGTCCGTTTTCTTAGACTTCTTATCATCCGGCAAGGATGATATCAAACTCTGAGAACTAACCTTGGAATCACAGTCTCCATCAAAAGAATTTTCCTTCCCAAGCATCCTTGGTGAAGTGGCCATGGAATCCTGTAAACATCAGATAGAAAAATCTCATCACTCAAAAACAAAGACGAACCAATATTCTACTACCATTAGGAAGAAAAACAAGATCAAACCTTTGTTTGCTTCTTTGGCAAAACACCGATATCTTTTGCAATCCTTTCATATTTAAAATTTTCAGGTCCTTTAGCTTGAAGCAATTCTGAAACAGAAGAGAACCCAGTTTTCTTTGCAGTGAACACTAGTACACCAGTAGGATTGTGGCCCTTTTTCTTCCTAAAAAATAGTACCCGGTTAAGACTTGATCAGAGTTAACACCAAGAATTATCAATAGTAATCTACAGTTCAGTATGCTTACATGCAAAAACTACAATTGCAAATGTCTCTACACTTGGGACATTTCCAATCAGCCAACAATGCAACTTCTTTCTCCTCCTCTCCATATCTATCAAATTCCAATCCAAAAGAAAAACCATTATGTTAACATCATTATTCAATAAAATGGATTGCTCAACAAGTAAAATGTTAGAGCAAAGCAAAAACCTGTTCAATAGGCATTTCTGACAATACTTTATGGTGCATTGCTTGTCCTTTTTCAAAATCATGCATTGAGCCAAGAAATTAGTTCTTTTTTGCCGGCACTTCAGCATTTGATCCCAAAGCAAAAGAAACGTTAGGGAGAGATAAATTTAAAAGCTAAAACAAGAGAATTATACATCAAAGAAATTAACAATCTTCCATGCCCATTGTGATATACTATTCTTATATAATCTAATTATTCATTTGTTGTGATGCATCAATCTTTGTATATATTTAACGAACGTAAGCATGTCCATATTTGACCCTCCAACTAGTACGGAAAACTTCAAAAAAGTCAGCATGCCCGTGTAAAAAATATACCAATTTCCAACACCCAAGTTCAAGCAAAATAGCCCGTGTAAATACAAATGTATCGATAAAAAATAAGAGACATGAGTTCTTGCCAATCAAATAAGTAGAACAAAGGCAGTATAGAATCAACAAATACCAGATTGTACAATAATACGTACGCTAAAAGTAAGGAAACAATTCCAAGGAATCGATTACAGATTAATTTTAAAAACAAAAATAGGAGGAAATAAACCTGGTGACAAGTTTTTCCATTTTCAGAATCACAAGTTCGAATTCCACTTCCCTTTGTTCGATTCACCTCTTCGAATTTGGAAACAGGAGTTGAAACAACATCCATTTTCTTCTTCTTCTCCCTCAAATCTCTAGTCTCGACCAAATGAAATATTTTCGTGTTTCTTTTATTCGAAGTTTTCAAATTCGGATTTGGTTTTCAGTTTCCCGCTTCCCTTGTAGTAGCGGGAAACAGATTTGAGAGGTGAAAGTAGGAATTCCATTTACAGAAAACAGAGAAAATTTAGGGGAATCAAAATTTTCAAATAGATTTGGGCGCCAAATAGTAATAATCAGTGCCCTAAAAGGGAAATCCAATAGGCCCATTAAGAGATCTAGATGGGCTTCGATTCAAACCCAACTCGTTAATTTTTGCAGTAAAAATAAAATATAATATATATATATATTTTTAACATGCAATGTTTATATTTTTAATACGAAGTGACTCTTATCTAAGATATTATTTTAATTAAAATATAAAAATATTTTAGTTTTAGGGTTTAAAGATCTTATTTAAGGTTTAGAGTTTTAAAATTTATGACTCATAGTTAAAATTTAAGATTTAAAGTTAGAATATAGGATTTAAGTATCAATGTTTAGTTTTTAAAATAATATAGTTGATAATATAAATTTTGACTTATAAATTCTAAAATTTAATTATAGAATTTAAATTCTAATTAAATCCTCTAAATTTGAAATTTATCCATTAAAAATCTTTAAAAAATCTAAATTTTAAAACTAAAATAATAAGTATATAAAATAATTATCCTCTGTGGGTCCATTTTATCAACCTTCCTCGTTGTCTGTTCTTCTTGACAATTTAATCCCTCTCAAGGTCAAAACTTTAGAAATATTTTTATCCGAGAAAACACGTGAAGGGCGATGGCGGAATCTACTGAAGCGGGTCGGACCACTCCTTGCTGTAGCAAGGTAGGGCTGAAAAGGGGGCGATGGACGCCCGAAGAAGACGAGTTATTGGCAACTTACATCAAGAAAGAAGGAGGATACCGATGGAGGACTCTTCCGTTGCGGGAAAAGCTGTCGCCTCCGCTGGATGAACTACCTCAGACCATCCGTCAAGCGAGGCAAGATCGCCCCCGACGAGGAGGATCTCATTCTTCGCCTTCACCGCCTTCTCGGCAATCGGTAACAGTCGCTGGCTCTGCACACTTATTTTCGTTTTTGAAATTTCTCTTCTAGGGTTCTCGAATTATATAAAAGAAGGATCTAGGGTTAGGGTTCAATATTTCGAGTTTTCAACTCAATTCAGTTCAAATCCAAATCCAACTCTCTTGATTGATCAATATTTTCTGGGCAGATGGTCGCTGATAGCTGGAAGAATGCGTACAGATAATGAGGTTAAGAACTACTGGAACACTCACCTGAGTAAAAAGCTGATCAGCCAAGGAATAGATCCAAGAACACACAGACCCAAGCCATCTCAAAGCGTCTTCTTCTTCCTCCTCCAAGGTAAATCGTGGAGCTGTTACTGCTACAATCCCTAACCCAAATGTTAACCCTGCAGCTTCTTCCAGCTGTGGTCAAACCATGGCTGCAGGCAAAGAGAATGAGTATCTCCAGAATCACCATCAAACTGAAAATCAAGGGATTATAAGAAGCAATGAGGAAGACGAAGACGATACTAATTACAGCAACGATGATGTATTCTCTTCCTTCCTCAACTCATTGATAAACGAAGATGCTTTCGCGGCCAACCACAATCCCATGCAACAGCTGATCACCCAAACCGACGCATTGGTTTCAATTACGGCATCAACTTTTGGTCTCGGCCAAGAATGGAATTTGAACCAGAGTGACCCAGAGAGGGTTAATGATCATCTCAACTAGCTCTTCTAAACCCTCAGCTTTCCTGGAACTGTGAAATCAATACAGGTGAAGAAGATGCATGCATACAGTGTTGCAGGGTTTGGTTAATTAGTATTATTTATGTATGTTAATCGTCTATGTTGTTCCACTTACTAGGGGTGAGTATTCGGTCGAGTTGAGTAAAAAAATTTTGAGTTATTTAAGTTGATGATAAATTTTATTTGAAAATTTTTCGATTCGAGTCGATTTTAAGAAATTCGAGTTTTTGAGTTCTTATAAATATTTAATTGTAATTATTTATCATGTTATAGTATGATTTGATTCCAATTTAAACAACTCTCTCTAATCATATAAGATATATATATTCATATGTAGTAATATTTTTTAATATTTTTATATATCAATGTGTATATATCATAAAAAATGATAGAATCATCTCAAACTTAAAAATTAATCCTTTAGTTATTAAAAATTTCGAGTTATTCGAATTTCCATTTTACAACTCGAACTTTATTTGAAATTTTTTCGAGTCGAGTCGAGTTTATGAAATTTCGAGTCGAGTCAAAACGAGTCGAGTATTTTCGCCTCGAGTCGAGTCAAGTTATTCGATTTTTTCGAGTCGAGTCGAGTTTTGTTCACCCCTACCACTTACTACTATGTTTGTGTTTTACAAACAATTAACATTATATATATATATATAATAGTAAACAAAGGTGAAGACAGGACCGAATCCAAACCTCGAAAAAAATTGTTGAGAGAGAGAGTTACGAATTTCGAACACGAACAACTAATTTATAAAAAAAATGTAAGTGAAACAATGTACTGATATGAACTTGTTGTGTCATTGTGTGTGTGATGTGGTTTTCATTTAGGTGATTAATTTATTTAAGCTTATTTGATGAAACTTTCTTTTATTTGTTAATAATTAGTATTGTATTGATCTCAAGTTTTGCTTCCATCAATTATCTATAATCTTCTTGGTTCATGCCCAATATGTATGGCAAGGCTAACACAAATCTAAGTTTGACTGATTTTTATGTTAAATTTGTCGATGGTTAACTCAATTTCTTTCTTGCAATACTTTCAGAACGATCATATTCGAATAAATTAGTTATTTTTAGCTTAATTAATATTATTTTTGTTGCAACTTGCAACAACATAACATGAGAACGTGGATTGTAGAGCATTTATCATCCAACCAATTTATAGTAGGGAAGAGATTTAAATAGTTTAAGTATCATATAAAAAAAGTTATTGAATCTTTATATTTTAGCTCACAATTATTAATTTAAAAAATATTAATATATCAATAAATTAATAATTTATTAATTAAAAAAAAATCTAATTCAGCAAATATAACTTTGATAAAGATATTATGTGCAAATAAATTGTAAGTTATATATAATATTTCAATTAATTAAAAATAAGTAGATTCATGAATCTAAATTATATGATCAACGATATTGCGATAGCCAATAATTTATCGACGTCCATTTTATTGCGATAGTTGATCATATTCTCAAGTTCATGTAAGCCTTCTTCAAAAGTTGTCTCACTTAAGTCCCTTGAATAAGGCTTACATGAACTTGAGAATATGATCAACGATATTGACTATCGCAGTAAAATGGACGTCGAGAACTGATTGGATTATCCGGATGAAAATGACGAATGTTTACAAGTTCAAAGTTTAGAGAAAATTGTGGCTAATATTATTGAAAGTTCTACTGATGATGAAGTTGAAGATGATTCACACCACTTGAACTAGTCACGCGAAAGGAAGTATTGAATGCGGCAACAATTCTCCACAACTTTTTATTACAGTTGGAGACCTCAACGTCGGAACTTGTGGGTGCAATTAGAAAAGTTAGAGATGAAATTGAATTAGATTTGAATTTTAAAAAGAAACAGATTACAATAGATTCATATTTTACCAAGTTACCAAAATAGTAATTGTAATATTTATAAATTATTAATTTATAGTTTTGATAGGATCTTTATATTTATAAAGGGGATCTCAAAAAAATATTAGATTATTATCTTATCGAATTTGATAATTTCTTACATTGGCCTAAGTCTGGAGAAATTTATTATTTAATAGAGTTTATTAATTTAAAGAGTATTAATTTATAGAGATTTTACTGTAAATAATTATTATCTGGACAAAATTTATCTTAAGAGATTTAGATTCAAGTAGTTCTATCAGTAAGTTATGTGTACCTTATCAAATGTTAAAAAATATGAATAGATAATATCTTACGATTATATTGAAAATATTAACCGAAAATCAAATAAAACATATAGCTATGTTTCTCGCCATGCATTTTTATGATGCACCTAAGTTTTCCTGTTTTTCTTTTGAACCCATGTAGTTTTAATAAGAACATAAGTAAAAGTAGATATATTGAAATATAATATTTATTGCCAGTGTTTGCATGTCATTAGTAATGTCTTGAAATGAACAAAATAATCATATCAAACAAATTGTATTGAATGATACTATTTTCGGTTAGTTTTATAATATTAATCCTTCCTCAAATATATATATATATATATATATATATATATATTATAGAAGTTCTTGCATTTTCTGTTTGCGTCAATATAACCTATGAAAGTAACAATTCTACCAAATAAAGAAGACAAAAGGCTTAGGAAAACGAATGATTAACCTGAAATCTTTGATGTGGGAGGAAGAGTCGTCGATGCCGAGACCTGCTGCTCGGTGCCGAATACGTCGGTATTTGATCGGTTTTGTAATGGTGGAATGAATCAGAAGAGGAGGAAGGGAATGTGAAGGGTGCAGATTTGTAGTAGGAAGTGAGGATAGAAAATGAATGGTGTGTTGGATTTGGATTAAATGGTAGATTTTGATGACAGCAGAAGTTTGGACCAACCAAACATTCTTACCAGAAACAAAACCAGACATGTTAGACAGACTAACCTTTCTTTGTTCTGTGCTTGTAGTTTTAGAAAATAAAAGGCCAGTGTTGATGGATTGGTTGCAAAAAGTTAGGTAGGAGGAGTTGACTGTGAGAGTATAGTATAGTGTTTCCCCATTCTCTGTGATATTCTCTCGTACTCAATCTGATACGATTTATGTTTATGTGTAGCTGAATATCGGATTTGTTGCCCTTTCTTTTCGAATTATAAATTCGATGCACTAGAATAGCATTGCTGCATTTGTCCAGTACCATAGGTTAGATGAAGTCAGTTTCAAACCCCTTATCATTGATAGCCAAAGTCTCTGCACCAATATCTACTTCGACAACGCCGCCGGCAGCACCATTTTGGTGCCATTTCCGGGCAAAAACATGGCAAGCATGGCATATGTGTTGACAGAGACTAAAATGTTGTTAAGGAACTTAAGCTACAAACCTCACAAATTCCATAGGGCTCCAATAATCCCTGAAGAGCAATCATCTTGTTTAAATCACCTGTTAGCTGCAGAGAGGAGGACTTGACTACCTTAGACGACGATGATCGAAACTAAAAGAAAACGGTGAATAAAACATGATCTTAAATCCGTTTATCGAATGAATGATTCTGAAAAAAAGCCAAATAATCATCAAACTACAGGTTCTGCAGATTTTACATAGCAGGCGAAGGCAACAATTCAATGAATGCATGAAGGTAAGTTAAGGTAGAACAAGATATGGCCTCAAGAGTAATTGTGTGATCAGACACATCAACAGGTTTAGCTGGAATATGCTAGCATTGTCAAGGACGCCCCTTCGAGCAGCAGGGTTCGCAGCAGGTCCCACAGCTAGACTCTGCAAAACTGGAAGACATAGAGACTGCAGCATGAAGCAGAACCAAGCTGACCTGAATATTATAGCCTCTTCTGGAAATAGCCCTCGGTAACAACATTTAGAACACCAGGAGTATCATTCACGATCATAGATACTAAACACTTAAGACTCTTCATCTATAATTCTGGGGATTTTGTTTTCAACAATTTCTCTTTCTGTAGAAACTTTTATCCTTTTGGTGGATCAAGTTTTAGAACTTTAGAAGTTTTCAATTCGAGTGAAATTTTTTGTAATTAGCAAGAGTCAGGCAGACTAACAATTTGAATCTCCATGAACTAATATTATCCTTTTCTGTTTTGTACTCAAATCTTTATAAATAAACAGTATCCTCTTTTATAATTACATGCACATTCATCTTAATTTTAAACATTTATTCAGCTGTTTGAATAAATTAAGTCATTGTTATTAGTGTTATTTATAATATTTAAATCTGTCATTTTTAAAAAACAATCCAATCTTTAATCAGATATTTACAACTTCAATCCATTAATAAGCCAACAAATTTACTTATTTTTCGTATTTTTATTTGTGACTCCGCTTTAAATTAGAGGTTTAGAGTTTAAGGGTGGAGATTGTGGTTAAGGTTTAAGAAATTAGGGGTAAGGTTTACTTTTTAAGGTGTAGGATTTAGGGGGTAAGATATAGAAAATAAGGGTTAGAGTTAAAATTTTAATTTTTTAAAAATTTTCAACGAGAGGCATGATGGAAGCATAATAAAGAGGTAGAGAATTTTTACTCGCTACCAGTACAAGGTCTTAAATTTTCCACCACCATCAGAACACTGAAGTTAAAGAAGAAAATAGACTCAATGTTTATCTTCTTCAGCATCTCAAACAAGTAAAAGCTCCTTTGCATCGCCATGCTTGCTCAAAAAATGACACTAAAGCTGCGTATGTGATTGTGGTGGCTATGACAATTGACATTTTATCAACTACAACTCCAAACAACCTCTTATTTAACTCCAAACGGACGTTTCGAAACAGACAAATTCTTTAGCTTTTGATCGATGGTCGTTTGCCCGATCGATGCCCTACGAAGCTTTGCATTGACTTCAGGTAGCTCAATGCTATGACAATCAAATACCAGTTGTTGAGGATTTCCTCCAACAATGGAATGCTTTATAGGTTTGATCATGAAATCTTCTTTCTTTTGGTCTCAATCCCGAAAGCTCATTTCCACCATCCGACATACTCGAAACAATCGAACTCTAGACACAAAACTATTGTAGCATATACTGAAGTCCTGTGCTACATTATTTCTAACTTAATATACAACAATGCAGTGTTAAATGCATCGATGATACCTTCAAAAAGATTTTGAGACAAAAAAAAAATCGGTAAGCTTCCCTAAGATCTTCCTGCTCCAGCAGTGTTATCCTCAGCATCTTCTGTTTCACCGCCTAATTTGATGAGATCTTCAACAAGTATTTTTCCTTCTGTTGCAAGAAATTCAGGACAAGAAGCAAAACAAAGGGAATTTAAGGTACGAAGGGTAATGTTATGCGATTAAACACGTGAATATCAAAGAAAAATCTAAGGACCTAAGTTTATAGGGCAAAAGATTCAACTGTGTCCTACGTAGAAATCACAACACCATCAAGCCTAATGGGAGATGTCCGAAATTCTGTACTTAAGGTAATGCCGCGAAATATAAGTGAAAAATATAAAAATAAAAACCGACCTCGATCTATGGAGAGGTTGCTAATAAGCTCCTGCATACCCTCCTTGCCCAATGTGTCCTTGAGATACATAGCAGCACTGGCAACCTCCTCAGGAGTTACTTTACCATCATAATCCCTGGCATACAAATGGGACAGGAAAATTTAACAAAAACCTTCCATTGAGAAAGTAATGCATTATGTGAAATAAGAGAAATAAATAGAATATGATGGAAAGAAAGGATCTACAAACATAGTTGTTGATAGAGACACATCAATGTATAATTGTATATTCGTAAGGGAAGTATGAAAACGGTTAAGGTCTCACTTGATGCACAATTATACTTGATGCACAACTATGTTTAAATTTAAGGTTTATAGTGTGTGTGTGAAAGTACTTTGATACACAAGCCTTTCAATTTTATGGATTTAGGTTAGAGTTTAGGGGTTTAGTGTGTAGAGTATAGAATTTAAGGTTTATAGTTAGAATTTAAGAGTTTAGGTGTTAGGGATTTATGTTTTAGGTTTTATAGCTTAAATATGAAGGGTTGTGTAAACAATTGTACATAGCTTGTGTATCAAAATATAACCCATATATATAGGGTTAAGATCCACTTACACTGTGTAAAACTCAGTTTACTTTTATACTTTTGGGGGGCCGTTGGATGAGGGTAATAAATAGCTAAGATTATTCCCTATCTTTTTTCACATGTGATAATCTTCACATTTTCTACTGTCAATCTCATTCATCTATTTATCTTCATCCAACAGTCCAAAAATGAGTAAAACTTTCAAGTTTTACATAGTGTAAGAGGATTCTATCTCATATATATATATATATATACTTCTAGTAATAAGCTCTTTCAACAAAAATACTAAAACTTAATGCACTAAAAGTCACCATTTCATTAATACAACCAAAGATCCAGGAAGTAAAACATGAAAAAAGTTCCTGCTCATTCACAGAGCACATGAAGGCAAGAGGAACTAGAAAGTTAACTGAAGAAGGCTGGAAAGCAAGCCTGCCAAGTTGAGATAAGGGGAATGCTTTACTGAATGTTCAAGGAAAAGCTAGAAAGACAATGAAACAAGTCAGGGAGAAACAAACAGTGAAGACATATCATGGATTCAATCAAAACTTGGGTACATAGGATATCCCGGTTTTGCACAATGCCATGTTATAACTATAAGCCTGGTCTAGCTAAATAGCAGGAGATTAATCTGAGTGATTTACTAGTTATGTCAAAGGTTGCTTTAACCGAAAGAGACAACATTCATATTTGGAAACTCTAAAGCAGGGGAGCAGACAGTTCCAAAGATCTGATTCCAGGTATAGAAGCTTCAAAGCATGGTATGTTTTTTTCTTGTGGGTTCATTTTATAGCCATAAAACTCACAGCTAAAAGAACATCATACTAACATAGCTGCAGCTTAGGGAGCACTTCATATGGCATTCAAGATATATGCTGTGATCAAACAGAGAAAGGCACACGGTCAATCATCTATTGTTGCACCTTTCAATTGTTGTTCTCTCTTTTCTATTTTAGCTACATTCAGAATTGGTTTGGTTTAACAAACATTCTGCACATGTTCACAAAACAAGAATAAAATGACAAGGTGCTGCTCGAAATTCATAGTGTTATGTAGAATCACTAATCAAAACAAAGCATGCAATTTTTTTCAGAGTTGCAATGGACAAACCTATCAAGCAACCGCCATCGGTCTCCAATCTTGGCATCAACATCATCAATTTCTTTTTCAAGCTTTTGGAGCATAGCATCAACCTGAAAAGTGAAAATCATGTTAACAATGGAGATTGTTAATATATTTAGAGCAACAACATTGAAGTTGAAGGCTGTTTTAACTGAAGAATCTACAAAAATTATTACCCTGTCTATAAGTGCAGAGGAAACTTTGTCACCAATTGCCTTCTGAGCTGTATGGTCGCTATGCTCACGGGCAGCTTGATATGCCTTCTTAGCTTCTTCTTCATCCTCTGTACCCTCTTTCTCTACCATACTGTTGTACAGTTCTACCTGAGAACAGTAAGTCCAAAAAAAAAAAAAAAGCAACATAAAATTGTTAAATAGAAAAACAGAAAGAAACTCGTTAACTTTAAAATCCTAAATAATATCAGAAATACGAAGACAATATTAGGAGGCATGCATGATAGTCAAACTTTATGTACAGGGGATTTAGGATAGTATTATAGCGAATATATAAAAAAGATAAAAGGAGATTTATTTTTTCCACATTGAAGTGAAAGTCACATTTGCTTGCTCATAAGGTGTAAGTGACCAAAGTCAGCTTGTTGAAGCATAAGAATGAGTTTAACTAGAGCTTGTGTTCACTTCTCGAATTAAACTGAATAAAAATTGCAAGCACATTTTTGATTTTACAACATGGAACAAGTTTTAAACGATGGTGAGCTTTGATAATTATATTGATCAGGCTTTCGATTAACAGTTTGTAAACAAGCTTGTCAAGAGTTTGGTATTCAACAAGAACTTCATGAAGTGTTTACTGTGTTCTGATTTCTTCCATAAAAATTGAATCTAACACAGCATGTTCATGCCACATACATCATGCAAATTTAAAGGTTAACAAATACACAACTCAAAGATCATTTTTTGGTGATTATATGGTCAAAGTTTGCTGACCTAGTTCCAACTTTGAATCTTAATATATTGCACTTAATTTGAATCACAATAGAATATCTGTGTAACTAAAATATAAATATGAATAGATTTAAAAAATATTGCTAAGAACCATTGGATATCATCACTTATTCAATGAATAGAGAATAGATACAATGAACAAAAATAGAACGAAAAGAAAGGTTTGTTGTTTGCTAAAGTAAGCATAAACTAAATGAAGTTTGAAAGAAGAAAATATGTTTGAATTCATAGATAATCTCTCTTTCAAATTATTCTGAGTCTATCCAAAAGTAGATGGTCAATAAGATATGGAATGTGGGACACGAGAGCTTTTCTCAAATCGAAAATAGATGGGGACGTGAGACATAAAGAAGTTGATATAAACAGACACTGGATTGTCCATTTTCACCGTACTCTCTTCCAAAAGGTCATGGTTGTTGCGTGTGAAGGGAGTAGAAAGATTAAGGGACTAGAGGAGCTAAGGCATTATTTCGAGAAGTAATGCTTACTTGAATTGTCTCACCAGGAGTTCCGCTTGCACTAGGAGAATCAGGACATGATATACAAGCAGGATAAAGAGACCATTTCAGTTAACATAGTCTTTACGCCCCCAAGGAATTCCATTTGAATTGGACTTCTGTCCCTCTTCTATCCTCCTACATTTACTTTTCTTACTCATAAAGCCCTTGTCTTTCTTCTTACCCTCTGTTTTCACTCATATTGCTATTTTCTCCTTTCCCTCCCCTGCTCATCAGGGGCTGTGTTCGAAAATATCCCATCCTCCTAAGCTCTCTTTCGCCCATTATATACAGACTGCACATGCAAGCTCCTGGTTCTTAGTAATGGGTTCTTAGTATTGCCCATTACCTATATAGAGAAAGTTTATGATTGATCCTTTAACTGTTTTCAAGTCTTATATTTTGGGGCACCTACAAGTGACTAAGCTTCATAAGATTAGATTAGTTAAGCTAAGGTTGATGTTGAACAGTTTCTAGAAAGCTTAGAATGGGTTTGGTAAGTTTTGAGCTTGTCAAAGTTAAGCAAACTCAAGGTTGAGGCTGGACATTTGAAGTCATAAACCTTAATTCTTCTGAACTTATGCAACTCAAATCACCATTCATAAAATAAGCATGCATGAATTATCTGATAACAGTTCAAAAAGATCACCTATTGGAAACCTTGACTAATTATGCACATGGATAAAATTATACTAGTGAAAGAAGTTGGTAATATGTCCCCTGATAAAAAGGAACAGATATTTGATGAAACAATAAATATCATATTTTCGAGAACTATTTTGCACTAAATACCTCTTTCTTGACAAGTCTCAAGAACTCTTCACGCTCCAAGCTGACCGACTGAAAAGGTAGTAGCAAAGTCTAGAATCAGAGTACGGAGCATCAAATATAAGATACATATAAAAGGGCTATCACTGTCAGTCCTTACAGATGCAGAAGCTAAAACAGCTAGTGCTCGGCTAAGCTCACATAGCTGCTCATGTTTCTCCAATGTTTTTGCTTTTGCTAATTCTTGTGCTTCTTTTGCTGTGGAAACAGCCATCTCTTCCAGAGCGACATCCTTTTGTTTGCTAATAGATTCTTTCAACTTGGCTTGTTCCTCTTCCTCCTCCTCTTCTTCCTCCTACACATTTGGTTATTCAAATATAAATAAGAAACCCCCCACACCAACTGCAGCAGATAAACTCTTGAGATCTAACACTCACAGATAAAAATACCTATAGTAAAACAAAATCAACTTGTGTGCTTCAAAACATACAGGGAAATTAAGCACTGCAATCCTAATCCCAATCCAAAAGCTAGGTTTTTGCCAATAAACCCTTGAGATTTATACCTTCTATACCTTGATAAAATGATATATTTTTTTTGTCTTTTTGGATATTTAACATATAAAATGATAATTCATTCAACACAGTGTACATTTTTTCCCCTTTACCAGTATCATATAAGAGAGAAGAAAATGAGAATGATTTAAAGGACAACAAATCTCAAGGCACAGGAAAAGAATGGGAATGTGGAATAAAAACTGTTTTCTTCTCTTCAAAGAGATTGCAAAATCACATAAAGCAGAAAAACCTTGATAAGTTCTTCCTGCATTTCAAGGAATTCCAACTTTCTCCTCCTTTCTGAAACAGAATCTTCAGATGGCAAAGCTGTAACACCAACAGTATCCACGACCTCGTCCGGAAGAGAGGAGAGTGTAGCTTGAACAGCCTCCTCTGGTCTGACTTTTCCAGACACAGCGAATGCTCTGTAGAGAAAAAGAACAAGGGAATAAATTTCTGAATGCAGTCATAGGTCAAATAAAAAACAAATAATAATAATAATAATAATAATAATAATAATAATAATAATAATAATAATAATAATAATAGTGTTCATGCAAAGTTACCTAGACAGAATCAATAGAGACGAGGGCAGGGAGTGATTGAGAGATAAATCCAGCCAATCACGCAACTGAAAATGAGAATAATTATTCACAAAACAGGATAAGACATTACAAAAAATCCTATAAGTAGCAGTGATTAGTAAACCGAGGTAGAAAATTAGAAATTAGGTTCCCAAACAATATTTTAATCAAAATACAATCCTACCGTGTTATCAAATTTTATTACGTGGTTGTATGTATGCATGTATGTAGGTCTGCCACAAAATCCTACTGCTGTTAACTATTGGGAAAGGAGAATAACTAAATTGTTATTTTTTTGTTTGAAGCTCTTCATGCTAATCCAAATTAAACGCATTTTGTAATATCCTTGAAAATTATTCAATAAACTTTTGCATGAAGACCCATAACTTTTAGTTGATGGAAATGATGGACAAGGTTGAGTGCTAACCTGTTGCCTCATCTCCTCCACTGAAAGTAATCCAAGTAAGCCCCGCTCTCTGCAAGCTTGTCGAAGCTCTGCTTCTGAAAGGGTCTCCACACCCTCAGCTTGAATCATCTTATCATCATTCTTGATTCTACAAAACACATACAAATAATAACAATTTAAATTTTCAAAAACCATGCAAAACTGAAATCGCACAAGTCTTTCCCCCTCATTCATGACAACTTCTTGATTCTTAAAACAACCGTTAGTGTTTTATAAAGTAATAATCATCACCACAAAGAAACTTAAGCTCAAACTATGTAGGTTAAGCATCATGAAAACATCCCCAAAATAAAAAGCAGAGTCTTACTCTTGCAGTCTTCTCCGAAGCATATATCGTAAATACGCATCTGTACCATATGGACTGATACCCATATATTTGCACATATTCACTAAACGAGGCCTGTAACAAACAAAGGAAGCAACTAAAATCACCAAATAATGTATGGAAAAAATGAAATGAAACACACAACAAATCCCTCTTTTCTTATTCCATCGAAGAGTAAAGAACACGAACACACATCTATTGAAGAGATAAAGTGTGGGATACTTAAGACAATACCTAATGTAGTACCAACCTGCTAATATTGTCTAAAGTAAGCTCATCATTAAACAACTTGGCAAAGCCTAAAATTTCATCATTGGATACACCTGCACCAGTTCTAACCTGTTCATATACCAGAATGAATCACATATCAATACCTTTCACTTAAAAGAAAAACCAAAATAAATTTCTCCCAACACCAAAACAGGAGAATCAGCTACCTTTTACGCCATGAAGAATAAAAGAGAAAAGAGAAAAAGATACCTTGCTCATAAACTCATCAAGATCTTCTGCTGTCTTTTTAACATCTCCACTCCGTGAGTTTTGGATTTCTTTTGCCATTTCTTTCACTGTATCTTGAAGAAACTTTGCATATTCAATCCTGGCATTTAGCCGTCTTTTCAATGCTTCCTATAGGTTAATCATATCAACTGAGACCACAATCTTGCATTATATGTATATAATAAACTCGACTTCAGTGGATTGTTGTTAGGAACTTCACAAAGTACTATTGTAAAAGGCAGACAGACACAGTAATAAAAAAAAATATTTTTCTATCATAAACAATCAGAATGATCAAACACTAGGTTACCATAAATTGGCTATTTCTTAAGTCATAAAGCCGACAAATAAGAATGATGTTAAAAAACAGACAAATGCTTCATTATGGAAAAACACAAGGAAAACATCACCTGTTCTTTCATCTTGTCCTGGAAAGTTGAAGGTAACATGTTGGGAAATAATTTCAAAAATACTGGTAGCAAGAACTCCATAAATGGAACTATGATAAAGACGGCAAAAGGAACTAGCCTAAAAATATCAGTTGTCGTTCTAGTAAGCTGTTGCCTTTCCCTTCTAGAAAGACCCTTCCCACTAGCAAGTTTTACCAACAGCCTTGAGCTTATCCTAACATCAGCCCAAAGTAACTTTGTACCCAACCAATAGTGTTGCAATGTAGATTTAAATTCATCCTTCCAATGGCGAAGCTTCTTTGCCCAGTCTTCTCTGCAGAATGGTATAAAATAATGAGTATCAGAGCAATTACATAAGTTCAACCATAAACAAACTAGAGAAGTTAAACCTGCTCATAGAAGCAACAGCTCTCAAGGCAGGTCCAATGCCAAGAATCATAGCCCATAGTTTCTTGATTAATGGTTGTGCACTTTTTTTCAAGTCCTGTACCTTCTTAGCTTTTGCTTTTGCTTTCACTGTACTCAGGCCTTCAACTGCTTGATCACATTCCTCAGGCGAAGCCTCTTTCACCTTTTTAGAAGCCTGTTGTTCATTCCCATCGTTATCAGGTTTACCAGCAGTGGCAGTTGAAGCAGGACGAACATATTGCGAAAACAATCGGACTCCCACTTGATAACCCAAGCTTGAGATTCCAGACGAGTAACTCCTATAATGATGTGTTTCTAGAAAATTCGATAGCTCATTTTTTAGAACCGAATGTAACACAGATTTCTTAAAATCAGAATTAGGATAAGGACGGCTTGCCGCACAGGGCAATCCTTGTGAATCCTCTGATGTAAACGATTCTCTGTGTTCAAAACTAGAAAAGCCACGAATCATGGAAGTAAGCCGAGTTGGGGAATTGTAAATGTAGCTCCTCCTCCTCAAGATAACTCCCGAAGCCATAATCAAATAATTCCAATCTAATCAATAGACAAAAAAGCAACCCTAGCAATCTGACTTAGCCAATCTGCAGATCAAAGATATAAATACAATGAATTACACATGAAAACACTTAGTAACTCTGAAGATTGCACAAGCATATCAATGCAATTCGCACACAACAGTTACCAAAAATCCGCAGATCAAAATCAAAGAACACAACAACATGATTCTAACACACACCAAAAGGGGGAAAAAGAAAAGGGTACTGCTCCAATCACGTAAAAAATGAAATAGCCTTCTTATTATTCCCACTTGTTAGGTGAAATTTTGTTTAATCATTTGAGACAAATTTTCATCTCCCTTTAAAATCTTAAAAAGCCATCGATTCAAATCTCCGATAAACGTGAAGAAAACTACATTTTAGATTGACTGGAACCG
This sequence comes from Abelmoschus esculentus, assembly GCA_035048815.1. Classification (NCBI taxonomy): domain Eukaryota; kingdom Viridiplantae; phylum Streptophyta; class Magnoliopsida; order Malvales; family Malvaceae; genus Abelmoschus; species Abelmoschus esculentus. The sequence goes on from JAUCBN010000001.1 coordinate 25,363,774, forward strand.
AAGATTGAGAAGCATAGTCTGGAGCTATGCATAAACTTACTGAAGTAATAAGTGAAAGGATGAATGAAAACGTACCCTTCAAAGAAAGAGCCAAGAAATCGTTGAAAAATGGAAAATCTGTTAAGACTTTGCTCGCGCATAGAAAGCGGTAGCCAAGTTACAGAGCGAGAGAGGGAGGGGGGGATGGCTGCTGGAGTAGTGGAGGAGTGTACGGGTCTTTACTTAACAAATATTCAGATATAAAATTGTATAGTAAAAAAAATATGGAAATATATATGATTTTTTTATTTGAGTAAAATAACACAAGTTAATGGATTATTAATTAGATTATAAACGGGCGATTTATTTTAATAGTTGTAATTTAATTATTTAATTAAAAATATTAACAGTGTTACTTTAAATTAATTTATTTTATTTTTAAATTAAAATAGAAGTCATGTATTAATTTTAATATTGAATGATAAATTTTTTAATTATCTTAAAATATTAACGAGATAAATTTTTGAACACCTATTTTAATTAAAAAAATTAAACATATATATCAGAAAAATGTATAGTTTAAACATCTATTTATAAGTTAAATAACTTTGTTGAGATATTATTTTAATATAATAATTGAAAAATGTTTTGGACTAATTTGAAAAGATTTCAAAATTGATTCTTATGTTCAAACAACTTAAAAATAAGTTTGAAAAGTTTTTGAGAGGTTTTAGAAGTGTCTAAAATGTTTTAAAATAGCTAAACTTGTGTTTGTAATAAAAGTTTCGAAACCTCTCAGGCATAAATGACCTTTTTCTTGAAACCTCAACAAAGGTTTCGAAATCTTTGTGCAGATGAAAATTTAATGCTCAACTTTTTGACTTTCCAACGGCTCCAAAGCATCCCAACGGTCATAAAACGGCTAGTATATGACTCCACACTATAAAAGCAAGCTTGGAACACTTGAAGATGGTTAAAGACAACATCCAAGAAACATGGTCAAGAGAAATTGAGTTTAAATCTCTATTTTCCTTTTTTCTTGTACATAGTCTTAATAGAGTGATTTTATTATAAATCTTGTATTCTCTTGTAGCTTAATCTTGTAAACACTCATCTTTGTGAGGTACTTAGTTTACCAAACAAATCCCTTTGTAAAAGGAGAGGTTCTAGTTTAGCCTTAGACAAAAACTAAAGTTGGTTCTATCTTAGCCAAGTCCAAAAGATAGAGTTATAACGGTTATCCCTTGAACCGGTAAAAAGGTGTCAATTCATAATGAATTGGTTGAAATCCTTAGTGGTGTGCTAAGGTAGTGGATGTAGGCGTGGTCGAACCACTCTAAAATCGTTGTGTTCTTTGTCTCAGTCTTTCAATTTTAGCAAATTCAACCAAGAACCAAAAACAACCCTCTTGACGATTTTCGGTGATCGATTCGAGCTTACGCATCAAGCCTTTCAATTGATATCAGAGCCTCGTCTCCATCGATTCGGACTAATATCCGAGAGTAAAGATTCATCGCTCGAAGTCTACCGTTCAAGAAAATGACTTGCTTTGAAGAAGGTCGTTCTATCTTGTGTCCTCCTCTCTTCAATGGAGAAGCTTATTTTCAATGGAGCAATATCATGAAACACTTCATCCTTGCATTTGATATTGATGTTTGGATGATTATCGTAGAAGGATATTTGAAAGCTCCAAAGAAGAAGAAGAAAGAGAGTGTCAATGACGCAAAATCAAAACTAAACATCAAAGCAATGTACATTTTTTTTTGTGGTCTTAGTGAAGATGTCTCAAAGAAAGTCTCAACATGCAAAAGTGCGAAAGAAATATGGAAGAAACTTGAGAGAATCTATGGCAAAGAGGAGAAGAAAGATGAAATCCCATCAAGTGCAAACCTTCTCCAAACAATCAAGGTGGAAGGTGTTATGACTCTCGATTAGCTTGAGGTATCATCTAACTCTAGTGAGCTTAATTCTTACTCTTTTAATGAGTTACAAGATGCCTACGATGAATTATTTTTGGAATTTGAGGCCATGAATTCCAAATTTAAGAAAATGATTTCAAAACTTGAAATTGAAAATGATTTTCTTTTGAAAACAAAAATCAATTTTGAAAGCCAAAATGAAATTTTGAAAAATAATTTAGAGCTTTCAAAAAGAAAGAATAAAGATTTTTAAAAAGAAAGTTTTGTTTTGAAAGTTAAGCTTGAAAGCTTAACAAAAGAAAAAGAAATCAATTCAAATAATTTATCTTGTCACATAATGGCAAAATGCTCACATTGTCATTATCATGGTCATTCCTTGCATACTTGTCCTATAAAGAAAAGAAAGACTTATAGGATTAGACAAGTATGGATTCTTAAGGGAACTAAAGACCTTGCACTTAATGTAAATGGATCTAAAGCAATTTGGATATCAAAATCCAAATAAATGTTTTTTGTAGGTGTGTGGAGCAATGATAAGCATATCAAAGATCGAAGAATGTTCAAGTCACACACATGAATGAATTGGGTAATCTCTAAGCTTATTGCTTTTATTATTTATATTTGGTTGCCTATTTTTTATAAATGTGCATGTATCATTACTTACCTATTTTTTAAATACATGACATTTTATGATGATTTATGCATATGAGTCACATTATTTTATTCTTGTGTTTGCATAAAGATTTAAAAAGTCTTGAATAAATTGATTTTCCATGTGTTCTTAAATTCATTTAATTTAATCTAACATTGAAATTCAATATTTTTTAAGTGTCAAGCTTTTGAGCCTATTTTTTTTTTGGAATGCTTTGAGTAAGGGGGAGTTATTTTAAACAAAACTTATTTTATTAATTTGTTTTAAAAAAAATCTCTTGAGCTTTGAAATTTTCAAACTTTGTTTGAACCATTTTGATATAACAAAAAGGGGAGAATGTTTTGAAAAATTGGTTTTTCAAATGAATAAGGGGAGCATTAATGTGTTCAAATCTTTTATTCTCTTATTCAAGTTTTGTTTATGTTGAGTTGATCGGTATTGGATAATGACCAAGAGGGGGGTGAATTGGATATTAAAAATTAGTAGGAAAAATTTCGGTAAAAATCGAGAAATAGAGAACACAAAGATTTATAGTGGTTCAAGCTTCGAACAAGCTCTACATCCACTACCTTAGCTCCCACTAAGGATTTTGAAAACAATTCACTAATGAATTCAACCTTTTTCTAGGTTCAAGGGATAACCTTTACAAACAAATCAATTTTCTACCCAAAATTGATTTAGACCTCACAAGGTGTTACAAGAAGTTTGATTTGGTTAAAAAGGATTCTCTCACAAGAAATAATAGCCCCTAATACAAACAAACACTCCCCAAACTTAATTTACAACAGATCAAAGTGAAATACACAAGTTGGGAGGACAAAGTATGCAATGAAGTGCTTTGAGTTGGATTTGTGAGCTTGGGTGTTGCTTGATGTTCAAATCTCTTTTTATGCTTTTGAAAATGCTTCTTTTTATACCTTCTCATTGATTTCTAACCGTTAAAGTTGTTGGGAAAGTAAATATGGACGTTGGAGCTTCATCTTTCCATCATAAATGCACTCTGCAGCAGGTGGTATCGAAACACGGGGTACCTGTTTCGAAATAAGCCAAGAAAAGAAAGAGTCATTGTGCATTTAATAAGGGGTGTATCGATACCTGTTTCGATACAAAAACTTTCTGTGATGCCTGGTATCGAACCTTGTTTCGATACAGGCTAACCATCATTCAAAAATTAACTAACACCAACGGTCGACTCATTTAATGTTTGAAAATGGCCGTTGGAGATTAAGGGTGTATCGATACCTGTATCGATACCAGGAGTCATATTTTTAAAATTAAAAAATAATTTGAAAATTTACCAAGATGTTTCGATACCAGTATCGAAACATGGGTTGGCAGAAAGTTTTGGTATCGAACCTTGTTTCGATACCAGTTCTTGATCTCAAGAACAAGCCTTGAAAAATCCCAGGTGTATCGATACCTATCCTCATGGTATCGATACCCTCGTGTAAAACTGGCTTGTAAGAGTATTTCAAAGTTCTTGGTTTTGACTTAGAGATCAAGCTTTGACTTAAGGACCAAAAAAAATTATTTCAAAATTAGTCCTTACATTTATTTGTTATATCAAAATCAATTTTAGTTTTACAGTTTAACAAAGGGGAGCAATCTCAAAAACAATTTTTCAAGTTAGTTTTATTATATCAAAAAGGGGGAGATTGTTGATATATTGATTTTGATATAATAATTGAAAAATGTTTTGGACTAATTTGAAAAGATTTCAAAAATAATTCTTATGTTCAAACAACTTGAAAATAAGTTTGAAATTTTTTTGAGAGGTTTTAGAAGTGTTTAAAATGTTTTAAAATAGTCAAACTTGTAGTTGTAAATGAAAGTTTCGAAACCTCCTTTAAGGTTTCGAAACCTCTCAGGCAGAATGATCTTTTTCTTGAAACCTCAACAAAGGTTTCGAAACCTCTATAAAGGTTTCGAAACATTTTTGAAAAGGTTTCGAATCTGTGCAGGTGGAAATTTAATGCTCAACTTTTTGATTTCCTAACGGTCATAAACGGCTAGTATATGACTCCACACTATAAAAGCAAGCTTGGGACACTTGGAGATAGTTAGAGACAACATCCAAGAAACATGGTCAAGAGAAATTAAGTTTAAATCTCTATTTTCCTTTTCTCTTGTACATAGTCTTAAGAGAGTGATTTTATTGTAAATCTTGTATTATATTGTGAGCTTAAACTTGTAAACACTCACCTTTGTGAGGTACTTAGTTTATCAAACAAATCCCTTTGTAAAAGGAGAGGTTCTAGTTTAGCCTTAGACAAAAACTAGAGTTGGTTTTATCTTAGCCAAGTCCAAAAGATAAAGTTGTAACGGTTATCCCTTGAACCGGTAAAAAGGTGTCAATTCATAGTGAATTGGTTAAAATCCTTAGTGGTGTGCTAAGGTAGTGGATGTAGGCGTGGTTGAACCACTCTAAAATTGTTGTGTTCTTTGTCTCAATCTTTCGATTTTAGCAAATTCAACCAAGAACCAAAAATAACCATCTTGACGGTTTTCGGTGATCGATTCGAGCTTACACATCAAGCCTTTCAATTTTTTTTAACAATATTACCTTACAACACAATGAAAACTTTAGACTAGGGATGGGCACGGAACTCGAACTCGATGGGTTCCGACCCAGTCTAAACGGGTCGAACTTTTTTGAAAAAATTTCGAGTTCGGGTCGGGTCAGGTCTGATTTTTTTAAAGGGTGACTTCGGGTGAAAAAAATTCAACCCGACCCGGGACTAATAGTGTAATTTTTCCATATATATTTTAGGGATATTTGCAATAATGATCCCTCTTTATATATTTTTTAAACAATTAAGTCACTAAAATTATTCTTTTTACAATTAGGCCACTGAAATTTTATTTTATTTACAATTAGATCCTTAAAATTTATTTTTCTACAATTAAGTCCCTAAAATTTAAATTTTTTAATGATTTGGGTCGGATCGGATTTTAAAGCTTAAAAATCAGGTCGGGTGACAGGTGGAGGGTATATTTTTCGGGTCGGGTGTGGGTAGGCCGAAAATCTGACCCAACCCGACCTGTATCCATCTCTACTTTAGACACATATTTCAACCAAAAAATATTAGTCACCTATTTTTAAAAAAATATATAATTTAGACACATATTTTAACCAAAATATATATCAGACATTAATTTTTAAAAAAATATGTATAATTTAAATACATATTTTTGAATTAAGCTTTTATCTTAATAATTACAAGTAGTTATTTAATTAAAAAATTATAAATAAATTGTTTTATTGTTAAATTATCTGATATAATAATAAACTTAAATCATCAACACTTAAATATGTGATTAATTTATTTAAATAATTTAGTTATTTTAATATTTCTATAATTATAAAAAATCATGTAAGTTTATCGAATTAAAATAATAGTATGATAATTGTATTATACGATTATATTATAAGTTACTGATAAAAACGTTAGTTTGAACACTACAATATTAAAGTAATGTAACATTTTTAAAATAATAACAATAAAATAAAATTAATTTGATACGAATATATTTAAATTTAATAATTTTTTAAAAATAACATCATTTTGATAGAATGAATAAATATTTGAGATTAAAATTATTATTATATAAATTAAATCAATATCTTTCGGCCGATAACATATTTGTAATATTTTTAATTGAGTAATTAAATTATAATTTTAAAAAAGTGATTCGTTTGCAACCAAAACTAATAATGAGTGACTAGTTATGTATTATACCCCTTTTATTTCAAGCAGATATTTTTTAAGTTTTATTGAGCTAATTGTAATATAAGTCCCCAAAATATAATTCGACTGTTAAAATCGTTCTTAAATTTTAAAATATTCTAATTAAGTTTCTAAACTATTAATATCCTTTCAATTCATTCATTATATTACTTTAGTAATCACTTTGAACTTTAAATGTCAGATTAAATAAGACACAAATTAATAAAATTAGTGGACCAATTTTTAAATATTTACGCCCGTTACGCGAAAAAATGGAAAACGAGTAAGTTTAATTTTTTTTTATTATAGGTCATTTTTGTCATATTATTTATGAGACTAATCAGTTAAATACATTTAATATATTATTTTTTATCTCATATTTTTTATCAAATAAGTTTTTACTCTTTAACATCTGTTTTAAAATTTAATTTATAATAAACATCAAAGAAGATTTACTTATAAAAAATGAGAAAAAAATTAATAAAAAATATATACATTTAATTTATAATAAATATTTGACAAACGAGTAAGTTTAAGGTCAAAGAGAAATTATATTATAGGTCATTTTCGTCTTGTCATTTATGAGACTAATCAATTAAATGTATTTAATTTATTTTTTTCCATCTCATATTTTTTACAAAGTAAATTTATAGTACTTGATAAAATCCGTTTTTAAATTTAATTTATAATAAATATCAATGAATATTTAATTATTATAAAATAAGATAAAAATTAATAAAATATATATATTTAATTAATTAGTCACATAAATAATATGACAAAAATGACTCATTTTCTTATATTCATTTTTTTTAAATTTAAATCAAATTGAACGTGTATACTTAAACAATTTTAAGATATTTTTTATTTTGAATATAATAATTAAATTTATTTTTATATAATGAACAATTATATTTTGTATTTACCTTGCGAAAAGTAAAGATCTTATATTTTTATACAAATAAATTAAAATTTATTTATTAAAATTAAATATTGATATAAATTAATTTAAATTAATTCGAACAAAATCTTGAAAAACTGGAAAAAAAAATAACTGTATTTGACCGGATAACTATTGATTCAAATTACGAACAGTGCACAGGCACAGCAAGACTTGAAAATAATAAAAAAAAAACTGTCTTTTCCTACTGAATACAAAATTTAAAGGAGCCTTGTCTTTCTCTTACACACGACACGACTTGATTCAAACATCTTTAGCTCTGAGTTTATGTATTGCCTGTCCGATCTGACTTGCTGGCTGGTCTAACTCGGTCCATCTCCAATTCCATTTCCTCCACAACTCAATTATTCAGCGGAAGTTTCCTCATTAAACGCCTTCATTCCGTCGAAGATCTAGGGTTTAGATCACGGAGTTCAGTTGGGATTTCTTTATCGGAGTCTTAAATGTTTGGTATTTTGAAGTTATACCGAGTGGCCGCTCTGTGAATTAAGCTGGAATGGTATCCCTTTTCTGGATTACGGAGTTTTGGGAGGGGTTCGAAGGTTGTATGGTGGATGGGGACTAATTAGGGTTTCTTTGTTCTCTATTCATTATTGGGAATATTTTCAGCTTAATTTATTTGTTTCCATAGCTGAAAGTGGAGAATTTTAAGGTTTCTGACGGGGAATTAGATATTTAGGGTTTCTCTCGTGAGTTATGTGAGATCGTTGAACTTTGTAGTGAAAAACTAAAATTGTTTGATTTGGGGTTTATTTTTTTGAATAGGATAAGAATTTGTAGGCTTTAACACTTTGGTTTTGTTACACTTAGAAGTCAAGAAGTTGTATGAAAATTTAGGATTATATTGGGAGAGAAATGTTTTATTCACAGTTTATATTGGCGAAGAAAGGTCCCTTGGGTACGATATGGATAGCAGCACATCTGGAGAGGAAGCTCCGAAAGAATCAGGTGGCTGATACAGATATTGGTGTTTCTGTTGGTTAGTACTTTTTAGTTTCCTTTTACTTCTTTTATCTATCTCAGTTTACTTGTATTAATTTATTCATTTCCCCTTAATGATGCAATATATATTGAGTACTTCTAAAGGTTGAATGAATTTAAAACAGATTTGAAAATCATATATGCCAGATTAGCTTGAAAATCAGCATGTTTGATAGCATGGTCATACTATTAAACCCGGCAGTCAATTTTGTAAAACATGCACTCCCCAGAAATTATGGGGCAGTATGCATATAGTTTGCTCCATCTATTATTGGAACAGAAAATCCGATTCCGTAGTTCCATAACCATTTGAATTTTATATGGGATAATTTTTAGAAGCGCATAGCATCCTTTTACTCCCATTCCCAATGACGCATGAACTAATCTTCTTCAAGTCCTCTGTGCATCTTCCCTTTTGGGCAGATTTGGAGGGGTTCCTCGAAATTCTATTGGTTATTTGGTTTCGTTGGAAACTTGTGGCCTAGTAGGAGTAATTTTCCTCTGGAACATGGTGAATATCCATGCTATTGATAGCGTACTCTTAAATATGTGGTTTAATTGGTTACTTGGTGGAGGAATTTTCCTTTGAGCTTGTTCAGCCCATTTGTTGATTTTGTTGCTCATGTATATTTCTGCAGTAATAAAATTAGATAAAGGATACGGTTGTTATTTTTCACACTTTGTTATCTAGTTTCTTTCATGTTCATGAGAAACCTTATGAAAGAGGATAAGTTGCCTAGGCTCTTCTAACATTTTGGATTGCCTTTTGTTTGTTTATATGGCCTTTGAGCAGACTCTATTCTGTTTCCTGATGTACCAATTGCACTACGATTGTCCAGTCATCTTCTTCTTGGAGTAGTGAGGATATATTCTCGAAAGGTGAATTACCTTTTCGATGATTGCAGCGAAGCCTTGCTTAAGATAAAACAGGCATTTCGCTCCACTGCAGTTGATTTACCACCAGAAGAATCGACTGCACCCTATCATTCGATCACTTTGCCTGAGACTTTTGATCTTGATGACTTTGAGCTTCCTGACAATGAGATTTTTCAGGGGTTAGTTCCTGATATTTTTACCTTTTATATTGCCTTTCTTGTTGTATGCGTTGGCATGTTGCTTTGGTACTATGAGAAGCAGATTGAATAATTTCATAAAGTATCTGGAAGCACTGTATGTTAATTAAACACAATTTTCTTGGCAGTAACTATGTTGATCATCACGTTAGCTCAAAAGAGCAGATTACACTTCAAGATACCATGGGTGACATGGTTTACTCTACATCTCAATTTGGATTGGATGGTAAATGCATGCTTTTTAACTGTGGCAATGCTAGTTTTTGCTACATTTGCTTAGCGAAATTTAGAAAATCTGAAATTCTGCATTTTAAATACTTTCAGAGCGGTTTGGTGATGGTGACACTTCTCAGATTGGTCTGCTTGATGAGGTAATGTTATTATTCTTCTGTCTCTGATGTTTGGTGATTGCTTGGAAGTGGTTTCTAATCAGCAGGAGGCTTATATGTAGGACCTGGAAATTAAGAAAGGATGGTTATATATCAAGAAAGAATTTCTGATTTGGAGTTTACATGGATGTGAAAATCTTTTAATGTTGATTTAGGATAGGAGGATTTGAGCTTAAAGTCAGACAAAAGAGACCAAATTATTTGGATGTTGCTAGCATCTGTGAATTGTACCAATGAATGGTATTTGGGTTTAGAGTGGAAATATGATGCTAAGTTAGTAAGGGTTTAATTGATGATATAGGAATAAGAAAAGGAAGATCTAGGATGTGCAGCAATATTTACTACACTTGGGTACTGGTTGCTGTTCCTTATACAATCAAAAAGACTCATAATAGCTATTGAAATTGTCATAAACTCCCCTCCATTTAATAGAAGAAATCATAACCATATTTCTGTATTCCTTCCGTTCTTTGGAAGGAGGCGAGATCCAAGATAGGAACTATAAAAAAAATTGCTCTAGGAAGTATACTAACCTAATTACCTAATATGATAACATGATCCTAAAACTTAAAAACAAGACCTTTGGACCCAAAATCAGCAAAGATGAAAAGTTTGAATAGAATTGACACTTCAACCCTAACTGGCTATCACTTTAAACAAAGATTATCACTATATACACTGAAGTTGGAGTTAAAATACAACAGAGTTTTGAGTGTTAAACAAAGATTATCACTATATACACCGAAGTAGGAGTTAAAACACAACTGAGTTTAGAGTGTTGCAACATGTCCATTTATTCATTTTCTTAATTATACCCAAATTGAATATGTAACAACCCTCTAACCTTGCTTGTGAGGTTTACAAACTTCACCACTAGTGACTAGTTTATAGGTTGATTTTTCTAAAGTTAAAGCTATAAAAGCCGAAAACATAATGTATCTTGTGATAGTCTATACCAGGGGGAGGATATGGTCAGAATTTGTGTAGGGTCACGTTTTAGCTGCACCCTAAGGTGCTTACCGTAGCATCTCCCATATATATTTATATATTATTGGGTTTTTAAATGATTGTGTCTTTTGTGGAATACCTGATCACTTTTCCACATTTTTAGCTAATTTACTTGTGCCCCGGATGGTAGACTTTGATGGTCTTAATATTGGACAAGAGAATGGTGCATGCATGTTTAAAGCTTTCTGGGCAAGACAGAAATACTTTCTAACACGGCAAATATGTAGAGGTCATACCTACAGAAACGAGATGTAAAATAAAACATATAAACTAGGAGAAAATATCTATAATCAAATGAGCACATTTGTTGCAAAATAATTGTGATCATGACATAGAGGATTGTTACCTGTTAGGGATGGACAGCATTGATACAATGTTCTAATAAGGAAGATCAGTAAAAGAAGTTAATGTATTTGCTTTATGTAACAGTGGTGGGAGAACAGCTGATGCAATAATATCATCAGAGCATGGCATTAATGTATATCCTTACTTTAAGTAGAACTGCACCTAGCCTTTAGGGATGGGCTCACAGGCATGAAGTGGGTCATTCTGTGAAGCTATTACATAGTTGGTTTGAACATTAAAACCCTGACCATTTGGTTCTTTAAGTTGAAAATATTCTTCCCGGCAATTTCTGGTCTCCAGAGCCTTTGGATTGTTGAATGGATGGTTTTATTGTCACTTCAAAATTTGATATCTTTGGGGTTGTGATATTAAACTTGTCTTCTTGATGAAAATGACTGACCATTTTTCACTTTTTATTTCTGCTCTTTTCCTGTTATGTCAATCATCTTCTGAAAGTTCTTGTCTTGGATTTATCTTGAGCAGGAGCTCGTCCCAAATCAGGTTGTAGCACCAGGATCTGTTGAAGTTTCAGAGTAAGCCTCATATATATATGATCATGTCGTTTATGCCTGCTCATACTCCTGTATTCTCCCTTTAAATGTTTTTTGAATAGAGTAGTCGTTTGACTCTCCCATGGGTAGATTGCTAAACATTGCCGATTGTTAAGTCATTATTAATTTCACTAGTTAATTTATGCAACCATTATGATAATATTGAATTTTCTGTCTTACCTTGCTTCTGTCATTTCAGGTATGATCAAGGGTCAGATGTACCACAAAAACCAGACCCAAGTAATTTAGTTGCTGTGCCAATGGATTGCAGTGGGGATCAGGTTTTTTTTTTTAATTCAACTCAACTGACATCTCATTTTCCTTTTTATTTGATTTTATGACGTAGAAAATTATATATTCTAATGATTTTCCGGCATCTTGCCTTTGATTAATATGTTCTGCTTGCTGTTAGGTTGAAGGTCTAGCTGCAAATTCTGAATTTGTTGAGAATGATGAGGATGTGGATACGCCTGGAGTAACAGAAGTGCCCAACTTGTCTGGTGTTCACAAGGCATTGGCTGAGCACATGGAATCAGAAAACCACAATCTTACGGACAATGAGTGTGTAGAAAATGCTTCTAATAAATCAAAATTTCTCAATGGGGATAATGGTTCAGTGGATCAGTCCTTGCACAATGATATAAATCATGTTGCTATAGTTAACGTGCCTCCTGAAAATGGTTGCCACGTTAATGACATGGAGAGAGAGCAAACTAAACCACAAGGAAATTCTGTCCATGATGCCTCATCTGTGGAGTGCACGTCTGCTGTTGGTACTATCAGAGGATCTGATGGTTTAGATGGGTTGGAAGATATGCATAATGGCGTGCACTCTATGGATAGAACTGATGGAGAATGTGCAGAATCTCCTAGCTGCTCCAATGTCACCTTTGATTTGGAGGATAATTCTCGAAGAACATGTTCAAGTAGCATCCATTTGCCCGCATCAGATGGTTGTTTGGAGAATGGTCAAGCCTCACACAAATCTGAAATTGGCAATGATGCTCAGACCACTGATAATTTGGAAGAGCCATGCTCACCTGCCAAAGCAGTAGCTTCAGATCCTTCCTGTGCATTGGAGTTGCCCAGTAGACCAACAGTTATTGATGGTGAATCTCAAGCTTGTCAGGAACCAGATGATTCTGAAAATTTTAAAAAACCCATTGTTGAAAAAGACCTCTCGTCTCTTCCAATGCTTGTAAGTGATAGTTTGGCTGCTGCAGAGCAAAACTTGGTGGATTTGTCCGGAAAGGAGGAGGAAGTTCATGCTCCTGGTGCTTCCATTGAGGTGCAAGGTTTGTTTTACGAGTTTTATGGTTATGAATGTAGTCTTAAATAGATTTTCCCCCAATTTCATATATGACGCCATCTTTTCTTAGTATGCTTTCATGTTTTATGGTTCCTGATTACCTTACCATCTTTGCAGTTGAAGCCTGCCAAACTCAGATGTCAGAACCTGCTCTATGTGATGATCAGTTGGAAAATTCAAATAATTGTGCTACATCTGATTTGCCTGCACCTGAAAAGTTACTCTCTGCACCAGAAGGACCTCTTGATAAACCAAGTGATTTGCTGGGCAAGTCTACCCCAGACAAAGAAGTACTAGAAGAGAGCGATGAAATTGATGCTGGATCCAAACTCATTTCAGGGAAAAAACGAAGTATAACTGAAAGTACTTTAACTATAGAGAGTATAAACTCAGTTGAATTATTTGGAAGGCCTAGATCGAGGAGAACTGCAGATTCAGTTCCTGATGATGATGACTTGTTGTCTTCTATTCTAGGTAGCAGCATTTTTAACTCTAACAAAACTATTACCTGCCTTCTAAGAATTTACTAGAATAGCATGGATTGTTGTTCATAACGTTCTCTTATGAATGATATAATCTTTCATTGCTTCAGTTGGAAGATCTTCCGTTTTCAAAATGAAACCGACACCTCCTCTTGAAGTAGCGTCAATGAAACGTGCACGATCTGCACCAAGATCTAGTGTCACCAAGAGAAAAGTGCTTATGGACGATACTATGGTCTTACATGGCGAGTACGTTTCAATGTGTTTCTAGTGCTCCTTACTCTTTTTGAGATCTCACTAACTTATATTTATTGCTGGTTCTTTTCTCTTGTATTTGAATTTTGATAATTATCACCATTATTCTTCTTGAACAGTCAATATAAAATGTCTACTTATTTGAGCTCTCTACTGTCTATGAATTTATAAATCAAATTTTGTTTACAGAATTCATGCACTTGGAATTTTCTGTACTTCCATGTTTATCTTGCATCAATGTGTATTCCTTCTCGAAAGCATCTTTTTGTTTTCTTCTGTAGTCAACAAGTTTTACATTAGTGGCTTTTATTTACGGTATTAAACTATCAGTTACTTGCTGAGTGTAGAATATGACGATCTATTTGCAGTATGACATTTTTTTTTTAATTATGCATTTTGAATTCTGGCTCCTTTACTTAAGTACTGATTTTACTTTTTTCCCCTATCAAGTACAATACGGCAGCAGTTGGTAAATACTGAAGATATACGTCGCATACGCAAGAAAGCGCCTTGCACTCGCCCTGAAATTTCATTGATTCAGAGAAAGTTCTTGGAAGATGATATCTTTAGCGAACCTATATTTACTGGTGAGAGCAAAGTGCTGAAAATTCATTTATCTGCGTGTTTTTGTTGTGTCAAGTAGGAAAGAAGAATTTCAACTTGTCAGTTATTACGATGGGCCTGAAAATCCATGATATGCTTCAGGGTTGTAAAATACAGGTAGGAAAAGAGGGAGAATGATAAGTTGTGGTGTTTAAACCACATCTAATTTGCTACTACCCCAAGAGGAGGAAAATTTATAGATACAACTCAAAATATATCTCATCAAATTGGATTTGCTTTCATTGAGCAAAGTTGTAGTTGTTCTCAATGTTTGTCTAATCTTGGGCATTCTCAGGCCTTAGTGAGGACATGGATGACAAGATTTATTTGTGATCTATACTATATTTGTGCATCTATGTCTTGATTCTTGAAATCAGTCTTCTTCTGCTAGTGGAGGCATTTCTAACAAATTGATCGTAACTTTAGTACTTTATAAGTTCGCTAATTGATGGTTTGCCTTTCAGGTATCTCGGGTGAGTTGGCATCTATGCACAGAGAAACATATGATCTAAGCAGTATCGGGATTTCTGAAGGTGCGGAAAATCATTCATCATCTGAACTAGCTAAGAATTCAGAGTGTTATGTTAAACCTAATATTGCCGAAGGTGGAACTGAAGGAAGCCCTGTGCCTGTGATTCTTGGAAATGATGAGAAAGCACGATCTTCTGGCATTCCTAATCAGACTGATACTCATCAGGGTGAATACAGCGATCTTAATGCTCAGCAGGATAGCTATGCTGTTGATGATGTACCTCAACTTCTGCAACATGAACTTTTAGATGGGACCACTGAAATGGAAATTGACAGAGTTAATATTGAAGTTGCTAATGCAGCAAATCATTCTGTGCTTAATGAATTCAGGGCTGCATCCCCTATTGATCTTGTTACTGGTAACATGACAGCTGGGGTGGTAACCAACACCATGGATGATTCCATGTTAAACAATGTAACATGCCTTCTACCTGATCAAAAGATGAGCACTCAACCTGGGGAGGATGCTTCTGAATTGGATACGAGAAATGGCGAAATATCCCATCCTACTGAAGTTTTAGAACATGATGTTGAAGGCATCATAGCAACTGAAACTGTGTCAAAAGCAACTGATGAGTTATTGTTAGAAGAAAATAAAAACGATACTTTAGTTGAGGTTAGTATGCGAGAGTGCCCTTCACCTGCTGAAAATGGAACAGATTTTCTTGCAACTATACAAACTGGTGAGTCTGTGAATGATGCTCAAAATTCATATGAAACTGGAAACGGTGAGGCTGGTGTAGCAGATGCGACTCAAGTTGAGGGTGCACTCTTGGATCATGATGACAAAGACACCATCAGCAAGGATAAGGAAGAATGTAAACTGGATTCTACATGTTCAGAAAAGGTTGATATGGCTCTGGAAAATGCTTCATTAATTGATGCAGATAATCAGACTCTGAGTTATTTAACACATGTAAAACCTTCCATCGATCTAAAAATTTTAGAGATTTTTCCTAATTGGTGGTGATAGATATCCTTGTATGTATTCAATTAATGCTTAACATTATAGCAGAAAGCCAACAGTAATTGAGATTTGAGGTAGTATATATACATGCATTATGCATCAAAATGGGTTTTTCTTTCCTTAAGCAAAAAACTATATTTTGAAATATATTTTAGCATCTCTGCATCTGTCGAATATAACTTTGGTTAACATTTGAGAATTCTCATTACTCTTTCATTACTCAACTTTATAATCATCTAAATGACTATTTGGCCTGTGGATTGCAGGAACGTGAGGATGTTGCGGTTGCAAATGATACAGGTTTGTTCTTTTTTCTCTGTTTTGCTTCGCTTGAGTCTCACTGTTGTCAGGTATTTTGAAAATCATATTTATTTATTTGGGCTCGACTTGAGTGCTTTCGACGAAATGGTTTATGCTTTAGATGTAAAATTTTCATTTAATCTGTTAACTACAGGTAGTGTGGACCATAGTTAGGACCACAGGAAAATGTTAATATTTATTAGAAATCTGTCTTTTGTATACTTCAATTTATGCCTGAATCAATCTTGATACTGCTATTGGGTTGCTAAATATTTTTTATCTTTCCTTCCAGAATTTCTAAATGTAGATGATACTGAGCTAGGTGATGATGATGATGGCATGCCATGTGGTGATGAAGGTCTTCTTCTTGAAAATAGTGGATGGTCTTCTCGTACCAGGTTTGTGAGCTACATCCAGTCGATCGTTTTACAATTGATTACTTTTTCCTTTAGTTTCAACATTAATTAAGAATTACTTTTCGTATTATTTCTAATGGCTGAATAACTCAAATGAGGCTAGCTCACATCCTGATGTTTGGTCATACCTTTTCTTTCAGGGCTGTTGCCAAGTATCTCCAGAATTTATTCGAGGATGAAGCTGTAAATGGACGTAATATACTTTCTATCGACGGTCTACTGGATCGTAAAACAAGAAAAGAAGCATCGAGAATGTTTTTTGAAACACTGGTATGTCCACTAAACTTAACTTTCAAGTAACTTGTAAAGCACCTAACACTATCATCTACTCATTTAATGAAGAACGGGATATTTGCAACTACTAGAAACGAAGGATGTCAAACTAGTTAATCAAAATGGTTAAGATTCAAAGTAAGAAAGGGATTATGAATCTTAATCATATGATTAACTAATTTTCCATCCTTCGTACCAAGCAAGGCCTAAACCTTGGGAGTAAAGTAAAAAACTTCATTTTATCTCCCTTTTCTTACGTGACAAGGCATTACTTGGTTTCGGAAAATGAGAATACACGGGCATGTAAAGAAATCCCATCATTGTAAGCCTGTCGTTCATGCATATGCGTACACAAATTTTGCACTCGTACTTTTACATGAAGGATACTCCGACATTAAAGCGATACAGAATCAAATAATAAGATTGAATCTTAAATAAGAGTTGAAAGTAGGAAGCAAGAACGTTTTCATGATCTGGTCATTTTATCTTTGACGCAGTCCTAGTTAGTTTGGTACATAACATGCGAGAAAGTAAAAAACTTATCCTCATTGTTTCCCGGTGTTCGGTTCGCCAATCCGCAGGTTCTTAAGACAAGAGACTACATCCATGTAGAACAGCGGAAACCCTTCGACAACATCTGTCTAAAGCCTCGACCGAAGCTCATGAAATCAAGTTTCTGATCCGTTTCATACGAAAGCTGTCTCGGATAGAAGTTCTTTGTTGCATTTCTAGTTCTGATGCTCAGGCTCATCCCTAGTAGGTAATTTATTTTGTTTCAAACTGTTATTTTTTCTTCATCTTTCTAATCCTAGTTGTTTAGCCTCATGTAATAGGGTAGCTTAACTGTGGGGTAGGGATAGCACATGTCCTAAATATGTTTGATTGTCTGAAGGTGGATAATAATTTTTATGTATATATAATCTGTAAAATATACCTCAATTTGCAGTTGAAGATGCTAATTTCTTTGTTTTGACTCCAGTTTGTACATTTCTTTGAGATTCTTATGAATTGCAGTGTTAAATTTTTTATTAATATAATTTGTTGTGACTAGAGACTTGGATTTAGCTGTAATTAACTGGGTAAATACACATGTTTGGATTATTATTATTATTATTATTATTATTATTATTATTATTATTATTATTATTATTATTATTATTATTATTATTATATTGTGTTTTTATAATAAATAGTATTAGCTTTATGTATGTACATTTCCCCCCTTATAACATTAATTTATGTAAACAAAAATTATTCTTTTAATATAAACTTGTAATTCATTATTATTATTGATACATTTTAGGGTTTTATATTATATTATATGTTTATAAGATTTTTGTCAACCATAGTAATTATATTTATTTAATGTTATTTTTATAATGATTAAAATTATAATATGTATATCTTAATGGTGCTTATTGAGCGAGTCAATTGTGAGTTAAGAGTGTTTGATTCGTCTTGAAATTCGATTCATATTTGTTTAAAACTATTAGGATTATAAAAAAATAAAAAATTAATAAATTATTTGCAAATTTATTAAATCAAATCTGATCTTATTTGATTTAACTTGATCAAATTTTGAATTAATTTAATTTAAATCAAACATTAATCAGGTTTTAATAAAATCAAGCTTAAATTATTTACAAACAATTCAATTTAATTAATCCTAGCAAAATTAATCAAGCATACTTTAATTACACCGAATATTATTAAACTTTATCAATTAAACCATTGATTTTAAAAAATAAACTTTATCTATATCATTCTAGGCATACCGATAGAATCTGTCCACATTATAAATGAAACTAAAACTGAAGCTTAGTGCTAAAATAATATCAATTACTAAATTCAGTCTGCTCCAAGATGATATCATAATCTGTAAGTGTTGCAAAACCTTGGAAATTATATTTCAAACCTGGAATTTTATGCTACTTATCAGCATGTTAAATCAAAATGAGAATTCGAGTCTCAAGGTACAACACCTTGTAGCATATTAAGAGGATGGGGGGATTTCCAGTAACTTAAATCACACCATCAAAAACTTGGCAGTATCCCCCTATCATTCTGGACAAAATTTTACATCACAGCTACCTAGTTTTATGCATGGTTGAAGGTACAATCCTGTTGCTCCTGGGCAGCAGAACCTGGTTTCAGTAATTGATGAGGAGAGGTTTCAATGGGAAGGCTGCTACTACTCGTATCAGCAGGAGGCAAACACCGTTTAGAGAAAAATGTGGCAATACTTTTATGTCCAACACCCTTCTCTGTTGGTCAGTCCGGAGAATAAAACAAATATGTATGGATCAGTTGAAAGAAAATTAACAAGTAAACTAGTTGAGACAAACCAGATAAGATGCATAAATACCTGGTGAAATTGGCATGCCAAGCTTCACTAAGATGTCTTTCTTAACCTGCAAACGAAGAGATCATTCAGCATTCCATGTAATCATCTTCTTTGTTTGGAAAGCAGTTGATTTAGTAAACTAGGTGCAGGGTGATATCATAAGGGCGTACACAATGACCCATGATTAAAGGCAAGCATTGAATATTATGTAATCATCTTCTATGTTTGGAATTAACTGAAAGAGAAATGAAATGAACTGAAATGAAAGATATGACAAAAAAGGAACATTCAGCTTAACTAATGGTTCCCTGTCTATAACATCCATTCTTCTGGGTATTAGAGGACACAAACCTGCCAACGATTATCACAGAAATTGGAAATTTCTCGCACTTTGTCTTTTAACTGAGACTTTGGAATTGAAGGAAGTTTTTCTTGCAAAGACTCTAACAACCTTCTCATACCATGGGAGCATGACTGGATTGTAGATACCTATCAGCACCAGGAAACAACAGCAGTTTAGTACTGGCATTTTTAGAGGAAAATTAAAATTCCAAGCTCCCAATATATCATAATATCAAACATGATAAACAATTGACATTTTACATTAACACTGATTACAATTGCAACTTACAATAAGAGGCAAATCTGAGTCCGGAATTGGTGATAAGGCTGGTGTTGCACCAACCTTCCCACTTGACATACAAGCTTCTTGATTGTCATGTTCCATGCTATCAATCGATATCTCTACAGATGGGCCAAAAGGGTATGCCCGCATGCTCAGAGCTTGCAAGCATGTCTGCTCCAATTTAGGGGTACCATTAAGATCTTCAGCCAATAGAAGTGATGTCTTTTCATGCAGTAAATTTAATAAGATAAATGGTTGATTTTTTCGAAGTGCATGCTCAGTTAAACTGTTCAGATACTTCTGTTGCCGAAGCAATGCACCAAACTCCTCATCTTGCCCGTCTTGCTCACTAATATGGGAAGTTTGGGTCTCCACAACTGGAACATCAGATTCCATCCTGTCAACTTCTACACCCTGCATATAAGTCTCAAATAAGCACTTTGATTCTGGGTTTTTTGCATAATGGTAGGTCATTCTTTTTTTGTAGAATATCTTCCAAGCCAGTTTTTACCTCATTTTCCGATAGATATCCGTCTGGTACAAAAAAACCATCTTCACTTTCATCTTCATCATCAGCTTTACAACATCCTTCGTCAATTTCCTCCTCTTCATCTTTATCGCAATCCGAGAGGCTTTCACCAGGCTCCTCCTGTTAAACGAAAATGTTATTTTCAGGTTTACATCTAATTTTCAGTCTGAATAGAAAACTTACAATACCTCCTCCCATTCTTCGTCACTATCCACATCATAGTCTAAATCAGGGTCCTTCCTCCATGGGCATCGAGGTCTCACAACATTACTGATGATACAACAAAACCACAAATTATCAATTTAATTATGAAAATGAAAGCAAAGTGACTAAATGACATCAAATAACATTTTCCCGATCATTATCACCATTGCCTTTTAATATAATTTCATAGTCTCATTCGAACTCGTTAAGTTTAATCCAAGGTTACGAAAGTGTGCAACCGATAACTCCTCTCAATTTAGGTAATCGAGCTATAAAACTGAGAAGGAAACACAGGTAGTAGATGTAAAACCATCCATTCTGGTTCTATATTGGTTCAAATAAATTGCTTAGCCAATTCCACACATATTGATATAACAATGAATTCTTTTATATTTAACAGTGAACCTTCCAACTAGATACTAATTTTCTAGGCTGAATATTTAGAATAAATGAAGCAAAAACAAGAAATAGGAGCCTACCTTTTCTTAGGCCAAATACCATAAAATGCAGGTCTGTTGCTTTTATCAAACTGCAATAATTGTTTTCTTACAGGGCACTTCTTAACATCATGAACCGAAACATCAGCATCATTATGGCAGGATCTATCATCGGAATTCTGTTCTTCCCAGCCATCTACAAGCATTTTTACACTTGAGTCATCATTGGATAACCCTTTATTGGCAGTTAACTTGAGCTCCTTAAACAATTCTCTCTTAGGTTTCATACGCATCCCCCAACACTGTTTTTGATTTGAACGAAGAGAATAACCTAAGTGACGCCAAGAAGATAAGTGCAACCTGAGAATTAAAATGGTAGGATGTTTACATGACATATAATAGAACCAACGCCTGTAAAATCATACGAGTGATAGAAAACAAAGAAACCCACTTGCGAAGAACATCGGTATTAGCTTCTTCTTTAGATGAAAGAGCCATGTCCATGCAGAGGGTAATTGTTTCAGGCACATTTTCAATTTTTTGGGAGGATGGGCAATATATGGTTGGCTTATTGTTTTCCTCAATCTGGGGTGGTGATGTTTTACATTTTTTGAGGAAGCGTTCCATAACTGAAGCTTGCTTTTGTACTGAAAGTTTCTTTTTATGTTCAGCCTCTTCCTTCTCACGTCGTCGTTGTTCTCTCTCAGCTTCCTCTTGCTGTTTTCGCAGCTGCTTCCTCATCTCAGCCTCCTCTCTTTCACGGCGCTTTTCATCCTTTTCTGCTTCATCCTGCAAGCGCTTTTTCACCTTTTCCTGAAACAAACTACGCTCATGAAAATCTAAGAAGTAAAAAGTATTGTAACTACAAATAACATACCCAACAGAATCACTGTCCTGGGAATAATTCAGATTTACACATTCAAATATCACAGTCAACACTAAAGATATAAGTATTTGATAAATAAAAAAAAATCAATTTCACACATGTGAGAACTATGAAATTTTGCACATACGTTTTGCAACTTTTCCTTCTGGAGTTCACTGTCCGCTTTCTTCTTCTCCTTCTGAATTTCCTTTTTAGTTCTCTCTAGTTGCTTTATTAACAATTTTTCTTCTCGGTTTGCTCCATTCGCAGCCCTATGGCAACAGATAAAACATTTACTGTGAGTAAAATAATTCAAACATAAAATCTGTAGAACCGTACAAATACATACATCTCAGCACCAGTCTTCTGCAACATGCTACTCATTAACAAGCGAATGTCTGCCTCACTTAATACTTTGCCTAATTTTTCCGATGCTTTCCGGATATCATGCTGGTAGCTATTATCATTCTCTGTCTTTTGTAACAGAGTTAACATTGCTGAAATGAACAACAAATATCATTAGCTACTTGAAGCACAAAATTAAGGCATTACAATTGAAAAGCTGTTCATCCTATTCCATGCAAGAACATTTGCCAAAAAATTAAACATCAAATAAATTCTTATCTTTACCAATATGAATATCAATTACACAACATATTCACTAGTTAAAAGCAAAGCACATGTAAATATGCAAGAAACATGGTCATCAGGGCAATCCAAGAGAATCAAATACCAAAGAAATAAGAGAAATTTATTCTTATTACCAGAAACAGCAGTAATCCTCTCATTAATCCTCTTCCTACATGTACGCCGAGCTTTTATTGTGACCCTCTCAGCTTTTGGTATCCACTTTGCATCTCTGGTCTATAAGATATATGTAATTGTGCATGTAAATAAGTTAATACAAAAAGAATGAAAATAAAGAACAAATTCTGAAGAAAAATAATACCTCCCAACACCAAAGAGAAGAGTGAGAATCATCCTCCAAAACATCAGCTTCTTCATTACCCAATCCATATTTCACTCTCTGCCCTACAAGTAGCACGGCGCTTTTCACCGCCGCCGGACTCACATTTCCCATTGTGTCCTTCACCTTCTCATGAATTGCCTCCACCAATTTCGACAGCGGCAAGTCGCTCTCCTCCATCACGATCGCCACCACTGAATTCAAAGCGCAACCGGAGTCGATCAACGCCATGTCGTACCCCATTCCGAAACCCGATCTCTGCTCCATCATTTCTCTGTAACACACAAAAAGGCCCTCCATTTCTTGTTCCAATCCCTTGATCCGGGCCTCTCTTTGTTCGCCGCTCAGGGTCTCCGAAACCCATGAAACCCTCTTTCGCTTCCGGCCCTTCTTGTGCTGATCTTGACCATCCATTTTCAGGGCTTTCGGATCATCATCCACGTCGATTATCGGCACAGAAGCCTCCATTGTAACCCAGACAAACCAAATCCTAACCTAGAAAAAGGAATATGGAGCTAGATTTCTGGAGAAAGAAGACACGGACGGTCGCTGCTAATAAAAAATTAAAATTTTATTTTTATTAATTTTTTTCTTCATCGTTTTTCCCGCCAATGAAATTTTGGCGCCTTAATGTTTCGGGTGAGCGGTCGAAAGTAATAACGCCTCACTAATTTAAAACGACGGGTACTTGAGTGGAGTTATGGTGAAAATACAAGAGAAGTCCCTATAATAAAGGATCGATTGAAATTAATCCCCTTATTATTAAATAATCTTAAAGACAGGTTCCTCTAATACATGAATTTTAATTTTTTATAATTTTATACATGATATTTCGTATAATTTATAATTAGTTTAAGGGCCCTTAAATCCTTAAATTTTTAAAAAACAACAATAAAAATTACTTTTATTATTAATTATCAATGTTATTTTTTATATTCGAAAAACTAAATTAATTAAATATTTAAATTTATAGATTAAATCGATTAAATCATTTAATCATTTTTAATCACGAAGACTTAATAATTTTTTTACCATGTACTACTGTCATGTCATGCGAGGTATTACAATTTTGGATTATTACTTTTATAAAAATAAAGTAAATTATATGAAATATCATTAAATTATAATATTTATATCAAAAATATCTCTTAATTATAAAATAATATTATTATACTATTAAATTTCGTTTTTAACTCCAATCTAAATAATTCATTGTATTATAAAATTATATCGTGAGATAAATAAAATTAAGTTCAATTATAATTTTATTTGTATACTGTTTACGTTAGATTATATCAAATCTTTAAGTTAATTTGGTAGTTTAGTGAAAATCTTTTATCTTATAGGCTCTTGATTTTAGCCTTTAAAGAGATGTTACAATTTAACGTTAGAGTGCTTCTATTGAAGAAAAATAAAATTCGATAATATAATAATATTATTTTATAATTCAACAATACTTTTGATACAAAAATTAAAATTCAATGATATTTTATATAATTTACTAAAAAATATAAAAATATTTTTATTTTTTAAAATATCAAGCGATAATATCGTGACACAACATATACACTAACTAATAAAGTAATTATTTTACTTAATTCATTTGAGATTTTTTTAGAAGATTCAGTACGATCACTCTTATTACATACACCGACGGCCGGCGTGGCGGCCGGTGGTTCCAGACGCGGCCGGTGACTCTCCCGGCGACCAGAAGCGAGAGAAGCCGAGAGCTTTGTGAACCTTTGATTCTGTTTCTATTATGTTAGAATGAAAATAAAATAATTAAGGTCATAAGAGGGGCCTTTATATCAAACATGAAACGACGTCGTTTTGGCGCCGGTTCATCAGGCCCAAAACGACGTTGTTTTAGGTCTATGTACCTGGCTCCAAACCCGGTCCAGGCTCCGACCCGCGTCCTAACCCGCTAAAATGGGTAAATCGCACCCGAGGTCCTTCATGTCCCAGCGTATCTCCATTTCGGTCTTCCAGTTTGCTCAGCCTTCGATTTTGGTCACTTGTTTTACAATTTAACCATATATTTTTATATTTCTTTTAATTTTGCCCCTTTATTTCATTATTTTACTTTATACTAACCCTCTATTCTTATTTTCTTGCAGAATTGGTCCCTATTACTCAATTATTACCATTATATTCGTATTATTACTATTAATCTTTGTATTTTATTTATATTATTATCATTAGTATTGTTACTATTATTATCATGTTTTTATATTTATATTATTATTATTATTGCTGAGATACATTTTATTACTATGTTATTTATTATTAACGTTTATTATAACAGGTGCTATTATTATTATTATTATCATGATTGTTAATATTTTCACTATTAGTATATATACATATATACTATGTCAATTATTACTGTCACATTATTTTATTATTATTTTCTTTATTTTCAGTACTATATATTATGCTGTTGTCATCCATATCATATATTTTTATTATTTCCTTGCGTTATTTTCTTTTTATTATTATGTCCACTAATATTTTTGTTATGTGAATAAAGTTTAAAGGGATCACGTTATTAAATATCGAATTCATATTTTTCGATCATATAAAATATTTTGTAACTGATAAGTGTCGATTTCGAGCGTCGTAGGGGTGCTCATCTTTCCCTACGCGTAACAGACTCCCGGACTCAACTCTGGTTCGCAGACCTTAAATGGTGCTCCAATCACACCGGTAAAATGATTGGTGACGACTCCCCGGACCAAAAACGGTGATTACATATATATTTATTTTTTATGTGATGTATTTAATTTATTTGACATGTTTAAGTTGTATGATTGAAATATTAAATTGTTAATGCGATGACCCTAAATTCAGTCGTAAGCGAGATCAATTCTAATGCGATGGTGGTGATTCGGTTTAGGTGCTTCTTTAAAATAAATGTACACATCCAATTAAAAATTAATTCGATATCACTTTAGCCCCAAAAATTTAATATTATTAAAGCAATAATTATCAAGGTACCAATTTTGGACAGAGTGAAAGTATCAATCTTTCCCCATCCGTAACTGACTCTCGAATTTTAATTTTTTTAAATATCTGATTTTATAGTATCTAATCTACCTAAACGACCGATAATGACTCCAATTTTATAAAACATATTTTTTAAATCGAAAACCCCATTCGAAAAACATCATTCTTCAAAAATGTTTTCTAATAAAAAAATTCAACGACACTAAATATGAATTTTTTATATTGCTACAGTTCCTTTGTCAAAAACAAATTATTTTAACATATTGCATAGATAAGTGTAAATAAATATTTTAATTGCAAATTGCAAAGGGAGAAAGAGAGATCGACGATAAGGATGTTCAAAACCTACGTAATAGGTATTCAATAGTTTAATAAATTTAATATCAATATTTTTTTATCTTTTATTTCTATCTTTTATACTTTTCTAAAAAAGTTATAATAAAAAAGTAAAAAAAACTATTTTTTCATTTTCTAAATATCATTTTTAAATATTTATAATTAAACACGTTTTTTATTTTTATAAAAAATAAAAATAATTATCTTTAAATTTTTAAAAGATACAATTTTTGGTTACCGGTATCACCATTTTTTAAATAGTGATTATAGTAGTATCTGTTCTAAAATATAATCTCCACCATTTGATATTGATCGCTCAATCACTCTGTTGGCATCACCGATGCTCGAATCCGTGACTTCTAAGAACAACAATCGTTTCTTTAACCACTTGGGCTAAAGAGTTCGTACTACCGATATCACCACTTAATAAAAACTAAAATCCCGTTTTCAGTTGTTTTTAAGCAATCAAAAACAATTTTTTAAATGCTTTAACTTAACTATTTTAATCACGTCATCCGCGATTATTTATATTTTGTGTACATCCTACATGCTTCCGGTGAGCCAAGGGACGTGAAATAACTTACTAACCAGGAATGCAATCCAAAGCAAACAGCCTACGGACATCTAAACAGACAAATTTATAATCCTAAGACAGGGAGATTAAGCAGAGTTATATGTACAAAGATTTATTTTCTTTCAGTTTTAATGTTTTGGTTGGAATTTAACTCGTAACTTACCCAAATTTTGTTATTTCTCCTGCAAGAAAAACAATGATTGTCCAAAATTTAAATTGAGTAATAGTTTATATTAAAATCACATTTTTTTTCTTATCATTTATATGATATTGCATCAGAATTCTTAAAGATGTATAGCTTTTGGTTTATACTGATCTCATAAAATATACTCTCTAATGAGAAATTTGAATATGATTAACGAAAACTTATAAATAAATTCTAAACTTTAAATTATAAAATCTATTATCGTACTTTAAAATTTAATTATAAACCTAAAGAATTTAAACCCTAAAATTTATATATTTATTTATATCCAATCTAATATTTTCCCTAAAAGTATAGGTCTATCTTCTAATAACCAATATATAAAATATTTTTGTTTATATAGAGTTACATTTTGCCTATACTCCCCATTTGAAATGCACATCCACAAGTACGTCCCATGTGTGATAAGTTTGTTAAACAAAGCTAATGTTTATGTTGGGCAATCCTAGCCGGCTAGCCCTATGACTAGTAGGATGGGTAGGTCAAAAGTGATACCCACAGGCCATAGCCAGGGTAAGTGGTAAGTCTAAGAAGATGGCTGAAAGGCAAGGGTGTGGGGGAGCAGGAATGATGAAAATGAGTAGATGACCGAGAACATTTATTTCACAGTGGGGTAATTAACAGCCTTTTACACTAACAAATATGTATTGTATGGTAGGTTGTTAATTACCCAAAAAATAATTAACAGCCTTTTACACTAACAAATATGTATTGTATGGTAGGTTTGATGCAGTAAATAAGAGGATTTTTGGATTATAGAGAGTAAACAATACTTCAGTTGGTTGTTCAAAAAGCTTTTCAAGTTGATAAGTGTGATAGTGTCGGTCTTAACTGCAGGCAGAAGTCTCCCCACAAGAAAAATCTGGAGAGACATCCGTGAATCCAGGAAAGTAGTAGCATGACATAAAGTGGTATGTTTTGGCATGCATATCCCTAAGCATAGGATGATTACGTGGATGACAATTTTGGACAGGCTTCCTACGAGGGTACGGTTGGCTCGAATAGGGATAGTTGATGAGGAAGGTTGTATTTTATGTAATGGTTCAGTTGAATCCAAAGACCATTTATTCTTTGATTGTCCATTTTCCAAGCAGTTTTGGAGATTTAGTCTATGTTGCTGCGGCATACGTCGGGAGGTCTTGAACTGACCTGAGGAGCTCTTCTGGGTGTGTCCAGGTTCAAAGGAAGGTCAGTTGCCGCTTTGATCGGGCGACTTGTATGGCAGGCTTCTCTATATTTGATATGGGAAGAACGTAACCGTAGGGTTTTTCGAAGAGTACAGAGGTCTTGCACTCAGTTGTTTGATTGTTTAAAGGATATTATACGCATTCGTTTACATCATAAAAATATTAGGATACGAAATGTGCAAGCGATTTATTAATTACTTGGGGGATTAGTTTATAAATGAGTAATAGTTTTTACTGCTTTTTTTTTTAGATTAATGAATTACAAAGCTTATAAAAAAATATGAAGGTGAAACACCATGTGTTGGATTCCTTTCTTGACGGTCAAACGTACACTGGTTGGAGAAATTATTTTATGGACCGGTTCCACCACATCATCCATGATCCTTAAGAATAAAAAACAAATCCACGTCATCATTTTTTACACATCATCTGCACACTCATAATTTTAATTTCCAAATCATCTCTCTAAATAAAATATATTAAAATTAAAAAAAAAAGATGACGTGGATTTGTTTTTTATTCTAATCTCGAAACCCTAAACCCTAACCCTAACCTTAACCATAAACCCTAACCCTAACCCTAAACCTAAGCCCTAATTAAAAAACAAATCCACGTCATTATTTTTTTTAATTTTAATATATTTTATTTAAAGAGATGATTTGGAAATTAAAATTATGAGTGTGAAGATGATGCGTAAAAAATGATGATGTGAATTTGTTTTTTATTCTTAAGGATCATAAATGACATGGTGAAACCGGTACATAAAATAATTTCTCCACTGGTTGGCTTAACTTTTTTGTACCAATCTCCTTCACTCTCTCTTTCTCTGCAACACTTTTATCTATTTGTTTATTTAGGGTCTGTTTCCATCCCACCCCTTCACAATTATCACCTCCAGATACCCGTATTCATGATGTATGTGTACTGTATAAATACAAATGTAATCTTCCACGTATAGCATCGTATGTCAAATTAGGTTAAACCTGGCATGCAAAGAGAATTTTTCATTACCCAACTGTTAGTTTAAATAGTAAATAGATTAATATCATATAAGTATATTTTGAGTTTAAAGTATTATATATATAAAACAATTAGGTGTATAATATATACTGATTTAAAGATGATGAATTTAAAAACATTTTTTAGATTCATTAAAAAATTTAAAAATTAGTTTATATAATTTAAAAAATTAAAATCAAATATATAAAGTTTAAAAAATTTAAAATAGTTATATATTAACATTTAACTTTATATATCCGTCACTAAATCTTGATTAGTCAAGGTTCACCGATAGTAAAAAAATTTCTAATTATATCCTTGTAGTTATTGGTATAGTTGACGGGTAGAATTTTTTTTTCCTGATCATGTTTTCACCGTGTTCCGTATGTTGAAAATTTCTAAAAAAAATTAATTTTAAACTTAATCTTTATTTCTATATCATAAATCCTAAACCCTACATCCTAAAAAATATATTATATCCCTAATTTTTTAAACCACAACTCTTAACCGTAAATTTTAACCCTTGATTCTCTAATTTAAAACGGGACATAAATAAAAGTATAAGAAAGAGAATGGCGATTTTCACCCATAGTTAACAACAAGAGCATCGGAAAGCGTAATGGAGTTTCCATTTAGATCCTTGAAACATTACATCTTCATCCCCAGTGTCCCTGAAAACTGAACAAAGAATTAAGTTTTTGGAGCATGAAATGGAACTCAAAATCAGACCCGGAGGACAAGGGTTAGTGTCCTAAGATAAGGGTGCAAAGTGCAAAACCCTTCTCCACTGACATGTATATATTATCTTTTAAAAGAATAACCCAAGATTCTCCTCTCCTCTCCTCTCCCTTTCCTTTTATTTTCAGTTTGCATTTGTAATATTTTCTTTCTCTGAAAATTTTGTCAGACATGCATGCATTATTGTTATGCGAGTTGCAGAGACAGAGACAGAACTCCCGTTTGTATCGGGGGAGCATCAGTTTGAGTCTGATGATTAAGGGGTTGGGGTAGAATAATAAAGGGTTCTGGTCTGGGTCTGTGTGTTTTCTCCCACTTTGTCAGACATATATACATCATGTTCTGGTACAGGTGTTTCTCGGCAAATAAAAGAGGAACAAGGCAAAGAATTCTTACAATTGTTTCAAATCTATATATCTATACACTGATGTTATACTATATAGTATATAATTAGTAAATATCCGAACCAAGTACTGGATTGACTAATCTCCTTCTAGAGCCACTTGTATCATAGTTATCCCAATGAAAAGCAACTTTTAACTTTATATCATTCTCAGAAGATAAGCTCAACTCGCCTGCATGGTCTGCAGACAAAACATCTTAGGATAGAGTCATTGTAAGGATGTCTCATGAATAATAAATTATAGAATCTAGAAAATGGTCAAATAAAGAAACCGATTGTGTTTATATTAGAAGATTTAGATTATAATATCCATAAGATATGTATGTATTAGGATATCCGTAAGAATATCTATAAATATTAATATATTACATTAAAGTTATTTATTTTAAATCAATATGAACCGGTCTAAGTGGTAAGTATGTTAATTTTTATTTAAATAAATCTCGAGTTTAAGACATATGTACAATAAGTTCTTATCGAGAAATTCACCCATCAAAATTAAATATATAATATTGACCCGTCTAAATTAATTAAGACAAGACTCTTAAAATAAAATAAAAAAAATACTTGATGTAAGATTTTAATATTGAAACATAAAAAATAATGAATTATTATCCATGTCTCATGCATGTTTAAGTGAAAATACATGAAAATTCAGTATTTAACATTAATTTCAACTGAGATATTAAATTTATATCAAAGCTCAGGCAGTCAGGCTTTTATAATATCTTTATAATGCATTAAACATAATTATTTCCTGAGAGAGAAATATTTTAATATAAATATTCATTTCCTTTGGAAGAGATGAATTCTCTTCAATGTTTTTTGACCTTTCTTCTTCCCTCTTTTCCCTTGTGCAGTTTTCCAAGGATGCTCTTCTCAGTTCTCACTACTTCCATCGTGCATGAACTAACTCCACATCTCCCTTTGCTTTCATCTTAAGACAAAATCCTACAAGCTTTTCGTTTCAATCTGTATGGCTTCCATGAACAACTGGTTGGCATTTTCTTTGTCATCTCAAGACCAAACCACGGTCCCTCGACTCGGTTTCAACTCAGACGAAATCGCCAGTTCTGGTGTGTCCGGCGGAGAGTGTTTCGATCTCACCTCGGCTCCTTCTCTTAGTTTACCTCCACCATTTGGGATACTTGAAGCCGTCAACAGAAACAAGCAAAACCAAGGTTTGGTTTGGTTTGATTAATATTATTACATTTGAAACCCTAATCTTTCATTTATTTTCTTACATATTTTTACTAAATGTTTTTTTTTTGGCTATTGCAGATTGGAACATGAAGGGTTTCGGTATGAACTCAGATGGAAACTACAAGACAAGTTCAGAGGTTTCAATGTTCATGGGGAGTAGTTCATGTAATAGCCAAAACCAAGAACCAAAACTTGAAAACTTCCTCGGAAACAACTCTTTCTCCGGTCAGCAACAGAGCAATCTCCCTGCTTGCACCGGTGAATACATGTTCCCCAACTGTTCTTTACAGCTCCCGTCGCAAGACACGGCAACAAATGCAAGAATAACCAACGGCGAAGACGACAGTAACATCAACAACATCAACGCCGGTAATAATAGTGGTGGTACTGCTACCATCGGTTTATCCATGATCAGGACTTGGTTAAGGAACCAACCGGTACCGACACAAGTGGAGACCAAAAACAGTGGCGGTGCATCACAATCTTTGTCTCTTTCCATGAGCACCGGCTCACAAACGGACTCCCCTTTGCCTCTCCTCACCACAAGCACCGGCGGCGGAGGAAGCTGCGGAGAGAGCTATTCCTCCGATAACAATAAGCAGCACCAGCAGCAAAAGACACCTACATGTATGGATATCACCCCAAGCGGTGCAAATGAAGCGACGCCAAGGAAATCTATTGACACTTTCGGCCAAAGAACTTCCATATACCGTGGTGTAACCAGGTTATTATATTTTATATGCATCAAAGCGTAAGAAAATCTTTCTTTTCTCCCTTTCTATTACATATAATATAAGGGTTTCTTCTGGTTTTTACAGGCACAGGTGGACTGGTAGATATGAGGCTCATTTGTGGGATAACAGTTGCAGAAGAGAAGGGCAAACAAGGAAAGGAAGACAAGGTATATATATATATATATATCATTTTTAACCTTAATATACACACGATTAATGCACTGGAGTTCCATTTTGTTTTGTATTTCATTATATTTACTGACTCTTGATTCCATTTTCTTCATTTTCATATGATCTGGTGTTGGGATTTCTCCATATACTTGCAGTATATTTGGGTAGGTGCAATACGATAAATGCTCTCCTGGGTTATCTTTGTTAGTATTTTTTTTTGAGAAACTTGGCCTATATATACAGGAGGGTACGACAAAGAAGAAAGGGCAGCTAGGGTTTATGATTTAGCAGCACTGAAGTACTGGGGAACCACGACAACAACAAATTTTCCGGTATGTTTCCACTTCATTTTGCTCCCCAAACTTATTTATAATGCATTGACTGCCTTTTTCTTTGTACATCTGGAATTATTCTTCCTCGGGAAAATGGATTCCTGTAAATTTTCTAACTTTTTCCCACCTTTTGAACGACAGATTAGCAACTATGAGAAAGAGTTGGAAGAGATGAAACACATGACCAGGCAAGAATATGTTGCATCTCTTCGAAGGTACTGTATATATACATATATGTATATGACTATATGTATTCTCTTTGTTGGATCAAATTAGAACTGTAGACAAGTTTTATTTATATGTTTCCTTGATGCAGGAAGAGCAGTGGATTTTCTCGAGGAGCATCCATCTATAGAGGAGTCACAAGGTAATTATATCAATAAGATTTGAATTAGATTCATGTTGTTTCTGTTTAACCAAACAAAGATGAAGAGTTGCTGGAAACAAAGACCTTTACTTGGGAACTTTCGGTGAGTCTTGTGTTTTTAAATTCGAATATCAAATTTATCGAATGCTATATCGTAAAATTTAATTACTTGTACTGAATGGTTCAATGTAGGTACGCAAGAAGAGGCAGCAGAAGCCTATGACATTGTGTAAGGAAGCAGGTTCACAAAGAAAGAAACTTTTATTCAAGCAGTCTGATTTACAATGGAAACAATACACATTATTTATACACAAACTTTAAGGGCTAACTACTCCAACTAATCCTGAAAACTAACTTCTGTTAGCTGTTAAGAGACCCTTCCAGACGTTTTGTTTGCAACAATCATCTGTGCACGCAGAACCATGCAAACCCATGTACACTTGCATGGCTAACTTCCAACATCCTCCCTTCTCTTCCCATTCTCAACTTCTGTTGTTGAATACACTCCTAATTTTTGTCGAAACATGTCAAAGTATCCTCTGGACAACGGTTTAGTCATTCCATCAGCTATTTGATAGCTTGCTGGAACATAGTTCACCTTCAACTTATTTGCAGCGACCTTCTCCCGTACAAAATGAATATCCAGCTCCACGTGCTTAGCTTTCGAATGGTATACTGGATTAGCGCTCATCGCAATGGCACTCGAGTTATCACTCCATATTATTGGAACATTCGCAAGTTGAATCCCCATATCACCAAGCAAGCTTTCGATCCATACTACCTCAGACGTTGCATCTGCCAATCCTCTATATTCCACTTCAGTAGTGGATCTCGAAACTACTCTTTGCTTTTTCGAGTTTCACTGTACAAGATTTCCTCCAAGATAAACACAATTCCCTGAAATCGATCGCCTATCATCGAGACTTCCACCTCAGTCTGCATCTGTAAAAGCCAACAATTGACAAGCACCAGGAGAAGGAGAAAACAACAACCCAAAATCTAGCGTACCATTCAAGTATCTCAGCACTCGCTTGGCTGCAGCTAGATGCAACTCACACGGATTATGCATAAACTGAGCCAATTTATTAACGCTGAACACAATGTCAGGCCTAGAATGACACGCATACAACAACCCTCCTATAAGACTCCGATACTCAGTTGCATCTTCCAGAGGACGCCCTCCATCACTAGTGAGTTTGAGAGAAGGTATCATCGGTGTAGGTGTTGGATTAGCCTTGTCCATGTTGTGCTTGGCAAGTAGCTCGAGAATGTACTTCTTTTGAGTAAGAAGCAGTGACTCACCAATCCGACTGATACTCATACCAAGAAAATAGTCGAGTTGACTAAGGTCTTTTAACGAAAACTTCATTCCTAGTTGTTGTATTACTTGCTCAATTGCCTCAGTGGAACCGCCTGTTACTATTATATCGTCCACATAGACAAGCACATATGTAAACTCACTCAATTCTTTTCTAACAAACAACGAGGCATCAGCTCGTGAATTCTGAAATCCAATGCTCACTAGATATTCCCTCAGCTTGGAATACCAGTTACGGGGTGCCTGTCTGAGACCATAGAGAGCTCGTTGCAGCTGGCACACAAGTTTTGAGCCATCTGATGCTTGTTGTTCAAAGCCTTCTGGCTGATCCATGAACACCAATTCATCGAGTCCCCCCATTTAAAAACGCATTGTTAACATCGATTTGTCTAAGAATCCACTTATTGTTGACAGCCAGTGTAAGCACCACATTAATGGTTGATTCTTTCACCACAGGACTGAAAGTATCTTTAAAATCTTGGCCACGTATTTGTGAGTACCCTTTAACCACTAAACGAGCTTTGTACCTCTGAACAGATTCATCAGCATTCTTCTTTATCCAGAAAAGCCATTTGCAGCCAACAGTGCTTCTCCCTTCAGGCATGGGTACCAACCTCCATGTATTATTTTTAACCAATGCATCGTATTCTGCCATCACAGCTGCCTTCCAATTTGGAGAGGAAAAAGCCTCCTGAACTGATGCAGGCTCAGTATCGTCGAGAACACACGCTGAGTACACTTTTGGTTTGTAAATTCTTACTTTGCTGCGAGTGACCATGTGATGAGTATTGCTAGGATTAGTCCTAAGAGAAATAACAGAATCTGGTTGACAGTCAATTGCAGGTACATCTAATTCTGGAGATGAAGGAACAAATTGCTCATTGACCGAAGCATTCATCCCTGAATTTGAGCTCAATGATTGTTCAAGTATTGGTTCATGAACCATTGGTTCTCCAGTGGACTGAATATTAGCATTGGAGGCATCTTCAATCTCAACCTCTGGTGTATTTGCAGCACCATTTGTACGTGCACTTGAAGCATGTTGGTCTAAAGGCTCACCATCCTCATATGACCCCACCACAGGGCTTATTTCACGCATCCGTTGAATACCAGATTGTTGATCATCTGTCTGAGGAACAGCACCACGAGCATCAGCGTCACTAGTGGTTAAAGCAGGCGGACTAGAAAAATAATCCCGAGTTCAAGATTGAAAAGAATCCATGCACACCCTAGTTGCTCCATCAACCACTGGAAACACTCCCGGTGACCTGGTAGGATGTGTATTTGGTGTGACCGATGAAGAATGTGAACCTGCAAAAGGAAATACTCCTTCATCAAACACAACATGACGTGAGATGTATACTTTACCATCCTTTCCCATGCATTGATATCCTCGATGGTTCATGCTATAGCCAAGGAATGTGCAGGCTTGTGATCTGTATTGCAACTTGTGCTTCTGGAATGCTTGAAGATGAGGAAAACAGTGACACCCAAAGACTCGAAGGACAATGTAGCCAGGAAGTTTGTTATGCAGCTTCTCAAAAGGAGAGAAACCATTCAAAACAGGTGTAGGCAACCTGTTGATGAGAAACACTGCAGTGCTTACTGCATATGACCAAAACTGAAAAGGTAAGGATGCTTGAGCCATAAGAACAAGTGCCATTTCTACAATATGTCTGTGTTTTCGTTCAACAATTCCATTTTGCTCAGACGTATGCGGACACACTAAGCGATGTTTAATTCCCAGCAGTTGTAGCACTGGAGATAAGCTTCTGTATTCGCCACCCCAGTCAGATTGTAGCTCCTTGACCTTGAGATTAAACTGAGTTTGAACCATGCTATTAAACAATTGAAAAGCTTGAACTGCTTGATCTTTTGATTTCAGGAAATAAACCCAATTGTATCTGGTGTATCCATCTACAAACGCAACATAGTATTTAAAGCCACAAGAATCGATATGAGCTGGTCCCCAAAGATCGGTGTAAACAACTTGAAATGGTGTTTCATAAACAGTATGTGAATCAGAAAATGGCATTTTGTGACTTTTACCTAGTCTGCATGGAACACAAACATTGCTAACTTGAGTTTTATTTGAACAAAAATTCATATTCATGAGTTTACACACTTGTGTAAGAGGTACATGAGTTGGATGTCCAAGTCTCTTGTGCCAAAGTTCATAGTCATTATTTGAATTACTAACTACATTTGCTTCTGGTATGCTGGATCTACTACTGCTATCAATGTTGAATTGGTACAAGCCTTGATTCTCCTTTCCTCTTAGTAGTGTAGCTCTTGATTGTTCATCCTTGACAAGGCAATCTTTTGCATGGAACTCAAAATAAACCGAGTTGTCTCTAGCACACTTAGACACAGATAAAAGATTTTTAGTAATGGATGGCACATAAAAAAGCTCTGTCAAAACTAAATCACAAGAAGGTGTTTCTATCACTGCAGTACCAGATTTAGAAATACACAAACCAGTACCATTCCCTACGACCAACTTACTTGGTCCATTGTAGTCTGCTGCAGTAGCTATCTTAGAGGCATCTGGTGTCACATGGTGTGTGACACCAGAATCTACTACCCAGCTTTCAGCTCCAGAAGTCGTTGGTCCATTGTTACAACAGGTAAAACAAGCATGTTCATTTTCAATCGTAGCAACATTAGCACTTACAGCTCCAGGAGCAGCATTTGTGGTTAAAACTCCTTGAAAAGCCTTATTGAATCTTTGCCAACACCTATCCACAGAGTGGCTAGTCTTGCCACAAAGTTGGCACTGAAGTCGCATTCGGCCACGACCTCCTCCTCCTCGATAACCTGATCTACCACCTGAATGTGAATGATTATAGACCTTGGTCCCCAGGCTGTTATCACCACTTTGCACATGAGCCACACTAGCCATGATTGGCAACATGTTGTTGTTGACATGAAATCCTTTAAGTTGAGTCTCTTTATCAACAAGAGTGGTTTTAACCCTCTCTAAAGAAAACGCAGGTTTACTGGAGGTGATGACCGCCATAAAAGATTGATACCCTACAGGCAAACCATTTAAAATGGTAGCAATATGCTCCATTTTAGATATCGAACTACCACAAGCTGCCAAGGCATCGCATATTTCCTTGACCTGCGTAATATAATTTCGCATACTTTCATCCCCTTTACGTAACGATCTCAGTTTGAAATGAAGACTCATAGCACTAGTCGTCGATTTGTTCGCAAAAAACTCAAGAACAGTAGTCCAGACTGCGGAAGCCGTCTCAGCCCCAACAAACTGAGGAAGTAACGCAGGACTGATAGTCGACAGTAGCCAAGAGGCTAAGGCACTGTCCTGAGCAACAAATATCTCTTAATCTTCATTAGCTATTGGTTCCCCATCATCATTCATTACCATTTCAGAAGGAGATTTCAACATACCTGTCAATAATTTCTCCAGTCTGTGACTACGCACAGTTAACAAAATTTGCTGCTTCCATAGCAGGAAGTTCATCTCATCAAGGACAATATTGATGCGTTTGTTGGTGAAGATCTTGGCATTCCTCGCGTGTTCACCATTCTCAGTCTGCATGACTCATACAAGAACCTTGACAAAGAAAGCTATCAAACGTTGTAACACAAAGAGTTGCAAGAAGAGACCACAACAAAACTAGGCTCCAAGATCGGCGGCGACTGATACCATGTAAGGAAGCAAGTTCACAAAGAAAGAAACTTTTATTCAAGCAGTCTGATTTACAATGGAAACAATACACATTATTTATACACAAACTTTAAGGGCTAACTACTCCAACTAATCCTGAAAACTAACTTCTGTTAGCTGTTAAGAGACCCTTCCAGACGCTTTGTTTGCAGCAATCATCTGTGCACGCAGAACCATGCAAACCCATGTACACTTGCATGGCTAACTTCGAACACATTGCAGCCATAAAAGTCAGAGGTCTGAATGCTGTGACTGATTTTGATATGAGTCGATACGATGTCAAGAGCATTTCGAAAGCAGCACATTGCCGATCAGTGGAAATGCAAAGCGGTTGAAAGATGTCGAGCATGCTGAAATGGCTTTAGATTTACAAAGGGCAGATGGTGCGGATAATTATGGCATGGTGCCGGCTGCATCACACCACGATTGGCCTGCCATTACGTTTCAACAAGCTCAGCCTTTTGGTATGCACTACCCTTACGGACGTGTTTGGTGCAAGCAAGAGCTTGATTCTGATTCTAATCACACTTTCCATGATCTTCATCAACTGCAACTAGGAAGCACACAACTTTTTTCAGCCTTCTGTTTTGCACAATCTAATGGTAATGGACTCTTCTTCGATGGAGCATAGCTCCGGTTTGAACTCTAACTCGGTCATCTACAACAATGGCGGTACCGGTGATGATGGTACTAATGGTAGCTACCAAGGCATCGGGTATGCTACCGGTGGAGGATATACCATCCCCTTGGGAACGGTAGTAGCCAGTGGCAATAACAGTAACCAAAATCAAAGCAATGGTTTGGGAGGTGACAGTGAAGCAAAAGCTGTGGGTTACGAGAACATGTATGGATCGGCTGATCGGAACATGTACTATGTTTCGCAGCAATCATCGACGACAGGCTGCATGACCATCTCAGCATGCAACAACTGGGTGCTGACTGCAGTTCCTACTATTGCACAAAGGTCTAGCAATATGGTCGCCTGCCATGGAACCCCAACCTTCACATGGAATGATACATAAGAAATGAAGGGGTTGATTAATCTTATGTATATCTGATTTCTTTAAGCTTAGATTTGATTTCCATCTTTTAAATTAACCCATTCAAGTACTGATTAGGAACATCTATAGGCTCTTTTGGGATGACATCATTTTGTTTGGTTAAATCTTGTAGCATTGCAGCATGAAAATTTTAGAGTTTAGTGTTCAATGGCTGAAGTTCAGCAATAGCAGTTGATTTTTTCAATTGCTATGAATTTTGGAAACTTCAGGTAAAGAAAATAGATGTTGGATCCTTGGATGGTTTGATTGTTATATTGATGTCAAGCTTTGTAATTCTGAATAAACTAACTCGTTATTCTTATGATATAGAGAATAAAAAATAATCTTAACTATTTATTATTATTATTGTCATATCTAACAGTTTAAAAAATATAAAAATAACTGAATTTTGTATAATATAAGGGGATCTTAATTCATATATATATTTGTTAAAATGATTTTAAGGGTTCACGGGTATTTAGGAATTGTATTTAGAAAAATAAAGTACATTAAAAAATATTTAAGAATTTATGATAAAATGAAAGATTCTGAGATTTTTTAATTATTTTTATTTTGATATATTTTAATTATATATTTTTTAAAGTTATCATGTATTGAACTTTACGTTCTAAAATTATCAAATAAACTTAGAATAGTTGTACCACCTATAAGTGACATCTTTAACATAATATCACTTGTAAATAATAATGTTTAAATTTATTCGATTCGATTGATCTAATCCGACTACTTTATAACCCGAAAATAACAAGTATTTTTCTAAAAAGTTACCAACCTAATTAGGTACCCAACCCAATTTTTTTAAACATGTCTCTTTACGAGGGACCAGTATACATAATTTCAAAATTGAGAGGGATTTAAGAGGTGTTTTTACCTTTATACATAAACCCTACTTATTCTATTTCTTTGCGGCCATCCCGTCCTTTCTTTGGCACTACTATTTATACTCCTCCGTCTTGATCTTTCCCTCGCTATTCTTCAAGATTTAACACCATCTTCCTTGAGGTTTTAGAGGTAAGAAACTACTATTTTATCGGCTTTTTAGTTTAATTTTTCAGTGTTAAGAGGTTTGATTTAAAAACTTGTTAAGGTTTTAGTGATGTCGATTGTTCATTGTTTTTAATATCATCTCAGATTACTTTCCTCATGGTGATTTTGCTAATTTGATAGACCGCCATTGACGCTTATAAGTTATGTTTCCTGTTTGAGATTAATTTTGTTTCAGTTTAGATGAAATTATATATGAATTAAAGTTGCGAACAACAAACTGAGAATATGATAAAGGTAATTTCGTACAGGATATGAATTTAATCTTCCCTTCTAGGGATTATGAATATTTGGAATTTTGGATGTTTCAGATTGATCTGAAACTTATTGCTTGATGTTCTGTTTCAAGGTTTTTATGGTGAAACTTGTTTATTGTTAATCATGACTGAACTGCACTCTTTAGGTTTAATATCAGTGTTCATCACTTTCAGCAGCTTTTGTGTACAAATTTTCGAATATCATTGAATGAAGTACTTGTTTCATCCTATAATGCAATAGGGTTCGGATGGCGTCTAGAGTTTCGCTAAAGAGCAAAGGCAAGGCTGGAAAGGGATCCAAGCGACCGGATAAAAAATCGAGTGCACAGGGCTTTAAAGAGTGGAGCACATGGGCTATTAAAAAGGCGAAAGTGGTAACTCACTATGGCTTCATTCCTCTGGTAATTATCATTGGCATGAACTCTGAACCCAAACCCCAACTTTATCAACTCCTTAGCCCTGTCTGAATCGCTTGCTTCTTTTCAAACCACCCAGGTCTTAGTTTCAACCCTATGTAATTGACTATCTGTCGAAACTATATGGTATTACTTACCAAATTTAGATACTTATGTTTTTATATGATGTTCTCTTTGTTCTTTTCTAAGCTTATGGATTAATAATTATGAATGGCACATTTTATGCTAATCCGAATCTTACTTTTTATGCATATGATTGAGATGAAGTTTCAATATGTTTCCTTCATATGCAACACTCCATGTTTTGTTCTACTCATTCTTGCCTTCTTGAACCTGCATCTAACTTAGCTAGGCATTAAAAGCATGGCGTTTTCTTTTGTTTTCTTATCTTGGTGTTTGCAATTTTAGGGAGATGTTTATATTATACTTGTATGTGCAAATGATTCGCCTTTTTCTATTCAGCATTGGCATTCATTTTTGGATTGTTCCGTTGCGACCATGCCTCTTTATCCTTGAGATGATTTAGGTCAGTTAGAGAATTAAATTAGTTTAGATTAATGGTGTTAATTGTTATATATTTAAGTTTTATTTTTAAAAGTTAACGTGTTAATCTAAAGATAGGGATGATAGATGAGTTTAGTTATGCGAGTTTGGCACTACATTCATCCCGGTTGAGACGAGAATTGTTGTGAGTAATGGGTAGATTTTAATTATGTTTTTTATGTGTGTGTTTTTAATGTTTTTAGATTTTGGTTTATTTTAAAATTTACAATAATTTTTAAGTTTGTAGACTCTAAACTCAGTTAGATTAGTTTGATAAAAGATTATTTATGATTGCATTTGAATTAATTGGTTTGTAAACTAGAATTTATGTTACTATGAATGTGCTTTAGTTAAACTAGTTATAGTTAATTAACTGTAGTTGAGTTTTTATCAATGTAAATATATATATGCACATAATCAATCTATCTTCTTTACAAAAGTTTAGGGTTTGTTTTTACATAATTCGATATTAGTGATTGTTTTTAAGTGGTATAAGTGGACACTAACATGGTTGAGTTGAGTGGTGGGTATCTAGTTAGATAATAGGTATGTGAATGAATTTATTGATACACTCACATGTGGATTTAAAAGTTATACTTGACGAGAATATGGATATTAATTTTTTAAATAAATATATGTACAAAAGTATTCACATCTATCTTACATTTGGTTAATTCGGTCGGTGGTGGAATCGATTTAACCAAAATCGAATTAATCGAAAATTTTAAAATCTTAACCGTTAACCGAACAGAATTGTCTAGTCTTGTTTATTTGCTATCCCTACCAGAGATTTTAAAGTTCCCGGTAAGTTAA
This sequence comes from Abelmoschus esculentus, assembly GCA_035048815.1. Classification (NCBI taxonomy): domain Eukaryota; kingdom Viridiplantae; phylum Streptophyta; class Magnoliopsida; order Malvales; family Malvaceae; genus Abelmoschus; species Abelmoschus esculentus. Next base: position 25,405,868 of record JAUCBN010000001.1, read on the forward strand.
CCAAAAGAAAATTTCTAGGTTAACTTGACAAGTTTTCAAGCTTAATCAAATGTGTGAAGTCTTAGATATTATTTAGCCTTTATGTATAAAATATATAAGCATTCAACAAAAGGTATACGGATGATTTTAACTTTTAATATTTATATTTTTATTATTTTTACTTTTATTTTAAAAAAATAAATTTATGACTTAATTTATATATATATTTTCAAATTGTTTTTAACGATGATGATATATATAATAATATATTTTAAATGATATAATATTTAATATATCACATATTTACAAATTGAATATAATTTCATTTAAATATAAAAATAAAATACCAAAGAGAATATCGAAAACAATTAAATTTATACACACAATGAAGCATTTACAATCCGAATTTCATATGAATCTAATAGGAGCAATAGATACCATAGGAACTGTTAATACATACATGTAGTCCAATGCAGACCACCTTCACCATCTCCTATTTTTTTCCAGTTCTTTTATACACATCAGGATTCATATGAATGTACAATTCTTGGAAGGATTACCAGAAAATATCATCTACTGCTATAGAGGCCGATGGCCGATACTCGTCTTCCTCCATCTCCAACTCTAACTCCGGCTTACCGAATTCAGCCGATTCTATGTCAGCAAGGTTCTCCAGATCAACAATTGAAAGCTCATCTAAATGGTTCACCACCAAGTCTGCAGCCCCAAGCTCATATACTGGATGCTTGCTAGCAACAGCCACACACTTCATCCGTGCATCATGGGCAGCTTCAACCGTCTGATTAGAGTTTCCAAACACGATGCAGCGCTCAGGGATGAATTGCAGAAGCTGTGCAGCATAAACAAACATTTCGGGATCTGGTTTACCCCGGTGAACATCTTCTGCTGCAACAATGATGCTGAAGAACCCTTCCATCTCGATGGCTCGAATTGCAGCCTCAAGGACTTTTCTCGGTCGGGTAGAAACCAATGCCATCGGTATCCCATAACGAGTCAAGGTATTTACAAACTCTTGGGAACCATCACGTAATCTATACATTCCACCTTGCACCCATTCTTCTTATTTGTGCCGGGTCTCTTGACCAGCACAAAACCTAGGATATCGCTTGCTCATTCTTCATACCTTCTATTCTAGGCCGGGGGAGGAGATTTTCCTTCTTCCTCGCCAAGAGCCAGCCAGCCTTGCTTCTCGAGCTGATGGTTATCTTCGATTATAACACCCTCCCATTCATATAAGGCGCCTAACCAACCGCAACCCATCCTTTGTTGTCGAAGCAATGGATTATGTAAGGAAGGATTATCGGCTCTGTTCTCCGGTGGCCATAAGGCAGGCTTTCGATCTACAGTGGTATCAAGTTGATAATTCCAATTCCTCAGTGTTCTCCCTTCATCTCTATAAGCATGAACCTCTTTCGTAAGCTCCGTAGCAAGCGCCTTAACGGATGAAGTAATAATGGATGAAGTAATTAACCTTTCAACTCCCAATCTTGGCAAAGGACAGAGAACAATCCTTTTACCAATAAAATCTGCTAGTCGAAGATTTCTGTTTGCAGGAGACATCCCTAAAGGAAATCCTTCCGCATAGAGGGCGGTGTTCGAGAGGCGAGGTTGTTGCGATCGACTCCACCATCACCATGTTTAAACAAAGCAGCAATGTCTACAACTCCCCCTGATTATTTACGCCTGTGAATCCTCCTGAGCTCTGCAGAATACAACTCTAAAGTGATTTGAGAATTCATAGGCAAGATTCAAACTTTGGTCAAGATAATTAAGAAAACCTAAAACAATTAATTAAGAAAGAAAAAACCCGACCAAGCCAATAATAAGAAAGCTTATAATGCACCGTTTTGAATAATTTCAAACGGTGTAGTTTTGTTGGATTAAAGTTTAATCTTTAAGTAAAACGATGTCGTTTTACTATTATCTGTTTTAGGTTAAAAGCACAATCGGATGGGTAGTTGGAAAGATATGAATGAATGAAATTGAATTCTGTTCTCTTCCCCAAATTGTTGCTTCTGCACTCATCTTTGCTCCTCTGTTTCTTTCTTATTTTAATTTTGCTTTTCTAGTTTGTGTTTTTAGAAATGTATCCAGAGCCATGTTCTTGGCCATGGATGGAGGTAACGTCTCGTTCCGCGATGAACTAAAATCGGTGGTCGACAGATATTTCTCTAATCGGACGCTACTGGTTACAATCCATAATGTGATTTTCCCTATCACTCAAGGAGTGCTACATCAGATTTTTTTCACCTTATGGGTCAGTGAAGAATTGTTCCGTTTCAAAAGTCATTGAGCTATCAATTCCTAATTCAATATCTCGGTTATGGGGCTGTTGCGGCTAGCCGTTCTCTGCAAAGCCGTAACATTATGACGGTTGCTTTCAGCTTGACATTCAATTTTGGGATGAACCAGGGGTAACTAATTTTGAGCTTGAATCTCGGTTGGAAGGTACGAGTGAAGACAATGTGTTTGATGAAGTGTTTGTGCAAAATGATGATTTTCTTACAAAAACTTTTGTGGTGCTCGACCAATCGGATGAGGTAATATATGATAAGAAGACTATGAAGGTTAGTGATGCTTTTAATACACATAATCAAGTATATATGGGATCGAAATTGTCATTGCATTCATTAACTAGATCTAGATCGAGCTCTATATCAGATGTTAGAGAAGAATGTCTTATGCAATCTTTCGTTACCCAATGCATATCTCCTATTAGTTCTGACAAAACTTATATAAAATGTTATTTACAGATGAAGGAGTATGAGAAACAAATTTTTTGAAGAGATGATTCATCCGTGTTTAAATTATTACTTACGGGGAAATATGACAAAGCAAGAGATGTATTTTATACAATATTAGTATCTAAGGGATTATTAGTTGGGGGTGACAAATTCCATTTTGTTGTTTGTGAGGCAATTATTGCCTTGGCTACTTCACTTCGAGAAGCTAGATATGATTTTACGATAATTAATAAAGATGAATATTCTGGGGTTGAAGCTTGAAAACAAGATAAAGTGAACAAGCCAGGGGTTATTTGGATTAGTGAAATGTGTGCCAATGTGTTCAAATCAGAAGTAGATTTTAGCCATGCGAAGGCTAAGAGTGATAGTGTGACAGAGTCTTCACAGATAAAGAATCAGGCGCTAAAGGAAATTGCTGTTGTATTTTCATGTTCATATACGATTTTTGAAGTTTCGATCAAGGATTATTTTGAAAAAAGAAGTGTTGTTACCATTTACACAAACATGGTTGTGATTTCTGCATTGGATATGATATTGTATTGTGTTACATATCCAACTGAAATTTTTGAAGAGTTTATTAAAAATGTCGATCTTGAAGAACTGAGGGTGCTAGGATCTGGTACATATGGATCTGTTTATCATGAAAAATGGCTAGGAACAGATGTTGCTATAAAGAGAATAAAAGGGAGCTGCTTTTCTTAAAAATCGCCAGAGCAAGACAGGAGACCGAAGTCTTTTCTCAAATCTGAATCACCCAAATGTGGTTGCATTTTATGGAGTTGTATCGGATGGAGCTAGAGGAACTTTGACAATTGTAACTCAATATATGGTCAACGGATCGCTTAGCAATATCCTAAGCATGAAGGATAGATCCCTTGATTGTTGCGAACAGATTATAATCGCCATAGATGCAGCTTTTGGCATAGGATACTTGTTTTTGAGAAGGTTGATCTGATCTCATTTAAAATTTTAATGTGGGAAATCTTGACCGAAGAGTGGCTGTATGCCGATATGCATTGTGGTGCCATTATAGGGGGATTGTGAAGAACACTCTTTGTCCTCCAATTCCGAAACATGGTAACCCTGATTGGAGAAAGCTGATGGAACAATGTTGGTCACCTGATTCTGAATCTAGACCATCATTCACCAAGATAGTGAGTAAGTGAACATACTTCGACTACTGTCCAATGAATTTGTGAAACAAAGGGTTGCAGTCAAGTCAGATAGTTCTCAATTTTTCATCAAGTACCAAGAACTTTGAATGGTTATGAAAGTTAGAACCAGCTCAATCAAGTTTCAGCTGCCTAGAGTATTATGTCATGTTGAAGTTTATGCAGAGAAAAATGAACTTGTTAAAATCATGTCGGGTCATACTTCACCTTTGATCAAGACTAATAGAATCCATGGTCATGATTTGTCTAATCATCGAAAAAAGGATCTTGTTTTAATCCTTGAGGATGATGATTCTTTCGAGGAGGGAGTATTGTAACGTACTGTTTTGAATAATTTTAAACGGTGTAGTTTTGTTGGATTAAAGTTTAGTCTTTAGGTAAAACGGTGTTGTTTTACTATTATCTGTTTTAGGTTAAAAGTAGAATCGGATGAGTTATTTGAAAAATATCGAATAAATAAAATTGAATTTTGTTTTCTTCCCTAAATTATTGCTTCTGCTCTCATCTTTGCTCCTCTGTTTCTTCCTCATTTTAGTTCTGATTTTCTAGTTTGTCTTTACAAAGCTGCACAAATAAAACCCTAGATTAATAGAAATGGAAAATCCCAAAATGAATCAAAGGGAAATAATTCAAACAGCCTTGTCAGATTAACAAAAATAAGCACAACCAGGAAAACCCAGAACTATACGTGCAAAAGGCATCTTAATATGACGAGATTAACCCAGAAAATACCCACCGATTAACAAAAGAAAAAAAAAAAGTGGTTCATCTGAAAATACATCTCATCATAGAATCGAAACATGGAAACGAAAAGAGTTGAAATGAATCACCTTGGAAGGTTAGAGTTATTGATGACGATTCGAAAGGGTGCCGTGACTCAGAGAGAGAATGTAATCTGGGTTTCTAATCCTCATCCTCATCTATGAATCTCCTTTGTTTTAGTTTGCTAATGATACATTAACCAATGAATTTGGAGAAACTTATTAGGAAATCAATCGTTTTAACTCAATTTATTTTGTTTATAACAAAATTTAAACATATAATTTTAGTTGAGGGGCCTAGTACATCATCACTAATATTTGAATTCGAGCTTAAAATATTCAAAATATTGAATTGAAACAGATACATTATCTTAATCCACAAATTGCAAGGTATGTGAGCTCAAATTCAACATTATTTTTAGAAATATATTAGAGCTAAAAATAGCCAAAAAATATGTAAAATTTGATACTTATAGTAACAATTTTATCAAGCCTCCTCAAGTCCATCAAACTAAACGTCCAAGGGAATCAAGATTGGAATTCAATTGAACTCATTTTCTAAATGAATCCAACTCAAACACGACACCATCATTTGGAAATCCATTCTCTCTCTCTTAACAAGAGCCAGTAACCATACATGTGCGCACGCACGCACATACGGATCCAAAAATATATGTAAGGATGAGCACAAGTCACAATATTTTTAAGACAAACATAAATCATAAAAATTTTAGGGTAGGCACAATCATAAAAATTTAAAAATTTAAAGACTAATTCATAAAATTTCAAAAATCAAAACCAAAATATATAAAGTTTTAAGATTTCAGGTGGGCACGGACCCACCCTCGGCTATATTTGCATCCGCCACTGCACACACACGATATACATGTGCATGCATGCATGCTTGAATTCATGTGTATTTTGATAGCATTGCCAGCCAACTAACAATTATGCAAGTCCAAGTACAATTATTCATTTAAAAAGAATTGTTGTCAAGGAAAATAAAAGAAATAGTTTCTCACTAAAGAGTTGCATTTTATGAATAGGAACAGCAAGCATTGAAGCAGAATATAAAAAACAATCCTCCTCAATACAAACATCCGGTATCAGAGGAGATTAGGGAATTACCCAATGCAGTTTCATGTCTCGCGAGAACAAAGTGAAAACAAAGAAAAAGAGTAGAATTTCATAATGTCACCTCTACTTGGCCTGGGGGTGAGAAGCAATGAACTCAACAGCATGGTTGATTGAACTGATCTTGTCTGCCTCGTTGTCAGGTATCTCAAACCCGAATTCTTCTTCAAGGGCCATCACAACCTCCACAGTGTCCAAACTATCTAACCCGAGATCTTTTTGAAAATGGGCTGTGGGGGTAACCTGAAAAATGAAACTAAACAGTATGAAACAACTGAAAAAGCAAGATCACTATGACTCATTCTTTTCAAGTAGCCATATCTAAGCATATCCGTACATGACATGAAGATGCATATGACCTTCACCAAACACATTAAAAAACTGAGGAAAAACTCATAATCGTACCCCAAACACTTACACCCAAATCCGAGTAATATAGACCAAAATAGACTACTATATTGAGCAAAGAAACGACGGAAAAAGAAACACAAACTGGGAATATAGCAAGAGTTTCGTGAGCCTTCTCCAGGATCTTCAAAAAGGGTATGATGGAATAAGGCTCAAAGAGTAGTAAGAAAGAGATGGAAATGATATTATACTCCAGAAAATTATACTTTACAATTGACTCTAAGTTCTAATAATCTATATATACAACATAGAAGGACCTTGATTTAATCTTTGATCATTAGCAGCTAAGGTACACCAGACTTCATTAACAACCGTCTTATCTTTACCTCAAATAGGGTCACGTCACTATAATGCACCAACACACCAAAAAAGGTAGGGATATACAGGAAAACAGAATAAAAGTAAAATTTTCCTGACATGGTCAAGACATATTTGTCTACTGACGGAGCACAGCAAAAAAACAGTGGCTCCATAACAGAAAATCATGATAGAGAAGGGAATGAGGTGTTTGAAGAACTGAGAATAAAAGAAGGTTACAAACGAGAGTGGGACATATGTTGGGGAAGGTGACTGGAAATTGAAAGGGAATTCACACGTCATTTTCTTTTTTTTTTTTTTTCATTCAATTATTTAAGAAAACTAAATAGAAAATAGAAAACTAATATTGTAAAAATATAAAAATTATCCTAATGAAACAAAACAATATTTACGTTTACATTGAATACTTTTATATGAAAAAGTATAATGTTAAATTTCAGGCTTCACCTTGTCTGTGTTGAAACAAAATTGTATTGTCCGCCCATATCCATGCTTCTTTGAGCAAAAGATAGTTGAAGTGGCCAAGAATGTTATAGTGACTTATTAGTTGTATAACCGGTAATAACCCCAATATTAGGGAAGCTGGACTACATTAAGATAAGGGTTGGCATCTTCCAAACCTACAAATATCCTTACAAGTAGAAGAATATCCAAAAGCCACAGTCTTCTCATATACAGTGATCCATTTTTATGTTACAAAAGCCCCTTAGTCTACACTTTCCAAGTAGAAGAACATCCAACAGCCATTCATCTAATTTACAGTGTTCCACAGTTATGTTAAAAAAGCCTCTTTCCCCTGTAGAGGTAAAATCACACTTCTTCTACAACTACAACTAGCATTTAAGTTGATCTAATGCATATACAAATCATCCTCGTTAGTATATCAATCACAGGCCAGACAACGCTATCATTTCAAAAATTCAGATTAACAGTGCAGCCAAAGCTAATTTATTTCTTTTAATTAATTTAAATAAGAAATGGTGTGTTTAATTATCCCCATACTATACGATACGCAAATAACCGACAACCAAAAAAGTCGGAGTGAAGTGAAGAAGAAAAGACCTTTGAAGGATCAACTTTCTGGAAGTTTTTGACAACGCAGAGGACGCGATCAGTGACCTCAGATTTGTCTAGGAAAGAGCCCATGACCTCGTCGGAGAAACCGCGCCGTACGGCGCCGAATGTGAGAGCGAAGAGGAGGTTAGGGGTAGTATTAGGGTTACGGAGCATGGACAAGTGCGTTGCGTTCACCCTCAGGTGCTTAAGCAAAGCTCCTCTCACCGCCGCCATTTCAGTAGATCGCCTCTTCTCTTTCTCTTCTCTGTGCTGGAAGCTCTGAATCAACCTTTCTTCTTTTCGGCTCTCAAAGCCCAAACTGTGAGAAATGCCGAATGACAAACCTTTCTGCTTTTGTGGCTTAGGAAGCGAATAAAAGGGGGAAAAATCAGTGCCATACGACGTCGCAGTTTCCTTCTTTGGTGTTTTATGGGGTAATTTTGCTAAACATCCTTTAAGTATAACTCAGATTCTATATCGGTCCCTAAAGAAAGTTTTATTAGAGTCCTAAAACGTAGGGGTGTGCATAATTAATTCGGTCAGTTACCGAATTAAATTAACTATAATTAAATTAATTAAAATTTTTAAAATTTAATTATTGATTTAATTATAAATGAATTAATTAAATTAAAATTATTTAATTAATTCAATCGATTTAGAAATTAACCGAAATTTATTATAAAATTTTAATAAATTATACAATAAAACATTAAATTATATTAAAATAATATTTTTATCACTTAACTTTTATTTTATGTTAATTTGATAAATGTTTAATAAATATTTTTTATATAAAAAATTAATAATCATTTTATATTTTTAAAGGATTAATGATAATATATATAATATTTCAATATATAATAATTTTGATTAATTTAGTTAATTAATCTATTTTAAATTAAATTAAACGATAATTAATTTTTTAAATAAAACTAAACGATAATTAATTTTTTAAATAAAACTAACGGTTAATCGAACATATTTAAAATTAATCGATTAAATTAATTAAAAAAATTTAATTCGATAATTTAAATCGATTAAAAACGAATAATGTGCACCTGCTAAAAAAATAACACGGTCCACAATCACAAAAAATGTGAAAACCACTGTTGTAAGTTGTAACAACAGCAGAAACAGACCACATTAGATCAATCGAACACGAATTAACATTTATTTTTAAATATATATTTAATATGCGTATATTACAGTTAAAAATAACCAACAATATTCGTATCTATCTCTAGAGATGACAATCTGATCTGCTCCGTCGAATTTTAATCCGATCCGATTTGATAAGACAAGTTTTTTATTTAAAAATCAGATTTGAGTTCAAGTTATAAAAAATAAAATTAGATCGAGTTTATTAATATATTTTATTATTTTATTAATATATTGGAATATATATATATATTATGAGATACATATTATTTATATTTTTCATGTTCTCTCATTAGTTAAAATCGATAAGATCAAACCGTATTAAATCTCGTATTTGTTTTATATCGTATTGATCTTGCGTTCCTTTTATTTCCGGATATAAATTCCTAACAATAATCCTAAAAAAAAGTGAGTGGAAATTTTGGCATTTAAACTTATTCATTAGTCCACAAGCATCAATGAACCTATGGAAACCCCCCTGCAGCTTGCTCTGCTGTAAGTTCTTGTTTGGAAGAACCACTTCGTCATCATCGTCTGCAACTAATGTTGACGATTGATGATCGGTGAGCGGCACTTTTCTCATGAGGTTGTGTTTTGGTGTTGGTGGGGAAGAATCATTTCTCACTTTGGTCGTTGTCGGAATTGGTATCGGATAGGATATCGTCTAGCTTGCCCTCCATCCTATCGCCGCCACATTCGAGGCACAGCTTGTCTGAAATGCAATGCAATTTAGATGAGATGGAAGGAGGGAGAGAGCGAGGTATGCTATTCTCTTCTACGGCAGCTGAAAGAAAGCTCAATACGGTCACCACATCGCTCATCAAAGGACGGGCAGTGGCTTCATCTTGTAGGCACATGGCTGCGACTGCAACTGCTTGATTCAAGCCTCTTTCCGGGAATCGCTTCTCAAGCATAGGATCCGCCATGTCCGGGAACTTTTTCGGTTCCCTGAATAAAGGCTGAGCCTGTTCCAGTTCCAGTTCCAATTGATTATTAATTTCTATAGTAGCATTATTGTTGGAGCATAATAACGACACTCAAAGAACACAATACATATACTTACCCAAGAGACTAAGTTTTGCTCGTTCACGGGTTTGGTAGTGTCGACGGCTCTTCTTCCGGTGATGAGTTCCAAGAGCAAAACTCCGAAACTGTATACATCGGCAACGGTTGTGAGTCTACCTGTTCTTGTATACTCCGGAGCACTGTACCCATATGTACCCATCGTCCTCGACTGCATTGGCGACTTCCCAAGCTTGTCCAGTCCAATATCAGACAGTTTGGGGTTTAATTCTTCGTCCAACAACACATTGGAGGACTTTAGATCACTGTATATTACAGGAGGATTGGCATTATGCAAATACTCTAAAGCTTGAGCTGCCCCATATGCTATTCTCATTCGGGTTAACCAATCTATTTCAGGCTTCTCACCATCCATGGATTCTGCAATTACCACAACAAACAACAAATGTATCCGATCATCATTCGTTTCTTAAAAATTCCGGAGAGTGGAACGAAAGAAGAAGAAAAAGTTCGTACTAAGTAGAATATCTTCAAGGGAACCCCCAGACAGGAATTCATAAACCAAAAGCCTCTGATCTCCATCGGCACAATATCCGACAAGACGAACTAGATTTGCATGCTGTAAGAGACTCAATCGCGCTACCTCTACCAGAAACTCCCTGCATCCTTTCACATGATTCCTGTCAAGTTGTTTCACGGCAACCACCTATATGTATCTCCGATATTCGGATTACAAAAACCGATCAGTCAATATGTGTTGTTTCATCTTCAAATTTAGATCCAATCCAATACAGTTTTTAATCCGATGCAAGTCTAATCTAATAAATCTAATATTCAAATCCAAACATGAACAACCTAATCTTCTTAAGTATCATCAAAATCACAACATCATTTAAAAAGAAAGTGCAAGCACCTGGCCATTAGCCTGAAGAGTTCCCTTGTAAACCCTTCCGAAACCACCTTCACCCAACAAACATTCCTGGCGGAAATTCTTGGTCGCAGCGGCTAGCTCCCGGAAACTGAACTTTTGAGCCGCGATTTCCGCATGTTCAGCTTCGTACGCCTCCATTCCTGCCATATCAATCAGGTTTTGTTTCTCATTGGCTTCTTATACCATAAACAAACACACACAAATCACAAATCAAGCAAATTAGATAATTAAATGAATCTATAAACAACTAAACGGGAATTCTGGATTTAATTCAACAAATTCATGTGGTTATAATAAGATCCAGATTCTAAATTTAGCAAATCTTTTAATTAATCTCCTACTTTATATAATGCGTCATAAACTCATAGTAATTAGTAATTAAACTTTTAAATTCAAATTATCAAGAATTAATCATCCAATTTAACATAAATTAATATTATAAAAATATTCTATATATTACAAAAACTCGTATTCCCCGTCTCATCCTGATTAAGAGACTGAAAACATAATTATCAACCCGAAATCATCCAATATTATAAAGATTTCTGGGTTTAATATCTGAAATAACTTGTGCAGAATCGGATTCCAACACCTACGATATAGTTTTCATGTAGCGAGGAATCAATTGATTTGCAGATTCGGGAGTTGAAAAGGAAAAAAAGAAGAAGAAATCAAACCTAACATTCTGCATCGAATAAGCCGATGAGCGGAAGAGTCGTGATCCCTTTTGCCGTACATTTTCTTGCCTTTATACGTAGATAAACAAGGTAAGCAATTCATTTTACTCGCCCTGATTGCACAACCGCTGAATTTCCCCCTCAAACTTTCCCGGCGCCTTTAAATAACAATCGATGCCGGTGTAGTTTGTTGAAGGAGGGTGTAAGGTGGTGACGCGTCGGTGGTTGAAGTAATCTGATAATACAAATTCTGGCTGATGGGGAAACCTTCAATAGATTGAAGGGATCCCTCTTTGAAGGAGAAGCTGTTTCGCCACCAAAGAAACCAACAGCGACCCATGTTTGGAAATCTGCAGAAACAAAAAGCAAAAACAAAATTCTAAAGTTACTTCCTCAGACTTCTCGGAGAAAATCGGGGGAAATGGAGTGGACCGTTGTTAATTTTGCACAATTGTAGTCAGCCGCTAGATCACCATGACATTTTTTTTCGTTATATTTAGGCTTATATGAAAAATTAGTATTAATATATCATTTTTATTCGGTTTAATTATATATATATATATATATTATCATTGGTCATTATTTTTTCCTTAAAAGATATGACTAGTAGGATGTGTAACGTTATTATTTATATATCTTGAGATTTTTTTTTTCTGATGTGAGATTAATGTTTCTTACTTTTTTTTTCAGTCGTGATATTCTTCATCATTCAATTTCGAGATGTTCTTGTCTCAAGTTTTCGCTCGTTTTGATGCCTCTTGTTACGGAACTATTATTCTCTTCCTAAAAAATATCTAATAAGACGTACAACCTCACCGTTTATATATTTTAAGACTTTTTTTTGACGTGACATTAATGTTTCTTACCTTCTAGACGTGATAATATATTTTAAATTTTATAATTTTAATAGATATTATAAAATATTATTTTGATTGAAATAAATTTAATATTTTATTATTATTAATTTAGGTGTTTAATCTTTAATTGTTTTATAGAAAAATTATCTAAATCAATTAAAATATGACATACTATTTTAATTTTATTTTCTTTCTAGTTTTAATTTTATTTATTTAAAAAATCTATAATTTTCAAAAATTTACAAATTTACCTCCAAATTTAGAAATTCCCTAATTCACTGAAATCCAATTCTCTATTTGAGATGATCCCACCATCAGTGCCGCAGTCTCGCTCACCGCACCCATTTTTATACCATCTCGAATATTTATCCCACCATCTCATCATTAAAAATTAATTGATATTGTGTGAAATGTTAATCTAATGATTCGAATAATTTAAATTAATTCGAACAATTTGTAATAAAAGGCAGTTGAATGGAAGACGAATGATGTCATTATCTTTCAACAAGGAGAGAACACTTCAATTTGTCACCTTCGACGTGACCAACATGAAGTGGTTGAATTTAAAGATTTAGGAATTAAGGGATTATTTTGAAAATATCTAAAATTTTAATTTTTTTTTTTATAAATTCTAATTTCTTTTTAAATATATTTTTGTTTCCTTTGCTGTCCGTTTATAGTATTTTTTATACCATAGTAACATAGTATCGTTATATTAATATGTGAACCTTCACCACTTTGCATTATTTTATAATAATTAATTTTTAAATATAATTTTAAAATTTTAAAACAATTTAAATAAAAAAGGTCGAAAGGTAAATTTAACTAAAATCATTGATCAAATTTAACTAAAAACATAACTAATACGATACAGATAACGGTTTAATTTATCCATAGATTAAACTTTCATCGAAAATATATTAAAAAAAGTGTGAAGCTCTTTAGTCTTTTTGACGTACGGAAAAAGATGATTTAAGCCCCTAAAAGGGAAAAAAAAAGAGATATTTTGGACACTTATTTTAATATTAAATCTATATCTTTCGTTGTGATAACATAATCATCGAACCTTCCGGACAAAAACATCACTTTAGTCCTAACTAACATTAGATTATGGATTCGATCTCGAACAATTTAATCCTAACTCACATTCGATTACATATTCGATCTCGAACAACCTCAAGCACTCCCCCTTACAGAAAAAACACTAGACCTTACCTTCTGCAAGAAAAGAAAAAGCAAGTCCGAAGTCACCACTCACCGGTAACTAAGGGTGAGCAAAACTCGACTCAAAAAAATCGAATAACTCGACTCGAGGCAAAAATACCCGACTCATTTTGACTCGACTCAAAATTTTATAGACTCGACTCAAAAAAATTTTAAATAAAGTTCGAGTTATAAAATGAAAATTCGAATAACTCAAAATTTTTAACAATTAAATGATTTATTTTTAAGTTTGAGATAAGTCTCTCAACTTTTTATAATATATATACATTTATATATAAAAATATAGAGAAATATTACTATATATGAATATATATATATATATATATATATATATATATATATATATATATATATATATATAGGGGCGAGCAAAACTTGACTCAATTCAAAAAACCGAATAACTCGACTCGAGGTAAAAATATTCAACTCGTTTTGACTCGACTCAAAAAAATTTTAAATAAATTTTGAGTTGTAAAATAAAAATTCAAATAACTTAAAATTTTTAGTAATTAAAAGATTAATTTTTAAGTTTCAGACGAATCTCTCAATTTTTATGATTTATATACATTGATATATAAAAATATAATAAAATATTGTTACATATGAAAAAATATATAAATGTATATCTTATATAATTAGAGAATATCGTTTAAATTGGAATCAAATCATACTATAACATGATAAATAATTATAATTAAATATTTATAGGAACTCGAAAATTCGACTTGATTCGACTCGAATTTCTTAAACTCGACTCGAACCGAAAAAATTTCAAATAAAGTTTGAGTTGTAAAATATGACTCGTCAACTCGAATAACTCGAAATTTTTTGACTCGACTCGACTCGATCGAATACTCACCCCTATATATATACTGTTTAAATTGGATTCAAGTCGTACTATAACATGATAAATACTTAAATATTTATACGAACTCGAAAACTTAACTCAATTCGACTCGAATTTCTTAAACTCGACTCCAACCAAAAAAATTCAAATAAAGTTTGAGAAAATATGACTCGTCAACTCGATAACTCGAAATTTTTTTACTCGACTCGACCGAGTACTCACCCCTACCAGCAACCATATCAAGGCAAAGATCCAAGCCAACAAAACTTACCTGCACATGAACTGAACTATATATTAAAGCTCTCAGGTGTAGATATGTTTATACATTCAACCTAAGTATACCATCCATTCCAGTTACCATATCTGTTGCCTGTCGGTACGCTCGTATTTACACAAATTCTCAGCCTAACATACAAAGAACTCGAGTTTTGAATAAAGAAGCATCTTCCGACAGAAACCAGTTCATATCCAATTATGTAAATTTCTTGTCTTTGTACAGAACAAAAATGGCCTTCTGTGATCTTAATGAACCAACAAAATAAGAGAGAGGGAAGACACTTCCAAAATGATCCTACGGGACACAAAAGGGATGCTAAACTGACCCTTGTAGAATAAAACCAAGGGGTATATCGGCATAGAATTTGCCGATAAAATTTGTTTATCGAATGCTTAATTTCGGTGTTATTATCATCTAGTAAGAAACAAGATCAAGACTAAAAACTATCGACCAATCCATGAAAATTGACAAACAATTTGCTAACCACCTGGATAGAAAACTCTAACCCTATATTAAAAATTGATTAGAGTTAATGACAAGATCTCACACTATTGTCCATGGCTCGGTTCACAAACTAACGCTGCAGTATTACCCTGTTGATCATCTCCATTGCAGATTGGATCACTGTTTTCATTCTGTCCAAGTAAAACCAAAAAGTATCAGACAAACTAAATAAAGGGAACGGAAATGAAGTAGCCTATTTAAAACATTAAATTTGTTAATATAAAAAAATGTAATTAGATATATTAAAACTTATAATAAACATACATTTATGTACACTATACACACACACACACAGACATGAACGTATATGCAAGACAGAATATCAGAATTCGTACAATATAACCCTTTCCATGGATGTAGCTTGTAAGCCTATGTTACTCGGATTTGAAAGCAAACAGTCGATAAGAATGTGTCTGCTAAAGTATACTCAAATTTTCCTAATTCTCCATGTGTGTGGAGGATTTTCAACATGTTCTATCTTTATACTCGTGTCCAGAAATGCGTCGGACTTAGGAATCAAGCATATGCATAAATGAATCACCAGAGCAACATATTATGCTACCATGATCAATCCATGTGTTCATTTGTGTTCTAGTAATCTTTTACTCTTCAATCCATGCATGGACAGACCCAAAATTTTCATGTAAGGGGTATGTACTATGTAGGGGTGAAAAACCACAAGAGTGAATCAAATTATCAATAGAAAATACAAAAAAATATTAAAAATATAGAAACTTTAAACTTTTAGGGGATGCGACTGCCCCAGACCTTGATAAGCAAAAATATAGAATTCAAAAAATACACAATTTGGTCATAAGCAAAAACCCGGTTCATCTACACATTCAACAGAGATAAAAGATTATATAACATCTAAAATTTCCTTAATATTTATTTACAACAAGGTCTAAAATTCAAAAGCATACCTTTTTGTTTAGACCTTGAGCCTGCATAAGTTGATGAAATTTCCGCATCAACATCTCCTCTTCTACCTACAACATCCCAAAGGGTAAAAATCCATTCTTCCAGGTAAATTGTTTATTATTATTGTAAACCAAGAAACAGAAAGAAAAAGGGAAGAAGAAATTGACTTGAAGTTGATGCAATTCATGAGAAATTAATGCATGGGTCTCTGAATGCAACTCGTTCTGCTTCTCCAAGTGCCTGCAAAAATATAAAATTGAAACAAAGCAAGTTTGATTTTCAAATATCCATTCCAAAACAAAAGGTAAATAAATTTGGGGGAAATTTACTTGAGTATCTCGCCTGTGTGTTTAGGATCCATAATAAATTGGAGATTCGAATACCCCGAGTCATGTAATTCGGAAATACTGGAAGATTTGAAAGAAATTGAAGGAGGCGATTAGCGAAAGAATGGGGGGGAGAACGTGAAGAGTAGAACAGGTCGATGTTTGATGAGGAAATCAAATGGGTTCTACCCTAATATAGAAAACTTCATTTACCTCCGTAAATCCATTTAAAAATCCCCAATTTATATTTGGCGTATCGTATTCTATTAACGCTGCGACGTCTAGTAAACCCTAATTTTGCCTTACTTCATCTCTTTTCCTCAGCCGCTCTCCCCTTTCCGTATCTCATCGATCTGAATCTGAACCACCGCTTCAAGACACTTCCCTTCTCCTCTTTCACTCTCTTCCATTTCCTTCCAGCTGTAGGTCTGAAACCTTCGCCTTAAACATTGCTGAAAGCATTCTTTCCAAGTTTCCAAGCTAAGCAATCTTGTCTAGCTTTTGCTGTCCATAAAAATTTTAAAATGAAATTCCTGTTTTGATGCAAAAGATGGATTTGATGGATTTAAACGCAATTTCTGAAACAGGGGAGCACCGGAAAGAAGGTTATTACCTTATCCCTATCACATTTTTCTTATTTAAAAATGTCATTGTGCACGTGTAATCAGTCGCGGATGCTCAGTTGGTCCCTTTAAATTTTTTAAAATTTATATATTTATTTTTAAATTTTAAATATAAAATTTTAAATTTTTATGTATATTTATTTTTAAATATTTTTTAGATCCGTCATTGTATTATATGTAGTATTTTTTTTAAATCTTCTTTTACGTTATAGTTTTTTCTCTAATTATGTGATACAAGAAAAAGGTGTTTATCGAACTCAATAAATAATTTCATTAAAAAATTGAAGATACTTATCTTAAAAAATTTAAGTTTAATTATTTTGTCGGTGAAATGTATATAAGGGTGTTCAATTGGTCGGTTTGATTAACTGTCCGAACTAAATTTTTAAAATTTTATTAATCGATTTTTTTTTGTATTAACCGTTAAGCGAACTGAAATTTTTTGAAAATTTTTAATCAAATCGAAAAAAGTTCGATTAATCCGATCAGTTAATTCGGTTAACCAAATTTTAAAAAAATGGATAAATTTCGCAAATGGTCACTAAACTATGTTAAAATAATTTTTTAAACATTGAACTTTCAAAAATTATTAAAAAACATTAGACTTATTGAATTATTACATGATTCATCGTACGTTATAAATTATTGATAAATATTAAAAAATTTAATGATTATTTTTTTTAATTTAATAAATTTAATTATTATTTTATGCTAATTTTATAAATTTTAATGACCATTTTATAATTTTTAAAATTTTAATGACAAAAATAAATATATAATAAATATATAATATATAAATAAGTTTGGTTAATTCGGTTAATTAATCAATTTTGAACTGTATTAATCGATAACCAAAGTTTCAAAAAATCATTAACCGTTAATCGATTTAATCTAAAATTAACTGACCAATTAACCGAAAAAAATTCAGTTCAGTCAGTTAATTCAGTTAACCGAAATTTTGAATACCCCTATATATATACATTATCTAAAGGTTAAAAATATATTTATCTTAAGAAAATCAAGTTTTATATTTTACTCTCACCACAACTGTTCTCATTATTATTTAAAAATAAGATTTTTACTAAAAAATAAACGCTTAATCATAATTTTTTTATTAATAAAAATCAAATTTCTAACTTCGTGATTAAGAGACGATGTGTGCAATTACTGCACATTATGGTTACCCTATTTATTTTTCATTTTCATAAATCCACCTGCTTGATCCCACGTCCATGTTCATGGCAGTTGTTTGTATTTATATTTGAACGATTTAAATCTTATGTATAACCCAATTTCTCTTTTCATATGATATTTGATAAAGTGGGATAACATGATTCTTTTGTATTGGACCATTTCATTACTTCTTAAATTTAATTTATGGAAAATTCTACAACGTCAAATATTACTGAACACCACTGATGTTGAATATTATTAAATTAATTAATAAAAATTTTAAATCTCAAGGACTCAGTATGTAATTAATAAAAGAGTGATAAACTCAATATATACTTAATAATTGTATGATTAGTCCTTTAGATTTTAAAATTTTACAAATTAATTTAATAATGTTTAGCGACGTGCAACATTAACAATGTTCAGCGGTGTTCAACGCCCGTTGTAAACTCATCCTTAATTTATTTTAAATAATAATAATTTTATTTTATTAATATAAATAGATAAAATAATTCAACTAATATTGAACCAAAAGTACACCCACCAAGCCATTTGTGCAATGGTAGGCATGATTTTTAAGTTTATTCAGAATAGGTAGACAATTAATTGTACATGAGAAGTATTTAGGGATAGAATTAGATGGATTCAAATTTTGAGGGCTTCTTTTGATTTTATTCTTTACCTTAAAAATAAATCAACTCAGTTTATTGTTTAAGATATAAAATAATATTTTAAATTTAATATTAAAATTAAAAGTTTAAGTACTGGATTATAATTAGTGATAGCCAGAATTTAGAGTTGATGGGAGAAAAACATAAATATTTAGAGACGGTGCCGTAGACAAATTCATAAAAATCAATTCAAAAAATAAATAAGGGGACAAAAGTGAAAAAATCTTCGGGGATAGGGGGCGATTGTCTTTTCAACCCGTATAGTTCCATCCCTCTAATATTTTGATATATGAGTACAAATTAAGCATTTGGTTGATTATGTTGTACGATAATAGTAAAATTTAATTTTTTAAGGATGAATGTATTACGGGATTTACGTACCATTAAATATTAATAACAGAGTTATCGGTTTATTAAATGTCAACTCAATTTAAAAATATCAAAATATTTTTTTATTTAAATAATAATTAATCCTAGTATTATCCACTTTTTTTATATATAATATCTTAAAAAAAATACTTATTTAAAATATCTATTTTATATTATTATTATTATTATTATTATTATTATTATTATATTTTTTAGTAAGAACTCACCTAAATAAAGCAAAGAAAAAATAGCATAACTAAAAGTTTTCATTATTGTTTATGTTATGACAGATAGATGAAACCAACCAATTTAACTATCAATAGTTGTCTCAACAAAAACATGGCACAAAAGTAACCAACAACCTTAAATAGTTAAATGTAATAAAAAAGATATCATTTTTAGCTTAATCCCACAAGATTAAATGATTAAGATAACCATCTTAACCTATAAATCCTCCCCCCAAAAGAAAAAAAAACCCAAAAGATTGTAAGTGAGGAAGAGGGGAGCCAATCAATAATTCCAACCGGGCATCTGCAGAATATCAGATTTTGGGTCACAGTTTCTTTTAGGTAAAGTTCCACCTAATGTAATTCAATGATTCTCGATTTATCGGCTCGGATTCGAATATCGTATAATATTTTTTATTATAAACTGTAAATTTGACTGTGTTAGGTCTTGCTGGTGGGCATATGATAATTATATACCTAGTTTTCTTTTTAAATGAAACAACTATGGCCATGACCTAACGTGAAAAAGTGAAAAAGCAGGCTAGGGTTTGTATATCTGGGAAAGAGACAGATAGATATTTATACCATATATATATTATGTTATAATCATATTAATAATTATAATTGTAAACGTATACCGGAAATCATCTATCTTTTTCTAATGTCTCCTTCTATGTCTTCATTTTAAATTAGAGGTCTAGAGTTTAGGGTTTAGAGTTTAAGATTAAAGATTATGGTTAGGGTTTAGGGAATTAGGGATGATGTGTTTTAGGGAAGTTCTAGGGTTTAAAATATAGAAAATAAAGGTTAGGGTTGAAAATTAAATTTTTTAGAAAATTTTCAAACGAGACATAAAAAGATGCATCAAGGCAAATAATTTTTACCTGCAGTAGTTAGCATATGTATACGTATATGTATATGTACTTGTATATGCATATATAGTCTAATTATTTCTGTTCTTGAAAAATGGCTGCATTTTAGCTAACATCGGCTTCAATCCAAGTTCGTTGTTAAAAGAACCACATGGCTGCTAAATCCAAGTAAGTTGCATTCTTGTATATATATATATATATAATTTCAAGCTTTGTTCTTACATCCTTGGATCCTACTTGTTTTTGGGTTTTCTGTATTGTTTTTGTTTATTTCCTGTGCATATGGCACATTGAACATGTAAACAGATCTGGTTTATCTGCAACTCCTACCAAGGTTTCACCACCAACACCAAGAGTGGGTAGTAAACAAGGCAGGGTTCTGGCGAAACCAGAACCTGGTTCACCTTCTCACTTGCAAGCTACACGATATTCGGGTGAACGATCCCAGCGATCAACCCTTAGCTCGAAGGTGGCAGTTAATGGAGGAGCGCCCAAGGTTGAAGCAGAACGTGGTTCATCCTCTCCTTTGCGAGGTACACGACATTTGGATGAACGGTCTCCAAGGTCACCAATTACCTCGAAGATGGCGATTGATCGGAGGTCGAAAAAGGTCGAACCGGAACCTGATTCATACTCTCCCTTGAAAGGTACTCGCTTCGGTCGATCCGCACGATCAGCCCTGAACATGAAGCCAACGGTTGATCGGGGATCACCGAAGGTTGCTACCGTGTCTGAAGTAAGTTTACTGCTTCGACATATGCATGTTTCGAGTTCAAATCGAACTAATATTTTGTTTGGTTTTGATTGTTAGAAATCGGAAATTCGGGTTGGTAATGGATCGGAATTGCAGGCTCAATTGAGCTCGGTTCAGGATGATCTAAACAAAGCCAAGGAGAAAATATCATTGATAGAGAAAGAGAAGGCACAAGCAATTGAAGAACTGAAAGCAGCACAGGAAGCAGCTGATGAAGCGAATGAAAAGCTTAGAGAGGTTTTCGTTGCGCAAAGGCGAGCTGATGAGAGCTTGGAGATCGAGAAATTCCAGACATTTGAGTCGGAACAGGTAGGAATTGAAGCTGCTCAGGTGAAAGATGAAAGATGGCTGAATGAAATTGAATCCATAAGGAACAAGCATGGTTCTGATGCAGCTGCCCTTAGCTCTACCATTGAGGAGCTCGTAAGGGTGAAGCAAGAGCTAGCCATGGTCTGTGATGCGAAGACTCAGGCTCTGAACCAAGCTGATGATGCAACCAAGATTGCCCAAATCCATGCTGAGGAGGGGGAGTTTCTTTCAGCTGAATTGGTTCGGTTGAAGTCGTTGATCGATTCGGAGAGCGAAAAGGAGACTAATGAAAACAAGATGGTGATCAAGTGCAAGGAAGAGACAGAGTCATTGAAACAACAGTTTGAGGAAGCAAAGTCCTATGAGGAGAAGTTGATGGACAAGGAGGCTTTCATCCAACAACTCGCCGTCGATCTCGAAGCCGCAAGAATAGCCGAATTTTATGCACTTAATGTAGTAGCTGAATGGAAGAAAAGGTTTGAAGAATTACAAATGCAGATTGCAGAAGCAAAGAAGCTCGAAAGATCTGCAACGGAATCTCTAGACTCGGTCATGAAGCAATTAGAGGACAGCAACACGACATTGCTCG
This sequence comes from Abelmoschus esculentus, assembly GCA_035048815.1. NCBI lineage: Eukaryota > Viridiplantae > Streptophyta > Magnoliopsida > Malvales > Malvaceae > Abelmoschus > Abelmoschus esculentus. The sequence continues at coordinate 25,427,793 of JAUCBN010000001.1, forward strand.
ACGCAAGATCGGAAATCGCTGCTCTTAAAGAGAAGGTAGGACTATTGGAAGTGACAATTAATAAGCAAATAGGTGACCTTATGGAATCAGAACAATCTATCAATAAGGCCAAGGAAGAAACTAAAGAAGTGACAAAACTGGTTGAGTCTCTGAAGTCCGAGTTAGCAATGGTGAAAGAAGAAAAGACCCGAGCTTTAAACAACGAAAAGATAGCAACCTCAAGTGTTCAAACTCTTTTAGAAGAGAGAACTGAACTCGTCGACGAGTTGGAAAATTCTAGGGACGAGATCGAGAAGAGCAAGAAAGAAATGGAAAGCTTAGCATCAACCTTGCATCAAGTTTCTTCAGAAGCAAGGGAAGCCAAGGAGAAGCTGTTAGCAAGTGAAAAACGGCATGAACATTATGAGACCAAGTTAGAGGAGATTAAATCGGTCCTGAAAGCAACGAACGAGAAGTACGAAAACATGCTCGACGATGCGAAAAAAGAGATCGATCTTCTTACAAATGCCATTGAACTGTCCAAGAATGAATACCAGGAATCCGGAACCGAGTGTGAACGAAATGAGCTGCATTTAGTGGATAATGTTAAAAAGATTTTAGAAGAGAAATCTTCTCAGGAAAAAGAAATCAGTAGGCTGGTAAATTTGCTGAAACAATCCCAGGAAGAAATTTATGCATATAAGGAGGAAGAAGCTCGGTTGAAGGAGAGCCTAGAGGAAGTTGAATCCGAGGTGATTTACCTGCAAGAAACTGTAAGGGAGGTCAATACTGAGAGCAGAGTATTGAAGGCAAGTTTGTTGGATAAAGAAACCGAGCTGCAGACTGTCGTTCGTTCGAACGAGGAACTCCGAGCTAGGGAAGCTGCTTCTCTTAAGAGAGCTGAGGAGTTGTCTAAGTTGCTAGAAGCAGCTACAATGAAAAAGCAAAGAAAGGAAAATCAAGTGCCATCTAACTGTGAAAAGGACTATGACTTGCAGCCTAAGGCTGCTGGAGTCTTCAACGAGAATCCGAAGTTAGAGCCCCTGGAGGTAAACGATGGCTCAAAAGATGAGGCTCTTCAAGCAGATGGTGCCAAAGTGGAGAATGCGAATGGACAACAAGAGAAGGAAGCTGAGACAGAACACAACAAAGACGACGATTCGAGTAAGGCGGAATTCAACATTCCCGAAAGAGAAGCTGAGCAAAAATCTCTTGTGCAGGGAGTGGAGCTTAGTAAGGGGTTAATCTATCAGGTAAATAGTTTGTCGAAGCAGAAGCAGCAACAGAAGAAGAAGAAGGATTTACTCAGTAAATTCGTGAGCTTACTGAAGAAGAAGAAGGGGAGTAACAACTAGAACTAGATAATGAAATCCCAGCAGGCATGTACTGTGTTTCGTTTGTTCTGCTTGTAATGTCCCTGATAGGCTTGTTTATTTTTAAGAATTAAAGTAAATTTGATTCTCCATGTTGGGAAGTATAATTTAACACATACATCAATTAAAAATAAGCAGTAATTTGACCCAAATTCAATCTTGATTCATCTGTCAAAGAACAAGCAGAAAGTCATGTCCATAAACTCTCTGCACTCTCTATATAAAGGCAAAATGGCATCCACAAAGGTAAGGTCTCTCTCTCTTTACCATATTGTAAGCAAAAATTGCTGAAAACCCGTATAATTTGACGATAATATTGAAGTTGCCGTCCACTGCAACAACTGAAGGTTGGCTGGGAAACATGGAGAAAACACCATGTTATAAATGAAGAGAAAAAGTTGGATTCTTGGAAAGAACACGAGCAGAACCTACAAATCATAAAGGATGATGTTTGTGACCATTTTGTAGTTACTGATCCACTTCTCCAATCTAATGTACAGCTCGAAACAAAAGCAGTCATGACTCAAGAGACGTTGGACAGTCTCTACATGCTCTTTGTTGCCTTCGTGGTGGAGTACGGATGCAAATCGTCTACTTCTTTCTCATGTCTCTATCCGTGTCTCTATTTTAAATTAGAGTGTTTAAGGTATAAGGTTTAGGATTCTAAGTTAGGGGTTGTGGTTAGGATTTAGGGAATTAAACGTAGAACATAGGGTTTAGGATATAGAAAATTAGGGTTAAGATTTAAAATTCAATATTTTAAAAAATTTAACAAGAGGCATGGATAAATGTATGATAAAGGGGTAGATGGTTTTTACTCGTGAACTACTCCCCTTGTGACAAAATTTAAATATCACCAAAAACTACAATCTATAGTAGACTTAAATTGCACAAATACAGATACAGGTACAGATACGAATACAATATAGAGTACAGTTTCCGATACGTATCCAACATTTGTGGGGTTCTATATTTAAACCTTATCCTAAATTATCAGTTTAGAAAAAGCCCATTAAATATAATAAAGTTATTATCTTATATATTGATAGTAAAAATTAAAATTCTATAAATAAATTAGGTTAAGTTCTAGAAATTAGAAGTTTAGGTTATATGATATATAATTTATGGTTTATGGATAGAAGTTAGGGTTTAATGTTTAAGATTATGGTTTGATATTTTGGGTGAAAACTTTAGTTTAAAGAAACGGGTTATTTTTGAGTTTTATGAATTTAGTTTAGGTTTAAAGGTTAGTGTTTTAAATTGTAGGTATATAATTTATAATTTATAATTATAATTTAAGATTTAATGTTTAAAATTTATGATATGATATTTAACCTTAAATTATGCACACTTGAGTAAAAAAGTTTATACCACCTGTGTATGGAGTAAAAATTTTATTTTCGGTTGAGTTTAAATTAAGGGTAATTATACAATTTATTTTCGGTATGAACTTTTAATCCGACACTTTAATTTCTACATGTGTCATAGATTTAAGGTTAGGGACTTAATTTATAGATTAACTTTCGGTATGAATTTTTAATCCGACACTTTTAATTTTTTATATGTTGTATATTTAAGGTTAAAGACTTAATTTAGAGATTACGAATTTAGGGTTTTTCGTTTAAGTGTTTAGAATTGTAGGATTATAGTAAAATTTAGAGTTTATAGTTACAGGTTAAATTTTAAACTTTAAAATCTAAATCCTAAAAACTAACCTGATACCCAAAATATAACGGGAATCCCTAAATTCAAAATCCAAAACTTCTAAAATTTTAAAACCTAAATTAAATCCCTAAAACATTAATCTAAGACGCTAATGAAAACTAAATATTTCTAGAGTCAATGTATAGAATACTTTTTTAATTTAATTGACATATTGTTGGTAATATAATATAATATAATATAATATAATATAATATAATATAATATAATATAATATAATATGATCGAGTATGTTTTAGCTCAATAATCTTCGATTAATAGGTGAAATGGGCCTGAACAGTATAAACTTTGGATAAAATATACGATTAAACATAATGTTAAAAGTCTTATATTACAATTAAAACACTAAAATATATAAAATTTTCTATTTAAATGATTAAAATATTTTTTATCAAAATAAATATCTAAAAGTTTATCATCTTTTTTTATCTAGATGATTAAAATATTTTATTAATCAAAATAAATACTTAAAATATATAATTTTTGTTATTTAGATATCTAAAATATTTATCATGAATTTCTTCATAAATTCATAAGGAGTCGTTTGGTTCACAGAATATAAAATTGTAACACCCCAAATTTTGGCCTAGAAGTTTAGAGGCCGGTTTAGAGGTCTAGTGGACCGGTTTTGTCGGTTTAGCCTAGTTCGGGATTAAATACTTAAAAATTAATTAAGCACAAAATCTATTTTAAATTAAATAACTTAATCAAACCCAATTTTAAACTCTTAAAACCCTTTTTAATTAACCTAAACATAACCTATTTTTCTAATTCTCGTTTTTCCTCTTTGGAGGCATCCGTTCAACAAGTTTTAAGGTAAAAACTCATTCTTTTCCACTAAAAATCGTTTACAATAATTATCTTAACTTTTCTCCTCCAAATTTTCTTGTTTTCTCATCGTTTTCTCGTTTTAAAACTCGGAAAGCAATTGGATCAGTTTTGGAGGTGAGATTTTTTCAATCCTCTAGAACAATAAAGTTCTTTACTGAAATTCTCAAGTTCTTGGCTTGGAGAAATTATTTTAATCCTTTAATTTCACAAAAATCGTTTTTTCGGCTAAAAATCTCAATTTTCGCTCAAGGGTTTTTACCCACTATTTTTGGGTCTTAAATGGATTATTTTTAATGTGTTAGAATGTCTATAAAGTGTTTTTAATATCCCTAATCCCAGACTATAGGCTTAAGTGAAGTTTGGTGTGTTCCGGCAAGTTTTCGGTTTAAGTTTTGATAGGTATTAAGGGTTGTTGTGTAGGGATCCGACTTCTTGGTTTCTTTTGTGAGTTTAGAAGCATTAAACCCCTTAGTTTTGATGCTTGAAATAGGACAAGATTTAGGCGATCGCGTTTGAAGGCGTTCCGGTTCGTTGCGGTGGTTTGGCGAGCAAGTATCGGTTATCGGTGAGTGGATTATGAGGGCTGCCAATTTGGCATGATTTTAAATGTGTTTTCAAAGGTTTGAGGGTGTAGGGAAGGTGTGAAAAACCTCTCTATACTCGGAAGTAAGTTTTAAGTATTGCTTTCTTAAAGGCTCCCATATTATGCCTTGTTTTTACAATGTTATTTGTTATGCTCTTGTTGTGTTGGGCATATATGATTATGCATGTATATAAATGCTCATGAAACTGTTTTTAAAGAGATTTTATATATATTCGATGTTCTCACGATTTTGTTTTGAAAAATAAGATAAAAGTGGTTTTATCAATTTTTGCAAGTGATGCGTAAAAAGTAGGATACATGTGATTTGAATTCTATTTTGAATTAAGTTTTGAGCATTGATTTTTGATAATATATTGGCTAGTTAAGTGATGAACCTTATGAGATAAGTTGATCGATCAATAGGGTCTAGAGTGCACTATAAACATTCAAAAGTCGTACGTGTATAAATTCCTTGTGTGTTGCATTTTGCCTTTTATTCTAATGCTATGTGATAGGAGTGGAACTGTCACATACGGGTTGATCGGAGTGGTACTGTCACACACCAAGGTGAGATAATTCATGTTGATAGTGGTATCAACATGCGCATGCTCTGGGAGTGGTACTAACATGCGATATATAATTCATGTTGAGAGTGGTTTCAACATGCGCATGCTCTGGGAGTGGTACTAACATGCGGTTGCCCGTTTATCCTAACGATTTGGAGTGGTACAAATCGGGATCACTAGCACCAATATATGCTTTTACTTTGGGTTAATTATTGCGGAAGTCACATATGTTTGAGTGCAGTACAAAGTTAGTCACCCATTTTGAAAATGAATCAGTAAAGTCACGTACGTTTTCAGAGTGTAAATATTTGGTCACTCCGACGTTAGAGACCGTTAATGGATAACGGAAAGATGATCTGGTGAATTAAAAAATATTTTTTTCCATGTGGGATGCTTACGTGGCTCCCTTCTTCATCTTCTTCATGTCAACATCAAAGAAAAAGAAACCACTCCACCTTTCAAAAATTTAATTCCCAAACTTCACCTTCAAACTCAGTTTGTCTCCATTTTCTCTCCCCATTAAATCTTAATTCCCTCCCTCACTCTTTATAGAGCTTTTAGCGGTTTAACACAACCACCACAACCACCACAACCCAACTAGTCCAATTACCTTACCCAACATCGAGACCCAACCCATTCTGGTGAACTCCATCGAGCACAATGGTACCCAGAGTTACGAAACGACGTTCCTTATTTCATCGGAAGAAGGTGGAGAGTATGAGCCGGTGTACTTTAGACGACTGGACGACGAGTTTAATAAAGTGGAGAATTTTTATAAGGTTAAAGTACAGGAAGTGATGAGAAAGGCCGATGTTTTGAACAAGCAAATGGATGCTTTGATTGCTTTTAGGATCAAAGTTGAGAATCCCCCCAGGATTCATTTTGATCGGTCGGTCGAGATGACTCGTCTTGCTTCCGATATTGTAGCTTCTGCTGCTTCGTTATCGGTTCCCACTACTCCAACGGGAGGTAGATCAATGAGCAGTAAGTTTTCACCTTTATCCAAAAGTTTAATTAACAATAATTACCCGAAATGTAAAGTAGTTTGGTTTGGTGTTATGTTTAATCCTTGGTTTTGAATTCGCAGAAACTGCTCATCACTCGAAAGCCATTGAAGAAAACAACCGTAGTCAAGTTGAAGATGGTGACAATGATGATAAAGAGATCAAACTCGAAACAACTCCGGTTCAAAAGCTCAAACCTTCGAAACCCAAAATCAAAGGTGTGAAACCTGCACCACTCGAAGTGCTGGATCGGGTTAAACTGAAAAACACTCTTGAAACTCCTCGTTCCGCCATTAAAGGTGTACTTCAGGTTCCAAACCAAACAGAGTTAAGTTTTAGCAGGGAAAATCTAAGAAAAGTTGAAAAACAACTCAAACGTGCTTTCGTTGAGTTTTACCAAAAGTTTCGCTTACTCAAAAGTTACAGCTTTCTGAAGAGTTGGGTTTCTCCAAAATCATGAAGAAGTACGATAAGATTGCATCAAGAACTGCATCAAAAACTTACATGAAAATGGTGTATCACTCTTACCTAGGTAGTTCCGGTGTTGGGATTTGAAGGTTTAATGGGGAGAGAAAATGGAGACAAGCAGGTTTTGAAGGTGAAGCTTGGGAATTAAGGTTTTGAAAGGTGGGTGGTTTCCTTTCTCTTTCATGTTGGCATGAAGAAGATGATGAGAAAGGGAGCCACGTAAGCATCCCACGTGGAAAAAAAATATTTTTAATTCACCAGATCATTTTTCCGTTATCCCTTAATGGTCTCTAACGTCAGAGCGACCAAATATTTACACTCCAAAAACGTATGTGACTATATTGATTCATTTTCAAAATGGGTGACTAACTTTGTACTGTACTCAAACATAAGTGACTTTCGCAGTAATTAACCCTTTTACTTTTCTAAGGTAAGTGTCATGGTTTTCACTTGATTGCATATAGTATTATGCATGCAAGGTTTTATGCATTGATATGCATATGATTTGAGCATTGCTATGTTGTTAACATGTAAGACTTGAGCTTTGTGCATCGAGATGCACGTGTAAGCATTGCTATGTGAGTAGCATGTAAGACTTGTGTTTTAGCTTGTAAAGCATGTGATTACAAAATGGTTTTTACTAAAATTTAATGATGGCGTTGATCGCCTTGGTTTGATGACACTTACTGAGTTTTTAAAAGTGACATTATTAGCCATGTGTGTTTTGTTTTATAAAGAGTATGACATATTTTTAAATTGATAAAATTGGTTTAATATGGGTTGCGTTACAAGGTGTTTTTATACTTGTTTTTATTCACTCACTAAGCTTATGCTTACCCTCTCATTTACCTTGTAATGCAGAGTATTTGACGTGGAGGCAGCAAAGAGAAGCAAGGATCCAGGTAACCGTCAAGTGAAAGCTCAAGTGTGTCTTTATAACATTAGTAATAATGAGAGAACAATAGGATGAGTTATCATATTGTGAATAATGTTTATGCTTTTGAGACTTGAAATGGTTATATGCTTACACATAATTAATGAATATCAAAGTTGATGTTAGCTCGTGACTTTAAATTGAATTGCTCATTGATATTCCTTTAGTAATAATATAGTTATTTTAAAGTTTGATTCTTGATATTTCTATGTGTGAATTTGAGTATTATTGATAACGAAGCATAACTATTTATGAGTCAAATCTATGATGTTATTATTTAGGTTGGAATGCATTTAGAAATCATGTTGAGTATATTGAGGTGGTTCTTCCGTGTGCTTATAAGATTGATTATGTTGAAGCATACTCTTAGGTGTAGAATATATTATTGCTAACTAGGTTGAATTGCATTTAGATAATATGCCATGAGATGTGCTTAAAGTGTTCTTAGGTGAATTTGCATATAGAGAATATCATGAAATATTTGGAGGCTCAAAATAGTCCCTAAACTTTGAGCATGCAATAAAATGACTTATATATATTATTTTAAGCTGAAAATTTACGTGTAAGCATGAAAAATACTTAATTAAATATTGATAACCTTAACTTCACAATCAGGACATAAAATTCTAGAAATTACAATTAGGTCCATAAAACTTGTTCGATTAAATTAGGACTCGTTTTTCTTTAGTTTTCGCTGCAATTGAATTTAGTCCTTGCATGAACATGTAGGATCTAATTAAAGAAACTAGAAAGCGTAAAAGGAAAATTTTAATTTTTTTAGGGTTGTTTATCGGGGCGAGTCTCCGGATTAGCCTCAGTATTTCCCGTGTTACTCGTTCGAGTCGGGTGGCGTCTAGAACGGGTCGAGAGGATTACAAAAATTATCACTGGGAATAACATTATTGAGAATATTGTATTATCTCGTTTGGTTTATTTGATAGAAATATAAGATTATAGTGTTTAGTCGATGAAATATAAGATAAAAAAATATTTATTTTACCATATGATCCTTTAGATATATTTTCTTTTTTAACAAGCTGAATTTTTAATATTAAAACTAAAATCATAAAATTATCATAATATATAACATTTTTAGTTGCAACTTAAACCACAATTGACCCCTACTACTTTTATTTTTATATTTTAATATAATATTTTAAATAAAATATATATTTTTCAATTTAGTTCTAAAAATTTATATTACACCTGAAGAATTCTACGAAAATAGAACATAAAACCAATAAATTTAAAGAATCTACTTGTGATATGATATGTGTTAAATTTTCTTACCAAAATTTTATAAAAAAATTTAAATATTTTATCAAATATTTCTATAACCATAATTTTTTTCTTTTATTTAAATATTAAAATACTTTTTAAATATGTGTAAAATTATATAAAAAATAAATTAATATAAAATAAAATCATTTAAAAAATGCATGTCATTTAAATATGCTACAAAGGATCTAAATTAAGAAAACTCGTTACTTTCAAGGATAATTTTGTCTAAAATGATGAAAATTAACAAATACCTAAGGGATGAGTGTGATTTACATTTTCGGGATACTAGTAAAAAAAATACTATTATTGATAATTATCTTTTCAGGTTGGTGAAAATGATGACAAATCAAATATGAGAATAAGATTTAAAAAAAATTATTCTTCTGAATAATATTTTTTTTCGTGAACTAAACACACCTAAATACATTTAAGTGATTATCATTTCTCCAAATATTTTTTATTTATAGATATTTTTTTAAATTATCACAAAATATACCCAAACAATTAGTAAAATAACCATGAAAACAACTAAATATAACCCATAATTATCACAAAATAATATTATATATGTGAATCTAGATCATAACCTTCTACCTCCCTTAGTTATATTTTATTAAAAATATAGATAGATAGTGTTGAGTTGATCGATCTTGATAGTTAACCAAGAGGGGGTGAATTGACAATTAAAATTTTGGTGGTGGAATTTTTTGGTAAAATAGAGAAATTGAAGAACAAAAGATTTATAGTGGTTCAAGCTTCGGGACAAGCTCTACATCCACTACCTTAGCTCCCACTAAGGATTTTGAAACCAATTCACTAATGAATTCGATTTTTTTCTCGGTTCAAGGGATAATCGTTATAATTCGAATCAATTCTTCTACCCAAGAATTGATTCAACCTCACAAGATAAAAAGGATGAAACAAAGACAAATTGTAATCTCTCACAAGATAAAAATTACCCCAATTACAAACAAACTCTCCCCAAACTCAATTACAAAGAATCAAATTGAAATTACAAGAGTTGGGAGTCAAAATATGCAATAAGTGATTTGGAAGTTGGATTTGATTGCTTGAATGTTGCTTGAGGTTCAATAGTCCTTAATGCTGCTTGAATTGCTTCATTTTATACATTCTCATTGATTTCTAGTCGTTGGGGTTGTTAGAAAAATAAATTGAGATGTTGGAACTTCATCTATCCATTATAAATGCACTCTGATGAAACTGGTATCAATATACGAGGTACCTGTTTCGAAACAGACCAGAGTAGAAAGAGTCGTTGTGCATTTATTACAAGAGGTATCGAAACTTGTTTCGGTACTAGTATCGGAACATGGTTCAAAACATGTTAATCATTATTTAAAGCTTAACTGTCACCAACGATCAAGTCATTTAATGCTAAAATAGCCGTTGGGATTTAAGGGGTGTATCGATACCAGTATCGATACAGGGTTCATAATTTTAAAATATTTAAGAAATTAAAGGGTGGTTCGATACATGGTTCGAAACAGATTTTAGTAGTGAGCTCTTGAAATTAAATGGTATCGAACCATAGTTCGAGACCTGATCTTTGTCTCAAGAACATTCTATGAAAATAAAGGTTGGTATCGAAACCATACCTATTGATATCGAAACACCTGCATAAAAACACTTAGAAAAATTATTTTAAAGTTCTTGGTTTGACTTAAAGCATAAAGTTTGACTTACGGACTTAAAAATTTATTACAAAATAGTCCTTTAACATTATTGTTATATCAAAATCAATTTTAGTTTTACAGATAGATAGATAAATAAATTTATATACACCTATAAACTAAACTGGTCGAATTTAAATTACCTAATTAGAATACATCAATTTTTTTTTATCATTGGTATCGTTCTCATTAAATAGAAAAAATATTAGAGGGTATTTACTCAGTACATTATTCATAATTTCATTTTTTAAAATGAATATTATTTTTTTATATGTCATTAAATAAATAATTCTCATTAAATAAGATAAATGTTAGTGAAGATTCACTTGATAAAATTTATGAGGTGGAAAAATAATTAAATGAATATTTTTTATTGGTTGGTCCCATGGATGACGTGGTGGAAATGTCCCATAATATAATTTCTTATAAATAACATAATAAACCAAAAATAATAATTTCTACATTAAATTATATATTAATTAAATTATATATTAATTGAATTATTAAATGGCATATTAAATGCATCACCCTCCATTTTTAAATGTATTTCCATAATTGTTTGCAATCCTCTCTCTGTATACAAGAGTTCCACTAGGGAAGTAATGCTCGTTGAGAATATGCCATCACATTAAAAGCTTTAGTGTAAAATAATTTATTTTTTAAATAAAAATATATTATTTTTAACTAAAATAACAAAAGTATTGATATTTTTATTAATTAAGTATTTTAATTTACAAATGTTACTCTGGTCAATTCAATTCTAATATAACAAAAAGTATATTATAATAAAAAATTAATACTAAAAATATTTTTTTAAAGAATGATAAAAATATAATAGAGTAGTAAATAGTCATGGGGGGTGGATTAATTTTTACATAGTAAAAAAATAATAATATTCTTTTATTTATTATATTGGTGAAGTAGTCATAATTAATATTGGTGGTTCAAAAATTCGAAAGGTTTTATGTAATTTATTAAAATTGATATCAAAGTAAAATATTAATATTTTATATATTTTTATTTAAAAATATTATTTTTTATATATTTTAAAGCAAAATTATCTATAACGTTTTTTATATCATTTTTTTTCAAAAGATCAATCTTGATTGTTATTAAAACAAGTCAATTTAATTTTTCTTGTAACATAGTTGTCCGTTATGTCATGATTACCAGAAAAATCAATGTTATGTAATAATCAAGACGGTGTTTATTTGAGTATTCTGATGATTTTTATTATTTTTGACTATCAAATTAAATTTGGATATGTGATTTGTGTTCGGGGATAGCTATCTCATGACACTCGATTTTATTTTACGGTTGTCAATTGTCACAACCATTTTTAATTCGAAATGTGACAAATAATAGCCTGACAAGTTAATTTTGAAAAATGAGTTTTATTGATTTTAATTATAAATTATAAAAATCAGAGTCGTATTAAAAAACATATATTATTTGAATTTTAAAAATAATTAGGAGTGAGAGAGTTACCTCAATATCCAGATTCGCTTTGAATTTCCATTTCCTTGCAGTGCCAGTTTTAGAACCTTTGAATCCGAGCCAACAAAATTTGATGTCTTTCCCCGGGTATATCTTGGCACCACTAGACCGGCAAAGCTCTTTCTCCCGAACCATAGCTGCTGCAACGGTTTAAGGATGAACGGCCACGGCCACCATGAGCAAGTTCAATCCGTAGACAATGACATCCAAAATCATAGCATGACCACGAATGGCATCTTCCGCATCTCTAGCTTCTTCTAATTCAACAAAATACATAACCTGGAGGCTCCATGCTATGAATTTCATTACTCCATAACCATGCTTTTCGGTAAAAACAAATGGTCTCCTTCTTCTTCATGAAGATTGCATCACCGGTTGAAGTGGAACCGATTGAAGTGGACTAGAACATGTTGCCTCCAACATGAGTCACGCATGGAAGCAAGCTTTGACCACTTATTCAAATTAAAATCCATTCCTTCCACCTCAAGGGATGTATCTGCCCAATTCTTTTGTAGCCATCCCCCACACTACTACCATCTTTTTTCCTCTTTAATGTCTTCAAACTCGTGATAAAAACAAACCGTTGTAACCGATCAACCGCCCTTCCCTCATTTCTAGTAACCAACCCTCCATCTTATCCTTTATTATTATTTTTTATTTATTTTTATTATTTTTTTAATTTCATTTATTTATTTATTTATATATTTATAATTAATATTTAATTGTGATTTTATTTTATATTCGAACCCAAATGAAATTTGGGTATCACAACTGCCCTTCTTTGCTCAATATTGTGGAACAAGAAAAAAGCAAAGACTGAAAATACATGAATTTCATCTAGATTTCTTGGCCACTTTTTACACTAACGAAACTTGAAGTTGTTCTTCTCATTAAAACTTCTTCAAGCGAAAGGTGTTGAAACTCGAGGTTGTTCTTCTTATTATGAAATTCCTCGTATCCCATGGAGTTTGGAGTTGTTCTTCTTATTATGAAATTCTCCAAAGTTTGAAGTTGTTCTTCTCATTATGAAATTCTCCAAGGTCTGAAATTGATCTTCTCATTATGAATTTCTTCAGAAAAAAGTGATGGAATCTGAAGTAGTTCTTCTCATTATGAAATTCTTCATATCCCATGAAATTTAGAGTTGTTCTTCTTATTATGAAATTCTCCAAAGTTTGATGTTGTTCTTCTCATTATGAATTTCTTCAAACTTATCAAGTGACAGAAACCGAGGTTGTTCTTCTCATTATGAAATTCCTCGTTTTCGGAAAATCTGGAGTTGTTCTTCTTATTACGAAATTCTCAGGGTCTGAAGTTGTTCTTCTCATTATGAATTTTTTCAGACAAAAAGTGATGGAACTAGAGGTTGTTCTTTTCACTATGAAATTCCTCACATCCCATGAAAACTTGAATTGTTGTTGTTGTTGATTGTTTGAATTCTTTTTCATTGATTTTTGAATCCTTTCTCTGCAAAAAGAGAAGTCATCAATTAGTACAAATTCAACATGGATTAAATTGAAAGACTTTATCTTTGTATTTCTCTGCTCAAGCTTGAACATTTTGGTTTAAACCCATTGTTGGTTTAATTTGATTGATCTTGCCCAATATTGATTTTTTTTCTCATCATTTTCAAAGTCTCCCATTTTCTTTTTGGACTCTTCTTATTGCAAATCTCGGATCCCGTTAACAAAAATCATCATGATCTGTAAATATGATCCTAATACGGATATTTCTATCATGATGCATAAATGTTAATTGAATACCACTTGGGTAAAGTTTCAGCTTCAGGGAAAGTGTTAATAGTTTCTTATTTTATCTCCCTACATATTTTCTTTGACTGATATGGGAATTCATTCCACACCCAGGTTCAATTTTCAAAGTCTTTGCTTTTTGCTTTAAAGCGTCTTTTTATATTTTCACTTTAGATTTATTCTTTCAAAATATTTATGAAATAAACATATGCATGAATGCAAAAATATGAAAAATATCAACCTGTCAGAATAATGAAATGGTATTATGAAAAAAAATGAAGAAAAAAATGTTAATAGAATTGTGTAAAACAACTTAAATATAAATCTTACTCTACAATGCATGAATGCAAGAGATATCGATTTCAAGAGCTAGTCATTAGACACCACTCATCTAACCAAAAGATCGAATACAAGGGGAAGCCAATTTGTTGATAGAAGACAAATGGCTTGAGCTTCTTGATTGATCACCTCGTTTAGTCCGGTTTGACAATCATTCTGGTATGTCAATGAAAATTTGTTGACGAGTCTTCTACTTTATCGAGCAAAATCTACACACATCCAACATTTTCTGTACTTGGTTCAGAATTTGATCACTAACTCCATCTGCATAACCTTGGTGACTAACTTGGTCCGACTTTCAACATGTTGTCCTTCATTTGAAACACTGGTTCGAAACTTGCAAACTGATTTTCTGCATATTGTGTCATACTTTCTAATTTCTTTTTCTATTTCTCAGCTTCATCCTTTAGTAACTCCTGTCATTCATCAAAGTTGAAAATCGATCATGGGCTCACAATTCTCTTTTCCTCTTCTAGTCTTCATTTGTCAACAATAACCTTAGGATGGCCTTAATTAATCCGTCAAATATCTACTTCCTGACTATCTTCGCCTTCAATTATTGCGTCTCATTTATACCTATATTTGCCCCGGTACCGACTTGAAACTTGAACAATTGTTAAACTCAAATTAAATCTTGTTCTTTATCGGTAAAACTTCATTCCTATTTTTGGTGTTGTAACCATCTTCTGAATGTGCTATGCTTGAGGTCTTCTGAAATATCCTTATATGATTGGTAATTGGTCTCCTCGAACATCAAATCTGATCTTGCACCGAGTCTTCTCGAATACGGTCTATCTCGGCATATTATCTTCCACTTGTCTATCAAACCCTTTAGTTTATGAACATTATCTATACAACTAGATCATAAATCGATACCTCTAATGCATACTATATGAACTCACACACACCACAAAAAAGTGTTAGTGTGATAAATTAATAATTTGAACAAAAATTAACTTGCGAAAAATAACTAAAGAACAATTTATGTTGCACAAAAATAACCAGAGAGCATATTATGTTGCACAAAATACCCAGAGAGCGGTTAAACAAAGAAACCCTAATTTGGCGGCATTTCAGCAGTATACCGCCTTATCTTATGGTCCCTGTCTGGCTCTAATAGGGGTAGGTTCTTACTCTACACATGTGGGTTTTGTTCTAGACACTGGGTTCCCAAACTGTTGTTACCGTCTACTACGATGATAAGACATCGATTCGATAGTATAGGTCCCTTACAACGGAGGTGAAAACCTCACGACGTGTAAGTTAGTATACCGGAAGTAGACATAAATCCAAAACTCAAAGCTGGAGAGTATCACGTCAGATTATATCTAACTCCCACTCAAGGGTAAAATCTCAGGTCAAGAGCTTATGCATGAATGACAGATATATCACACAATAAAAATACTACCCTTATTCGTCGAAAAATCCATTCGACAATCTATTAAAAAAATTATATTATTATACAAAATACCAAAATACCACGTATAATTAATTATTAGGCCTGACTCGTAAAAAATATATCCCCAGCGGAGTCGTCAAGCTGTCGTGACCATTTTTAAACCGAAATATGAAAAGTAATAGTCCGGAGAGTTAATTTTAAAAAACGAGTTTTATTGATTTTAATTATAAATTGTAAAAATTGGAGTCGTATTTAAAAACATATATTATTTTAATTTTAAAAATAATTGGGAGTGAGAGAGTTACCTCAATGTCCAGATTAGCTTTGAATTTCCATTTCCTTACGGTGTCAGCTTTCGAACCTTTGAATTTGAGCGAACAAAATCTGATGTCTTTCCCCGGATATATCTTATCACCACTAGACCGGTAAAGCTCTTTCTCCCGAACCATAGTTGCTGCGACGGTTTAAGGATGAACGACCACGACCACCATAAGCAAGTTCAATCCGTAGACAATGACCTCCAAAATCATAGCATGACCACGAATAGGATCTTCCGCATCTCTAGCTTCTTCAAATTCAACAAAATACATAACCTGGAGGCTTCATGCTATGAATTTCATTACTCCATAGTCATGTTTTTCGGTAAAAACAAATGGTCTCCTTCTTCTTCATGAAGATTGCATCACCGGTTGAAGTGGAACCGATTGAAGTGGACTAGAACATGTTGCCTCCAACATGAGTTACGCCTGGAATCAAGCTTTGACCACTCATTCAAATTAAAATCCATTCCTTCCACCTCATGGGATGTCTCTGCCCAATTCTTTTATAGCCATCCCCCCACACCACTGCCATCCTTTTACCTCTTTAATGCCTCCAATCTCGTGATAAAAACAAACCCTTGTAACCGATCAACCGCCCTTCCCTCACCTCTAGTAACCAACCCTCCATCTTATCCTTTACTATTATTTTTTATTTATTTTTATTATTTTTTTAAATTTCATTTATTTATTTATATTTAATATTTACTTATGACCTTATTTTATATTTAAACCCGGACGAAATTCGGGTATTACAACTGCCCCTCTTTACTCAATGTTATGGAACAAGAGAAGAGAAAAGACTGAAAAGACACGAATTTCATCTACATTTCTTGGCCACTTTTTAAGCTAACGAAACTCAAAGTTGTTCTTCACATTACGAATTTCTTCAAGCAAAAGGTGCTGGAACCTGAGGTTGTTCTTCTTATTATAAAATTCCTCGTATCCCATAGAGTTTGGAGTTGTTCTTCTTGTTATGAAATTATCCAAAGTTTAAAGTTGTTCTTCTCAATATGAATTTCTTCAAACTTATCAAATGGCGGAACCCGATGCTGTTTTTCTTATTATGAAATTCCTCGTATCCCATGAAATCTAGAATTGTTCTTCTCATTATGAAATTCTTCAGGGTCTGAAGTTGTTCTTCTCATTATGAATTTCTTCAGACAAAAGTGGTGGAACCCGAAGTTGTTCTTCTCATTATGAAATTCTTCATATCCCATGAATTTGGAGTTGTTCTTCTTATTATGAAATTCTCGAAAGCTTGATGTTGTTCTTCTCATTATGAATTTCTTCAAACTATCAAGTGACGGAAACCGAAGTTGTTCTTCTCATTATGAAATTCCTCGTCTCCGGAAAATTTGGAGTTGTTCTTCTTATTACGAAATTCTTCAGGGTCTGAAGTTGTTCTTCTCATTATGAATTTCTTCAGACAAAAAGTGATGGAACTCGAGGTTGTTCTTCATATTATGAAATTCCTCACATCCCATGAAAACTTGAATTGTTGTTGTTGATTGTTTGAATTCTTTTTCATTGATTCTTGAATCCTTTCTCTGCAAAAAGAGAAGCCATCAATTAGTACAAATTTAACATGGATTAAATTGAAAGACTTTATCTTTGTATTTCTCTACTCAAGCTTGAACATTTTTGTTTGAACCTATTGCTGGTTTAATTTGATTGATCCTGCCCAAGGTTGATTTTCTTTTTTTCATCATTTTCAAAGTCTCCCATCTTCTTTTTGGACTCTTCTTGTTGCTAATCTCGGATCCTGTTAACAAAAATCATCATGATCAGTTAATATGATCCTAATGCGGATATTTCTATCATGATGCATGAATGTTAATTGAAAACTACTTGGGTAAACTTTCAGCTTCAGGGAAAGTGTTAATAGTTTCTTGTTTTATCTCCCTACATATTTTCTTTGACTGATATGGGAATTCATTCCACACTTAGGTTCAATTTTCAAAGTCTTTGATTTTTGCTCTAAAACGTCTTTTCAGATTTTCACCATATTTTTTTTCTTTTTCTTTTCTCTTTTTTTCAACAAATGAAGTCTGTCATGATCTCAATGACACTTGTTCTCTTATCTTTCATATATTCAACATGTCCCTCTCTTGTATTTTCAACCTTTAAACACCAAAAAAAATCTTAATAATTAAATGGATGCTTTCTATTAGTTGGTCTCATGGATAACGTACTAGGAATGTCCCATAATATAACTTCTCATAAATAACATAATAAACCAAAAATAATAATTTCTACATTAAATTATATATTAATTGCATTATTAAATGGCATATTAAATGCATCACCCTCCATTTTTAAATGTATTTCCATAATTGTTTGCAATCCTCTCTATATATACAAGAGTTCCACTAGGGAAGTAATGCTCGTTTGAGAATATGCCATCACATTAAAAAGCTTTTAGTGTAAAATAATTTATTTTTTAAATAAAAAATATATTATTTTTAACTAAAATAACAAAAGTATTGATATTTTTATTAATTAAGTATTTTAATTTACACATATTACTCTGGTCAATTCAATTCTAATATAACAAAAGTATATTATAATAAAAAATTAATACTAAAAATATTTTTTTAAAGAATGATAAAAATATAATAGAATAGTAAATAGTTATGGGGTGGATTAATTTTTACATAGTAAAAATATAATAATATTCTTTTATTTATTATATTGGTGAAGTAGTAGCAATTAATATGGGTGATTCAAAAATTCGAAAGGTTTTATGTAATTTATTAAAATTGATATCAAATTAAAATATTAATATTTTATATACTTTGATTTAAAAATATTATTTTTTATATATTTTTAAAGCAAAATTATCTATAACTTTTTTTATATCAATTTTTTTCAAAAGATCAATCTTAATTGTTATTAAAACAAGTCAATTTATTTTTTCTTATGACATAGTTGTCCGTTATGTCATGGTCCCAGAAAAATCAATGTTATGTAATGATTAAGATGGCGTTTATTTGAGTATTCTGGTGATTTTTATTACTTTTACTGTCAAATTAAATTTAGATACGTGATTTGTGTTCGTGAATAGCTATCTCATGACACTCGATTTTATTTTACGGTTGTCAATGATTTTTCAAGAGTTCAATCTCTTTTTGTGATTTTTTCGCAAATATAGTCAGATCTCAAGTACTTTTAATTAGGTTTTAAAATTTTTCTTGTATAATATCAAAGGGTAGTTTATTGGGTCAATTATTATAAAAAAATATTTAAATTATATGTTTAATTTATGTTTATGTTGTAAACCTTCAATGTAATTTAAATATATTTTTCTTTTTAATAAAACTAGTAACATTTATAAAAATAATATATATTATTTAAAAGATTTATCATTTTTATCTTATCAAATCAACAAATAATGGGTTGAATTTTAATTATTAAATGCAAATACTTTATGCATTTAAATATTTGTTTTAATTTTTTAAGTGATTTATATAATTAATTATATTTATATAATTAACATTTATGTTGTTATTGATTACTATTTAATATTTGATTTAAATAAAAAAAATCTTTGTACGACACGTTAAGAAAATTTATCGATTTAGGTTACCCTTTAAATTTCAAAATAATCTTCTTTTAGTACATTTTTATTATTACATTGTTGAAGAAGTTGTCATAAACCTAAAATTTATTTTTTAAAATAAATATGAAAAATATTTATTTATTTTCTAAAGCTTCATTAATTATTGAAGTACCATGATATATAGGTGATGGAGTGTAATCTCCATTCTCAACTCATGGTCCAACACAATCTCCTCCAAACAACAATATCTAAGCCAACCATGCAGAGCAGCGTCGGTGCCGGCCCTCACGTAGCGATCCTAGCCTACCCCTTCGGCAGCCACCCTTCAGCACTCTTGGCTATCATTCGCAGCCTAGCCGTGGCTGCTCCCAACGCTTTGTTCTCATTCTTGTGCCCCGAAAAACGTTATTCCTCGGCCATGTCTCAACAAGTTGTACCGAACATTAGAGCTTATAATGTTTGGGATGGTGCACCGGAGGGAAATGGTTTGGAGGACATTGAGTTGTTCATGAGAGTGGAGCATGCGGTTTTCAAGAAAGGGGTGGAAGTGGCGGTGGCGGAGACGGGGAGGAAACTGAGTTGTTTGGTGAGTGACGCGTTCGTTCGAGTTGGGAAAGAAATTGCAGAAGAGAATGGTGTAGCTTGGGTTGCTTTTTATGTTTCTGGAGCAGCCTCCCTTTCTTCCCATGTCTACACTGATCTAATCAGACAAAAGTTTGGAGTTGCAGGTAGCTTCTTCTTCTTCTTCTTCTTCTTCTTCTTCTTCTCTTATATACTACCATTACAGGTACGGGAGAAGAAGATGAAACTCTGATCAACTTTATTCCCGGAATGTCTAGCGTACGCTTCCGTGACTTGCCTGAGGGAATCGTCTCCGGCGATATGGAATCCAGCTTCAGTCGCATGTTACATCAAATGAGCCAGGAGCTACATCAGGCAACTGCTATCTTCATAAACTCATTCGAAGAACTCTTCCCTTCGATCACCGACGATATGAAATCAAAGTTCAAAAATCTCCTCAGCGTAGGACCTTTACTCTTGTCAACCCCACCAGCAACAGTACCAGATTCTTACGGTTGTCTGTCATGGCTCGACAAGCAAAAGCCCGCAACGGTGGCATACATAGGCTTCGGGTGGGTGGTGATTCCACCTCCAAACGAAATCGTAGCACTGGCAGAAGCACTCGAAGCTAGCAGGGTGCCATTCATATGGTCTTTAAGAGATAAAGCAAAGGAACATTTGCCTAGTGGGTTCATAGACAATGCCAATGGCATGGTGGTGCCATGGGCTCCCCAGATAGCTGTGTTGTCTCATGATGCTGTCGGGGTATTCATAAGCCACGGCGGGTTTGGCTCGATGCTGGAAGCCATAGCGAGTGAGGTGCCAGTGATTGTCCGACCATTTTTCGGGGATCAAATGATAAACGGACGGATGATAGAGGAGGTTTTGGAGATCGGTATGGTTTGTCAATGGTGAAATCTTCACTAAGAATGACATAATAAAGTGTTTGGACATAGCTTTAGCACAAGATAAGGGCAGGGTGTGGAGGAAGAATTTGAAGGCAATCAAAGAACTGGCCCTAGCAGCTGTTTCCCCACAGGGTAGCTCTGCTAAAAATTTCAAGGCATTGTTGGATTTAGTTAGTAAGTAACAATTTGCCAACAAATGAAGATATCATCCGGAAAAAATAAGGTTTAATGTGATTGTTTAAAACGCAGGCCATTAATAAAAAGAAGTATATTATTATATAATTAACATATTAGTTCATTTTAAAATAAAGATATTAATTTTATTAATATAAATATAAAATAAATACTTGCAGAAAAAAGTACAAAGAAAAAATTAAACTGAAATTTCCATCGTACATGTACAAGGATGAAAATTATCTATCTCTTCATCATGTCGTCTTTTATGCTTTTATTTTAATTTAAAGTTTAGGGTTTAAGGTTAGGGTTTAGGAAATTAGGGTAGAATATATCTTTTAGGGGTAGAGTTTAGAGTTTAAGATATAAAAAAAGGGTTAGGGTTAAAAATTAAATTTTTTAAAAAAAAATTAAAAAAATATAGAAGAATACACTATAAAGACAGATGATTTTTACCCGTACAGGGATGTACTTGAAAAAAATATTATAGATTGTTGACAGATAAAAGAACAGGTAAGTTTATGCTACCTTTTTTCCTGAAAAATAAAGGAACTTTATCAGTAAGATAAAATAGTATGTGGATCAACCAAAACCAGACAATAGATGTTCAAACAAAACATCAGACCATGGAATGATTGATCATAGAACCAGTGACTCTGCAAATAAAATTGTCTTCCACTCTAGACAAACAAAGCCTAGTCATGTTCTTAACTGATAGAAAACTGGGATTACGTGGTGCATTGAAATGTCAGAAAACAACAAAAGGGATTACGTGGGTCTTTTTCGGCAAGGGTTTACAGGATGAGCTTTGGGTCTGAAACTGAAATGAACTGTTGTGGCCTGTGGGAGCTTTGGGTGGAGTTGCGATTAGGGTTTGCCATTATTAACTTCACTTCTTTTATACGCATCGTATTCTCTCTTATTTCATCCAAACGTTTTCTGAGCGAACCATCGTGTTTATCCCTTCAATAAGGATATAAATATAGGTAACAGTATGGATTTTAGGTTGAGTTAAATTAAATATATGTTATTTCAGTCGATTATATATTTTGATTCAATTAGATTAGGTGCGGGTCAAGTGATCAGGTTGATTTTAAGTCGGGTCAAAATTATTTAAGTCTGAATCAGATAATTGGCAGGTTAATCCGAGGTCTGGTGGACTTCAGGTTGATTTAATTTCTAATCGGATTCATTTTAGGTCGATTGAATTTCAGGTGGGTTCATTTCCGGTCGAGTTCATTTTGAGTCAGGTAATTTCAAGTTGGTTTTATTTCAGGCCGGGTTAATTTGAGTTTTGAATGCGTATTAAGTTTAAGTTTTGTACAATTAGTCGATAGACTTTGAATTGGATTATTTCGAGTGAATTATTTAACGTCTTTTACAAATACGAATCACATTAAAATTTTGGGGACTAAACTGAGCAAAAATATCATTATTATTTAAAATATCGGAATAAATAACAAAAATTAAAAATAAATAAGGTTGGTTTCAATAAAAAATAATTTTTATGGATTAACATGAATAAAAAATACCATCATATTAAAAATATTGGACAAAACTAAAAATGAATAAGGTTCGATTTCAACTAAAAATTAAATTTTAGCTAATAGAGTAAATAAAAAATATTATTGAACTAAAATGCCAAAAATATAAATATGGGACAATTTTGACTAAAATTAAATTGTAATAACTATAAAAGATAAAAAAATATTATTAAACTAAATTACCAAAAATAGAAATATATGGATCAATTTTAACTGAAAATAAAGTTTTATGAATTATAATGAATAAAAATATTAAACTAGATTATAGAATATTAAAATAAATAAAGGTCAATTTGGTTAAAAATCAGAGACTACTATAAACTAAAATAAACTTCAAATCTCTTAACTAATTCTCGTACCCCAAATATTTCGCTTAAAATATTTAGCCCTAAATTAAATATAAACTCTAACTCTTATAATCATTATTTATTAATAATTGAAAGTGAATTTTAATTTGACAAAATAAGGTACAGTGATATAAAAAGTATAATTTATGTTTTTTTTTATAGTGTAAAAATAATTATAAGGTGAATATTGAAACCCTAACTCTTACAATCATTATTCACTAATAATTAAAACTGAATTTTAATTTGGCAAAATAAATGTTTTAGTCGCACTCTTCTCCATTTTCTCTTTTGTTTTGTTGTTATTTTTATGAATATTGTTATCTAACGTAAATTTTGTCATCGGTTCATTTTTAATTTGACTGAATATAAATAAACGTCTAATATAACTGTGCTTTGCCAAAACTCATACTTTATATGTTTTTTTGTTAGTTTTTTTTTATTTGCTTCCATGAAATTTCTTTAATTTGTATACGTCTTTATGATTCGTTCTCCACGCTGGTG
This sequence comes from Abelmoschus esculentus, assembly GCA_035048815.1. Taxonomy (NCBI): domain Eukaryota; kingdom Viridiplantae; phylum Streptophyta; class Magnoliopsida; order Malvales; family Malvaceae; genus Abelmoschus; species Abelmoschus esculentus. Next base: position 25,451,125 of record JAUCBN010000001.1, read on the forward strand.
ACAGTTTTGTAACTTTAAAAAATAGATAGCAACGAAATATTGAAAAGATTAGTACAATCATGACCCTGGTAAAACTATTACTAGAAATTAAAAGAATGTATATATTAAAATTATTATTACCTTAAAATATATTATTTATTGTTGACTCTCACTAATTTTAAAACCGCTATATAAGCTCTCAATAAAAAGCATTAAATTCTATTACTGTGTGATAATCTCTTAGAATGTTGATCATCGTACCAAGATTTTACTACCAAAAAAATCTGTATAATACATAGAGTATTCTGATCAAACAGATTTTATATTCTAATATGGTCCGAGTTCTTCTAGATAGTGACAAGTTCAAAGGGTGTGAATTTTAATGATGTTTTGAAGCGTGTCATGTTCGCAAACCTTTTTACTTTTGGATAAAAATCCTTCGGGGGTGAGAGCCTGAGAGGAGAAGAGGAGCAGTCGAAATAGAAATCAACCCCGGAGAGGCCAAATGATCGTCCTTCACAAAGGATGTCAAATGTGGATGTGGGGAAGGGGTTAAGGCGTCGGTTGCCGGCTGTAGGCAAACGCCGTTCAGCAAGAAATTGGTAGGCAGACGCTCGTTAAGTTTGCTAAACGCAATAAAAAACGAGGCCTAAGCTCAAAAGGTTTAAACCAGTCATGGGCGCAAGCCTCATCTCTATAATCCATTTGGTCATCATCTCATGCTCATCACATCACAAACAACGGAACCAAGCATAAAAATGACCAGAAAATGGCTGTGGCCGATGCAGATGCAAGAGCCAAGAGAAAGCCGAAAGGAAAAAAATGCGAATGGCTGCGATTACATTCGATATAATCCCACGCCTAATCGCAATTCGACGCTAGTTTGGGGTTTACAAGTACCACATGCGATGAGCAGAGAAGAAATGAAAGGCAAGGCTCATGTAATATAAGAAATCACAAAGAATGAATCATTACTGGTGCTAGCTAAATGAAAGATTAAAGAGTCCAATCCATAGGATATCAAAGATCTCAAGGCATATTCAATGATCACAAACGCAACGATCCACGAGTTCAAATGGTAGCAAATAAAATAAGTATATTACTCTACGAATAAAGAAGAAAAATACGAATTCTGAAATCCAGTATATTTTTTAAAAACTTTCCCTGTATAGAAGATGTAGATTTCTAACTTACTGGTGATGCAGCTGGCAGCCCACTGGTTTCATAAACTATGCATGAAGTGATGAATGAAGTTATCAACTGTGAAGGAACCATTTAGATGGCACTTATTCTGTTCAGTAGCTAAAAGTTGTATTTTTCCTTTTTCTCCATCCGACTCGACCTAAAAAATTGTATTCCTCCAAAACTGTTCCTGAAACCAAACCATTTACTGGATGTATCAAACAACATAACTTAAAACTATCATGTCCTAACAAATTCGACTGACCAATAAACCTCGCTCAACCTGCTTGAACCCTGATGCAACCTACACATCGAGTTCAATTCTAAAGGAGAACCGAAACCTGATCTAATAACCCAACCTCAACCGGATACCTAAGTTCCAACCTCTATTTTCTAATATTAGTAAAATTCTCCTTTAAGTTCTGAATATCCCCGGGCTCCATGTAGGTGCAACCGGAGTTTCTTTCATTTGAAACCATGAGGTAGTTTTTAATGGAACAGAAGGAATGATAAGTTTTAGACTGAAAAAAAGAAGCATAGAAAATTTAAACATTCTACTTATTGCATATCTATTATCCATACCAATTATGTGGAACTTAAATGGGAAGAAGCGGTCTTTTTTCTTCCTCATGAACACGATGACTAGCCTGGAGAAAATTAGAAATAAAGAAAAAAGCATTAGATATTGAAAACGTGGGTAAAAAAGAAAAAGAAAAAAGGTTGGTATATTTAGATAGAAAACTGCCAGTGAAAGCTCTCACATCTTCATTTGCCCCAGCAGTCATATTTAGCAACACTGCATCCTTAGACCTGATAAGATAACGGCAAGTTAGCATCTTTAGTTTAAAATGAATCACAAAACTATAATATTGGGAAAGCTGAGGGTAACAACAAGAAGTACATAACAGACTATCTTCTTTTACTAGAAAACAGAGGCAATGAACTTAAACTGGAGATGTAGGTGTAGGTAATGAACTTAAACTTCTAAATAGTTGTTCATTCAATGGCCATCAAACAACTCTCTGAAAAAGTTCTTCAACGATTGAAAAGAATAGCAAGACACTCTCTAAATAAGTTTTCTGAACGGAATCATAGGACACTCTAAATAAATTCTCTCTGAACAGAATAGTTAGACCCAATTATGATGATAGGCCCCATGTTGACCCAATAGAACCCATGTTTTTAGATACAAAACAGAAGTTGATGTGATATGTCAACATCAGAAAGTCATAAAAACATTTGAGACAAGCCTTAATTCCAAAGCCTCTTAGACTCATCAATATCTGTTCATTTTAATCCTCCCTTTCATTTAGTTCATGATCAGGAATACAGTTCTTACTTTTGAACAATAAAGGGGGGAAATAAACCTTTGGAAATCATAGATACAGTTATTGCCATAATCAACATCCAAGTATAGAACAGTTTCTTCATGGTCCACAAAAATAGCATACAAGAAAAAGGTATACCTCTTGCTGTCTTGGCTATCCACCATCTCCAAACTTCCACTTTGTTTTTCATCTTTAACCTTTGAAAGTGACGAAAAAAACTGAAAGGAGGAAAATATACACCACAGTTATAACCACTCTCTCCCAATCATCAAAATAGAAGAGAAGGAAAGCACAAGAGAGTAGAAGTATCAAAAATTAAACAGGTGTAAGTTTCTGTGTGTGCTTAACTGGACTGCATGAGCATATAAGAGGACCTATATAAGCTAAAATTACCTGATGCATGGAGATAATCACAACAGATATTCCTAAAACAAAGTTTATGGTCAGGGTGTGACCAAACAATATAGCAGATGCTATGCCAGTAAAAATTGTGGCAATAGTTGAGGAGTACTTTTTCAAGATTGTATCTGCAAGAAAAAAGAGCCATACTTGAGAAGACAAAATACAAACAATATGAGAAGCATATAGTCAGTGAAACAAAACAAAACAAAATATAGTGCCACTTGAAGGGTCTAAAACAGAAGTGACCAGTCAGCCAAAGGAAGAGAAAATTAGTGACAAATTTTAGAAGGGTAAAAGGCAATATGTTGTATGATAATGCTATGGGTATTAATTATACAGTTAGCAATAGCATCATTCTCACATTATCTGACACAAGTCACAAAAAAATGGTCTGGATGATATACTTGACTGAACATAAAACTTGTTCTTTTACCATGAACATATAAAAATGATATACTTGACTAAACATAAAACTTATTCTTTTACCATGAACGTACAAAAATGATTCACCAAGTATTGTAAAGTTCCTTTTAAAACAAACAAGCAGGAAACGAAGAGCAATTCAAATTAGACTATGATTTAGTTAGTTGCATATGAACATAAAGGCATGAAGGATAACAAATCCTTAAACTTAATGAACGTGGGTACCTCCTTTTCAACCTTTTAAAACCATTCAACTCATGTAGATATGCACTAACTCAAATATTTTCAAAGGTCTTATCAACTTCAGTGTTATCCGGTAATCCTTTCATTTTTTTTGGCCTTTTTATACATCACCTTGCAGTAATATATATACATACACACTTTAGTATTCAATTTACCTGCATATTTGAAGAAGAAAGATGATAAGATCCCTTGGGCAGCATTGTTGCATATAAGAAGCATGGTAGCCTTTGAATGTCCCTGCAAGATATCCAAGCTACTGGGACCTAAAAGCAAGGGGGCATCAAAATACAGCAGCTAGTCAAGAAAAAGATTCTGAGCACACTTAGAGCAATTTATGTCTTCTAGATAACAACATACCAATATAAATATATATGTAGAGAGAGTAGAGGGATCCAATTACACAAGTGCATAACTAAATTAGTCTACTTGTGATATTTTAACTAAGTAATCATTGGATTTAGCAATATTATTCTATTTGACATTACCATAAAGTTCTGAAACAATCCGATATCACTATCATATAAATTGAGACTACTTATTCTCTCACCATCTATTTAGTAGTAGACATGATTTTTCTTACATTGAACAAATATTTTTGAATTTACTCTAAACTCGATAAGCATGATCTATGTGGATTGAACATGGAATACAACGATTGGATCAAACAAATACAAATCGAATAAAAACTTACAAAAGTATGTAAAAGTAATTTAATTTTACACTAATGCAAGTGAGTCCCTCATACATGAGTGTGTAAATATTTCTAAAGGAATTTGTGAGACAATGAAGAAATAGCACGCAAATGTGATCAATGAAGATCAGTTGACAATCATATCATAATTTCCTCCAAATAACCAATAACTTATCAGTGGCTACATCACATGCCACCGGACTGCAACAGTAATTTCCAAGCTTAAAAGTCTATTTCTTACCTTTAAATATTGCAGTTCCAAGAATGGCTAGGAAATTGAAAATTGCACCATATCCATAAAGAAACAAGTTCTGTGAAACACATAAAGCAACCACAAAATAAAAGGAGGATTCAAATTAATGGTCAAGGAACATTCTTTTTAAACCAATTGTATAACCATCAGCAATTACTTTATTTCTCACAATCTATGCCGTGTAAGACTACTTGAGTTTTTTTTTCCTGGTTGTTATCAAGAATCAATGCTAGAGCCTGGAAAACAGGTAAAAACATTATAAACGCACCTGATGGTAAATGCTTGTCTCAAACTGGCTCTTTAAAGCATATTCATTAAAGACAGATGCCAGGGATGGGACAGTAACCTGTATTAATATCATAAAGTTAGGTTTCATTGTGTCATAGTCCCTAGCCTGAGAGAAACAATAATCTCGTATATAACTAAAGATTACTTAACACTGTCCTATAGCAATGTCTTTGTGAGAGGGGCACAACTAGCAAAACAGTGCACCATGTTATCATTATTTTTCACAGTTTGTGTTCCAAGTCATTTGGGTCATATGAGGGTTTTCCTTCACCAGGTATTTTCACCATGCCATAGCACTCCGGTTTTGCTTATAAACAACCTTTGTCGAACTTATATCTGTAATAGTTAATCATTTCTTTTTTGTTTCTGAATTCATATCTTCTTAAAATGTATCTATTGACTCTAAAAACCCCACCCACAAAATAATTCAATTACCAACTATTCTGTTTCAATTTTTTTATTGATAATTAACATTATTAAGGAGCATGATTATTCTGGCCAAAAAAGAAGCATGAATTATTTAAGAAACCATCATAGTATTAAAATATGCTTCGAAACTTGATTTGATCAAATTTAGCATCAAGATATTTACTAGATATATATTTAGATAGTTGATTTTGCAAGTTTGCATAGTAAATAATGAGAATTGTTTTTAAACCTACTTGAGTTCAAACCTAATAACTGGATTAATTATTGTATACTATCTAAGAAATAGTAATGTAGTTATAATTATGGTGTGCGTTGAATTTTTTGGTCAAAGTAACACCTTAACAAGTACAATAGTCATCGAGTTGTGTAAAAGCTATAGACTTAATAACTGGGTTTATCAATTCATTTGTCAGCTTATGTTATAACTAAAGCTATTTTTTCTTAATTGCTTCAAAAACCAAAAGTCCAAATCAACCAATTAATATACAGTTTTAACTTAAATCATAAAATATTCTTTACTTATCCTTTATTTATTTTACTGTAGTCAACTAAGCCACTGGTGTGGTTACAAATAACTTGCTTCGATATCAAGTCTTTGATAGACACCTAGTCTTGGATTCAAACCCTGGACAACCCTTTCCCTCTCCCCTTATAAATATATATATATATATATGTGTGTGTGTGTGTGTGTGTGTATTAACTTCGATAAATATTCAAAAACTCTTTTCCAACCCAACTTGAAAATAGAAAAATAACTCCTTAAGCTGTGTTAAGTTAAACTATAATCTGTAAATAAGAAATTACTAGTTTTCTATATGCATGAAAAAGGGGGGAAACATGCATCTGAAAAGTCCTGTATGAATAAAATCATTGCAAGATACTATCCTTTGAAACATACAGTTAAAAAAGTTGCCACATCAATAAGTGAAGCAACTACGTTAATAACTTACAAAAATTAGTGTGTACATGTATGCGCCTGTTGCAACCGGAATTCCAACCGAAGTAGTACCCTCTGGTAAAGACCGCAACTGGTTTATGCTAATTCCAATAAGCAACAACGCAAGAGCCTCCCACTGTTACAAATATGGATCAACACCACACATGCAATAGGGATAAACCATAATCAATTAACCATTCCAAACGTCCACATATTTGCTTTCAATTCTAGGATAACCGACCGTGATACAGTTCAATGAGAAAATTCTTTAAGTTCAAACTAACCTGAATAATAGAAAACCGCCGTTTCATGATCATCTTTAACAAGATAGCTATTACCAAAACCTGCAAAAGTTGAACAGTACTGAAACAGATTCACTACAAATTCTCACAGGAAAACAAAAAGAAACAGCAAGATCAAGTGCATAGTACAACATTTTTAATGGTGAACAGCAGCATAAAGTTGGTCTTCACCAATAAGTTAAACTTCTAGATAGAATGAGAATCATAAACTGATGGTATATATGATTCATCACACCCATGGATTAGGGTGGTAAGTGGTAACTACATGACGAATAACCAAAAGGAAACAAAGCTTTAAAGCATAAACTAACCCAAAATGAATTTATTTAGAGCAAAAAGGAGGTTGATTAGAACCTATACTGTTTAAATAATCATTAAACAAAACATATTATTCTACCTTTAGGTTGCTGAGCATTTTCACAGTAGAAGGATTGAAATAAAGCTGCAGCAGAATAACAGCATAATTATTACAAAACAAGCCAAAGAATATTAAAAATAAATTTTAGAAGTGGATAAATAGTTTAACAGAAACATAGCACATAGTTAATTCTACTATCGGGTAATTTTTAAGTAACTGAAATCATGCAGGTGACATAGAAGAAGCAGGAAGAGATGTAAGATAACACCACCTGCATGATGAACTTTAGGTAATTGTTAATAGCGTAAAGTAGAGCTGGAACTGCAAGAAGCACATTATTTCGAGCAGCCTGTAAAATTTTAGAACAAAAAAAGTCACTTAATCACCTAGAGGTCAAGATGTTGTGCATGAATTACTATGGTTCATACCATTTCAGAGAGGTAGATTCAGAATAAAACAATAATGTGCAGATAAAAATGAGGGAAATGAGCTATAAATTTCAAAAGGACTTCATGTCACATTAAGAAGGTTTTGCTAGACCAAAATAACACCACAGTTATATTAGTACAAATATTTTAGTTTACAGAATGCAACCCAAACACATTTTTATTAATAAAATAAGAAACTTAATTGGCATCATCATTTTCAGAAAACTCATAATATGAATGAAGAGTTAAACTATATCATCAATTAGTAAAAAAACAAAGTATAAAAGAAACTGATACTCGAAAATAAAAGAATGCCAACAATATATCTCCACTCTGAAAAAATTGACCCCTCATCTACCATTAGTTTTCATTAAAGTTGCACATTTCATAACATAGAGTCTGACCAAATTTACTGCACAAGACCAAGAAAAATTAAAAAAAAAAACACATCTATGAGAATCTAAAAACATTTCACTGACTTGCTGCGTCTCTACCTTCAGCATAACTTCTTAATAACTGGAAATCTGGAATTCTACTAATTTATCTGCCTTTACAACCCAACATATCTTAAAAGTATCAACAGAGATCACAATGAATAACCATGTTGATATGCCAAGTGCATTTATTATCTACCGTAAATCATATATGGTTAAGCCAGCTTCTTGATCAGTCTCGCAGTTTAGCGTTCAATACAAAATCATCCCATATCATTAGTTAGAAGAACCTTAATGAAACAAACATTCAAACCACTAATTATCCCAATGGTTGATCCTTAGAAATTAGAATAGTATACAAGTTTTTCTTTCTTTATCAAAAGCTGTAGGGATGCATCATAAAACCATCAAGGTTATTAATATTACTAAGAATCAATAGTGTGAAATTAGTGATACAAAAACTAATGATGCAATTGCAATCAGAATCATAGATTTGTGGAAGTAATTTTCGTACCTGCACTAATGAAGAAATTGAGAGAAGAGATTTCTCCCCAACTTTCCTATTCCGAGCCTAGAGATAGAGATAGAGAGAGTTAAAAAAGAACAATTAAATCTAATGAAAGAACTTAATAAAAAGAACCTGAAATAACATTAGTGAGATAATCAATGGGCTAGGACTTCCATTAATCTTTGAAATGCAATTGTTTCTATTCTAACTGAATACAAATAGAAAGACCGTTGAGCTTCTACAGGCTAGAATTAGTAACTTTTCCTGACATTGTAGTTCAATGAGAAAAAAAAAAACTTATTGGGTATACTTAGCTCTAAAGATAATCTAATCATAAATTCAACAGCTACAACTATGACTTAATTGAGAATACAACTCCTTGGGGGACAAGACATTGCAAACCACATTAGGTATATGTTATAAAAACCTGCTTATACCGAAATGAATACATGACAAGCATACAAACTTTTTTGTTGAGTTCTTGAACTCCGGTTTAGGTATATGGTATTAAAAAACCCTCCTATTCTAGCTGAAAGTTAATAAAATGCTAAAAGTACCTGAAACAAGAGCATAATAATGGCGAAAGTAACTTTGGCCACCTCAGTAAGAAAGTTAACGCTAATGGGACTAAACTTGAAACCCCCATCCACCTTCGACATATAAACCAATATAGGCTGCAATAATTAATATAGATATATTATGTCAGAATGCAAAGAAATCACGGATCTGAATTGCTGATTTAGATTTGATGGTTAGATGCAAAGAATTTACCTGAAAACCGACCAAAACGCAGTCCCCAGCGACCAAAAGAACGTTGAGGAGACGAGTTTTGGAGGAAACATAACTGCGGTGCGTATCATAAGCCCTCGACACGGTTTTACTACCGGGCGGTGCTATTTTTGAATGGCAAACACTGCATTCTATCATCCCCGCCAGCGCCTGCACCTAGCTAGTCAAACTAACAATAGATCAACAGCACAAAATCAATTTTCATTTTCTAAACTAATAATAAAACCTAGAAAACGATTAATTAAGGCTGCAATCTCGAAATCTAGATAACAGAAGGAGAAAAAAAAATCACCTGAGTAGAGTTGCGGGAATCGGAGGCGAGAGAGGCTGCAGATCTTGAGAGATCTCGAAGCCCTCGATCAGAATTTGACAAAACCAAACAGAAATCTGGGAATTAAAGGGCCAAAATGTATTGAAAGAAAAGAGCTTGAGATGTAACGTCACTTGCTGGCTGTTCTTCCCTTTGAGTTTTGCTTCTGTTTGAATAAATTATTTGAGTTTATATACAGAGATTGTGCTGTTGTGAAATAAAAGAAAATAATAAAAAAAAAAAAAAAGGAAGGTGGACTGAGCTTTTCGTATATGGTTGCATTTCTTTAAAAAAAATATTTCTTCATTAATTATTTATATTCAATTTATTATATTTATAATTATAAAAAGAATATTAATTTTTAAAATGTATTTTTTAAATAAATTTTCTATAAATTTTAAATAAAAAATAGGCATAAAGATAATTTTAACCCCTAACGTTTATAATTTTTGTCGTTTTGACCCTTATTCCTTTTTTAGATAAATTTAGCCCTTAACCTATATCTTTTTGACAAATAGCTTATTTTTTAACTAGCTTGATGACTGGAGCGTTAAAAATTTAACGATGATATATATATGAAATATAATTTTAAATGACATGGAATATAACCTATCAAATATATATATATGGAATGTAATTTTATTCTAATATAAAATATAAATTAATTAAAATTTAAATAAAATATTAAAAATTAATTAATTCTAAAATAAAAGATTATTACACATTTTTAATTCTAACTACGATAAAATCAAAATTTTATTCGAATTGTGTTTATAATTTTATTTTAAGATTAATAAAAATATAAATACAATTAATTAATTAATAAAATATAAACACAATTCGAAAAAATAAAAATATAAACACAATTAAAATAAAAATATAAAAATAAAAGATTACTTAATAAAAATAAAAATATAAACACAATTCGAATAAAAATATAAATATTCTAAAATAAAAGATTAATAAAATATAAAATATTCTAAAATAAAAGATTTTTATTTTTATTTTTATTTTATTTTATTTTTATTAATTAATAAAAATAAAAGATTATTTTTATTTTATACATATATTCTAAAATAAAAATATAAACATAATTCGAATAAGATTTTGATTTTATCGTAGTTAGGGTTAAGAATGTTTAATAATCTTTTATTTTAGAATTAATTAATTTTTAATATTTTATTTGAATTTTAATTAATTTATATTTTATATTATAATAAAATTACATTCCATATATATATATATATTTGATAGGTTACATTCCATGTCATTTAAAATTATATTTTATATATATCATCGTTAAATTTTTAACAGTCCAGTCATCAAGCTAGTTAAAAATAAATTATTTATCAAAAAGATATAGGTTAAGGGTTAAATTTATCCCAAAAAAAGAATAAGGGTCAAAACGACAAAAACTATAAACGTTAAGGGTTAAAATTATCTTTATGCCTAAAAAATACTCATAACTGATAAAACTTATCACCTCAATATAAAAGGTAAATTATACAGATAACTAAAATACTATAGGGTTAGTATCGAAATGGCTATAATAATTTAAAAAGCGTTAAACACACCGGTTAACTATTAAAATGGTATCGAAATATTCACTTACTGTTAAAAATTAACGGACTGATGACGTTGTAGTTAAAAATAAAATAATTACACGTTTACTCCCTGTTTTTCATATATTTTTTTTAATTTAGACCTTATTTGATTATAATAAATTTATTTAATTAAAAATGTATGAATGATAGGGATAATTGTGTAATTATTCTATTTTATTTTTAACTGTCACGTCATCAGTCCGTTAACTTTTAATGGTTGTTGGCTATTTCGATATTATTTTAATAATTGACCGGTGTATTTGACTTTTTTAAAGTATTGTGGTCATTTCAGTACCAACCTATAATATTGTAACTATCTGTGTAATTTACCATATAAAAATTAAATTAACCAATCAAAATATTTACTCGACAATTATTAATTAATAAATAAATTACATAATTCTTTAACATTTCACCCTTATAAAAATTTGATGATATATTGTTAATTGAAATTTCAGAGTATAAACAATTATAAATATTTTGAAAAAAATGATAATTTTATCTTTAAAATGAGGTACTCGATAGATTTTTATAAAGATAAAATAAAGTTTGATTTATAAATAAATAAATAAATCAAAGTATATTTAGCTGCTTAAATTATTATATTGGTTACTTAATCATACAATTAACGTGTAACTACAAATAACCGTATTTAAAATAAATTACTAAAGGACTCTCCAAGCTCACCGTAAAATAATTATATTTTATTTTATTTATTTTTAATTTAAATCATAAATAATTTTATCAGTTTTAAGCATCAAAACTAGGGGTGCTTAACGAGATGAACAATTCGTGAGTTGCTCGAACTCGACTCGGTCAAAATTCATTAAATATTCGACTCGGATTAGTTCAACTTGAACTCGACTCGATACCTTAACGAGTTGAATCGAACAAAGTCTAACTCGACTCGACAAGTTCGCGAGCAGCTTGTTAATTTTTTAAAATATTATTTAAAAATTATTTTAAAATAATTTCATTCAAAAAATAAATTTAAATAATAATTATTAATGTATGAATTGTTATTTTAATTATTAATGTTATTTTTTAAAAATTTGTTAATTTAAGTTTTTTAATGAGCTTAACTAGCAACGGAGTGGAGTGGAGCAACAAAATATTTTAATGAGCACGAGTCGAGCATAATTTTAACGAGCAACGAGTCGAGCATAATTTTAACGAGCAACGAGTCGAGTCAAGCAACAAAATTTTTTAACGAGCACGAGTCGAACAATGCCCAATTCGCAATCGACTCACACGATAAGCACTCCTAATCAGAATAGAATGACCGAGAAATTATTACATGAACCCTTTCCACTACCTAAAATATGATCCCAACCAATTAAATTAAGACACATAATATATTTTTTCCATATCATATTTACACATAAGCATCATCAACTTTAATGTATTTGATTTGAAAAAGGAAAAAAATATTATCAAAGATTTTTTATGTTGTCTTCCTCTTTATTGTTCAATTTTTAATTATTTTTTTCTAACCCTTGACCCTAAACTTTAAACCCTAAACCTTAACCCTAAACCTTAAACCTTAAACACTAACCCTAACTATAACCCCAAACCCTAACACTAAATCCTAAAACCTAACCCTAACCATAATCCTAACCATAAACCATAAACCTAAACAATAACCCCTAGCATAAACCCTAACTCTAACCCTAAATCCTAAACCTAAACCACATAAACCCTAAACCACTAATCACTAACCCTAAACTCTAAACCCTAAAATCCAAATCTATATAAAAAAATTAATTAGAAAAATTTTAAAGAACAAAGAGAAAGATGACACAAGAAATATTTGGTGATATTTTTTTCCTTTTTTAAATCAAAGACATTAAATTTGATCATTTAAGCAATGCTTATGTGTAAATTTAATATTGAAAAAATATATTATGTGTCTTAATTTAATTGGTTGAGATCATATCTTAGGTGGTAAAAAGAGTTCATGTAATAATTTTTCCGGAATAACCAGATGTAGCTAGAAAACGAACATAAAAAAATAAAAGACCAACGAGATATAAGAAAAACACAAAGAAAACAAAAAAAAAGACAAATCAAAATAGGGGATGTTAATAATTCATGACAAAAACTGCGTCATTAACTAAATTTAAAACTAGATGAAAAAGAAAAAGAAAAAGAAAAAGAAGTCTTTTTCTAATGTTTTTTTAATAGGACTTATTAAAAATAATCATTTTTTATCTTTTTAAAATATAGGGATGATAATGGATTGGGTTGGATTTTTTGTCGTTGTCCCGGTCCTGACTCAAAATTTAAACATTTTAACTCGACTTTGATCCGACCCAATTTTAATTTTTTTTCGATCCGATCTGACTCGACATTATAAAAAATCATAACCCGACTTCGACCCGATCCTGATATTTTAATAAAAAAATTGAATAAAATAATAAAAATATTATAGATATTATATAAAATATAAATATCGACCCAACCCTCATCTTAAAACCAATTTTATTTTTGATCATACGACTTGACCAAAACTCAATTTTTTAAATAAAAAAGTTCATTCTGATCGGGTCAGATCGAGACCCAACGTAAGTAGATAAAGTTATCATCCAACTAAAATATGATCAATCTAATGACTAAAGTTCAATGATAAAGTTTTTTATAATTAACCTTCACTATTTGTTAACGGTGGTCGAACTCATTTAAACGTTTTTTACAAATTTATTTCATCATGTAAATTTAATAACTTAATTATTTTTAATGAAGTGATAAAGAAGCACCTACCAATACTCGTTGAGCTAGGGTGGGATATCTGATCGAGTTGAGTCAAAAAATTTTAAGTTATTCGAGTCGACACGTCCTATTTTATCATTCAAACTTTATTTAAAGTTTTTCGAGTCGAGTTTCGAATTTTTGTACAAATTTAATTATAATTATTTATAATATTATAGTTCAAAGTAATAAGGATTTTATATTTTTTTTCATGTTTAAATAAGATTTTTAATATAATTTAATAAATCAATTGTCATAAAAATATATAGTATATTTATAATAATATTTTTATATGTAATATGTTACTTCATTAAAGTACAGTCTCGTTAAAATTCAAATCGAAAGTGTCACTGAAAAATAATTTAAAACAATAAATAAGACAAATAAATATAAAACATTCATAAAATCAAAGAAAAATGTCCATCATCAGAAATCATAATATAGATACATTTTAATTTCAAACAATTGAGATTATATTGTAAACTTTTCAAAATTCAGGGACAAAAATATAAACTTACAAAAATTTAGGGACTTAACTAAAACTTTTAACAATTAGTACTATATAGATTTGGGTTTTTTTAGCTTACAAATGAAGAAAAATTATTATCACATAGATCAATATTTATCATTCAATGGCTAAACAATAAAATTTCAAAATTTTAGGGACTTAATAATCAATTTTTAAAAGTTTTAGGTCCAAAGAAATATTAATTTTATTAATAGGTTTTATTTTTAATCTCATGTCCGTCTCAAAAAATATTTTTTTTAAAAAAAATGAGACCAAATCGGAGTTCAATTGAAAAAGTTATGAAATAGTGACCAAAATGTAATATTTTTAAAATTAAATTTCGGTTTTTCGAATATTCGAATTTTCAGAATTCAAAACCGACTCGAACTCGAAATTTATTCGATTTAACCGAGTCACTCGAATAACTCGAATCAAATAACTTAAAATTAAAAAAAAATGATTTTTCGAGTCGATTTAAGTTTTACTCACCCTACATTGAGTAATAAAAGGTTTGACTTAACATGAATATTATTTCTTAACAACTAGAATCTCGAGGAATAATTCGTACCACGCCAACACGTTTTAATTCAACTTTAAATTATTGTATTCTAAATCTTGCTACAAAGTTGGATGATAGAAAAGATTATGTCTCTTTGCTTTTCTTTGTTAGTATAAAGTGACGAGTATTAGATCAAGTTGAGTTAAATCAATTTTTTTAAAATTATTCGAGTTTACGAGTTATATTTTATCACTCAAGCTTTATTTGAATTTTTTTTGAGTTGAGTTGAGTCGAGTTTTTAAGTTCTTATAAAAATTCAATTTTAATTATTTATCATGTTATAATATAATTGAATTCTAATTTAAATGACTTTTCAATCATATAAGATATGTATATATATATTTCTTCATACGTGACAATATATTTTTATATTTTCATATATCAATATATATATTATCATAAAAATTGAGAGACTCATCTCGAACTTTAAAAAATTAATTATTAAAATTTTGAAATATTCGTGTTTTCATTTTATAACTTGAATTTTATTTGATTTTTTGAATTGAGTCGAGTCAAAACGAGTCGAGTATTTTTACCTCGAGTCTAATCGAATTACTCGATTTTTTTTAGTTGAATTTTACTTACCCCTACTAGCAGATTTGAAAAGCGGGTTTTCTAGGCAAATAATCAAAATAGATTTAATAATTTAAAAAATAAGAAAATTTAAGAGATATTTTAGTATTTACGTTAAAAATTATCGTGTAAGAGAAAACCGTCACATCAACTGTAGATGACAATTTGAGTAAAAAATTATTTGTAAGTGATTATTTTACCCTCATTTATAATAATTTAATATTTTTATATAAAATTAAAAAAAAAAATCACTTACGTATGGTATCTTTACCCAAGTCGTCATCTACATACGATGACTTTTTTTGTTATACTATAATTTTTGTCGTAGATTTTAAATTAAAAAAATGTTTTACATTTTTTAAATAATTGAAATTACTTTTGAATTTTATTATTATTATTATTATTTTATAATACTTCCCGTAAATATTTCAGTTCCAACGCTCCAATCGGCAATTCGGGAGGGGCTAGAAAAAGCTCACTTAATGTGAGCCTAAAAAAAGCCCTCTAATAGAGGGGTATGGGGAACCGGCTAATAGCCAGTTCCAATTTAAACCAGTTTTTTTTATATAAATAATGATTATTTAATTTATTTTTATATATTCGAATAAAAATATTTATATAATAAATATTCGAATAAAAATATTTATAAAAGAAATATTCGAATAAAAAGATTCATATAATAAATATTGAAATAAAAATATTTGAATAATAAATATTTGAATAAAATATTCAAATCAAAAGATTCGAATAAAATATATATGAATAAAAATATTCGCATAAAAAGATATTGGAATAAAAATAGTCATATAATAAATATTTCAATAAAAATATTCGAATAAAAAATATACGAATAAAAATATTTGTATACTAAATATTCAAATAAAAGTATTCTTATAATAAATATTAGAATAAAAATATGCGTATAATAAATATTTAAATAAAAATATTCGAATAAAAAATATTTGAATAAAAATATTCGAATAAAAAATATTCGAATAAAAATATTCGTAAAATAAATATTCGAATAAAAATATTCATATAATAAATATTGAAATAAAAATATTCGAATAAAAAATATAAAAATAAAAATTTTCGTATAATAAATATTCGAATAAAAATATTTGAATAAAAATATTCAAATAAAAATATTCGAATAAAAATATTCGTATAATAAATATTCGAATAAAAATATTCATATAATAAATATTAGAATAAAAATATTCGAATAAAAAATATACAAATAAAAATATTCGTATAATAAATATTTGAATAAAAATATTTGAATAGAAAATATTCGAATAAAAATATTCGTATAATAAATATTCGAATAAAAATATTCATATAATAAATATTGGAATAAAAATATTCGAATAAAAAATATACAAATAAAAATATTCGTATAATAAATATTCAAATAAAAATATTTGAATAGAAAATATTCGAATAAAAATATTCGTATAATAAATATTCGAATAAAAATATTCATATAATAAATATTGGAATAAAAATATTCGAATAAAAAATATACAAATAAAAATATTCGTATAATAAATATTCAAATAAAAATTTTTGAATAAAAATATTCGAATAAAGATATTCATATAATAAATATTCGAATCAAAATATTCATATAATAAATATTCGAATAAAAATATTCGATAAAAAGTATACGGATAAAAATACTTGAATGAAAATATTTGAATAAAAAAATATACGAATAAAAATATTAATATAATAACTATTCAAATAAAAATATTCGAATAAAAATACTCGAATAAAAATATTCGAATAAAAATATTAGTATAATAAATATTCAAATAAAAATATTCGAATAAAAAATATACAAATAAATATTATACACAATTCCTTACAAAGTATACACAATGACCTACAAAAATCGTAAGGAAAAAGGCATGTACACAATTCCTTACAACTTCTCACCATGAGCTAAAGGAGCCATCCAAAGGTAAGGATTTGTGTACATACACAATTTACTATGATTTTCGTAAGCCGTTGTGTATACTTTGTAAGAAATTGTGTACAAACATAAATCCTTACCATTTGGGTGGCATATTGTGTATTCTTGTAGGAAAAGGTGTATGTACACAAATCCTTACCCTTGGATGCCTCCTTGAGCTCATGGTTTTGAAGTGGTAAGGATTTGTGTACATACCTTTTTTCTTACGGTTTTCGTAAGCCGTTATATATACTTTGTAAGGATTTGTGTACAAACACAAATCCTTACCTTTTTCGTGCCATATTGTGTATTCTTGTAGGAAAGTGTGTATGTACACAAATCCTTACCTTTGAAAGCCTCCTCGAGCTCATGATTTTGAAGTGGTAAGGATTTGTGTACATACCTTTTTTCTTACGGTTTTCGTAAGCCATTGTGTATACTTTGTAAAGATTTGTGTACAAACACAAATCTTTACCGTTTGGGTGGCATATTGTGTATTCTTGTAGGAAATTGTGTATGTACACAAATCCTTACCCTTGGATGCCTCCTTGAGCTCATGGTTTTGAAGTGATAAGGATTTGTGTACATACCTTTTTTCTTACGGTTTTCGTAAGCCGTTGTGTATACTTTGTAAGGATTTGTGTACAAACACAAATTCTTACCGTTTGGGTGGCATATTGTGTATTCTTGTAGGAAATTGTGTATGTACACAAATCCTTACCCTTAGAAGTCTCCTTGAGCTCATGGTTTTGAAGTGGTAAGGATTTGTGTACATACCTTTTTTCTTATGGTTTTCGTAAGCCGTTGTGTATACTTTGTAAGGATTTGTGTACAAACACAAATCCTTACCGTTTGGGTGGCATATTATGTATTCTTGTAGGAAATTGTGTATGTACACAAATCCTTACCCTTAGAAGTCTCCTTGAGCTCATGGTTTTGAAGTGGTAAGGATTTGTGTACATACCTTTTTTCTTACGGTTTTCGTAAGCCGTTGTGTATACTTTGTAAGGATTTGTGTACAAATACAAATCCTTACCGTTTTCGTGGCATATTGTGTATTCTTGTAGGAAATTGTGTATGTACACAAATCCTTACCCTTAAAAGCCTCCTTGAGCTCATGGTTTTGAAGTCGTAAGGATTTGTGTACATACCTTTTTTCTTACGGTTTTCGTAAGCCGTTGTGTATACTTTATAAGGATTTGTGTACAAACACAAATTCTTACCGTTTGGGTGGCATATTGTGTATTCTTGTAGGAAATTGTGTATGTACACAAATCCTTACCCTTAGAAGTCTCCTTGAGCTCATGGTTTTGAAGTGGTAAGGATTTGTGTACATACCTTTTTTCTTACGGTTTTCGTAAGCCGTTGTGTATACTTTGTAAGGATTTGTGTACAAACACAAATCCTTACCGTTTTCGTGGCATATTGTGTATTCTTGTAGGAAATTGTGTATGTACACAAATTCTTACCCTTAGAAGCCTCCTTGAGCTCATGGTTTTGAAATCGTAAGGATTTGTGTACATACCTTTTTTCTTACGTTTTTCGTAAGCCGTTGTGTATAATTTGTAAGGATTTGTGTACAAACACAAATCCTTACCGTTTTCGTGCCATATTGTGTATTCTTGTAGGAAATTGTGTATGTACACAAATCCTTACCCTTGAAAAATTCCTTGAACTCATGGTTTTGAAGTGGTAAGGATTTGTGTACATACCTTTTTTCTTACGATTTTCGTAAGCCGTTGTGTATACTTTGTAAGAAATTGTGTACAAACACAAATCCTTACTATTTTTGATGTTTGTACCGTTTTTCTTACAATATTTGTAAAAAATTGTGTATAGCACAATGTGACCGGATAAACAGGTTTAAGCTTCTTTTAAACTTTTTTTTAAGAGCTTTCCCTAGAACTACCCCGGCAATTCACCTAACGCCGACTTACCGACACCACAGATACCGAGAATATACTTGGAAAATTTCAAAACCACAAATAAATTAAATAAAAAAAGAAAAGGGCGCCAACTCGATTCCCTGATACAGCGCCACCGTAGCGCCACCAGTTATGGGTGATCTCGTTGCAATCGATGGCGCCGACGAGGACTTGGCTCTACCCAAGTCCGCATTCTTCAGCTGGAAAGAGGTGCTTCGTCGGCGGTCGCGGCGGGTCAAGCAGCTAACCAGGCTATACAAAGATCACTACTGGAGTCTAATGGAGGAGCTCAAGAGGAAGCACAAGGAATACTATTGGCTATACGGAAAGATCCCCTTCAAAGAAGACGAGAAGAAAAATGGCGAAGGGAACGATGGGAATAATTTAGGGTTTCAGGTGAAGTGTCAGATTTCAGATTGTAAAGATAAAGCGATGACGTTGACTCGGTTTTGTCATACGCATACTTTAAAGGATCCAAACCAGACCCTATATCGAGGCTGTAATTTTCCTATCAAGAGGTTTGTTCTTCCTCCCCCTGTAATTTACTCTTTTACTTTTTATGTTTCCTGCAATTTCTTTTTCTTAAATGTGATTTCTTCTTAAAGTTTAATTAGGGAGCTTGGAGAACATTTATGCACTTTGGAAATTGAATTTGATAAAGAATGAGTCTTCCTCTAATTTACTTGTATTTACTGACATTGGAAATTGAATTCAATAAGGAATCTTCCTCTAATTTAGAACATGAAATTTTGGTCCTGTACATTGATTGATATAAGGAGTCTGGGGAAGCTTATTCTGACTAACAAATGTAGAGTCTTAAGTCTTATTTAAGTACATGCTATTTTCTTTTCCAACCCCAGTTTTGTAGAAGAAAGAAGACATGCAGCTTGGCTGTTCATGTGTTTAAGGCACTTTAAGCCTGCTTTATGTGTTGGAATACGATAGCTGTTTTGACATTCTTTAGTGAAAGAACATTAATGATTTTAAATGCCATTGCAACTATGGTGTATTCATGTGAATGTGATTTATTTCCCTTTTTGGTTTCTCTAATGTTCTAGAGGATCATTGTCCATTGAGTAGGTATTTAATAGGAGAAGTCTTTATGATTGATATGAATGATCAAGGTTGCATTTAGCATGCAAAATTTGTTGTAAGATAGGTTAAGATTCAGATTGATGTGTAAATGATCTTCGGTTCTTAATCCTATGCCCCAAACAATTAAAAAACAAAATAATTTTTAGGAAAAGAAAATGAAGTTGTAGTTGGTGGCATATGGTTATGGTTAAAAAAGGTTGAAGAGATTTTTTCCCGTTTGCCTCAATCTGTTGAAAACATTCCAAAAGTTTGTAATAATCTTAACTCGTTTATGGATATGAGCTATTTTGTTCCGACTCCCTTCTTATTGAGGTATCCGTGTCGGACACTTATATCCAAAGATATGACCTTTAAGGATCCTCCAAATACCTGGAAAAAAAAACATAGAAAAACCTTACCATACCCTTGTCAAACACACACCAGTGAACAGTATATGACACTGATTTTACTGTTTTTTGAAGTTTAGTTCAGTCATTTGGGATAATATTCAATTTGATAATATTGTAAATTTTGGGACTTAGATGCCTTGGGATGTTGATACAGACATGCTTAGTATGTATTTTACTACAGTAATTTTGCTTTGTTGTGGAAAAGGTAATTTAAATCATCTAAATGGTATTATTGGACTGTGCTACTGTCACATGTTAGCTAGCCACCTTATACTATATTAAGTTTTGTGAGTTTTGCATCTGCAATCGATACTTGGGGTATCAATATTTTATTCATCAACCTATATGAATGACAGAGGGTCTTTTGACATGGCTGAGGCTTCTCTAAAGAAATGCTTTTGGAGTCAGATTCACTAACATTGTTAACCCAATTCACTAGATGTACAAGTAAAACCACCATGACAGTTCTGCACACTTAATGTAGAAGTGCCATAGGATGTTGAAAAAAAAAAACATTTGTATTATTATTATTATTATTCGTAGTAAAATAAAATATTCATTGTTATTAAACTAAATTATATATTTTAAGGTGAAGTAAATAAATAAAGAAAGTACAGTTTTTTAAATAGAAATAAAACATAAATGAAACTGGGGGAAATAATGGGTTAAATAAAATGATGAATGTGGAAAAGTAATACTTTTCTAGTAGTTTAAAAGGTAAAGTGAGGATTCAAAAGAATCTCATTAAGTGTTGCTATACATTACCTCTTTTTTAAGAAGCTTTGATTTATAGTTATGTCTGAACTCCAACGGGCTTCCTGCATAAGCTAGAAAACTTGTAACTTTAAGAGCCAGAAAAAGTTATTCCTTTGTTGCAGAAAAGCTCATTCATGAGCTGGGCCAAACCGAATATGTTCATTGGTATGTTATTTTTTTTAACAAACTTCACCCTTTCATATTGATCGCACAATCGCTCTATTGGCATCGTTGGTACTCGAACCCGTTACCTCTAAGAACATCAACTGTTCCTTTAACCACTTAGGTTGGAGAGCTCGTGCTCATTGGTACGTTACTCTGGTCATGAAATAAAATCCCATATTCATTGGCTTAAGAATTTGAACATCACCCATGTTCATTCATATGCATCAGTGTTTTAAAAACTGGACAGAATCGGCCGGAAACGAAATCCGGTGGATCCAACGGTTCGGTTTTTATATATTTAACCGGAATAAACTGGTTATGGATTGTTCACTTCAAAATTTGATCCCTTTTTTATTAACAAAAACAGATTTGGTTCATATTCAACTCTCCTGTATGAAACAGGTTGTCAAGTTCAATACAATATAATTAAATTAATGGTTGTCAAAATCTGGCTATATAGTCTTATTTGTTGGAACTCTCCGGCCATGAAATATTATATAACATTAGAATATAAAGGAAAATGAATGGTGGGTAAATCTTTATTGTTTTTCCACATCCAATAATGGAGAAAATTTATTATTAAAATAAAAATAACAAGATCATGACGGTCTATCACAGTCGTTGAGTGTAGTCATACTTCGAAAAAATCATTTTTATATTTTATTGGATTATTGTTAAGACTATTGTTATTAATAATATTTTTTTTGAATAAATTTACTAGTTTTATTAAAAGATGAAGATTTTAAAGATATAACGAGAGTTTATAATTTAGGTAATTAAATTTAATTCAGATACGTTCTTAAAATCATAAAAATTGACGTTAAATAAGAAAAATACAAACATCAACAAAACTTAATAATGAAAGGTAAAAAAAAACCCGAACAAAAGTGATGACTGTGAACTCGTATTTAAATTTAGTTCAAGAATCTAAAACAAAAAGATTAACATGATAATCAAACGAACACCATTTTAATCTTAACGTCAATTCTAATTTTAATATTTAAAAAATTTGATCTTAATTCAGAAAACAACATCATTATAAATATTATTATTAGTCTTTATATTTTATCTAAATGATAAATATTATATTTATGATTTTCTTATAAAATAATTATCATATTGATAATTATAGTTGAGAGACGACATAACAATAAATAAAATTCAGGTAATAATACATATAGTCATCCATTTCATATATTTAATTTAATAAATATAACCTTTATTATTTAGATATTTTATCAATTTAATCATTTTCTTTAAAAGGTAACTTGATTAATGGTGGACAAGATTAAATTATAATATATAGATTATATACATAGTTGTCGTTTATGACCAATAATTTTTGGCCTAATGTTTGGACCTGTTCTATTTTTTCTCATCTTCCCATGATTGAGTCTCATCATTCTCTTTTTCCTCATTCATTTATTTTCCTCCAATCACATGATTAGAGTTTTAATCATATTTTTTAACTATCATATCACCTATGTTTAAAACTTAATTATAATATTTGAAAATTAGGCAACCAAAATCAACCTTTTAAACCAATTAAAAATTTTAACTTTATCTTTTAATTTGATTAATCATAAATATAAAGCTTTCAGGGTTTTTTTAACGTAAGATGTCTTAAAATAATGTTATAAAAGTATAACCAAAATTCTTATAAAAATATAAAATTTCAGTATATACCTAAACTTTTGTATTTTTTTTAAAAATTCAGTTAATATCAAAATTCTTATATTTTCATATACTTTACCGTAAATTTTATATTTTATAAAAAAAATTGACATAAAAAATCGATATCAAAAGTTTTACAATTTTTATAAGATTTTTTGTTGCACCCCTTTCTCAAAGCTTTCAATACATATGTCACGTGGCTAGACTTTAAAATCAGCTCACCGTGCCTAAGGCCGCACGGTGGACTGGATTCAAAGACTAGTCACGTGACACATCCAAGAAGCTGAATCTATATGATTTGACCCTAAACTTTTCTATTTCTTGTCATGACTCATGAGTGGTGTGTGGTTCAACCACAAACTTTACCCCAAAAGTGACCCAAGGACTCCACCCCACTCCTTTTCAATCAGCCACATTGGCCTTTTCTCCATTAAACTCTTCAATTTTCCCAATATGTCAAACATGAAATTTCAACATCAAAAACCAAGGGCTTAAAATGAATGAAATGACTTGTGTCCTCATATTACATATAAGCATTTATAAGGTCCTTAATTGCTCAAATTTGTACCAAATATGTATAAAAAATTGAACAAATTGGTCACCAACACATCATTTGAGATATTCAAACCACAAAACAAAAGTAAACAAATATCATATATCACCTTCAAGTCCTTCAAGTTGATACCTAGAGAGGCTTCATTCTAAAAGAAAGTATATTATCCCAACAAATCACACACCAAAGGCAATACAAGGGAGAATCATATATATATATATATATATATATGTATGTATGTATGTATGCATGCATGTATTATGAAGACAAAAATAGATGGAGAGCTGGATTTACAAAAGATCCCACTTCTACCCACACTAGAGACTTGGAGAGAAAGGACAAATTCCCGGACTCACTAATATAGCCGGGCTCACCTCCCCGGTCGAGTTTTTTCAACATCAATCAATGTTCTGTAGGAAAAGAAAGCAACATAGCAGATGCAAACCGAATTTTAGTTTAATGAACTTTTTTAATAATGGTACTAACCAGACTTCTCATCCTCCTTTCCAGGGATAAACCTCGGGAGATTCAGAAGTGTATCGACACGAGAGACTCCATCAAGGGCAGACCAATCTATTCCTAGTTCTGAATTCGGTTCCTGCTGCTTTGCCTGTGAGGAATCTTCATTCTCTCCGGTTCGTACAGTTCCGGACCGGTTGAGACTGGTTAAGTCACAGACGCGATCGTCTTTCTCGCCCTCGTTGTTGATGGGGTTCATTGAAGTTGGCTGCACTTTTGCCTTGGTATTGGAAGCATGATATACATTGCTTGAGTTGGAATCAAGGAAGAGGCAGATGACAGCACAGTCATCAACTTTCGAAGTCGGGTATTTGTATCTCCAAGCTCGAACTGCTGAATGAACCAAGGTTCGAGCAGCAGAGGAACGTGCTGGGGCAGATGCTACAATATCTATCACTTCTTCGTTTGAAAGAACATCCCAAATCTGCAATATGTCAAGGAAAATCTTAATTCTCGAGATAAGTGATCAACTGTAAGTATTTTGAATAGGATTCACGTTGACTTCTTTACCCCATCTGTAGCCAACACCACAAATTCATCCTCCTCTGATAGGTGCCGGTAAGATACTTCAGGTACAGAGATCAGGCCATACTCCTTAAGACAAAAGTCTCCAAAAGCCCGTGCCATGGCCAGGCCAGGCGCATCTTTTTTAGGCAGCCAAACTCTGGCAACTGTAGGTTCATCACGAAGAGCAAAGACACGACCCTTACAACTTTGAATTCTCTCTGCTTCCGCTGTGAAGGGAAAAGAAAAAAAAGGAGTATTTAACAAGACGTCAGCTGTTGAAATCCTCTCTCTCAATCGCCTCCAGTAATGACAACAGTACCGAGAATGTGCAGAAAACATAAAGAAAATAAAGGACATACGAAATGTCAGATGAATCAACTAGCAGACAGCACAAAAGGGGACCTCTGGATACAGTCTCGATGCACTAGTGACTAGACACCAGTGCTATTTGAAGGCTTGAAACAAATATTATACGTGCTGATAAGCACAAGTTGGACGAAAAATGGCATTTTGTAAAACAATTACAATTTGTTTCCTCCAATCCTAAAAAACAATGGAAACGTATGGGTAGTGTGCACTCCAGACAAGATACACAGGGAGTCATAAACAATACGGAAGACAATACATGGCATACATCAAAAGTCTATCGCTTTTATCTATCATAATTTTTAGTCTGAAACTCCATAGAAAACAATAACATAAAAAGCATGAATGTAGTTGCACTTATGCATGCAGTTACGATCGAGTAAAACAGACAAACAGACCTGGAAGATTTGGTTTGAGATCAACAGTCAACTGAACTGCAGTAAGTGAATTGTCTTTGTCCCTTGTGGCCAATACAGCTCTGGAGTCCCCAACATTTCCAATGATAAGATATGGACCCTATACAACGAGGAAAGAGAATTACGATTAACTACGAAACATACCGTAACATACTTCTTCAAATAAAGCTTTTAAAAGTCAAAGCTGCATACATGCTTGACCAAAGTTACAGCAGTCGTCCCGCTACAGTAGCAATCAATATTGGTACGCAATCTAAGTTCCCTGTCCATCACCTTAAATGCCTTAAGAAAAGACTCTTTAAGAGTCTTGAAGATCTCTGGGAGCTTTTCTGTTTCATCGAGATCTACAGAGGCCCTAGACTCTTCGCCAGCAGATATAAGAGCAGTTTCTTCAGAGTTCACACTTCCAGCGGTGTTCAAACTGATCTCTCTGAGGACATCCTCACCGGATACATTAACTTCCCAGTTAGCACTCAGTTTTAAGGGAAGATGGTCTCGTACTTTCTTTGCTACCATATGACCATAGGGACCATGGCCATCAAAAACACCACAGAAAACTGTATCTGTTCTGGAACAAAAATTCTGGGAAACAAAAGCTATAGATGGTGAGAAAATAAAAATGATAATGCAAAAGATCAATATCAGTAACCATAATAACTATATCTCATACAAGGAGAAAACGGCGATTTGCATCATAAATTTGTTATTACTGCAACCTTTTATCCCTTCATTTGTATGCAAATAAAAGGATACATGTTTTAGGGATAAAAAAAAATCAGTTTTCGAAGTCTCCACCGTAGAAGTATCACGGCATGTAGAAATTAAATGATTAGATAATACCCTGAATGAAAGGGAAGAAGTTGCAGCAAATTAATATGACAGTGTTTCTTTTCCTCTAATTAGACAACTGTGAAGATAAGTTCACAAGTAACCTAAAAGTTACATAAACAACTTAAAGGTAATACAAAATTTACTGTTTGCTGAAACAGTTAAACATTAAATTACCTAAACATTATAGACTCTAAAAGATATTGACAAAGCTACCAGAAAAGAAGGGGAAGTTCCTTAATCCAATAAATAATATACTCCTAAATAATATAAAAGATCTATTGCTTTTTCTCAAAGCTACAAAGCAAACATGACACACAAAGGCAAACATATTATACAACAATTGGTTGACCAGATTGATAGACACAGGATTCATGTGAAAATGAGATAAAGAAGCAAACCTCCCAAACAATCATGGCATCCTGGTTGATTCCTTTCTTGCCTTGTTGAGTATAGAGTGAAGCAACACCAGTAGAGCCATTCAAGAACAACCTCCCTGGAATCCTATGCAATGCTTCTCCCTTTCTGTAGTCAAAAGATCCTGTCCCCGGTTTCTTCCTCGAATACCCCTTCTTCGGGTAGTCGAGAGCCAGATGAGGGGACAGAGGCGATCCAGGCAGAGGGCTCCTGCTTTCAGCAGAAAAGCAGGACCCCATTTGGAGGGCCCTGATAATGCTTAATATGCACTCCAGACCAGCTAGACCAACACAACCCCTATTCTCAGTAGATGGATCCGTCAGAACTTGTTGGATTAAATCCTTGAAGAAACTTCTCCTCAACTTTCTAAACAGCTAATGTTACAGATTAATCCACCAAATAACCCTCAATTGTACAATCCTTTTTCACCAAACATAAACAATCCCTTAAGAATTCAGAGCCAAAAATCCCATTTACCTTGATTGGTTCTTCAATCTCTTAAAAACATCATCTTCAAAAATAACTATTCCTTTGAGTTTCTTCACAAATCACTTCAACAATTTCCTTAAACAAGAAATTTCTCAATACCCTTTTCTTCTTCGAATCCAATCTCTTAAGCTGCACCACCACCACCAACAACACTCAGAATAAAAAAAAAAGAGAAAAATTCTGGGTTTCTAATTCATAAAAGAAACCACTAAATCAGAAAGAATATAATAATCAAAAAGAGCTGTAAAGGCATACATGTTGGGGGAAGAAAAAGGAGATCTACAGAAGCAAATCTACAGGGAAAAAAAAGAAGGAAAACATGGGAATCATTAAAAATACATTTATAATAACTCCATCAAGAAAAAAAAGCAAGACCCTTTTCAATGAACAAAGCCAAAAGTTGTTAAGAATCGTATAATTCAAACAAGCAACCACCCCAGAACAAGCAAACCTTTATTGTCAGTAGAAAAGATGATCAGAAACAAAAAAGCAAGGCCATGAATGTGAAAGGAGACAGCTTTTAAGCAGAAAGAGAGGATAGTTGAAGAAAGCTGTTCGGAGAGAAGATTTATAGATTAAAAAACTTCAAATTATCTCATAATTCTTTTGAGATTTATTTTCTTGGAGACCAGAACAGAAGATGACACAAAATAGTTTTTATTTATATTGTTTTAATAAGCATTTATATTCTATTTATGTATTTAATTGTAGTTAAAATTAAGTTAATTTAAATATTATTTGTTTTAAGTAAATAAAATTGATAATAATTGAGTTTATCATCATGACGTGTCATATGGATATTTTATTATTATTTTAATTAACAAGCAGATTGGTATGCTTGGCTTCTCTGATTACACGTCTGCTTTTGCTTTTACACCATTTAATTAAATAAAAATATTAAATAAATTCGATTAATTATATTATTTATAATCTTAATTAAAATAAATCATCATTTTATGGGGTTTATTTAAAATTTTAAAAAAATTAAAAGCTTGTTTGTTAAGTACGAATTTGAAGTCAATTTGTAACTTTATAAAATTTGATGGTTAGAACATAAAGTTAATAATAATTTAATGACCTTTTATATAATTTATCTTTTTATTTTCTATTTTTTCTTCAAGAAAATAAAAATTAAATAAAATTACAGCTCATTAAATTAGAATAGAAGATTTATATGGCAATACTCCATTAGTTTAGAGGATAATATAAAAACGGATGAGGCTAATCCAAGAAAATAATTTTGGATAATTTAATTAAAAATCATAATTGTTATTTTTATTATTTTAATATTATTTTAAAGAAATTATTGTTTTTCAATCGCATAGTATATGTATCTCATAGTAATTCATTTATTTAGACAAAATAAAATAAATATTTTAATTATATAAATGTTATTTAAATATATTTTAATTTTTGGTAATATATATTTTATAAATAAAACAATTAAATTCTAATTTTTTAAAATAATATTATTCGATTTTTTACTACGATAACTTATTAGGTTTGGGTTATGAATTAGATAGTTTGTTTGTCATAATTTATATAAAAATGTACGATAAATTTAGAATGAACGACATATTATTACACATCACTAACGTAATATTATATATACCATTAAATTTTTAATAATTTTTAAATTACTATTAAATATCTTAATAATTGAATATGTATTAAAATTATTTAAAAAATTAAATTAATTTAATAAATTATTCAACCCCAAGTTTTTTAGTCGCCGCTGCCATTGTCACTGTTGTTGGCCTTTTTTTCCTTACACTTGTATCATTCTTTAGACTAATATAAAGAATATAGTGAATATGTTCATTGATAATAGTATCTGTGAGTATTCGATCTAGTCGAGTCTAGTCAAAAAATTTTGAGTTATTCGAGTTGACGAATCATATTTTACGACTCAAACTTTATTTGAAATTTTTTCGGTTCGATTCGAGTTTAAGAAATTCGAGTCGAGTTTCGAGTTTCTATAAATATTTAATTATAATTATTTATCATATTATAGTATAATTTGATTCTAATTTAAATGACTTTCTCTAATCATATAAGATATGTATATATATATATTTTTCGTATATAGCAATATTTTTTTTATATTTTTATATATCAATGTATATATCATAAAAAAATGATAAGACTCATCTTAAACTTAAAAATTAATCCTTTAATTACTAAAAATTTTGAGTTATTTGAGTTATTCCAATTTTCATTTTACAACTCGAACTTTATTTGAATTTTTTTCGAGACGAGTATTTTCGCCTCGAGTCGAATTGAGTTATTCGATTTTTTCAATTTGAGTCGAATTTTACTCACCCTTAGATAATAGGGATGTCCATGATTGATTAATTATATTATCTAATTAAAATATTATTTAATTATTAAATTTTATTAATTATAATCTAATCATTAATAAAATGTTAATCGTTGACAGTTAACCATTAGAATATAATTAACTGAAGATTTATTTATAATTTAACATATTAAAATTTTTCACATATTTATTAAAATAATAAATTATCTATCCGATAACTATTATATTAAAATATTTAAAAATTATTTAAATAAACATGTTCAACTCAAAATAATAGGTCATTCAAAGTTTAGGTCATAAGAAGATACCATTAAAGTTTTTAAAACAATAATTTAATAATAATTAATTTATCTCTTAAAATTTATAACCGTAATTGTAATTATTAATTATCATTTTTATTAAGTTGGTTATAATTTAATTAATTAACTTATAAAATATAATAAATCTATAGTTATAGTTATTTATACTTGCTAGCTTCAGATTACTATTAGCAGCGGCTTGCCAGGGCTGGTCCTGGGATTTTATAGCGCCCAGAGTAAATATAAAAAATAAAATCTAACATAATAAATTTAAATCGTAGTTATAATCATATTTAAAATTATGTTAGATTTTATTATAATTACGGATATTATAAATATTATTTAATCACCGTGAGTATCGCAGTTATAAAATCTCGTAATAACATATGTTTTTTGAACATAACAATTGTGAGTATTATAGTTTTAGATTGTATCGTTATTCACCGTGGATGTAACATAAATTCGGGATACAATTAACCCCACTTGATTATCAAAGTATGTGATTTTCAAGGAGATAATATAAGATTATTCATAAAAAATATTAGATTTGATCACACTTAATTTGATGGGCAATGAGTTAATAATATTTATTTTAATGGTATAATTTTTTTTAATACCTTATACTTCACTCACGAGCCCATTATATACATAACAATTATGATTTCTATTGTCGCTTTCGTCGTGTAATAGTTATTGTTGCAGTTGTATTTAATTTTTTATTCTAATAGCAAAATAAAAAATTTAAAGGTAAATCTATAATAATAAATACTAAAAAAATAAGTTTTTAATAATAAAAATTAAAAAATTAAATTTTAAGACTATAATCATAGATATTAAAAAATTATAACCCTAATAAATTAAGTTTTTAATAATAAATTAAAAAAAAACTCTTATTAACAATATTAAAAAATTTTGATCTTTAATAATAAATATTAAAAAATTTACTCTTTAAAATAATATTTACAATAAAATTACAAACATATAACTTTCTTAAACTTCGTTTGCTTATATTTTAATATAGTATGTGTTCATTTATTTACTTTTAAAAGTATTCATATTCGTTTATTTATATATATTTATTAAACTCTTAAATAAAGAAGCTTATTCGTAAACATAAACAAACAAAAAATAACTTTATTCGGGTTTACTCCCTCCTTTTCATTTAATTTGTCCAATATTAACTTTTTTGAGTCAATTTTTTTTTTCAACTTTATTCATTATAACTTTAAAATTATATATTTTATAAAATTAATAAATTAAAAATTTAAAATAACCATGATTAAAATTTTAAAATTTTGACTCTTAAAAAATCAATATTAGACGTATTAAGTGGGACAGAGAAAAAATTAAAAAAGAATAAAAATCCTTTTGTCTTTTTATCATGTCTTTTTTCATGCCACCTATTAAAAAATTCTAAAAAAATGAATTTTAAACTCTAACCCTTATTTCTATATTCTTAACCCTAAAAAATAAACACTACCCCTAATTCCTCAAACCCTAACCTTAAACCTAAACCCTCTGATTTAAAACAGAAATAAACAAGAGGCAGCCAATTTCCACCCATTAAAAAGCCCTAGATTCTATAATCTCATGCCTATCGATCACTTAGCCAATGACAGCTTAGGCCTTAGAGTCGCTAATGGGTTGTGTTTCAATCACAAAACACAGTCACATGTTCATGCCACAACAATGAG
This sequence comes from Abelmoschus esculentus, assembly GCA_035048815.1. Classification (NCBI taxonomy): domain Eukaryota; kingdom Viridiplantae; phylum Streptophyta; class Magnoliopsida; order Malvales; family Malvaceae; genus Abelmoschus; species Abelmoschus esculentus. The sequence continues at coordinate 25,482,770 of JAUCBN010000001.1, forward strand.
AAACATACTGAATTTAAAGCACAACTAACCACGACCACAGCAGGTAGATACCATAAATAGGGTCAATACAAACAAAGCCAAGAGCCCAATAGTGTTTATTACAAGTAGGAATCCAGCAAACTCAACAGAAAGAAAATGTCAAAGGACCTGGAAATAATAAAAACAGAAAGAACAAGATTAATCACACCTTTGGAAAGAAATGGAGGCATTATTGTTCGAGCGCTTATTCCTCTTCCTCGGCTTCTTCGAGCCACTTTATAAATGGCTCCAGAGATTTAACAAGGGTTTGCCTGAAATAAATTACAGTATGTTAATATGTTATACCCTAACCTTCATTTTCACATAAAATTAATCTGATTCCTAACTGTATGTTCCGATCAGCCACTCGAGCTGAATAGAACTTACTGATGATACCTCCTAATGGTAATACTTTTCAGTGACATCACAGCAGATATAACCTGAATGCATACCTGCCCTTCGGGTTTGTTCCTTTCCGGAACCAGTGAAGAATGGTGTCTTCTGCAAGGACATCCTGGTCATAGAGAGACCTCACGATCTCGGGAAATAGCTTCATCAATTTTGCATCCTCATAGCATTGCATCTGGACTTTGTATATAAGTTCCAGCTCAAGTTTGCCACTGGTGCAGAAGGAATTCAACAGCTTTGCCCACGTTTTGACCTTAATCAGGAAAATATCTCCCAATTAACGGGTTGGTCCACCATTTAGTATAAAAAAATCCTAAAAGGTTAATTCTCCAAGAAAGCTATTTGAATCTAGTCGAGCAAAATTGCATCTTTAATCAAGCACTGCAACTGCGGCAAGTATTAGAATTTAACAGGTACTCGATAGCTAATTAACATGAGGAAACAAATAAGTGTTGGAGTTATGCACAGGTCAGATAGTTATGCAGCCACGTTAGCTAATCAACTATTAGAATCTAACATACTTGCAACAAAAGTGGAATACAATGATTTTCTGAATGCATGCCTTGGAAATTATGACCTTGTTTTCAATAGTGTTAGATCCTGGTAGATTGCTTTTATTTCAATCTACTGCATTGCTAAATTCCAGTTCTCCTATGATACACCGAGGTTCAATCGAACAAGGGTAAGGGAAAGAAATGACAACAAACAATATGTTACCTGTCGCAATGCAGAATTGGCATTCTGCTGTTGGTTTTTGCCAGACCACTGAACAGCATCCATCAATACATCCCACAGAATTCGTACAACCTCAATGTCAGGTAAATTAGCATCTTTGACACGTTGCTTAACAATCTCAATGACTTCAGATATGTCAGATTCCTCTGCTATCAGGGTTGTCAAAGCAGACTTCATATCCTTCAGTTTTGCCTCAAATATCTTTTTCTCATTGTATTCAACCAAAGGCACCAACCCAGCCTTGCTGAAAATCAACATAATTAGATGAATAAGTTTCAAAACAGTGGAAGATGAATCACATAGAAAGACAAAATGTGAATGAGCTTGCAAACCCAAAGATCCAACCACGGATTGCAACAATATCGCAAACCATATTTAACAAAATAAGGGAGCATTTGGAGATGAATATATACGGAAAAGTTCATTATCTGCCTTGTTAACTTAGAACGAAAGATGAAACTACAAATAGGATAAAAATCCCTCTACTACAGGATAACTCAAGCCATTGAGTATCGGAGATTAATAGCATAGAAAGATCAGTATTCTCATATTTTCTCCCTTCTTGCAAAAAGTTGAAGAAAAAATGACTTAAATTGATATCATGAGACATAAACCAATATATTTTCCACAATAACACATACTACTCGGTGGCAAATTTTCCAATTCTCTAAAACCCTAACCTTCTTTTTTTTTTTCTTTTAGAAAAGGGAAATCGATCAATACAACTTTTCCTACTGATCCAAAGCTCTCAACTAGTTTTTGGTGTTGGTTGACAAGCTTAGATTTTCATTGACATTTTACTTACTTAAAACCACTTTTTGACATAAATACCAAAACACTTATATCTTGAACAGAAAATTTTAAAATAACTTCTCAAAAGCAATACTAAACTAGCCCAAAATACGTTTAAATACGATCAACATGGCCCGTTTAATATGCATACCATGGTCATCTTCACAATGAAGGTTAATACGACACAGAAAAGGTTAATACGACTTGGTAGTAGGCGTGATTGAAATATTTCATGGAACAACAAGGGTTTAAGAACAAGTCCCTACGACTCTAATTTCTGGTAATCAAGTAGCTCTTTATATAGTCTCAGATAAGTGGTTCTTGGAAGAAATAAAAACATCGAAGTGGATTGTCATCAAGTTTGAGACTAGGTTATGCAAAATATGGTCCATACAAAATCAATTAGATGTATGAACCAACTAGCTGACTTGCTTTCTTTGAAAAAAAAAGGAAGAAGAAGAAAACTAGCAAATATGGTTTCTAAAAATCTTTACATGTATACTACTTCAAATCCTATTACCAGCACACCCCGAACTCAAAATTTCTGGAACAACTAAATCACTAATGGTATTAGACATATGTTCACTTACTCACATGAAACCCACAAAAAAGAAAGGTTCAATTATCTGAGCCAATTATGAATAACACTCAGTTACCATTGTTATTGTAAGAAAACATGCAAATATGTTTTTAACAATAAAGCCTGTCACAAGTTAAATTATACGTTGGCATTCTTGTCCTTTTAAGTCTCTAGTTTCTACAAAACTTCTCTAACTGCAGCAGGCATGGAATCTTAGAAATCAGGATAAGCAAGAAGATTTTAAAATGCAAAATTCCTGTCACTAACCAGAAAACTTACGTAAAATGCTCAGAAAAACCTTCAGCAGACCGCTTTGCGGAAGGGAAGAAATCCATGAGATTATCCTCCATTTTCCCTCGCTTCAGAATTGAAATCAAATCCTCCAGGCTATTATCCACCAGATACTCCTTGAAGAAATCGGTTATGAATGGAAGAACTAGTCCTTTACCCACAAGATTATCCTTGAGTAATGGCTGGAACACAGCCTCTGGTGGCAACCCTGACAACTTCTGGGAGAAAGCAAGTGCTGTGAAAATTGCGAGTTTCTTCCTTTCATTTTCCTCAAAAAGCTCCAATGATTGCAAGAATCTTCGCATAACATTTTCAAGATTCTTTATCAGAAAAGGTTTTCGGCGTAGGATTTTTTGTACATATATCACAGAAGGCAAAATGGCTTCACGATTAGCCTCACACTCTACGATAGAGTACGGGTGTCGCTCCCCCTCATCAGGTTTAATTGTGCCTGGTTGAGTGCGCCCTCCAGTGAAAACAACCTACAATTGCCAATTTAGTTCACTACAAAGCAATAATATGAAATATCACCAAGAAAAAGAAGGCAAGAAACAAGCAATTAGAACTACACAGATTAGAAGAAGTTCAATTGTTAGTCAAACTTCAACAATATCAGCTTTAATGTCTTCGAAAAGAAAGATTTTCTAGCCTTTTTTTGTGAAAAATTAGTTTACTCTTAAGTGTCAAAGACAACAAGTTTGTAATAGTGGTAGGTCAATTGAAGGAGTAAGACCATATAAAGTTAGGCGAAAAAGAGTTTGGCCAGATATTCTTAATACTGTCTATAACAGTACCAAGTTTTACTTAGAAACTGGATCTTTATGGCAAAACTCTAGGCATATACAGTAGGTAGATCAAATTCTAGCCTCAAAATGTCAGCCCAATAACCACATATCATGGATAAACAACAAAAAACGTGAGAAATCCCGTATCTATTGTTAATGCATGATCTAGATATCCAATGAAATCGCAAAGACCAATCAAGTATTTACATTTAGAAGGAAAAATCTGAAAATGTTGATATTTCAGCATAAAAGAAGTTTACCTCAAAGAAGGTGTCACCGTATCTTGAGAAGTTCAGATCTGATGACTCAACGTTCTTGGCAACAAGTTCCTGCACAACTCAAGTGTTTGATCAGCAAGTTACAAAATAAAGAACTAGAACTTTACAATCATACTTAACATGAAACCTAAGTCACAGATATGTAAATTTTGCATTATAATATTTACCAGATCACCAGCATTATCCAAATAGATCTGGACCACTGCATCAGCAAAGGCTGCAGGGTCCAGGGGTGCAGCAATATTCCGTTTGCGGGTCTTAATCCGCGTTCCGCTACACAAAAGATAAATGAAAATCATGCAAGAATTAAAAATAACAAAAAGGAACATCAGAAAACACACTAGTAAGGTTCTTCTTTATAGTGTTAGCATATTAGTTTTTCTTCATTTTTTTGTCCTTCAAGGAAAAACCTTCCTAGTACATGGACTGTGGCTTATAAATTATAATTTCAAAAGTACAAATTACATGGCTTGCAAGGACACGAAATACTAAACATTATAGATGCCTCTTATCATCTTTCAAAATGTCAACTCCAATACGGTTTTTTTCTAAAAAGAGACTAAAATGAGGTACCGAAATTGTTACAAAAATCATAAGAATTTCGTTATCAATCGAAATTATATACTTTTTGTACAAGTTCGGTATATATCAAAATTTGTAAGGCATGTAACCGGTATGTACTGAAATCCCTACAAAATTTATAAGAAATTCTGTATATACAGGACAAATCGATAACAAAATTCTTACAACTTTGTAAGAATTTCGATAGGCCTCCTTTTAGTAATTTTTAACCCTGCCTTTAACTAGAACTTTCGTTCCAATACCATTAAGAAATTACAATGGAAATTAACTTACCCAAGAGTGGGTTTCTCCTTCGAGCTGCACACCAAAACCAAAAGCGCAAACAGTGAAATCAATTAGTTGAACATTTCTTAATTCTAACGGGGGGAAATTGAACGAAATGCATATACACGTATAAAAAATTAAAGATCAAATAAACAAATAAACAAAATCTTAAGAAAACCACAAAATTATAATACAAATATCAACAAAAAGCGAATCGATTCAGTACTGCTAATACAAAAACCCTACAGATCTGTGATCTATACAAATAAAACTCGAAATCCAGATAGAAAGGGAAAGAACCTCATAAACCAAGACGACGAAAGGATCGGAGGAGACGAGAGTCTCTTTTGGGGAGATTTTGGGAGGAAAAAGAAACAGAGACCGATACAGCCAAAAGACAAGAAGAGAGCGTGCGATGACAAAGATTTTTATAATTATAATTATATATTTATTTCTTTTTTATTTTCTTATTTGTTTTATAAAAATAAAAAAATAATAATATATTTGTAAATTAAAAAAAAACTGACGAGAAGCATTTGTATCCATGTATTAAGCGTCGGTTTAGCATGTTTATTGGTACCGTTTTTAAAGCTATAAATTGTGTTTTATTCTAATTTTACTGTTATTTATGAATTTTTAAATTCTGTGGTTAAAAATATAATTTTTGATTATCCAAATAAAAGAAGTTAATTTTTATAAAATATTTTTTCTATTTTATAAAATAATTTTATTTAAACTAAAATAAGTATTCGAATTATTTTTTAAAAAAATATTTAAATTTTTTGGTCTTTTTCTTATTCATGTATGGTTAATCATATCAAAACGGCTTATCGGTATGATTATTAAAATATTTTTTTAATATTTTATGAACAACTGACGTCCCATTTAAACCGATTATTATCTAAATGATTAACCATTTTAATCGATACGGTTACTCGACTACAGGGACGGAGCTGTGTATGTGTTGTAGGGGTTGTTGCCCTTCTAAATTTTTTGATATAATTACTTTTTTAGTCCTTTTTAATTTAAATATTAATTAAATAAAGATTTTTGTCCCTCTTAATTTTCTAATTTAAGTTTTAATAGATTTTTACCCCTCCCAACATTAAATCTAGTTCCGCTCGACTAACTATAAATATTTTTATATTTATTATTATAAATAAATAATATAGCTATTTATTAATATTATTTTTAATTTTTTAAATATCAATCAAATAAATTAAAATAAAATCTTTAATAATAGTATAAAACAATATCAAAGCCATAAAATATTATAATAACAACAACGTACTACAAATATGATGTCATAAAGTATTAAAGGTATACTAATAACATATTAAAAGCATTTATTTTTATGGCAGAATCTTCACATAAAATATCATAGCCATAAAATACGAAAAGTAAAATTTCCTATCAAAATTTCGTGGTATTATATAAATTAAAAATATTTATATATATTTTTATAAAAATATTTATATTATATTATTTAGATTTTATAAAATTAGTAACATAATATTAATACAAATAAATATTAAACGTACTTTTTAAATATTTTTTATTGTAAGCATTAAACGAGCATAAACGCAGCGGAAAAGGATCGAAATAAATATCTCCAGCCATTGTCAAAAACCTTATGCCAAATGAGATGTGGTTGCACCACCGTCGAGCTCGTTGGACCACCGTGGTAACTCCTCAAACCACCGTAAAATATAGAACTCGGCTACAAAAGAAAACTAAAACGTCAAGATCTTCTAAGCACTCAAAACTCACTAGATGAAATATGTGATGCTTGTTTTTTATGCTTAGGGACCTTAGGCTAATGGGGTATTTATAGTGATGGTTCTCCATCAAAAACCAACACCCATTACCGGTTACTTTGAACCATCACCCATACGTCCCCACAATTTCAATTGGAACGTGCTTAACAAGGGATAGTGGGAAGCCTTATGTTTGTACACGTTGCCATAAGCAACTATCACGAACCACTATTATTTTATCCAACATTCTTCCACTTGGTTCGTATTTGTTCATAAGTACTTAAAGTCAAAACATAATGTATGAATCATGGCGACATTTCCTCTTATGATTGAGTTGTATCTTCCATGTATCACAATACATCAAGTCTTAACGCTTTAGCCCATATACTTAATGAATAAACCCAATATTTATTCTAGGTCCAAACGTTAGTGATATTTCTCGAAAAAATTAACTTAATGTGTACACAACATAAACGAGAAATATCAAACTTTATTTAGAGTTTCAACTGAATTGTTCTTACAATGAAAAATTACAAAGTACGAACAAATCCCATAGTGACAACATGATCCTTATATTTATGTGGTGGCATGCCCTTAGTCAAAGGATCAGCTAACATCTGCTCAGTGTTAATGTGCTCAATGACCACTTTCTTTTCTTTAACACGTTCCCTTATGGCTAGATACTTAATGTCGATGTGTTTACTTCGACTTCCACTTCTGTTGTTCTTAGCCATAAAGACAACAGCTAAATTGTCACAATATATCCTTAATGGCCTAGAGATTGAATCCACAAGTCTAAGCCCAGAAATGAAACTCTTTAACCATGTTCCATGTGAGGTAGCCTCAAAACATGAAATGAACTCGACCTCCATAGTGGAAGTAGCAGTCAAAGTCTGCTTAATGCTCCTCCAAGATATAGCTCCGCCGGCAAACATAAATATGTAACCTGATGTTGATTTACGTGAATCAACACAACCAGCAAAGTCCGAATCGGAGTAGCCAATCACCTCCAAATGGTCAGATCGTCTATATGTAAGCATGTATTCTTTTGTCCCTTTGAGGTATCTCAAAACCTTTTTTGCAGCTTTCCAGTGGTCTATACCCGGATTACTCTGATATCTTCCCAACATCCCAACAACAAATGCAATGTCAGGTCTTGTACAGACTTGAGCATACATCAGGCTTCCAACAGTAGAAGCATATGGAATGTTTCTCATTTGCTCCTTCTCAAATTCGTTCTTCGGGCATTGGTTCAAATTGAACTTATCACCCTTCACGATAGGAGCAACACTAGGTGAACAATCTTTCATCCGAAACCTTTCTAAAACTTTGTTGATATAAGTTTCTTGAGATAGACCTATGACACCTTTATGTCTATCACGATGAATCTTAATGCCAATGACATAAGATGCATCATCCATATCTTTCATATCAAAGTTTTTAGAAAGAAATTATTTCACCTCATGTAGCATACTCCTGTCATTCGTTGCAAGTAAAATGTCATCCACATATAGGATAAGGAAACAAATTTTACTCCCACTGGCCTTCTGGTATATACATTGATCCATGATATTCTCAACAAAACCAAATGAAGAGATAACTTCATGGAACTTTAAATACCACTGTCGGGAGGCTTGTTTCAACCCATATATAGATTTCTTTAACTTGCAAACTAAGTGATCACCATCACTAGAGGAAAATCCTTCAGGTTGTTTCATGTATACCTCTTCCTCTAGATCACCGTTAAGAAAGGCAGTTTTCACATCCATCTATTGTAACTCAAGATCAAATTGAGCTACTAATGCTAACAAAATACGTAAGGAATCTTTCTTAGATACTGGACTAAAAGTCTCAGTGTAATCGATTCCTTCTCGCTGAGTGAATCCTTTAGCAACGAGTCTTGCTTTATATCTTTCTATGTTACCTTTTGAGTCTCCTTTTGTTTTGAAAACCCATTTACATTCAATGGCTTTTACACCATCAGGCAACGGTACAAGATCCCAAACTTCGTTGCTCTTCATAGAATTCATCTCATCCTTCATAGCATCATACCATAATTGTGACTCATTGCAGCTCATGGCACTTGAAAATGACTCAGGATCATTTTTAGCTCCAACATTATAGTCAGATTCTTGTAAATACACAAAATAATCACTAAAAATTGCTGATTTTCTTTCTCTAATAGATCTTCTTAATGTTGAATCAACATTCTCTTGTGGATCATGTTGTTCAACTGGTTGTTCAATAATTTCTGGAATTTCTTGAACAACTTGATCTATTGGAGTGTTTTCAGCAGTTTGTGGAACTTTATTGATTGGTTGTTCAACACCCGATTGAGCTTGAGGGGTGTTATATATGATAACCAGTCTCTCACTTGAAGTGGATGGTTGATCTACAGGTATTGAATCCCGAGACAGATCACTCCCATTGATTGAGTCATTCTCAAGAAATTTTGTATTTCTTGATTCCACAATTCTAGTGTTATTAGATGAACAATAGAATTTGTAACCTTTGGACTTTTCGGTATATCCAATGAAATACCCACTAATAGTCCTTGGGTCCAGTTTTTTTTCTTGTGGGTTATAAATTCTCACTTCAAACGGGCATCCCCATACGCGTATATATCGCAAACTCGGTTTCCAACCCTTGAATAACTCAAAAGGTTTCTTTGAGACATCCTTGGTTGGAACCCGATTTAATATATACACAGCCGTCTTGAGAGCATCAACCCATAAAGACTTAGGTAGCTTAGAGCTACTAAGCATACTTCGCACCATGTCCATTAAAGTTCGGTTTCTTCTTTCCGCAACACCATTCTGATCAGGCGAGCCTGGCATGGTGTATTGGGCAACTATACCGTTGTCTTGAAGAAATTTCGCAAATGGACCATGTGCTTGTCCATCTTCTGTGTATCTACCATAATACTCACCACCTTTATCTGTTCTCACAATCTTTATTTGTTTACCGCATTGTTTCTCTACTTCAGCCTTAAAAACCTTAAAGGCTTCTAACGCTTCACTTTTATGATGAAGCATGTAGAGATACATGTATTGTGAGTAATCATCTATGAAAGTGATGAAGTATTTCTGACCTTGCACATCCATATCTGGGCAACAGATATCAGAATGGATGATTTCCAATATGGTGGAAATCCTCTTGGCACCTTTCTTTGACTTGTTAGTCTGCTTACCCTTAATGCAGTCTACACAAGTATCAAAATCAGTAAAATCCAAGGTATTGAGTATCCCATCATTTACTAATCTTTTAATCCTTTCAATAGAGATATGACCTAATCTCCGATGCCATAAGGTAGAGGAATCTTCATTTATAACACATCGTTTAGTACCAGTTTGAATGTACATAACATTATGAGTGACACTATTTTGTAAATCAATAGAGTAAAGACCATCACATAAAATTTCATTTCCAACAATTTTAGATTTATAAAATAAATTAAAATCAATATTCAAGAAATTAAAACAATACCCCAAGGGTACAAGTCTTGAAACAGAAATTAAATTTCTAGAAAAACTAGGAATATAAAAAGTCTTTTCTAAAATTAAAACAAAGCCACTACTAAGCACTAATTCACAGGTCCCAATAGCTTCCACATGCGATTGCATCTTGTTTCCTGAATAGATGTATCGCTCAGCTCCCACTGGTTCTCTCAGGTTTTTTAATCCCTGTAAGGAATTTGAGACATGGATTGTAGAACCAGAATCAATCCACCATGTGTTATAATTAACATCAACCATATTTGACTCAAAACAAACGAGTGGAATTGATTTACCTTTATTTTCAAGCCAGCCTTTATACTTGACACAGTCCTTCTTCATGTGTCCCTTCTTTTTACAGAAGAAACACGTGGACTCTTTCTTGATGTCAGCTTGAGGTTGCATTTTAGCTTTCCCCTTTTGCTTGGCTTGAACCGAATGCTTTCCTTGAGTAACCGTCAGTGCACTCTCTCCCATCTCTAGTACGAGCCTACCCTCTTCTTAATCACACATGGTCAAAAGATCATCAATAGATCATTTATCTTTATGTGTGTTATAAGAGATCTTAAATGACCCGTATTGAGGAGGAAGAGTGTTCAATATATAGTGCATCAGGAAAGATTCAGACATTTCAACCTCAAGTGCTTTAAGTCGAGCTGCCAAATCACGCATCTTATTGATGTGTTCACACACACCTCTCACTGTAGTGAGCCTTAAAGATGTGAACTTCATAATTAAGGTGTTGGCTAAAGACTTTTGAGAAGTTTGAAACTGTTTCTCTATAGCCTTTAATAGCTCTTGGACATTCTCATAATGCTCAATCGAGCCACGAACATCAGCAGGAACCTTGCTCTTAATGAACATAATGCTTAAGCGATTGGATCGCTCTCACTTTTCATATAGAGCAAGATCAGTCTGATTGTTGGTGTCACTTATATGTGGTTCAGATTTTCTTATAGCATAGTCAATATCCATACACCCTAATTGAAGAAGAATGCCTTCCTTCCAGAACTTAAAGTTCTCACTAGTTAATTCAGGGATATCTACTCTATTATCAGAGATATTCACAAGTAATAATGTTGCAAAATAAATTGACATATATGCTTAATATAAATTTGAGACATAACTTAAGCTATAATTTACCAATACAAATTATAGAAATAATGAATCTAGTGACATAAAAATTGCCTGTGGGCTAAATTTTTAATTCGATTAGATTCATTTTGATATAATATTTTCTATCCTTTATATAAAAATTATTAAATTTATTTTTATAACTCCTGTGGGTAATTATAAAAATTCATCTAATAATTTTTACCTTAATGTTAAGGGATTTAATATCTAAGCTTTCTTTATGTGATTTTTAACCTTAGTAATTTTATTTAACTAAAGATGTTGTGGCTAGTTTTTAAGTAAATAAAATTATTAAAATCACTTAGTTAGATATTAACCCTAAACTTTATTTTATGTCTAGTCCTTATGAGATCTTATTATAATTTTATTTAATTAAAGTTGTTGTGGCTAATTCTCTAATTAAATAAATTATTTAGATCTCTAGACATATTCTATAGTTTTATTGCTAAAACTTTATGCAATAAGTACTAAAGTTTTATGTACCTAATTTTATGCATATAACTAAGGTTATAACATATCTTAATTTAGGCACATACTATATATTAATTTTTAGAACTTATTTAAGAAAAAATAAATTAATAAATTTTAGAAATTAATCTTATAAAATTTTTACAACATAATTTTTCTCAAAATTTTAGAATTTAAAGATCAAAATGACATATTTAAATTTTGAGAAAAATTAAATATGACAAGGCAGAGATTTAACATGGCTCGCATACCAAATGTAAGCATTAAACGAGCATAAACGCAGCGGAAAAGGATCGAAATAAATACCTCCAGCCATTGTCAAAACCTTATGCCAAATGAGATGTGGTTGCACCACCGTCGAGCTCGTCGGACCACTGTGGTAACTCCTCGAACCACCGTAAAATATAGAACTCGGCTTCAAAAGAAAACTAAAACACCAAGATCTTCTAAGCACTCAAAACTCACTAGATGGAATATGTGATGCTTGTTTTTTATGCTTAGGGACCTTAGGCTAATGGGGTATTTATAGTGATGGTTCCCCATCAAAAACCAACACCCATTACCGGTTACTTTGAACCATCACCCACACGTCCCGACAATTTCAATTGGAACGTGCTTAACAAGGGATAGTGGGAAGCCTTATGTTTGTACACGTTGCCATAAACAACTGTCACGAACCACTATTGTTTTATCCAACATTTATAAGTATTATATTTATATAAAATTACAATATAATATAAAAAATAATATTATGGTTATCGAGTACATATATTGAATAATTTAAATTATTAAATTATAAATAATTTTAATAAGCATTATATATATATTGAATCAGTTATGATGGTTATAATAATATTTGTTTTAAGGTTTTTCTAATCATTGGACAATAAACGTTCAATTATTGTGCTCTAATACCGGTATTTAAACTCGGGGTCTTTAAGAATAATAATCTTTTCCTTAATCATTAAGACAAAGATGATTCGTACAAGTATTATATTTATTTATATAAATATAATTTATTTATTTAACAAATTATTAATATAATTACTTGAACAAATTAATTGTTTTACACAATTGCAAGGAAACAACATAATGATAATAGAACATATATTTTAATTCACACGTGGGTTGTGTTTAATTAGCTATAATTATACCAATGAGTAGGAGTGGGTATTTGGTTAATTCGATCGGTGACGAATCGAATTAATCGAAAATTTTAAAATCTTAACCGTTAATCGAATAAAATTTCCTTTAACCGAATTACTCGAACCGAAATTATAGACAAATTAACTGAAGTTTATTATGAATTTTGATTAAATTACCAATAGGTCCCTAAATTATACTAAAATAAATTTTAGTCACTAAACTTTTATTTTATGCTAATTTAATAAAAATTTAATGATCATTTTATAATATAAAAAATTTAATGAACATTATATATTTTTTTGAAAGTTAAATAACTAAAAATAAATATATAATATATATAATATTTAATATATATTAATTTCGGTTAATTCGGCTAATTAACTGATTGTAAACTAGATTAATCGTTAACTGAATTATTAAAAAAATAACCGTTAATCGAATTTACCAAAAATTAACCGAACGAATTAACCGATCAATTAATTTGGTTAAAACCGAATAATACACACCCATATATATATATATGTTATAGTTAAATATTTGTTTAGTTAGTTGTATTTACACTAATATAATTATGTTATAATTAGATATTAATTTAATTAATTAAACTTATACGATGTAAATATGTCGTAGTTAGAAAATAATGAAATTAATTGCACAAATATGATCAAAGCAACTCGGTAAATAATACCAAAGCAAAACTAATTGCATAAATATTATGCAATATTATTAATAATTAATAAAATAAGTATAAATATAAAATTAATTTTAAATTTAAATTTTTTATCAGTAATTTTATCAACCATTTAGCTAAAATTCGTAATCATTCTCGTCCCATTTAACCGCTAATTTTATTGATACGATTATCGTGCTGTTTTAACCAATTTTAGTAATATAATTATTACGATACAATTCAATTCGAAATTTCTGATTTTTTACAATATATCAGTTCAAATTTTCAAAATTTTCTGTTTTAAACAAGTCTCAATTTTTATTAAAAAAATGAAATAAAATGGAAAAAGAAAATTAAAAGGGTGATTTTACCACTGGTTTTGAACAAAATCAGGGGCAAAGGGACAAATTTAAAAGATTTTTAAAAGGACGAGGGCTGCTGAGGAAATTTTAATGAAGTAGAAGAATTTAAAAAAAAATAATTTTAAACTTTATTTTTATTTTTTAAAATCTTATTTCACCTTTAGATTACTTAGAACGACTTTGAGTTACCTAAATTCTTAAAAAAATGAGACCCACAACTTTTCTGAAAATTTGTTTTTTAAAAAATTAATTTTGAAAAAAAAAGTCACCAAATAAAGAATATAGATGTTTATTATCGGATATTATATTAAATTTAATTTAATTTTTTAAATATTTAGTTTTTTGAATAATCGGTTATTTGGATATTCCATTATTCAAAAATATATTTTATTTTAATTATTTTTTTAACTTGAAGGTAATATTTATGAATTATTTTTGAAATTTTAGAAATTTTAAATAATAAATTACTAAATATAATAAGATTGTAAAAAAATATTTTTAAACTTTTTGATATAAAAAGGATTAAATTATTAAAAATAAAAATAATATTTATAAAAAATTAAAATTTTGAATTTTTAAATTTTCTGATAATCTAGATTTAAAATATTACGATCCATATCTGTTCAAAATATTTAAAACTAGATAAGATATTTGATCTAAATTTTTAGATTAAATTAATAAATAATCGAGTTAAATTAATCAAATTAAATATTTTTAAAAATATATGATAAAGAGATAAAAAACAACACATCATATATTATTAGAATTACAAAAATTTTAATCCTCAACCGTACACGATAAGTCAATAGCCCAAAAATCGAATGGGTTACATAGCTTGAGGGTTTTGCTTTTTATATCCCCTGAATATTATATATTATTGGAATTACATAAAACTTAAAAAAAAAAAAATCTCTCATAGATGGTTAGGGTGTGAACGATCCGAGTTGAGTTTGAGTAATGTTGAATTCGATTTGATTAGTTAAGATTTTAAGATAAATTTGAGCTTAAATAATTTTTAATGAGCTTGATAAATCTGAGCTCGACTCGATTCGTTAAGAATTCGAATTGAGTTCGAGTTTGATACGAGCCTAATCAAATCAAGTGTTGATCAATCTTTGATCATGTCGAATTCGAGTAACTCATTATTTTTCATGTCTCATTTAGAGTCCTATTAAAAAAAATGTTGATACCAGGGGTGGAGTCAATTTTTTTAAGGATGTCATTTTCTTGAACGATATCTAAAAAAATAATTATTTATAAAGGGTTGTCAAACTATTTATAAAGGGTATCAATTCTATATATTTTTAATTTTTTATATACAAATTATATAGAAAAATATGATTTTCTAAAAATTTTTGGTATCAACGGACACCCCATTTGTGGGTATGGCTCCGCCCATGGTTGATACACAAGTTGTGTAAACTCAAACTTGTTAATTTTAATATACGACTTATAAGGCATTAGTTTAGGGTTTAGATGTTTAGATTGTTAATGTAGAGTTTAGGATTTAGATTTCACGGTTTATATTTATGCTTAGGGTTTATATTTTAGAGTTTTAAGTTTAAAAATTTAGATTTTAAATTATAAAAATTAAGAAAAAATAGTATATTATATTTTCGAGTAGCTCACGAGCTTTCTAAGTTGGATATCAATTAACTCAATTCGATTCGTTAAAATCTAGAACTGAGTTAAGCTTGAATCAAGTGCAATCAAATTAAACTTTTAATCGAATTTTGATTGAACCAAATTCGAATGACTCTTAATCTATCTCATTTTATTTACGGTATCACTGTTTTTTCTTTGTTATAATCATTTACCATTATGAATAGACCCTTCATAATAATAAGGATTAAAGAAAGATAAACTGTAAAACTAAAGTTGATTTTGATATAACAAACAAATGTAAGGATTAGTTTTGAAATAATTTTTTGGTCCTTAAGTCAAAATTGATCTCTAAGTCAAAACCAAGAACCTTGAAATACTCTTACAAGTTAATTTTTACACGAGGGTATCGATACCATAAGGACATGTTTCGATACACCTGGGATTTTCAAGGCTTGTTCTTGAGACCAAGAACAGGTATCGAAACAAGGTTCGATACCAAAACTTTCTGCCAACCCATGTTTCTATACTGGTATCGAAACAACTTGGGAAAATTTTCAAATTATTTTCTTAATTTTAAATATACGACTCTTGGTATCGATACAGGTATCGATACACTCTTAATTCCTAACGGCTATTTTCAAGCATTAAATGAGTCGACCGTTGGTGTTAGTT
Source organism: Abelmoschus esculentus (assembly GCA_035048815.1). Lineage (NCBI taxonomy): Eukaryota > Viridiplantae > Streptophyta > Magnoliopsida > Malvales > Malvaceae > Abelmoschus > Abelmoschus esculentus. The sequence continues at coordinate 25,498,811 of JAUCBN010000001.1, forward strand.
AAACTTTGAATGATGGTTAACCTGTATCAAAACAAGGTTCGATATCGAGCATCATAGAAACTTTTTGTATCGGAACAGGTATCGATACACCCTTTATTAAATGCACAACGACTCTTTCTTTTCTTGGCATGTTTCGAAACAGGTACCCCGTGTTTCGATACCACCTGCTGTAGAGTGCATTTATGATGGAAAGATGAAGCTCCAACATCCATATTTACTTTCCCAACAACTTCAACGGTTAGAAATCAATGAGAAGGTATAAAAAGAAGTATTTTCAAAAGCATATACAAGAATTGATCCAAAAGCAACATCCAAGCACCAAAAATCCAACTCAAAGCACTTCATTGCATATTCTTGCTCCCAACTCTTGTAATTTTACTTTGATCTTTTGTAATCTGAGTTTGGGGAGAGTTTGCTTGTAATTGGGGCAAAACATTTCTTGTGGGAGAACTTTTATTTGCCTATTTATCTTTTGTATTTTCTTGTGAGGATTGAGTCAATTCTTGGGTAGAAGAAATGATTCGAATTGTAACGGTTATCCCTTGAACCGAGAAAAAGGTTGAATTCATTAGTGAATTGGTTTTAAAATCCTTAGTGGAACTAAGGTAGTGGATGTAGAGCTTGTTCGAAGCTTGAACCACTATAAATCTCGTGTCCTTCAAATTCTAGTATTTTTACCGAAAATTTCCATCTCAAATTTTTTAATTACCAATTCACCCTCTCTTGGCCATATTTCAAGATCGATCAACTCAACAATTGGTATCAGAGCCTAATCTTTGAAGAGATTCACATCTACCAAAGAAGATCCAGGGCGGTTGATCAAGTCTACAAATCAAAATTCAATGGTCTCCACCTCCGGTTCATGGAATGAATCACACTCCATCATCAAGCCGCCCTTCTTCAATAGGGATAATTACCCCTATTGGAAGAATAGGATGAGGCTATTCATCAATTTAAATGACTATGTCCTTTGGGACATAATCGAAGATGGACCCTCAATCCCAATGAAGCAAGAAGGAGACCGACAAGTACCAAAAAAAAGAAATGAGATGACCGATAAAGAAAGAAAGAGAATGTCCATAAATGATAAAGCTCTCCACATTCTTTTTTGTGCACTAGGGCCCAACATCTACTCAAAGATGTCTTCATGTACAAGTGCCAAAGAAGTTTGAGACTCTTTGGAGACTACCTATGAAGGCACCAATGATGTCAAGGAAACCAAAATTGGTCTACTCAATCTAAGTTATGAGAACTTCAAGATGGAGCCGGATGAAGACATCACTAAAATATTCGATAGATTCTCGGTGATCGTCATTGGTCTTAAGGGTTTCGGTGAGATCATTCCGGAAGAAAAGCTTGTTCGAAAGCTTAACTACTCTCTTCCCGAGTCTTGGGATAGCAAGAGGAAGACCATCATAGAAGCCAAGGACCTCAAGACTCTCAAACTTGATGCTCTTGTGGGATCTTTTCTCACCCATGAGATCATGAAGAAAGGAAGAGAAGAGGAGAAAAAGAAGGAAAATGTGAAGATCGAAAAGAGGGAAGTTGAGAAAAAGAAGCAAGAGATTGCTCTTAAAGCTTCATGTTCACAAGAAGAAGTGGATACTAGTGAAGAAGAAGAGCTAGAGGAATTGTCCATGGTGGCCAAAAGATTTACTAGGCTTATGATGGCAAATAAAAATAGAAGATTCCAAAGAAAGAGGGACTTTAAGGCAAAGGGCAAAGAAGAGGAGAAAGATCAAATAATTTGCTATGAATGCAAGAAGCCCGATCATATTAGGAATGATTGCCCCCTATACAAAAAGAAGGATTTTAAAAAGAAGAAGAAACGAAGGGCTCATGTTGCAACTTGGAGTGATGAGGAATCATCATCCGATGAGGACAACGAAGTGACCAACTTGTGTCTCATGGCTCTTGAAGAGCCTAAGGTAACCCTTCAACCATCTTGTAATGATTTATCTTATGATGAACTTTATGATGCTTATGATGAATTACAAGATGTGTATGATGAGTTGGTTCTAAAGTTCAAAGAATCAATTTTGAAAAGCAAGAAAACTATTTCCGATTTAGAAATGAAAAACGATTCTTTGACAAAAAATATTTTGGATCTATAAGTGAAGGTTGTTAATTTAAATGATGATTTAAATTTTTTTCAAAAAGAAAATGTTGATTTGAACAACCTTGTTTCTAGCTTGAGTGAAAATCACCACAAGGTGGTGAATGAGCTTAAGGAACAAATCAAAGTGGTTGGAAGTTCAACTTTTGAGAAAGGAAGCTCTTCAAAACCCAACCATGTGAAAAAAATTTTCATGACCACAAACAAAGAAATTTTCAATAGCATTCTAGGTATAGAAAGATTAGGAGTGTTTGGGTTCCTAAGGAACTCATTGTCTCAAACAATTTGAATGCCATTGCTACTTGGATTCCCAAGGGAACCAAGGTTTTAGGAACTAACACTCATGGACCCAAAATGGTTTGGGTACTAAAAATCAAACACTAAATCTTTGTTTGTAGGTTGAGCATTGCTTCAAGGCCAAAGCTTCAAGTCAAAACATGTGGTACCTTGATAGTGGATGCTCAAGGCATATGACCGGAGACAAGGAACGATTTAAGGAGTTAGAGCTTAAAAAGGGTGGAGTAGTGACTTTTGATGATAACTCCAAAGGCCAAATCAAGGGTATTGGCTCAATTGGTAATCACTCCTCTATTTTTATTGAAAATGTCTTGCTTGTTGATGGTCTTAAATATAATTTTTTGAGCATTAGTCAATTGTATGATAAAGGTTTCTATGTCTCTTTTGATAAAAGTGGTTGCAAAATAATTGACATAGAATCTAATAGAATAATACTCATAGGTCATCACATAAGAAATATCTACATGGTGCATCTAGATGACATTAACTTTTCACATGCATGCTTGGTTGCCAATGATGAAAATAATGCATGGTTATGACATAGAAAATTAGGGTATGCTAGCATAAGTGTTCTAGAGAAACTAGCCTCCCAAAATCTAGTTAGAGGTTTACCTAAGCTCAAGTTTTCTTTAGACAAATTTTGTGATTCATGTGCTAAGGGTAAACAAAAGAGAATTTCTTTTAAATCCATTAATGATGTTTCAACTAGTAGGGTATTACAATTGATCCATATGGATCTATTTGGACCTATTAGGACTACTAGCTTGGGTGAAAAATTATATGCTTTTGTTATTGTTGATGACTACTCTAGATACACTTGGGTTCTATTTTTGAGCACTAAAGATAAAGCCTTATGTCAACACGAAAAAATAATAAATATAATATATAATAAATAATAAAATATTAAAAAATATAACAGAAAAAAACAAAAAACAATAAAATAATAAATAACAGAAAATCAAAAAATAGTAAAAAATGAATAAAATAGAATAAAATTAAAAAATAAGAGATAATGGAGTTGAGGATTTTTTGATTGGTGGAGTGTTTGTAGGGATTTGAATTTTGTTTGGAGTTTTTTACTTCAATCAAAAGTCTGAGTTTGAAGCCTATAAAAGGAGGAGGATTTCAAGTTTAAAGGGGCATAGAAAAAACGAAGAGAAGGAGGAGTTGAGATCAGAATTCAAAGGAGCAATTACAAGCTTGAGTAAGGGGAAGGATTTCAATCGGTGAGGAAGCAAAGGAGGTCGCCGGAGGTAAGTTCTTTTCCCCTTTAGTTTCGGCTTTTTTTATGAATTAGACTCCTAAATTCGAAATTAGTTGTTTTTAGACTTTAATTAGGACTTAAAATTAATTTTAAAGATTTTAAAAAATTTAATTAGGTTCTAAATTAGAATTTAATTTAGTTTTTAAGAAAACTTTAAAATTAATTTAATCTAGTTGAATTTAATTAATTTAACCCTTTGAACCTAAAAATTAGACTTGAATTAGGTGTAATTTAGTTCTTAAAATTTTGGAAATTATTTTAATTAATTATTTTAAATTAATTTTAATTAATTTCTAAAAAATAAACTTTAAAATTAACTCACCTAAATTAGGTCTAGTTTAGCCTTAAACCTTAAAATATTCACCAAATTAGACTTAAATTAGGCTTACTTTAATTCTTTAATTTAGAAAATAATTTTAATTAATTAATTTAATTAATTTTAATTAATTTCTAAAGATAAGATTTAAAAATTGTTTAGGTCTAATTAATCATAATTTCACCAAAACTAAACTTTAATTAAGTTAAAATTAAATTCTTAATTTAGAAATTATTTTAATTAAAGACTTTTAATTTAAAATTTTTAAGATAAGATTTAAAAATTAACTTAATTAAGTTTAATCCAACCCTAATTAAACCTTTGAACTTAAAATTCGCCAAGTTAGATTTAAATTAGGTTTTGATTAAAATTTGAAGTTAAGGAAAATTTAATTAATTTAATTTAATTAAAAACACTAAGCTTTAAAATTAATTTCACACTTAATTAAATCTAATTGATCTTCAAGGTTTGCTTCCGAGTCCCTTTTGTACTCTTATGATGAGATCTTTTTGATGTAATGTTGTACCCATGATTTTAATAAAATTGATGAGTTCCTTTTACCTTGTTCTTTTTTTTTATGTTTTTGCATGGCATATTTTAGGAAGGTCATTTAATAAACTTAAGTTAATTAATTTAGAGCCTTTTTAGGAATAGTCGCCTTAATTAATTAATTAATTTAATTAGGCAGATAATTTAGTAATATAACATTTGAATCTTATGTCTCGGATACACTAAAGAGGTTGGTGTTTTGACGCACCATGATGCTGAGCTAGAGAGTGTACCTTGGCATCGAATTCATGTGTTATTAAAACCTAGAATTTTGATAAAATAACTTAGGCTTAGAATTAAATAAAATGGATAAGTAAGTAACTAGTAACACTAGTCACTTAGGTTTTAAACATTTAAGCAATGAAGCCTTTTTAGGATTAGAACTTAAAATGAACAAGATAAAATGGTCATGCATCTTGCTTTAGCCTTTTGAGGCGGAAGTTACATTCCTTTGAATTTGGGTGAGGTTTCCTATCTAGAGGACGTCTCATTCAACTCAAGTTTAAAGGTGGTGTAACTTCTAAATCAAAAGGATATCCAAAATTCAAATAATGTTCATTTAACAATGGAAAATTAAAATAATATCTATCTTCAAAATGTCAATGCCACGTAATGTTTTTCAAGGTACCAATTTTTGGGCGTTTGTAAGGGTCGTCCTTACACGTAACCGACTCCCGAACCCTACGTTTTTTTTAAAATGAATCTCTGGTTTGTTTTATGGTGTCTGGCATACCAAAGTGGCCGGTGGCAACTCCAAGTCAATTTTTTTCAAAAATTAAATTAAAGATTTTTCTAAAATTTGAGTTTTTCAAGATAAAAATGATAAATTTGAATTTTTCAAAACCGATCGTCGAGTCATATTTTCCACCTAAACTCGCGTTTTTTAAGAGGTTGCGACACCTTAGAAAAATTCATCACATTTTCAAATATTTCTCAAAATGATCTTGATAAAAGAATTTCTCATATTAGAAGTGATCATGGAACGAAATTTCAAAATCTTGATTTTGAGAATTTTTATAATGAAAATGGGATTAGCCATAATTTTTTGGCTCCTCGCACTCCTCAACAAAATGGGGTAGCTGAGAGGAAGAATAGAACTCTAGAAGAAATAGCTAGAACTATGCTTTGTGAAAACAATTTACCTAAATATTTTTGGGCGGAAGCCACAAACACTTCTTGTTATATTATAAATCGAGTAATGATTAGGCCTATTTTAAGGAAAACTCCTTATGAGATTTTAAAATCTAAAAAGCCTAACATTAGCTATTTTCATCCTTTTGGATGCAAGTGTTTTGTTTTAAATAATGGAAAAGATAATTTAGGTAAATTTGATGCAAAAAGTGATGAAGCTATTTTTCTTGGTTATTCTTCAAATTCTAAGGCTTATAGAGTTTTCAACAAAAGAACCTTAGTAGTAGAAGAGTCAATACATGTGGTTTTCGATGATAACCTCCTTTCTAGGAAGGATTCTTGTGATGATGATAATGTAGGAATCACTGAAACCATTGATGATGGACAAGCATCAAAGGTGGATGAGGTTCCAAGCAATAAGGAAGCACACGATCCTCCAATAGAAGCTTTGGGAAATGTAAAGCTTGAAGAAAAGGAAGTGAGCTACTCAAGGGAGTTCAACTATGTCAAAAATGGTGAAATCTTGGGTGATCCATCCAAGGGGGTAACTACTCGTTCTTCTCTTAGATTAATGAATCATTTTGCATTTATCTCATGCACAGAGCCCAAAAATGTAAATGAAGCCTTAGATGATGATCATTGGATTTTGGCTATGCAAGAGTAATTAAATCAATTTGAGAGAAGTAACTATACCACAACATAACCCAAAACTCCTTCCCATAACCCCAAAATGTAATGAAGCCTTGACACATAACCCAAAACTCCTTCCCATTATCAACTCATAGACAAACCAACTCTTACATTAACTATACCACAACAAAATCAAAGCTTGTAGAATTATTCTTCCACTAGCTCCAACATCTCTTATTTTATAACCTTGCCAAAGCAGTAACCATATTGATGAAACATCCACAAACACGAACCCATCGAACATAAAACCTCAAAACATTTTTCGATAAAAACAAACCCATAAGACTGAACAATTGCTACAAACCATAAATTGTCCAGCGATCCATACTACACCACTTCAGACATCATCAAAAACTAACTTTACCCGAAGTATATCTAACTTAACATCCTATAAACACAATATGTACACTTTCCTCCTTTGTAGTACAACCCAAACCTCTCAAGGTCACAACAATCTATGATTCAAACCCCCGATTCCACAACTCCCATACCAAACTATATCTCATATTTTTCTTCCATCCTGACCATACCAGATCGGTCACACCCCCCGATCTAACTGCACACTAACCACACTACAAAGAATTCCATGTAATTTCCACAAAATAATTTCACATCACTTAGAAAAACACCAACCCGCCTTACTCTACAAAACATGCTGCAACCTTGTTACAACCTCCAGATCTTAACTAGAAAGAATCCTCAAAACTCAGCCTTACTTTTAGTAATGACCAACTCAAACTAACCATAACTCAGTGTATTTACCTTGGTTTCAAACATTCACAACTCTGAGACCAACCACTCATTGTTCATCCAAGACTATTCCCTAACCAAAAGGGTAGCTTGCCCACTACACATTCAGCTTAACACCACAAGAAATTTCTTTCAACCTCTTCCTTTTTTTTCCATACCTTCACCTTAAAAGAACCAACCATACTCTACTTACACCCTCAAGGAGCTACTCGCAAGTGTGAACAAATGTATGCATGATTTCCTGTATGCCCTCATAAATGCCTATGCAAGTGCATATGCATGTAAATGCAATTTCTGATGTCATGCTCAAGAATGCATGCATGTCCTACATTATCTATAAATATATATGTATATGTGCTCTTAATCTAAACATGATTATTGTTCACACTCACAAATAACATCTTCAATTCCAACAACTTCAACTACCATCCTATTGACAGTTCCCAAGTCAGATTAGCAACAGTCGTACCAGCTTCAGCAGACTAAAACACACCCGAAAGAATGGTGCAACACCACAAACTAACCTTCCGGCCTAACCGAAGGCACACTTACAGAGGAGGAAGAATTTACTCTTCCCTAACAGTCGTTTCATCTTCAATCTTGACCATCAAAGTTCATACCAACAGTATCTAGTGACTTATGTCTCAGAAACATATCCAAAAACTTTAAACATGCAGTTTAAAACATAATGTTCAAATAAAACAAACTTACATTTGGGCAAGATCCAAGGGAAAACTGAGAGCATCTGAAAATATGTTGGCATTGACAATGTGTAACCGATAACCCCAGTTTAACCATCATTACGCAAAGTACAATCATCACGAATAGATTTTCACACTCCAACAATATACCATGCTCAATCACATATATCATGACCAATCGCACATTTAAGTACATAACTTAGCAATCCTATACATGCTTTAACCAACCAACTACACACTTTACAAATCAACAACACATTTTACAAACCTTACAACACACTTTTCAAACCTGACTCTGATACCACCAAATGTAACCCCCTTAGCTCGACCTAGACGGAACCGGCACTAACGGGTTACACGGGGAATATCAAACCAAACCCGCGAAGGTTCGATTCGATAAACAACCCTAAAACCGCTATATTTTTTTATTATCTTACCTAGATGCGCAATCTTTTTCCTACATGACAAGGTCTCACACAAAGCATTATCGGTAACACATTAACTAAAAACAAACATCCGATTGAATACTTGAGTAGATAAGGACTAAAACGTAAAACTTTTAAATTCAATTAGTAAAGTATAAATTCTTTTCATCAATGTTCAATTAAACATACAAGAGTTCCTCATAGAAAATTTCAACTTAAACGGATTATTCTATCATCATCAATTGCATGTTCTTCTAATTTAGGGACCAAAATGTAAATCTTACAAAATACAAGGACTTCATCCAAATTAGTATTACCATCTTGAAATTAAATCAACTTTGTACTTTCATGCAAAATTTCAGCTCAAAATAACATCGATAAGCACCTTAATCGAACAAAGGAAGATATTTGGGGCTAAAGTATAATTTCTAGCAACTTTCAATTCTTGGTGATCAAAGGTTTCGAAACCTTCCCAAAGGTTTTGAAAATTTTTGTAAAAGGTTTTGAAACTTTTCTGGAAAGTTTCGAAACTTTTCGCGTCCAGTAGCTATCCAGAATTGAAACTGCCCGCAAGGTTTCGAAACCTTGTGAATATTTCAAAACTATTTGACAAAGGTTTCGAAACTTTGGGTCTGGAACCAAAAGTTACGTTACACTAAGTGCATACCAATTACTCAATACTCAACCATTAATTAGATCCACTAAATGCATCAATCCTAGGCATATTTAGTAACATATGGCACATAATCAACAACGACACGGACATCAATCAAGCTATAGGCATGCTCCCTAGGAAATGATTAACAACATATCAATCATGCTAGTACATGATTCAACAATCCAAACAATTCCAAAGTTCAACAATTAACAATCAAACAATAATGGTCTTATTACAACATAAACCAAAGCCTAAGTACACACTCCTCACATAGGTTGGGTTACACATTGCCTTGCCCAATTTGTTTACCAAAAACATACCAAATTCAAAGTGATTCTTCCCCTTGGTTTCCTTGCCTCGAACGAAGCTCCTAGTGCCTTTATTTCTCTGCATGGATGAAAAGAGAGCTTAAGCAAACATGCTTAGTGAGGAAGCTCTACACAAATCATCAATACATCTATTTAAAATCATGATGAAACCATAGATTGTAATATATTGTTAAACCATGCATGCTAACATCACATGCTCATGTTCTTTAAATCATATGCATCCTTGAGTTTACATAACCTTGTCAAACAATTTATAAATGATGCACAATCTTCTTCTCAAAATCATGTATGTATATTGGCATTCTAGTGACCACTTAATGTGAACCTTGGGTTCACCGAATACACGGATCCTTTTTCTCAACATGCATCGGTCGGACACTTAGTCACCCTTGTATACATGTTATCCCCCACTACGCACGGTTGAACACAAAGTCACCCTTGTTTACGTATGGGTCAACTATATGCACGGTCGGACACAAAGTCACCCTTGTTTACATATAGGCAAGATCTATACGCACGGTTGGACACAAAGTCACCCTTGTTTACGTGTAGGCGGCACTACCATGCATGGTTGGACACAAAGTCACCCTTGTTTACGTGTAGGCAATATCATTATTCTCTTTGTTTTATAGTGCACTCAATCCTAATGACATGTCATTCGTATTCGAATCTAAAATTAGTGTCACTAAGCCAATATCATAATCAAATGTGCATGATAACTTTCTGCTCATAATGCATGCATAATATGTTCAACAAATGAACCAAAGCCATGCCCAAAGGCACCATCATGTATAAGGCAATTAACCACATTGTATTCCAAATCGTTTCTCATAATTTTCCATAATGATGGATGCTAAATAAGCTATGTATTTTAGCAAGTAATTCTCATGTATGCACCATTTTAAGTCATGCTCATGCATTTACATAAATATCATTGCATTACCAACATAATGCCTTTATAAAAATGTAGCCGAAACTCATATCGGTTTATCAAAAACAATTACTTTACTTACTCTTAAACTATGAAAGGTTTTCACACTCTTCCATAGTCCCCAAAACAGAACGTACCAAACGCGATTCGCTTTAAATCCGTAATCACTCACCAACAAGCGAAACGAGCTTTCGCCACTATCCGACAATTGTACCAACGCACCAGCAATCAATCACCTTCTTGTAACTCTTCTACAACATTAAAAACAGAGCATTCTTACATCATAACATGCTCAAACCAACAGCCATAACCGATCACCGTTAAACTACCGAAAACTTAGCCGAAAGGACCGTAAACTAAGCCGAAACGCATCCGAACAACATCAGCCTAAAACCTAACGAATCTAACATCTAATCCACTTCAATTATGATCAAAAAACACATCCAAAACATCCTTATATCTCCAGCAACATTAAAGCATCTAAAATAGCCCATAAAACAACCGAAAAGCACCTTAAAACTACACCGATTACATTATTCCGGGATTAAATTAATGTGCTATCAAATCAAGAATCAATTAATCATTTAATTAACATAAAAACATAATTGAATCCATCTAATTCCAGTATTAAATGACATCCAAAAAGATTTCACAAAAACACTCACAAAATCACTAGATCTAACATTAAAAACATAGAATCAAGTTTTTATTCAAAGATTAGCAAGCTAATACTTGGAAATTTCAATAAAGAACCTTAAAAAAGAATAAAAATCCAGAAAATTACCTTCAAGATCTATTCACCAAAAAGATATAATTTCCTCTTCTTGATTCCTTGCAATTTGATGTTGATTTGATGAAGTTGATGCTTAGGTTTTGTAAAGGATGGAAAGATGATACAAATGATGTAATCTTTGTTGAAAAAGATGCAAAAATCAGCAAGGAATTGAAGAGAAAAGATGAAGAGAAAAGTGGTTTTGAGAGAAAATGATTAAAAATCTATTTAAAGTAATTAAAAATACATTTTGGTGAACAAATCATTATTAAAAATTAGAAATGGGTTTATGGCCCTCTAAGGATTCTAAGTTTAGCTTGCTTTTCAATTTAGTCACTAAAACATGTAATTTCCGAAAATTCCAAATTAAGTCCCCCAATTTTCCAAAAATTACAAATTGGTCACTTATGCATAATTAAGCATAATTAAAAATCATTATAAAAAATACAAATTATTTTCTTTTAATTTTGAAACATATTTTTAATATTTCAAACCATATTCCAAAACTATTATTTTTCTTAATTAAAAATATCCTTATTTTATTTTTCTTAGAATTAATGAACTGGAGAACCCGATTCGACCCGATTTGAATTCTCCTAACTAAGCCTAAACTAATAACCCCCAAAACGGGATGTTACAAATGTTATTGTCAAGAATTTTCTAAGCTTATGCAAGGTGAATTTGAGATAAGCATGATGAGAGAACTCTCATTCTTTTTGGGACTCCAAATCAAGCAAAAGAAGGATGACACCTTCATCAATCAAGCCAAGTACATCAAAGATATGCTCAAAAAATTTGGCCTAGAGCATGTCAAACCTCAAGCCACTCCTATGAGCTCTTCTACTAAGCTTGACAAGGATGAAGGAGGTAAGTGTGTTGATTCCAAATTATATAGATCCATGATAGGTTCTTTGCTTTACCTTACCGCAAGTAGACCGGATATCATGTTTAGTGTTTGCTTGTGTGCTAGGTTTCAAGCTAGTCTTAGAGAATCACACCTTGTAGCCATTAAGAGAATTTTTAGGTACCTTAGAGATACACCTTGTTTAGGTCTTTGGTATCCTAAAACATCTTCTTTTGATCTTCATGCCTATTCGGATGCGGATTATGGAGGTTGTAAGATAGATAGGAAAAGTATTTTCGGAACTTATCAATTTCTAGGTAGTATTCTCATATCTTGGTTCTCTAAGAAACAAAATAGTGTAGCTTTATTTACCACCGAGACGGAGTACATATCGTTAGGGAGTTGTTGTGCACAAGTCTTATGGATGAAGCAACAACTCTTAGATTATGTCATTAAAGTTAAAACCATACCTCTTAAGTGTGATAATACTAGTGCCACATGTCTTACCAAAAACCTCATTCAACACTCTAGAACTAAACACATAGAAATTAGACACCACTTCATTAGAGATCATGTGTCTAAAAATGATGTTGTTTTAGAGTTCGTTGAAACCTTGAATCAATTAGCGGACATCTTTACTAAGCCTTTGGATAATGAGCGTTTTTGGACCCTTAGGAGAGAGTTAGGTCTAACTAACCTACCTTGACTTCCTAAGTGTTATTTGTTTTGCTTATCTTGCTTGAATCTTGATTTAAATCATGCTTATGTTGTTCTTGTATCTTGAAGATTCTATTCATGTTTCTAGGGGGAGTATGAACTTGTTCATGCATAATAAACATGTTATTATATCATATGCATACTTCTAGGAGCTTTAGAGACTCATTTCTAGTACTTTTCGTAGCCTAAATGCAAAGCAAAGGTCGAAGGTATCGATACAGCTAATCCCTGTTTCAATACTTGTTCATCAGCCTATCTGGGTTTTTGGTTGGGAAGAACAGGCATCGATGCTTGCTTCGATACAATTGTTTCGATACTAGCATCGAAACAGGGTGTTTCGATACAGATATCGATACTCGAGGACGGAAATTGTATTAAAACACTTTAAGCCTAATTTTAATTTCATTAAAACACTTCCAAACTTTTTCCTAAAACCCTAGTCGGCCTCTCCTATATAATCCTCTCTTTTTCGCCACTCTTCACTCAAAATCTCAACGAATTCTTTAAGGGTTTTGATTCCAATCATCTACTTCAACATTATATCATCAATCCGATTCCAAATCTCTCAATTCATCCTAATCTACACTCAAGGTACATTTTCGAAAAACCTTAATTTCGTTTGGATTTAGTTTGTTAAAAATTAAATTTTGGATATGTTTTACATGCTTTTTGTATGGGTTTCAATAATCCTACGAAATTGTTTCAAAAATCCTAATTTTTTTTAATCGAATATAAATCGTTATTCGTATTTTTTTTTGGTTTTTCAAAATTCTTGATAAAATACTTAAATACCTTGAATTGTTAGATTATCTCATAGGATTGAATTGGATTATATATATAAACATACATATTGTTTTTAACTAATCCAAATCTTTATATCCATCCTAGATCATGGCACCAAAGAAGCGATCTCGTACCGAAGTCGGATCTTCATCATCATCTCGTGTTGCACGAGTTGATTTTAAGAAGGTCTTTGCCAAGAGTCTAGACAATAATCGTAGATTGGACAACTATAACCTTTTCCGGAGTTATCCTCTCAAAAAGGAAAGATGTGTAGACATTCAATTCATCACTTCTTACAAGTTTCCTTTTAAATACTATGACAAACTCATCGAGTGGAAGTTCTTGAGGTTTCTCATCCATACTGGCAAGTTCTTTCCAACTCTTATCCTTATCTTTTACACCAATGCTAAATGTATTTTATCTCCGGAAAAGAGTAAAGTAGTGGCTATTGAATCCTATCTTATGGGAAAGTCCTTCACGATTAATGTCTCTACTTTCCTTGATGTTTTTGGTCTTGAGGATAAGGGTGTAGATGATGAAGATTCTCTTGCTCCTTTCACCGGATCGGTTACATCTCTTGACGCACACGACCGTTTTCTCCATCTTATCATCTCTTGGTGGATTCGTCCATCAAATAGGAGATACTCTAGGATCCGTCAAGTTGATAGTTTTTGGATCACATGTTTCCGTGATGGCATTCAACCAAATCTTATTCGGATTGTCTTCTCGGACATTGTGTGGCATATCCAAAACCATGCTACCCCCCTTGTTCAATCTTTTCCATATGCGTGCATTCTAAGCACCATCTTCTTGTATTTGGAAATAGATTGCTCTTATGACAAGGTGGGATCTTTGAAAGAGCTCATTGGAGAAACTTCACTCAACCGTGCTCACTTTGTCTATGTCTCTAATGGTGAGTGGACTCGAGGTTCTCCTCCTTCTCCTCCTCATGCTCCAATTGATCCGGAACCTATTCATTAATTTGATATGTTGACCTTCCTCACGACGAAGTTTGACTCTCTCAACGCCCGTTTGGATTCCATGGATGGAAAGCTTGACACTCTTTCCACTCAATTCACTTCGGGTTTCGATGCCATCAACACCAGGATGACGAGCCTAGAGACTCAAGGACACTCCTTGAGAGTATCTCTTGAAGCTCTCCGTCAAAGCCAAGGACTCAATAATGATGGTAATCAAGATCAAGAGGAAGATGAAGACGATGATAATGATGATGACGACCTTGATGGTGATGACATGGCCAATGTTTGATCGTTTTGATCTCTCTTATGCTTTGCCTTTTAGCTATTAGAACTAGTTATGATTCATTTATATTAGATCTTATTTCCCTATGTTTTGTCTTTATTATTGTTGGATTATTTTTATTTTGGATACTTTGCTTGCTATGGACTATGTTTCCTATGAACTTCTATTATATTTAATGTTATGATTGCTTTATTTTATTACCTTGGTTATCATTGATTTTGATCTAACAAAAAGGGGAGAAAGTTTTATGGCTTTAAGTTTCGAAACCATCGCTTGTTAAAATTGTTTTTAAAGTGGCACATATTAAGGGGGATTCTTTCAACCAAATCGTATTTCAAAACTTAATTTTTTTAAATGTTTTTGTTATATCAAAAAGGGGGAGATTGTAAAACTAAAGTTGATTTTAATATAACAAACAAATGTAAGGATTAGTTTTGAAATAACTTTTTGGTCCTTAAGTCAAAATTGATCTCTAAGTCAAAATCAAGAACCTTGAAATACTCTTACAAGTTAATTTTTACACGAGGGTATCGATACCATAAGGGCAGGTTTTGATACACCTGAGATTTTCAAGGCTTGTTCTTGAGACCAAGAACAGGTATCGAAACAGGGTTCGATACCAAAACTTTCTGTCAACCCATGTTTCTATACTGGTATCGAAACAGCTTGGGAAAATTTTCAAATTATTTTCTTAATTTTAAATATACGACTCCTGGTATCGATACAGGTATTGATACACCCTTAATCCCCAACGGCTATTTTCAAGCATTAAATGAGTCGACCGTTGGTGTTAGTTAAACTTTGAATGATGGTTAACCTGTATCGAAACAAGGTCCGATACCGAGCATCACAAAAGCTTTTTGTATTAGAACAGGTATCGATACACCCTTTATTAAATGCACAACGGCTCTTTCTTTTCTTGGTATGTTTTGAAACAAGTACCCCGTGTTTCGATACCACCTGCTGTAGAATGTATTTATGATGGAAAGATGAAGCTCCAACGTCCATATTTACTTTCCCAACAACTTCAACGGTTAGAAATCAATGAGAAGGTATAAAAAGAAGTATTTTCAAAAGCATATACAAGAATTGATCCAAAAACAACATCCAAGCACCAAAAATCCAACTCAAAGCACTTCATTGCATATTCTTGCTCCCAACTCTTGTAATTTCACTTTGATCTTTTGTAATCTGAGTTTGGGGAGAGTTTGCTTGTAATTGGGGCAAAACATTTCTTGTGAGAGAACTTTTATTTGCCTATTTATCCTTTGTATTTTCTTGTGAGGATTGAGTCAATTCTTGGGTAGAAGAATTGATTCGAATTGTAACGGTTATCCCTTGAACCGAGAAAAAGGTTGAATTCATTAGTGAATTGGTTTTAAAATCCTTAGTGGAACTAAGGTAGTGGATGTAGAGCTTGTTCGAAGCTTGAACCACTGTAAATCTCGTGTCCTTCAAATTCTAGCATTTTTACCGAAAATTTCCATCTCAAATTTTTTAATTGCCAATTCACCCCCTTCTTGGACATATTTCAAGATCAATCAACTCAACATAAACCCCTAACAACAAGTATTGTAAAAAAATTAGAAGTCATAATAATAAATATTAAAAAAATTAAATTTTAAGAGTAAACTTAATATAAATATTAAAAAATAAGACCCTAATAATAAGTACTAAAATTGCATCCGTATAATAATAAGTATGGAAAAATATTAATCATAATAACAAATATTAAAAAATAAATTTTAATTATAAATATTAAAAAAATAAACTATCATTAAAATTAAATATGTTTGATAAAAAAATAAACACTTATAATTATAAACGGTGGACCCAAAATAGAGTTAGGCACTGAGTCGTCGTCTTTGTGGCTCATATCCAGATACGGCTCTGTATATAATAATATCTTTATATTTATCGAAAAATAAAATAAAAGTTAATTCATAAAAAAATAAAAAAAATTAAAAGTCAATTTTGTTAATGATGTACTTGTTCGGCGACAAACCATATTAATACAAAAAAAAAAAAAAAAACTTCAATAACTCGTAATATGGACTTTAAGGTGATGACAGGGGTGTTTATCGTTCGGCATTTGATTTTTGAGTATATAAAATTTGGATATTTGATTTTTTTATATTATAAATATTGTTTCGTGTCGTCATTTATTTTAATTAGGTATTTAAAAAATTAAATATCGGGTACCTAATTTATATATATAAATTTTAAATTTTAATATATATACATATATATTAAACATACAAAATTTAAAAGTTTATGATACATAATAAAAATTTAAAAGTTTATGATACATAATAAAAATTAATGATTTGAAGTTAGATTTAACTTTAAAGTGTAAAATATTTAAATATATTAAAATTTATCATGAAATATTTTAAAAACCCTAATCATGGAAAGATTATTAGGTGAACCCTGTTTACCACGTGATCCATGATCCTGATTACTTATTCAAATTCGAATTCGAATTTCATGCCTTTATTCGTGACTTTGCTTCAAATTAAAGTGTTTAGGGTATAGGATTTAGGGTTTAAGGTTAGGGGTTATGGTTAGGGTTTAGGAAATTAAGGGTACGATGTATTTTTAAGGTGTAATATTTAAGGTTCAGTATATAAAAAAGGGTTGGTGTTCAAAATTAAATTTTATAAAAAATTTTACCCATTTATGTAAAGTCTGAATCTAATAATATAACAAACATGCTTGTTTGGCCGGGCACTTTTGAACCTAAAACCTAATATGTTATATGATAACACCTAATAACCTAACCCTTTTATTTTATGCAACTCAACCTCGATCGTTAGATTATATCTGATTCAATGATTTTAGATCAAAGAAAGAGTTTTTCCATCTGTCGTGAATGAGGATCACACACTGGTTATTAATCGATTTTAAATCGAATTAATCAATAACCTAAGTTTCTAAAAAAAAACCATTAAACCTACTTAAAATTAATTAACCGATTAATTCGATTAAAACCAAATAATATATATCTACCTATCGTGAAAAAGCAAAATATTTTTGGCAAGCCTAACAATAATAATATAAGTTAGGCTTATATTAATTGCGACCCAATCTATAAGAAGTATAGCTTGTAAGGTTCGTATATTCAAGGAGAAAAGAGATTTATTTATAGTGACATAAACTCTTTGAAGCAACAAATAATCATACGGAAAAACGCATGGATTTGAAGTACTCGTGTAGGTTTCTTGCACTTGTTTCTCTACTTGTATGGGTTCATGTTCACGGTCGCAGTCAGGCAGAAGAAGGTATGCTATCGAACTTGCTTTCAATTACAGGCGTAAATAAGTCGAGTCGGGTTCGAGTAGTGCTGAACTCAATTCATTAAGATTTTGAGTCGAATTTAAGTTTAAGTAATTTTTAATGAGTCTAAAAATTTTAAGTTCGACTTGTCTCGTTAAAAACTCGAGTCGAGCATAAGTTGGATTCGAGCCTAATTGAATCAAGTGTTAACCGATTTTTGGTTGTGTCGGACTCGAGTAACTGGTCATATATTATGTCTCATTTAAAGCCTTGTTAGGAAAAAATGTTGATACACAAGTTGTGTAAACTCAATCTTGTTAATTAATTTTAAGGTATATGGTGTTAGTTTATGGTTTATATGTTTAACTTGTCAAGTTTAGGGTTTATATTTTTGAAATTTAGATTTTAAATTAATAAAATTAAAAAATAGTATATTATATTTTTGAGTAACTCGGATATTAAGTAGTTCGTTTCGTTAAAAACTCGAATCGAATTTAATCGAATCAAATTTTAATCAAACTTTGACCGAATTAAATTCGAATAACTCGTAATCTGTGTGTCTCATTTACCGGACTATTTCAACCAAGCTTTTGTTAAATTGACTCATCAACTCTGCTGTATGTGTTATTTTTCTTTCTGTTCAGAAATACATATGACAGCTCCAAAGTATAGCTTTATCCAAGAAGCAACCTCTGCTCCACAATTCTCATTCTACGACTATATAATCATCGGCGGAGGAGCCGCCGGCTGTCCACTTGCCGCCACGTTGTCCACACGGGATGCAAATGTTTTACTCTTGGAAAGAGGGGGTTCACCCTACGCCAACACCACCAAAATAAGGATGGAAAACTTCATCACCACTCTTGCCGACAAGTCCGCGGATTCATTCTCTCAACCTTTCATATCCGAGGACGGAGTTCCCGGCAACCGAGCAAGCGTTCTCGGGGGTGGAACGGTCATCAACGTCGGGATTTACTCGCGTGCCGAGACATCATTTCTGAAACTGATAGGTGTAGATGAAGCATTAGCAAAAGAGTCGTACGAGTGGGTTGAGAAGAAGTTGGTGAACAGGCCGGGTTGGTTCGAATGGCAATCTGCAGTGAGAAATGGGTTGCTTGAAGCTGGGGTTTTACCCGATAATGGATTTACGTATGCACATATTAATGGGACTAAAACAAGTGGAACTATTTTTGATAGAAAGGGAAATCGACATACGGCGGCTGATTTGCTGGAGTATGCTAATCCAAGGAGGATTAAGGTTTACTTGCATGCTGTTGTGCATAGGATCATGTTTAAGACTATCGGTGTAGATGAAACGAGACCAAGAGCTGAGGGTGTGATCTATTACGATGCCAATGGAGGACAGCATGTAGCGTACTTGAAAAACGAGTCTGACAGCGAGATCATGTTATCAGCAGGCGCCATCGGCAGCCCACAATTGCTAATGCTCAGTGGCATTGGTCCCGCGGCTCAGCTCCAGTCATTAGGCATCAAGGTGGTGCTAGACCAGCCTATGGTCGGCCGAGAGATGGGTGATGTCCCGATAAACAATCTTATAGTTCCTTATCCAAACCACACTCAGCTCTCACTATCTACAATCTTGGGAATCGCAAACTATGGCAAAAACTACATTTTGACGTTCAATGGATTTGATCTGTCACCCCTTTCTGTTTCCGGGCACCAAATGTCCATGGCATTCCGAGAAGCAGCGCCGAATTCAACGGCAAACGTCGGACTCGTCTCGGCGACGATTAAAGGTCCGATATCAAAGGGCTATCTCGAGCTTCGAAACACAAATGTGAGTGACAACCCTAGGGTAAGATTTAACTACTTCCAGGCCGCAGAGGACTTAAACAACTGTGTCCAGGGCATGCATACGACCATCGACGTCGTGAATTCCAGATCAATGTCGAGGTTTCGTTTCAGAAACAGTACGATACGGGATCTTTTGGAGATGACGGTGAAGCTGCCGGTGAACCTGAGGCCCAAACACCCCAATACCACCACTTCTCTGGAACAGTATTGCATAGACACTGTGATGACGGTGTGGCATTACCATGGCGGCTGCCGAATCGGGAAGGTTGTTGACAGGGATTTCAAGGTGTTTGGAGTGGATGGACTCCGGGTTATAGATGCTTCTACCTTTAGTTTCTCCCCCGGGACCAATCCTCAGGCTACAATTATGATGCTCGGAAGGTAATTCTAATCTCCCATTTTTTTCAACAAATATTTTTCTTTCTTACACTGACATGATTGCATTTTGTCTGTCATTTTTTGATGCAGAAGCATGGGGACAAGGATTCTAAGAAGTAGGAGAAGGTGATCCAAGCTTGTTGGCATGTAGGGACACACCATTAAAAGAGGCTTATTACAAAGGATGAGTATACGACCGGCGTCGAACATCGTTGAATACTACTAATGATGAACACTGTTGAATATTATTAAATTAATTAATAAAGATCAAAAATCTCAAGGACTTAATACACAATTATTAATTATATGTTGAGTTTATCACTCTTTATTAATTACATATCGAATCCTTGAGATTTTTAAATTTTATTAATTAATTTAATGGTGTTCAACAATGTTCAATATTAATGGTGTTCAACAATATTCGACGTCCGTTATAGAATTTTCCTAATTTTTAATATTTAAATATAAAAAATTAAAAAATAAAAAATGTCTTTGTAAAGGACGATTGAAATGAAAATTTTCTATTATTATTTTAATATACTCCGGATATGATACCAACTCATTTAATATAGTTTATATATAATCAAAAGCGGTGAACGGAAAAACATAAATGAATAACGTAAACGAATTGATTATTTATGTTTGAAAATGTAAATATTTGTAAACATAAATGAACGAACAAACAAAATAGATCTGACCTAAAATAGACCAGCACCCGATCCAAATCAAATTAAAATATTAAATCAACTTAAAATGACATGTATCTGATTTTATCTAATTTGACAATATCCGACCTGAAATTCATTCGAATAATTGTTTATTAACGCATGTTATAATAATAATAATAATCCAAAATTTACTATATATACTAATTCCATCCAAAATTTTGTTTTCTCTTTTTTTTATATAATAATCAAAACTTATTTTTAATTCCTCTAAAATTTTGGGTAACTTATATCTCTCCAAAATTTTTATACTAAAAGTAAACTAATCTCATAAAAAATGATTGTTTTATTTCCCTCCACAATTTGGTCTTTTCACTCTTTGTTTATCAATTATTTTAGTTTAATTTAATTGAGTCGTAGATTAATTTAATAAAAATCTATATTTGATTTTAAAATTATTTTAATTATGTTTATAATTTGTGTTTTTATATTTTAATTTAACTTAATTAATCTTAAGTTCAATAATTTAATTTAATTTAATATTAATTTAAAATTATAATTAAAATTAAAATTAAATATATTAAAACTAAATAAATCAATAAATAAACCAATTTAATTAAATATGTAAACTAAATTAATTCTCATGTCTAATTCACTATAGCAAAATAAACTTTTTGCGGTTTTTTATCAAATGTCGCAACATTTATACTTTTAGTGGCGTTTTCACAAAAATGACAAAAGACAATATCTTTTGCGGTGTTTTTGGGGAACGTCACTAAAACAATGTTTTTGCGACGTTTTTGGAAAAACGTCTAGTAAACATGTCTATAGAGGCGTTTTTAAAACAAACGCTGCAAAAGACATTATTTTTAGTGGTGTTTCTCTTAAAACGCCGCAAAAGACAATTTTGAACATAATCTGAAAAATGAAAGGTTGCAAGAATTCAAACCCGTAATCCATAACTAGATAAAAACATGTCTTAACCATTTAAGCTAAAGTAGCTTTTGAGATTAAGAAACTCTAATTTTTTATTATATAAAAAATCTATTGTATTTTAGATCTAAACAATTAATACTAAAACAATCGACTCACCCCTTTTAACCTATTTTTTCACTCCTTCAAAGCTGAAACAGGGCAAGAATCGCGATAGTCGTAAACTCCCTCCCTTTGACGAGTTTCTCAGATTTGTTTCTCTCCCCTTTGGATTCAATATTTTCTCTTCAATCCTCATAGCCATTAACAATGGCGATTAGGGTTTTTTTTCTTTCTTTTTTGCTCTTCGTACTGTGCTTATACTCTTGCTGAAGAATCCTCATAGCCATTTTCAATTCGTACTGGGTTCCATGACTTCAATTTCGAGGAAAGCTGAAGAATCTGGTTCGTTTTTTTTACTCGTTTCTTTTTAAGTTAACGAAGAACTGAAAAAAAAAAAACAAGAAATTAAAGTTTTCATCTTTTCCTTTACATGATTGCATTTTGTCTGTCAATTTTTGATGCAGAAGCATGGGGACAAGGATTCTAAGAAGTAGGAGAAGGTGATCCAAGCTTGTTGGCATGTTGGGACACACCGTTAAAAGAGGCTTATTACAAAGGATGAGTCTACAACCGGCGTCGAACATCGTTGAACACTACTAACGCTGAACACCGTTGAATATTATTAAATTAATTAATAAAGATTAAAAATCTCAAGGACTTAATACACAATTATTAATTATATGTTGAGTTTATCACTCTTTATTAATTACATATCGAATCCTTGAGATTTTTAAATTTTATTAATTAATTTAATGGTGTTCAACAATGTTTAATATTAATGATGTTCAACAATATTCGACGCACGTTATAGAATTTTTCTATTACAAATCAAATATTATAAAGACTTATTAAAAAAACTATCCTCACAACTAAGTTATTTCGTTAAAATATAAATTCTAAATTTATTTTAAAAAACTAATACTATATCTTATTAAACCAACTTTAACCCTTTAATTAAATTAATATTTTAGTCTGACTTCATAACCATAAAAAGGTTTATTTATAAATTCATGGAGAGATTATACGGTGAACCCTGTTCACCACGTCATCCATGATCCAAGCAATCAGGATCGTTGATCTTTAAATAACCACTTCATAACTATTCATCCACTAAACCCATGTAGAAAAGAGGTGATGATTCACTTGAAAAAAAATTAAGATCAACGGTCCTGATTGCTTAGGACCATGGATGACGTGGTAAACAAAGTTCACTGTATAATTTTTCAAATCCATGATACTTTACATATAAACATATAATACAAATGAATCATAAATTCCATCTTTTCGATTGGAGATAAAATGCCAAACTTTTGTGGGGATAACTTTGAAAACCTTTTAAAATTATACGATTTTTATTATTTATTTTTAAAATTTAAAGTTTATTATTTAAATTTAAAATTTAATTTTTAATATTTAAATATAAAAAATAAAAAAATAAAAAATGTCTTTGTAAAGGACGATTGGAATGAAAATTTTCTATTATTATTTTAATAGTCCAGATATGATACCAACTCATTTAATATAGTTTATATATAATCAAAAGTGGTGAACGAAAAAACATAAATGAATGAACCAACGTAAATGAATTGATTATTTATGTTTGAAAATGTAAATATTTGTAAACATGAACGAAATCCGACCTAAAATGAACCAGCACCCGATCCAAATTAAATTAAAATATTAAATTAACTTGAAATGATATGTATCTGATTTTATCTGATTTGACAATATCCGACCTGAAATTCATTCGAATAAATGTTTATTAACGCATGTTGTAATAATAATAATAATAATAATAATAATAATAATAATAATAACCCAACATTTACTATATATACTAATTCCATCCAAAAAAAATTTCCCCCTCTTTTTTATATAATAGTCAAAACTTATTTTTAATTTCCTATAAAATTTTGGGTAACTTATATCTCTCCAAATTTTTTATACTAAAAGTAAACTAATCTCATTAAAAAATGACTTGGTTTATTTCCCTCTGAAATTTGGTCTTTTCACTCTTTGTTTATCAATTATTTTAGTTTAATTTAATTGAGTCGTAGATTAATTTAATAAAAATCTATATTTGATTTTAAAATTCTTTTAATTATGTTTATAATTTGTGTTTTTATATTTTAATTTAACTTAATTAATCTTAAGTTCAATAATATAATTTAATTTAATATTAATTTACAATTATAATTAAAATTAAAATTAAATATATTAAAACTAAATAAAACAATTAATAAACTAATTTAATTAAATATGTAATACTAAATTAATTCTCATGTCTAATTCACTATAGCAAAATAAACTTTTTTCGGCGTTTTTTATCAAATGCCACAATATTTGTACCTTTAGTGGCGTTTTCACAAAAATGACAAAAGACAATGTCTTTTGCGGTGTTTTGGGGGAACATCACTAAAACAATGTTCTTGCCACGTTTTTAAAAAAACGTCACTAGTAAACATGTCTATAGAGGCATTTTTAAAACAAACGCCGCGAAAAACATTGTTTTTAGTAATTTTCTCCAAAACGCCACAAAAGACATTATTTTAAGTGGCTTTTTAGAGAAAACGCCGCAAAAGACAATTTTGAACAAGATCTGAAAAATTAAAGGTTGCAAGGATTCGAACCTGTAATCCATAACTAGATAAAAACATGTCTAAACCATTTAAGCTAAAGTAGCTTTTGAGATTAAGAAACTCTAATTTTTTATTATAAAAAGAAAAAATCTATTGTATTTTAGATCTAAACAATTAATACTAAAAAAACCAACTCACCCCTTTTAACCTATCTTTTTTACTCTTTCAAAGCTGAAACATGGCAAGAATCGCGATAATCACAAACTCCTTCCCTTTGACGAGTTTCACAAATTTGTTTCTCTCCCCTTTGGATTCAACATTTTTCCTTCAATCCTCATAGCCATTAATAATGGCGATTAGTTTTTTTTTCTTTCTTTTTTGCTCTTCGTACTGTGCTTATACTCTTGCTGAAGAATCCTCATGGCCATTTTTCAATTCGTACTGGGTTCCATGATTTCAATTTCGAGGAAAGCTGAAGAATCTTGTTCGTTTTCTTTACTCGTTTCTTTTTAAGTTAGCGAAGAACTGAAAAAGAAACAAGAAATTGAAGTTTTCATCTTTTTCTTTATAAATCTATTCTATTTTGTTGTAGTGTATTCTATTTTTAAGACTAATTATATTTATCAATATTTTAAATTAATCAAATTTTAGATATACTTAATTATATGTCATGTAAATATTAAGTCAATAACATGTCGGGTTCAAAATAAGTTGGGTCATTTATCAAGTCGGGTTCAAAATAGGTCGGGTAAAATCAGGCCTCGGCTCGATTCAGTCGGGTAAAATCAGGCATCGGCTCGATTCAGTCAGGTAATATCGATTATCTGCTAGGTTAGAATTGAGTCGGGTTCGTTTCAATCGGATGCAGGTTGGGTTTCAGGTCCACAATAACAAGTTACAATCAGGTTCGAGTCATTCTCGATCGGATACAGTTTGGATTCGGATCATTACATCCTCGGGTCAAACCAAATTCTAACTCAAACAGGTTTCAATCGAGTATTCAGGCCGAGTCAGCTTTTACATCTCTATTTACGACACTATTAATTATTTTTAATTTTACGGCGGTGCAATTAATTATTTTTAGTTTGATAATAATTTCTTTTAAATACAGATTTTATTAATATTTTAATAGCGATAATAAAATAAATAAATCATAAAAAGAATATAAATAATAAAAATATCATCTCACAAAAAAAGTATTTTCACTTATAGCTTTTTAAAACGTTATTTTTATTTTATTTACTTTTTAAATTTTTTTTTTTAATTTTAATATCTTTCTTTAATTTATTTAGAGTTTTTTTTGGTTTTATGTATATATTTTATATTTTTAAGGTTGTATATATTTTAAAGAAGGCATAATGTCAAAAGTAACCCTTAATATTTGATCTTTTGGTTCTTTTGGTCACTTTATTTTTTTTTTGGTTTGAGAAAAATAGGGAGATAATTAAATTTAACAAAAAAAAATTGAGAATGTTGTGAATAAAGTAAAGAACAAGAATAAAATAAGAGAACAAAGATGAGAGACAAAAGAGAGAGATTTTATTATATTCTCAAAGTAAGGTTGTGTCCAAAGCTTTGGTCAAAAGTCTATATTTATAGGCATAAGATGGAAACCCTAATTCCAATGGGTATTAAACCCTAATAATAAAGCTCATTAAACTTTAACTTAATATATGGATATTCACCATGAATAAATACATTCATAACACTCCCCCTTGGATATCCATGAAGATAATGTGCCTCGTTAAAACCTTACAAAGACAAAAGCCCCGTGGGAAAAAAAATTCTTAGTGAAGGAAAAAGAGTACACACATCTTTGATACGCATAACATGTTGCCTCATTAAAAACCTTACCAGGAAAACCCATTGGGACAAAACCTCATGAAAATATCACATAAGACCTTTGAATCTTCATAATTCAATATTGAATACAAACTTCAAATGTTGAAGTAGATCTTGCACTAGTGGATAAATCTTCCAAATCATTGCTTGAAATGATTCATTGAAAAATATTCATCTAAAAATCATGAGGGACGAAACTTGAAGAAATATGTTTTGTTTTATCATATTTGATATATCTACCTTGAGATATAAATTTTATATTATCTCTTTACAAGATAACTTGCATCTTATGTTGTGAAAAACATTCACATATCTTCAGGATATGTTTAGCTAAACACATATTTTGGCTTTGCCTCATGCATAACAATTATTTAAAGGTAATGATCTCATAGCACTTAAATAATATTTCTGGACCAGCTAAGATACGATGCTTCCAGATAAAATAATATATATATATTGTGCTTTTAGACCAAGAATATCATTATCCTTTTCTTAAGGCAGAAAGAATCTTTGTTTACACTAAGAGACCTAACAATCATAAGGGTGATCAATGAATATGCATTATTCATGTAAAGTCTCTTTCAACATTTTTTTGTATGTCGATTGACGCACAAGGATTTGAGGAGATCTCTTCACGAGTCTCAACTATATTCAAATCATCGACAACAATAAAAATTCAGAACTAATCCACTTAATCAAAATGCTCGGGCAAATTAAATAATTCATATAGCATTATGCTAATAAGTATTCAATGAGTCAATTATATCAAATACACCTAAATCTTTCAATCCATAAAAGATATATTTAATATGGTTGAATAATGTTCTCGAGAACTTGAATTAACTGCTTCTGGCAGTCTAAATCCTTTTAGAAGCTTCATGTAAATATTTTTATCAAGAGGCTCACACAAATAAGATGTAACAACATTCATTAGACGAAATTATTTCATTTATTGCCAGAATATCTAAAAGTAATTGCATCCACCACCGATGAATATATTTCCCTCATTCAATTTCATATCTTTGTGAGAATCCTTGTGCAACCAAATGAGCTTATATCTCATGATTTTTCCTTTTGATTTCTCTTTCTCACAAAGGCTCGTTTATATCCACGAGCTTTACACATTTTAATGTACGAGCTATAGGCTCAAATACTTTTCTTTTCAAAAGAGATTTAGTTTTGCCTCAATTGCCTCTTTCATGTTAGCCAATCATTTCTTTGTTTACATTGTCCAATTGACAATGATTCATGATCCACGTCATCAAATAAAATTTCTAGTGCTATATTGTATGCAAATATATTAACGATGTCGATTTAATTTCAGTTCCATTTATTACCAGACATGACATAATCTATTGAGATCTCTTTATTGTCAGGTACCTGAGTCATGTCAATGTCTCTGTTGGAGACCATTTAATCTCTTCTAGAGATTTTCATAATCATTGATTCCTCGATCAGACCATCATAAAATATAGCTCCTTTTCTTTTGGAGGATCTCTTATATTTGGAACTTACTTGTCTACTAAGCTTTAAGCGTAAGTTAGACTCATTAGCAACTAGAGTTTGTCCTTCCATGACATCAAATTTAATCGGAGCATTTATAGCTGATATATGTGACTTAGTCACTCTTTTAGGGTCAGCAAAATCATCTGGCAATTGATTTGCTAAATGAATTATCCATTGAACGTATAATTCACATTGTGTATTACGTGGATCAAAAAGAAAAAATGATAATTCATTTCAACTTATTTCTTTCCCCAACTATTTATTTTCTCCCCCTAATGTTGGGTAAATTGACTCATTAAAATGATAGTCAATAAATCCTCTATCAGAAGCTCTTACATATATTCTCAACAAAACTCATCTTTGTGCGTTGTGGTGGAGCAATTAAAATATATATCGCACACCCAAAAAATTGAGATGAGAAACATTTGATTCTTGACCAAAAACCATTTATAATGGGGAGAACTTATAATCATTTATTGGCTTGATGCGAATTAATGATACTACATATAAAATGATATGTCATCAACATTATCAAGACCATTGTCTTTATAAGATAATCTGGAAAATGTGCTCATAATTTTATCAATTGAGCAAGTAGCCTCGCAAACACCAAGTTGCGGATTAATAACAAGGATACATATAACCATCTAGTCGATGCATCGATAAAAATCATAAAATATCTAGATAGACTGTATGAAAGGTGTATGGGCCCATATATATCACCTTGTATCCGTTCCAGAAAATTAATAGATTTTCACTCTACCATAGTTGTTGATGATTGAATAATCAAAATGCTTTCATAGCAAGTATCACAAGAAAAATTACCTTGAAGAAACTCCTAGTTCTTCAATAAATGACCACATAAAAGTGTTAGCAATTTTTCGCATCATAATTGAACCGGGATGGTCTAACCGGTCATGTCAAATAAAATAATCAGTAAACATCTAGTTTACAATAGCATGAGCTTCAATTTGTACTAATTCTTATGTAGTACAATATGGATGACAGTGCATATAATTTTGCCAAAATTTCATTATTACCTTGAGTTATACTCGTAATAATGAGATTGTCATCATCTCTTTAACTGATATTCTCAATATATTTCTATATCTTTAAAACTCAATATCTCTTTGCCATTTTGACGAGTATAATGCACTGTGAATATGGAATAAAGTTCCATTTGGCAATAACATATTTGCTCAACGAGCATAATGCACTGTAAATATGAGATAAAGTCTCATTTGGCAAATAACATATTTGCTCAGTCGAAGCTTTCTGTGATACTAGTACTTCCAGATATTGTACTCATATTATTCTCTTGCATTTAAAATGGGAAAATATACATAATTATGCACCTTTTAGTATGTGCTTTATTTCATTCACTTCGGGAAATGAAAAATATGTGCTTTGTACCATTCACTTCGGGAAATAGAAAAATATTAAAAAATAGCACATCATATCAAATCAGATCAGATATAAGCTCTCAAGAGCTCTTCCGAAGCACTGATATTTTAGTATTTTGAGATATAGTACTCATATTTTCCTTGTATTTAAATGGGAAAAATATTTCTTATGCTTAAATATTGTATGAGTACTTGCACTGTCTGCTAAGCATAAATTGTCATAAATTATTGCATATTTTATTCCGGAAGTAATCATATTCTTTTAAGGAAAAAAAATAACATAAAAGATAAATAAATAATATATAAAATAAGTTAACATAAATAATAAATGAAAATAAATTAACATAAAATAAATAAAAGATCTAAGGAAAATAAAATAAATGGTGGATTATTCTCTTGAAGGATTATGAGAAAATTATCAATATCCAATTGAGTTGGATCAATAACACCATTATTTTCGCCGCAAAGAAAATCTGATTATATTTTCTTTAATTTATCATTCATGATTATGGATAAAGTCTATAATACTTCGGCGTTTGACAAATAAGAGATCAATGGTTTGTA
Source organism: Abelmoschus esculentus (assembly GCA_035048815.1). Lineage (NCBI taxonomy): Eukaryota > Viridiplantae > Streptophyta > Magnoliopsida > Malvales > Malvaceae > Abelmoschus > Abelmoschus esculentus. Next base: position 25,528,410 of record JAUCBN010000001.1, read on the forward strand.
CATCGCATTGATAACATAAAGATTTTAATATGATCTCTATCATTCTTGTCATCTTTATAATTCCACTTCTTGTGGATATAAATATTCTCAAAATAATCATCTTATCCATGTCTATTTTATGATCTCAATCATGATCACAATTACTAATGTGACATTTATTCTTTCCGCTATAAAATATCACATTCACTTCAGGGAATGGAGCGGAGACTGATAAGTATTTAAAACCCTTGTATGATATTGTGTCTGTAATACAACATTAATGTGTGAAAAGTGGAGTATGTTTTTCTAACATATCCTTATCAATGATACTCTGTCACATAATTGAGTTTTTTTTCACTAACCATATAGTGAATTATCACGTTTGCATTCACTTCAAGGAATGAAACAAATTCAAAAATCGCATGGAATAAACATCATGCTTGTATAATTGCATGGAATAAACATCATGCTTGATTCACTTCAAGGAATAACATAAATCCAATAATTGCATGGAATAATCATCATGCTTGCATTCACTTCAAGGAATGTCATAAATCCAATAATCGCATGGAATAATCATCATACTTGCATTCACTTTAAGGAATGTCATAAATTCAATAATTGCATGGAATAAGCATCATGCATGCATTCACTTCAGGAAATGCCTCCCATAAAAATTATTTGATCAAGACGATTTTCGTAACTTGAACTTGGGAGAAGTCTATAGTCGAGTTTTTCGATCCCCAAAAAAATTACTTTCAAGCAAATATAAACTTTATAACATTCAAACTATTAAATAATAATTTATCAACAAATATATTTGCAATATATATAAGGATTAAAAAAATTTAATCCTTATACGAGGCGTTGTTAAACCAGTCCACAAGGTCCTTTAAAAAGAACCTCCTTTGAGACCAGTAGCATCGCAGAACGGGATGTCCAACCAATATACTCGGATTAAACCAACATAAAAAACATATTAATTAATTATAGTTTCAATATTTGTTCCAATATCATGTAATACTTAAAATATGATTAAAACATAAACTTTCACCATAATAATAAAATAAACAAATATTGGTTATAAATAAAGATAAAAGAAGTCTCAAATTAAATAAATAAAACATACCGAACTTTCCACTAATTTGAATATATGGTAGATTTAGTTACCAATATCTTGTTAAAATCTTTTTCGGGAATTGTCGACAAGAACCACGGTTTTTGAGCCACTTTATCGCTACACAAATACTAAACAACCAAAGATTTTAATAAATTAAAAATCAAATAAAAAATCAAGAGAGAAAAATAATCGATAATTAAAATATAGTTGAGGGAGAATAACTTATCTTTGATTTATGTCAATAACAAATTCTTTTCAATAACTCCTTCAAGATTCGAACGACAAACACCTTCGTTGGTTAGAGTCTCGTGCTGATAACATGTTGTGAATAAAGTAAAGAACAAGAATAAAATAAGAGAACAAAGATGAGAGACAAAAGAGAGAGATTTTATTATATTCTCAAAGTAGGGTTGTGTCCAAAGCTTTGGCCAAAAGTCTATATTTATAGGTATAAGATGGAAACCCTAATTCCAATGGGTATTAAACCCTAATAATAAAGCTCATTAAACTTTAACTAAATATATGGATATCCACCATGAATAAATACATTCATAACAGAGAAAAAAAATTAAATTTTAATGTTAGATTTATTTATTTATTCATTCATTTAATAAATTAAAATATAAAATTTTAAAATTAAAAATAATTAATTTTTAAGGGTCCTCAATTTTTTGGGCTTTTTGGAATCGGTCATGACGTTGTCTTAATAGTCGGTCATAGTCCTTAGAAGTTTAAATACTAGATAAATTATATTTTTTAAAATCTTAAGTTTAAATACCTAATAAGTCATAGTACTTTTTAAAATTTAATAATTTGGCCCCTTCCAACATTCAATTTCGGCTCGGACTCGTAGGAAAAGATGTATTTTTAGTGGATTTAGAACTTAAAATCTAGAAAAATATATGAAAATAAATTGTTTAAAAGTTTCAAAAGTTTGTTTGAATAAAATAATTTTTAAATCTAGTTTTTTTTAATATTTATTTCGGTGATTGGACTTGTTTCGGCTAAAAAAACTGATAGAAGCAAATATATAATAATTCTTTTAAAAAAATTAGAATGAACGATGTACATTATTGAATATTATTAACGCATTATATCGTTGAACACTAATAATTTTAAAGGCTCGACTTGTAATTACTTATATTTTAAAACAAAATTTGAAAAAATTATTCTATGAATTGTTCTCACCACGTCATCACCAATCCTAATCAATTAAATAAAATCACATCTTTTTGTGTGAAAAATAAAGATGATATGATTTCATTTAATTGGTTAGGACCATAGAGACATGGTGAGAATGATTTAAAGAATAAATTTTGTAATTTTTTTTTAAAAAATAATTAACTGGATGTTGAACCTTTTAGATTTTTAATAATCATTTAAAAGTCAATAAAAATTTAATAGTGTTTAGTAGTATATTGTATTAGTGATGTCTAACGATGTGTGTCACTCGTTTTAGACTCATTATTTTTTATAACACCAGTTTTACAACGATATATTATTTCGGTTGAAACCTAGTTTAATTTGATTTTGAAAAAAATGATATATTTTTCTGGATAAGTGACACATTTATTATCCAAGAACCTCAAATTTACATCGATATTCTATAATCAATTAACTAATAAATAAATCACTACAGATTCTATTCATAAATTAAGCTAGTAACCAAAGTAGGGGATATGAATCCGCCCCAAAACCGTCCTCAAACATCCTGCTCGATTTGTGAGTAATTATCGGTAGGAGGCCGAACCCTTCTAGTATGCGAGTAAAAATCATCTGTCTCTTTATCATACATCCTTTCATGCCTTTTAAATTTTTTTAAAAATTAAATTTTAAACCCTAACCCTTATTTTCTATATCTTAAACCTTAAACCTTGTACCCTAAAATACACCCTACCTCTAATTCCCTAAACCCTACCCACAACCTCTAATCTTAAACCCTAAACCCTCTAATTTAAAACGGAGGCACGAATGGAGGCATGAGAAAGATGTAGATGATTTGCACCCTTATGCATGCAACTACTACGCTCTTGCCAAATATAATAATTCAAGCAATTCTAAACAATACGAATTATATAAGCCAACAAAGATTTACCTTTACCGAAGGTTTGCATCAATAATAGCCACTCAATCAAACTGCCAAAATACACATAATATAACATGCATCCAAAACTATAGTCCAAAAAATATACGGTTATTAGTGAAAAAATCATTATACTTTAAACTTTAATTTTGGCTTTGTCATACAGGGCGAGAGTATATTGATATAATTAATTTACTATAGATGTTATTAAAACCTACTTTAGGTCTTGGACATAAATATTGAATATACAAGTTTTATTACGTACTTGGAAGATGTTTAGATGTTATATCCCCTTGTTCATGTATCGAACATAAATGTCGAATATGAACACTTCTACAAAGATGAAGAGTCGGAGTAACATAGATACGATTCGACTTCTTCGGTGAACTTTTACGAAGGAAATACTTGAGCATGGATACGATGTTAGGATGACACCATTCCACAGTGAGGCTACACAGGAGAATCACATGGTTGAAAGGCATGAGAAGAACCTTCCAGAGCCACGTAGAGGAACCCGGAATAGAAGGCCTCCACCAGCCTTAACTGATTTCGTCATTTAGTGAAAATGATGATTTAGATTGTAAATAAATAGCTCGTGTGTGAGCCGAGAAAAGCATGAAAAAACTTAAATCTTCCTTCTAATATCTACTCTAAATATCTTCTTCTTTCTTTGTATTTCTTTTCTGGTTCGTTCATAACATTTTGGTGTTTTCATTGCGCTGCTCACCCTGGTGAACAACACAGAATCCATCCGCAATCTCCAAGCAGCTTCCGCTCGCCATGACCAAGCTCTTGCCTCTCTTGAAAACCATGCGGAAAACCAGGAAAAATGGAACGCTAATACTCAAACAACTCTCCAGGATATGGTTCGTCAGCTTCACAATATTTCTGTTCAGATGGGCTTATCCGGTTCCAAATCCAACAAAGGGGATGTTACGGCCGATAGCACTGTCAATCAAGGCAAAGCGAAAGTTCAAGTCAACGCTGATGATAATTTTCCTTTCGCGCCTAAACCAGTGCAGGTTGAGCTTCCTTTATTCAATGGAGAGGATCCAGAGGATTGGACTGCATCCGCCCAAGATTTCTTTGGGTTTTATGAAACAACCGACCACCACTGGGTCACGATGGCCTCATTTCGTATGATCGGCACAACAAAGAAATGGTTCCGTTGGATGCAACGTCAGTGTCAACTGGCTGGCTAGAACCATCTGATAGAGGCTATTCGAAAACGTTTTACAATCATGGAGCTGGAATCTCCAGTAGGGCAACTCGCCAAACTGTTCCAAATATCGACGGTTGCCTACTATCAATCCCGTTTTAAGGATTTAGCATTGCAAACTTCCAACTTGTCTGACGAATTCTTATTGGATTGTTTTATATCCGGTCTTTGCCCTGATATTAAAAATGAGGTGTTAGGACATCACACTACATCCATGATGGAGGCTCAGACATTGACACGTTATCATGAAACACGTTTCCAAGATCGGCGATCGTTCCATCGTTCCTCAGGTGCTAAATTACCACCACTTTTACCTACTCCAAATTTCTGCTCCGCTTGAGTCTCGGCTACAACCTAGCCGACCACCACCACCCAACCTTTCGGTTTATTCTTCACCTACCATGCCACCTGTTCGACGACTTTCCTCTGTCGAAGCCCAAGCTCATCGACAGAAAGGTTTGTACTACTATTGTGATGACCGCTATGTACCTGGCCACAAATGTAAAGCGCCTGATGGAATAAAGAACAAAGAAGAGAGAAATGAATGAACTTTTATTCTAGGAAGCATCCTCTTTAGTTTATAAGAACTCTCCTATTTATAGAGTATGCATAGTACAAATTTGTTGCTTAACAGAATCTTGAAGCTTATTTGAAAGATTGATATGAAACCTCTAACTATCAGCTAACTAACTAACAACCTCTAACATCCTTCATGTCCTTCTTATGATATGTTTCTTCTGTTCTCCTATAAACAAGTGTAAAGCAGTCACACCACATTATTATATGTCCTCCTTGTTTCACAAATTGAGCTTCAAATTCTGCATACGAATGTCTTCAGTGGAATATACTTTTAACCTCTGCCTAAGATGCAAGAAAAATGCTGAAGAGAGCGGTTTTGTAAGCACATCAGCTATCTGCTCTGTGGCTGGCACATAATTGATATGGAATGCACCACTGGTTACCTTTTCCCTAACAAAACTTAAATCAAGCTCCACATGTTTTAGTTTCGCATGATGAACAGGATTAGACGAATGAGCAATTGCACTAGTGTTGTCACACCAAATTGTGGGTGTTGACATAAGTTCAACTTTTAGTTCTGTAAGTAAAGATTTTATCCAGATTGCTTCACACATGGCATCTGCCAAGCTTCTAAATTCTGCTTCAGTTGAGGATCTCGAAACTACTCCTTGTTTCTTTGAAGTCCATGAGATCAAATTTTCACCCAAGAAGAAACAATAACCTCCAGTTGACCTTTTATCATCCGAACTTGTACCCCAGTCAGAATCTGCATATCCTATTAACGAAGTTGGGGAGACTGAATTGTTGAAAAACAAACCATGTTCAATTGTCCCTTTAAGATATCTGACTATTCTCTTCACTGCTTTCCAATGCTTGTCGAGAGGAGCCTGCATATACTGACTGACTCTATTAACTGAGTATTGTATGTCTGGCCTTGTTGTACATATGTGCTGCAAGGTGCCTACAACCTGTCTGTATAGGGTAGCATCATCAAATGGAACTCCATCAGTTAATGATAATTGAGGCGTTGTAATCATCGGTGTAGGAGATGGAGCAGCTTCCACCATCTTAGTTTTTTTTAGTAGCTCTAAAACATGCTTCTTCTGGTTCAGAATAATACCACTCTCAACTCTACAAACATTCATCCCTAGAAAAAAATTCAGTTGCCCCAAGTCTTTTAAAGAAAAAACCGTATTAATATCCTTAATAAGCGAATCCACTTCCGCAGCACTATTGCCGGTAGCAACAATGTCATCGACATAAACCATAACATATATTGTTACCCCAAGTTTCTCTCTGAAGTAAAGCGACGGATCAGCTAACGATGCTGTAAAACCCAATTTTTTACCAAATAAGTTCTAAATTTGTCAAACCAAGCTCGTGGAGCTTGTTTAAGCCCATACAAGGACTTCCTTAGTTTACATACTAACTGCTCACCAGAAGACGAGACCTCTTCAAACCCTGGAGGTTGTAATATGTAGACTTCTTCACTAAGATCTCCATTAAGAAAAGCATTATCAACATCGATTTGACGAAGAATCCAACCTTTACTAAGAGCAAGACTAAGAAGAATCCTCACCGTAACAGGTTTCACAATTGGACTAAAGACTTCAGAATAGTCAAAACCAGCTTGTTGAGAAAAGCCTTTCGCAACAAGCCCTGCTTTATACCTGGAAACACTGCCATCAGAATTTCGCTTGACTTTAAAAAACCATTTGCAGCCAATAGGAACACGATCTTGCGGCAGCACAGTCAACTCCCAAGTTCCTTTCTGTATTAGAGCATTAACCTCATTAAAAACAGCTTCTCTCCACTTGTCAGATGTCATGGCTTGATGAATATCAGAAGGAAGACCATCTTGAGAATTGCAATCTTCAGAAATGTTAGCAACTGTTGCACAAAGAACCTTTGGTTTGAAGATACCAGCCTTGATCTGGTAATCATTGAATGCCCTCTTTGAACTACTAGGACAGCAGCGAATTTTGCAGAAGAAGAATCTGTAGAAGATTCTTGTTGAGAATTTGAACAAGCACCAGGAAGACCAAAACTTGAAGACGCCGCAAGAAGACCAACATTAGCATCAGTACCATCAGGACTAGAAGCAGAAGCAACATGATCAGAACCAACAGGTACACTATTTTGAGCTGGAATAGGAACTCCATAAGAGTTATTAGAAGGATTAACACCTTCACTGACAGAAAAATCATCACCAGCAGGTTCACAAGAATTATCTCGATCTGAAGAAGATGACAAAGGAACAGAAGTAGTCATAGAGTTCTGTAAAGAAGGATTTCCGTTAAAAAAATTGGGTCCAGAATACTTAACTGTTGGCTGAGAATCACCTTGAGATGAAGTAGTACTATCCATCTTTGTAGAAAGAAAAGGATAACAATTTTCATCAAACTGAACATGTCTTGTAACATAAACTCTTCCATCAGCACTAAGACATTTATATCCATGTTGAGTAGTACAATAATCAAGAAAAATACAAGGCTTTGATCTAAACTCTAATTTGTGTTTATTATAAGGCCTGGTAAAAGGAAAGCATTGACAGCCAAAAACTTTCAAAAAATTATAATCAGGTTTGTGGTTAAAAAGCTTCTTAAAAGGTGAAACTCCGTTAAGCACACTAGTAGGCAATCTATTAATTAGATATACGGATGTAGAAAAAGCATCAGACCAAAATTTGAACGGTACTCCACTTTGTGCAAGTAAGGTTAAATCGAGTTCTACAATATGTCGATGCTTACGTTCAACTAAACCATTTTGTTCCGATGTAAAAGGACAAGAACGTCTGAATTGAATGCCATGCTCATTAAAGTAATTTTGTAACACACTAAATTCTGTTCCACAGTCCGATTGCATAATTTTAATTTTTGAACTTAAAAGTCTTTCAACCATCTTATGAAACTGAACTACTATCTGGAAAACTTCAGATTTACGAGCAACAAAATAAATCCATGTAAACCTTGTACAAGCGTCAACGAAACTAACATAATAGCAAGAATTATTCGAAATAAGAGGAGCAGGTCCCCAAACGTCCATTTGAACTAAATGTAATGGATCATTGTAAACCATAACAGATTTTTGAAATGGCAATTTGTGACTCTTACCAAGTTTACAAGCAGAACAACGCATATCTTTATTAACTCCTAAAATCTTACAAAGTGAAGATAATTGGGCAAGAACAGTATTAGAAGGGTGTCCAAGTCTTCTATGCCAAATTTGAGCATTACTGGAAGTAGAAATACAAGAATGTAATCCAACAGCATTAATTCCTAAACTACTAGGAGCAGCAGTATTAGCAAAACTGTAAAGACCATCATTTTGTACCCCTTGCAGGATCGTTTGATGTGTTGTCAAATCCTTCACAAGACAATAATCAGGAAAAAATTCAATAGATACCTTATTATCTTTGGTAAATTTGGACACTGATAATAAATTTTTTCTAATCGTAGGAACATGTAATAAATCATTCAACACAAGTGACCTAGAAGCAGTCTGAAGCAAAGAAGACCCTATCCTAGATATAGGAACAGAAATACCATTTGCAACAGATACCTTACCATTACCTATATAAGGAACGGACTTAGCAAACTTACCTAAATCAGAAGTAAGATGCGAAGTAGCACCAGAATCTGGGTACCAAGCAGCATCACCATAGCTAAAATCTTCAGCTACAGCAGCAACAGAAGCAACAATAGGTTCATTGAGAGCAGAACCTTGTTCGTCGGCTTCTTCAGAAAAAGAACATTGATTCGCAGAACCTCCGAACCCATCATAAGTTTGATCGAAGCGAAAGTAACACCGATTGGCAAGATGACCAATCTTGCCACAAATCTGGCATTGTGGTCGAGAACGACCAGCAAAATTATGACCCCCACGTCCTCGAAACGCTCCACGGCCTGAGTACACCGGTGGACGAAATCTTGGGTTCGAAGAACCTTTCTGTGAAATGATACCGAAGTATCCCTGAGTCATGTTAACATTGTGATATGGGATTGGCTGGCCAAACCCCATGTCTCCTAAAGATGCATTGACCATATTGGTTGCCGAGGCTTGACTCAAGAATTCAAGTTGTCTGGATTCAGTATCAAGAAGCACACTGGAGACTCCATCAAGCTTGTATGGTACCTGACTTGATGTAATAACAGCAACCACCGGTTCATACTCAGGAGGAAGACCGGAAAGAATCGCTGAAATATGCATGGTTTCAGTTAAAGGATTTCCACACGCAGCAAGGCTGTCGCAAACACTTTGAATCTGAGCAAGATATTCACGCATAGACTGATCCCTCTTCCGAATATTCTTCAAGGAGCAATGAAGGTGCATAATCCGAGTAGTAGATGTAACAGAAAAATTATGATTTACCTTGTTCCAAATATCAAGGGCTGTCTTGCAATTCACCAAGGAAGGAAGAATTGAAGAACCAATCGAAGAAAGAAGCCAAGAACAAAGAGCAGAATCTTGTTGTTTATATTTGACAAATTCTAGATTAGCACGCTTAACGCCATCAGTTCCGATTAGAAATTATGAAAGAATCACCAAAGAACCATCAACGTGAGAGGCTAGGGCTAAGCTTTCAACAGCAAACATCACTTGTTGCTTCTACAACAAAAAATTAGAATCATCAAGACGAATGGAAATTGTCTTATTGGTAAAGGGTTTAGCAGAAGAGCTTTCTACCATTGCAACCTCTGATACCATGATGGAATAAAGAACAAAGAAGAGAGAAATGAATGAACTTTTATTCTAGGAAGCATCCTCTTTAGTTTACAAGAACTCTCCTATTTATAGAGTATGCATAGTACAGATTTGTTGCTTAACAGAATCTTGAAGCTTATTTGAAAGATTGATATGAAACCTCTAACTATCAGCTAACTAACTAACAACCTCTAACAGCGCCATAATTGTTTCTTCTTGATGATGACTACATGGAATTTGAAACGAATCTTTTCCCTACTATTCCTCAACCAGAAATTTTCTCATTTCCTGCTAGTGAACATTCCACAATCTCGTTCAATGCCCTTGCCAGTTCTATGCATCCTAATACTTTGCATGTTCAGGGTACAATTCAAGGTCGCTCTGTCAGTATCTTAATCGACGGTGGTAGTATTCACAATTTCATCCAATCCCGGATTGCCAAGCATTTGAGTTTACACTCAATACCAGCCCCTAATTTTCAAGTTATGGTGGGTAATGGACAATGTTTGTTGAATGAAGGGTGTGTCTGTGACGTCTCGGTCATAGTTCAGGGTACAACACTCATTACGGATTTTTATATTTTGCCATTGGAAGGTGCTGAAGTAGTTCTGGGTGTGGCATGGATGACCACCTTAGGGCCAATTACTATGGATTTCTCCAATCTTACTTTTGCATTTCAGCAAGGGACTACACTTCATTGTTGGCATGGTGCACCCAATTTCGGACGACAACCTATTCAATTTCAAGCACTCCGTCGTTTGACTGCCACAGGAGGAACCACGGAATTTTTTAAGCTAAAAATAGCCAACTCATCAACTATGGTTTCTTCTAATTCTTCTCCCGATCTTCAAGCTTTACTCGAGGAGTTTCACACTGTTTTTGAACCGATAAGTACTTTGCCTCCTCATCGTGCAACTGATCATCCAATTCATTTGATTGGTGACAGTAAACCAGTTAATGTCCGTCCCTACCGGTACCCTTATTTTCAGAAGAGCGAGATTGAAAAACAAGTTTCTCAAATGCTTGCGGCTGGTCAAATTCACAAGAGCAACAAACCGTTCTCTTCTCCAGTTCTATTGGTACGAAAGAAAGATGGCACGTGACGCTTCTGTGTCAACTATCATGCTCTCAACGCCATTACAATCCGCGATAAGTTTCCTATTCCAACTGCTGACGAATTATTAGACGAGCTCGGCAATTCTAAATTTTTCTCAAAATTGGATTTGTTGGCAGGTTATCATCAGATTCAAGTTTGTTATGTCGATGTGCACAAGACTGCATTTCGTACTTATGATGGTCACTACGAGTTCCTCGTAATGCCCTTCGACTTAACCAACGCACCTTCCACTTTTCAAACCACCATGAATGATATCTTTCGTCCATACCTCCGAAAATTTGTTTTAATTTTTCTGGATGATATTCTTGTCTTCAGCACGAATTGGACGACTCATCTTCAACATCTGCGAATGGTATTACACACATTGCAATCTCATGGCTTAGTAGCTAAACAATCGAAGTGTGAGTTTGGCCAGGAAACTGTTGAATATCTAGGTCATGTTGTCTCCCAGAAAGGCTTAGCCATGGATGCTAATAAAGTGGCTGTTATTCACACCTGGCCAGTCCCTCGTACAATTCGTGATGTCTGTGCTTTCTTAGGCATCACGGGATATTATTGTCGTTTTATTCGGGGGTATGCTTCTCTTGCTGCACCTCTTACGATTTGTTGAAAAAGGATGTACAATTTGTATGGTCTAATGTTGTACAAAACGCTTTTGATTCTTTGAAATCTTATTTATGCTTTGTACCTGTATTGGCCTTTCCAGATTTTAACTCCGACTTTGTTGTGGAAACCGATGCCTCCGGAATTGGCATTGGGGCTGTTCTTACTCAGCACAATCGGTCAATGGCATTTTACAGCCATAAGCTCAACTCTAAAATGCAGGCGACATCCACGTATCAGAGGGAAATGTATGCCATTACACAAGCAGTGAGAAAGTCGCACCAATATTTGTTGGGTCGTCGATTTGTGATTATAACTGATCAAAAATCCCTTCGTGGGCTCACTCAACAAACTATTCAAACCCCTGAACAACAACAATGGTTGACAAAGTTGATTGGTTTCGATTTTGAAATTAAGTATCGACCTGACAAATTGAATATCATTGCTGACGCTTTGTCTAGGGAATTTGAGGCTCAATTGATGGTTTTCCCGACCTATATTCGATGTGCTCGATGATATTAGGATCGCCAGTCAGCATGATTCTAATATTTCTCAGCTTCTAACTCAATTTAACAATGGAATCTCCTTACCACCTGGCTATTCTCTGCATCAAGGTTTATTGTTGTTCCATGATCGCATTGTGGTTTCGAACGAAAGTGCCTTGCGAGCAAGATTACTTTGTGAATTTCACTCTTCTCCGGTCGGCGGTCACGCAGGTATTTCTCAAACTTTTTCGTCGGTTAGCTACTACGTTCTTTTGGAAAGGGATGCAAAAGGATGTAGCTACATTTGTTTCAACGTGCCAAACTTGCCAAAGAATGAAGAGTGACACTCTTGTGCCGGCGGGTCTTTTACGGCCACTACCTACACCACGACAGATTTTCGAGGACATATCACTGGACTATATCACTGGTCTACCACATTCCAATGGCATGAAAGCGATATTGGTGGTCGTTGATCGCCTTACTAAATACGGCCATTTCTTTGCCTTGCCTCGCCACTATGATGCGACATATATCGCAAAGGTTATGGTTATTGGGATAGTGAAATTGCATGGTATTCCAAGATCAATGGTGAGTGATCGCGACCCTATTTTTACGAGTTCTATTTGGACAGAGATTGCGCGCATGCAAGGGACAGATTTATGTCTTAGTTCCGCCTACCACCCACAAACGGATGGCCAAACCGAGACCCTCAATCGATGCTTGGAAATGTATCTTCGTTGTATGACAGGTGATAACCAAGTAAATGGGAGGCTTATTTGCCATGGGCAAAATTCTGGTATAACACAACTTGTCAAACTTCAGCCGGCATGACTCCGTTTCGCGCCTTGTATAGTCGCGACCCTCCCACCATCCATTCCTACACGGAAGGTGGTTCCTTCAATCCACGGGTAGATGCCACTTTATAGGACCGCGATGTCATTTTGCGCGAGTTAAAACACAATCTTTCACAAGCTCAGTTACGCATGAAAAATCAAGCAGATAAGAAACGTCGCGAAGTCACATTCAATGTCGGCGACTGGGTTTTTGTACGTCTCCAACCATATCGGCACTTGTCTCTGCGACTGCATCGACATCACAAACTAGGGCCACGTTATTTTGGTCCATATCGATTAGCTCAGAAAATAGGAGAAGTTGCTTACAAACTTGAACTACCAAAGACCACAAGAATTCATCCAATTTTTTATGTTTCACAGTTGAAGCTTTGCAAGGGTCAACCTCTTCATCAGTATACTCCTTTGTCATTGTTCAGAGACTCGACTACAAACCTTGAGGACAAGGTTTCTTCTTTAGGGGGAGGCAATGTTAGGATGACACCATTCCACACTGAGGCTACACAGGAGAATCACATGGTTGAAAGGCATGAGAAGAACTTTCCAGAGCCACGTAGAGGAACCCGGAATAGAAGGCCTCCGACAACCTTAACTGATTTTGTCATTTAGTGAAAATGGTGATTTAGACCGTAAATAAATAGCTCGTATGTGAGCCGAGAAAAGCATGAAAAAACTTAAATCTCCCTTCTGATATCTACTCTAAATATCTTCTTCCTTCTTTGTATTTCTTTTCTGGTTCGTTCATAACATATGAGGGTATGATCTCAGTTATTTTCTAGTTCATATAGAGGCATCGAATATGTTATATATGCTAGTATTCTGCTGAAGCAATCAAATACAGACTGAAATTTTCTGTATTTGTTTCAGCAGCTTTGTTTTGCAGTACAAACACAAGCATTTCAGCTACATTCCACCTAAATTAGTTAAAAAGAAGCTATCATCTCATTCTCAGATCACATTACATGCCATGCCAATATATATGTCGAGTTTTTCAACCGCGCATGTGTTAAAATACGTCGTTCATTCGCTATGACAAGTCGAAAGATATCATCTCTTTGAGGACCTACGATGAAGTTCCTAAAACTAGCTGTATGTGTTCTTATTGTTCCTATGTTCATAATCTATGTTGCCGTGGGGAAAAAGTAACCATTTTCAAAATGAAAGGAGGCAGAAACTGTACCTTGGAGTTATGCATTTGATACCGTTCCTGAAAGTGTCGAAATTATTTACTCTTCCTGGTTTTAGATGTCTGAATATCAGGTATCCATGTCGAAAATAGTACAGGCAGGAGGGTACAAACTGCCTGAAATAGAAGTCCAAGAGGAAATCTTCTGAAATCATGAGTGCTGCCATTGTTGCCTGGATAGCTTGAAGAAGTTTCCTTGGTCGGACTGACTTCAAGCTACGATTGTAGATGACACCCCATAGTAGACTTACCACCTGGCCAAACACCTTGGAAATTCCCTATACAGAGGTGTCAATCTTCAAGTACTGGAATTACAGCATATGATGCAGCAAACCATGCTATTGTGTAAGCTATATCATGTTCTTGTAATGCAGCTGAAAGCTCTGAAGCTGTTCCCTAACCCCAACATTTGATGAACTTTTCGGAAGGTTCAGAGAGCACTCCGAAACCGTGATAGTTATAAGTCCGAAAAAGGTTTCCAAGGACTCCACCAACAGCTGAAACCATCCATACAAATGACTGAAGCTCACCTGAGGAAGCTGACTTTGAAGTTTAGGATTTTGTCATCTCAGCAACAATGGCATCATTAGCTACCTCAGATATCGAAGCACCAAAGTTACCGACGAGAAGAAATAGGCTCGTTGTGAAGATTGAACTGTTCGATCGAGAAAGTATTGCTATTGTTGCCCATGACAGTGCTTGTAAGAAAGCTTCAACAAGAAAACAGCAAAAATTATCATCAAGATGACAATAAGAATTCAATTGAAACACAAAATGTTACAGCTACACCAAGTCATTCCTTTCAACAAGAAAACAATGGCTCGAAACAGAAGCAGCCACAATGACAATAGCATAAAGAGGGGACTCAAGCACACCTTTGCCTCCATTAAAGTTTTCTGTTTTCAAGACATATCAAACGATCTGTAAGCCATATTCTGTCTGAATAAGCAATTGTATTCCCAGAAAACTATGGTATTCGGGTAAACTAACAAGCTTGACACTCGTATTTTGAGTTTCAACATCGAGCAGCTAATCAAATCCAAGAACTCATATTCAGTTCAGGACTACATGTATACTTCAGCTTAAGTTATTCCATCCCTCAGTGCTAATACTGTTGCACTGCACAATGCGTTGCTTGTTCGAAAAGAAAAGCTCGAAATGGCACCATAACAAGGCTTGTCAGTTGCAACATCTTAACTTTAGCATAACAGTTCAACTTTAACCTTCCTTAATCATATTCATCTGTGTGTCTGATTTGAATATGTTCAAATTTCTAAGTTTTTCCATATAATACCACGTCTAGAACTGCAGGATACAGGTACTTACAAACATAAAGAGTAAAGTAACATGAATCTCAATAATAAGTTAAAAATTAAACCTTTTTCCTCTGCAAACACACTTTCCACCATTAAAGTCACATAATACTAAGTTAATCCCAGATTTCTCTAATGATAATACTTATAAACATATGATTTAAAAATTCCCATGCAAACTATCATGCCTGGAACCATAGAAAATGGAAAAGGATGATCATTGGAAAAACATACCCATTTTCCAGAATGAAACAGAGAGTGGAATTATTGGATTAAACCGAAAATACAGCGATGAAAAATGAGCAAGAGAATTGAAGCTTTTTACCACCAATGGCGATATAAGGAACACAGTGCTGGCCAGAGATTTAAACGTTCAAGTTTGAAACAAACTCTACATTTACTATAATCTTTTTACGTTAAATGTTTTGTTGCAATCTTCTGTATCAATACGCGAAAAATCGTATCGATACGATCTTAAAAGAATAAGAATTATTGTACATAAATAATAAAAAGTGTATCGAAACGATCCAAACATACGATATTATTTATTTGAAATCGTTGTCAAAACCTATTTTGATCGGTATAAAATAATAAGAGTTTTATAAATACACAAATTTAATAATTTCCTAATTACATTTATGTCAGTAGGTATGAATTACCATCTTCAATCTTCAGCTCATTTAAGCATACGTAATAAGTTTTAGAAGGCATAAAAGATGAACGACTTTAAATGTAAGTTTCATCCATTTTTTTAAAGGGTAAACTGCAATAAAGATCACTTAAGTATCAGTAAGATTATATTTGGGTTACCTAATTATTAAAAATTATATTTGAATCACTTATTTATAAGTAAGGTTACATTTGGGTCACCCAATTATTAAAGGTTACATTCAGATCATTCAATTATAGGCAAGGTTATATTTGGGTTACTCTTCATATTTAAAAAAAAAATTATCAATTCGTGCATTAGATTAACTAATGATTTCAAATAAAATACTTTAATGTCAACAAGGTTATACAAGTGATTTAGAAGAAAAAACGACTAAATTGATGTACTTTTTCAAATATGATGGGTGACTCAAATGTAACTTTACTTCTAATTGAGTGACCCAAATATAACCTTTAATAACTGGGTGACCCAAATATAACCTTACCCATAAATGAGTGACCCAAATGTAACTTTCAATAATTAAGTGACTCAAATGTAACTATATCTATAATTAAGTGACCTTTGTTGCAGTTTACCCTTTTCTAAAAGAATTATTACAATAATTTTTTTATCAAATAAAAACATATCATATTCTAAGATAATATTGATATTTGAGTACGTATAAAATCAAACAACACGAATATTATTGAATATTCGACCGTTCGATAATAACTAATAAAATTTTTATTTACCCATCATGTCCAGTTAAATTTGGTTGGTATACCATCACCCCATTGCTTAATTTAGCATTCATATTGATATGATGGACTTTTAATGCATGCTTTCCATACATTATATAAAAAACAAATAAAATTTCATATGCATTTTTTCAGCTCAAAAATATGAAATCAAATATAGTTTCAACATTACCATATAATTAAAAAGAAGACAAGGAAGAACATGAGAATTACTAGCTTATCCAGCTTGCCAAGCCACCTGAACCAGACGGACTAGACTCCTAGACCATCTGTAGCTGAAGCCGAACCACCGGAACCGTCGCCGTCGGTGTGTCCGTTGTGTCTCCTCGATGGACCGGAAGGTGGAATAGGAGCACCCTTGGTGAGAAGACTGAATGAATTTGCCTTGTTGAAGTTCACCACCTTGTTCTTATTAGCACCATCTTTCTGTTTGTTTCCATGGATTCTGTACAAAGCTCCATTGCTTGAAGGAAACAGAAGAAAAACAAGAGACAGAAACAAAACAAAAATGGTTAAAATAATCTGTCTGGTAGCCATTGTAATGAAAAAAAAAAATAAAGAGATTAGAATTGAATTGCTGTTGGGTTTGATGGTTGTTGGATTTTGTGTAATGAAAATGCCGTGAAAGAAGTCAATTAAGACGATTATATATATATAACTAAAACGGATAAATCAGATTAACTCGTTATTTTTTTTCTCGAGTTATAATCTTTATTTAATCGATTGTTAATCTGAGTATCCGTTTTAATCGTTTAACGATCCGAAAACATATAAAACTTGAATTTTACGCTGTTTACTGATCCTATATGTATATTTAATATATACACGTATATTATTTGTATGAAAAGCCAAGTAATGTGATAGTGTTTGCTGAAATTGGTCTGTGTAGGAAAATGTCAAAGATAAAAGTTGCTTAGTAACGGTCGCTTAAAGAGAAAGCAAAATATATATTTACAAAAAGGAAAAGGAAAAGAAGAGGCTAAGTTGGGTTAGATTTAAAGATATGGGACTTAATTAAAGTGATTTTTTTTTCAAATTAATTGAATTAAGATTATTGTATTTATAATAAAAATTTGGATTAACTTGCGTCACACATCTAATTTAGGTAAGTGAATATTTTAACAACTATTTTTTATATACACAATAACTCAAACTCAAAATTTATTTAAACAAAATTATGTTACTTATCACTTGATTGATAATATTTATTATACTTTGATAAACTAATCATCTTATATTATAAAATTGAAAACAGGTTCATATTTTAATTTTTTATTCATAAACTATTTTGTTTTATATTATTTTTATTATAAAATTAAAATACATTTATATATAAATATATCGTTCATGAGTAGGGATGAATATTCGTTCGAGTCGAGTCTAAAAATTTCAAATTATTTGAGTTGACGAGTCATATTTTACAACTCAAACTTTATTTGAATTTTTTTCGCTTTGAGTTGAGTTTTCGAATTCCTATAAATATTTAATTATAATTATTTATCATATTATATTACAACTTGATTTCAATTTAAACGACTTTCTCTAATCATATAAAATATGTATATATATTCATATATAGTAATATTTTTTTTATATTTTTATATATCAATGTATATATATAATAAAAAGTGGAGAGACTCATTTTAAACTTAAAAATAAATCCTTTAATTACTAAAAATTTTGAGTTATTCGAGTTATTCGAATTTCCATTTTATAACTTAAACTTTATTTGATATTTTTCGAGTCGAGCCTATAAAATTTCGAGTTGAGTCAAAACAAGTTGAGTATTTTCATCTCGAGTCGAGTTATTTGATTTTTTTCAAGTCGAATTTTGCTCACCCCTATTTATGAGGATGGAACCTCTTGTCCATATTAGGGGTGATAACAAACCGAGCCGAGCCTGGTCTTGCTCGGCTTGGCTCGAAAACAATATTGTTGAGCTCAGCTCGAGTTCGAGGCTTGTCAAGCTCGGAATTTTGGGCTCGACTCAGATACAATTTATTGGGCTTGAAGCTTGTGGGCTCGGCTCAGGCTCGGCTCGACCCAAAATAAACAATTTTGTTATATTTTTATATAAAAGATAGGGCCTCATTAATTTTTTTCATAACCAACACCGAAAACAAAATTCAATATTGAGAAAGGGAAAAATGTCCAATTTATTTTATTTAATTTATTTTTAGTGAATTTCTCCTATTTTATTTTATTTTATTATTTTTCTTTTGCTAAAAAGATTAATTTTAGTGTATATGTAGAATATATATAATATAATTATTCCGAGCTAGTTCACGAGTTTTTCGAGTCGAGCTTGGGTAGGCTCGGCTCGGCTCGACTCGTTAAAGTCTCGAGCCGAACCCAAGCCCGAGTCGAATACACTCAAGCTGAGCTTTGACCAAATTTTAATCGAACCGAGCCTGAATAGCTCGCCAGCTGGGCAGGCTCATTATCACCCCTACTCTATATAATATTTTGAAGTTATACTTTTTAATCTCTTAAATAAAGATAAAAATATTATTAAAATTAATAATAAAAAATAAAATAATTATAACGATTAAATATATAATTAAAGAAATTTTATATAATTATTTGAGTTAAAAAGAGATAAATAGTCTTTCATGTAAGGTTGGAGGCAGACAGTTAAAAGAGAAAAGTTCTTTTTTCGTTGTTTGGGGAAACACATCTCTACTTTTGTTATCTCATTTTTTGGATTCTCTCTATTTTCTTCATCGAGTGAAATCATATAAAATATGGTAATACATAAAATATTATGAAAAAATAATAATGGAATTTGTTTAAAATTTTACTTATTTTTATTAAATTAATTATTTTATTATATTATATATTTATTAATAATTCTAAAAATTTAATAATTTAACTTCACGTAATATTTGATCTTGATTCTGTCCATGCTCGAAAGTTTAAAGATCTGTTTAAAGTGATCAATGTAAAAGCCGACAAACCTAGAAAGACAAGTAGCTCGACAAGGTAATCCTTTGATCTCTGTTTTCAGAAAAAATATTAGATAAACCATGTTTATCTTGTTATTTATAGTTTCAACTAATTAGATTTGTCCATCTCATTTTGTAAGGTAAGTCATCCCTTAAAGACACGTACAACAAGATTCGACTTCAAGCTATTCTTGAAATTGCAGCAAAGATATTTTTAAAAAATCAACTATAAATAGGTATTGGTTATAGCTAAATCACTCCGCTTAGCATCATTGATACTCAAACCCATGACCTTTAAGAACAACAATCACTCCCTTAACCACTTAAGCTAGAGAGCTCATGCTAATTTATTTATTTTTTTAATTATGTTTAAAAGAACTTAAATTTTTTGACATTTATAAATTTTTTCCCCAAACTTAAAATTCCAAACTCAAGTTAAATCTCAGTTTGAGTTGATTTTGTAGTTAATGATTATACCGTCGTTCATTACATATATCGTCGGATTACACAATTATTTGCTCCATCACTTTATAACTGAAAATCAATCAAAATCATGTAAAATATCAAATATTTAAAAATATTTATTTAAATAATTCACGACATGTGATAAATGAATGATGAAAAATGATGTGTGATTCTTTCGATAAAAGAAGAACGTTTTATTTTATCACATAGCACGATCAACGATAATATAAATTACCGAATTAAATGATTAATTTTATTTATTAATTTAAAATTAAGATTATATTAAAATAATAAATAAATTATAAAGATTAAATATATAATTTTACAGATTTTATTAGATAAAAATTAAATGATCTAATTAATTCGTTAATTTAATAACCAAAATAAATATTCTCAACTAGTGGAGTGATCATGTTTTAAATTATTCGATATTCTCCCTCTCTGACATCCTTTCGACCGATCAAGTTCTTCCTTCCGTAACCGAAAGAAAAGAAAGAACAATGTCTAATAATAACTTTCGTCTGCCTTACTTTCTTTTATTATTAATTCTGTTGTTTTCTTCAAAATTTCTTCCTTCAGTCTTTGCCAAATCTAAAAATCCAATCACAGTACACGCCATATCCTTTTTTTAAAATTTATTTTTCAATTTTCATTTCTATTTTTTCTAATTGGTTGTTTCCATTGTAATTCACAGGATTCCGAGATTAAGAAGAAGAAGAGTGATTGTTATGCTGATATAGACAGGTGGGTCTTCTCTATTTTCTCAGTTTGAGTTTGGGTTTCTTTTATTTTTCTTTTTTGTTCACTGCTTTTCTTCAATTAGGCTTAAGATTTTCTAGCTGGAACGAAGCAAATCTGGGGTTGGTTAATGTAGTTTCCTTGATGTTTGATTAAATCTTAGGTAGAGTTGGTTGTGTTGACTATTTTAGAGGAATTTATTTCAGTTTTTGAAACCTTTTTCTCAGATTTGGGTTTTGATGCTTAACAAGATGTAATATTTTTTTGTTGGATGGTGAACCAGTGGACTGTGGGGTGGGCACTGCAAATCTTCATCAATAGCTAAGGAGAATTGTGCCTTGAAGTGCCTCTCTCCTGCTTGTTATGAGCTTATATATGAAAGTGATCCTGTATGAAAATTCCTTCCTTGTTGTGGTGATCTTTTGCTTCTGTTTCTATTATCTGGTTTGATTGTTTCGTGTTTTCGGATTTTTACATTGTAGCTCGAAGAAGGAGAGAAAGACTATGTCAGGGGACAAGAATACAAGTACTGTATGTATAAGTAAGTTTCACTTTTTCTATGCATTCAGAATGCCTTATCTGTTTGATATTGTGCAATAATCACGCTTTATTTGAAATATGTTAAAAAGTGGGGGAATTTTCACTTTGGAGTCTGAAATCATGATTCATCACGGTTTCTCCTATATTTTACTCTTACTCTTATTTGGACTTGATCTTTTCACAGAGCAATATTCGGGGCTAAGTCTATTACAATTATAGTTCTTTTCCGATCTTAATCTCTTATAATTGATATATGGTGAAGGTGTGGAACAATATTGATGATGGTTGATTAAGCGAATAGAATTGGAGATTGTTTGCATTTAAGATATGCATGGAAGCCATGTGGGCATATATATATATATATATTATATATATATATAAAGAGGTTGAATATTGATCTATTCATGGTTTTGTATGATTCTAAAGGAGAACTAGGGCATTAGAAATATGGAGAATATAATGCAAAAGTATTTACTTCTTAAACTAAAAAACAATGAAGAGTGTACATGGAGGGAAACTGCCTGGTCAAGGTATAAGGGATCTGGCCACCGAAATGTAGTTGGATTAGTGTGGGATATAGGCAGCCTTTGTTGATGGCATGTAGGCCCAAATATAAATGATACTTTTCAGGTAAAAAGGTCATTTTGAAACTTCTATTGCCTAAAAAAAGACAATGCTCATCATCGCAATGATCTTCCTAACATTAGAATCAGTTTTTATGAACGGAAGTTAGAAAGTGGTTAAGGGTGGTTTGATCATACAGCTAGTTGATTTCCATCTGTTTCAAGGAAATGCTATTAGAATTCTGCTAGCTTATGTGTCGTACTGTTTTTTTTGGCATAAGGATGTGTCATTGGATCTGTAGACCTTTGTTTATAAATGAGAAAGAAACTCAAAGTGCTTCATGTGGAAGATGCATTTTATTGGAATGAACTTATCGCTGCAATGTAAAATTCTTTTTACTAGTTATTCACCCCAAGCCTGTTTGCTTGCAATTTCGATTCCATTATGCCTGTTATTTGCTAGATTCAAGGTTGTAGACAAACTGCTGCTTGTTCACTTGTCATAATAGAAGTATTTGTGCAACAGAGACTGTATATACAAACGAACAACCACTAGCGTCTAGTTCATAGGGTAGTGTCTTTTAGGCTGTAATTGCAACTCGGAAACTTTCTTTGATAAGTGACTTCTGCATCCTTGGACTAAATAGTGTAAGCATTAAATCTACAATAAATTTGTTAGTAATATTTATTAGTACAAATATTAACTTGAAAATAGAAAGATGAGTAAAAATTAATACCTATTCAAAAATAAGAAATATTTATTCTTTCTCTTTATTGAAACTAAATCACGCTAATGGCTAAAAATTACCAAGTGAAGTTAGTTTGTTACTAACTCGTGCTAAAACATGAGGAGAAAAAATAGCACTTCTATCAAATGTAGCATTACTAATTTGCCGTCTCTTGGCAGCACATCATCAAACGTTTTGGTTTCTATATAACTAGCCTTATTAAAGCATTCATTTTCTTCTGTCCTCAAAACCCTTAGTGAGTCTGTGCACTAGTGAGAAATGAAAATAAAAGGAATAAAATTATTTGACTGTTAGGTCTTTTTTTCTTCTCACATCCTCAAGGTGCTAGCCTTCAACGTCTGATCCTTTTATTGCAATGAGGTTAAAATGGAACCTTGAAACATATTAATTTTGATAATTCCTTGACAACATATCATAAAACATTTTGTTTTTTATATTACTAGCCTCAATGAAGCATTCAATTTCTCTCGTCATCAAAAACCTCGAGTATGTGTGTTACTACTTGCTAGAGATGAAAATAAAAGCAACAAAATTAGATTCACCTTTTCGGCCTTTTCCCCCCACTTCCTCAAGGTGCTGGCATTCAATATCTGAGGCTTTTATTGCAATGAGGTTAAAAGAAACCTGAGCAAGCACATTGGCTGGTTGGCCAAGCTGCTCATCTTTGTTCCCTCGTATTCTCTTAGGTCATGGGTTCTAGACCCACTAAGAGTACCCCCCTTCCTTCCCCTAGAGTCTCCCCTCTAGATAGTATTACAAATTGTTGGTTTCTGTCTTCTCTTTTCAATACTTAAGGTTATGATGAAAGATCTATTTAGGAATGTCTGTTTCAATTGCATCCAAGGTGCCTAAGTTTTACATGTGTTCTAATGATTATGGTCTTTTTGGCGAGCTTCGGGAATTCTTATCTAGTTAGAAAGGACCATAAACGTTACATGTTAATTTCTTTTCCTCATAGCTTATAAATGATTGATGATTAAAAGGCTTATTATTCATCTAGAGAATTCCAAATTTTCATTGCAGACTTTTGTCACCATATTCTTGTTGATACCTAAGGAACTTGTAATTTTTTAGCTTAGAGAAGAAAACTACATGCCATCTCATTCGAACTGTCTTTAGAATACCGCCTAAACCCATAGCTAGTTGATGCTTGCCTTCTTATTTTCTTATTCGAGATTTTTCTCTTGCTTATCTTGCATCCGATGCATTTAAACAAAGATGAAACAACATGTCTGGTCCATGCAAGATGGTAGTAATAGGATCAAAACACTGACAATTCTAAAAAGAAAACAATGTTGGGAACAAAATTTGAATCACTATCTTCATGCTTTTGGATGACACTGGTGAATTTTTGTTTCTTCGGCATGTGCTTCATAAATAAACAAAACTGGTGATGCATAGCATACATAATAAAGTAAACAGGTAAGTTTCTGCTTAGGATTAACTATGGCTGGAGTGTGCATTAATGGTACTACATTCTTATCTGTTTGTTAATTTTTTTACCGATATTCGACATTCGCGTCCAATACAATTACGGGAATGTGACATTGCAATGATCCTCCAAATACACGTTTTAAGCTTCTTTTTTAAAAGTGCACATGTATTGGCCTTCAAGTTTAACAGTCTGAAGTGCCCCGAATCGAGTAATGTATTCGAACAACTTGTTGAATTCATGTTTGTTTTTTCAGGTTATCAATAGGAGAGAGCCTTGAGGGTGTAAGGGGTTCCTTTGATTATTAAGCTGACAGCTCTGAGTATGATTCTGTATGAGCCATTACATTATTACAGACATCTTGTGTTATCATGTCTACTAGAAAATGAATTTAGACATTTTTATGTTTCTTAGACAGGAAATTTGGGGAATAATGAAGATGGATTTTAATCTAACTCGCCTTCTGGCAAAGACTGAGTTATTGTACTAAATATTCCCCAACAACCCTTATTTTCTTAAAGACTGGGTTATTGTACTAAAGACTGAGTTTTTTTTTTTTTCACGAACCATCTAATCTCATCGGTTAAAAGAACAATTGTCGTTGTCGTTTCTGAAGATCACAGGTCTGAACACCAGTAATGATAGCATAGTGATTGAGCGATCAATGTCCAATGGATGAGAGTATACTTTAGAACAGATATTAGTGTTACCACTGAAACTATTTTTTAAAAGTTTAAGGACTTTTAACATCCGTAAATTTAAATAAATTTTAAATATAAAATAATATCATGTCTAACTATTTTCATAATTTTATATATACGAATATAAAAAAATCAAAATTTATATATCATATTAATCATTTTATATAAATTCATAATCGTGTATATTTAATTTATTAATTAATTAATTTAAATTAAATATTATAAAAATATAATAAGATAACTCTTTTAATTTTATTTAATTAATTTATAGTATTAAAATTTAAATTCTCAATTTAAAAATTTACTCTTATCTCACTAAATAATCAATTATTAATATTAAAATAATATAATAAAATCTTAAATTATATTAAACTGGATTTGAGCCTAAATTTTTTACAGGGTTACGGCCAATCAACCTGCCAAGAAATACAAGCCAGGGTTCTTCGTATTGATTTAAACAGACCTATGGCGTCCGCTTCATCCTCCGCTGTTACGGACCACAGACTTGAATTAACCAAGCAGGTTTATTCTTCTTCTTCTTGTCTTCTCTTTTTTTCTATCTGCAATGCTTTCATATCCATGTTTTTTTTGTTATTAGATAAGAACCCATGAAGTTGCTATAGCAGAGCTCGACAGCCTTTCTTCTTCGAGGGTAATTTTTAATGAAATTCAGCAATGACCCATTTTTGTTTGTATATTTTTTTCTTCAAAGTTTTATGCTTTGGTATTTTTTATTATATCAATATGGAATTTCTGATGGTTTGGATGTTTGATTGGCATTGAGAATTCTCATGGTTTTACTTATATTATGGACTTAGCTAGATTAATTGAAGCTGTTTAAGTTGCCCCTTGTTGAAGTAAAAGTTAGTTTGAGATTTTCTATTTATATAGATGATTAGTGTCATCACAATTTGTACTTATTCAGTGATTTCTGTTCATTTAGGGTTTTCCTTATAGGTAGGTGCTTGGGGTTTTATGGGTTATTTGTAGAGTCTTGGTTTTGAATGTGTTAGATTTTGATGTCATTGGTAACTATGAATAGCTCTTTTTGAACATGACAGCATTATAAATGGTGTTTGTCTATTGATTCATATAGAATATCTTAAAAAATTAAGCATCTCTAACTTTGAATAAGAATTGGTTGCTATTTTGTCTACTACCTAGCATTACCCTTTATCGAACACCCACAGCGGAATGGGACGAGCACATTAGTATCCAGATGGGAATTTTTGGGTGGTGCTGATACTACGATCTGGCATTAGGAAATACCTTGGATTGTAACATTTCTAATGTCGAGGATAGAGATAGCTAAGTGAATAGAACTGTTCTACATGTTGTCAACAGATCAGGGTTGAGAGGGTAAAAAAAAGCATGCTGGAGAGTTACAAATGATAGGGGTTTTTATGTTGATTATTGTTCTTCTCTAAGTTCTATTCTTCGGTTTCTCCTTTCAAAACTTGTAAGCTTATCTCTGTATTTCGAGGTTCGGTCATATGCATGTACCTGTCTCTATATATGCATTGGACACAAGCACTTTAAGAAGAGTTAAGGAGTCAAAGCAATATTTGATAGATATTTTTTAGTTCAGAGTTTCCAAACTTGCCTATAATAAAAAAAGAAAAAAGGTGTCATTGATCATGGCTCCTAATTATTTTATGTTCTTTTATATATTGAAGGACAAAACAAAGCCTAGATGGAAAGGAAAAGGCTCAGAAGCCAAAGCTAGTGCTGATCCCATGTCTAAAATTGTTTCACAACTCCATTACTCTTTGATCCAAACCGAGACTTGTGGTTTGCTCTCAAGCTGCAGTGTACTTATTGAAGTGGATGCTGAATTAGCTGATCTTCTCAACCGTGCATGTTTTGGTCGACTGAGAATTACAGCTCAAAAGGACAAACAATGGTTTCAATTGGATATGGAGGAAACCTTTTACTTGTGTTTTTCACTCAAATGCCTCAAAGTCATTGGTGAAGATGGATCCATAAAAAGTAATGAAGAGCTATGGGAGTACTTCAAATTAAAAAAGGCTATGTTTCCTATTTCTTACAAGGCTTATTCACATCTTCGGCATAAAAATTGGGTTGTAAGATTAGGATTGCAGTATGGTGTAGACTTTGTTGCCTACCGTCACCACCCGGCACTTGTCCATTCCGAGTATGCAGTACTGGCCTTACCTGAAGGAGATAATGATCTAAATGGTCGATTGAGAGTGTGGTCAGATGTTCATTGTACAGTTCGGCTTTGTGGAAGTGTTGCAAAAACATTATTGATTATTATCGTGAATAGCAATGGTCTAGGTGCAAACTCTCTTTCATGTATAGAGCACTACACTGTTGAAGAACGGACAATAACGAGATGGAACCCAGAACAAAGCCGAGAAGATCAGGGAGGTTTTCAGAATCAAACAAAGAGAGGTATAATTTAGAATATTATTTTCTGCCTTACTCTATAGTTTACTTGTTCTGGGAAAAGCTTTTTCTGTTACTTATATCTTCTTGCCAACATATCTTACTCTATGCAAATAAGATTAGAAAATGCACAGTCATCATTTGTGGAGTCTTGATTTTGAATGTGTTCAATTTTGATGTCATTGGTAATTATGAATAACTCTTTCCCAATGTGACAACATTATAAATGGTGTTTGTCTATTGATTCATATAGAATATCTTAAGAAATTAAGCATCTCTAACTTTGAATAAGAATTGATTGCAATTTTGTCTACTAACTCCCTTTATCGAACACAAACATCAGAATGGTACGAACACATTAGTATCCAGATGGGAATTTTTGGGTGGTGCTGATACTACGATCTGGCATTAGGAAATACCTTGGATTGTAACATTTCCAATGTCGAGGATAGAGGTAGCTAAGTGAATAGAACTGCTCTATATGCTGTCAACAGATCAGGCTTGGAGTGACAAAAAAGCATGCTGGAGAGTTACAAATGATAGGGTTTTTTATGTTGATCCAAAAGTGATGGATCATTAACTTCTCCAATTGTTAATTCTTTGACTTAAGTGTATTTTTTGATACCGAAACGTAGGAATTGAGTTTGAAGATCCCTTGTAATTAGAACTCTGATGAGTCTTTGTGAAAAAAGGAGAAGGTTATGGTTGCTATTTGCTAAGTTCATCTAGAGATGCAGGTCTTACAGTCTTACTTCAACAGAAGCTTGCCTGTTGTATTATTGTATGGATTAGAAATGAAAAAGAATTGCCCATCACAAGGTTCTTGACAAAGTTAGTAGATTGCCTATGAAAGATGTTTTCTATTGCACTGCCGATAGTGTTCTTGCAATTTAGGATATAAAAAATATTATGAAAGGGCTTATCTGATTATAATATAATCATTAAGTTCACTCTACTTGGCAGACAACTATATTACCGGGCACCCTTTTCCGCTATTTTTCTTATTAATGCATTCAAGAAGTCTATGATGTATTTTTTTTCAGATTATAGAATGATGATGAGTTACCTGTTCCCTCATCTTTAGTCTACAGATTTTTGACATACTAAAGTCTAAAACTATTTGCGTTCTTTTCCCTCATTAACTAGAGGAACTCTTTGGTTGTCGAGGAGCTAAGCCTATTTTGCATGGCTGAAGCAGGAAAGTAAGCCATAGTTGTAATGTATGATCAGTTTCTTTATAGTTGCATAAATGGAGGATACTCCTTATTTACATTTTTCTTACATGGAGAATAGCTTTGTTTTCTTTGAATAGTGATTAGGGAACACATATATTTTGTAGGAGGTCTAGTAATGTAACCAAGTATGCTGCTAGGTCCTATTACAGCTATAACATGTGTGATCCAATGATCTAAACTAATCTAAAAAAAGGGATTATTTTGTCTAGTTTTCGTCGTTAAACCCAAATTTTCTGAATTAGATTCTTCTCAAAATACTGTAAAATAATGCAACCCCACACCCTGAAAAGTAAAAAAGAATGTAAGCGCAGGCACTTCTAACGTTTGAGTATGTTCAAGATATGATGATGCTTCTGTTTCCCCCCTCCCTCAATTGCAGACTGTCTATCAAAAAATGGACATCTATTTTTCGGCTCGACCGTTCTAAAAGCAAAGTCGTCTGAGGAAAGTAAGATATATTTTTCTTTTCTTTCTCTCTGCATGATCTTTTCTTCGGGATTATACAGCTTTACTGATATAGTTTTCCTTTTGGTTGGTTACATATGACAGAACAACTTGATCAGGCAAAAGCTAAGTTAGCTAAGCTGACTTCCCAATGACTTGCCGCCTCGTCTCGACCACCACATATTCACAGGTTGTGATGTTAAAGCTAAGGGTTCTCTTGCAGGATTGACGCCTCCGTAAATCTTCGGTTGAAACTTCTTGCTAAAGACTTCCTGTTTATTATTGGTTTAATGCAACATTCAAAGTGCTGGATTGAAACTTGAACATTTCTTGTTCCTAGAAACTAATTTCAATGAAACAAATCTTTCCACCATTCTCTTGGACTTCTATATGTATGTGAGGTGATTTGTTTCGAGGTCAATGAAGTATATATATGCTTGCACGTGGATGTATCGTTCCAGAGCCGAGAATCGACCAATCGCGAGGGTCACAACAGATGCATAAATCGAATTTGGTACCTTCTGCACCACGTTTCCAACACCGGAAACTCCCTCAGTCTCCCTCTTTGCTGCAATAGCTACAGTTAGAGCGACAACCAGAGTAACAAGCAGTCCCTGGCTAATGAGCACGAAGGTGTCAGCTGTAAGCAGTCCCTCTTTAATTTTTTTAATATTTTTATGTTTATATATTCATAATTTAGAATATATTATGTTTTTTATTAATAAAATTCAGTTAAATTTTTTTGTTAAAAGCATTTGTCGTGTAATAATAAGATGAGTGTAGTAGGAACCGTCTTACTTTGGTTTTTCAATCTGTCTCTTTCTGGATCTTTTTTCATACTCTGCAAAACATTTGAATAAACAAATGGCTTAATTTTTATATAGGTGGTTGAATTATATTTTTTTGAATTAAATATTCAAAATACTTTTTATCAAATAGTTATTTAATGTTTTATGTTGTGATTTATTTAAGGCATTTTATTAATTTTTATCATTAAAGGATATGTGTCATGATCTGAAAATTTTAAAATTATATTAAAAAAAAATTATTATTTTTTAATTTTCAAAAAAATCTAATTTGTTTAGATTTCATAAAACAAATTCCAGATTTTAAAATCTTTAACTCCCTAAAAATCTAAATTTTGATTTGGGTTAATTCTATCATTAATTTTTAACCTGTTATCTACTATATTTATCTACTATATTGGTCATTAGACTATCACTGGCATTGTTGAATGATTCTTTTGAACGATTTACGATAAACAATAACAATCAACCGTTAAACAGTGTATGGGTTGTTTGGTAAGGGGAGGACGCTTTATTTTAGAATTGACGATGCAATTAACTCCGACCAGAGTGTTAAATTTAGTGATTTAGAAATTTAGAAAACTATTTTATGAATATTTAAAAATTTTATGGTATATTTTTATTTTTATTTTATTTTATTAATTTTATTTATTTTTGATATAATTTAAAATTTCACAAGAAATAATACATCTACTTTAATAATAAAAATCAACAAAAAATTTAAATAAATTATAAAATAAAATATTAAATATCTATTTACCCTTAAAAAATAGTTAGGGACCTGATTATAAAAATATTCTAAAGCAAACTGGAAAAATAATGAAATACCCAACTTTATAGCTGTTTTCTGAGTTAAAAAGAAAAGTGAGCAAAAAATGAAGAGCTGGATCGCCATTTTTTTAAATCATCGATTTCTTTGTATTTAACCATTTACAATATTCCTTGTGTTTCTGTTTCCCATGTTTTAAAAGCCTCGGGATTTCTGGGATTTTCCAGGTATTCTTGGGTTCTTCCTCTCTTGCTTTAAAGTTTAAATTTTTATGTGATTCAACTTTGCTTAAAAAATTCTTCTTTTGATTTTTTTGCCAGTTTATCACTCAAGAAGTCTTAGCTGGTGTTTTTCAGCTGTTGAGTTGTTCTTATTTGATTGCTCTGTTTTTCAGTTAATTCTATCTCTAAGGTGAGTTCACACTTGAGTTTTGTAATGTTCTTTTCCTTTTGGATCCAATTGCTTGTTTTGTTTTTAATTGGTTCTTTTCTTTAACAGATTGAAAGTTGAGAAGAAATAAATTTATAGATTGTGAGAGATGGGAATTCAGAGATTGGAACTTGGAGTTAGAGTTAGGAAATTCATGTTGATATCAGTTAAAATGTGTTGTAGATCGGTTTGGAATCATCCATTTTTGGTTGGTTTGATTTGTTTTTTTATGCTTCTGTATACATCATTTCCTTTGTTGTTTTCTGCTTTGGTTACTGCATCTCCTGTTTTGGTTTGCACTGCTGTTTTACTTGGCACACTTTTGAGTTTCGGATCACCATGCATACCTGAAATTGAGGAAAAGGAAGGGGGAGAAGTGGAAGTTAGCCACGATGTTTCAGAATTGAAAGCCAGGGATACCGAGGATCATACTGTTGTGGAGGGAGATGTTGGTGATGATGATTTTGTTGTGGGAAGAGGTGTTGGGAAGAGGTGGGGTATAGCGGAGAATGCTGAGGAGAACGTTAATTTGGTGGATAATGAGGTCGGTGAAGTCGAGGAAGGTGATGATTCGGTTCGTTATAAGCTGTTGGTGAATGATGATTTGGATTCTAGGGATATTCATTGTGAGGATGGAATGATTGATGAGGTTGAGGGATCTTCACATGATTCATTGGTGGAGAAGAAGAGGGAAATCCGGGAGGATATTTTAGGGAGAGAAGGTCTGTTGAGTATGGTGGAGGCATCGGATGAAGCTTGTGTTTTGGCAGATGTGGTTAGAGATGGGAATCTTGAAGTGGAAAATCATAAACTAAGAGAAGATCACAATGAACAAAGAGGTGAGGAATTCAATTCTCCTCCAGTTTTCTCTTGGAAACGCCCTGTGGATGATGAGGATGAATCACTGGATTCTGATTCTGATGGTGCTGAGAGTTCCTCTCCTGATGCTTCAATGGCTGATATAAATCTGATGCTTGATGAGTTGCATCCACTTTTGGACTCTGAAGCTCCTCAACCTGCTCAGTTGTCTGATGATGGTTCAGATGCCACCTCAGAGAGATCTCATGGTAGTAATGATGATGTAAGTATGGAATCCAGTGAGTTAGAAAACCAGGGAGAGGAAAATAACGATGAGGGTGAGGGAGAGGGAGAAGGAGGAGAAAAGGTAGATAAAGAGGATGAAAGCAAATCTGCAATTAAATGGACAGAGGATGATCAGAAGAATCTCATGGATTTAGGGACTTCAGAACTTGAAAGAAACCAACGATTGCATAATCTTATTGCGAGGAGAAGGGCACGTAAAGGCATGGGATTGATGATTGAGAGGAATCTAATAGACTTAGATATTGCTGATATTCCCTTAAACATCACCCCAATTTCTGTAGCTAGACGAAATCCGTTTGAATTTCCTCATGATTCCTATGATGACCTAGGGTTACCTCCCATTCCAGGGTCAGCTCCCACCATTTTGCAGCCAAGAAGAAACCCTTTTGATCTTCCTTATGATTCGGGCGAGGAGAAACCCGATCTTAAAGGAGATAGTTTTCAAGAGGAGTTTGCAGGTTTTAGTCAAAGGGAAACAGTTCTCCAAAGAGAAGCTTTCTTACGAAGACATGAAAGCTTCAATGTGGGACCCTCATCCTTGGGTGGTACTCGGCAAGAGCTTAAGTGGAAACCATATTTTGCCCCAGAGACTGAAGGATCTAGCCCTTCCTCATTCCAAAGGCAGTTGAGTGAAGTTAGTGAGTCAAAGTTGAGTTTTGTTCCTGATACTGAATCAGTGAGTTCAGTTGTGGATGAGGAAGACAGCAGCTCATGTGAGCAAGATATTTCTCAAGAAAATGAACTGATCGTGAATGAAGTTCGTGCTTCTCCCCATGATGAACAAGAGAGAGTATTGTCTGGGGACATTGAGCCTGCAGATGTTGAACAAGTTGAGAATAGAGATGTTCACCATAATGTGGTTGAGATTACATTGGGAGATGGAGAAAGTCAGCTGGAAACGGAATTAAATTTTCCTGAAGCTGGAGCATCTGCTCATGTGGAGCTTAATGGGATTGAAATCGAACCAATGCCTCATGTTGGCCAGGCTGAAAATAGATATGTTCATCATGAAGTTGAAATCGAATCGAGAGATGGAGAAAATCAGCAGGAAATGAAATCCAATTTGTCTGAAGCTGGAGCAAAGACTCATGTGGAACTCAATCCAAATGAAATTCATTCCAAAACAGAATCAGTTGACAGAGATTTTAAGAGTGGGTCAAGTTTATCATTATCAGAAACAGATGAAAAGATATTGGATGCCGATGGAGAAGGAACTGCAGGTTTTGAACCCACAGGTCATGGAATTAAAGAATCTAGCATATTTTCACAAGCATCATTTGAGGAATCAGAATTCCATTTTACAGGTAAGGTGGTGGATGATAAGCATAATGAGACTGTTTGTGCTTCAAGTCCATCACTTGAGAAGGTCCTTTCATTTTCATCCATCTCTTCTGACAGACAATCTGGTAAATCTGAAATGTGTGAATCTGAAATGTTGGTTGAGTCCATTGATATGGAACCTGAAGGGCATGCTGAAACAACTGAACAGGGTATTTCTAGTTTTCAAAAGGTGCATGCAACATTCTCGGATTTACTTGAAAATGAACCAAGGGCAAGGGATCTCCCAGAGAATAGCGAGCATGGTGTTACACATGCTGGTTCATTGTTGGTTTCTACCACTTTTGCTGATCATAATGTGTCAATGGTGCCTGAATCTGCGGTTGGGTATGTTTCAAGGGATGCAGTGTCATCATCTTCTGACAAGGGATCGGAGGACTGTGTCACAAATAAGGAAGAAAGCTTTATCCAGACTCATGTGGACTTACTTCGCCTTGGTGCAGGGATGACTCTTGCTGTTGACCAAGGAATTGATAAGATGTTGGATTTTTCACCAGAGGAACAACAACAGCATCTAGTGAACCATGAATCTTCAAAGGCTGAACCAGTAGATAGGCATGTTGTTGACAAGGAAGCCACTCAACTGGAGGGAGATGAAGTTCATTCGTCAAGTTCATTAGAGCATGACTTAGTATGGGCTGGTGTTTTGCTCAAAGAAGAAATCATCCAGACTGAATGCAATCAAATACATTTGTCAAACTTCAATTCATATCTTGTTGTTGATGGCCACCATGATGATGGTGATGAGTTTTCTTCCACTGCTTTGACTCACCAGCATATGCTTTCTGATCATGCAAGTTCATCCTCGGCGGAGGGATCTTGTCACACAATGGTGGCTCAAGTTTCACAAGTTGGACCTTCAGAGTCTAACCTTGGGGAGGTGCATATGAATGAATCTGAAATTGATCAAGTTGAACCAACATGTTTGGAATCAAAGATTGATACTGGTGATTCTTATTTGGAGGGAGTTTCTTCAAACTCTAATTGTCAAGCTACACTTCCTAGAGAAAACCCTTCAACAGAATCGGGGAATCAATTTTCAGGGAATTCTACTGATGAACATGTGAAGCTGGAGGTAAGTTATGCAAGCATTTCTTATATTTGTTTAAATTTCTTCCCATGGATGAATTGTCATACTTCTTTGAAGAATAACTGTATCAATTGTTTTGCATGACTTATATAGTCATTTATCGAATGCCAAATGCTTATTTTGAGCTCATTAGATCAAGTTATCCTGTTGTGAGTTTTTTGTGCAAGCTCAGAACTTGAAGGAGTAAAACGATAATCCATCCTTTTTTTCTCTTTTCGATTCTTTTGCATTGTAAGTGTAGCAGCAGAAGGAAATATAGTTGAATCCAGTGAGATATTATTTTTGAGTCAAGTAATCATGTTGAAGTAGCTAATTAAACGTGGATTTTATGATAATCATATAGTTACAGACAATGAAGATTTCATGGGTGAGCGATTGTTTTACCCAATATGAAGTTTCGTATTGCTTGTACACTAAAATGCTGTGGCCCTTAACCTATTTAATGCTTTAGTTATTTTAACTTTCCTTGTACTATCTGAATTTTTCGGGAGTTCGATTTGCTTGCTTCCGTTGTTTTCATAATCATCTTTTTTTCCTCTAGCATGCTTGATAGAATACAATACTATGTTCCCTGCATTTCACATTATCTATCTCTTATTTTAAGATATTTACATACATTAATTTTATAATTAAGACATGAAACTAAGTATGTCTACGCTGATTCAGAAACCGTGTATAATTGCGACGGAGTCTAAAGTGGACATTGGAAACAACGATCTTAATGTGCATAAAGTTCCCGAGTCTGAGGACAAACTTTCAACAAATTACTCTTCAATGATTTCAGAGTCTGCTTTTTCTCCATCCGAGAGTCCTGAACTTACGTTGCCAACAGATCAAGAAGACTCGAAAGGCCGGATCCTAAATGAAATGGAAAGTGAAGGCAGCCCTCAAGAGGTATCCGAACACTTTAATCATGCAGCAGAAGTATATGCCACTTATGTCATTGAGGAAAATATCAGTGAAGAGGATGACAAGATTAAAGAGATTGATGAAGGAATCCTCTCTGAATTGGATATCGCCGGGGACTTTAATGTCAAGAAAGTTGGTCTAACTGAGGGATCTCATGTTGCCTATACTGAATTTTCATTGTTACCCAAGGTTATGAAGATCGAGACCGATGTTGAGCTGCCTGTTATTGAAGCAAGATCAGCAGAAAATATCGATTCGACTTTCAAGCAACTTCATGAAGGGGTCGATGTTGAGGAAGTAATTCTTCCAAGTATGATTAGGAACCAACAGGATGCCAAGGAAAGATCACTGGAGGATATCCATACTGCTTTTCATCAAGACCTGGAACCTAATTCAGTGAAGCTGCCACTCTCTTCAGACATACAGAATGGACCATCTGAGATAGAGCAAAACGATACGGTTTCTGGTAACGAGATTGAAGCTAGCAATACAGTCTCTGGTACAGTCAAGAAAACATCAAGAATGCTGCTAGTGAACCAAAAAGATGAATATGAAGAAGCATCTGAAAAATCAAGTCTGAACCTTGAAGGTAAGAAGACAAAATCCCACGACTCAAGTTTGAGTTCGAGTTCCAGCTCGAGCTGTAGTGACTCTGAATGAAGAAAACAAAATATATTTCAGAAAAGTAGAAAGTTGTGTGTTTTAAGTTTTCGAGTTTTGGGTGTTCGACTTTGGTTACCAACTTACCATCATGTCTTTATCAATGGTAAGCATGATTTTTCTCCTTCTTTTTGGTTATTTGTGTGGTTTCCAAGTGATGCAGTGTGAGGTTTATGGTTGATTTTAATCCTCTACACATTGGTTGTAGAAGTAAAGTCTTCAATTCTAATAATATGTGGAATTGTTTATAGAGGCTTAGTATTCTTTTTACAATGCTATTTTCCCATCATAATTGGAAATGATAAAATAGATAAAATCTCTATTATTACGCTAAATTATTATTTTTTGAATAGTACCTGATTTTCACATTGGTCGTTAAATTATTGTGCTGACATTAGGGGTGTTCATTGTCAGATATCGGATTGGATTCGATTTCTCGGATACCCCTGATTTTTGGATCTATGATATAGTGATTTGTATTCGATCGGGAAAAAAGCGGATATTCGCATATTTAGATATCGGATGTTTGGATTGGATAGTCGGATATCCAATTATCTAAAAATATAATTTGATTATACTAATTTTTTGAATTTAAAGGTTGTATTTATAAAGATTTTAGAATTTTGAATATAATAAACAATAAATTACTAAATATAATAAGATTCACAATTATAAAAGTTTAATTTTTAAAATTTTTAAATATAACAAATATTAAATTGTTAAATCGAACAAGATTAATATTGATGAAAATTTGAATTTTTGAATTTTCGGATTTTCGAATAATCCAAAAGTTGAAATATTATGATTCGTATTCGATCCGAAAAACTTAAAATCAGATTCGATATCCGATCCAAAAATAAAAATCGGAGCAAATATCTTAATTTTCGGATCGAAACAATAGATAATTGGATTAAATCGACCGAATCTGATATTTTTTAACTCCCCTAACTGACATTACTAGTGTTCAAACTCATAACCTTTAGAAACAATAATTATTCATTTAACCACTGAAATTAAATAATTCGTACTTTAAGTTATTCATTACGGACATCATTAATATTCAAAGCTTTGTTACACTAAATTAAGTTGTTCAAATTAAGGATATAATATAAAAAAGAATGTATTCACATGTGTTTTTATTACACAACTTATTCTATTCTTGAATTCCAAATCCAACCTGTGAAATCCAAGTTCCCAAGGCAATCCTTACCAGTGGCTTAAATGTCTGATCCAGATTGTTCTTAAAGTGATATAAGTGTGTTTGGTGTATTATTTGATGAATTTAAATATGTTAATCATTCATATTAAATAAAATTTAAAATATTAATGTATTTAATCATATAATTATAAGTGTGATCAAAGTTATAATCACGTTAAACAATCGAGCATTTTATGCAAAAGTTATTAAGAATTTTTTTTTAAGAAAAATATTGTAATACCGTAACCGTAATCGTGACGGAATTCAAATCCAAAGCCAAAGCCAAAATCAAACATCATTTAAAGAAAACATTGAGATTCTCAGGCAGCCGTGTTTTCAGTATTGCCGCCGTTCTCGTCTCTGGATTCAGGCACCAACCACTTGTTGACTCGAGCTCGAGCTAAATCCACCTGCAACATAACCATGGTCATGTCAGAAGATGAAACATTTCCATTTTCATTTCCATGGGAGATTGATTATTGATTACCTGTCTATCCCAGTCGGTTTTGCAGGTGATAACAATGAGCACAACAGTTTGAAGCAATGTTCCTAGCAACATGCCAACCCAAACACCCTGGACAAACCAAAACAAACAATAAGCAGCAGCAGCAGCAGCAGCAGCAGCAGCAGAAGAAGAAGAAGAAGAAGAAGAAGATGCTGCTGATGATGATGATGATGGAGAAGATGTTTTGCAGATTACCAACCTTGACATGCATATCCAGAACGTATCCGAGCACAACGCCAATAGGAATGCCGACTAGATAATACGACCCGATGTTAACCCATGCTACAATGCTCTGCCAGCCGGCTCCAACCGCAACGCCTGTTGATATCTATCCGGTTAGATACTTGTATCTTACACAGATATGAAGATGTAACATCTAAGACGACGGTGAGAATTTACCCGAGAGCACAGGTTGAACACTGTTCAGAAGAATGGAACAAGCCAACAATGGAGATAAGTCAGCAACTGCTTCGGCCACTTCCTCACTGGTGGTGAAAATGTATGCTAAACGTCCTCGAAGACATAAGAATACCACGAACAGCACGCAGCCGATGGCAAGTGATGTAAGAGTTGTCATTATAATCGAAAACTTGGCACCTTTCGCGCTTCCTCTTCCAAGCTCGTTGGACACCCTAACACTGCAATTTTGCAACAAAACAAACCATGTTTAACTTACAGTCCAGATTGTTTCGAATCTCGCAGCTTTTTTTCTTCAAAAATTTATGTTCAACACTCATTTCCAGACATCATGAGTAGATGAAAGGCTTTGTAAAAACTGAACATAGTTCAGATTTCAGACACATACTTATTTTCATACACTTGAAACCGAGACCGAAAACATAGCTCATAGCCTATCATGTACTCATATCCAACATTCGACTTCCGAGTTCGACATACACAATATAATTTTTTTCGAGGTTTAAGATTATAATACCTTGCAGCAGCCAAGAAACCAAGTGATATCATCATTTCCCATCCATTAATGTTGAGGCTACAGAGGAGAAAGTATTTACACGTTAACAGGATGAAAACAACAAAATGATTGAAATGCTTTAAGCCAACCTAGAAACATGAAGGACTTACCAAATGGCAAGAGCATCAATGGCGACCTGAGCATTTCTCAAGTTTCCTGTTAGAAGAACCAGGATTGTGTTGTACCAGAGTTCGAGACTGACCACGAAAACAAAAATTTTCAAATTAATATCGTATTATACATTTTCATTTAAAGATCATACGCGTATTTGGATAACGGTACTAGGATAGGACACGGACCGAGCATAACAGTGTTAGGACACCTCTAATATCAAACATGTACTCGTATCTGTACATGGACCCTGTTCAAACCTGAACTAGTCCGTGAACACCTCTAATATCAAGCACGTACTCATATTCGATATACTCAAGTTCGAGTAAGCAATCTTTATCTACAAATTCTGTCAAGGGACTCGAATGGACCGAGAAACCTTACCAAAGCATAACACCAGATGACAAGGACAGCTTTATTACAGGAAAAAGATCCTTAAAGGCCAACATTGAGAAGCCCTTCCAAGTCTCTTTGCACCCACCACACGTAACAAACAGAATCTGCCCTATATTCGGTATCCAATAGGCCAAAACGGTCGAAAACAGAGCTCCGGCAAGCCCATACTTGAATTTCACAGTCAAGAGCCATGAAAGAAAGATGTGTATCCCGATGGAGAACGCTGCCAAGTATGCAATGATCATGTTCTTACTCTGCGCTTGCAGGAACATTTGGCAGGTGAAGGAGATGATGAACGAGAAGACGATGAAGATGAACCAATGGCTGATGTAACCAGACACATGTGCAATCTTTTCATCTTGGCCTAAGGCTATGAAAAGCGGGGCGGTGAAGATGTATAAAGGGAGAAGAC
Source organism: Abelmoschus esculentus (assembly GCA_035048815.1). Classification (NCBI taxonomy): domain Eukaryota; kingdom Viridiplantae; phylum Streptophyta; class Magnoliopsida; order Malvales; family Malvaceae; genus Abelmoschus; species Abelmoschus esculentus. Next base: position 25,567,917 of record JAUCBN010000001.1, read on the forward strand.
AACATGCAGTCATGAACAAAACGAGCCATGATCTTTGAAGGTATATCCCCAACATATGGTATTGTTTTGCACCAAATGCTTGACCACATAGTGTTTCCAATGCACTTGCCATGCCCAACTGCACATTTGAAACGATTTGGAAAACATCATTAATTCCGTGTTTAGAGACATATATCCATATTCGACACTGATCCGAGTCAAGATAACATAGTAGATCTGATATATGAAACGTTTCTTCAAAAAAAAACCAGAGAAACTCAACCCCATGGCTAACTTTTACTGAGAGGACCAGAACTCATATTAAGTCCACACAGTATTCAAAATTTTTACTGGGAACACATATAAGAAAAGAACTTAAATGGGCAAATTTTACTTTAGGTAAATGAAGATACATCCTCTGAAACAAGCCAAAATAAGAAATTCTGGTAGCAGAGGTAAAAAAAAGGAAAGCAGCATAGAAAATCTCAAACTTTTTCCCAGAAACATAAGGGAAAAAAAGCTGATGGCTGACATACATGATCAAAAACACCATTTCACCAGTAAAAGCAACGAATTCATGGTAATACAAAACAAAAGGAAGGGGGTGATCAAATAAGAACATACCAAAACACCATTACCGAACCTCAACAGGACAGTGAAGCAAAGGGAATAAGCGGCAAGCTCAGTAGGACCGATATGACCGACGAAAGCTTGACTGATTATAGTGACACCAAAGGTCGAGAACCTGGTGAAGGTTGCAGGGGCAGCGACAACCCACATCTTCTTCGACTCAGTCCATATCTTTTTCCCAAGCGATGGTTCTTCAACCTGGGACTTGTCTGCTCCATTAAGCAGCTTCTGGTTGATATCACCTTCCATGGTTGATCAACCGGTTTCAAAGTTCCTCCCCAAACCAAAGCTTTCTCCTCCTCTTCTCGAACTGATATCTATGTTCTTTTAAACTGGTTAGAAACAAAGACAGCAGACAGTCAAAGGGTACTTTAGATCACCATTAAAACATTATTATAACAGATGAAAACTTAATCACGGCACACATGGTGGAACCTTTTTTTCTTTGGTTTTCCATTCTTTTCTCGGTTTACCTTGGTGTGAATAAAATATTGGCCATTGGGATACGGTAGCTTCAAAAGTAGAAAAAAATCTACCTAACTAATTTTATTGGATAAAATACATAAACAGTAACTAAACTATTCCAAAAAATCAAAATGGTCACTAAATCTTAAAAAAATGTAGAGTATTAAACTTTAATTTTTGTTACAAGATGATCATTGAATCATTAATGACAGTAGTTATAAAAATTATATAATAACACATTTAATCCTTTTTATTTATATATCCAATCAATAAAATTTAAGTTTAATGGTTTTATTTATACATTCTTTCCGTTTAGTCAGAGTTTTATATACGCTAATTAGATCTTGACTTCACATGTCACGTTATACGGGAAATTAAATCCAAACTCAATGCTATTTTTTAGCTATGGAGGATTAAACGTGTTATTATGTACTTTTTAAAAGTTTGGTGACTACACGAACCATTTAGTTTCAGTGGTTAAGAGAACGATTAATGTTCTTAGAGGTCACGGATTCGAGCATCAATAATGTCAGCATAGTGTTTGAGCGATCAATGTCTAATAGTTGAAAATATACTTTAGAACAGATACTACTATAACACTGTAGCTGATTCAAAAAGTTTGGTGACTATTTTAAAATATTTAGAATAGTTTAGCCATCACTTGTGTGTTTTACCCTTTTTTATTTAATGAGTTAAAAACATAATGAAGTGATTAATTCAATTATTTTTGGTTATAAAGCCTGCAAATTTCAAAAGTGGACAAATGATTAACCAGGAATATCTTTGTCTGTCTTAACTTCATTATTACAACTAATCTCCACTTAAATTCAAACTACTTATGTCATGTTTTGTCCATTTTTTATTTAATTTATTTTTATATTTTTGTAGTAGGTATAAAGTCAAATTTTTTAAATATATATTAGCAATCAAGTATTTTTTTTAAATTGATTTTCCTTTTAAATAATGCGTTAGGTGGGATTCAGCTTATTAAAATTAATTGCTTTTGTATTGAGATTAGCACAGATCACTGGTGATAAAAAAGAGTCACAAAGGGCAACTGTTTCTTAAATAATAAGTAAATAACATTATCATCTGATAAGTCGGATCGAATCGGAGTTTACGGTCCGTTAAATTAATTCGAATTAATTGATTAAGAAGACGAATAAAATCATTTATAAAATTAATAATAATTAGAATTTGGTCAAATAATGTAATCTTTGGTGTTGGAAATTAGATCTTTGCACGTGCTTCCTCGTTTCCCGTGCGAGAGCCATAAAATATGGAATTTTTAGGGGAATATTGGGGGAGGGAATAATATTGGGGATATATGTTAGGCAGAATATTCTGAAATGATTACATATAAATATATTAATTTGAAATAATGTTATATTAGTTAAAAATAATTATATAGAATATAAAATTATATTTTTGTTGACATAAAATATTATTAAATTGTTTTAAGGTATTTATCATTAATATATTAATAATTTTTATTTATAAATAAATTGTTTTAATTTAAAATAAAATATTAAAAATTTAATTATTTTAAAAAAATATGATCAATATAACTATTTAGTCAGACATTTAATATTTTTAATTTTATACTTATAGGTTATCTTATGACTTATTTATTAAATTGAAAACATACTTTGATAAAAAACTTTTAACAAGTTTAGACAAAATTTTTAGTTTTAAGGTTTAAGGTTTCAGGTTATATGACGTAGAATTTAAGATTTATTATTAAATTTAGAGTTTAGGGTTTAGAATTTTGAGTGACGGGTTTACGAATTTAGGTTTTAAATTTTATAATTTAAATATAAAATATTATAATTTTTTTACACATTTTATGTATCAAAATATAACTCATAACTTATTTAGTAAATTAAGATGTTTGTTATAATAAGGTATAATATCAGAAAAATATCATTAATATTTGATTGAATAGTCATTTTAGCTCATATTCTTTTTCTAAAATATTTAAAACCTTAGTATTTTTTTTTTGTCAAAATGATCTTTTACGTATGAAATTAGTTGACTCGTTAAATGACTTGAAATGACATGATAAACTTATATGACAGTGTATGACGTGATAAAATTATCATATAAACAAATATATTGATTTTACAAAATGACACATCAATCAAAAAATAATTTTATAAAATTATATAAATTTTAAAATATTTTTTTGTCCTGTATCGTCTTGACAAATCATTTTAAGTTGTTTATTATCAATTAATTAATAATTTCCATTCATAAAATAATTATTTTAAAACAAAACAAAATATTAAAATAAATTTATTTTAAAAATATAAATTAAAATAATTATTTAATTAAATATTAAAAACATTTTTCATTTAACTTTTTTTTTTCTGTGTGAAAGTGCCTAATTTGGATTTTTTTTTAAATTTAGTTTCCTGGCACAATCATGTTTGGCAAGAAAGAAAATTAATAGGATCAGTATCGATATATATATATATATATATATATATCAATTTGCTTACAGGTGCATATAATTTACGTACTTTCTTTTAATTTTAAGTAAAATATTATATATTTCGATAATTAATTTTTAATAAAAATATAAATAAAAATTTATTAAAGCATTAAACTTAATATATTCTAAATTTTAATATTTATTATTACAACTATCTATCGTTTCCAGCCTTAGGTTAAAACTTAAAGTTGTGTTCTTTAGACTTGGGTGCATTCAGTTCGGGTTCGGTTTAATTTTATAAGCTATTTTAATAATTATTGATTTTCGGTTCGGATAATATTAGTTTTTGATTTTTATATGAACGTTAATTTTTAAAAATTTATATTTTATATTGACAAAATAGCTTTATTTTATGACTTTTAAACAATAGAAGATAAAAAATTTAAGATATTTTTTATAAATATTTATTAAAAACTTATTTTTTAAGTAAAAAATAAAATATATTATAATATATATTTACCTTATAAAAATAATTAAAAATTAATTAAAAATAAAATTCGTTTTAATTCGGTTAATCGTGGTTCATAAATTTATGAACCATAATACCTTGGTTCGATTTAGTTTTGCGGTAAACTATGCTCAGCCCTACTTTAGACGGTTATAAATTATTTTATAAATCATTTTTGTCATGTTATTTATGAGATCGATCAATTAAATATATTTATTTTATTATTTTTATTTTATTTTTTTATTAAAAGAACCTTTATTAATATTTATTATAAATTAAATTTAAAATTAATTTTGTCAAATAATTTTTTAATAAAAAATATATAAATATAATAAACTAATCGATCTCATAAATAACAAAACAAAATAATTAATGATATAATTTTTCACGTAAGTTATTTGGTTCTTTAAAAATGGAGATTTTGAACTTCAAAAAGCAAGATTAAAATATAATATATTTATTTTTCATGTCCTTTATATTTTATAAGGCTAACTACATAAATATATTTTTTTATTTATTTTTGTATTATTGTTTATTATCCTAACTATTTTTGGTAAAATAATAATTAATACTACATTTTATTTTTATTTAGATATTATATATTTTCTAAGAGAGAAAAAATAATGTAATATAGTAATTTTTTTTCTTCTCGTAAATATAATATTAATTTTTAATGATAAAATATTAAAATAAAAATAAAATAAAATATAATTTTACTTATTATTTTATCATAAAAATAATTGGAATACCAAAGCAGTAAAATGAGAATAAATAAGTTACTATTCATGTAATTAACCCTATTTTATATTATAGTTGCTGTTCATACACGCTAATACCGTACAATAATTCAGGTCCGAAAGGAATCTCTCAGAATAAAGCACGTGATTGATTGACTCCGATATCAATTCACGTGACAACTTTTTCTCCTACACGAAAAAGTAATAACCTGATTTAAAAAAAAAACTAAAATACAATCCCAAAAGTTAACACGAGAGTAAGGACGGTAAATAATATAATTTTGTGGATTTTGTATCGTATATGTTTTTTTGGGAATAACGTTCGATATTAATTTAGTGGATAATAGAAAGATATAAATAAAATTTTATACTTATCGTAGGTAATGGGTATGCGATGGTTTTAGACTTTATATGTATTGTATCCGCTTGCATTCATTTACCCTTCATCCGTTGACCGACTAATTATTAGGTGTTTAAAAATATTCGATCTGATTATCTGTTGATCTAATCTAAAAATCGGATATCCTGCTTGTTTTTTATTTTTGAACCAAATATCCGATCTGATTTTAAATTTTTTGGATTAGATACGGATCATAATATTTTAAGTTTCGAATTATCTGAAAATTTAAAAATTTTAATATTTTTTTATTTTAATAATTTGATATTTGTTATATCTGAAAATTTAAAAATTATTTTTTATAGATATAAATCTTGTTATATTTAATTATTTGTTGTTTGTTATATTCGAAATTTTAGATTTTTCATAAATATAATCTTTAAACTTCAAATAATTATTAAATTAAAATATATTTTTAAATAATCAAATATTCAAAAATTTGATCAACCAATGATCGCTCTTTATCTTCTTTCAATGAATCTTGTTTAGGAGAAATTATATCATGGGTAAGTCTCATCACGTCATCCATGAGACCAACCACTAAAAATCACATATTCATATTTTTTTAAGCCATATTTTTTAAGTGAATATTCACTCATATTTACTGTTATTTTATTTTAAAAATAATTTTCAAGTGAAGATTTACTTGGAAAAAAATATGGCATGAAAAAAATTAACGAGGTAAGTAATTTTTAGTGATGGATCTCATGGTCACATGGTGGGACTGACCCAATATATAATTTTTTCTATTTTAGGTACATAACGCGGAATTCCTATTGCCCTAAATAAAAAGCATTAATAATTTATTAAGATGAATAGAAATAAAGAAAAGCAGATTTTTTATATCTTATTTTTAAGATTTTATTTTAATTAATTTGAATTAATATAATTTTAATAAAATTTTATATACAAAATTAAAAAAATTTAAACTATATTGAACTATTTAATATTTAAACCAATCTTAATAAAAGTAGATTTGATAGTTGATAATTATGCTTTATCCACACCATAGACTTTCATAATTGGTATGAGAGTGGAGCCCACCCCACACCCAAAGATTTTACTTTATTTCAAATAAGTTATTTGTTTAATTATTATTATTATTATTCTTTCATTTTATTATACGTTAATAAGGATCTTTGTTTTTATGGTAAGTGTTTTTTCTGTTTTTATAATAAGTTTTTTATTTTTATTTTTATGGTTCATTTTATCTGTTCTTGTGGCACGATTTAACATACCCTAGCAACCGGTTGTTGCAGAGATTTGAATCGGTGACGTTAGTTTCTGATTATGATTTTATCGGTGGTCATTGATGGTTAGATCCCCACTCGGTTGATGGTTGTGTACCGATATAATCAGTCCTGGATAGCGGAACTTTCTACCTGATGGTTTAGATCGTTCACCACTCCTTATTCACCCATTATGTGTCTCGATTGGATAGAGAGTAGAGACAAGGAGATTTAGAAAGCTTCTGAATTTTGATGGTATGCTTATCTCCATAGAAAATATTTTATTTTTCTTTGTTTTGTTAGTTTTTCCGAATACATTATAATTATAATATTTTCTATGGATTTAATAAAAATTCAGTAACAATTATCAAAAAAATAAGAATTAAATTTAGAAAAAAATAAAAAAATAAAAAAATCGATTTCAATTATAATGTAAGATTTGATTTTTTTTTTGTTTAGAAATAATTATTTTTATTTTTAAGTCGCTAAAAAAACTTACAAATACTATATACGATATTTTCCCTAAAAATTTATATGGAGCCAATAAAATTTATTTTACTAAAATATTGCATATTAATCATCGAAATTTCAAAATTACCCCCGAATTATTACCAGCTTTCTATGTGGACAAATGACAATAATAACATACAAAGACATTATCAGCTGAGACATTGACTTTTTATGTAGTCTTAAATCGGAAATTACGTAGCAGACAAGTGAGCTGACTCGAGCTAAATCGGAAATTATGTGGTCTTAATATATAATATTTTATTTTATAAAATATTTTATAATTTATATTTGTATTCACAATTTTTTAATAATAATATTATTTTGACCTGATTTTTTTCTTAAGAAATTAATATATTTTCCTATTGATTCCTTTCATTTGATTGCAATTTGTACCAAGGAATCTGACTGTCGGAAAGGACAAGAAAATAGACAAACGAGTCTGGAAAATATTTTAGTTTGTGTCCATTCTCACAAATATTTCTATTTATTTATTGAATCAATCAGCCTAGATAAAACACGTGATCAAACATATAAATTGGAAACAAAGGTAATTGGCCGACGATTAGTTGGTAAAATTTTTATATATTTTAAATTTTACAAACGGATTAATAAACTATTATCTGTCTTAATTATTTTTAAATTATTAATCCTGCATGAGCTCCTACGCTTATATGAAATTTGCAACTACAAAACAATGGATAAAACATGTAGCAATAGTAATTGAAAAGTTAACAAAGAAAGGGTATTTACAACGGCGGTTCTTAGTAGAAAAGGTGGATTTTAATTTTTTTTTTTTAATTTTCTGAATTAATTTTATTTTTTTTTATTTTTTATGATTTGTACTCGTCATGAAATTTTAAGATTTTTATGATTTGTCTCACGCTAGAAAATATTTTAGTTTGTATCCATTCTCACAAATATCACAAATATTTCTAAAATTTTTATTTTTATTTTATTTGTGCTCACCTAATAATTAATGGTAGACTGAAACTCCCTATACAAAGCTGTACTATATTAGAGAAATTATATCATGGGTCAGTCTCACCACGTCATCCATGGGACCAACCAATAGAAACTGTCCACCTCATTATTTTTTAATTTTCCATGTGAAGATTCACTTAGGAAAAAATTATGACATGGAAAAATTAATAAAGTGGACAGTTTCTATTGGTTGGTCCCATGGACAGGTGGTGGGACTGACCCATGATATAATTTTTCATCTTAGAGAAATTATATCATGGGTCAGTCCCACCACGTCATCCATGGGACCAACCAATAGAAACTGTCCACCTCATTATTTTTTAATTTTCCATGTGAAGATTTACTTGGGAAAAAATTATGACATGAAAAAATTGATAAAGTGGACAGTTTCTATTGGTTGGTCCCATGGACAGGTGGTGGGACTGACCCATGATATAATTTTTCCTATACAAAGCTGTACTATCTTGCTTCCATTTATTGTACCTCTTCATATATAGAATGGAAAAGAACCGTTGGAATGTACCTCTCATCGGTCGTTAGGGGCGTAAACGAGTCGAGCTCGAGTTCGAGTAGTGTTAAGCTCGACTCGGTTTGTTAAGATTTTGAGTTAAATTCGAGTTTGAATAATTTTAAACGAGTCTGAAATATTTAAGTTCGGCTCGGTTCGGCTTGTTAAGAATTCGAGTTGAGTTTGAGTAATTTTAAATGAGTTTGAAATATCTGACTTGGCTCGGCTCGTTAAGAACTCGAGTCGAGTTTGAGTAATTTTAAATGAGTTTGAAATATCTGACTTGGCTCAGCTCATTAAGAACTCGAGTCGAGTTTGAGTAATTTTAAATAAGTTTGAAATATTTGACTTGGCTCGGCTCATTAAGAACTCGAGTCGAATTTGAGTAATTTTAAACGAGTCTGAAATATCTGAGTTCGGCTCGACTCGTTAAGAACTCGAGTCGAATTTTAGTAATTTTAAACGAGTCTGAAATATCTAAGTTCGGCTCGGCTCGGCTCATTAAGTACTCGAGTCGAGTTTGAGTAATTTTAAACGAGTCTGAAATATTTGAGTTTGGCTCGGCTCGTTAAGAACTCGAGTCGAGTTTGAGCTTTTTTCGAGCCTAATCGAGCCAAGTATTGATCGATCTTTAACCGTGCTAGACTTGAGTAACTCTTATCTCTCACGTCTGATTTAAAATCTAATGGAGAAAAAAACTTTGATATACAAGTTGTATAAACTCAAACTTGTTAATTTTAGGTTTTAATATCTTAATTTAGGGTTTAAGACTTATGTTTAAGATTTAGATTTTAGAGTTTTAAGTTTAGAAATTAAAATTTTAAATTATAAAAAAATAATAAATAGTATATTTATGTTTTTGAGTAGCTCGTGAGCTTTTCGAGTCAGTATCATGTAGCTCAAATCAAGTCGAATCCAATCAAGTCGAGTTTTGACCGAATCAAACTCGAGTAGCTCGCGATCTGTCTCGTTTCATTTATAACCTACCTCTCACCAAAGCTCGGAAATATAACCTACATCGTTATAAAAAATAGTGCCTTGGTTAATTGTAGTTATCTAAGAAATTAGTGTCACACCTGAAATGAAAGACAAAGAACATTAATCTCACGTCAAAACGAAAAATAAAAACCTTAAAATACATATAAACAGTAGTCTGCACATTCTATTAGACATATTATCGATACATGTTTTTCGGGATACACCGGAAAGAAGAGCTGAAGTCGGAAGCATATTTTGCTCAGACAACAAAATCTGGCCTATGGTATTATGAGATAATATTGAATTGATTTGCTACCTGAAGACTACGAAAATTTTCTTACCACAATAAGTTTTCCCGCATTGTCAGGCCTTTTAGCCAATCCAATAGCAGCAGCTCCGGAAGAAATGCCAACCTAAAGAGGAAAAACAAAACTCCATCCATTAGCAAAGCTGTCCGGTTTCGAAACACGGTATTGAATGTAAATTATAAGATCACCTTGGTTTCTCGTCTACTTGTTCCTCGGCAATGTTATTAGCTTCAAATTCATCTTCTGGTTTCTCGTCTACTTCTTCCTCTTCAACTACTAAAGAAGAAGCTCTTCTTGTTGCAGCAAAGGAGACATTTTTAACAGTCAACTTGGTTTTATCGTGCAATGAAGAGTTAAACGAAGCTTTGAAGGGTGGAAAACTGTGTAGTTTAGGTAGAGAAAGAAAGGGTTTTGTAGGAGGAAGATGAAGCATAACCAGGGGAGAAGGGAGTGCCATTTTTGTTGCTGTGTTTGGGGGTTTTCTGAGGTTTTAGATTGGTTCCCTGGTTTTGTTTATCTTCGCTTTCCGGAGAAATTATTACATGAATCCGTTTTATCATCTAAGATATTGTTCAAATAAATTAAAATACATAATATATTTTTTTATATCATATTCACATATAAACATCATTCAAATCATCTACTTTAATGTCTTTAATTTAGAAAAGAAAAAAATATTACCAAAGATTTTTTTATGTTGTTTTTCTCTTTATTGTTAAAATTTTTTAATTAATTTTTTTTCTAACCCTTAACCCTAAACCTTAACCCTAACCCTAAACTCTAACCCTAACATTAAACCCTAACCCTAACCCTAAACCCTAAACCTAAATACCCTAAACCACATAAACCCTAAATCATAACCTTAACCTTAAACTCAAACCCTAACCTTAAACCATAACCCTAACCATAATACTAACCCTAAACCCTAACTCTAACCCTAAACCTAAATAATAAACCCTAAACCCTAACCCTAACCCTAAACCCTAACTCTAACCCTAAACAACCTAAATAATAAACCCTAAACCACATAAACCCTAAACCATAACCATAATACTAACCCTAAACCCTAAACCTAAATAATAAACCCTAAACCACATAAACCCTAAACCCCGAATCCTTAATCCCTAACCCTAAACTCTAAACCCCAAATCTATAAAGAATAATTAGGAAAATTTTAAAGAACAAAGAGAAAGATGATACAAAAAATCTTTAGTAATATTTTTCCTTTTTTTAAATCAAAGACATTAAATTAAATAATTTGGACAATACTTATGTGTAAATATGATATAGAAAAAATATATTATGTTTCTTAATTTAATTAATTAGGGATCATATCTTAGATGGTATAACGAGTTCATATAATAATTTCTCTCGCTTTTAGATATATTGGGCTAAACTTTTGGATTACTTTAAATGTCATTAAATTGTTATTGTTATAAAATTTAGGATTACGTTTTAGAGTATTAGATACTAAAAAGTCATATGATTTTCGTCCCAAAACTATACAATAAACAAGGACGTGTTAAGTAAATATAAACCCTTGAATTTGACCGGCTTGAACAAAAAGAGCTCAATTTTGAAGCTACGTTAAAATTCATCTTTTATCATACTGTCATCTATATTTTTTATTAAAGAAATTTTAAAAAAATAAATTTTAAACTTTAACCATTATTTTTTATATCTAAAAAATACACTCAACTTTAATTCTCTAAACCCTAACCAAAACCCTTAATTTAAAACTCCAATTCTCCACCAGTCCCCTCGCCATAGGCTAGCAGTGGAGCTATCATAGTGTAAGCGATCTTCTTTTAGGCCTATGTGGGTCTAGGTGTGTGACGTTTGAGCCAAGTGAATGGCACAACGTCTCTCTAGGGTGTGTTCCTAGGGACAGTTTGGTGCCTGAATGCCCCTTATTGTGCTCGTGCTAGAACCATGGGGTTGCCTTCTAGCATTCGCTAGGCCCATAGGATTTTCTGTTGAACCGGTTATATTACCTGATGCTAATTATGATGATACTTCTGTGTTTGGTCCTTGATAAAAAACGTGTTGAAGATTGACTTATTTAGGATGTGTTCATTTTTATGTACTGTACGGCTTAATCACCTAATAGTGCGAGAGCTAACGTCCGTCACCTAAAGATACAAAGAATAAAACCGTGACAACACTAATTTAAAACGAAAGTATAAATTGAGAAATAAAAGATTTGCGCCCCTTAAAAGCATCCTCAAACACGAGGTTCTTTAATTTATTGTACCTCTGTCTTTCATGATTCTTATAAATTTCCATTTTTCTCTTGGCTGTTTCATCTTGCTCTGATGCCTGAAAATGTTATACAAAACTTGTTTTGATTTGTAAGAACAAACCCAGTGTTTGTTTTTCAATGTACTAAATATGTTTGGTAAAAAAGTTGTAGATTTTGCAACCATTTTAGGCTTTTCTCTCTAGTTCTTGCTATATATTACCGTAAAAATATTAATAAACTAGTGGGGGGTTAATTTTACTTGGTTTTGCTTCTGTTTGCTTCATTTTGATGTTGATTATTCATGATTCTAATTGTATCTTCCCGGGTTTTTTATAAAATATATGTGTTTAATCTGGTTTTCTGATTTATGGGTTTAAATTACACTGTTTCTCTGGGGTTTACTTAGTTTTCATGATCTTAAAACTGTTTGTTTTCTTTGTTTCTCAGTAGGCACCCGGAGGTTCTTTGGGCTCAGCGTTCTGATAAAGTATATCTCATGATTTCTTTGCCTGATGCCAAAGACATTTCTGTTAAATGTGAGCCTCAAGGGTTGTTTAGCTTCTCTGCCATGAGAGTGCAAGGAGAATCCGACTCTTCATTTATCTGATATGTATATGCCTGAAACCCCCCTGTTCTGCCCTATGACTTAAGTTATTCTGAGATTTATCTTATGTTTCTTCGACTCTTTATTTTTCTTGGAGTACCAAGTCTGAAATGTATTTGAACATGGATGCGAGGAGTATGACTGTCCAAGAGTCCTCCATTTCAAGTAACATAGGTTTTATCATATGGTCTTAATGTTGGAGTTATTACTTGTCTGTTCATAACACTCTTTTCTGTATCTACTATCTAATAGATGATTCTATTTCTGATGTATAACATTCATATTTAAGTTATGATTATATTGGACCTAACTGGAGCTTTCTGGTCCTTGGCAGCTGATTTGGCCTCTGATGACGATGATGACACGCTAATTGGTTCTTTGTTCCACTTATGGATGCATAATGCAGTTGAAATCCTTTGTAATTATTGATTAACCAATGATGTGAATTTATTTCATTTTGCAGTATGCTGCACGAGACGAAGAAAGTAGCAATGATGAAGGAATGCTGTGTGAGTTGAACAACTTGATTGCTTCCTGAAACTATTAAATTGCATTCTTAAGACATGTACTCTTCATAGAATACCATTTAAGGTTGTAGCATCCTTCTTCTCAGGTCGTACAGTGAAATAAGTTGCTTTAAGATCCACTGCTAGCCCTACAAATGTGAACATGTATTATGGCTGCATGTCTATTATGATCATTGCCAATCTTGTGAATGATATGATTTCTGTTCCTCTTGATTTGAATTTCAAAATATATGCAGAAGTTACAACTTTGGAAGTTAACTCGGTCTTAAGATATACTAGACTAGGTTACTACTTGGTCTCAACATGGTTCCCTATGATCTCTATATATCTACTAGATAAGCCTGCTGCAACCTCGCTTTATATTGACCTTCCCTGAGGGAATCTATTTGATTAAAAGGGTTAAGGCTGAATGACTTGCAACTGTTTTGATCACTTACATAGTTGCATATTTACGTGGTCTTGTTCTATGTTAATCCGACTCTTCGTTTTTCAGTATTCATGTTTGATGCATATCCAGATAAGGTATTAGGTTGTGACATATGAAGCAACCCTTCCCCCATATACATAGAAAAACTTTATAAAAAAATGAATGTACCTAACGTGAACATGTACTCGTATTTGACAATCACACTTGAGTCTGAATAACATAGGTCTGGTTTTGTTTTCATCTCTGCTAAGGTAATACCACCTGCATCAATAAATATGGGGTGCAGTTACTCTGCATTTAAGTCAAGCAACTGGGGGACTAAGTGCTTATGAAGATGGTGCTGTCATGATTCATGGTTTGTGTTTGATCGTTTCACATTTCTCGTTTATATTCGTACTAATTTTCTAATATGCACTGCAGAGCTTCCTGATTTGGAAAAGGCAAGAGGAACTAAGAAATGGAACATAATTTTCTATTCTTACAAGATGAAAAATGGAGGTACTAAGCTTTTCTTGGAGAGCTACCTAATTTCATGTAGTGGAATTATATAGCTTTGTGCTTAAAAGCGGGTTAGTTGAATATATTGTTGCACGGCTTTATTTATAGTTTTGAATCTTTCTCACAGAAGATAATATAACATAAGTGCATTTGTCACGGGCCATTACCTCTTCCTAAAAAATGTTTGATAGAATGTGCAGCGCCACTGTATATATATCTCAAGACTTTGCTTTTCCTTTGCGACGTGGGGCTAATGCTCCTTGCCTCTTTTCTGGCGTGACACATCCATCTAGCTTATTTTTATCATTTTTTCCTTTCTCCTAGTATAACCGTTTGATACCTAATCTATTAGCTAGCTGGTTTGAATTTAGGTACTACAGAAGCTCGTTATGATACGACTCTCTTAATCGAGCTTGTTTTATTTATAATCTCAATATTTAAATTTTGGACGCTAATGTCTCATTTTGCTAGATTAACTTCACTAGGCTTAAAGTTTTTTTTTTGATTTTAAAAACACTAATATTTTTCCATAAAATAATTACATAAACTAAATGGTTTTAGGATGTGAATTTGACTCAGATTATTGGTATGTAAAAATAAAATTAATTATTACATTTATTAACAATGAACAAGCTTAAATCTTGGGATACTATTGTTGATGAAAAATCCGAACCCCAAACATAAAAGATAAAAAATATATAAATACTTGTCTGTTGTGAGAGTTGAGTGTATAAAACTTCAAAATCATCTGGTCTGGAAGTTGAGTGTCTTTATGCAGTAGGCAAACATGAAGGCAAAGAATGCAGCAAAACCGACCAAAACTCCGGCAATCGGTCCCATGAAGTTCGACTCATAGCCGTATTGATCTTTAATGTACGATTTAACGGAGGGGTCTGGTACGATGCCTGGTGCTTTTATAGTGTCTTCAATATCTCCATATTGGGACAGGATGAGTCCGTACACTGTCCATGCCAATGGACAAATCCAGTAATACCAGATCCACCACTTGGGAATTTTCTGTTTTTTTTTTTTCAATAAATAATGAATTTGTATCAGCTTTGATCATGGTTCAAAGTTCAAACTCAATGATTGCTTGTGAAGGAAGTAAACGTACCGGTCTTGGAATGAAGAAGCCGGAGAAAAGGTTAAAGATAGCGTAGAATGCGGCGGCGAATACAGCTGCTATTTGGTGGTTTGGTGTGATCGAGACTGTCATCATTCCGTAGTAAGTGAAGTAAAGGAAGGAGAAGAAGTTGACAAAGAAAAACCAGAAGAACTTTGCTGCAGTCCATTCAAATCCCACCATAGCATACACTATAAGCGTATAATATGATGTTTGGAACAATACGTATGGCACTTCACATAAAACCTGCAATTAAACAGTTTAGCTAGTTAATTTCGAGTTTAAACAATTAAGTCACTGAAATTTTATTTTATCTACAATTAGATCCCTAAATTTTATTTTTTTACAATTAAGCCCCTAAAATTCAAATTTTTTAATGATTCGGATCAAGTCGGGTCGGATTTTAAAGCTTGAAAATCGGATCGGGTCGAGTGGAGGATATGTTTTTCGGGTCAGGTGCGGGTGAGCCAAAAATCCGACCCGACCCAACCAGTACCCATCTCTAGACCCGTATCACACACCTAATTTTGATGGATGGGTCTTTCAACAAAGATTTTTTAGGGACTGAAATATCCTCCACTCGACCCGATCCGATTTTCAAGCTTTAAAATCCGACCCGACTTGATCCGAATCATTAAAAAATTTGAATTTTAGGGGCTTAATTGTAAAAAAATAAAATTTAGGGATCTAATTGTAGATAAAATAAAATTTCAGTGACTTAATTGTACAAAATATATATAAAAAGGGATCATTATTGCAAATATCAATAAAATATATATGAAAAATTGCAATATTAGTCTCGGGTCGGATTTTTTTACCCTAAACCGACCCGACCCGAAATCAATCTTAAAAAAAACTCGACCCCGAATTTTCTTAAAAAAAATCCGACCCGTTCGAACCGGATTAGATCAAAACCCGTCGAATTTGGATTACATGCTCATCTCTATACGTGTCGTTTCGTATTAGTCAATACGAGATTCTGAAAACAGGGAAAACAATAAAAAAATATTTTTTTTATATATTATGAAATTACTTATTGCATCGCGGCAGAACCTTCCTTTTTACATTAAATTAATGACTTAGAACGCATTTGAAGACCATTTTGAATATTCAATCATTTTTAGAAACATTTTCTTATTCATGACGTAATACAAAATTATAATATACAAAATATTTCTACACATGATTAAAAAACATTTGAAAGGGAAATTGAAATTAACTAATAAAACAAAATAAAACTTTGAATTTTATATATGATTTTGAAAAAATAAAAATAAAAATTATATATCTTTTATAAAAATCTATTTTTATCGTCTAAAATTTATAAGTACGATTTCTGACATAAAATCATACATTCGTGATTATCTATCTCTTTTTTTGATCAAGTTTGTAATCATCCTCACAACCTCATAGGTGTTTCAGATCATTCATGATTGTTAATATCGATTTTGGGCGACATCAAACAAGAAAATGAAGATGATGGTTAAAGAAAAGTTTAGGAACAATAATGGGTGGTTCATCGGTCGTGAGATGAACCGAGAACCACAAAGAACTATAGTTGATTGTTGAATCAGACAGTTCACACCTAATTGACTTGAGGTCGAGAGCCGTAAATATTATAGCGTTGGTGCCATGTGAAAGAGGAAAGAATGAGAAAGTGGTCCGTGTAGAATATGTGTGATAGTCCTATGAAGAGTCGTGAAATCATCTCATTTCTCTCTGATTTTAGGTGTATTTAAATAAGAGAACGACATACACATATAATATTTTTTTCAGATTTTATAAAAAATATTAAAATAAAAAACGTCATAAACAGGTAACATCGTTCTTTCAAATCTTCATTTACAGATTATAATTTTATCTATATTATAATTTTTAATTTAAATTTTAAAATAAACTTTAAACTTTTATTTTCTTAAATAAAAACTCCAAATAAATTATATATTCAACGATGGCCATTTCTTGTTGATGACGTCATGTAAATTAGAATATATAAAATATTTCCGCACGTGATTCAAACACCCTTGACATTGTTATTATTCTCGTTGAACAGAACAGTTAATTAAAGTAGAAGCCGTTATCCAACTGTTTTATTTAATCACGTTTTCAATATGTGATATTCCTACGTGTACTCATCCTCGTAACTTCGTAGGCTTTTCCCATCATTATATTATTTGCGAATATTATGGAAGAAAATCCAAACACAAAAAAGGCTGAAATCAGCAATATGACACGTGACGAAAAATCGAAAATAGGGTTTATAACGTTTAAAAAATTTCGAGTTATGACTTTTATTTTAAAAATTTTCAGACGAATATAAATCATAAAAATTATAAATTTAAAAATTAATTTAAAAATATTTAAAAAATTAAAATTAAATATATAAATTTTAAAAGATTTATCCGCTGTCGTAGATAGAGGGTATATCATTATTATTTAATTTTGGTTGATAAATATAATTATTTTAGCATGCTAATTTAAATTGAAAACGTGATCCAAAATGAGAATTGAATAATGGGTTGTTATTTTTTTAATTAATTTATAGAAAAATTGAAGGATGGAAATAAATTAAAAAATTAGGGGAAATGTTTGTTGAAATAGGGATTTATTTGAGGCTTATTGAATAATAAGAACAACAAGAATTAAAATAATAATAATAATAAGATTATTTAAATAATCATTATAATTCTAACACAGCATTGACTTTCAAACTTATACACGCTTCCTTTGCCTGTATAAATATTCTCATCCATTTCCACACTCCAAACAGGAGACAAAATTACAGACATTTTAACAACAAGTCTGAAACTTTGTAATAAATTCTGATTTCTTCATTTGCTGCTTCTAATTTCTCCTGTTTCCTGTTGGTGTTGAAAACAATCCAGGATTCCAAGTCCAGGAAAAAAGACATGGATGGTTTAGAAAGAGCTCGAAATCCCAGCAAAAGAATAGGGATTAGCAGCATAGCAAGGAGTATAAGCACAGGTAGCTGGAGTATGGAAGATGTTTTCTCAGCTTCCAAACATTCAAGACAAAGTGGTAGAGGGGATGAAGACGAAGAAGCTTTAAAATGGGCTGCCATAGAGAGGTTACCTACATATGATCGGCTTAGAACCAGCATCTTGCAGTCGTTTGTCGACCACGAAATCGTAGGAAAGAAGGTGGAACATCGAGCAGTCGATGTTACAAAGCTGGACATGAGTGACAGACAAAAACTCATGGATACGCTCTTTAAGGTTGCAGAGGAAGATAATGAAAAGTACTTGAACAAGTTCAGAAACAGGATTGAGAGGTATGCTTACAATCTTTTTCGGATACGATAGTCATATTCGAGTTCGAGTAACATAATGAAACATCAATTCTCTTAAGTAATTGTCACTTTGTTTCGGTTGATCACAGGGTTGGTATCAAACTACCAACAGTAGAGGTGAGGTTTGAGCACTTGAACATTGAAGCCAATTGCTACATTGGCAGCAGAGCTCTTCCGTCTCTTTCGAACGTTGCTAGAAATATTGCAGAATCGGCTCTCGGCATGATCAGAATCAAACTTACAAAGACAACAAATCTCACCATTCTTAAAGATGTCTCTGGGATGGTTAAACCATCAAGGTACATAATAATCCACCTTTCCATGACACTCTTCACAATATTCGAAATTCGTGCAATATATTCGTATCTCGCATCCAAGGACTACTCATTGAATCTGTGATTTATAGGATGACACTCTTACTGGGGCCTCCCTCTTCTGGGAAGACGACCCTTTTGCTGGCACTGGCGGGCAAGTTGGATGAAAGCTTAAGGGTTAAAGGACAAGTAAAATACAATGGATACAGACTGGATGAATTTGTTCCTAAGAAAACATCTGCATATATCAGTCAAAACGATCTTCATGTTGGAGAAATGACAGTCCAAGAAACCTTAGATTTTTCAGCAAGATGTCAGGGTGTCGGGACTCGATACGGTAATAATTATACCAAAAAGATATCATTAATTATATGCTATAGTTAATATGATTTTAATTGGAACTTTTGAAATGCTCTTCTTTTTAAAGATCTTTTGAGAGAGCTTGCCAGAAGGGAGAAGGAAGCAGGAATTTTCCCAGAAGCTGATGTTGACCTTTTCATGAAGGTATAAGTTTAAAAAATCTTTGATTATTCCATGTGTTAAATATTCTATTATTTTTCTTTTTTTAACATTTTATTCATTTTTTCCAGGCTACTGCCATGGAAGGAGTTGAAAGCAGCCTCATCACTGATTACACTCTCAAAGTAAGATAATTAAAATCATTCCAAACTTCCTCTTCATTCTTAAAATCTTTGTTAAATATTCTAAAGTTATATTCTTTGTTTTGTATTGAATTGGTCAGATTTTAGGTCTAGACATATGCAAGGATACCATCGTCGGAGATGAGATGCACCGGGGAGTTTCTGGTGGACAAAAGAAGAGAGTCACAACAGGTTGATTATTTCTTAATCCCCACGGTACCTTCTTTTGACATTCATCTTCATATAATGATGTAAGAATTTGATTAAATATAGGGGAAATGATTGTTGGTCCAACCAAGACACTTTTCATGGATGAAATATCCACGGGTCTCGATAGTTCCACAACATACCAGATAGTGAAGTGTTTGCAGCAGATTGTGCACTTAACCGAGGCTACAATATTCATGTCCCTGCTCCAACCAGCTCCGGAGACATTCGATTTGTTCGATGACATCATCCTCTTGTCTGAAGGTCAAATTGTTTATCAGGGTCCACGGGAGCACATTGTTGAGTTCTTTGAGACTTGTGGCTTCAAATGTCCTGAAAGGAAAGGCACTGCTGACTTCTTACAAGAGGTGACATGAAAATCGAAAATGTCGACTGCAGTTTCCAACTCTTCTTTTCTTCTTTAAGTAGCTGACTATCCGTGTCTGACGCATATCATTGGTGAAATGGTTGCAGGTTACTTCAAAGAAGGATCAAGAACAATACTGGGCAGATAGAAACAAGCCATACAGATACATTCCTGTGAGTGAATTTGCAAGCAGGTTCAAGAGCTTCCATGTTGGAATGAAGCTCCATAATGAGCTCTCGGTGCCTTTCGACAAGTCGAGAGGACACAAAGCAGCATTGGCTTTCAAAAAGTACTCAGTCTCTAGAATGGAACTTCTTAAGGCCTGTTGGGACAAAGAATGGTTATTGATCAAGAGGAATTCGTTCATTTATGTGTTCAAGACTGTTCAAATTATCATCATGGCAGTCATCGCTTCAACAGTGTTTTTGCGGACTGAATTCAACACTAGGAACGAGCAAGATGGTTCAATATATGTTGGTGCACTCCTTTTTGGAATGGTCATAAACATGTTTAATGGTTTCTCCGAGCTCTCCATGATGATCAACAGGCTTCCGGTGTTCTACAAACAAAGGGATCTTCTATTCCACCCTGCCTGGACTTTCACTTTGCCCAGTTTCTTGCTCAAGGTTCCGATATCGATTCTCGAATCTGTTGTTTGGATGGCTGTAACATATTACACTATCGGATTTGCACCAGAGGCCACCAGGTAAAGCGAATTAAAGCATTTTTTTCACATGTTATTGTACTAATCCATATTGTCGTTTTACTTGAGCAACAAGTTAACACCATTCAAATCTATTATCAGGTTTTTCAAGCAGTTTCTACTGGTGTTTTTGACGCAACAAATGGCAGCAGGGCTCTTCAGGCTCATCGCCGGATTATGCAGAACAATGGTCATAGCCAACACTGGAGGGGCTCTTACTCTTCTCCTTGTGTTCTTGTTGGGAGGCTTCATTGTTCCTAAACGTAAGCATAAATAGATACAAAAAGTAAGATTATCACACTTCTCCCTAATCGTTGAAGTTAACTAACTTGGTGTGTTTTATATTGATAGGTGAAATTCCGAATTGGTGGGAATGGGCTTACTGGGTTTCACCCTTGAGTTATGGATACAATGCCTTCACTGTGAATGAAATATTCGCACCGAGGTGGATGAACAAACTGGTATGTTATTTAGCTTTCTTGTTCAGTAAGATTTCGGTTGTTCTTAGATTATGAAAAGACATACGATTTCATATAAATGAAGGTTAGTTACAAGCCGAAACTTTGTCTACAATGCAGGCTTCAGACAATGTCACACAGTTGGGGGTACAACTGCTTAGGAACTATGACGTTCCGAATGATGAAAACTGGTATTGGATTGGAGCAGGTGCTCTTTTCGGGTTCACTGTGCTCTTTAACGTTCTCTTCACCTTCGCTCTCACATACCTAAACCGTAAGTTTCATTGTTCCATTGGTCTAATGTGATCTTCTAGCATATGAGTATCTTCCGTTAGGTAGCTAATCTTCTGCAATTTCTTGGTTGGTGTATAATAGCCCTTGGAAAGCCACAAGCTGTAATTTCTGAGGAAACAGCAGAAGAACTAGAGGCTAACTTTGAAGGTACTGAGGGAGAACCAAGGTTAAGGAGACCTAAATCGAGCAAAGATTCATTCCCACGATCACTCTCTACTGCTGATTCACTTAATTCAAGTAAGAAACTTAACATATTGGTTGGCTTCTATAAACTTTCCACTTTTGACCATCAAAAAATTAATAGATGTTTGTATTAAATGAAATCTTTTAGAAGAAATAGAAGTCCAAAGAATGAGCAGTCGGACCGATACCAACGGAATGTGCCGGAATGATTCTTCACTTGATGCAGCTGTTGGTGTTTCTCCCAAGAGAGGAATGGTTCTTCCTTTCACTCCTCTTGCAATGTCTTTCGACACCGTCAATTACTATGTAGATATGCCACCGGTAAGATCCTCTTACCACTCTTTACAACTCACAATTTGGCACAAACCTTATAGTTGTTGCCATAGAGCATTGTTTGAAAATCATGTGTTTAAACAGGAAATGAAAGCACAAGGAGTTGCAGAAGACAGATTACAGCTACTTCGAGGAGTAACCAGTGCGTTTAGGCCAGGAGTGTTGACTGCACTGATGGGAGTCAGTGGAGCCGGAAAGACAACATTGATGGATGTTTTGGCAGGTAGAAAAACCGGTGGATATATCGAGGGTGATATAAGAATATCTGGTTTCCCAAAGGTGCAAGAGACCTTTGCTAGAATTTCTGGATACTGCGAACAAACTGATATTCACTCACCTCAAGTTACTGTCAAAGAGTCCTTGATTTACTCTGCTTTCTTACGGCTACCGAAAGAAGTCAAAAATGAGGAAAAGTTGGTAAGAAGAACCCTTGTCTGTGTTATTTTCAATGACATAAAAGCAAGACATTAGTTATTTATTTCAGGGTCTAAACAGTATTTGATGTTCTGCTTAGGTTTTTGTGGATGAAGTGATGGAACTGGTTGAGCTCGACAACCTTAAAGATGCTATAGTAGGGCTGCCTGGAGTCACAGGGTTGTCAACCGAACAAAGAAAAAGGTTAACAATTGCAGTAGAACTTGTTGCTAATCCGTCAATCATTTTCATGGATGAACCAACATCTGGCCTGGATGCGAGGGCAGCGGCCATTGTCATGAGGACTGTTCGAAACACGGTGGATACCGGACGAACAGTTGTCTGCACTATTCATCAACCTAGTATCGATATCTTTGAAGCCTTTGATGAATTACTACTGATGAAAAGAGGAGGTCAAGTGATTTATTCTGGTCCTCTAGGACGAAATTCTCATAAGATTATCCAATATTTCGAGGTATGTAACTATTACAAGAATTTTCATTTCTATTTCAGTAACTCAAAGAGGCAAAATAGAAATCATCTTCATTTCATTCTTCTCTTGTTCGCCATTGCAGTCAATCCCTGGAGTTCCCAAAATTAAAGAGAAGTACAATCCAGCTACATGGATGCTAGAAGTGAGCTCGGTAGCAGCTGAAGTTCGACTTGGAATCGACTTTGCCGAACACTATAAATCTTCATCCTTATATCAGTAAGCCCAGACATAAAGAATTTCGATTGTGTACAATTCACTTATTTTTGTTGCCTTGAGCTTATATATATAAATGTATGTAAACAGGAGAAACAAGGCCTTAGTAACGGAGTTGAGCACTCCGCCTGCAGGAGCTAAGGACCTTTATTTTGCCTCTCAGTACTCGCAATCCGCATGGGGTCAATTCAAATCATGCCTTTGGAAACAATGGTGGACTTATTGGAGAAGTCCAGACTATAACCTTGTTAGATACTTCTTCACTTTAGTCTCGGCCCTCATGATCGGAACTATATTTTGGCAGGTCGGCACTAAAAGGTCAGTATCGATTTCCAGCTTACAAACCTCAGGTTTTTTCCCTTTTTTTCATGTCTGCAACATTATCCAATGTTTGACAAAAGGCTTACAAACTGTTTCCATGTTTCTCTCCTTGTTCCATGATTCAGGGAGACCACAACAGATCTTACAATGATAATTGGGGCAATGTATGCTGCAGTCTTGTTCGTTGGAATTGCCAACTGCTCAACAGTACAACCGCTTGTAGCCACCGAAAGAACGGTGTTTTATCGCGAACGAGCAGCCGGGATGTATTCTGCGCTACCATATGCCCTGGCACAGGTGTGTGAAAACAGGTTTATTGCATTCAGTGATTACATTCCATTCTTTAATCTCGAAATTAACTAGCTAAACTTCTTAATTGCAGGTTTTATGTGAAGTGCCATACGTATTGTTCCAAACATCATATTATACGCTTATAGTGTATGCTATGGTGGGATTCGAATGGACTGCAGCAAAGTTCTTCTGGTTTTTCTTTGTAAACTTCTTCTCCTTCCTTTACTTCACTTACTACGGAATGATGACAGTCTCGATCACACCAAACCACCAAATAGCAGCTGTATTCGCCGCCGCATTCTACGCTATCTTTAACCTTTTCTCTGGCTTTTTCATTCCAAGACCAGTAAGTTTACTTCCTTCACAAGCAATCATTGAGTTTGAACTTTGAACCATGATCAAAGCTGATACAAATTCATTATTTGTTGAAAAAATCAGAAAATTCCCAAGTGGTGGATTTGGTATTACTGGATTTGTCCATTGGCATGGACAGTGTACGGACTCATCCTGTCCCAATATGGAGATATTGAAGACACTATAAAAGCACCAGGCATCGTACCAGACCCCTCCGTTAAATCGTACATTAAAGATCAATACGGCTACGAGTCGAACTTCATGGGACCGATTGCCGGAGTTTTGGTCGGTTTTGCTGCATTCTTTGCCTTCATGTTTGCCTACTGCATAAAGACACTCAACTTCCAGACCAGATGATTTTGAAGTTTTATACACTCAACTCCCACAACAGACAAGTATTTATATATATTTTTTTTATCTTTTATGTTTGGGGTTCGG
The DNA here is from genome assembly GCA_035048815.1 of Abelmoschus esculentus. Lineage (NCBI taxonomy): Eukaryota > Viridiplantae > Streptophyta > Magnoliopsida > Malvales > Malvaceae > Abelmoschus > Abelmoschus esculentus. Next base: position 25,592,336 of record JAUCBN010000001.1, read on the forward strand.
ATTTTTCATCAACAATGGTATCCCAAGATTTAAGCTTGTTCATTGTTAATAAATGTAATAATTAATTTTATTTTTACATACCAATAATCTGAGTCAAATTCACATCCTAAAACCATTTAGTTTATGTAATTATTTTATGGAAAAATATTAATATTTTTAAAATTAAAAATTTTTAATGAATACTAACGTTTAAAGTTTAAATCTTGACATTATAAATAAAACTAACTTAATTAAAATTCTTATCACAACGAATCTTTATAGTACCTAAATCCGAACAAGTTAACTAATAGATTCAAGAAAAACGAAAGCAAGTATATGCTCTATAAATAGGTAGGCTCCAACTTCTGAAATTGTGCCGCTTCTTCCTCTCTGCCATTCCCTCTCTCTTTTATCTCTAATTCGGTTCCTCTCTCCGGTTCCTCCTCCGTTCACTACGGTGCAGTTCTCCTCCTTTCATTTCTCTCATTCACTCATTAGTATTATGTCCCTTGATTCAAACTATTCTATCACTTCTTTTTCAAAGCTCCTATTCATGTTTCCTGTCTGGATCTTCTTTAAAATGATTTAAATTTCTCTCAAAGTTTTAAAATTCTCCTTCCTCTGTCTAAAGTTTGCTTTTTTAATTTTTTTATTAAGATTTACTGGTATGTGTCTGCATTTCTACTTTTCCTGGTGATTTTCTTTCTGGGTTTTCCTCTATATGATTTGAACCTCTCATTGTTTCAAGTGGATTATTCAATTACATTACAAAAAATTTACCTTTATTATTGAGATATTTCTTTAAGTGTAGTATTTCAACTAGACTTGTTGATTTTCTTTATGGGGTTTTAATACTGAAGTGTAGTAGAAAATGTAAGCTTTGATCAGCTCTGTTGGTTATTTGTCCAACCTTTTTTTTAATTTGATTTTCTGTCTCGGTATTTATTACTAATATTCTAGTTTTAACTTGGATTTTTGTCGGTATTTATTGAAGAATCATTGTTTTCTTAGTGTGGTCTATTGGTTAGCATTAGCATTTGATCATGTTCTTTTTTTCTTATCTTTTTATTTTGTCTTTATGAAATCAATTTAATTGATCCAATCTCAGTCCATATTGAATTGCACATGTGTCGTGGATCTTAGCTTTGATTTCAGATTTTCAATGATTTCTGTTTAGGAGTATAGGATACTTAAAGTTGTTATCCTTAATGCATGGTTTTATATCATAAACCTGATCTTTGTCTGTTCTTTTATATTTGGTTTAGAAAATGGCTTCTCACATTGTCGGATATCCCCGCATGGGACCCAAGAGAGAGCTTAAATTTGCTTTGGAATCTTTCTGGGACAAGAAGAGCAGTGCTGAGGATTTGAAAAAAGTTGCAGCTGATCTCAGGTCATCCATCTGGAAGCAGATGTCTGCTGTTGGAATCAAGTACATCCCCAGCAATACTTTCTCTTACTATGATCAGGTGCTTGATACAACATCGATGCTTGGAGCTGTTCCACCCAGATATGGCTGGAGTGGTGGTGAGATCGGATTTGACACTTACTTCTCCATGGCTAGAGGGAATGCCTCTGTACCTGCCATGGAAATGACCAAGTGGTTCGACACCAATTAGTAAGTTGTCATTCTTGGTGGCACTTTGTTAGTTTTGTTGTTCTTGTGAGTTTTATTATACTGATGTTTTTGTTGTGTTGTGTTATGTGCAATGGCCTTGTTTCAGCCACTTCATTGTTCCTGAACTTGGACCTGATGTTAAATTCTCTTATGCATCTCACAAGGCAGTGGATGAGTTCAAGGAAGCTAAGGCGGTATGTTCTTGAGCTTAGTTTATATGAATGAGATAGCTTCAAGGCTTTAGATAACTGTTAGCTGGCCTGGGTCAAGGTTCTGGAATGGTTTGTTGTTTGACGTTCTGTTGTCTTCGATTTTGTATGATAGTTTTTAGCTCTCTAGAATTCTACTTTCATATGATCCACTTATTGAGAATTTCCTGAGTGAGACTCGGAATACTCATCAGACCAACTTGATTATTGTGCCCCACTTGTATCCCAGTTTTCAAGCTGCTTATGTGATGCTGGTTTTCTGTCCCACATGCAGCTTGGAGTCAACACCGTCCCTGTCCTTATTGGCCCTGTCTCATACTTGTTGCTGTCTAAACCCGCAAAGGGTGTTGAGAAGACCTTTTCTCTTCTGTCTCTCCTCCCAAAAATACTCCCCGTCTACAAGTAAGAGTTGGTTCTCATTTTGTCTTCTAGTTATTTTTGCTTATATAAGTACTTCAATTTGCTATTATGACATTGAATATCTCTTCAGGGAAGTTATATCCGAGCTTAAGGCTGCTGGTGCTTCCTGGATTCAGTTTGATGAACCCACCCTTGTCTGGGATCTTGACTCTCACAAATTGGAAGCATTTACTATTGCTTATGCTGATCTGGAATCAACTCTTTCTGGCTTGAATGTTCTGATTGAAACTTACTTTGCTGATCTTACTCCTGAGGCATACAAGACCCTCACTGGGTTGGAGGGTGTCACTGCTTATGGTTTGGATTTGGTTCGCGGAACGCAGACTATTGAATTGGTCAAGAAGGATTTCCCTAAGGGCAAACACCTCTTTGCTGGAGTTGTCGACGGAAGGAACATTTGGGCAAATGATCTCGCTTCTTCTCTTAGCACCTTGCAGGCGCTTGAGGCTGTTGTCAGCAAAGGTATTCAACTTTCTTTTGCTTTTTATGGCCTGTGCATGGAGCGTAGTGAACTTTTGGTATTATTATAGATTAATATCTGTGAATTAATTTTCCAATTCACAGACAACCTAGTGGTGTCCACCTCCTGCTCGCTTCTTCACACTGCCGTTGATTTAGTAAATGAAACTAAGCTTGATGATGAAATCAAATCCTGGCTTGCATTCGCTGCCCAGAAAGTTGTTGAAGTCAATGCACTTGCCAAGGCATTGGCTGGTCAAAAGGATGAGGTGCATCTCCTTAATTTGCTAGTTTTCTAAGAACTCTCGATGGTACTTAAGCCGCCAGGCTTGGTATTTGTTTTTTGTTGTTTGGTACTTTCTCGATTCACTCACAAGTTATTCATCTACTTTTAGGCCTTTTTCTCTTCCAATGCTGCTGCTCAGGCTTCGAGGAAGTCCTCCCCAAGAGTAACCAATGAGGCTGTTCAAAAGGCAGTAAGTGTTTTGATAAAACTAATAATTCCTACGTCTTCCAAGTGATTGCTCTGGAGTACTATCTTTGGCCATGAAACTCTTTCTTTGCTTATAGTGTTCTACGGTGCTTGCATTTTCAGGCTGCTGCTTTGAAGGGCTCCGATCACCGTCGTGCAACAAATGTTAGTGCTAGGCTCGATGCACAGCAGAAAAAGCTTATCCTACCAATCCTCCCTACCACGACCATTGGATCCTTCCCTCAAACTGTGGAACTCAGGAAAGTTCGTCGTGAATTCAAAGCTAACAAGTGAGTTAATCCGGAAAATTTCCCTGATACCATTCTTATAAAATGTTAACGTGACCATTCTTACAACTAGTGCTCTCATCCCTTTCAGGATCTCAGAGGACGATTATGTTAAAGCCATGAAGGAGGAAATTAAGAAGGTTGTTGACCTTCAAGAAGAACTCGACATTGATGTCCTAGTTCATGGAGAGCCCGAGGTAAGTATTTCTTTTTTTGTTTTGCCCTTTTGCGGTAAGCGGGGAGTGGGGAGATACATTTTTGGGTTAGTTGTTGGTTAGTGTCCTAACTATTGCCATGGTGTAGAGAAACGATATGGTTGAGTATTTTGGCGAGCAGCTGTCTGGTTTTGCTTTCACTGTTAACGGGTGGGTGCAATCTTATGGATCTCGTTGTGTCAAGCCACCGATCATCTATGGCGATGTTAGCCGCCCCAAGCCAATGACTGTTTTCTGGTCATCTGCGGCCCAAAGTATGACTAAACGCCCAATGAAGGGAATGCTTACTGGTCCTGTTACCATCCTCAACTGGTCCTTTGTCAGAAATGATCAGCCCAGGTATGCATGACATGAGAAATCCAAATTGGGGGAAATGATAATAAGTGTCGTGTTTCGACCTGCATTTGTTTCACTTTGCAGTACAATTATCGTTCAACTACGATTGTCAATTTTTCAGATTCGAAACTTGCTACCAGATTGCCTTGGCCATCAAGGATGAAGTTGAGGATCTCGAGAAGGCCAGTATCAACGTTATCCAAATCGATGAGGCTGCTTTGAGAGAGGGGTTGCCACTTAGGAAGTCCGAGCACGCCTTCTACTTGAAATGGGCGGTCCACTCCTTTAGGATCACCAACTGTGGTGTCAAGGATACCACCCAGGTTCGTATATAAATTCACTCAATTATTCATGATCTCCCTGTGATTGCTGAATTCTCAAAGAAAAAACAGATCCACACTCACATGTGCTACTCCAACTTCAACGATATCATCCACTCAATTATCGACATGGATGCCGATGTCATCACCATCGAGAATTCGCGTTCAGATGAGAAGCTCCTATCAGTATTCCGCGAAGGAGTGAAGTATGGTGCTGGAATCGGCCCTGGCGTCTATGATATCCACTCTCCTAGAATACCATCAACAGAAGAGATCGCCGACAGAATTAACAAGATGCTGGCAGTGCTCGAGACCAACATCTTGTGGGTTAACCCCGACTGTGGGCTGAAAACTCGCAAGTACGACGAGGTGAAACCAGCACTGAACAACATGGTTGCCGCCGCCAAGCAGCTCCGCACCAAACTTGGCAGTGCCAAGTAAGAAGAAGCAAACTGAAGTTTTATTTCATAATAATCATATCAATAACTGTGATTTCTTGATGAAATTTTTGTTCCACCTAGGCCAAGATTTTCATTAGTTTCAAGTGTTTGGAAAGTTGCAGGAATTATTCGAATTAATGTATCATATTTCACAACTCAAACTTTACTTGAAATTTTTTCGATTCGATTCGAGTTTATGAAATTTAAGTCGACTCGAGCTTTAAACAACAAGTCACTTCTCAGAAACCGTAGCATTCTGCATAATATTTACATGCAACTAAGCCAGCACAAACCCCTAACATGAAACCAAATGCTGCAATATTTCCCTTTGAATATGAATATCCAACAGCAGAAACGATCTTTACTTTCATATCTTCAGTTGATTCTTGGAAAATCTTTCTAAATTCCGGTTTCGACATCGAAATTTCGAGTTTATCACCTTTCTTGGGCAACTCTAGATTGAGATTTCCATTGGAAAATAATGCACGAATTTGTTCTACATTGTAATAATCATCTGGAATCTCAATGTTCTTTTGAAGGCGTCTGGGAAATTCTGCAGTGATGGACAGTACATATTTGTGTTCTTCAACTTTCTTGAGCCGGACTTTTACGTCTTCAGTTTTGAACCCTAGGAATCATAGAGAAGAAATAATTAGAAATAGCATCAAAAACATAAGGATGATAACAGGAGGGGATAGGTTTTTGGTCGCTCGATCCAGACCCGAAAATTAAATCTTTCATCTGATTCGATCCGATTTTAATATATTTTATTTTTGATCCAATTTGACCTGACATAATAAAAATAATAACTCAACCTTGATCCAATTTTGATATTTTAATAAAAAACCCGATTCGATCCAAAAAATAATAATAAAAAAAAGAATCTTGACCGAACTTTCTTCTCTCAATAATCCGACCCGAACCCAATTTTTTAAATTAAAAATCTACTCCTATCAAATCGGATCAAGTCGAACCCCACTAATTTTAAGTCAAATTATCGTCCCTACAAAAACACAAGCTAAACAAGGGATGGAAAAGTACCCAAAACATCAGAGAATAATTGATTGATATACTAACCGCGAAAACTTTTAGTTTTTATAAGTGCTTTCATTTTAGGGTTTATGAACTCCGTTTAGAACTAGAGTTTAACGGTAAAATCTATTGTTTTCGATTTAGTTACTGTGAATAAAATTTAGAGTTTATAGGTTAAAACTTTCCTCGACGTATAACCCTAATTTTTAAATGATAAATTTTATCCGTAACCCTTAAATTTCAAACTCACACCCCTAAACCCATAACTAATACGATTTTTTTTTAATTTTCACCGCTGATATATTAGAAGTATATTTAATATTAAATATAACACTAAATAATTTAATTTAAAAAACAATGAGAGTAACAAAATACACTACCATCAAGCTCGATATTAATTGCATCATAATCTTTTTCTTTCTTCCACATGCAACATGGTTCAAAATAATTTTCCTTCACTGTTTCCATGGCTGTTTTTCTTTTTTTTTCCACCAAATAAAATTAGATTTAAAAAATAAAAAATAGTATATATTTAAGTTTATATAGAGAAATCAAGTCCTTGCAATTTTTACTTGATTGTTGAGTAGAATTGGTATAAATTGTTTCTTAGGGGTTTCCTCTCAGAATAGAATCACATTCCAGATTCTTGGGGGTGTTGTAAGTTGTAACCACAAAGTTGATTTTAGATTCTAACTTCATTTGTTCATCAATAGGGTTCTCGTGGTTATGGGTGAACAAAACTCGATTTGACTCGAAAAAATCGAATAACTCGATTTGACTCGAGGCAAAAATACTCGACCCGTTTTGATTCGACTTGAAATTTTATAGACTCGACTTGAAAAAATTTCAAATAAAATTTGAATTGTAAAATGGAAATTCGAATAACTCAAATTTTTTAGTAATTAAAGGATTTATTTTTAAGTTTAAGATGAGTCTCTCAACTTTTTATGATATATATACATTGATATATAAAAATATAAAGAAATATTACTATATATGAATCTTGTATGATTAGAGAAAGTCGTTTAAATTGGAATCAAGTTGTACTATAACATGATAAATAATTATAATTAAATATTTATAGGAATTCCAAAACTCAACTCGATTCGAATTTTTTAAATTTGACTCCAAAAATTTTTAAATGAAGTTTAAATTGTAAAATATGACTCATCAACTCGAAATTTTAACTCAATTCAAACGAATACTCACTCCTACTTGTGGGATATGAAATAAATTTTATTTGGGGTAAATAACATCAGTCACTATTATTTTCATTTGTTTTATTTTAGTTACCGATTGTTAAAAAATTAACATCGATATTGACGCATATTTTTTTATTTTTCATGTTATTTTCTTTCTCTTCATCATCGGTCTATGTGTTAATTTTTAAAAACTATCTACCGCGGTTACAATTTTATGAAAGAAAATGATGATGTAAAAAAAAAGAGGGTGTATGGAATGAAGTTTGATCTTAGATCGATTCCTCCTCAACAATTTCAACGGTAACTTTTTATGTGTTCGTTAATCTATCTCGGAATTAGACATAATTTTTACTATTTCTTGCTTTGCATACACCTAATTCTGAGGTTACGATTGATTCTAAATATACGGGCGCGTGTATTATACAGTGATATTTCATTAAGTTCTATCAAATATTTTCATATATAATATTTTTTAAAATATTTATCAAATTATCTCTATCCTTATCCTAATTCGTGTTATTGTAATAATTTATAATGATTCATGTTTTAGAAAAAATATTACATAGTCTTAGTTCATCATGTCATCTATGATCATACAAATTATACCACTCAAATCTAGATTACCTAGGAGAAACATTTAGTACCCGTGCCCTAATCTTTATCATTGTAATGATTTATAGTGATTCACGTTTCGAAAAAATTATTATATAATTCCGATACACTATATTATTTATGATCCTATAAACTATGTTACTTAAATCTAGATTACCTAGGAGAAACATTTAGTCCTTGTACTCTTCATTGGCTTCAAAACTGAGTACTAGCCAGTTAAACCTAAGCCTTGGATTCCAAGACTCCTCTTCCTCGTTCTGATATTATTTGGACGATGTGTTGAGGACATTGGGATCCCGACAAGGAAGAGTTTGAAGGATGCCTTGTCTGAAGAACTCAACGCCATGTACATAAATAAATACAGATATTGATTCTTGTCCTAATTCCATGCACATGAGCAGACAAGTCTGAAACTGGACATTTTTACGTTAAAACCTGATGCCAAACATTGGTAGCTGAGCTCAGTAGGTGTTGCTTTGTTCTGGACTGATGAGCTTCTTGCGGTCTCTTATCAGGTAGCTTTTATCAGGTACAAAGGCTACAATGACATGGGATATCTACCAAGATTGATAAGGATTTTGTAACTTCGAGTTTATAAAATCCGAGTCGGGTATTATTTATAATATTATAATATAGATTAATTTTAATTTAAACGTTTTTTTAAAATTATATAAGATTAAATATATATTTCTTTATATTTTTTTCATATGTGTGATTAAGATTGGTAATGTTATTTAATAAAACAAAATTCATCTAAATTGATAAATACATTTATAATATTATTTCTAAAGAATGAATATTTTAATATAAAATATTGATGAAAGTATAAAATAGTCAAATAATTTATGGGAAAAAGGAATTTACAATACATATATATATAGTTGAACCAACTTGAATAAAAGGCAAAATTAAAGGACTAAATTGTAAAAAGTATTTTTTTTTTAAATATGAATTGAAGTTGCATAGATATTATATAGAGGTAACGGAACATATGATTTAAATTTGATCAAAAATGGACTTAAAACAAAATAAAAAATAAGAAATTATAGAAAGTCAAGGGACTAAAACAAAATTATCCAATTAGAATGCTTAATCTAATTTAATAACATTTTTTATAGTTCTCTCCCCATTAAACTTACCTTGTTTAAAAACAAAATTATTTTTAATTCCAAAAATAAAATAAATATTCTCTCATATATGGAAAAGCTACGTACGTTCAAGACGACAGGAATTCCTTGGAATACATAAAATGGGACATTTGTGGTCAGATGTCACATTTTTAATTCTTGTAATAAAAAATAATTTTTTATTTAATATCTACTAAAATCTATAAAAACAAAGGTTGTTTAAGTCGGTTAATTACGAGATTATTAGATGAAACTTGTTTACTACGTTATGTATGGTCCAAACAATCAGAATCGTTTATTTTTAAATAATCACCTAATAACTAAACTATCCATTAATTACATGTATGAAAAAGATGATGATTCGTTTTAAAAAAATCGAGATGAACGGTTCTAATTGCTTGAGACTATGGATAACGTGATAAACAGGGTTCATCTAATAATTTTTCGTTAATTAGGAATATAAATTATTTGTTTTTATGTTTTATTTATATTCTTAAATTTAAAAAATAAGTTTAGAGTTTAAGATTAAAAGTTTATAGACGAAATATAAGAGAAGGGGTAAGATATTTTTAGAGTATAGGATTTATAATTTAAAATTTAGGATTAAAAATTAGAATTTAAAATTTTAGTGTTGGGTATAGAAAGGATACCCAACATATAGTAAAACCTATATAAATTATATATTCTAATTTCATCTTTAAACTATGACCTTTATTTTAAATTCGATCCTAAACTTTTAAATATTTTGATTTTATCCTCAAATTATGACTTTCATTCTAAATTGACCCTCAAACTTTTTGATTTTTGTAATTATATCTTCAAATTATCAGTATACACTAATTATAACTTTATGTTAATAAAATATTTATAAAAATTGTTAACTGTCATAAAACAATTATGTGTATTACGTAATAATATGTTATTATATAAACGATAATTTAATAATAAAATTGAAATATTCAAAAAGTACGAGGACCAATTTAAAATGAGACTCATAGTTTGATGATAAAATTAAAACAATTAAAAATTTTAGGACTAATCTAGAATGAATATTATAGTTTGAGGACATATAATGCCATTAACTCATTTAAATATGATTAAGTTACCATCAAGCATTAAATTATTTGACAAAATATTAAGCAAGAACACATTATTAGTATCATCAATGGGGATTTGCTTACAAGTCATCAGTAACAATTCAACATTTTCTCCTTTCAAATTCTCTGGTTCTTTAACTTACACAAATTATTTTCTAATACAAATTCAAATCAAAATGGAATAGAGGAAAAAATATAAGAAATCTTCTATAAATACCACCTTGTTCTTCCTTTCATTTCCAGATTGTTACTTAGACATTGTTGAAGCTACTAGGAATTCTGGGATTTTTCTGTACGTTCTAATCTCCCTTTTCTTGGAGAAGAAAATCAAAGATGGCAGGAACAAGAATGATCATCTATGTCATGGGACTTCTGCTTTGGTGTTGCTTGACAAAAGCAGAATACATGAAACATAGAGATCCGAAACAGCCGGTTCTTGTTCGAGTTCGAGACCTGTTGGATCAAATGACGTTAGAGGAAAAAATCGGACAAATGGTCCAAATCGAACGCTCGGTTGCTTCGGCGGAAGTGATGAAGAAGTATTTCATTGGTGAGCATATATGTTAGAGACAACAACATGATTGTTCATATTAATGGAACAAAGAGTTTTTGTGGTTATTGCAGGGAGTGTGTTAAGTGGAGGAGGGAGTGTCCCAGCTCCACAAGCTTCTGCAGAGGATTGGATTAACATGATCAATGAGTTTCAGAATGGTAGTTTATCGACACGGTTGAGTATTCCTATGATTTACGGAATCGATGCCGTTCATGGCAACAACAATGTGTACAAGGCTACAATTTTTCCTCACAACATTGGTCTAGGTGCTACTAGGCATGTTGCTGCACTTTTAATCACATTACAATGCTACTGCCTACTGTAATACTGCATTTTCTTGAGTTCCTAGATGCTACGTTGTCCGGATTCGAATGAGTGTTCGATATGTTTATGTTATGTATCAGGGACCCTGAATTGGTTAAGAAGATTGGGACTGCAACAGCACTGGAAACCAGGGCAACCGGCATTCCTTATGCTTTCGCACCTTGTATAGCGGTAGCTTTTGTTTTGAAGATTGATCTTTGGATTAGTCCATTGACTGTTCTAACTTATGAGTCCTTCCTCAACTTCTCTATGAAACAGGTTTGCCGAGATCCGAGATGGGGTCGATGTTACGAAAGTTACAGTGAAGATCCCCAGATTGTTCAAGCAATGACAGAGATGGTACTAGGATTACAAGGAGATATCCCTGCTAACTCTCCTAAAGGCGTTCCGTTTGTTGCTGGAAAGTGAGCAATTTCATAGTTTACTATATATAACACGAGTTCATCCGTATAACTGCATACGGATCGAATTTGATCGAACTTTATAGTAATGATTCTTCAATTTCCAGTAAAAATGTTGCAGCTTGTGCTAAGCACTATGTAGGTGATGGTGGCACAACCGATGGCATAAATGAGAACAACACGGTCATCAACTGGCATGGTTTGCTTAGCATTCACATGCCAGGCTACTATACTTCGATTACCAAAGGTGTTTCGACGATCATGGTCTCGTATTCGAGTTGGAACGGAGTTAAAATGCATGCTAATCGTGAATTAGTCACTGGTTTTCTGAAGAACGAGCTTAGATTCAGAGTAATGTTCCTATGTCACTAGCATAACATACAAAAGAACCTGAGAAAACATAACACAGATTTCGCTCCCTTGTTGCAGGGGTTTGTCATCTCGGATTGGGAAGGCATTGACCGGATCACTTCTCCGCCTCATGCTAACTATACCTACTCAATTCAAGCCGGAATCCAAGCTGGCATCGACATGGTTAGAGCTTATATTTGATATTGAGTTCCATGTGTTTGATCTTCTTACAGTATTCTCATCTCTGCAGGTAATGGTACCATTCAACTATACCGAGTTCATCGACGGGCTAACCTTCCTTGTGAAAAACAATGTCATCCCCATAGGCCGCATCGACGATGCGGTGAAGAGAATTTTGAGAGTTAAATTTGCAATGGGTCTATTTGAGAATCCTCTTGCAGATTACAGCTTGGTTGACCAACTTGGTAGTCAGGTTAGTTTATCAGCTCGGTTTAGGCCCTGCAATATTAAACACAGAATGAAAAAATAACTAAAAACCGACATGACACGAACAAGATACGAATACCTGAATGTCTCAAAATCTATATCATAAGAATTATTAACGAGATCCTTAAACAGGAACATAGAGAGTTGGCTAGAGAAGCAGTGAGAAGATCACTTGTTTTGCTGAAGAATGGGCAATCTGCAGATAATCCATTGCTTCCATTACCTAAGAAGGCGTCGAAAATACTTGTTGCAGGCAGTCATGCAGACAATTTGGGTTATCAGTGCGGTGGATGGACTATCGAGTGGCAAGGGTCGAGTGGCAACAACTTTACGATCGGTAAACTAACAATTTATCATCTGTTTTAGTTACGTTGTTCCGATTCTTTATGTATCTTGAAGTCTCGACACATCCGAATTGAGTATAAGGATACGTCGAGGCATGGCTAAACCGTTTAAGGAACTCGTTTGCCAATATGCACATAGCCATCAAGACTGCTCTTATGATCACAGGTACAACAATCCTAACAGCCATCAAGAACACAGTTGATTCAAGCACTAATGTCGTGTACGCAGAGAATCCCGACACCGGATTTATCAAGTCCAACAACTTCTCCTATGGCATCGTCGTGGTAGGGGAGTATCCATATGCCGAAACAAATGGTGACAGCATGAATCTAACTCTTCCAGACCCTGGTCCGGCCACAATCACAAATGTATGTGGAGCTTTGAAATGTGTTGTTATCGTGATATCCGGACGACCTGTCATGATAGAACCTTATGTCGACTCCATGGATGCTCTCGTTGCAGCATGGTTGCCGGGAAGCGAGGGTCAAGGTGTCGCTGATGTTCTGTTTGGTGACTATGGTTTTTCAGGCAAGCTTCCTCGTACTTGGTTTAAAACTGTAGATCAACTGCCTATGAATGTTGGGGATCCACATTATGATCCACTCTTCCCCTTTGGGTTCGGACTCACCACTGACCCAACCAAAATTACTTTGTAAGGCAAAATGTGTTTGTTTTCCAAGAAAATTTCTAGTTTTCATGTTGTTTTCAAGCCATTGTCAATTGGATTTTACAGCAACAGCAAGAATATATAGAACATGAAAGGAATTATATTTGAATGTACTCGAATTAAACACACATTCGTATTAAACATGTATTCGAATCAAACACGAACTCAAATTCCATCAGTCGAACAGTTTGGCATTTCATTCTGTGGAAGAACTTAGTCGGACCGTCACAGAACTCCGGCGGAGCCATAACTAATACCGTCATATAAAACACGATCATTTGACCGGAAATGTTTATGAACCTTCAATGTATTACTTTGTAATATCAAATACTCTTCCAATAATGAACCACAACAGAGAAGCTTTCCCAATTTAATGTCTGTGAATGGGAGGTCGTAATCGTAGTGACTGGCCATATTCGCCGGAACACAGCCGCGACACGAGCTGTGTGCAAAAAACAGCAGCTGCTTTCTACAATTTCAACAGAAATAAATATATTACTTGGATTCATGTGTAAGCATGTTTAGCACTTTTAGCATTTTCCATGCTATGAACCTTTTTAATGGAGCAACGGCCGGAGGGTTTCCATGCCGCGGCCAAATTTGCGGCATCGAAACATCCTTGCGAGGAACATACCCGGCATCAAAATACGACGAAGAACGAACATCGAAAATGGCCACATTGCACAGGAGAGAAACCAGATTTTCATTTGTAATGTCTTATAAATACTTAAATTTAAATTTCTTAAATAATATTTTTGTTTTTAATTATTTTTTAATGTTTGACTTATTAATAAAATCATTTTTCAACGGTATTTTTCAAAATCAATGTCAAACTAGCCCTTAAAATTTAGAAGAACCTCATAAAAACACTTCGATAAACATTTAGCAAAGAGAAACCAACTTCACACTATTAACATATGCAATAATATTATGATACCTATGGATGAAGGAAGATAACTTATCGAACATCGATTCGATTTCCGTCTAAATGTTCATCATCTTATAGTTCGACTTAAAGGATCCTCAGAACCATGACGGTTCTCATGTCAAAACAATGGATTAGAGAACATAGAAAGAAGCATGGGAACAAACGTTTTCGATTTTGTTTTCAAGTGCCCTTCTAACCTCTCAACCATGTGTTTCGATAGGACGAGTTGTCACGCAAAGAAGCATCGTGGGGCTTGTACTCCATGACATAGCTGTGAGGAAGCTTTAAGTGTCGTTTGATTGAATCTCGTAGGGCCATCACAGCCTGACACGAACAAAACCTTGATCTATAAAATAAGGAGAGGAATACAGAAACGAAATAGGAAAATTGATGACATTAGTAATAAGCTAACCTGATGATCTGACGCATTACGATTCCATACGCTCAATATGTCCTCGTTGAAGCGAATGCTCAGGACAGCACCACAAACATTATCTCCATAATCAAGTTGATCGCCAACCAGCGCAAGAACCTGCAAACATAAAGAGTACCGAATAATATGTATATGTTGAAAGTAGTAATGAATAATATTAAATGTTCATCATCTGGTGCTCAAGACAAGGCACCATTTCAAACAACTAGTTAGAAATTTAGAAATTTTAACACAGATCCAAAGGGAAAAATATATTTAAGAAAGGCCCAGAGGTTCACCACTCAAGGTATTTCTTCCAAAAGCACATTAGCAAATAAGAAGTCACTGTATTCATTTGTTTAAACTTGGGATAAATCTTTAAAAGGGCAATGAGGTTAACATTTAGGCCAAGGAAGAGTAATGTTGATTAGTAAACAAGAAGTTGCTAAAATGTGCTTCTGGGGAAACTTGAAGCAGGTTTCAGGGATCATTTCAGAGGACAAGAAACCATTAGTTTTCATATCAAAGGATGGTGGGCAATACGACCAATTTCTTCCCCCTCTACACAAACAAAAAACACACTATAATCATATACATCTGGAATTGGTATTTTAAGGCATTAAATAGGTACCAATGTAATCAATAGAGGAATATACCTAGCTATGCACAGAAATGACAACCTCTATTTGTCTGAACATACATTAAACTGTAGATCTATATTTGAAAACATTCTATCATTGGTAGATCATAAATGTAAACAAAGAAGAAAAGCTCATATGGAGATGGAGGCATCAGAGAGAGAAAGAGAGAATAATCAACTCAACAATTTTTCAGATTCCTCTCTCTCATAACTTAATCACAAGACAGGGAGTTTTACTGTTAATGAAACAAAGCGTTTGCATGGGACAAGGACTACCATTCTACACCTCCATCTTCAACAATGGTATCACTATACTTCCTATGAAATAGTCTAATGAAGTTAAATACACCGTAAAACTTTCATTTAGTTATAGAACAGGTCGAAATCAAGTATATGCTTCAATGAAGGTGACGTGCCCTTGATTCAGATTAGAATTTAAAAGCTCTGGTTAGATACCATTGCAGAATGTTGATTTAAAAGAGACATAACTTGTCCATACAAAAAAAAAACTAATTAGAATATCAGAAAGGAGATTCTTGTATACAGTTTTCTTTCTTACCAGATCTTCCCAAAAGCGACCTGAAACCACCTTTTTGAACCGAATTATCCACTTCCCACCATTGCAGTTTGCGGAGTCCTGAGATAATAACATATGAAATCACAAAGAGGTCATAGTAAATTAAATGTAAGCTTTTACACAAAAATAATGATGGCTATTGAAGGTAAGGTCTTCAACAATTACCTCCCATAGTGGACGGATTCCCTCCTTGAATAAATGCAAATCTGTGGGGCTTGGCAATGTAGAAGGACGAGCCAAGTGGCAATAACAGACCCAAAAGCCTTCAACCTACAATGGATATACCAAGGTCAGTATGTACAGTCAACCACATTTAGCTTATGCTCTTTAAAAAGAACTTACGGTACTGAAATCCACAATTTTCTTTATGTTGTCCTCATAGGATGTTTGGGTTCGAACTCCAGGCGTCCGACGAGTGTACCAGAACACAAACTTGTGCTGTTAAAAAGAAAAATGAGAACGAAATAGGCAACCAATTTGGTATTTAACAAGCTACCCATGTCAAACCAAGAAAACGATGAGGCAAGAAATATAATATTCGAATATTATAAAAATTGAAGACCAAAGTTTGTCGAACACAGATTTATCTATTCTACAATCTACATAATAAAAACATGGACTAGAACATAAAGAGTTAGCAAGCGGGTATGATCAAGTTTTCCCTTCAATTGAAGTGAATGCATTTTAAACCCTTGGTTATTTAGGGTTAACTGTTGAATGTCTAGAAATTGAGTTCTAGCTGTACTTACCTTTGCTAATGTAGAACCAAAGTTCGATCTCTACACTACACGTGAAAAATATAAATATTTTGATCTTTGCTTTCATTTGGTTCATGGTATCTTCTCAAATTTTGATCAAAGTTCTGATCGTATAATCATATTATATCCATACATTTTTAAGCGAATTATGGTGAACCAGCGCATCAACATGAGTCCATGAGGGTATGTAGGAACGTGTTTGCCACTTCGAAGTGAAAGCATGCACTGTTCCAACTAACACTAAGGACTTGAAAGTTGGGCACTGTAAATCTCCTAGATGTTTCAACTTTTAATACAAAAAAATATTCAAATAATCAACAAATCACTTACAAAACAACCTCTTAATCACATAATTCTTTCACATCATCGTCAAGTCTCTCAATCGAGAAAACCATTCCAAATACTTCAAAAAGGCATCAACATTTCAATAAAAATACGTGAAAATTGAAACGACGAACAATTACTAAACAAGATGAAATAGAATCCCGATAACAAAATTTCCTGTTTTAGAAGACTAATGGAAGATTGTACTTTGAAATGTTAAAGAAACAGTTATCTGCACCGAAATAAAACGTTATACTCCGTCATAAACCTATCAATTTCAAAATATTGAGTTTGAAATCGTAAACAGATCTATTCACGCCCAAAACAATACACATATATCCACATGATTTCATTAAAAAAAACATATGTAAAATAAAAATACCTTCAGAGGATGCAAACCGGATTTGAGCTCACGGGCTTGGCGTTCTTCAGCTTCTTTACTATCAGAATCCGTCAATTCGTTATTAATACTATTATTGTTCAAATCTTTGCTGCTGTTATTGCTCTCTCCTTCCTTTTTCTCCGTAATCTCCATTTTCGATTCCATTTCCCCTCTTTTTTGCTGATCAGAAACCCTAACGTTTTATATTTTTTTCTGTGTTCTTTTTCCCTTTTAAGTGGAAATGGAACGAGATGAAACGGTGCGTTGTGTGTGATAATTTTTATATTTCCGCCCTGTTTGGCAAGTCGGTCAGCTTGGCCCAATTCAGTTCTTAGGCATCCTTAATCCGGATAGATTTATCCCACAAAGGGATTGATTTAAGCCATTAAAAAGTTCTAGAATCTAAGGAATGGTCATTGTAAAAAAAATTAAAAGTTTTAAATTTAATTTATTTTGTATAAAAAATATATTGTCAAGAAATTAAAATTTTATATAAATATACATTATATTATAATTATTTTAAAATTATTAAAACAATAAATCCGTGTTCATAAGGATAGAGCTCCCTTAAAATTTAGTGGGCTCCATCTTTGTTCTAAAATTTATTTTAAATAATAAGTTAATCTTTGTCTTATTATTTAGTATTTAGTTTGTATTTTTTTATGATTTTAAAAGAAAAAAATAATTTTTTTATTGTAATGTCAATGTATTTCTTTTCTATTGAGTAAAATTATTTTTATTAGTTTAATATATTAAAATCTAATGAATAATTTTACTAATAAAGAATGGCATTATTTTTTAAAATAGTTTAAATTTGAGTAGCATAATCATTAGATGTATATAAATTGATTTAAGTTTAAAATCGGACTAAAATTATAATATTATAATTTAATTAAAAGTATACTTTT
The DNA here is from genome assembly GCA_035048815.1 of Abelmoschus esculentus. Taxonomy (NCBI): domain Eukaryota; kingdom Viridiplantae; phylum Streptophyta; class Magnoliopsida; order Malvales; family Malvaceae; genus Abelmoschus; species Abelmoschus esculentus. Next base: position 25,610,178 of record JAUCBN010000001.1, read on the forward strand.
TATTAGTTAATTTAAAATATATTTTATATTTACATCCAATATTAGTTAATTTTTCAACAAATAAAAAGTATACTTTTTATTATATATTAAATACAATAGTTAGAAGCGTTGAATCAACCAGCCGTCTTAGCTCAGCCGGTAGAGCGCGTGGCTTTTAACCACGTGGTCGTGGGTTCGATTCCCACAGACGGCGAAACTTTTTCTCTATGCACTTTTTTCCATCCTTGTTTCCTTTTGTCTATATAATTTTATTTTTACCAGAGGCAGATTGCAAATCTCCAGTGTTGCATTGTAACTGGAAAACTCTTGTGAAATGAAAGATTGGACACGACGGGGAGGGAAAAAAATAAAGGGGTTGTTTTATTGTGAATTGAACCCGACGTGAATCGAACACGCAACCTTCTGATCTGGAGTCAAACGCGCTACCATTGCGCCACAGATCCCCTTGGTGCTATTAGACAGGAATACTTTAAATCATCAATGCATGACGATAGAAGAGGATGTTTTAAGTGCGCAAGTGATAACAGACATATAAAGTGGGTAGGTTTGAGATTTGTTAAGTCACTTTTCCATGTCAAAGCATCTTGAATTTAAGTTCTATTAGTTTTATATCGGAAACCTTTTATTTATATTCATAATAAATAAAATATATTTATTTTAATATTTTTTAATAAATAAACCTTTATTTATTTATTATAAATTTAATTAAAAATAATTTATACTTAATAAAATGTTAATTAATAGAAAATAACGTGGAAAAAATGATGATCGGATGTCTATATATAAAAAAACAATTAAACATTATTTTACATCTTTAAGGTGTTATCAAATCGAATACAATCTGAATAATAATAAATTTGAGCTTAATTAATTTTTTTATAAAACCAGATATAGCATGTTTAAGGGTATAAAAGAGTTAAGTTAAGTTGAGTCGAGTTCAAACAGTATTGAATTCGATTCGATTTATTATGATATTTAGTTAAGTTTAAGATCGAGTAATATTTTTAACGAGTTTAAAAATTTGAGTTCGATTTGACTTGTTAAGAATTCAAGTTGAGTTTGAACTTGATTTGAGTCCAATCAAGTTGAATATTGATCAATCTTTGATCGTGTTAGACTTGAATAGTTTATCATATGTTACGTTTCATTTAAACCCTATTAAAAAAATTGATACTCAAGTTGTATAAACTCAAACTTACTAATTTTAAGGTATATGATGTTAGTTTAGGGTTTAGAGGGTTAGGTTTTTGGATTTAAAATTTATGATTTAGATTTTAGTGTTTATAATTATGTTTAGAGTTTATATTTTAAGGTTTTAAGTTTAAGAATTTAGATTTTTAATTATAAAAAATAATAGTATATTATATTTTTGAGTAGTCCACGAGCTTTTAAAGTTGAGTATTTAAATAGCTTGAATTAGCTTGCTAAGAATTCGAGCTGAATTCAAACTCGAGTTTAATCATGTCGAGCTTTAAACGAGTTTTGACTGAGTTAAAACTAAGTAAACTCACGATTTATCTTATCTCATTTACGGCCTTAAACATGCTCGAGCAAATTATAATATTTAGAAAATACTAAAAAAACAATTGTATTTCTTATGTCATAAAGCAACAAATGACTTCAATTACAATTAAATCTATTACAACAAGAAAAGTATTCATACATTGAATCTCACGAGTGGAACTAAAAAAGTTAAAAAAAAAAACATTAAAATTATACTAATGCAACTCATCAAACACCACTGTTTTAAACAAGTAGTCCTGATGCAAGAGCAACAAGGGAAGCAACCACCGCCGGCACACAGGTTGTGTCATCCGATGTTGGACTTGGGGACGGAGCATCGGCTGCCGCAACATTCTCGACCGTAAAAACAGTTACCAAAACAATCACCACAATGAATCCAACATAAACTCATCCTCAATCCTTCCATTGTTGATTGAAGATGTGAAGAAATGGAGAATCAGCAAGTTGGAACTGCATAAATTGAGATTCTTTTTGTGGCCTTTCGTTTGAGGGTCCCTTGCCCTAACCATGTTTCCTACGGGCATGGCGAGCGGACAGCTTCGATTTTATTAAAAAACTCTTTATATTAAATAAATCTAATGATCAGAACCTATGGTACTCAATGAACGTAATCATGTTATTGAACCACGAAAGGTTTGAGTAATGATCAAAAACTGAATTCAATCAAGAAAAACTTTAATATCAATTCCATTATCAATGAGGGATTGAACCACACCTCTGATTTTACCTTCAAATTTGTTCGTCTCCCGGGGAGTATAAGAAGACGTATACACATTGGCTTCCCTCGCTCTCTCAGCTAATATCCGTCCGATTGCCAAGCAAGCCGGAATGTCTGATCTAGATCTCAGTACAGCTTTAATGTCGTTCGAGTTTGTGCCTGCAACTGCAACTTGCTTACATGTTACCCTATGCGTAAGTGAAGTGGAAACAAAGCGCTTCGAGATGAAAACATCGAGTATGAATGGTTCCATGTAAGCTTCGGTCCGTTGTTTAAATGAGACATGCTTGTTGGGATTCTTTGAATTTTTCCCCTTCTGATAAGTGTATGGCCTGCTAGTATCATCATCAAGAAAATCCTCTAACCCAAAAAAACTTCTTGGTGAACAAGGAACCTGTTCAAGAGAAAATGGTTCTATAAAGTTAGAAACTCTGAACTTTACAAGCTAAAGAACAGCTTACTGCTTACTGCTTACTGCTTACATACATTCCCTCACTCATATTTTCAGTTTCCTTTCAATCGTTTTCAGACCCCTATGGAGGCCAAACTTTTCCTTCATGTTTTCCAAATCATCATTGCTACATTAAGTTTTAACCTTCTCTACCCATTTTGGAACATTACTAGCAACATAAAAGGGCAAGAAATTGGGGGAAAATAAAAGCATGACCGCAATGGATGATGCTGTATAATAGTATCATTAACTTGCAAGTTGAAAAAACAAACTTTTATAAAGGACTTGAGAACTCTTAGCTAACTAACATATTTGGAGAGAATCAGGTAACTCTGGGTTCAAGAGGCATTTCGGCCCTAACTACAACTCGTCAATTCCTAGAGAGTTGGACCTCCACTTAGTTTCACCAAAGCTTCATCCTTGTCACCATCACCCAAGACCAAGTCCATAAGTAGTGCCAATTGCCTTATTAAAACTTGCTTCATTTACAGCTCCAGCGAGTTCCCTTGACCAAGCCAAGCCACTGCCGAGTCATTGGCTCATTCTTCAACAGGCACAAGGTCAGAGCCCAGGGCTCTTCCCACTCTCCGGGAGTAAATGGTTACATGTTTATTTTACTTCCCAGAGGGCTTTTTCCACCCTTCTCCTATGGTACTACTTCGCTATCAGTCAGCTAGGAATATTTGGCCTTATTTCAGTTAAAATTCACAAATTTCAGTGGCAAAGTATGATTTTTCATGTTCCAATGCACTTTGTTTCTTTAAATATCAGAACACAATCTACGGACACCAATAGTTAATGGGTTTGAGAAAAAATTGAAAAAAAAAAAAAAAGACTTACCCGTCCAGCATGAAAAGAATTCGTGGTGAAGTACAAACAAGGCAAAATAAGTTTATCGCCAAAATCTGAAACTACCCTTTTGCTCAAAACCTTCCGTATTACTTGATTCAACATCTTCTTACAGACACACCCAGAAAACCAGAAACAAAATGTAAGAAAATATAATTTCGCAGTGTTGAAAGAAGCATTATATCGAACAGTTAAAGTGCATTCTTAAAACTAGAGTGAAAAAAAACATATTGTCTTTCACGAAATGCGGAAAAAATGAAAAATTACTTTCGATCTTGAATAGTGCTTCTGCCGTAGAATAAATGAAAATGGAGATCAAGAGCTAGAGACGTAAACCTGGTGAAAATGAAAGACAAAGCCGGGAACAAACTACGTAAGCTGAAGAAGAGAACCAAGTTCCGCAATAAATAACTTTGTTTCGATTAGGTAAAACAAACATCTAGAAATTATAGATTATTGCTTCTCAGCTGAGGGCATTTGGTCTAGTGGTATGATTCTCGCTTAGGTTGCAAGAGGTCCCGAGTTCAATTCTCGGAATGCCCCTATTTATCCTTATTTTTTTGCACATCCCTCTTATTTTGCACTAATTGTAGCACATACATTTTAATATATATTTTTGCTGATTGTGAATTAGATTAGAGTATTATTGGGAAAAATGTGGATACTCGACAAGATAATGATAATCCTATCTGTGTAAGAATAAGGTATTGCATCTTATCCATGGTGCAGCAGAGGGATTTTCTCTTCTGAAGTTTTGGGATGACTTTTGCAGTTAATGTTAATGAGATTGTTAAGAGTTGTTAAAAATTTTATTGAAAAAGAACCCAAAATCATTGCTTTAATGCATGCATGATCAAATTGTGTGATCTTGGTAACTATGATGGACGCCATTCAGATCATCTGCGACTTAAAACTAAGGTTATTCGAATCAGGTGAGTATCGTATTCAATACGGATATGTATGTTTAGTTTAACAGAGCAATTCAAGGAGAACGAGCAGGGAGCAACATAGATTAAAACTAAAGAATGTGGTGGTAAAGCAATGTCAAATTTGAGGGATTTATGCCATAAAAGAAAAAACCATGTTCTGTCTGTGAATATTAGAGGGCAGCATTTGTCAGTGTCTTAACTGGTTTGGATTCTGCTTACAAAAAAAAAAAAAATAATAATAATCCTTTCCAAGTAAAAATAAAGGAATTGACTGCATAAGAGAAAGAATAAAATCTACCATGAAACAGAGCAAACTTTAGCTTTTTTACACTGTTATCTCTATACTTTAAATCAACAAAGGCTAAGGCACAATCAAGCATGGAGTGGCTTAATGTTTCTAGATCGCATGTAACTCAAAAACTGTCCCGGCAGTTCTTCCAGTAGAGCTTGAACGCAAGAAATCTGCCCTCCTGTAAGAACACCATTGCTTGATTGGTTAATTCAAAGTAAAACCGAGAAACTGTTGAGTCCTTAATCATCTGTTATGCCTATAAGATCTACAAGTTTCATCAGCCAAGACAATTCTACCATTATTTTAGGTTTCCAAATAATTATATTACACTGTGTGTGTGTTGCTCTAGCTCTTTATTCTTCTAGAAAACCCTATGTCCCATGCATGTCGGCTTACGAGTATGAGGATATGGCCCTCAAACAACTCTCTAATACATTGAGTTTGGAAGAACGGGTTTGATAAAATGGAAAAGCTTGGTGGCATAGAACATGACTTACTATGCACTTCTCGCATGGGAACAAATTGTACAATGTCTCGTGTAGCAACACGACCAGTTGAGCTCTCCAATCGATTTCCATCATCAGCATCCAGAATCTATAAAATAGCAAGACCCAGAACCATTTTCTTACCATCCTTTTAGTAGAAACATTACAACTACCGCACCCTTGTAATGCAACAAGTGTCTTATTCAAAATCAAAAGATTGTTCTAAAATAAAACGGCATACCTCCATTTGTTTAAAGTCTGCGTTCCCCACTCCAACTATAAGAATGGATAAAGGAAGATCAGATGCCCTAACCAAAGCATCCATTGTTTCTTGAATATCTGTCACCACTCCATCCTGCATAAGGCCTCATTTTTTTCAGTTCATTCAATGAACAACAATTCTTAACATACATAGGGGTAATTCGTTTTTACCGTTATAATAAGCAGCACAAAATATTTGGTAATGTCATTTGAGATAGCCTGGGAAGCCATTTGTGAAGCCGTGTTGATTACATTTCCGAACAAAGTAGGTCCAGCCAGAGTGACATTGTGCAGTGCACTAGCATAAGCAGACATGATGCCTTGAACTACTTCAACCTTTTATGGAAGTAAAAAACTAGTCTGAGAAGAGCTCACTACTTTTGAGGTGAAGGATCATGGTGAAAACATATTTAACTTCTCTTACCTCATAGGCATTTGTACCGGTCAAGTTAAAGCAATGGGATAAAGTGCCATTATTTGTCCTTCCTCCAAATCCCCAAGCTGGAAACCTCCTATCAGAGTCATAAAATTGTATAACCTCCCCAACTTCCATTATAGCCTGTTAATGATGTCCTGAGTAAGTCAGCAACCATTCCAGAAAATCCAAACAAGGAAAAATCTTGTGCTATCTCATGGAGAACATATCTAACCTAAATAGCAACAATGCCTTATAAAGTGCTATCCCAGACTTACTCGTTGGTAAGAATTCAATCGGCCTGAAGGATCAATGTAGTGCAAGGAATCTTGATGTCGAGGATTCCCATTTGAAGCTGGACAAGTCAAATATGTAAAAATTTGAACCAGAACATAAAGATCAGAAATTGGGGAAAACAAAAATGTCTAGGACAAGCATGTCAAAGATCACAATGATTAATTACCTGTAAAGTCAATGGCAACCATAAAATTTAGCTCAAATCCACTAGAAATGTAGTCGAGGAAACTGAATTGCTCCTTTTCAATAAATTGATCTACAAAGATTTGGCCCTTCAGAACCTGTAAGGCAAAGGTGTGTTTGAGAACACTATATTTTTGGTAAAAATGTTGATGCCAAGAAGGGTGAACACCTTTTCGCGACCACGATGTGATGGGAAAACCAAATTTGCACCACTTCTGCCTTCATGAAGTTTTTCCAACTCCGAAACTGATTTATGAAGTTGGCTGATTCAAGTAGATAAAGAACTCCAAAGTCAGCCTTTTCTTACAAGGCAACAACCACTACTTGTAAATCTAAAAGCGCACAAAACCACCAAATGAAGAAGCCAAAATTTAAAAGAAGTTACCCAATAAGTACGTGATTGCCATTGCTGTTGAAATCTAAACACTCGATAAGTAATGGGTTTTCCTGTATTCAGCATGGAGAATAGAAACATAACTATGGAGTCGAATCATATAAGCATTTAACATATTGTCACAGCAGCCTTAATGAAATTGCAAGCTTGCCTTGCATGCAAACTGGTGCATGCTCAGAGATAGCGGTCTCCAAACAGGATTTAAATCATTGTTTATCACTTCTGTCTTGCATATTGGGACATAATTTCCACTTTCAGTTTGTCTTGATATTCTCAAGAAAGGATCCTATAAGCAAAAGTAAGAGTAAGAGTAAAAGTTAAAAAACATGAACACAAGTGCACAACTAAACTAGTTTAATCATGAGTACGTACACTTTTAGAAAACACGTCTTTGTTGTCTAACTGTGAACAATGCAATTTCATCTCAACAGCCATCCTGGATAAAAAAGTTTCTTCAGCATAGACAGTCAGTGTCCCGAAGTTTCGGGACCCTCCTCGACCATTTTTGTCATGGAGATTGAGAGTCAAAGACCGATTTCTTTTGGTAAATATCTGCCAACCAAAAGTGAAAGCATATGTTCGCATTAAGTACAATCTAGCAATACATGCTAAACATTATTATGGTTCTAAGTCACTTCTTTTCGAAAACCAGCAGTGGCAAGTAAATTTTATATAGTAGCTATGATGAAAATAAACTGCAGTATTTTCAACAGTAGAATGAAACAATCTTAAAAAGTATCATTACTTCCGTAGTTGATACTAAAGAAATATATAATAAGATACAAGAAACAGTAATGGATGTGAGGCAACTTGCCTCAGACAGAACACAAGTGGTCTCTCCCAAAAAATCCTGCTCATTCAACTTTAGTGCCTACAAAGCAACACAGCATAAAGTTAAATAACAAAGAAAGCAGTTGTACTTGACATATGGTAAATTCCTTGGGCTGAAAGAAATTGCACCAAGTCTACAAAACAAAAGCATTTTTTTTTTTCTATGAAACAATTGCTCTTTCACTATTTGGAAACTTTTTGTTCAAATGGTAAAGTTGGTAAAAAAAAGGAAAAGAAAAACACTTTTACAGCTAAGCTATGCAGCTCAGCTCTTCATTTTTTCTTGAAATTCCTGAGTCCAACACCCGTGTATGGGAGATGTGATCCTCCAAGACGTTCCAAATACATAGGAGATTAAGCATACTCATGACATACATACCAATATCTGATACACCCGAGTCCGAGTAACATATCAATTACCGAGCTCATTGGCAACTATTATTTTATGATTGGTTCCTCATTGTTGGGTGTTATATGAATCAAATTGTTAATTTCATTAGAAAGGAGTTCGAAATAAGAAATAAGAAATATAGAGGGGGTTATCTAGCACAATAAAAACTTTAAACATTATGATTGATAAAGACGCCATAGTAATCTGAGTATCTGACATTGTCTACTTGAAAACAACAAAGCCTTGAGGGGAAAAAAAAGGAATTTTGACATACCTTCACAGGTATGTTGTGATATTTGGTATCCACATCATATACTTGAAAACTGGAGCAGAAGTAATAGAAGAACATCAGTCTCACAATCCATATACAGATACAAAGCAAAAGTACAGTTTTTTTTTTTTTTTTGGGGGGGGGGGGGGGTAATCTGAAGGATATAGTTGAGAAAACATGTGAAGCTTACACCAAATTTTGAACAATCTCAAACTGATAAGCAACATTGATCTTCTGAATCCAAATAGGATTCAAATTGTTGAGTATGACTTCAGTACGACCAAGCTCCTCTAGCATACCATCCATTTTCTTTACATACAGAACTGTCATAGGATCACTCTACAAGAAAACAAGATCAGTTGCAACTTTGAAGTCAAGTTTTACTACGTGAACAAATACACACAATAGAAGACCTGAATTTTCAGGCATTTGCTACAATGCACAACATATTCTACACCTCTCATTTTCAGATGTAGAGCACCAATGAATTATGTGGTTCATGTCATATTTCTAATATTTCCCACTAGGAAATGATAAATTAGCTTTTTAAAGATTAAAATAAAAAATTCAATATTGTCCTAGTTAATACCAGTAAAAATCATTTGTCTTTTTATGGTGCATTATGACATCTTTAAAAAATTTCTAAAAATTTAAAATTTTAACCTTAACCCTTATTTTCTATATCTTAAATCTTAAACCTTATCCCCTAAAAAATACACTCTACCCCTAATTCTCTAAACTCTAACCATATTCTTAACCACAATCCCTGACCTTAAACCCTAACCCTAAACCCTAAATCTCTAATTTAAAATAGAGACATAAAAAAAGGTATGAAAAAAAATAGATGATTTCTGCCCGGTTAATACCAGTTGTGAACACATGTATATACAACAAATAGAAGAAGGAATAGAACCTGACTTACATGATTATACTTACAAATCAACAACTCGAAACGATCCTCTCCTGCTTGGAATTCTTTCTTTTTTCCTTCTCTTTTCTCTTGCTGTGGTGCTGTGTCTGTATTTATAGATACAGATCCATCCGACCAAACCTTACTCGGTTTCGCGTCATATCCTCTATGTCATCGCCGGAATACGTCATCAGGGGTCACGTTAATCCCACTAGTGCAGTCAAAGTGGAATAAAAAATGGTTGTGTAAATCGAGGAGGAAGAAATTTCAGACACCATCAGTTGCATGACAATTTACGTGCAATAGATATGGAAAGTTCAAACCCTGTTTTCTATGTCTGAGGGTCAAGATTGATTGGTGTATTCATCGGAACAAAACAATGAATGGTCGGGTCTCAGTGGGTTGAAGATTCATGTTTCAAGACAACACGAAGATACTGATCCACACGCTTTGGTTTTTCTAAAATTTATTGTAAATTTAACAGAAAGTTTCAAGCATTAACTTCACATGTTCAGGATAATGATGATTATTTTCAAGGAAAATTCAACTACTTGTGTAAAATATCACTGAATATTATATTATTATTGATGTTGAATATCATTAGATATTATTAAATTAATTAATAAAAATTAAAAATTATAAAAACTCAATATAAAATTATAATTAAATTGTTTTTTATATATTATATGTTTTAATTTTTTAAATAACTAGATCAAATACCAACTTTAATCAATTTAAAAAAATCTTAAGTCTTAAACTCTAAACCCCATTACATAAAAATCGAGGGATAAAAATCCTCAACCTCTTTATCATACCTCCATCCATGCCACCTATTAGAAATTTTAAAAAATTAAATTTAAAACTCTAACCCTTATTTTTTACATCATAAACCCTAAACCCTAAAAATACATCACACACTAATTTCCTAAATCCTAACCTTTAACCTTAAAACTCTCTAATTTAAAGCGGTGACATAAATGAAAGTATGGAAAAAGACTGACGCACCCAAAATCGAGATATTAAATTTAGATCAAAACTTTTAAAATGGCCAATGAGTTAAAATTAAAACCTTTCTCTTCAAGTAATCAAAGTTGTTCTGATAAACTTTTTGAAAAACTATTTGTTAAGTGAAATTGTAGTCAAGGATCATTATGTTGCAAGAAAGTATTTTGTTGAACTCTAGGGTTTGTACTACTGGTCGGGATATTCCATGATGGTTTACAGCGACGGAGGGTACTGTTTGCAGTGGTTATGGAGAAAGAGCAGACAACAGAAGAAGAAGAAGATGTCATATGCCAAGTCAGCATGCAAAAGGACGTGACAATATTAGGTCAAAGTTTTTAATCTTCCTAGGGTTCAAGTGAACAAGCAAAGGGTTTCGTGCAAACAATTAATCCAGATTTGGTGATGAATTAACCTCCAAATACTTGTTTTAGATACATATTATATCAGTTGATTTCTACGAGTCCTCTACCCCAAGTGGTTAAAGGAACGGTTGTTGTTTCTAAAGGTTATGGCCTACGGGTTCGAGCATCAGCGATGTCAGCAGAGTGATTAAACGATCAACCTCAAATGATAGAGATTATATTCTAAAACAGATACTACTGTAATCACTATTAGCGTGTTACGGCCTACGGGTTCGAGCATCAGCAATGCCAATAGAGTGATTGAGCAACCTCAAATGGTAGAGATTATATTATAAAACAAATACTACTGTAATCACTATTAGCGTGTTTTTTTTTAGGGTTGCAGCTTGCACCTAACACCAAAAGAAACACTATTTATATTTTAAAAAAATAAACGAGCACTATTTTATTTCAACCATCGTGCAAGTTTGTTTTTCGTATTACGCGTTTTATCTCTTCTAAAATACCTAAACAATGATTTTAGTAATGGAGGGATCTTCCTTGAAATTCAGAAGTGGAGAAAAAGGAAAGTCGTCTTTTCTTCTGGGTTTGGGTGGGACCTGATAAATTTGATGATTCGAATTAATTTATTCGATATAAACGTAAAAATGATGACATAAATTTGAAAAAATGTACTAAATCGAAATCAGAATGAATTTTAACTAGATTGATATAAACGCAAACTATTTTCGCTTGAACTAAAAGCAACCCAAATTTTAATCTGATTCTAACGTGATAGTTTACTTGAAGTGAATGGAATTATTATAATCTATTGTTTTTGACAAATCTTAAATCTAATTTTAATCGTACCTAGAGAGGAGAGGACTTTAAGAAAAGTTAAGAAAGTGCTTCTAATAGGTCTAAAATCGAAATACGGGAAAACAAAGATAAACGACTTGATCAAATACGTTTCCTCTTGGTTTTCGGTTTATTTAAGACATTGACCCGTTAAATCCTCAGCAGTCGAATGAAGTTTCGATTTGGTGCTTCTTTGATGAAACTGTTTCTATTTTATGAATGAATAAAAACAACTCAAAAATACAACAAATTTGTCAAATAGAATTTGATTTTTTTATAATTTCGAAAGGTTTGAGTAATGATCAAAAACTGAATTCAATCAAGAAAAACTTTAATATCAATTCCATTATCCATGAGGGATTGAACCACACCTCTGATTTTGCCTTCAAATTTGTCCCTCTCCCGGGGAGTATAAGAAGCAGTATACACATCGGCTTCCATCGCTCTCTCAGCTAATATCCGTCCGATTGCCAAGCAGGCTGGAATGTCTGATCTGGATCTCAGTACAGCTTTAATGTCTTTCGAGTTTGTGCCTGCAACTGCAACTTGCTTACATGTTACCCTATGTGTAAGTGAAGCGGAAACAAAGCGCTTCGAGATGAAAACATCGAGTGTAAATGGTTTCATGTAAACTTTGGTCCGTTGTTTAAATGAGACATGCTTGTTGGGATTCTTTGACCTTTTCCCCTTCTGATAAGTGTATGGCCTGCTAGTATCATCATCAAGAAAATCCTCTACCCCAAAAAAGCTTCTTGGTGAACAATGAACCTGTTCAAGAGAAAATGGTTCTATAAAGTTAGCAACTCTGAACATTACAAGTTAATGAAGCAACACTTAAGCATCAACAAGCGTTGCCCCTTTGCAACAAACGAAAAAAAAAAAAAAAAAGCATCGAAAACCTTTCCAGGGAGCTGCATTTGATTGCACGCATGCATGTCTGGTGTGCCTAATCGCACTTTTTCGAGAGTGATAGGTGCAAAAAGAGCACACACGATTAAAGTTCGCTAGAGTTTCTTTTCTTTTTAACCTTATCCATTAGTTGTACCTTAACTATATATAAAAACTTCTCAATATTGGAGCTTTCAACAACAAACATGAGAATATATGGAAGTCATGCCAACAAAAATAAAATAAAATATTGCATGTTCGAAGATAAATTAGACTATGCTTCAATTTTTTTTTATCATAATTATACATCTCTCTCTCTCTATATATATATGTTCAAAAACACACACATAATACATAATGCAACCTACTTCGGTAAGTGAATGTTTTTTTTTCTTCTTTTTTTTTTGCACATTGCATCCTAGTCAATATAATAATTTCAGGGCCTTGACAACACCATTTAGCATAATTGAATAACATGATAATGGGGTTGAGATTCGCTGCAGATTCAGCAAAAAGAAATAGAATGGAAGGAGTGAAGTAGATATATTTCTGGAAAAATTACATCTTCAAACTAGATTTACATGACTTTCTTTCAGTTTAACATATCAAGTCAATGAAGAAGAAAGAACAGCTTACTGCTTACATACATTCCCTCACTCATATTTTCTGCTTCCTCTCGATCATTTTCAGACCCCTAATGGAGGCCAAACTTTTATTTCATGTTTTCCAAATCATCATTACTAGCAACATAAAAGGGCAAGAAACTGGGGGAAATAAAAGCATGACTGCAATGGATGCTGCTGTATAATAGTAATTAACTTGCAAGTTGAAAAAACAAACTTTTATAAAGGACTTGAGAACTCTTAGCTAACTAACATATTTGGAGAGAATCAGGTAACTCTGGGTTCAAGAGGCATTTCGGCTCTAACTACAACTCGTCAATTCCTGGTGAGTTGGACCATCACTTAGTTTCACCAAAGCTTCATCCTGCTCATCATCACCTAGGACCAAGTCGATAAGCAGTGCCAATTGCCTTATTAAAACTTGCTTCATTTACGGCTCTGACAGTGGCTTGGCTTGAGGTCAGAGCCCAGGGCTCTTCCCACGGCCTGAGAGCAAATGGTCACATGTTGATTTCACTTCCCAAAGGACTTTTTCCCACCCTTCCCTTATGGTACTACTTCTCTATCAGTCAACTAAGAAAATTTGGCCTTATTTCAGTTAAAATTCACAGATTTCAGTGGCAAAGTAAGATTTTTTTCATGTTCCAATGCACTTTGTTTATTTAAATATTATCAGAACACCCTCTACGGACACCAATGGTTAATGGGTCGAAAGAGAAACGAATTGGATATCCATAAAAACTGAAATAACTTTGAAAAAAAAAACACCTACCCGTCCAGCATGAAAAGAATTCGTGGTCAAGTACAAGCAAGGCAAAAGAAGTTTATCGCCAAAATCTGAAACTACCCTTTTGCTCGAAACCTTCCGTAATACTTGATTCAACATCTTCTTACACACCCACCGTGAAAACCAAAAACAAAATGCAAGAAAATATAATATCGAGTGTTGACAGAAGCATTATATCAAACAGTTACAGTGCATTCTTAAAACTAGAGTGAAATGCATCAAATTCGAGCCTTGCACGAAAAGCGGACAAAAAATGAAAAATTACCTGTCGATTTTGAATGGTGTTTCTGGTAGAATAAATGAAAATGGAGATCAAGAGCTAAAGAGGTAAACCTGGTGAAAATGAAAGACAAACCCAGGAACAAACTCCGAAAGCAGATGAGAACCAAGTTCCGCTGTAAATAACTTTGCTTCGATTAGAAAGAAAACCAAAACTATAATTTTATAGATTACCGCCTCCTAACTAAGGGCATTTGGTCTAGTGGTATGATTCTCGCTTAGGGTGCGAGAGGTCCCGAGTTCAATTCTCGGAATGCCCCTATTAGCCTTTTTTTTTCTTCCAATTTTGTTTCGTTCAGTTTTGACTGCTACATTCCTTTTCACGTCCCTCTTATTTTGTATTAATTGGATATGTAGAACATATATTTTAATATATATATATATGTATATATATATATATGATAATCCAATCTCAGTGTAAAAATAGGAAAGTCATTAAATTTTGTCTCTAGTTCTGAATGGTAACAGTGTAATGCAATACATCAGAACTTGGCCATAATGATCTCCTCCATCAACTCTTTAGGTGCTGCAAAACAGAATAAAAGAAAACATATCAACAACACTGACAGTATATGAGGAAGTAATTTTATGGGAAAATAACACAGATAATCGTCACAAGGTAGAAACCATAGGATAACTGAAGGGACTTTAGTTTCTTCTACTCGAGTGAGGCCAGTGACGGGTGTCTGATACAGATTTGTTCAATTTCTTTCGAGTGTTTTTTTCTTATATTTGAAAGGTCCTTGGAGAATGATAGCTTTACACTCATGTCCGAATAGTGTTGAGTGCTGGGAAACGGTACTTAAAAATGAAGAGTGTGAGACCGAGCAATATACATCTGAACGGACGGTAACTTCAGCACGGATATTAGGAGTTATTTTACCTCAACGTCATGTTATCAAGATCTGGAGTGAATGTCAGATATCATATCCTATTTGAATATGTGTCCAACTTGAATATTTTAAGAACAATGGATAGCCTGGACAACATAGCCATGATTTAGTTTATAACCATTTACAGAACCAGAGCTTGATCCATTGATCTGACTAGTGAAAGAAAAATGAATTCAATTCCCTCTGGCAGCTATATTTTTATTGTTGAATGTTCAAACAGAAAGAGGATCAAAATGGTTGATAAATAATGGTCTCAAACAATGAGGTTAAGTTTCTGGCCATGTTGAAGTATTCGTATCCAACACTTATATTCAACACATTTTCGAACATAGGTAGGGGGATGACTTTCCAAGGACTCTCCACATGCATGATAAAAAAATTACCGTATCTGACACTTGCTCTAAGTCCAGAAACATAGTTCGAGAGAGCTAATGGTGTAGTTTAAGGTCATTAAACAGATGAGAGTGAAGAGATTGAAGAGGTACCTTGTCGACCGGTGAAGAGATTGAACTGGGACATAGCTTGTCTGAGGAACATTTCAACTCCACTCACAATGATTGCCCCGGCAGCCTCAGCTTCTTTCAATAATCTTGTTTTTCTAGGTGTATAAACAGCGTCGAACACCAACTCATACTCCTCCAAAGTTTCCTGGAAAGAAAAGAGAGAACAAATAATTTCTGCAATGAAACAAGATTGAACTGTGTTCTTCAGAAAACAATTTAAATTTTATTGCAGTAGTGATGGAAGTAGGAGACCTCAGCAACCGGAATGCGCTGATCTGTATTTGGATCCATTCCGAGTGGTGTTGCATTCGCAAGGATTGCTCCTTTCTCAGGTCGGAAATTAATCACTTGATCAAAAGCTAGAGCTTCACCCGAGACAGCAGAAGCAAGAGACTTTGCTCTTCCTTTTTCCACAAGCAATGAGAAACGTAAGAAAAGGATTTGGAATCTTCATATCAGCAAATAGAGAGCATTCCCTGTTCAAGAGTTGCAGATCACATACCAAAATCAATGTCGAAAATGACTATTCGAGCTCCTCGACTTTTAGCACCAAATGCCAATGCTCTTCCAGCACCGCCAGCACCGACTAGCACAAAGAGTTTCCCAGATATTGGAGAACCTAAAGAAGACGGTTTAAAAGTAAAGTGTCAGAAAGTAGAATGGACTAATGATTTATCAACACAATAAACATCAGAGACAACAAGATTTGTCTCGAATCAATGTAAGGTACCTTTTAGAGCATCCTCGATAGAAGTTATTGCAGCTTCACAATCGGTATTGTAACCGATCAGCTTCCCATCAGAAGGCCTCCTTATAATAGTATTAACAGCACCTATAGACTGATGATGCATGTAAAGAAAACTTCATTACATTCTTAAATATCTATTGCAAATCCATGAAACTGCAAGCAGATGCTGCCATCTTCATGTATTGGAAAATTGAAACTATAAGATCTAATATGATTGTATGATTATAGTCAACCTCAGCAAGTGGATGAATTTCATCACAGAACTCAACTACAGCTTCCTTGTATGGAAATCCAACGCTGCATTTCATTGAGAAAACAAAAGTTCGAAGTTATATTACAGAGAATGATGGAAAAAACCTTGGTATATCACTCCCAAAGAGTAAAACATGAAGCTATTGATCAAAGAAACATGACATGTGACAGTATAGTCCAACCATTCGAAATCGGTGACTTACGAGAATAAATATTAGCATATCAACTAAACAGCTTTCTACTAAATCTGTCAAGGCCGGTTCTCAGTTTTGTTCAATAAACGAAATCACTAACTAAAAAGTGTTTGAATAACTACAAAGAAGAAAACCATGTGGACATACCTAAAACCGGCAAAATCAGAACTAGAATAGGTGCTAAAGAACTCCTTGAGATTATCAACAAATAATGGGACATAAACTCCATTGAAGTTCTCATGCCTGAGGATAGGATTATGCAGGATAGGGCCTTTGCTATGTCCAACAGGTTTCGAAATAAGTCCAAAAACTTTAGTTTCTAAATTCATATAATCAAGTTTATAAATCTGCTTAATACTGTATAAAGAAGGCATGCCAGGAATTGAACATCCATCGATGGATCCATAGGCTAAGAAGCCACCAAATTTGGGGCACAATAGTTGGCTTATGAGGCCCCTTTCCCCTACAGAGTAAGCAATTATTGGCACCTGCAGAGAAATAGAATTCAACAATGTAATACCTCAGGAACAACAAATACTTATCTGAACATGTTCAAAGGAGAAAATCAGAGACATGCTATACAACTTCTCTGAACATGTTCAGAGCGAAAGACCATATTGTTCGAGTTTCTTACTTGGCAATGAGAAATCAAATGAAGAATCCTTGCTATCTCAGTAATATCAGTTGCATTCACAACCACCTTGATGATATCTGCTCCGGTAGCATGCATGGTGGAAGCAAGATTGCTCAACTCCTCTTCCGAAGGGGTCGTACCGGTAATGTGACATGAAACAATAAATTTTGTGGGACTCTGATTCTTATTATTCATTTTCAGTTCCCTGATAAGATGAGAAGCAACCTGGACAATCACATGCTATACAAGTCAGACAAAAACTGAAAAGAACTTTCAAGGAATCAAATTGGTCATTCAAAATCGCCCATGGCCTATGTTATCCGGGACTTCATTTTTCATAACTACTCATATATGATATTCATGTCCTACACTAATTTGGACTATTTAAGTCTCATTTTGAGTCCGAGTAGCATAGCCTATGAAACTGCATCAGATATTTGAATACCAAAGATGAATCAAAATGTCATTTAAGCTAGTAAATGGCAAAAGAACAGTAGAAATTAAATCACCAAATTGCAGAAAGATTGAGAGGGTATGAAAAGATACAACAATCAAGAGATGGAATAGTTTGCATACAAAAATTAAAAAGGGTACCTTGAGTTCAAAATCTATATAATCAGCTCCCATTTCTACAGCTAAGCGAAGTCCTTCCAACCAGGAGTGCTCATCTCCTTCATACTGACCACCTTCCCATTTAGACCTGAACAAAAGGCCTCATATTAGAGCTATAACTTACATATACATACATATACATATATATTTGGAAAGTTATATTTTGATATTTCTATCCGAACATATATATATTTTTTTTCTTTTAAGTATTCACATTCAACGTATATTCGAATTTTAACATGAAACTATAATATTTCAAATGTTTTTTAAAAAAATAAAAATATACATATCCATTGGAATACTTGAACACAAATTTTGACTTGAAAATTGAGCGAAAACAAGATTAAAAAGAACATCAAACTCAACACAAACAGAGACTGATTGAAATGGTTACCTGTAAACGAGGATGAGCGGCAAAGTTTTATTTTTGAGGATGATTTGCAGTTGGTGGTGAGGCTGGAAGTCGTTCATATGATCTAACCTGATCTCGACGAGCTGCGCACCTTCAGCTTTTGCCTGCTTCACGTCTTCAACCATTTGCTCTACTGATTCCGCCATTAATGGAGCACATATCATTGTTGAATTTTTCAGGAATCCCATTTTCTGCACCAGATCAGAAAAGCTGCGTCTAATCTTGATAGAAACCAACAATCGGAGTTTGGTGATTACTGATTATCCAGATAATGCCGACAAGGAATGACCGGCGGCTGATGTAACAAGTCAAAACGTCTTTGGTTGAACTCTACTATGTTGGTTGGTGTAATTAAATATTGGGTAAACTACTCTAGTGACCACTAAACAAATTAAAAACATCTATTTTGGTCACTTAACTAAAGAACTCGTCAATCAGACCACCCAACTTTTAAACCTTACCTATTTGTGTCACCGCCGTTAAAATTTAACGAAAATGTTAAGGCTGGCAACGTGGATGTTAATTAAAATATGTAAAATTACATATTTAATCTCTCTAATTAAAAAATAAAATTAATCATCCAATTAAAATAATAAATAAATTAGAGGATTAAATATATAATTTTATATATTTTAATAAACATCCACGTCACCACCGTTAAAATTTTCCGTTAAATCTAATGGCAGTGACATAAATAGGTAAGGTTTAAAAGTTAAATAACCTGATTGACAAGTTCTATAGTTAGGTGGCCGAAATAGATATCCCCAATTAGTTGGGTAGTCACTGGAATAGTTTACCCTTAAATATTTTTAGGTCAATTATTTTTAGGTCAAATTATTAATATCAAGTCATTTATATTATTAAAATTTTAATTTATTTAATTATGACATTAAATTTTAATTAATTTTAATTATATCAATGAGCCGTTAATTTAATTTCATATGATATGATAACATGGAGGATAGTTATTGATATAACCAAAATAACGTTATTTTGATATAATTAGTAACAGTTAAAACATATCGTTTTAAACATTGAACCTCTAAAGGTATATCAATTTTACAACTAAATTTTAAAATAATTATATTTTATCATTATATATTTTAACAATAGTAATCGATTAATCATATGATATTGATTTTTTTATATAAAATTCATCTAAATTGATAAAATATATTAAAAAAATTTACGTACTAATATAAAATTTATGATTAAAATTTATAAAATTTATGATTGAAATTTAGATTTTTGATTTAAGGTTTAGGTATTGGATTTTTTATTTAAGCTTTAGGTATTGGAGTTAAAATTTTAAAGTTCCAAATTTTATAACAAAGGTTATTAAAATCTGTCTTGTGTTTTAAAATATATCCTATTTTTATTTATATTTTTTTTGTTTTTTTTTTAATCCCTAACATCTGATTAATTACTTAATCCAAATTGAGCTTTATATAAATTAATATAAAGACAACCGTATAATTTTTTTTATTCATAATATATTTTTTTATTTGATTTTGTTTGAAAATACTAACTACCGAGAAATTATATCATAGGTCAGTTTCATCACGTCATCTATGGGACCGACCAATGATAATCATCCACCTCATTATTTTTTAATTTTTAAAGTGAAGATTCACCTAAAAAAATATGACATGGAAAAGTTGATGAAGTGGTTAGTTATCATTGGTCGATCCCATAGACACGTGGTGAGACTGACCCATGATATAATTTTTCCACTAGACCACGTACCAAACTGATTGTTGGTATACATAATTTAATTATAAAACATGTTTTAAAACATATAATTTAATTATAAAATATGTTTTAAAACATGAAGCATGACAACCTTTTAAGAACTAAACCTCACCAACCATAACTTGACTCATAAACTTTTAAGAACTAAAGCATTCCATTAAAAGAGCAGCACTCTGTTCAAGTTTCAAAACAAACACTAAACAAAGGTTCTTTTACTTTTATTCACTACGTTTCGAGTTTCGAGTTTCGAAACAAACACTAAACAAAGGTTCTTTTACTTTTATTCACTACGTTTCGAGTTTCGAGTTTCAAAACAAACACTAAACAAAGGTTCTTTTACTTTTATTCACTATGTTTCGAGTTCACATACAGAGTTGGCTCTCTATGCCATGGCAATGTATTGTTCTGCTCACAACAACCGACATTTCACCCCTGCAAACCGATGATACCTGCAAAATAAAACGAAGAAGAAGTTAAGAGCGAACCGTCATGACGAAAAAGAAAGGTAGTTCAGAAAATTAACATTGTAAATGAGGATTGAGCTCTAACACAAACACTACAAAGACAGAAGATAACTAACAAAAGATGGTACTCTATGGTTTTGTTTGGGGTTGAAGTCTCTCAAAGCCCATTTGGGACAAACGGTCGTTTGTCAAAAGATAAATTGGTTATTATAAAATGCATGCTTGGACGTTAAAATAGGTGGACAGACGCTCGTTTAGAGTTAAACGACATTATTTGTTGTGGCCGGTAAACGATTGTTTGTCACAGCCACCACAATCACAAACGAAACCTACACGTGATTCAAGATAAGTTGACTTACCGCAAGCTACTCTGCCACCAGCATTTCCCGTGCTTTTGCTAAGCTCATGTCCCCCTGCATATATAATATCAGAGACATTAAATGCCTAAACCATTGGATATATATAACTTGGCTATTATAAGGGAGTAACAAATAAATGATTGAACCTTATAGTTCCCCTAGTATAACTAGTTCGCTTAATCGTTCTTGGTGGATACTTAAGCTTAGCTAGAAGCAAAACACATACTTGGGGCATTGCCAGATCAGGCTAATTCACACAGACGAAAGCATGAGACATAAGGGTGTATTGACACTTCAAATCTGATTTTTCCAATGCAGACAGGCCAAAAAGATAGTTGGGAGGGGGATCAATTCAAGAAGTTGACCAATTATTAACTAGTTTTCCTAGACTAGAGAAGACCAAGTATAACAACATTAAACAGCATAAGCGGTATCAAAATTCTGAACTATTATTACCCTTGCCAAGGTCATCAGGATCTCCATGGACAACAACGGCTCTTCCAATGATAGAGTTTGGCCCAGTGAGAGGAATCTGCCAAAGCATAATACCACAAAGTTAAAAAACCGAACACAAGCGTATAAGGAAATTAAATTCAAGCAGAGGAAAAAGGAGATGAAAGAAAACCTGTTTGTCGATAATTGAGAAACTCGCAGAGCCTGGACAACACAGATAAAACTAACAATGTTAACAATACAAGAAACACAAACACCGATTACATACAACTAAAAAGAAAGCTGAATTGGAACAATGAAAAGATAACCTAATATAAATATTTTGAATACGTTAGTAATGACCAAGAATGCTGATGGTCATTTAACAGAAGGCAAATACTCATACCATCATCACCAACAGTGACATTTCCGAGATCACCAGCATGGCGATTCTCATCTTCAGGAGCACCATGTTCTTTTCCAGCAGGATTGAAGTGAGGTCCTGCAAGGAGATCAACCACAAGGAATCACATTCAAAGACAAAATAAATCAATAAAGCAAATCTCCTGTCATTTCCCCCCATTTTCCTTCCAACTCCAAACAGAAAAGAAAAAACAAATACTTTTAGACTTGTACCTGTTGACATACAACCATTTGTTGTGTCACCAAGGGCATGAACATGGAATCCATGAAGGCCAGGCTTTAGACCAGAAATGTTTCCTGTTACAGTAGTTGGACCTAGGAAGGGAAGATAAGTTTAAATAGCTTTGACAAGAAAGACAGAAATACAGAGACAATAAGTCTTATGAGGGTTGTGATTTACCATCTCCCTCTTGAGTGAAGAAAACAGTTCCAGTAACACCTTCACTGCTCCTAAGGACGGCTACGGCCTTCACCATTTTTCTATGTGATCTATGCTGCACAACGTAAGATATGAAAGTAAATAATTTCACCCAATTAAAAGATATCTATAATAAATAGTTAAATACATTAATGTCAATGGGGAAAAAACTCAAGTATACTTATGATGAGCCATACTATACTACTAGCTCCATCAATTTCATCCAAAATTTTGTACCAACATATACAATTGTTGGATGAGTTCAAATGCAATCAAACCGGAAATTCCATGCCATATCAAAGAATAAAAATTTGGAGAAAATATGTGGTGGGACAAATGTTATTTTCCAATTCGAATATCTGGTATAAAAAGTTAAAATAATGAAAAGAAAAATTATGAACTTTATCACTTTACCAAGGTAAGTCCATATAATTTTATTGCATTCAAATAAGCTTTAACCTTGATTTTGCAATTTGCACTCAAATAACAATTCACCTTCAATATGTACCAAATAAGCTCTTAACCTTTATTTTTTTCACTTAAATAACCTCTTCACATGAATAATTTTTATTTGAAATAAAGTTTTACTTAGGTATAAATCAAAGGACAAGCTTTTATTTGACACAATAAAAGCATAATGGCAATAGTTTGAGAGTTATTTTTAACATTTTAGCCTATATCAAACCAGAAGTTAGTCTATGTTTGATGTTATCAAATCTTTTTAATCACAACAAAAAAACGGATTAGTTTCACCCACAACTTTTTTAATCACACAACAGCTAAAATATACTCTCTCAAAGATTAGAAGTAAAACAATTAAGAGTAAACCAAAAACTTGAAAATTAAACTATTTCCTTCCTCCCGCACAGCCACACTAGATGTTCTTCAAATATGAGCGTGCATAATAAATTTCTTCTACAGTCAACCAAAAAATACGATTCTCCCAGCTTTAAATCAAATATTATCTAATTATCTTACAAAGCGAATAATAATAATAATAAAGAAATTCAACAAGCAAGTGAAATCTAGGTTGGAACAAAAAAAGTCCAGATCGATGTTCTCTATAAGCTGAAGCACAGCAAAAGCAAAGCTGAAATAAATCCAGCCCAATCATTAACTTAAAATCATAACTTAAGAAAAAGCAGAACAAAATTGATCATCTTCCTTCCAAAGTAGATCTTCTTCAATATGTACTTTTGTTTACTACTTTTCTTAATTTTTCAATCATCAACCAGCAAATAGGATTCATAAAGACTTATCACACAGGAAATTCAACAAGCAAGCAAGTAAAGTCTAAGCAGAATACAAAAAAAAAAATCTATAGCGATCTTCCAAAAAATCTGAAGAACAGCAAAATCAAGTTCAAGATATAGAGAAATGAAGACGATCGAAGCTTTAAAATCCTAAAGATTGAAGGGGATATGGAAGTCCAAAGATGCTTACCTCAGGGCACCCCAACAGAGAAAACGAAAGCAAAGAGAAAGTGAGAACTGAAAGAGCGTGTGTGTTTGTTTGGGAATTTTAATCAAATTTATAGAAACGGGTGGGTGATTCGGTGAAATCATTAAAATAAGATTAATTTAAAGTTGAATAATCGGTTTATACATATTTTCTTATACGAGATTTGTACATAAATAATTATGTATATAAATTATTATAAATTGTACATAGTTTATTATAAAAAATATAATAAAAACGGTATGTATCTTATTTTTATACAAGATCACCTAAATTTAAAAAAATTTAATTTACGGTAAGTATTTATGCACGTACATATTTTCCTACAACAAAATCTAATTTATTACAAGAATGATAAAAAAATTTAGTAGGTATATAAATTATTATAAATTGTATATAGTTTATTACCTAAAACATAATAAAAACGATAGGTATCGTATTTATTATACGAGACCATCCAAACTCAAAAGAGCTCAACTTAGGGTAAGCATTTATATACATACAAGTTTTTCTATAAGAAAATATAATTTATTACAAGAACGATAAGAATTTTACTAGCTACATAAATTATTATAAGTTGTACATAGTTTATTACCCAATACATGATAAAAACGATAGGTACCGTATTTATTACAATATCTCACCCAAACTCAAAAAAACTTAACTTAAGGTATGCATTTATGTACATACACGTTTTCTTAAAAAAACTTAATTTATTAAAAAATTATAAGAATTGTCATAGGTACAAAATATACATAATTTACTATAAAAACTATAAGAAAAAATGTAAGTACCAAAATTCTTACCATATTTTATATTTTCCGCTTTAAATTTAAAAATTGCATGTTTAATGGGTCATCTTTAAATATTATTTTTTTTTTAAAATTTTTAATAGGACGACTATTAATCACCTAAATAAATATAACGGTTGAAAACCTTTCGTTTTTTTTAGTCTTTTTTTTAAAGATGCCAACGGGTGGGAATTGCTGGAGATGCCTCTATCGCCAACTAGGGTAATAATGAGCCTGACCAGCTCGCGAGCTATTCGAGCTCGACTCGAGACCTTAACGAGCCGAATCGAGCCTACCCAAGCTTAACTAAGCTCGTGAACAGGCTTGAAATAATTATATATACTACATATACATTAAAAGCAATAAAATAAAATAAGATAAATTTACTAAAAATAAATTAACTAAAATAAATTGAGTATTTTTCCTTTTCTCAATATTGAATTTCGTTTCGTTGTTGGTTATGAAAAGAGTTTTTAACGAGATCTTATCTCTTTTATAGAAAAATATAACAAAATTATCTACTTTGAATTGAACCGAGTCTAACGAGTTTCGAGCCCGAACCTAAATTTCCGAGCTCGCCGAGCCGCTGGCCAATTACCCATACGAGGGTATGTAGAAAGAACGATAGAAAATGAATATAACTTTCATATATCTTTGAACTGAATACAAGCACTACTTATATAGCATTGGGTAACCCTTGGATAGAGTTTTTATAACGACTACTTAACAAACCTAACTGACTAACAAATTCTTGAATTATACAAGCACAACACACTGTGAAATACAGCTAACATACTTCTCGTCTCCTCCCCTTCTTCTTTTTGTCTTGTACTGTCAAACTAATCCTCGTAAACGACAAGGCTAGCTTCTTGAAGCCTCAACTCATCTTTTGAAAAAACTTTTAATTACTCATGCAGTCGAACAAAGAATGTCATTGGTAAGGGTTTCGTGAGTGCGTCTGCTATTTGATGTGTAGCTGGTACATGATTTACCTGAAAAGAACCTTTTACGACCTTTTCTCGTACAAAGCTTAAGTTCAATTCTACATGCTTAAGCTTTGCATGGTGAATTGGATTAGCCGAGTGGGCAATAGCTGATGTATTATCGCACCAAATGACAGGCACTGCATCTAGATTGACTCCAAGTTCAACAAGCAATGACTTAATCCACATTGTTTCGCACATAGCAAGACTTTTAAACGCTGCTTCAGTTGAAGACCTAGCGACCACGTTTTGTTTTTTCGAGCACCATGCAATAAGATTATTCCCTAAATACAAGCAGTGACCAGCAGTTGACCTCCTGTCAACAGATTTTACTCCCCAATCTAAATCCGAATAGCCAACAAGAGTAGTAGCAACAGGTGTCATGTCAAAAAATAATCCATGATCAACAGTCCCTTTGAAATACCGAAACAATCTTCTCACAGCAGCCCAATGAACTTCAGAAGGTGACTGCATGAACTGTGAGACCTTGTTTACAGCAAAATGTATATCAGGTCGGGTTGTGCATATATGTTGAAGAGTACCAACAATCCTCCTATATAGAGTAGGATCATTGAAAAGAGTTTCTCCCTGAGAAGAAACTAAAGGAGGAGAAGTGACCATAGACGTAGAAGCAGGAACAACATCAAGCATGGAAGTCTCCTGTAACAATTCAAGTATGTGTTTCTTCTGACTGCGAATTACCCCTTTATATACATGCTGAACTGACATTCCTAGAAAGAAATTAAGTTGTCCGAGATCTTTCAAGGAAAAAACAGTGTTGATAACTCTAACTATATCATCAGTAACTTAAGGACTTTCTCTTGTGATGACAATGTCATTGACATAGACCATTACATAGGTCTTGCTTTCATCCTTATCTCGAAGATAAAGAGAAGAATCGGCTAAGGAAGGAGTAAACTATAGATCAGAAACCAAGTAGTACTTGAACTTGTCAAACCACGCCCTCGGTGCTTGTTTAAGACCATATAAAGACTTCTTAAGCCTGCAAACCAACATATTACCATTGGAGTCTAATTGTTCAAAACCAGGAGGTTGTTTCATAAACACCTCTTCCTGTAGATCACCATTCAAAAAGGCATTATCCACATCTATTTGCCTTAAAGTCCAACCTTTGCTCAGAGCCAAACTGAGCAACATACGAACTGTAATAGGTTTAATAATTGGACTATAGGTCTCGTTGTAATCGAAACCGGCTTGTTGCGAGTATTCCTTGGCAACCAATCTTGCCTTGTAACGAGCAACACTCTCATCCGGATTTCTCTTGACTTTAAACAACCATTTATACCCCACTGGTACTCTATTTTCAGGTAACAAAACTAACTCCCAAGTCCCTTTATTAACAAGAGCTTCTATTTCATTTTGTACAGTAACTTTCCATTCATTAGATTCCATGGCCTGATGTATGTCCTTAGGCTCAGGCACAACAGAACATGTGTCAACAGAGTAGACTTTCGGTTTAAAAATCCCAGCTTTAGACCTGGTAACCATTTGATGACCACCAAGCCCTTGTTTCGGCTTAGAAGAGCCGTGACTAGGAACACTACTGGAAACTTACGACAAACCAATATTTGAACTACCAGTGGAGTCCACAAGTGAACCATTAGTAGGAGTAGTAGACTGAACTTCATCTCCAGCCACAAGATCACTAACCACAGGTAAAGACGCACTAAACTGCATCCTGGAAGAGTTAGACTCATCGAGACCAATAGAAAAACTTGTAGGAAAGTCATTTGCATTCACTCGAGAAGAGTCTGTAACGCTTTCACTAGAACTATCAGCAAAATGACCTGCAGACCTCTTCACTTGCCTAGGTGGAATAAACTTTACCTGTCCATGCATTTCTATAGTACTATTCGAAGCATTCTTAAAAGGAAAACAATTTTCATTGAACTTGACATGCTTAGAGACATAAAGTCTATCATCCTCACTTAAACATTTGTAGCCATGATGTTGAGAGCTATATCCTAGGAAAATACATGGCTTAGACCTATATTACAATTTATGTTGATTGTAGGGTCGAACAAGAGGATAACATTGCACACCAAAGACGCGCAAGAAATTGTAATTAGGTTTTCTATTAAACAACCTTTCATGTGGTGACAAACCCTGCAACACCTTAGTAGGAAGTCTATTGATGAGATAAACCGAAGTATAAAAAGCATCAGACCAATGTTTAAATGGTACAGACGCTTGAGCCATTAAAGTAAGACCGAGTTCAACAATATGTCTATGTTTACGCTCAACCATTCCATTTTGTTCAGAAGTGTATAGGCAAGTGTGTTGAAATAGAATTCCATGTTGCTTAAAATAGGCATGTAAGGGTTGAAATTCAGACTCATAATCGGATTGCAAGCTTACAATTAAATTACCTTTCTGCCATAGCATGAAAAGCAACTACAACTTTGTAAGCATCGGACTTCCTAGACAAAAAATAAATCCAAGTATATCTCGAAAAAGCATCAACAAAACTTATATAATAACTAAAATTATTAGATACTAAAGGAGTCGGTCCCCATAAATCCATTTGAACAAGTTGCAAAGGACTATCAAACATAATATCAAATTTCTGAAATGAGAGTTTATGACTTTTGCCACGCTGACAAGCATCACAAAACGGTATTTTATTGTCACTTAAGAAAGGTACATTACAAGATTTAAGCACTTTGTCAAGAACATCACTAGATGGATGACCTAACCTCCTATGCCAAAGTTCAAGCATATCTTTAGAATCCATCGAAGTATTGAAACCAGCATGATTACACATATTCGAACTATCTAAAGAAACATCACTAGAAGACAAAACACCAGAACCAAATTTGTAGAGCCCATCACTTTCCAATCCTTGCAAAATCACCTTCTGGGTTTTCAAATCCTTCACAGTACAAAAATTAGAAAAAAATTCTAACGAAACATTATTATCTTTGGTAAACTTTGAAATAGAAAGAAGATTTTTCCTAATAGGAGGAACATGTAACAAGTTATTCAATAATAATGGCCTAGAAACTGATAGTAAAGAGACATTCCCAACACTAGCAATATCAGTAGCCATGCCATTTGCCACAGAAACCTTTCCAGAACCAGAATAAATTCTAGAACTATGAATCATACCTGCATCAGGTGTAATATGTGTAGTTGCGCTTGAATCAGGATACCAGGCAGCTTCAAATCCAGAGATGCTAATTTCATCGGCTAAACTAACATTGTTTACCACGACTTGTTCTTCACCAGGCTGAACAACTTGTTCTTCTGAGAGTTCCTCTTCGTACGAACACATATTGACTACGTTACCATAAGCTTGATCATACTTGAAGTAACACCGATTCGCCAGATAACCAATCTTTCCACATATCTGACATTGAGGTCGAGAACGACCCCCATAACTCCTTCCCCCTCGAGCACCTCTGAGAGCCAAAGTATTGTTCGAGTACGTTGGCATATTGACCTGAAAACCTTGTCCACCGTTGGGCCGAAAACCAGAATTATTACCAAGATTTTGCGGAACACCATAGAAACCAGAACCACCTCGATTCTGTTGAGAAAAACCACCACCATGATGAAAAATCCACTTTGACGTATCTGACCAGAACCTTGAATCTGACCAGGTGCTTGAGTCATATTAACAAAAAAGACTGAGCCACAAAACTCATGTTGCCTCGCTTCTGTGTCCAAGAGAACGCTACACACACCATCAAGCTTATATGGTTGCTGGCTAGACGTGATTACCGCAACTACAGATTTATATTATGGTGGAAGACCAGAAAGAATCACGGAAATGTACATTATCTCAGTCAACGGATTGTCACAGATTATCACAGATCGTTTGGATCTGAGCCAAATACTCCCTCATAAATTGATCGCGTTTTTGAAGATTCTTCAAAGAACAATGTAGGTGCTTGATCTTTGTAGTAGAAGAAACAGAAAATAATTGATTCACCTTGTCTAAGATCTCTACTGCCGTTTTGCAGCTCACTAACGAGGGAAGAACCGAAGCACTGATAGAAGAGAGTAACCAAGAACACAAGGCAGTATCTTGTTGTCGATAAGCAACAAATTTTGGATTGGCAACCTTTGTATTCCCAACGTCAAGAATCTGCCGAGGGGTATTGTGACAGTCCCATCGATATGATCAAGCAATGATAGGCTCTCGATCGCAAAAAGAACTTGCTGTTTCCAGAGCATATAGTTGGTGTCATCGAGCCGAAGGGATATAGTCTTGTTGGTGAAAGACTTAGAACTAGTTTCAGTCATTTCGCTACAGAGAAAGACACGAGAGTTCTTTTAAACAAGAACCTCTGATATCATGTAGAAAGAACGATAGGAAATGAATATAACTCTCATATATCTTTGAACTGAATACAAACACTACTTATATAGCATCAGGTAACCCTTGGATAAAGTTTATAACGACTACTTAATAAACCTAACTGACTAACAAATTCTTGAATTATACAAGCACAACACACTGTGAAATACAGCTAACAGGGTATAATAATAATTGACAACTGACTGCAAACTAAAATATCTTTTACTCTATGAAGGCCACAGAATTTAAAGCTGGGCTCTTATGAGCTTTATATATTTGGGCCGTTCTCAACTTCTACGTTTTGTATTTGTTGAGCTTGACCGGGTTAAGTAGAGGTGTAAAATTAAATTAAAAAAAATAAATCATTTAATTTAATATGAAAATACTTGATTTATTTTAATTTATTTTAAAATTTTGTAAATTTATTTAATTTAAGTAATTTTAAATAAAATTAAAATTGTAAAACAAAAATTTAAATAATTTAAAACTTTTAATAATTAATTAAATTTTCAAGTTTTTATTATTTTAAATTCTCTCGAAATATATATGTATTACAGATAACTATAAAAAAATGTTTAAATTAAATCTAATTAGTATCATAATATCTATAAATATTTATAATTAAATTTAAACATTAACTTGAACAACTCAACTTCATTGATTTGTATAAACTCGAATCTAATTTTTTCATTAAAAAATTTAACCCGATCAAATCAGAATCCGACCAAATCAAGTAAATTGTCTATCCCTAACATCAACTAGATTGATGTCATGTATTTGGTCGAAAAGTCCATTAAGTGTTTAATTTGAGCATGAACAACCTTTTCAACAAACTCAGTCCAATCTCTAACAGCTTACAGAAGACAAAAAGCTCTAAATAGATCACTAAAAAGGAAAAATGAAGTGACAATTATAAATCCCACAATTTAACCAAAAATTCGAACAACTTTATTACGGGTTTTCCTACATATTGAACCTAAAAGTTCAAACCAGAATTTGTCGAAATGCACCTAGAGATTGCAAGCTAGAAAGATACCAAATATCGGCATATGAACCGTCTGGCTTAAGTTCTTGTTTTCTAGGCACTTTTCTTGCTGCAGAGGTCCTCAATAAGATCTGCAGCATCTTGAACAGTTGTGATGCTTTGTGCATTGTCTTCTTCGACAGTGATTCCAAATTCTTCCTCGAGTCCCATCACAATCTCAACCTGGAATCGTATTCTAACGATTACAACACAAACTACAAGCAATGATCGTTCAAGTTAAAGAAATTATACACAAACCTATGATCCCCTTGATCCTGCATATTACTTTTATGTGCATAAGATGAAATGGAAGAAAGAATGTTAAAGGGTTATATAGTTGAGAGAATACCGTATCAAGAGAATCAGCTCCAAGATCAACAAATGTCGATTCGCCGGTGATTTGTTTGTCATCTTCTATTGCTAGTTGTTTCCTTACCACTTCACAAACTTTATCCACAGTCTCCTTCTTGGCCTGCATAATGACATTTAACTTCGGGTGTCATCATTATGTTATACAGTAAAACTGTGTCATTTCTACAAAAATCTCTAGATCATAACTAGCATAATTACAACAAACCCTGCATATGACGGTGAAGATGTACTAAGAAAATCACAATAATGCTTTGTTTGATTGAAGTTTTTACTAATATTTCTAATTGTAAGTTTAGATTTGAGTTAATTCTTCTTTATGCTACGACAAACTATTCTAATAATCAAGTAATATTTAACAAATACTACGCAACACACACCATTCCCCACAAGGACGGACCTAGGGGTTCTAGGGGCAACCGTATCACCTAAAAATTTCAAGCTCCCCTAAATTTTATATATTTGTTTTGTATTTTCTATTGATAATCTAATTCCACGCACCCTAAACTCTTGTAATTTTGCACCCCTACATTTCTAATATAGCTTCTTGATAGTTTGCACCCATTACATGAAATTCTGGGTCTATCCCTGGTTCGATATATATCGTCATAGCCCAAAAGTGTATTCTTATGATCACTACCACATCTACAATATGAAATACTATAGAAACCAATATCATTGCATTCAGTGAGAAACATACAGCACAGCTAATCTGCAAGCGAGCAGGCATTGTAAATGAGAGCCTTCTTCTTCCCTGGTTCATAAATGAACTCAATTTCAACCCAGAAACCCTGCTTGCAGCCTGTCAAAAGACGTTCACCAACATAAAAAACAGCCAATAATTTACAATTATAATGAAACGAATAGTTCTGGAAGAAACAACAAACTTCAAAGGTACCTAAAACCTTAGTCCAAGCAAAACAGAAACTTCACTTTTGCACATTCACCACCTATTTTATCAAACTTTACAAACAAAATCCCAAATCCAATAGCATACTATGAATATTCATAATCACTCGAAATATCTTTCAAATCTCAGATTCACCCAATCAAATCATCCATGAAAGAAGTTGAACTAAAAAAATGATCAGTGAAGCCTCAATAACAGCAAGAATCTCAACATTAGGCTAAAATCCATAAAAAGTAAAATCTGAAAATAGATCAACTGAAACAACAAACGGATCGAGTAAAAATGTAACCGAACAAACGAACAGATAACAAAGAACAAAAGAAATGAACGAGTTAGTAGCTATAAAGAAAGACGAGAGAAGAAAGTACAAGGGCGTTGCGAGGTTGAATGGAGATCGATGAACCAGCAATGGACGCCATTGGAGAGTGTGCTGAGATGCGAGAGGAAATGCTAAACGGCGGATAGATCGAGGGAAGTGTGGGGAAGAAATGAGTGAACCGGTCCGAAGTCTTAAGAGTTCGGTTTTTATAGCAGGCTAGGTAGAGTTTGGAATCTTGTGGTGCACCGTGCATGGCACGTGGAAAATAGATCTAATAAAACGAAAAATTATTATATGATCCCGATTAAGTAACTCATCTTTCGCCGTTAATTTCAGAGAATTTAAATAATTTATTTATAATATATTATTTTATAATTGCAATAAAATATTTAAATATATTATTTTATAATTGCAATAAAATATTTAAATATATATTTTTTAAATTAAAATTTATATAATTTGACTATTAAATTTATATAAAATAAAATTTTAATTATTAAATAATAATTTAAGCCGGATCATATCAGTCTAAACTAGGGTGAGTATTTAATCATGTCGAGTCAAAATATTTCGAGTGAATGAGTCATATTTTACAACTCAAGCTTTATTTGAAATCTTTTTATTCAAATCGAGTCGAGTTTTCGAGTTCATATAAATATTTAATTATAATTATTTATTATGTTAGAGTACAACTTGATTTTAATTTAAACGATTTTCTTTAATCATATAAGATATGTATATATATATTTCTTTATATTTTTTACGAATGACAATATTTTTTCATATTTTTATATATTAATATATATATATTAAAATATGAAGAAATATATATACATACATACATATCTTATATGATTAAATAAAATTGTTTAAATTAGAACCAAATTGTATTAATAATTATAATTAAATTTTTATAAAACTCAAAAACCCGACTCAACTCAAATTTCTTAAACTCAAATCAAATCAAAAAAATTTTAAATATAATTTAAGTTATAAAATATGACTCATTAATTAAAATAACTTAAAATTTTTAACTCAACTCCACTTAATTGAATACTCACCCCTACGTTAAAGTATTCCTATTCTGGACTTGTATCTAGTATTTTCCCTAACATATAAAAACCAGATCTGAGATCCGGACCCGATCCATTCTACCCTTAATCCCCAAAATTCTCTTTCTTTTTTCCCATTTTCTTTGTCGCAATTAGTATTATTGTCATTTGTTGCTACTGTTTCCACTGTCCAGTTTTCAGTTTCCAAGCTTCACCTGTTCCTTTTGTTTTAATTTTCTGATTATTATAATTTTAAGTACTTAGGGTTTTATCATCCATTCTCTGTCTGTTAATTGAAGAATTTTTTGCGTTAACTCTTCGCGAAGGAGACGAAGGGGTGGAGAAATGGGTGCACAGAAGAAGGCTGCTGCTAGGGTTTCAGAAGACCAAGAGGATCTGGCACGTAATCCATTACAAGCCATTCTCTTAGCCGATAGCTTTGCCACCGCGTTCCGTCCAATTACTCTCGAACGCCCCAAGGTATACGTGCACGCCTATCTTATTCAAAATTTTGTTTAAAAGTTTTGGTTTAAGTGTAAAAAAGGTTTCTTTGATTGAAGGTGTTGTTGCCGTTAGTTAATATTCCGATGATAGATTACACATTAGCATGGCTTGAATCGGCCGGAGTGGAAGAGGTTTTCGTGTTCTGCTGTGCTCATTCGAAGCAAGTAATTGATTACTTGGAGAGTTCCCAATGGTCGTCTCAACCGAATTTTTCAGTGACAACAATAGAATCTCACAATTCCATCAGTGCTGGTGATGCTTTGCGTTTGATTTATGAACGCAATGTGGTAACGTTTTTCTTATCTTTCCCACTAATTAAAAGAGTGTGTTTATTTCTTTGTTATTGAATTATTGTACGTTTTGGGTACAAACTCCAATTGTTGTAAAATCTGTTCTCCAAACGTTGTTGAAATTTAAAGAATTATCTCCCCAGTCACCAACTTACCATTTTGTTAAAAGGTGTTTCTGACAAACAAATTATTGAAAGAAATGTTGTAGAAAGCAAATTGGCAGTAAGCCAAAACCCACATGAAGAGGCTGCGAAATCCATTGGAATAGATCAAGAGCTTATATTAAAACTAGGAATTGGACTATTGTCTATAGTTACTAAATACTACTTTGACCTGACTATAAAATCCAATGAGGTTTGTATCACCTTGCATCATCTGTCTTGTCTGGCCCTGGGTTTTTATCTCCTAAACTCCATGGATGGGTGATTTTTGCAATTTGGAGAACTGGACTGTTGATCTTTGCACATTGTGGATCACCTCTACTAAAAGTTCAACCTGGTTTCTGCAATTAATATTTCATAATTGTTCCTGCAGGAAGTCTTATTTGTTAAAAACGGGCTAGTTTCCAAAATGAAGGAAATGAGGAAAACATCACTGGATTTCTTTTATATTGAACTTCATTTTCAGTATGCTTAAATCTTTCGTAGATTTCATTGTCAGGGTGCTTTATTTTTATGTTTTTTTTTGTAGAATTTGGCAGTTGATAATCTCACATTTGAAATTCACTTATAACCATCATGATTTGTTTTTTGTTTCACTCAGTATGTCCTATTTTCTCATCTTTTCAGATACATGGAGATTTTGTTCTTATT
The DNA here is from genome assembly GCA_035048815.1 of Abelmoschus esculentus. Lineage (NCBI taxonomy): Eukaryota > Viridiplantae > Streptophyta > Magnoliopsida > Malvales > Malvaceae > Abelmoschus > Abelmoschus esculentus. Next base: position 25,645,092 of record JAUCBN010000001.1, read on the forward strand.
AGTGGAGATACAGTGAGCAACATGTCGCTTACTCAGGTGCTTCAAGAACATAGAGAGAGAAGGAAAAAAGATGCTAATGCTATAATGACCATGGTTATTAAACAGTCAAAGCCTTCTCCGATCACTCGGCAGTCTCGACTTGGTACTGATGAACTATTTATGGCTATAAATCCTGTTACGAAACAGCTTCTGTGTTATGAGGATAAAGCAGAATATTCAAAGGGGTTTATATCTCTTGATAAAACACTGATAGCTGACAATCCTTCTATCATTCTGCACAATGACAAACAGGTTCATTCTCCAAATCATCTGATAAAACTCTGGTTACTCTTTTGATTACCTATATGACATGTCGCCACCATTATATATAGAAAAGGAAGATAATATGTTAGTGCATGATTTGGTCTTTTGTGGATATGGTGCAAATCTTTACAAATTTTAGTTGCTTTTCTTGGCACCGAACAGAACTGTTTGCAAAATATCATAAAAAAGATGTAGCGACTAGTGAGTGTGAACTTTTTCCCGCTCTGCAAGTGATTGATACCAGAAAGTGGTTTTTGCTCTTTTCCAAACTTAAATAGCGTTTTATAACATCACTTTGTTTCTCATTTGTTATTTACTCAAATAGTTTTACCCTTTATTGTAGGGTGTAGACTGCCTTTATCCTTTTCCACTGTAGGTTTGTATCCCACTAATATTATTGATTATCCAAAATTCAAAAGAACTTCAAACCTTCTTCAATATAGGTAAGGTATAACCTTCTTTTTCAAGCTACATGACTTGAAAAGTTTTGCTACTGGGTCAACAATCTCTTTCAATTTGTGATATGATTCAATATCCCATATTTTTTATGATTTATGCTATTTGTTTTTACTCTAATAATTTTCACCAAATTGATTAGGGTTTGCTTTTGCAGGACTGTTACATTGATGTATGCTCTCAAGAAGTACTAAGTCTTTTCACTGACAATTTTGACTATCAACATCTAAGACGTCATTTTGTAAAGGGTCTGCTGGTTGATGATGTACGTGTTACATATCCTATGCATTTATCTTGTTGTTTTTAAAATATTACCTGATGGCTCCCTCACCCTTCACAAAACAAAGAATGTATGCCTGCACATTTGAAGGCAAAGTTTAGATAAAAATTGGAAAAACGGGTGGTTTGTCCTTATGCACCCAAAATGTCCATAATCATAGCTTTCTTTGCTGATCCTTCTGTCTGAATAGTGTACATTTGTATGCTAATCTGTAATTGGAAAAACTGGGTGGTTTGTCCTTATGCACCCAAAATGTCCATAATCATAGCTTTCTTTGCTGATCCTTCTGTCTGAATAGTGTACATTTGTATGCTAATCTGTGTGAATCATTATCTCGATTATGCTTTGGAATTCTCATGCCAGCCTTTTTGTTGCTTAACACGTATCATAATTCATAAACCATCATCCTTTCATTTAATTGTAAGTTTCTAAATTCAAAAAAGGTTTGTTTATTTTATTGTTCTTGGGGTAGGTAAACATGATGTTGCATGTCCCTTCATCAAAACATTGACTTATCTATTCTTTACAAAAGGTTGGCATTTGTATTAATTATCCCTAGCATTCTATAATTACACAAAAATATAATATCATAAAAAATTACTAGGTAATAGTTAGAACTTTGAAATTTGGAAAGGAATTTTGGGTTATCCTAGCACATATACATGTGTATCTTAGCACCATACTGTGCATAACATTCAAAAATATAATTTGTAGTAATTACCCCTAGTATTCTATAAATACAGAAAAATATAAATATCATAAAAATTACAGGGTAATTGTTAGAACTTTGAAATTTGGAAAGGAAGTTTGGGTTATCCCAGCACATATACGTGTGTATCTTTGCACCATACTGTGCATAACATTCAAAAATATAATTTATGAGCACATTGATGATGCAATTAACTAAACTTTAAATCTTATGATAAACAGAAGTATGGAATTGGGGAACTATTTCAATTGCTGATTGCTACCTGGCCGAATTTCATAAGATTTTGTATCATTTTGCTTCTGCTTTTATTTATGGTTGCAGATCATGGGTTACAAGATATTTACTCATGAAATTCACTCAAGTTACGCCGCTAGGATAGATAACTTTCGAAGTTATGACACTATTAGCAAGGACATAATTCAGAGGTGGACTTATCCATTTGTTCCAGATATACTCTCTGGAAGTTCTGCAGTAAAAGTTGAGAGGCAGGGAACTTACCGAGCATCTGGTATAGATTAAAAGGAATTAATGGTTATTATATATTTGGCTACCATAATGTTTAATGCTTTAAACATGTAGCATCTCATCATTCATGCTTCTACCTGTTTGATTTGTTATTTCAGGAATTTTCCCGGAAGTGGTTTAATTAATGTTTTCATTTATTTTTTTAGACGTCGCACTGTCACGTTCTGCGCACATGGGTTCATTCACTTTCATTGGACAAGGCACCAAAATAGGGAATGACACAAAAATCTCTCATTCTGTTGTTGGAGAAGGGTGTACTATTGGATCAAATGTCACAATAGAAGGCTCTTATATATGGAATAATGTTACCATCGAGGATGGCTGTCAGTTAAGGCATGCAATTGTATGCGATGGTGTAATAATGAAGTCAGGAGCTGTTTTACATCCTGGAGTTATTTTATCTTTCAAGGTATGCGACCCTTGGAGCATTTTAGACCTTTTTTGCAGTGTCAAATGTTATCATTATTATACAGTGATTAGTTTTGAATGAATGTGTACATTCTGTTATGTGGATTTGCATCATGTCCCATGATACATACTGCTTCAGATATCAGGAAATGTGATAAACTAAAATTTTATGATATATTATGGTAATACTGTTACGGGCTGTCTCCGAACAGGAGTAACTAAAATTCTGAGTTTTGTTGGCTTTTCCTGGTTTATCACTGGACATGCAGCTTAGAATTACTTGCTACTATTGACACTCAAAGTCAACCAAACTTTCTCTTTATGGGATTTAAAATGTTTTACTTTATTTGCTTGACTAAAACGTTTTGATATTTTAAAAAAGGATGTACCTCAAATGTTAGTAATTGCTATTCGGATAATTATCAACAGTCATTTCAGTTTTTATTTTTATTTCCCATGTACTTTTGCTTCATCCTGATTTAATAAACTTCCTGTCTTATTATCACCATCGTTCTCACATACCCACCCACCTGGAGTCGTAGCTACACCCTTCAAGTGTGTTTGATTTTAAGTCTTTCTGCAACCTTCCCCATGGTTATTCAGTTATTCTCACTCTTCTTTCAAGGTCCTATTCTCAAATCAACTGTAGCTGGAATTTAACAATGTACCCAATTTCTCTGGTTAATAATACTACTGGTATAGTTTAAAGTTATGTTCTTTGCAAGAGATTTGAACATTTCTTTCCCCAGGTTGTCGTCGGGCAACAATTTGTTGTTCCTGCATACTCAAAGGTTTCTTTACTTCAACAGCCAACCCAGCAAGATAGTGATGAGGAATTGGAATATGCTGACAATACTAGTGGCACTGGGGAGCTTCAATGTAAGTTCCTAGAATATATCAATGCCTAATATATGTTCCTCTTTTAAATGTCTAAGGTATTTAGTGAATCCTTTAATATTGCTACCTTTTTGGAGACTTGATTATTTTTTTATTTGATTCATCTGATTTTTGGATGCTATATGCTTTCTTTTTAGTTGCTTCCTTGCTTGGTTTATACTTGCAACTTTTCTTGGTTAGCACTTCCTTTCTTTCTCTCTTATTCTCTTCCTCTCAGTTAGAATATAGGTATGTATGGGGTGTGGAGATGTCGGTTTCTCTTTGCTTCTAAGCACATATTGATAGAGGTAAAATTTAGCTTCAATGTAAGTTCCTAGAATATATCAATGCCTAATATATGTTCCTCTTTTAAATGTCTAAGGTATTTAGTGAATCCTTTAATATTGCTACCTTTTTGGAGACTTGATTATTTTTTTATTTGATTCATCTGATTTTTGGATGCTATATGCTTTCTTTTTAGTTGCTTCCTTGCTTGGTTTATACTTGCAACTTTTCTTGGTTAGCACTTCCTTTCTTTCTCTCTTATTCTCTTCCTCTCAGTTAGAATATAGGTATGTATGGGGTGTGGAGATGTCGGTTTCTCTTTGCTTCTAAGCACATATTGATAGAGGTAAAATTTAGCTCAATGTCGGTCCTTGTTTTATGTGAGAGATCAGCAAGTGTATAATTCTTTATATGTTCGTTTTTTTTGTGTGTGTGGTTTATTGATAAGTAATTTGTGCCTGCAATTTTATTCTTTCATGTTTGTGGTAAGCTATCATTTATCTGTACTTATAGAAGTTAACACAGCAATTATGGGTGCAGCGGATAAATTGAATGGGGGCATTGCACCTGATTTATCTGAGACAGCATATGAGGTTTGTTGTGTTCCTTGCTTCTAACATTACTTTATGGCATTGCTGCGTTTGCTAGTTTGCAGTTGGCACTGAGTGAATATGGGGAAAATGATATTTTATGATATATCTTTGGCGATATTCTTAAGTAGTGTATGAGGTTGAGTATGAAATGTTTCTTTCTCTCTCTCTCTCCCTCATGTTTCTATGGCAATTAAATAAATAACTTGGAGTCTTGGATGATGCAATTCTTTATGGTTATCAGCTTGGTACTGGCGGAGTTGGTTATATTTGGTCAGTCTTTGAAGGAGCTCAAGATGAAGAATGGAAACATTCAGTTGCACCTATTCCCACAGACAAACTCGTTAAACTAATGCTAGATAAAGATGAGGATGAGGAACAGTTAACTCAGGTTGGGAATGTTCTCTCATCTTCAGGAGAGCTGAAAGCTGATTCTGATGATAATGGTTCTGAAGATGACGATAATGAAGACTCTAAAGATGACTATGGATTTTTTGAGAAAGAGGTAATGTGTGTGACTGTGTTCATGTTCATAGTATTTATAATCGTTTACAGCTTCCATTCTGGTTGGCAGGTCGAAGCTACCTTTTTAAGGGCCGTTCATGAAAATGTCAAAGTAGACCATGCAGTCTTAGAGGTGAATGCACTTCGGTAAGTTATGCTCGTTCTAATTTCTTTAAACATACTAGGCCATTAACCTAGTTGGCGGACCTCTTGACTGATAAAGTGGAATGTGGATATCTAATAAATATTGCTGTTAACTGTCGATCTTCCTTTCTTATTGCTAAGGATTATTTACATCCTTCCAATTTATACTTTATCAGCTTGTCCAAATCCAGCCTTGTTTACTTTATCCCCTTTAGTTTGATGCCTGTGCTCAATAGCATTAGCAGAATTCCCAATTATCTCCTGCTGACCATCCTTGATGCCCTCTCCCTGAGATCTCCAATTTACATTAATTTTCTTTTCTGTGTCGTCTACTCTAGGATATGTTCAAACTGAGCTGCTGTTTTATTTCTCATAGTTAAGGGCTAATATTTGGCAAACCTGTTTCCTGGCATTTCTTCAGATTGTCTTACAACATGGCATCTGTTGACTGCGCTGGAGCAATATTTTACTCAATGATGAAATTGGCAGTAGAATCTCCCCACAATTCGGCTAGTAAGTTTTTTTTTCTTCTTTTTTTTCCTTGACAATTCTGGTATCGTTATATTTACAGTGCATCAATACAAAAAAAAAAAAAACGTTATGTGATTTGATCATGCATGCATGAATGATTGAATTCAATAAATATCCCCACATATGCATTTATGCTGAACACAGACAGACTTCTAGAATCTGTTTTTTGGATCTAAACACCCAAAGCAACACAGCTATGTCTGTTGCATCAGTGTGCAGTGAGTTTTTGCTTCAAATAAATTCTGATAAACTCATCAGCTATGAAGCCCCAAAATTACATAATTTTCCAATTAGAGCATCATTAACTAATTCTGTCTTGCCATTCTATGTTAGGTCTCAGTGATTTATATGCTTAATATTTGAATTATGTAATTCAAAGGTTGCGCATCGACTCTCTAGTTCATATATTATTGTCTATTTGTCTTGTGTCATTCATGATTTGTTCAAAACAACAACGATGGCACGTTATCTTCTCCGAACTTTGATCTCTATTAACCTTAAATTGTTGTTTCTTGATGGTTTTGATTGGTCTGTTTGGGTGGTGACACACTGACACTGGAGAGTGGAGCCATATGTATGTCTTTCAAATTTCAATTTCAGGATTTAACTTAAAAATTATTTTGAATATGTTGAAACTGTCTCCCATATGTTAGTGCAATTGTTAGCCAATGCGTACAAATTCGAACAGCAAAGAACCGGGTTGGATGTTAGATGATTCTCCTAATTAACATTTCTTCTGTTACTGTTGAATGGTTCAATTATTTAAGCATGTGTTGGATGAACATTAGGCTTCCAAATTGTCTACTGTACAAACATACCTCTTTCCTGCTGTCATACCTCTTATAATTATTTCCACGAAAAAAGAGAGGAAATAAACCACTTCATGTTTTATTGTTGACATCCAGGGTTAACGTGTTTGTAACCACTAACTAGTTTGTCTTCAATCTATTGCAAAGGTGAATTGCATAGAAATGCTGCGGATATAATCACCAAATGGCAAAAACTTTTGAAGTCGTTCCTGCATGATATAGATGAGGAGGTTCGTACTGTTGAACTGGTGGAAATTTCCATCTGATTAATAAATATCAATTATAAGCTGACGGGGAATAATACATTTTTTGGACTGCTACATCTAATTTCCTCTGTATCATTCTTCAGATGGGTGGGGTGACTTCTCTGGTTTTATTACATGTTAAAACTCTGTTTTCCTATGGGAGAACTTACATGTTTTTGTCCATAGTTCAATTTTGTGCTAAAACATTTTCATGGCATTGCCTAACAGATTGAGGTCATCTTGAAATTTGAAGAAATGTGCCTAGAATCTGCCAAGGAGTTTGCTGCACTATTTCCACAGGTATTTCTAATGATATACCTAGATGTTCTGTCTAGAGATAGGTTGATAAGATCTGGCAATGAATAGTTTTTATGGTAAACCAGATTTTATTTGTCAAAGACAGTAGGTACAAGTGACACTGTTAAGTTGGGCAATTATTAGTCTCGATCCTCTACCATTTCAGAGATGTTTAAGACTCCGTTGTTCGTATTTGTGTGTTTCTTGATGAGATAATGTGGGATGCAATCCGAAGTTTTAGACAAATGAATGGCATCATCCTCATTTCAGTTTTCTTCCACAGATTTTGCATCTTTTATATGATAAAGAAATTCTACAAGAAGATGCTATTTTGAGGTGGGCTGATGAGAAGGACGGAGCAGATGAATCGGATAAAGTGTTTCTCAAGAGTTCCGAAAAATTTATACAGGTAAAAAAAACGAACATAATCTTTCTTAGACTATTTGTATTCATCTGCTCCCATGATCGTTACATGAACGTTGCTTCTTTGCTCATGTTTCCCCTTTGTAAGTGGTTGAAAGAGGCTGAAGAAGAAGACGAAGAAGAAGAGTGAGACGAGCGTGACTCCTAGTGTTTTTCCTTTTATAAGATTGTTCATCTATGATCGACGGATGAACATCACCGTTTAGCTCATGCTTTCGAAGGAAACGGGCTGATGCTGTTATCATGGAAAGTTTCTGCCATGGCCATAACCTATGTCCTTGGTTTACAATTTTTTTGTTTTTCCTTTGGCTACTAAAGTCTTCCAGTTTGACACCAGAAATGTTGTATTTTCATTGCAATATTCAGCAGTTGCCCATAGAGTCAGATTTGCTGATTTCAATGCTATGTTTTCAGATTTTACAATCTTGTCCTTTCGTCTTCCTTTTAGTATACGAATATGAATAGAATTGTAATATTTCAATGGACCATACCAGTGGCAATGCATGCTGCACCCTCATGTTTTGGAAACAATCTAAAATTAGTAAGGATTAATTAATTTTTTTAGTAATATTTAAAGAAAGGACCTGTCCCAAGTGGCCTACAGCAGCAGCACAGAAGATAAAAAATTGGTTCTAAAAATAGAAAAGAAGGTAAACTAATAGAATGGTCCCCCAAACGGAATGCTCTTTTACCGATGTATTTTTACATCCCACAGTTTCAATAGATTAGTTAGTTTTGGGGTAGTTTCACTAAAAAAAAGCCTTAATCGATTTACCCGGTCACATTATATACACAATTTCTTACAAAAAAAATAGTACATACATAAATTAGTACAAAAATAGTAAGGATTTGTGTTTGTACATAATTTCCTACAAGAATACACAATATAGCACGAAAACGGTGAAGATTTGTGTTTGTACACAATTCCTTACAAAGTATACACAACGACTTACGAAAACCGTAAGAAAAAAGGTATGTACACAAATCCTTATCACTTTAAAACCATAAGCTCAAGGAGCTTCCAAGGGTAAGGATTTGTGTATATACACAATTTCCTACAAGATTACACAATGTAGCACGAAAAAGGTAAGGATTTGTGTTTGTACAGACGAGAAGATTATAACCCATTACCTTTTCGAGAAGGTGAAGAACAGAAACTTCAGTGCATATGCCATTGGGGAAGCTGATTTGAACAAGTCTGAACCTTGGGATTTGCCTAGTAAGCCCTCTTGAAGGAATTGCAGATGCTGGGGGGTAAACTTAAACCCGAGTTTGTATCTGATTTTGTGTTGTTTTTGCAGACAAAGCTACAATGGGTGAGAAAGAATGGTATTTCTTTTGCCAAAGAGATAGGAAGTATCCGACCGGGACGAGGACCAATCGAGCAACGGAAGCTGGGTATTGGAAGGCCACCGGAAAAGACAGAGGTTTTCAAAGGGAAAAGTTTCCTGATTGGGATGAAAAAGACTCTGGTTTTCCACAAGGGAGAGCTCCTAGAGGGGAGAAAACAAATTGGGTCATGCATGAATATAGACTTGAAGGCAAATTATCTTACCATGATGTTACCAATGGTGAAAAGGTAGTTTCACCTTTGAAATTTCAATCTTCAGGCTCAATGGATGGACTAATTTGATCTCTTTTCTCCCCCTTGTGACAGGCTGAATGGGTTGTCTGTAGAGTTTTCCATAAGAATTCAGACATAAAGAAGAGCTTAATTCCTGACCATCTCTTAAAAATGAACTCATTTGGTCATGAACTTATGGATTATGCTTCATTGCCTCCTCTCATGGAACCAACTCTTGATTGTGAGAATGAATTCAAGGACATCAACAATGCCTCAAATCATCCCCACATCATCTTCCATCAAGGGACCAACTCGGATTCCTTCCCCGACGGCTTCCGAACCGATGATGATGCCATTCTAAGAGCATTGGCAGCCAACAACAGTACCGGTGATATCGAACACAGACAGTGCAAGACGGAGCAGTTTTCGTCGAATCAATCAATGGTCAGTCTTTCCCAAGATATTGGGGTTGGCATTGACATCAACAACAATGAGATTTCTTCAGTGATTTCAAATAGTATTCTACTTGGAAGCTGCAAATCTTATGATGATGATGATATTGAAAACTTGGTATGTTTATGGAACTGATGAAAAGCTTGAACTGATCAAATCACTTGGTATGTTTATATAATTATTATGTTATTATTTTACTGACTTGTGTAGATGGATTCATGGTGTAAAAATATTTTCCCAGATTATTACATTTTCATTTTAAAATATGTATTAATCTGTTGGATTTATTGTATTTTCTTTTTTTAATAAAATCTAATTGAATCATCAAAAGAACAAGGTTTCTCCATTTAGATTCACACCTTGCTCTGCTCTAATGGAATGTAGCAAGGTTTTCTCTGGTTAATAAAGCTTTTAGAAGGCCGAAGAAGGTTTTCACACGCATAGAATGGAAACACACAAGAAAACCAGAGCTTGCCGAGTATAAGGAAACCGTGGGGAGAAGTATTTCATGGTGACCGAAGAGAACCCAGACGAGGAACCATTGAGAAGATCACTTCAGAAGGCAGTGGCGGTGAGGGTTTTTTAGCTAGGGTGGTTCAAGAACATGGGCGAGTGAAGGTGATGGAAACAATGGTCGAAATACAAGACAGGCACGATGCCGCTAAGGAGTTCGAAAAGAGCTTGCTGGAGTTGCACCAAGTGTTCTTGGACATGGCGCGCGGTGATGGTGGAAGCACAAGGCGAACAAATAACAGCTTTAGTTGCACCAGTTGCACCAGGTGAATCACATGGTCTAGTTTAAAAGACAGCAATTTCCAAGACAAATATCAGCCAATTCCAGTACATCTATAAAGAGTTTAAAATTCTCAACCTTAAATTATTACAGATTCCCATGGGAGAAATATCTAATACACATTCACAATGTCCATAAATCTATGTCGAAGATGGAATCATCCCAATCCCATTTGCTGCTGCTGCTGCCACCTTCATCGAACTGGCCTAACTTATGATCCTCGGCAGCCGTCAAACCATCCTCGAATCTCCCAGGCTCCTCCACTCCTGGGTGGCTGGTTTCTCCATTCACAAGATCCTGGCACCATCGATTGACTTCAACGTCGTCAAGTGGTGTCCATGTGATGGTTTTTTCTTCGGGTTTCGGCTGGTTGTTCGGAGATATATGATCGGAATCTGGGGCTGTCGTTGTTGTTCCGATATTTGGAGGATATGGTGTTATTAATTTGTCCATATTTGTGTCGGTTTGATGTTCAATCTGCGGAGCATTGACAAGCTTCTTACTGAGATGACAGTTCCAATAGTTTTTCACGTCATTTGCTGTTCTTCCTGGGAGTCTCCCAGCAATTAGCGACCACCTGAGATCATCAACATTAGCAACCACATCTGCTTATACCGGATACGAGTCATCTAGCCCCAGTGATTAAAAGGACGGTTATTATTCTTAAAGGTTACGCGTTTGAACACCAATAATGTCAGTACAGTGATTGAGCGATTAATATCTAATGGTTGAGAGTATTATACTCTAGAACAAATACAAACTATAAACCCTGAAGATTTTTTTAAAATTTTATTCCCTAATTAATTTCTAAATTATTTATAATTTTTTTTTAAATTTTAAATATTTATATTTTAACCTCGAATTTTCTAATTAAGCTTAAATTAATTTCCAAGTCAAAAATCAATACCTGAATCACAAAACACCTTGTTCAAGAACGAACCAGTCATATTGGACCTACCAAACTATGTTCCACAAGTTTAACCAAAGTGATCAGCTGAATCGCAAGGAGAGACAAAAATCTTAAATTTTTAATAACATCAATCTTAGTTCAAACTCGTAACGATTCGTATATTTTTATATTGATATAAAATTAAAAAATAATTATAATATTTAATTGATTAATTATTTTAATTTTTAAGTAATTTAACTTCCAATATTCTTAATATTTGGTGTGAAAAGCTTGCCTGTTACCCAGTAGACTGTGGAGCTTAATAATGAGATTAACTTCCTCTTCTGCAAAACTCCCTCGTTTGATATTTGGACGTAGGTAGTTCAACCATCTCAGTCTGCAGCTCTTCCTGCACCTGTTTAACCCTAATCGTATTCCGATCGTAATCTAATCAGTTCATAAAATTATTTTTAGAAGAAGAAGAGGAGGAGGAGGAGGAGGTTACCGGCTAGAGCTGGTATTCTGTGCCACTTCCCTTCCCCATACCTCTCTATACATTTCTTGAGCAACTGGTCTTCTTCTTCAGTCCAAGCAACTCCTCCCATTTCTTTTCTAATTTCCCTTCACCTTCTGCTCTTGTACTTGGAAATGTCACCTTTTTCTTCTTGGCCCTCACACCAATCTTGTGGAATTATTACAGTCTTTACAACATTTGGGAAATGGTCCCTTCCCCTTTCTAGGAGTGTCCTGTTGTTTCCTGGTTTACGATGAAGCATCGACATCAGAGCTGTGGGATCGAGTTAACGAACAATCAATGTTTTACTCTAAGTCATCTTAGATTGTGTTGGGGATTTTCTTTTGGTGTTTTAGGAACCCTAAAGATAAAGACAAGTTTTGATTTTTCGTACCAGATGTTTTAAGATTATTTTTGTTTGGTTTGGTTTATTTAACCCTAATTTTTTGCTAAATCAACCTTAACACTTGTTTAACGAGAAATTATATCATAAGACTGGCTTATCATTTTAGTTATGATTTCATCCAATTGTAACCATCCACTTAATTATTATTTTTTAAATTATTTTTTCGATCAATGAATCTTCACTCATCTTTTTCATGTCATTTAAAAATATATTTTTTAAAAATTATATTAATGATATAGATAATTAGCGGTGGAATGAGTGATTTTCATTGGTTTGAGACCACAACTGACGTGACAAGCCGAACTTATGATATAATCTCTCCTTGTGTACAAACCTGTGGATTTTTTTTCATATTGCACACATTCTTGCCTTTCGGTGGCTATACGATTAATTTGACATTACTTTTAAAAAATACGATAAAAAATAGTTTTGGTGTAAGATTGTCGTGTATATGATGTACTATTTGAGTATTTAAGTCATTACTATAAGTATTCTTTTTTATTTACGTGTATGAAGTTTTTTAACGAGGTTTATGAGTTTAAGGTTTGAATGATTCTTAAAAGTACATCGACTTATTGTAAGATATTTTGTAATACTTGACTCGAGTAATTTAAGAAACTAATTACTTATACTAGTATCATCTTTAATATGAGTACGATAATTTTGAATTAATGTAAATAAACTTGATTTACACATATTTCTATAAATGAGGGAAACACAAAAATTAACGTAGCTACGTCATAACAAGATCATACAAGAAAAGATTAAAATCCTAACTCAAAGATTCGAAACAAAATAAATACAAACACATGATCAAAACTCGACAATGAAAAGTAAAAACCACCGTCCACCAACATCAAAATATACATATTATAATAAAAACATGTCAACAACATAGTTCTACCACAACTCAATTTCGAACAAGAACTATGACCGTGAACTCATATCTAAATCTAATTCTATGGTCTAAAACAATGAAGGTTAGCAGGATAATAAAAAAAATATTATCACGGACTATCTTACCTTAGTGATTAAGGGAGCGACTGTTATTTTTAGAAATTATAATTCTGAGCATCAGTATTATAATACAGTAATTGAATTATTAATGTTCGAATACCGTTTAATTTATTTCCGATCGACTTCTTTTTCGATATTTCCATTTTATTTTCCGTCTCTCTACCCACATAGACCAAGTGATCGAAATGGGAAACCAGGTCTATTTATCGGAGCACACAGTTTTACGATAAATCAAAAGCTGTTGGGGGAGAAATTATATTATAGGAATGTAAATAAAAATTATATTATAAAAAATAAAAATACATTCGTATCAAAGGAATGTAAATAAATCGAATTTCGACGAATAATATTTTGTTTGTATTATTTATTTATTTTAATATATTTATGTTTAATTTATTTAAACTTTTAATATCATGTCCGTTTGTTTATTTTTAGAAGTGTTAGTGTTTATTGTATGTGTGTTTATTTTTCGGATCAGATAAGAATCACAATATCTCAAGTTTTGGATTATCCAAAAATTTAAAAATTTAATTTTTAATATTGTTTTTTATTTTTAATAATTTGATGCTAATTGTATCTAAAAATTAAAAAAATTAAATTTTTTTTATAGATGTGAATCTTGTTGTATTTAATCATTTGTTGTTTGTTATATTCAAAATTTTAAAAATTTTATAAATATAAATTTTAAATTAAAAAATAATTAAATTAAAATATATTTTTGAATAATCAGATATCCAAAAATCCTATTTGATTATCCAAAAAATTAGATATCCAAAAAACAAATCAGATATAAATCATTATATTATCGATCTAAAAACCCAAATTAATTCTGATCCGATCTGATATCCAACAATAAGCGCGGAACAACCACTCTTTTATTTCTTTGGGCACTCCTACAAGTGGAAAAAATAATTCAAATTCCAAATTTGATTTAAAAATGAATGTCTAGAATGCGAATTTAATTTAAAAGAATTGATTTTTTAAAAATTCGAACTTTGAAACTAACCCTAACCCTATTTTATATAAAGCATTAATGTTATACTATTTTAGTGCTAATAATAGCGAATAATGGTTTTAATAATTAATAATGGTGCATTAATAATATATAACCCTATTTATATAACGGATATTTTAATATATTTATTATATTTTTATCTGAAAAAAATGAAAAAATGATAAATATTAGGGGGTAATAAATATATTAAGTCAATATATAATATGTTATTCATATTTTTTAATGTTTAATCTGATAAATATCCTTTAACAAAATATTTAATATAGTATCTTTACTTTGATAAAATATTTAATAAAATACCTTTATTTTCAAATATCCAATGTAGTTTTTATATTTTACCAAATTATTTAATATAATATCAAAATTATCGTTTATTGTATTAATATACTATTTGTGTTTTAATATACCTCTATTTCAATTAACATCGTTAATAATTGTTATATTAATTAATAAAAATTTACATGTATTATAATAATATATAAAATTGTAATTCAAATATCATGTCGAATAGTAAGTTAAAGTATAAATCACACATTTAATATTATATCAAAAATATAAATAACATATAAAATTTTAAAAATAAATATATCGTTCTAAATATTTTTATTAAAGTATAAATATTAACACTAAGATTGTAAAAAAGATAAAATTCATAAATAGTCACTGACTTTTATTAAATTCTTCAATTAATAACTAAACTTTTGATTACTTCAATTTAGGTATTAAAACTTTTGATTTCATTATAAATTAAGCGCCAAGTTGTTAATAAAGGATGACGTGATAATTAAAAATTTATATATTAGTATATTTAATTTTTTAAATTTGTATGTTTAAATAATTTAATTATGCACGAGCCCTTTAACTCAAGTGGTTAAAGGAACGATTGTTGTTCCTAAAAGTCACGTATTCGGGCACCAACAATGAGAACAGAGTGATTGAGCGAACATATATTACTGTAATCACTATTAGTTTGTTCAAAAAAATAATTTAATTATAATTTTAAAAATAATAAATTAATACATTCGAATATATTTCATGTACAAGGACTTCTAATAATCAGGGATGATAATTTTATCCAAAATTAAAAAGTTTCGATTCGATTTGATAAGAATAAATTTTTATATTAAAAATCGAATTCAAATCAGGTTAAAGTCAAATTTAAGATTTTTTTTTCTTGATTTGACCTGATATATTTATATAATTTATTATATTTTATATAACATTTAATAATTTTATTAATTTTTTCGAATCAAATCAGATTTAATTATTTTTTTATTAAAATATCAAAATCGAATTAAATTATATAGTATTTTATTATATTAAATCAGAGCAAACTAATTTAATATCAGATCGAAATAAATCAAGACCAATATTAAAATACCAAAACTCTCTGCTCAGAAACTTTAAAGTGAATTTCCCGTGTCGCTTGGCTTATAAGGATCGATTGGCGCAGGTAAGCTCTTCGATTCCCCTTCCACACCTCGTCTTCTTCGTCGACTTCATCTTGCATTTCATCAACCTTCCTTAGATTAGGGTTTCGTATACTTCATTTTCTTCTTCGCACTTGTAATCCGGTTAATATTCATGGGTTTAGTTAATTTTACATGGACTAATATAAGAAATCAACAGGGTTCGTTTGAAAATGTTCACAATCTGGGAAGGACATTCATTAAGGCTTTGTTTCCGATCTGGGTTTTGGTTATTCAAAGCAAAATAACTCTGGATGTATAACTTTGTTGCTGTTTTTTATTTCTTTGGAAGAATATTTACGGTTAAAGCTTTGGAACTATTGATCTTTTAACCTTTGGGTATCCATATTTATGCATTTTTGAAGGGTAATTACTGAAGTTGAAGAGCAAAAATGGCAGAACTGAGCCTTGGTATACTTATAGATATTGTTGATGAGGAATGGATGAGAGATACTCTGCCTGATGATGGTATTGATTATTTCAAAACACACTTGAAAATTTGTGTAAATGTTTTACATCAGCTATGTAACCAGGTTATAGATATAGTTTATATCTGTTTCGTATTGGTCATAGTAAGAAAATTGGTTTTGAATATAATTTTTTTGCCTTGGTAGATTATTGCATTAGTTGGAGTTTATTATAGGCTACAAAAGCTGGTAAATTTGCATATAGATCATGTGTAGTTTCGTTGGTTCGTTATGTTAAAATTAGGCTCTAATTCTTACGTAGATGATTCATTTGAGGAGATTGTGTATAAGATGGTAGTTTAAAATTGATTACATAAGTAGCACTCTTCCCCTTGTGTTAAAAGGTTGCTGCTTGTTGCACCAAAACTGTCATTCGGACACGTTGTGAGTGTCCGGCATGGGTATCTGTCCAACACAGTATGTTCAGTTTTTTTCTAAGATTTCCATGTATTTGGAGAGGATGTATCCACATACCTTGTCCGGATACATGTCAGATATGGGTATTTTAAGAAAGATGAAGTGTCGGAGTAACATAGGACCACAATGATTCCGTTATTGTAGAGTAGTTAGAGGAGGTGAATTGGAATTGGATGTATCCTCGAGCTGCTTTCTGTTTCTCTTGTATATTTTCCATGAGAAGCATGAAAACCTGTTGCTTGCATGCATATCTGCTTGTTTGTTTGGGGAGCATGGAAATATGATCCTTTTTTATTGTCATCCTTTTTCCTTCTCTCCTTCATAGCTGATTTCTTTATCTTGATACTGATTAATGCAGATCTTCAACTCCCACCCATAATGGCTGCTCGCACTGATGATACTGAAGACTCAAGTATGCTTATGAATATTGGATTATACATTTTTTCTATCAACATCATCATGAAAACACATCCATCATTCGTTGTGTAAACGCTCATGTTTCTTTCCTGTCTATGGCTGAGAACATACAAGGAGTCTATGCATCAATATATGTCAAACTTGTAGGAAAATATAGCAAATTTCTTTGGTCAACTTTTATAGTGTTTTGGAACAACTTTAGTTTATCTAATCTTTGTCCTTTTCGAATTTATTAAATGTTCAGATAACGAGACTCAACAAGTGGATAGCAATACCTGGCATGATCTTGAATTGACTACTCAATGAGGGTCAGAGATGCTGGCAGTGCTTGGTACGTCTGTATGAAAATGTTTGACCCTAGACTGAATTGTTCTCTCTTTCTTAATATGTTGTAGAACTAAGATACATCTGGATCATATAAGAAGGTTTACTCCTTAATTCGAATTGAGGATGTTTTATAAAGAGAAGATTTATTAGTTTCACTATACATCTATGTTACACCACCTCTTTAATTTTCCTCAACTCCCCATGCTTGACAAATACTTGAACACATTTATATACCCGTGTTTGACACACCTAAGTTCAAGTAACTTAGTCTTACATAAACATAGCATTATTAAGACAAACAGAGCAACTGTCATATCTTGTGTATTTCAGTGGTTATATAAGGTTTCCATATCTATTGTTGATTGTCTAGCAACAAGCCATTGGTGTGAAGGGAAATTTGAATTTACATATGAGTGTTGATATTTCTGCACCCTAAACCATTTCATAATCTTGGAAGATAAGAACCATCCTTTGGAGTGTTGCTTGTCAAATTCAAGGAACAGCTCCCACCCTCTTTTTCTTCTTTTTCAAAAGGACCACTTGAAAACAAACCAAAGGAAGGAAAAGTAAATGCTTAAACATGTCTGGATAACACTTCAAATCCCATCTGTTGAAACCAGAAATTGACATCTCTTTTGGATTCCTTACACAACACCCATGTTTCAACCTAACCACCCGACCAGTTAGCGACACCTCCTTCTTTAGTTTTTATTAAATTTCCTTTTCTCATTGCTCCTAAACTGAAACATGTTCCTTAGCAAGCATTGGTTGGCTTTTTCTTGTTTAATTAGATTCAGTCTAAGTTTTAATCACTGTTTAATTAGCTTCTGCAGCTGGATTCATTGGATTATGTTCACCTTGCTGTCAATTTTAGGAAAAAAACAACGTTAATGTATCATGCATGCATGAGATTTGTTGTTACGAGTATCAGATGCGAGTATATGTTTGATTTTATGTTTGTATTAATGAATATGTGTCATGCATCCATCAAACCAAAATTAATCGAAAAAACACAGAATTCCCTTGGAGGGGTTTATTTCCATTGATGCTAAAATGCTAAAATGCTAAAATGTACAGCTTCCATTGGTGCTTAAAATTTCAATGTTTTGGGACCAAAACCAGCCCCCTTTTCACATATAAAAGAGCTTGAAATTGTGTAAAATTTCAGGGAAAGAAAAGAGAGAAATGTACAGAAAAGAATGATTTCCCTTGGAGGGGTTTATTTCCTCAACACGGGCTTCGAAAATTTAGGAAAACAAGGTGGATTTTATTAATGAGGTCTCTGGCCATCCTTTTAGTCCCTGCCATACCCATAACTGTAAGTTCTGCTAAAGTTTTATTGTGTTCTTCGTCGAACCACAGCACCTTCAGCATACGACGATTTATCGAGCACACTTTGAACAGGACGATGAGGCAGTTCTCCTTGGTAGGGCTGGAGTTGGTCTGTCTTAAGATCTGCATCAGGCATTGTATTGTATTGACATCACTGAGCTGATAGATGGCAGTGCTATCCTGGGATAGCAGTGCAAGAATGCCGAGAAGCTCATCGACGAGTATGAAATCGTTGATATTCCGCATGATCACATTCACCGTGCCTATTGATACAAACACTGTTCTATTCTCATACTCCGTACATAGGTTTAATATCGCTGAGGCCGCTTCCTTCATCGCAAACGGATCCCCGACGCTTAGGAGTTGCAGTAGAGCCAGGGGAGCTCTGGTATTTCCGATAAACAACTTGTTTGAATCAAGCTCCGATAATGCCGAGAGTGCAGCCGCAGCATTTTTATTTGTTTCCATGGTTCCAAATTTCATGGATTCATTAAGAATAGGAATCACAAGAGGGTTACCAGCCACCTTTATCTTATTGTTTTCGTGAGTCGAAATGTTCAAAACTGTTGTGATCAAATCCTCCTGGAGATCGGGATGTGATTCGACATTGCCTTCCGACAGAGGACGAAGCAATCTAGATATGGCATCAGGTAACCTACAAAAAGCCACCCTATTCGATTCCAATGCATGTGTTAGTCTCCGAAGCTCCTTCGCAGCTGCCTTCTGATCCGAAAGGGAGGACGACATCTTATTGAGCAACGAGTCCAGTACAAGCCGGTCTCTGTTGGTAATAAGTCCATTAACATCCTCAGGGGGTTCCGGTACTGCAAAGCCTCTTACTCCGCACCACCGCGAAATCAATTCCCGTACCAAACAATTTGGGGTCAGGAAAGAGTGGGAGAGCACTTGTTTGGTCCGAAAGCATGTCAAGTTACCCTGATTCAACCAGTTCTCGATGTATGGCCTATCATAAGTCTGGAAATCAGTAACATTCCATCAATGCAGATGATTAGGAAGAGAAAAAAAGCTCAGACTAATACGAAAAATCGATCTCGATCCGAAAGAAGGTAAAGATATGAAATCATAAAGATCATGCCAATGTTCCAGGCTAACAGAAATCAGTCATAACCGAGTCCGATGCATTTCGGACTGAACACAAACCACAGATAACACAATTTTTTAAAATCTTGCAGATTCAGATTCAAGTTTCAACCTTTGCCATGTTCTACCATGCATAGAACTAAAACGAGGACCTATTCGGATTCGGGTTGGGTTCGGATTATATGTTTATCTTAACACAAGTATTATATAAAGCTACAGTCCAGATGCATTCTACAGCTTATAATCCAAGAACAGTTCCTCAAATTACGACATAAAGACTGTAAATGAAACCTTCAAATTCCAAAGATTCTAAGGTTTTCGGAAGGCTAACCTGTCCGGAAGCCAAAATAACAGGGTCACTCATTACTTTATCCGAAAGTGGGCATCTGAATGACTCGGCCAGATTCGGATCATCAATTCGGAGGCCACTGGGTTTGTTCAGTTTCAACTCACTCAAACGAGTCAAGATTCTTAAGGCTTGAATTGTTTTGTCGATTTTAAAATCATCTTCCTCGACCATCTTGTTCACTACGCTTTCCAGTTCTTTCTTTAGCTTTGCCACTTTCCCTCCTCTTCCGGCTGCCGCCGGCTTACCTCTTTCAGCCATTCTGGTCGGGATTTCTTTCAAAAGAAAATATCGAAAACAGAGTCGATTCAATGGATTTTCTTATATGTTCTTTCTGGTTTGCTCTGTTTTCAGCATTGAAAAAGAAAGGGTTCTTGCTTTCATAGAAATAGAAATGTACCCAAGGTTTTAACACCCAGTAAAGAAAGAAAAGTGGGATTCTGTTTGGGAAGAGAGAAAAGAACAGAGATGGATTCTGTTTTCTCGATTCTGTTTAATTGCCTTGTCTAAAATTATTTTCTGTGTTATATATACACACTATAAAATAAGTATTAAAATTATATTTTTTATAATATATATTTAAAGAATTTTTTAATAAAATAATTATTTAAAATTTTATTTTTAGTTAAAATAAATATTTAAAATTTTTAATATATTTAATATTTATTTTAATTAAAAATACAAATTTAAATACTTATTTTAATAAAAAAAATTAAATACGTATTAAAAAATAATTTTATAATTTTTTATAGTTAAAGGCTTCACTTATATCATCTATCAGCCGATCCAGCCAACTAAAGCGAGATGATTAGTAAGAATCATCTAATTTTAGTGATTAAAAGAACGATTGTTGTTTCAGAAGGTTATGGGTTTAAACATCAATAATGTCAGTACACTAATTAAACGATTAAATATTTAATAGTTGAGAATATCTTCTAAAACATATACTATTATAACTATCGTAACTGAATAAAAAAAATGATTGTATTACCTGATGATGTACAAAGGTTAAGTCACAATATTTGATTGGCTAACGATTTGGATTGTCAAATACGTTGTCACGTATTTAGCCGTTATTTGGCTAAAGAACTTTCTATTAAGAAAAAAACTTTTTTTGTTATTTATTATTATTTTTTAATCGATGATTAGTTTTATACTAAAAAATATAAATAATTATTTTAATAATTAAAATTTTGAATTATTTACATCCGTAGATTCTTTTTAGAATATTTATGATAATAATAATAAAAAAAATAATTGTTTTTGTGACAGAAACAAATGTTTCTATTAGTATTTTAATTTTAAGATTGAGAGACTTTGTTTAAGATTTAGTATTGAGTGATTTAAATATATAAGTTTAAAATTTATAGGGTATGTTAGAATATATAATTTAAGATTAAAATTTAGAGTTTATAAATTAAAATTTAAAATCTTAATCATATTATTTTAAATTTATCATAAAATATAAAAATAATTAATTTAAAACATATAACTTTGGATAATATTATATTTATCTTTTATACACATATCCTCGATATAATTTTTATTATAACTGATCAAATGATGCTCTTTTGATTATCTTATTAATTTTTGTGTTTTGGACACTCAAATTAGATTTGAATACAAGCTCACAATCAGGATTCTTGTTTTTTAATAAGATTATGCTAATAATCGTGTTGTCGACGTGCCTTATTATTATAATATGTTTTTTATATTGTTATTATTGGTTTTTATGTTTTGGATTATCTTATTAATTTTTATGTTTTGGACACTCGAACTAAATTTGAATACAAGTTTACAATCGTGATTCTTGTTTTTATTAGATTATGCTAATAATCGTGTTGTCCACGTCCCTTATTATTATAATATGTTTTTTATATTGTTATTATTGATTTTATCTTTTATTATTGAGTTTTGTTGATGTTTAAAGGTGTTTAATCTGTTAATTCGATTAATCAACTAAACAAAAATAACTAAATATTATTAATCAAAATTTTCAACTTATTAACCAAACCATTTAAAAAAATGACTAAACCAAACTTTATTTAATTAATTTAGTTAATTTTTGAATTAACAAAAATAACTATGTGACACCTATATTTTCTATTTATATATATTCAATTAATTTTTGTTTAATATTTATATATATGATATGATATTTAATCTAATTAATTTATTTTAGATCAAATTAATCGATAATTCACCTTTAAAAAATTAACCATTAACTGGTCTGACATCTAATTAATTGACTAAATTTTGATTTAATTAATAAATCTATTTAAACTCTAACGATGTTTGTACCTATTTTGTTTTGATTTTGATTAAAAATTTTACATTTTATTTATATTGTTTTATTTATGACATATTTTATTTATATTGCTTTATTTATGATATAGAGACGTATTTTTTGCATTTTTATAAGTGTTCAAATCAAGTTTGTTTACCGAAGTTAGAAAATCTTATTGTATTTTAAAATTTATTCTCTTTTAATAAAATCAGTGTAGTCATATTCAAAAAAATATTTTTAAAATAAAATTTGAACAGTTATAGCAAAATTCGACTGAGAAACTATATATTTTGAGTCGTCTTAATACGACTCAAAAAAAAATTCAAATAAAATTTAAAGTATAAAATATAAATATAAATAATTTAAATTTTTTAATAATTAATCGTTTAATTTAAATCCCTCAATTTTTGAGGATAAAATATATGAAAAAGTATATGCCAAAAGGGAAACATGAATATATATAATTAATATCTATATCTTGTAGGATAAAAAAATCATTTAAACTGAAATCAAATCATACTATAATAAATTATAATTAAATTTATATAACAAATCAAAAAATTAACTTACTCGAATTGAAAAAAGAATTAAATAAAATTTATATTATAAAATATATCATGTGAACTCGAATAACTTAAAATTATCTTACTCGACCTATTTACATTGTGCAAATCTCAATTACTTTTATATTTTTTGAACCGTTAGATGATAATAAATGACTAAAATTATGCCTTATCTTTTATTTTTATATGACAATCTTTGTATTTTCTACTGTTAATCTCATTCATCCATTTAACTTCATCCAACGATCCGAAAAATGTAAAATTTCAAGTTATACATAGTTTAAGAGGATCTTATCCCCTATATATGGAATGGGACCTAATTCCACTATGTAAAACTCAACTAGGAGAAAGAAAGTCCATAATGTTCAGAGCATAGCAACATTGGTTGCAACCTGAATCAGGCGAACAGCTAGATATAATATGGTACCTGCAACATCCTGAAAGTATAGCAGTTGGTCATAACAAAGCATTTTGAGTTTCATCAACCAGACAAGAGCTAGAACAAAGATCTAGTATTGTTTTCTCTCTAATGTAAGATTTCGTTAGGACAAAAGGACTGCAAAAACTTCTGATAAAAATATAGTAACCTATGATGATCACATGAAAATGGGGACACAGATAAAGACAGTAATATACTCTTCTGTTATCATGAACATTCTAAGATGAGTGAACTCGTGATAATGATTTTAATGTCTCGGAGAAAAAAGGATACTGAATTCGACTACGGCAATATTAGGGCTCCTCTGTTATGTTGGGAAAAAATCAAGGATGGATCAAAATCAAAATGTACCAGTAGCCACACCAGTAAAGAAATATATAACAAAGGATACAAAGGAGGATACATATTGAGATGTGCTTAAGCCTGATGACTTCATACTGCAAAGTGCAAAGTTATTAAAGTAACCAGGTCAAAACCAAAAAGTATGAACAAAATCACCAGATCTGATGTAAAGGATAATAACCGAAAAACTTACCCCCCCAAAGGAACCCACTTGAGGTTTTCCACATTAATATTTACTAAGGAATGTGGTTCATTTGTGAGAATCTGCAGGCACATCCATGATATCATTCTGGTCTGACATACTTGCCACTGAAGACATCATCGTCATATGCATCTTCAGATTCTAAAGGATTATATCTATCATCAAAAACATTACGAGCACTGGAGCCTGAAGTATGATTCTCATAAGAGCTCCTTTGATTCCAGTTTCTCCTGTCCAACTTTGGGTCATCCTTTCTTAAATGAAAGTCATCTGAAGAACTAGAAGCAGAATAGGATGATTTGTAATCCTTATATTTAGAAATACTAGATCGACTTCCTCTCTCGTGGTGTGTGGCTCTTGTGGATTCCACATCATCATGTTCCCTTCTATGTTTTCTTTGCTCATCTGATCCCCCATGGCTTCTGTGTCCTTTTGAGTTTCCATAATGATCTCTGTGTTTCTCTTTACCAATTCTTTTCCTATGATCTTCAAGATCAAGGTGCTCATGCCTTCTTGATAGTTCAAAATCGTTGCGTGAGTAATCCTCAAATCTTAAAGATCTACCATGGTGGTCATTGTGTGAGCTTCTCCTGTAATGGCTTGCGCTACCTCTCACTGCTTCAGGAATATCACTGGTACGTTTTCTATTCTCATCACCATCTGCTGCATGGTCATAAGTAACTGGTGATTCAGATGATAACTTTTCTTCTTCCGCTCCTTTGACAAAACAACCAATTCCCCCGGCTTTTTTTATTTCCTCTGTATATTCCTCAATTATATCCCTCATAACCTATGAAAATAATTAGGAATGAGTTAAAGCATTAAGAAGAACTAGAACCTTGCACATTAACAGACTCCTAAAAGTTTCCCCTCTACCAAAGTATATAATTTGACAGAACATTCTGGAACTTCAACATAGGAACAGCGAACAAGATATTATGAAAATTTCTTCACTCTCTGAGTCTGAGCAGGAATGAAGGTTTCTCAATCAATTTTGTCAGAAGGTGTTTTTTAATAAAAAATAAAGAAATGAAGTGAAATCATCATTCATAGTTGAAACAGCAATTCGAAAATATTATATGACTGACTAATGAAGAGAAAAATCCCAAAAGGTAATTGCACTTCAAAAGAACTTCCACCTCTAATTTTGTCCGCTTCAATTTCTTCCCACGATATGACATTCTTCGCCTTTTGTAGTCTCTTTCTTCAGCCAATATCTCCTCTCTTGTTTTAGACATATTTGTTCCCTTAAATGATACAAAAAAGGAACTGTGAGTTAAAAAATGTAGTTGATGCAGCAACTACTAAGCTATTTGAGGGGTAAGCATCCTTAAGAAACTATTTTGAAACTTGTGCTTTTAGGGGATAATTTTAATATATTATAGGTCTAGAGCTATAAAGTAAGTGTCCTTTTCAATCCTTTAATCTTATAGGTCTAGAACTATTTACAACTAATATTAGTGCTTAGCATATCTAAGTGTCCTTTTCAATCCTATTTGGTTTTGTTTTTAAGTCGTAATTGTACTATTAAAAGTAAGTGTTTCCTCCAAAGTCTCTTCTCTCTCTCTCTCTCTCTGTCTATATATTACAATATTGATATGAGATTGCGTGATGCACCTCCAAGAGAACCCTATGTGTGATGCTTAGTTTCTCTTTAGATGAAAAGGAGAAATAAGTGTAAGCTTAGGTTATCTTTCACATAGGCACCCTCTTTTGATTAAAAAACTACAAACTATTGTTATCATGACAAACCCTAGAACCCTAAGCTATTCCAAAAGAATCAAGACAAAAAATGCTAGCCTGTTTGTTGGAGCCTAGCATCAAAGTTCAAATTCTAAAGCAAAGGGCAGCTCAAAACATTTGGTGAAGGATGAAGTTCTACCTCATTAGACAATGCCTTCCGGGGAAGCCCATCATGATCAATTATCGGTCTATAGTTAGGGCGTTTTTTCCGCTCTGCATCAGCTCTCACAGAAACATTCACATGTTCAGCCATCCTACACATTAAGGAGGCATCTATTAGTCATGTCAGCATCCATTGTGCTACCTAAATGCAGCAAATCTAAGGCGATAACCTCTTTTCATTAACTGAATAAATTCAAGTTTATATGTAAATATCAGACTAAGAGACATCATTACAATAAAACAACAATAAATAAATACAATATTCAATTGCAAAAAAATACAGAAAAAGTGGAAAGAATAAAGAAGATAACATAACAGAGGTATAACTCATAAGAGCCTTTAAGAAAACAATAGTTGGCAGATTGTGCAAAGACAAATAACTGAAAATGGTAACTAACCGCTGATATCTTGAGGGCGGTACGGGAGCCCGTAAATGTTTTATTTTCTCTTCAATGAAACGTCGTTCATGCAATGCTGCAATTGCTGCTGCTACCTGGGATACAAATATGGACCCAACATCAATATTTTCTTCAACTGCTTTACTTGGTTCACTACTTTGCTCAATTGGCTCCTTGACTTTAATTTTCGCAGCACCATTAGTATCCAAACTCTTTGATTCCTCTCCCAGAATAAGTGAATCAGTCACCTTTTCTTCCATTGGAAACAACAACGACCCTGATGCTCCTTCTAACACACATTGTTTGATCATATTAATTGCAAAGAACTTCCCGTTCACTTCACCATACAAAACAGAAAACTGAGAACCTAACCACATTAAAACTTGAAGCAAAACAGGAGATTCAAACATTCTCCTTTCCATATTCACATCCGAATTTTTCACCTCAGCTTCTTCGTACTCTGTCCCTAATTCCACTAAACCAATAGCTTCCCGCACTATAGCTTTCAAACACAACCTAACCAGCAAAATTATATGATGCCCCATATACTCATCAATCACAATACCATACCTTGGTGAATTAGCAATTACCCATTTCCTCAAATCCCCTCTTTTCACCATTCTAGACCCCAAAATCCCACAAGCAACATTAAGCGAATACGAACCAGGGTAATCAACCCACCTCTCAACTTCCTTCCTAATGTCCCATAAACCCGAAGCTAAAACCCTTAAACCCTTTCTTTCACCAACCTTACTCTCTCTTTCATTCGAACCCTCACAATTAATGCATTCAACCGATAAAAAAGCGGGTAAAGTAAACGTTGCTTTACCGTTGTTATCAATATCAAACAAACCGACAACACCAGGACAATCTTTGTAAAAGAAATGAGACCCGAAATCAGAAAAGTAATCATCTAAAGAGAGGCAGAGTTCCGAGCACTGTTCACCTTGAAAAACGGCGTCCCGGGGAAGTAAACGTGAAGGGGATTTGAGGGTATTCCGGTAATTCGGGGGATACAGATCGATACATTGAGAGGAAGGACAGTGAAGGAAATGGGAGAAAAGTGACTCTGGAGGAAGGAGGTGGTTCGGGTTGGAAGGGCAAGGGACGAGGTTGGGGTTTAGGGATTTGATGAGGGCGGAATGGGAACTGAGGGTTTGATTGGAGAGAGATATGAGGGAGGAGAGAGCTGTGGAGAGAGACGAAGGGCAAATAGGGTTAGGGTTTTGAGAGAGGGAATGAGATGGGAAATTAGGGTTAGGGTTTGGGGAAGAGAAGGAGGTTCGAATTGAAGAAGGATTCATGGTGTTCCGAAATTTGCAGTGACCGTACCACACTGAAGGAGAAAGAGGCAAAGAGCAGGCCTGCTACTCTCTCTATTTCTTTCGGGAAAATTTTAAAAATATCACTAAACTATTTCAAAATATTCATTTTGGACATACAACTTTTAAATATTATAAAATAAACATTAAAATTTCAATTTTGCTATAAAATAATTATTATATCGTTAACCGTGGATAAAAAAAATTACATAACAAATGATAATTTAGATATATGACCAAATTAATAATAAGTATAAATGATAAAGTTAATTTTATTTAACATAAAGAGTTAAATATATTATTATATAAAAAATTTTGACTATTACATCATTCTATTAATAATATTTAAATAATTATTTTATATTAAAATTTAATGTTTAATATCTATTTTATGATATTTTTATTCAGTTAATATAGTAATTATAGTAATATCTGTTGTAGTGTATACTTTTAATCATTTGGCATTGATCGTTCAATCATCATGCTGATATTACTAGTGCTCGAACCTGTAACCTTTAAAAACAACAACCGTTCCTTTCATCATTGAGGTTAGACGACTCGTACTTATTTTATAATACCTACTTTTTATCGATAGAATCGTTTTTCTCTCTCTAAAATTTTAAAATCGTTATATTATCATTTAAATAAAAAATATTTAACTTTATATAAAATATATATTTTATTTTATAAGAAAATAAATATTCTTTTTATTTCATAAAAATTATATTAAACTATTAATCTTAAATCTTATACCTCAAACCTTAAATTTATGGGCAATGACATTAAATTATAAATCATGAAATTTAAACCATTAAAGTTTAAACTATAAATCTTAAATTAAACTCATAACTCTAAAACTAAAAATTTTGTGTAAATAAAATTTTATACAATTTATGTATGAATATATATATATATATTAGAGTTAGAATTATTTTTAGATTTAATTAAAAACCCATTTCATATTTTAGATTTATAATTTAAAGTAATTCAGACATATTCATATATTCGATCATATGTAATTTTAAATCTTAACATAAAAATATAATATTTCTCTGTTTTTAATTAAAAAATTCTCAATCCCAATATTCAAGAAGTTGAAACACAACATTAATTTTAAGACAGTTGAAGAAAACCTAAACATTTTCCTGGGAAAAAAAAACAGAGTTGGTATGCTCAGATTCTGGACTCAAAGGCCATGACAGTGCTGAGATTCATGGGGTGCATGTACTGGTTAGAGCCGTTCATGATCTGCTCCACAATCAATCTGTTAGCCTTCTCCGATGGATGAAACGGGTCCCAGAAAGCATACAGATCTCTGTTCGGACATAAATTTGATAACTGAGTACATAAACCTAGTCCATTGTAAGGTCCTTGACCACAACAGGCGGTTTCCGATGTCGTAAATCCTGTTTCGAATAAAGATTTGTAGTTTAGATTCGTTACGATATGTTCTTGTATCCGACATTTATACTCGAATCCGATTAACAGTACGTACCGAAGGCTTGAGGGTCGGAAACGAAATCATTGTGCATTCTTTGAGTATTTGCACTAATGAACACATCTTTGCCGATTTGATCATTCAGTTCATTTATCATTTCAACGAGTTGTGGATTGTATAAGGAAGCGGCGCGTTGCAGTTCCTGCGAGCATCCGCCGTTGGTGCCCCTCATCGCAAGTTCCGCCGGAACACAACCCAACGGCCCGGTGCCCGTCACTAGTACCCTTCGTGCTCCGAGTTTGTATAGTTTCTGCATCATAAAATCAAGGAAGGATAAGTAAGGTGTGCCATGTGCACTAAATTGTACCTGACACTCGTACTCGAATCCAAGTAAGATAGTCGTACTCGGTAAAGTCGATTTTGGTACTGGAAACTTACCATCAGGAGTATTCGATACTCGGAAATGAGAAACTGGACATAATCAGGTAGACTGTATTGTCTGGATCTTGTAGAGAAGGGGACCAAGTAATAGTTGTTGACGAAATCGTTACCGCCGACGGTGATCAGGACCAGTGCTTGGCTTACGAGTCGATGAGCTTGTTTCGAACCAACCGAAGCCGATAGTCTTTGCTTGTATTCTTGAAACAACTCCAACTGTCTATACATTCTCAGGATATTTACCTGCAATTCCAACATTTTAGGACACCATTAAAATATCAGACTTCAGTATGTCAACAAATTTGTTACATACAAATTGGACCCCGGTGTCATTAAGGATTCCCACACCAGCTGAAGCAAAGTTGGCACCAACAAGCAGCTTCTTCCCATCAAAATCCGGGCTCAAATACGGCAACGGCGATTCCGATAAGCCGATTTGCTTACCTGCAAAGCATTCCAACACACAGATAAACACGTTTCCATTGTTGCATTGCAGTCACAGTTAACAAATACCAAAAACTTAACCAATGAGGTCTGGGATGTTAAGTCCATTAGAGAAACGCCCGGTGGGTCTTCCCGTTGGAAAATCGATGCCGTAAGGTGGCGAATCGGCACGAGCTGTAGTTTCAAGGTAATTATTGTTACCACTGTCAACAAGCGAATCTCCGAAAATGAAGAAAGCTCGAGCCTCAACAATATCAGCAATGCACCCAAAGACCAACATTAACAAAGCCAATACCATCGCCGAAGCCGAAGAAGCCATCGATATCGTCGTAAAACAACCCCCCCCCAAAAAAAAAACTTGCATGGGAACAAAGAGAAGAATGAGATTGTTTTTTATAGACCTGGAATTTGAGCCACCATTGAATTAAAGAGACTTCAACTTTGCAAAAAGGGAAGCTGTTTTTTTTAGTTGGAATATAATTTGTACCAACTTTTGCCACCTTTGTCACTAAATTTATTGCCTAAATGTTGCAATTATATGAACTTAGGCATACACGGTGTTGGGTGTCCATTTTTGTGTACAACTTGATTCATTTAAGGCTACAAGTGTCGCCTCGACCGGTCGAATATTGAACGCGTAAACATGTTCGATTCTACTTTTTTGTTATTAAAATTTTAAGACGAAATAAAAAATTAACGGAAAAATTAAAAACTAATTAATATCCATGTGCGATCAAAAAGTTGCGAAAAAAAAAATGATTTATTTATGAATTTATCTCTCACTTTTAAATGTTTATATTTTATTCTTTTAACTTGAAATCTTGATTTCGTCTTTACGTGTAAGTAAATTTTAACTCTAATCTATATAGGAAAAATTCTACAGCGGATGTCGAATATTGTTGAACACTATTAACGTTGAACATCATTAAATTAATTAGTAAAGAATAACAATTTTAAGGACTCAATATGCAATTAATAAAAGAGTGATAAACTTAACAGATAGTTATTAATTGTATGTTGAGTCCTTGAAGTTTTTAATCTTTATTAATTAATTTAACAATGTCCGATGATATTCAGTGTTAGTGGTATTCAACAGTGTTCGACGCACGTGGTAAACTCATCCATATATATATAATATAAGGTGACAACTAGATTCAATTAAAGCTACAAGTGTGCATATAATAATAAAATAAGAATTAAAGCTAAATAAATATTTTATGCTAAATTGAGAACATATGATTTAAATTTAGGTAAAATAAATTTTAAATGAAAAAATAATAATTATAAAATAATAAAATTTGAGTTATTCGAATCGATAAAATCGAACTAAAATTTGCACGACCTAAAATCGGAAAAAAAAATCAATCTAAAACTTTTCCCTTCTTTTATTCATTTAATATATATCCCAAATTTTATTTTTCAAAAATAAATCTAAAAATCTCGTTATTCCCTTGATCTAATGGTCCAAAGTAAAGATGAAAATTCCATTTAAATCTAATGGCTAAAAATGATTACTTGTGTAAGTATCCATAATCACCTTTGAGGAAATTAATTTATAAAGACATCTCTCTTATTATTTTCCAATTTAGGCACTTGGTTTTTATATCTTTTGAATTTTGTCCTTAATCTTCCATAAACACACTTTTCATGAATTAATCATTTATTCAAGAATTCTATTTAATCCCATAAACTGTGAAATTTCACTCAATTAGCTCTCAAAATAAATAGATTTCCAATTTAATTATCAAATAAAATTTTGAGGTATTACATTTATTTCTTAAAAGAATAAAATTTAAATTTTAACTTTAAAATTATGAAAATTAAACCCTAAATTAAAAAAAATAACTATGTAATTTTAAAAAGGGTTAAATATTAAAATGATTATTTATATGTTTTCTTTAAGTACAAAGTTTATCACCGATTTTAAAAAATAGTTAGTAAAGTCGTTTATATCTTCGAGATGTAAATTTTTGATCACTCAATCTTTATTATCGTTAAACATTAATAGGATGTTGTTCTGACATAATAAAAAAATAAATTACCTAAAAATTTTAAATTATTAATTTAATCTTATTTTAATCATCAAAATAAAAATAATTTATATAATTTTATATTTAATTCTTCTATTAATATTTAACAAAAAATAATTATTCTATTAATTAATCCTTAAAATAATATTAATCCAAAATTTTAAACATTATTTCTAAATAAAATTTTACATCAATCAAAACTTTATAGAATATTTTTCTTGATAAGATAAATGGAAAAGTTTGATACAGAATCCACCCCTTGACATCAGTCAAAACTTTATTCCCATCAATACTGTTTTGTCATTAATCACAAATTTACAGGTTTTAAAAACATATTTATTATAAAAAATTTACTTTGATGAGGCCAAGAGTAACCGGGGTTAGGAAAAAAACCGATTATTTGAATTTATTTCGGATTTAGTAAAAATTAGTAGATTTTTATCTGATATTAATTTTAGTAGAACCAGAACTGAATTCAAAATTTAGGTTTCGGTCATAATTGGGATCGGGATTGAATATTGATTTTTTAGACTCGGTATCCGGTGGGTACCCAGTAGGACCGAGACCAATACCAAATATCCATATTATTTTTTATCAAACTTTCTATTTTATGCATGAACATTATGAGTATGACTATTTTTAAAACTTTAATTTTTAAGTCTACAATATTCTATTTTTATTATTTAATATTATTATTGGTGGTTGAATTATTTTTTCTCCAATTACTCAATTTTTTTAAGAATAAACTAATTGACAAGGTACTCAGTATTAGAACGGGTACCAATCAGTAACAGGATCGATTCTTAAAATTTAAAACCCGGAATAATCGGGACCGAAACTAGTTCTAATTTTCAGGAACCGATGATTATTAAGACTGAGACCAATTCTATTTAAATTGGTCGGGTACTCGGTCTTACCCACCCCTAAGAAAAATAATCTAACATTTTAATTTGATTAAAGCAACAAATAACCTAAAGTTAAAAAGAATGTCAATTTAAAGTTAAAAGGATAATTATTTTAAAAGGATAATTAATTTTAAGGTTTAAAGGATAAAATTTAGAATTTATTTTTTTAATGATAATAAATATATATTGTTTAATATTATTTATTGATTTTATCTTTATTCTCGAGTTTTGATGATGTTTTATATCTATTTTATTTCGAGTTTTTAAGTTAGGTATCTTATATTTTTATACTTTAATAAAATTAATATCTTGTAATCCTTGATAGGCTGCCTACAAAGAGTCGAATACTACAATAGAGATGAGGACTCTTGATGCTTGTTGTGTGGTACTGTGTGCTTAATTGATTTTTGGGAGGCGGCCGAAATTATATGTTTGGATTCAAGTTGATCGCCGAGACAAGTCTTTGTATATTACGATTGTAATGTTAAATAGAATAGTTTCAATTACTACTTTTGACAAGAGTGTAATGTCCGTTTGCATGGAAAGAACCCGAGATTTAAGATAAATATTTTTGTTCTTATTCGATACAAAATAAAGTGAAAAAATTTAGGATATAATAGAATTAGTCTTCCTAACATTTACATAGTTAAAAAATTGATATCTTTGTTAGTATTTTAGACATTGATATTAAGGTTCTTTTGATTTGGTTTGTATTTTTGAGGTTAGTTAGATGTATAAAATATTATATTTTAATATCATAATTTGAATCTATTCAAAATGAGATAATATAATCATATTTAACCATTAAATTAATAATTAAATATTATTTAATTTAATTCTTTAATATTAAAATATAGAAAGAGGGAAAAAATAGCACATAATTTTTGTCCATTTAAACTAATAAATTTTTGAAGAAAGCAATGAGATGGAAACCAAATGAAATTCTTCCACGAGGCAAGATCTTATTCGAAGATGACAACGTCGGGTCAAAATTCAACCCGACCCGACATATCGCTACCAACCCGTACATTAAAAAACACTTCGGCTAAAAAATAGAGTAGCCTTTTTACCCTGATTCTAGTGAACGGATGAATGACAATATAATTCGAATTTGATTTAAATTCAACTAGATTAAAAAAAGATTTAATCTAAATTTGATTTGAAATAATCTGAATTCGAGTCCCGAAAAAAATTTGAGTCTTAATCGGAGGTGGATCGAATATAGATATTACCATGATTCGATCTGGATTAGATTTGATTCGAGTCTAATCTATATATAAATCCAAATAAAAATATTTAAAATGTTTAGATTTAAAAATATTAATTAAATTTATATACGATTAATATTTTAGATGATTAATAATTGTTGCGTATCTTAAAGGTGGTTCCTTTTAAGTACAATAATGTGCAAGTATATACATCGAACAAATAATAAAGTGTGTGAGTGAGATTGTTCCACGAGGATTGGGTAGGTTGTTTCAAAAATAGTTAACATACACAAAAGATAAAATAATCCTTTGTATGGACATATGCTAAAGCAATTCTGCACGTGTCACTAAAATGCTTTAGCAAATTAAAGATGTCACCAAGAATGTGGTAGCAAAATAAAGCTTGTCACTGAAAAGCGGTAGCAAAATAAACAGATAACAAAGTAAATAAAATAAAGCTGCACAAACACAACACAGAGAAGATATTCAAGCTTAAGACAGACTGGGCTTGCTATGGTATGATCTTATTGTTCTCCTGGAGGCTATTATTCAACTGGTTTACTAGTGCTCGACAGAGTTTACTAAAAATGCATCCACTATCCCTAGTCAGAAGGCCTAACACTCGAAAATGCTAAAGCATTACCTCCCGGTCTCAACCCTAACACTTCTAATGTTGATAAAGTGCTACCCCTTTTAGTCATTGAAACTCTACCTTATCCCTAAGGTGAGTTAGGATTCTGCTCCCGCAGTAACCCCATTGTTTAAGTTGGTCTAACTTCGTCTATCCCTAGATCTAAGCTTCCCAAACCCCTTGAGCTACCTCCCGGTACTCTTACAAACCAAGGTTTAGATGAAAAAAGTGTTAGCATGCTTGAATAAAACACAAAGTTAAACACTGAAAACAGTAAACATCCATTAAAACAAAGTAAAAACATCCAAAACAAGTATTATTTAGTTCATGGCTAGGTAAGAAAAACTATTCAACTTTCGTCCCTTGCAATACATTTTCAACTACTTAGAAAAGAGATAAAACAAAGTGAAGAGGAAGGAAGTCTCAAACGCATGTGATGTGAAGCTTTTTCTAGCTTGCCGCTCCTCCCAAAGTCGCGCAAATCCCTTGCTTGAAGCTCTCCAACAATGGTGGCTTGGCTAGAGGTTGAAGACGAAAGAAAGTGACCGTCTTTCTCTTTTCTTTTTCCTCGTGCTCCCTCAAAGTTTGCTCATTTTCTTCTTAGTTCTCTTGCTACTTTTTCAGCTCTATTTCACCACACTTGTAGAAGGAGGCTTGAGGTTGTATTTATAGGAGGCTTCTAGGGTTTTGTGCCCTAATGGTGCAAAGGAATATTTCTGACATTTGCTGCAGCAGATGACAGTAGAATGCAGGTCTGCAGGAACGGTGCAACGCTTGCCAAGGAGAGGTGCAGCGTCTGCAAAGGAGATGCAATGCCTGCATAGTAGGTGCAGTTGCCCTGAAAAACGCGCGAGGACAATGAGCTGCACGTATGTCCTTTCTTCCATTCTGTTTTGTCCGCCGTAATGCTATAGTATCTTTGAAGTCCGATCCAACACTTGAGAAATATGCTATAGCATCTTTTTCAATCATTCAATTTTGCCCCAACATTCTGCACGTCAAAACCAAGAAAATACCCTTTAAAGTAACATCTTTTAAAATAAAAGAGAAAATAAAAATAAAAACCTCAACTAAATGCAAATGCACGTGAAATACAACTAAATATAATGCAAATGAATTTGAAATCAAACAAAACCTTAAATAAAAGGTATAAAATATACGTTTTTTTAAGAGAGTTAACAATAAACTTCTAAAATTTTATTTATGTTTTTCTTTTATGTTATAAACTTTTGTTGAGCTTTAGTAAAACAATAAAATCGTGATAGTTAATTTTTTTTCTACATCAAATATTAATAGATTTGTTTCAGTTGTTACTTAAAAAAATAATTTGATTTGGATTTTAAGATTATGATTTTAGATATTTTAATGGAATAAAATTGGATTTATATAATTGGACTTGGATTTGAATTTGATTTTTTTTTAAAATCCTATTATTAATTGGATTAAATTTGAATTTTATAAAATTCCATCCAAATCAGATCCATTGCATCACTAAGTGAGTGACGCTTCTTCTTCTTCCCATTTTCTCTCTTCGTCGGTTTGTTTTCCATGTTCTCTTAGCAATGCTCGCTAGGTTAACCACGATGATCATGCTTTTTTTTTTTTTCCCAAAGGTTACGTTTTGCTATGACCGGGTTAAGTGAAAACGTTGGCACCCAAAGCTACAATTTTTATATAAACTTGCATTTTCTTGCTAATCAAACAGGAAAAAGAGTCGTCCATTTGGGGGTTGAATGCTATGGTTGAATGGTTTTTTTGCAGTGTGATTTGGTTAAAAGAAAACATAAATATGCTTTCTTTTCTTCCCTTGTCGGTGTTTGTTGTTCGAGATGAATTTACTTGGTTGTTGAGAACATGCAAAGATGAGATTTCGTTTTTGTTTATTCTTATTTTGGGGAATATTATGTTTTGATTTCAAAATTTTGACAGGGACATGAACGAACTTCAGATTAAGTGTGAGTTTTTGGTACCTTAGTCGCCAAGATATCATTCATCACCGACCTGTACAGTTTTTCAGTCTAATGTGTTTAGTTATAGCTTAAAAAATCCTATCTTTCTTGCCATACCAAGTCTAATCAGTAATCAATGAGTGGATTTTAAGAATGGGATTCCTTTGGTTCATGTGGAAACTCAGATGTAACTTTAGATATATTTATATGTTTCATCTCTTTCTTCTGTAGATTCCATTGTTTGATTTAGATGTATCATATGCTCAGATAATTGCTTGCATGTGTACTTGATTGCCTTGTTGACTTAGCAGTTAGCATCATTGATTGAATTTTACTAATTGCAATGGAGTTCTACTCTTAACAAGTAACTTTGTTTTAATTTAGTTAATCTTGCAGCTTCAACTGTTGAAGGTTATATAATAGGAGATAAGTGAGGGAGAAGGAAACGGGTGATTGTCGAGTCGAAAGCTTTCGTTTAATCTTTGGTGATGGCTAGAAGAGAAAGAGCTGGCAAGGCCTTTAATGCTACAAGAGCTTTAAACCTTCCTGATGAAGAGGTGAAGTTGGTGCTTAAACACCTCCTGAAATTGTTTGATAACAACTGGGAACCGATCGAGGCAGAAGATTACCGGGCACTTATCGATGCATATTTTGAGCTTAAGGAAGATAAAGTACTTTACCCTTTTTTCCTTTTTAGTCTGCAATGTTCTATTCCATTACATTTTGTGGCCATATCATACTATTTCTGTTTTGTTGGTCAAGCAATGGCATGATAGATGACAATGTTGGTTTTCGAATCTTTTAAATGTTTTTATAGGGTAAAGATGGCTGTGAAAATGTGGTTGTGGAGCATGGTGAGTCTAGCAGATTGCCTAAACGGTTATCCTTTCGAGATCAGGAAGATCAGGTTTCATCTACAGAGGGCAGTGCAAGCCAAGTTTCATCTCCTAAAGAGAACAAAAAGCGTATTATAAGCCTTCAGCAAGGAGTTACCTTTTTGAACAAGAAAGATTCAAGTTCTTCTGGTTGTTCGAATTCATGTAAAAAACCTCAGCAGCTACCTATTACTTGTGAGAAGAAAAGATCCATTCAAATCATTTCTGACATAACTAAGGGAACAGAAAATGTGCAAATTTCATTGGTAGATGTAACTGGCAAGAAA
Source organism: Abelmoschus esculentus (assembly GCA_035048815.1). Lineage (NCBI taxonomy): Eukaryota > Viridiplantae > Streptophyta > Magnoliopsida > Malvales > Malvaceae > Abelmoschus > Abelmoschus esculentus. The sequence continues at coordinate 25,682,667 of JAUCBN010000001.1, forward strand.
GAACTGCCAAAGTTTACTTACATGCGAGATAACACAATATATCAAGCTGCTTATGTGCATATCTCATTGGCTCGGCTCGCAGATGAAGATTGCTGTTCGAGTTGTTCAGGAGACTGTCTTTCGGTACCTATACCATGTGCCTGTGCTCAGGAAACCAGTGGGGAGTTTGCTTACACAGCAGAGGGTCAACTAAGAGAAGAATTTCTAAAAGCTTGTATGTCTATGAAACTGGATCCTCAGGAGGACAACCTTGTTTATTGTCTGGTTTGTCCCTTAGAGAGGTTGAGGCCTGAAAAATGCAAGGGCCACTTGGTCAGGAAATTTATTAAAGAATGCTGGAGAAAATGCGGATGTAACATGCAGTGTGGAAATAGGGTTGTACAGAGAGGTATTACCTGCAAATTGCAGGTAAAATTCAGCAGGCTAATGTTATATTTGTTAAGCAACAATTTATTTCTTCCCTAAATGGGAATGTCGTTTATGCTTTTTTTTGCGCTTTAGGTGTTCTGGACTCGCGAAGGAAAAGGTTGGGGTGTCAAGACACTCCAGGACTTGCCGAAAGGAACCTTTGTTTGTGAATATGTTGGGGAGATCTTGACCAACACCGAGTTGTTTGAACGAAACTCAAAAGGTAGTGGCGATGAGAGACATACATATCCTGTTACACTTGATGCGGACTGGGGCTCAGAGAAAAATTTAAAGGATGAAGAAGCACTCTGTCTGGATGCAACCGTCTGCGGTAATGTTGCCAGGTTTATTAATCATAGGTAATTTTCTTAACCTGAAATAAAACATACGTTCTTCAGCATTATGGCAATCTTGGCCTTGTTTCGTTTCTTCTTGTACCCTTAGAAGAAAGGAATATGATCATGGCATTTCTTGTACTGAAACAAAATGTTCTTTATTACATAGCTTGTGCTAGGACATTTTAAATCGATATTGTCCTCGAAAACTTAATTTCTTAACCTTGTCCATAGTTTATGTTTCCGGCTTCAAATAATTCACTACTGCTTTTTCGTTTCATGGTCTCTTCTCTATCACTAGCCTCTTGAACATGAGACATGAGATTCTGGGCACTCTGAACCAAGCCAAGCAAATCATCAGGCCAAACCAAGGGCCAAAGAATGATATATTACTGTAAATTAAACCAATGCTTATCATTTAACGTTTCAGATGCTTTGATGCAAGCTTGATTGACATTCCAGTTGAAGTGGAGACCCCTGATCGCCATTATTATCATGTATGAATTGAACCGGTAACAAATTTTCCATTAAGGCTACGATCAAAGACAAAGAATTGTTGTTTACCTTCATTTACAGAACTGCATTTGAAGTGCCAAGTTATTCATATATTTACTTTGTGTTTCTATGAACAGCTTGCCCTTTTTACAACCAGAGATGTGAAAGCTTCAGAAGAGCTAACCTGGGTAAGCTAAAGTCTACCTTAACTCTGACTCTGCATTTTCCGAAAGTACAAGGTCCGATACATATTTAGATACGGGTACGAGGACAAGACATTCCAAAGACCCTCCAAATGCATCAAGTTTTATTTTTTTTTAAAAAAATACCATGTCCGACAATCGTGTCGAAAATGGGATGTGATGTTCCCTCCTAAAAAAAATGAATAAACACATATTGAATACACATACAGACATCTAATACTCGTGTCGAATGTGTGGTTGATTATAAGTTCGAACAACATGACTTGATTATAAGTTTAGAACTTGATGAAGATTTTATTAACCATCAACATAAATGCAGGATTATGGGATAGACTTTAATGATCATGAACACCCCATTAAGGCATTCAAATGTAGTTGTGGAAGTAAGTTTTGCCGAGGCCGGAAACGCCTGTCCGATCAGGTTAGTCTGTAAATTCTGCTTCCATTAAATCATACTCATGGACTTTACCCTACATTTTACCTGAGAATCTCTGTTTCTTCAATGGCAAGGTACATGTTTCTGGCTTGCCATAGGTTTCAAATGGTTTACACGTTTTGTTAAGACCAAGAGAGATTATTCCTGGAAATTTGTTCTTAAACCTGAAACATTTTTACCTTTACATTGTTATATAATTTTGGAAAATATTCGAATGAGTTTAGTTTATATGATATCGATAATTTTAAAAATATTCGATATGAATTTGATATAATGCTTTCTCTAATTTTTTTTTGATAACTGCCACTGAATTTTTATTAAATCCATAAAAAATATTACAATTACAATGAATTCGGAAAAATCAAAAAATAAAGTATTTTCTATAAAGATAAGCATACCATCAAAATTCAAGATTCAGAAGCTTCTTCAATTTCCTTATCTCTGTCCAATTGAAACACATAACGGGTGAATAAGGGGCGGTGAACGATTTAAACCATTAGACAGAATATTCCGTTACTTAAAATTGATTATATCAGTATACAACCATCAATCGAGTGGGGATTTGACCATCAATGATCACCGACAAAATCGAAAGTCCTCCCCATGGTAACTGGGTTGATGTACCTCCCATGGAAGGAGCTCTCACAATAATAATAACAACTAAACTAAATCATTCCCATCTTTTTAAAAATCTAATTTTTTTATAGCCGCCGTAAATTTGTCCTTATCTCTTTTTTAATTTAACTGATAACGACAATTAATTTTAATATTAATTATTAATTATTAATTATTAATATTTATTAATAATTTATTTTTTCTTTATATTTTGTGTTCTCAATTTTAATAAAAATCTTTGTTTTTCTACAATACTCTTCTTCTGTGACACGCAGGTTTTGTGGTTTGTTTCATCCCGTGGCTTGAATTTAAAAATTAATCAATTAATTATTAAAAATTTTAAGTTTTCTGAATTTTTATCTTAAAACTCAAACTTTATTTAAAATTTTTAAAATTAAATTAAATTTATAAAATTACATGTTAAATTAAAATATTTTTATATTAAATTAAATTAAATAATTTTTTATCCAAATCGAATTTTTATATCCCAAAGTAATAAAAAATATGAAAGAGAAGGAAAAATGCGAAGAAAAAGAGGAAAAATTAAAAAAAAAAAAAAACATGGACTGCATAGAGATGATAGTGTCATCAATTCATATAAAAAAAATTAATGAAATGAATAAAAAAACGATTTGATTTAAAAATTTAAAACGTTTTATATAAATAATCGTATTTTTTTTACTCTAATAAATTTGTTATTTATGTACCTCAAAGAAACTAAATTTAAACTAATTAATCTTTGTCAAATATATGATAGGAATAAAAAAACAAGAAGTATAATACGTGAGACGCGACCCAGAATGAAAAATTTTAGAGTAGAAGTTTGAGGGGTTAATCTAAACTATTAAAAACTTTAGAGATTTAAACAATAAGTTTTATTTTTTTAGATTTAATTATTTTTTTATAATTTTGAGGATCTATTTTTTTAAAAAAATAACAGAAAAGTAATTTAAAATATTTAAAATTTAATATATTTTAAAAAAAATTAAGGATAAACTTCAAATTTTTCAAAATTTTAAAATAAGCATTACCTATAGGGATAGGTACAAGTCGGGTTGGTCGGATTTTTGGTCCACCCTCACCCGACCCAAAATATTATACCTCCACCCGTCATCCGACCCGACCCGAGTTTAGGGTGAAAAATCCGATTTGACCCGACCCGAATCATTAAAATAAATTAAAATTTTAGGGGCTAAACTATAAAAAAAAAATAAAATTTAGGGATCTAATTGTAAAAATATTTAATTTTAGTGACCTAATTATAAAAAAATTAATTTTAGTGATCTAATTATATAAAAAATATATAAAGAGGAGTCATTATTGTAAATATCTCTAAAATATATATGGGAAAATTACATTATTAGTCTCAGGTCGGGTCGGGTTAGATTTTTCACCCTAAACCCAAACCCGACCCAACCCGAGACCACCCTTAAAAAAATCTGACCCGACCCGCTCAAATCCAAAATTTTCATCAAAAAATTCGATTAGATCAAACCAAATTAGATCAAAACCTGTGATATTCAGGTTCTGTACCCATCTCTAATTAACTCATAGTCTCTTAAAAAACCAGTTCCTGATGAGACAAGGTACATCAGAATCCTGCCCATTTGATACCCTCCAAGGAGCATCCTGACACAAATTATGTGACCAACTAAATTTATGTTCTGAAAATGTCTGATGAGACAAGGAAATCAAAACAAGATCTGAGGCCAGACTGAAATAATTGACATAAACTAGTCCACAGCGAAATTGTAAATATATACGATCCTATATAAGGACAACACTGTGTTCCAAACACCTACTACCAATACAACTTGAAGTATTGTAATAATTAAATACGTAAAAAAAATGACTTGAACGGAAAGTTTCGGATATATAGGTTATTTTAAGTTTTTATTTAAAAATAATATATTTAAAATTTATTTTGAAATATAAATCAATTTTTATAGTGTAAATAAAAAAACATCATCTGTACATGGCGATTTAGGAAAGAACGTTCATGTGTAGGTAGGGCTGAGTAAAACTCGACTCGATTAAAAAAAACTGAATAACTCGACTCAAGACGAAAATATTTGACTCGTTTTGACTTGATTCGAAATTTCATAGACTCGACTCAAAAGAAAATTCAAATAAAGTTAGAGTTGTAAAATGGAAATGCGAATAACTCGAATAACTTGAATTTTTTAGTAATTAAAGGATTTATTTTTAAGTTTGAGACGAGTCTATCAATTTTTTATGATGTATATATATATTGATATATAAAAATATAAAGAAATATTGCTACATATGAAAATATATATATGATTAAAGAAAGTCTTTTAAATTAGAATCAAATCATACTATAACATGATAAATAATTGCAATTAAATATTTATAAGAACTCGAAAACTCGACTCGAACTGAAAAAAATTCAAATAAAGTTTGAGTTATAAAATATGACTCGTCAACTCGAATAACTAGAAATTTTTTGACTCGGCTGGATCAAATACTCACCCTTATGTGCAGGTGGCATTCTTTATTTTTTTAATTTAAAGGGAGAACATCAACTACACATGACGTTCTCTACGTTCTCTTACCTGTACTGTAGAAATTGACCTAAATTTCTAAAGGCATAAAGATAATTTTAACCCTTAACATTTATATTTTTTTTTTATCATTTTGGCTCTCATTCTTTTTTTGGATAAATTTAATCCTTAACCTATATCTTTTTGACAAATAACTTATTTTTTAACTAACATAATGATTAGTCTGTTAAAAATTTAATGATATTGACATGTCATATATATGTGAATATATTTTAAATAACATGACATCTAGTCTCATTCTACATATATATAACATGTCATTATTATTAAATTTTTTACGATAATAATAAATATATACATGTAAAATATAATTTTATTCTAACATAAAATATAAAACAATTAAAATTCAAATAAAATATTAAAAAATTATTAAATCTAAAATAAAACGTTACTAAGCATTCTCAAATCGTAAATATCATTCTACATATATGACATATCATTATCATTAATTTTTTTAACTATCTAATCATTATACTAGTTAAAAAAGATATATTTATAAAAAAGATATAGGTTAATGGTTAAATTTTATCCTAAAAATAAGTTGATGACCAAAATAATAAAAATCATAAACATTAAGGGTTAAAATTATCTTTATGTTATTTTTAAGGCATAAAGATAATTTTAACCCTTAACTTTATAATTTTTATCGTTTTGGCTCTTATTCTTTTTTCGAGATAAATTTAGCCCTTGACCTATATCTTTTTGATAAATAGCTTATTTTTTAAATATCATGATAATCTAACAATGATGACATGTCATATGTATATGATAATATATTTTAAATAACATGACATCTAACCTATCAAATATATATATATATGAAATATAATTTTATTTCAACATAAAATATAAAACAATTAAAATTTAAATAAAATATTAAAAATTAATTAATTCTAAAATAAAAGGTTACTAAACATTTTCAGCCCTAACTACCAAATTAATTATTTTTTCAAGATAATATTTTAATTCTATCTTAGTTAGGGTTGAGAATGTTTAGTAGCATTTTATTTTAGAATTAATTAATTTTTAATATTTTATTGTAAGTTTAATTATTTTATATTTTATATTAGAATAAAATTATATTTCATATATATATATGTATTTGATAGGTTAGATATCATTGTATTTAGAATAATATTATCATATGCATATAACATGTCATCATTGTTAGATTTTTAACGATCCAGTTATCATGTTAGTTAAAAAATAAGTTATTTGTTAAAAAGATATAGGTTAAGGACTAAATTGATCCCAAGAAAAGAATAAAGACCTAAACGATAAAAATTATAAACGTTAAGGGTTAAAATTATCTTAATGCCTATTTTAAATATAAATACTTATATTCTAAAATTAAAATTAATTTTGAGTTATTCTTAAAATTTTATCTACTCAAATGGGTCACTAAAACAATAGAATAATGAAAGAGAATCTTTACATAAAAACAAACATAAAAGGTTAGAGGAGAAATCGAGAAAACATGTTTAATCGATTAATTAAATTATTTATTTATTAATGTTTTTAAATCATAGATTTTATATTTATTAAAAATATTTTTTTCTTTTAAATTCTCTTTTCTACTTTGTTTTTTTTTCATACTATTTGGGTATTTTCTTGATGACTCATCCATTGATATATTAAGTTATCCCCTTTATATCTTATTAATAAATTCCCTTACATCATAATTTTTTTATTAATATTTATATGTTTCTAAAATTAAATTTAATACTGATTATTCAATTGGTTTGAATTTTAAAAATTCGATCTCGAATAAGTTAGGGTTGTTATCCGGCCGTCCTACAATATTATATTTAACTATTATTTTATTAAATTAAAAATTATTATATTTTATATTAAAATTTTATTTGATATAAAATAAATAATATAAATATTTTTAATCATTATACCGATTAGGATATTTTAACTATTGCTTATATAAGTAAAATTGAAATTAATATAGTAGTAAATTATAGGTTTAAGTAGGGATGAATATTCGATCGAATCGAGTCAAAATTTTGAATTATTCGAGTTGACGAGTCATATTTTACAACTCAATTTTTTTTTGAATTTTTTTAACCTAACGAGTCACAATCCGATCCAATCCAATCAAGATTAATTTTTTTTATTTTGCTACAGTGGTTACAATAGTATTTATTTTAGAGTATACTCTCAACCATTGAACATTGATCGCTCAATCACTGTGTTGACATTACTGTGCTCAAACTCATAACCTCTAAGAATAACAATCGTTCTTTTAACCACCGAGGCTAGATGATTCGCTCGATTATTTTTCTTTTATAATCGAAAATTGGGGTGTTTGTTTTAGGGTAAACTACACAGATAGTCACCATACTATGGGTTTAGTATCGATCTGACCACAATGCTTTAAAAAGAATCAAATACACCGATAAACTATTGATTTCGTATTAAAATAGTCATCTGTCGTTAAGGTTGTAACAGACTGATGACGTGGCAGTTAAATATAAAATAGAATAATTACACATTTAGTCCACGTTATTCATACATTTTTATAATTTAATCATAATTTTATTATAAAATAATATAATTATTTAATAAGGTGGTGATACGTGTCACCATCTGATTGGAGGAGAAAATAAATTTAATAAATTTAAAATATATAAATAATATCATCTAATAAGGTGGTAACACGTGTCACCACCTTATTAAATAATTATATTATTTTATTATAATAAAATTATAATTAAATTATAAAAATGTATGAATAACATGGATTAAATGTGTAATTGTTCTATTTTATATTTAACTGTCACGTCATCAGTCTGTTACATCTTTAACGGTAGATAACTATTTTAATACCAAATCAATAGTTTATCGATGTATTTGATTCTTTTTAAAGTATTATGATCAGATCAATACTAAACCTATAATATGATGACTATCTATGTAGTTTACCCTTTGTTTTATAATGGTTCTCATATATATATATATAATTTCTAGGAGTACATATTTTTTCATCATATCTCTGTATATTGTTCTTCCCTTAGCGCTTTAGCTTAAAATTACTTCTGATTCTTTTAGCTACTCAGTGAGTTCTTCCATGGCGGAAATGGAACTAAGCAGCAACGCCCACCATAAAACATCACCGACAAAAGAAGACCAAGTTTACGACAGGGTAAAAGCGGTGAAGGCATTCGACGAAACAAAAGCCGGCGTTCAAGGCCTTGTACACGCAGGCATTGCTAAACTCCCTCCATTCTTCTACATGTCGCCGGAAGATCTTCACGATCATCCAACCTTGTCAGATCCTGATTTACACAGTAACTTCCAGGTTCCCATCATAGATCTAAAACATGTTTTAGATCCCGCCGAACACAAAGAAATCGTGGAAAAGATGAGATCAGCGGCGGAGGAATGGGGATTCTTCCAAGTAATTAACCATGGAATTCCACAGGTAGTGTTGAAGGAGGTCCTCGACGGTGTTCGGAGATTCCACGAACAACCCAGGGAGGCGAAGATGAAGTATTACTCGAGAGAGACAGACGTCGTCAGGTATTACACGAACTACGATTTGCTTCAGTCGAAAGGTGCGAGCTGGAGAGACACTCTGATTTGTGTGATGGCTCCAAATCCACCGCCGCCGGAGAAGTATCCCTCTGCTTGCCGGTAAGCACATGGACATCTTTATCGTGATTGTGAATATAATAATAATTATTATTATTATTATCACTTTAAAGTCGCAGTTATAAAATATTTTAAAACTCGTCAAATTTATTATAAATTATAATAAATATAAATATAATAAATTTATGATTTATGATTTTTTTTAAAATTTTTGAACCTTAGAAGATAAAATTTTAATAATTCTTATTACTTTAGTAGTTTTCGAAATAATGGTACAATAATAAGATTAACGGACTATATATTATTGTTGTTATTGACCGTTAATTGTTAAATTATGGCCATTACCGATCATTATTAGTGTGATTTCTAATCCTACTATTATATATGCTAATAACAGGTTCACTCGATGACGTTACCGTTAAATAACGATTGTATAACGACTGTCATAACGATAACGAACCATTTTTTAAATCTACAGGTGATGTTTTCTTACGCATGAACTTGAACTGCAGGGATATACTGTTGGAATACTCGAAGCATGTTCAGAGCTTAGGTGAGGTTATTTTTGGGTTGCTGTCGGAGTCCCTAGGTTTGGATTCCGACCACCTCAAAGATATAGGTTGTTCGGAAGGGCATACCTTTGGTTGTCAATATTATCCTGCTTGCCCCGAACCCGACCGAACTTTAGGACATGTCCGACACCATGATCCGGATTTCCTCACAATCCTCTTACAAGATCAAATCGGAGGGCTTCAGGTTCTGCATCAAGATCACTGGATTGATGTCCATCCTAGGGAAGGATCTCTCATAGTTAATATTGGCGACCTCTTACAGGTAAAAAAAAGTACGTTTATTCTTAAACCTATAATTAAGTGATTTGCGACGTAATTTATTCGATTCTATTTTCGACTGCAGTTAATCTCGAATGATCGATTGAAGAGCGTCGAACACCGAGTTTTGGCGAATAGTGTCGGTCCTAGAATCTCATTGGCATGCTTATTTACAACCCATTTACAGCCATCTAGCAAGGTTTATGGTCCATTGGAACAGTTGGTATCCCCACATAATCCACCTTTGTACAAGGAAACCACCATATTGAATTATCTTAGTTCTTATACCTCAGTGGGTGGATTAGGCAATGCACTTTCTTTCTTTAAGCTCTAAATTTGTAATAATCAACGAGTGATTTTAATAAAAAATAAATATTTTTATTTTTAATATATTCAGATTCGAACAATTTATTTGTATTGCGTGTGTACGTTTCTTAAAAATCGACGATACAGTACGTTTAACATTTGTTTTTCTAGCTTGTGTAGCTAAGCTACAAGTTATTCTTAAGGGAGGTTGCAATTGGGTCACAGGTTATTCTCGAGGATAAATTTATTTATGTTCATTTATTTATGTTTATTCGTATATTTTATTTATATTTATTGTTTTTTATAATAAAAGTATGCAATTTATTTATTTATATTCACTTAAATTTATACATCCATCTTTTTTATATCCGTTTGTATTTGTTTATCAGTTTAACGATCGAACATGAAAGAACACGAATAACATTCCTTAATAAACAAATATGAATAAAAAATTATATTCTTTTAATTATTCGTATTTGTTCATTTATTCGATTAAAAGAAAAGAATAAACATAGAATAGATATATCATCATTCGTGTTCGTTTACAAGCTTATTTTTTCATATCATTAGTACACTCAAATGTTAACTCGGAAGATATTTTTTAAATGGTGTGGAAAAATATAAGTATTTATTTGATAAAACATGAAAAATATTAAAAAATAATTTTTAATTATCTTAAGTGATTATAATATAATATCTATTTATACGTATATTTTTAACTTAAAATAAATAATTTTTATTGATAAATTTAGGGTATTGTTTTAAGGACCTTTCCTCTTAAGATGAGTTTAGAAATAGAATCGAAATCTCGTACTTTTTAATTGCGTCTTTTTATGTGTATTGTTAAAGAAATTAAATTTTAAATTTTAAATTCTAATATTAATTTTTTACTTTTTAACCTTAAATCTTACCCTTTAAAAAATACACCATTCTCCTAATTCCCTAAATCCGAAACACAACCTCTAACATTGAACGTTAAACCCTAAATTCTAAACCTACTAATTCAAAGTGGAAGCACCGATAAATACACGACTAAAAGATAGACGATTTATACTCTTATTTTTTGAGCAAGCTAATAGTGATTACAGTAGTATCTGTTCTAGAATATAATCTTTACCATTTGACATTGATCGCTCAATCACTCTGCTGACATTGTTGGTACTCGAACACATGACCTCTAAGATACAAGATAATTTAAGGATACAAGATATTTCATGAATTAAAACACTATAAAATATAGAAAACATGATTTATTTCAACACTTGACCCTAATGTTTATTACGAAACATTATTACATGAACCCTTTCCACCACCTAAGATATGGTCTCAACCAATTAAATTAAGATACATAATATATTTTTTCATATCAAATTTACACATAAGCATTGGTCAAATCATCTAATTTAATGTCTTTGATTTAGAAAAAGAAAAAATATTATCAAAGATTTTTTATGTCATCTTTCTCTTTTTCTTTAAAATTTTCCTAATTAATTTTTTTTATATAGATTTGGGATTTAGGATTTAGGATTTAGAGTTTAGGGTTTAGGGATTAGGGATTAGGGTTTAGAGTTTAGGGTTTAAGGTTAGGGTTTAGGGTTTAAGGTTTAGGAAAAATTAATTAAAAAAATTGAACAATAAAGAGGAAGACAACATAAAAAATATTTAATAATATTTTTTCTCATTTTTAAGTTAAATGCATTAAAGTAGATGATTTGGATGATGCTTATGTATAAATATGATATGAAAAAAATATATTATGTGTCTTATTTTAATTGGTTGAGATCATATCTTAGGTGGTAGAAAGGGTTAATGTAATAATTTCTCGTTTATTAATGTTAAAGTAAAAAAAAATACAGTAAATTAAACATTTTACCCAACTTCATTTATCAAAGCAAAGCAGACTTATCTTATTTTGAAGCCGAAGCAAAATTACAGAGAGTGTACGGTTCAAACTGAATTGTAAAAACAGTATAATTTCCTTGGTAGTAATTCTTACATACAGACCAATGGCAATTACCAACATTAAAACAAGGGTTTGTACATTGTCTGATTTCTTCTTTTTAGTATAAAAATAGTGTCGGTTGATTTTAATCAAGGTAAATTATTAAGTTTCTTTACGTTGCTACTTACTTTCAGCAGTGGCATCGGCGACTGCGAGTGTCGCCGGTGGTTGAGACGACGGCAATGAAACAACATTCTGCTTACCTTTCTTTCTCCTCTTCTCATAGCTAACTCCTCTTGCTTTGGACTGAAACTCCTTAACCTCCCTTAAGAAAACCCTAACAACTCGAGCTCCGAACGGGTTCCTTTCGGGCACACCTCCATGTTCCTCGTAAGCAGCACGGAGTCGGCCGATGAGTGCATCGAGGCTACCCCAGGCTTGTCTAAGGGGACAAGGGCAGGGACCGGGAGGGTTGGAGAGGCCAAAGAAAGGGCAAGTCTGGTTATGGATTTTGGTCTTGCCGAATTGATCGAGATACCTAAGGAACTCAAGGACATGAGCTCCGCTACACGTTGAAAGTGACAATGGAGGCCTGTGGTTTCTCAGGTATTGACAAAATGTGTTCCAATCTCTACGCTTTTGGTTCTCGTAGCGACTTGGAGTGGTCGGAGACGGCGCAGTTGCTGTTGCAGTGCTGCTGATGGTGTTGATAACGATGGGGCTCGGATAGATTATATTTGGGTTGCTTTCCGTGGAAATCATTTCCATTCTCAGACAACTTCTTCTTCTACTTCTAGTTGGTGTCTTTTGATGATCTTCTTTTTAGGGTTTCACTTGGAAGACGGATGAAATATAAGATCTTGCATGGCTTCCATTAAGCAAAAATGGGTTTGCTTTATTTTCCTTTTTTGGAATGAAAATGCTGGAAAAATCTGATGGGAAAATTTTCACTCTTTTTCTCGAGAAAGATATCTAAGAAAAGAAAACTGAAATTGAACAACGTTGATACAATAAAATGAGGGAGAGAAAGCCAAAGGCCTATGGGTTTTAAATAGTGATAACAATAAACGTAAACCATATTACTCCACTGTTAATTCGAATTTAATCTTCATACTCGATAAGAACTTGAATAATAATTTAATTAGTGTCGTTGTTATCGAATATTTTTCAAGGTTATAGTACAAACATACTAGGACATATTTGGACTTGAGGGTGTAGGGTTGATGGTCACCCTAAAGTATATATAATTCAGAAGTGTGATGTAGTTTTAATAGGAACCTTCAGAGCAATTGCCCACATACCTTTCACCACAAGGCTTGTAGGATAAACCCTTAGAAAGAGGGGTTGTCTGTCTTTATATTTATTTTTCTTTTCTTTCATAAAACCAGAAAACAAAAGTACACCCTTTTCTTTATTTTATGTAAGAAAGTACGAGGTCAGGTTGTTGTCAATGGAGTCATTATATTTAGATATTTCCATCTTCTGTTTTGAGTGCATTGAGCTTTCAATCTAAGTTCACAACTGTGCTTTTATTTGTTGATATACACCGAATTTTATTTTATATATACACATAAAATAATGATTTAATCAAAGATGATATCGGGTAGAAATAGTTGAAAATTTTAAAAATTTGAACTCAGTAGATCGGAATTTTTACGTACAGAGACGTAGATAGAAGAAATTTTGACGTAGATAGAAGAAATTTTATCGGCGACGAGATTGCTGTATCTATATTGTGAAGATCCTCGAACCGTACCCATGTAAACTTAGGAACCTTCACAGTCTAAGCCATGGGGGATTATAAGTTTGGCAGTTAAAATCTTCTACTTCAAGTTTGTCATATTACAGAAACGTCAATTTTACTACACTGGAATGGAGTACAATTATTTTACTTGCTTTTCTCTGTTGAGTCATCGATATTTCCAGGGACTTGGTTCGAGTTTTCCGGGAAAATTTTATACCAGAAATTCATGTTAACATCAACAGTATCGAACACATTGTTATTCCCCATGAAAACATTTCGTTTTGTCTCCTAAGATGTAAAAGGGTGATGTTCAAATCCGGGTTTGTGACCATTTTGTCTCCCGACTTCGACATGTTCGAATCAAAGATACTCTTCAACTCATCCTCAAACTTTCCCAACTATGACCAGATTTCACAACATGCAGATCACATGCCCCAACCAGAGCTGCTTCTTACATGCAACAGACTATGTCTGGTTTAGTTGATTGTCACAGGAATAAAAACAGAGTTTGATGATATATAACATAGTTTGCAGCATGCAACAATCTAAAGAAGGCTAAATTCATGAAGCATGAGATTTCGACCAAATTCATGTAGCTGTACCTGAAATCACCATAGAATAAAAGGCCGTTAACTGTTCCGACACACTTCAAGATCTCAGAGCAGAATCAGTGAAACCTTAATCCCAACAAAGCCAATAATTTTATAGCAGCAACTGTGGCCGCCACTAGTGTACAAGCAGGAAGACAAGGAAATTACAATCTTTTTTACCTTAAAAATAGATCCAAATTTATGTTTCTATTAGTTTCTAATGATTTATCTCTTTCAATTCTTTACAATTTCTTAGCATATTATATTGGAAATCAAAATGACCTCGAGTTTTCTTTTCTTAACTGCGAATTCCAGTGCGTTCATCGTGTATCTTGGCTCTGGCTTCTGTCCTGAAAATGCTGCTTTCATACATTTGTACCGAGGAATGACTGCAAGGAAAAAGAAAACGATTAGTGGAAGTTTGCAGCAGTTTAATGCACTATGTTTCCTGCAGAAATGCAATGAAAGACGCCACATCACAACTTATTTATGATCTGTCCGGCTGCTGTTTAATTTTTCTAATTGAATAAAGGAAAAAAAATAATGGACACCATTACCGTCGACTAACTATATCCGATCATTACCAAAACAACCAAACAATCAAGGTCGCTTCATTCATTGACAAACAAGGTTCAGGCCAAAAAACTAGCATTTCACTATGTACCAACATCACAATCATTTATTCAAAAACTCAATACCAAGATTGAAAAAAAAAAAGAACACGATAAAACAAAAGCAGATAATTCAAATGGAAAAGTTAAATTCATTTTAACCAACTATAGGTATGACTTGATCATGCGTATGGGAACTACAACGCAAGCTAAGAAAATATACTTTATAGTCCCTAACAAAAAATGCTATATATTTAATGATTTACTGTAAGGTAACAAAAATTTAGGAAGATAAGATGTGAGAACCATGAGTGATGCCAAAATCATGCGGTCAGTGCCTACATTACGTCGGTTGGCTATGCAGTTGAAGACTTATGAGTTATGATAGCATTTACCTTAACTCCTGCTGGAGAGTTCCCGGGCTTTGCTGTGGTTGTGCTTCCTAAGTTGAACTTTGGCTTCTTATCAGCGGGCTTCAATATTTGAAAGGAGCACATCAAAGTCTCGTCCACACTCATCATGGCTCTAGCATTATCAAACTCCCCACAATAATTAGGTGCTGAAAATATTGTTACAAGTTGTCGGTCGGCAAAGAACTCATACCCATCTTCCACAACCTGCAAAATCATATATTAGAAAACAATAGAAAAAGTTGGCAACCGCATCCTTGGTGGATAAGAGTAACAATTCAGAATGTCTCAACAGGAGCCAAAACCAATTTGAGAAGAAACATTGTCCGTAACATGAGAAAAAAAAAGTACATTTCAAGAAAGAAATATAAAAAAAATTATGAGCTGTTGTACACTAAGAATAAAAGTAGTTGCACAAAATGGAATAACATAAGCATAATACAAGAATGTAACTGGCTACACCAAATGAAACATGCATTGGCTCCAGTTGATACATTCTTCAACACCAAATGTTAAACAAAATGAGAGTTGTCGGAACAAGTAAAACCTGGTGGGCACGGCAAATGAGATCCAGGTCATGTTTCTGTAGAAACTCTGACACTTTGTCGGGACCAAAAGTAAATGAAACTCCCCTGTCATTCATTCCCCAACCTCGAACATCTTTGCAAGGATCTGACCACAAGAGATCACAGAGCAAACCTGTGTCCGGAACATCAGCAGGGCGTTGTAAATTTCTAATCTGATCCAAATTATTCAGATCAGGAGAAAGGCCTCCATGCATGCACAGAATCTTCTCATCAATTAGTGCCGCCACCGGTAGGCAGTTAAAACATTCCGTGAAGGTCTTCCAAAGCCTAACATTAAATCTTCTCTTACACTCATCATAGAAACCGTATATCCGGTTGATCGAAGCACATTCATGGTTACCCCTCAAGAGGAAAAAGTTTTCAGGGTATTTTATCTTGTAAGCAAGAAGAAGACATATTGTCTCCAGACTTTGCTTGCCTCGGTCAACATAATCCCCCAAAAACAAGTAGTTGGCATTTGGAGGCAAACCACCATACTCAAAAAGCCTTAAAAGATCAGAATATTGACCATGAATGTCACCTGGATGTCATAAACAGATTTCAAAGAGTGAAAAGATTTAGAAGTCATACAAAAAAGGCCCCAGATTTCAACAATATGATGAAAATGCTTTCCCCAAAATGCTACTATGTATTAATAACACAAATTGTATACAAGTCAATTTCAAGTAATTTCATCTAATGAATTTATTACAATGAACATGCAGTCCTACTATGGATAGGGTTGTAGTAATATCATTGTTTAAAATTTCAAACTTCATATAACGAGCATGAATGTGTTTGTATCAAAAGTAATGCAATCACTCTGCATGTTTGGAATCTCAGCAGACTTAATAAAAAGTTTCCCTAATGTGTGATTGCGAAACATATGTAATGTAGATCCATTGCAATTCTCTGATCAGGTATTCCTGTAAAATGTTCATGCTGAACCAAGGGAAAATTATAACATATAGAGAATCAAACCAGTGGCATTTTTAGCATAGACGTTCAAGGAATCAAACATCAAAAGTTTAGCAAGGTTGTCATACATCAAATTTATAACAGAAAGAAGTAACAAAGCATTAGCTATTGCAACAAAAGACAATCAACCTGTGAAAGCGAAGCCAGGTTGGTCAAACTAAACCACATCAGAAAGCATGGCAAAACATCAGGTTACCAAGGAAACAAAATATGAAAGTTCTCCGAGAAATTCAAAATGGGACAAATAGTTCCATAGAATATCCAAAAAAATCGATACGCCACAAAATGCTAAAAATTCCCAATTCTCTCAATCAAAACAAAGAGTGGAATAAAGCAAACTGATAGATCATTGAATAGAGAGGAGAAATCAGCATACTACATGGAACATATGCGATGTAACAAGAAACTAAAATTCGAAAGACAAACAATATGGCTGCAATGAATTAATATAGAACTAGAAGACGTATTAACACCGACTAGATCAGCATTCAATGATATGGAATTAGCAACAAATTAAGCAATTCAACCCATAGGCTTAACAAAGAGAGTTGTTTATGGGAAAAGATGCATGTCTAAAGTGTCACTGCTTGCCACATGTCCATATACAACCATTCCAAAACCACAAATTCAACAGAAAACAACTTAGAAATCCAAGGCACAAACACATCCTTTTCTTGAATTAACAACTTTGATTTAAACTGATACATCAAATTCGATGCAACAACATGAAACATGGAAGATAACCAACCAACATACCATTAAAAGATTAACTTACTACATTCCAAGTTAATGCAAATAAAAATGTAAAACACAAACAAAATACCCAAGCTACAAAACCAAAAACAGATACACATCAATAAGCATCAGGCAACAGCAAATCCAGGAAGGTATAAGAGAATCATAATAAGTTCTAATCAAGCTACAAACATAAACAACGCCTCTCGTAAACTAAACCTTTAAATTCAAAACAAATTAACCATCAAATCATCAAAAACAAGTAAAATCAAGCACATGGGTCATCAAAAAACCAAAAAGCAAAATCTGGGCATTTAAAAAAAAAGCAAACTTGAATAATACCACAAATCTTGATAGGTGCTTCAAGTTCCAATAAATTAGGTTGTTGTAAGAAAATCTCTTTAGAAACCGCACAAAGCTGCCGGATCTCCGATTCCGACAGCTGCACTTGTTTCCCCGGTCGACCCCGAACTTCTAAAAGCCGATTTATAATATCATCGAGTAACCCTTGCTCCATTTTCCCCACCCTCTATCTCCGTTCAATCAAATCTGGTTCTTAGCTAAGTCAAACAAAAGGAAGACGAAAAATCAACGGCTGTTTTCTTCTTGTCAATGAGATGTGAAGGACGATAAGAGAAGATGGAGAAAGGGGATGCCGTCGATGAAAGCAAAAGAGAAAACTGGCGATGTCGTTTAGCGAAGAGAGGCGATGTCGTTTCGAAGTGAAATCGAGTCATTTCTTTATGGGAGCTTCTAATATAATTTTTTTTATTTAGAGGCTTCAACGTTAGAATTATAAAGATTATTTTTTTTAACAATTATAAAAATTAAAATAATTTAAATTTATTTTTTATTTTATTTTTTATTAAAAAAATCATCTGCATTATTCTCCCAATTTAAAATCTAAATAATTTAAGAATATTTAATGTAATTAATTTATAAATAGATAGATTTAAAATTTAAAGACTTAGATTTTATAATTTAAACTTTAAAATTATTAATAGCTATAATTTAAGGTTAATAATTAAATATTTAAATTCAAAAATATAAATATATAATTTTTATAAAATAAATTTTATATATTAATCAATATTTTATGATATATATACGTAAATTTGAATTATAAACAATAAATAATTAAATTATAATTAAAGTCTGATGAGTTATATATCAATTTCATTATCATCCGTTTTAATGATATATTTGAAATTACCACCTAAAATAATAATTTCACAAATACTCTAATATTTAAAACAATTAATAAAAATATTATTACAAATCTAATTTTAAAAATATTATTAAAACTTTTATTACAAATCTAATTCACATCTTGTCTAAAACGTATAGAGTATAATTTTTTTAAGAATTAATAAAATTAATATTACAAATCTAAAATAATAATTTCATCATCATCTGTTTTAATGATATATTTATATCGCCTAAAATAATAATTTCACAAATACTCTAATATTTAAAATAATTAATAAATTATTCTTACAAATCTAAAACGTATATACTTATTTAATGATATATTCACATCTTGTTTAAATTATACGATTTACGTTCGTGAATAATTTTTACGATACCAGGCTCTGATTACGATTTTTGTTGGCCTTTTAATAACATAATCCCCTTTTGTAGTTTATTTTGTCAAATTTACTCGTTTCTATTTTTTATTCGAGTTATATTTTAAAATGAATATCATTATTTTTTTTATCGGACCACTCATTAAATTATATAAAATTAATTAAAAATAAATTAATTTTGATTAAATCATAACTCAAGTGAGACTTTATTTTTAATGATCTTTTATCAGTTGATACAACACGTTGTATTACAATATTAGTGCCTGATATTTTCAAATAAAATTACTTTTAAAAAAATATTCGAGTCTTAAAAATTATAAAATCATATATTTTTTAATATATGTATATGTAAATACCATAAAACTGTAATATATTATATAAAAATAATATCTTAAAAAGCTGTGGTCAAAATTATTAAATAATTTAATTAATTTAATTCATTAATCCAATAATTTAATTAGGTGAAAAAATAGAGACCTAATCTCTTTTAAAAAAAAAAACTCAATAACTCATTACCCAGTCTTAAGCCTTTATTTATCATAAAAAATTTAATTAATTTATTTTTTTAATTTAAATTCAAGTTCAACCTGGCCAGATTCCACATGTTGATAAAGTCTTTGCTGGAGACTTTATAACAAAGCCTGCCTCCTTGTTAGAGTTAAAACCAGGAGCCTTCGGACATGGAGGTTAGGTCTTGCTTCCTTGTTTTTCCGGTGATAGCTGTTATGCTGTCTGAGCGTCATCTCACGGTTCAGGCGGCCGAGTCTGAACCCGTATCACCGTCGGATTCGACTCGTTTTCAAGATATCTCGTATGAGTTGAAAGTTTTATCTAGGAGGAGTCGACGAATACCTCCACCGTCACCCAATATTAATCCTCCTATTCACTTCTTTCCTCCTCCAATTCCTCGATCTACTCCGCCACCACCTCCGTCACAGCCACCGTTATCTCCATCACAACCTCCGTCTTTTCCGCCACTGCCGCCGCCGCCACCACCTCCATGTGTGTAACAACCATCTATGTGAGTGTAATACTAGATGCATGTTTCGTATCTTACATATCTATAACTGTTGAAGCTTTAGCTTGTAAGTTTGTATAAATAAGAAGTATCTAAAAGTATATTAATATTTCTATTTAGTTACCTCACGGATTTTTTTAACTTTTAATATTTTAAATAAAAATACATTTTAAGTATCTATTTTGATAAAAATATATATATTTAATTTTTTATTTGATAAAAAATATTTTAGATACTTAAATAAAAATAATATACTTTATAGGCTTACTTGTGATATAAGATTTTTAAAACTTTAAAATAAAATGATGATGGTGTATTAAATATTAAAAAAAAAACATTTGTATTTTGATATATTGAATGATATTAAATCCAACAATTAAAACAATTAAAAATGGACAAAATTATCAGAACCAGGTTTCGATCCTAGGACCAGTAGGTTATGGGTCCACCACGCTTCCGCTGCGCGACTCTGATCTTTGACGTAAAGCTGATAATTATGTAATTTAAATGTTATAAACATTACTCGATGTTTCATCTGTGCTAACCGTAAGCTATCTAGAACATTCTTTTATTAACATTAAATTCGTAATAATTGAATTTAACGTGGAAAGGTTAGTTTAATCATGCACAAGGGCTTGCGTTTTTTTTTTTAAGGTTTAAAATTTAAAAATTTAGATATAAATATTTATAATTAAATATTGTTATAATTTAAAGTTTATAAATTAAAATAAATATATAATTATATTATTTTAAGTTTTAAATTATAATTTTATATTTTAAATTTTAAAATTTTATACTCAAACTCTTAAGTTGATGGCATAAATTCTAAAATTAAGGTGTTTATGATTTTTTTTGTTTCAACTGCAGTGTATAAAATATTTTTTCTTAATTAAATATTTATAAATAAAATAACCGTCAATTGTATTAAAAAAGAAAGTATCTAAAATTATAATAAAGCTTACCGTTATAACATAAACTAAATATATAATTTAGATATCTTTCTATAATATTGGAAAAATTATATCATGGGTCAGTCCCACCACGTGTCTATGGGACCGACCAATGATAACTACCCACTTCATCATATCATATTTTTTTTCAAGTGATTCTTCATTTTAAAAATTAAAAAATAATGAGATGGATGATTATCATTGGTCGGTTCCATGGATGACGTGGTGGGACTGACCCATGATATAATTTCTCATAATATTGACACTAGTCACTTCAGATTATACAAGGATCATACATGAAAATGTTTAAAAATCAATTAAAATTCGAAGAAAGTTGGTGTGAATAATTCTGACCACATTTAGCAAATAAACCACAAAAGTAGATTAAACTATTGAAAGAACACCGAAACTCGTAAATCAAAGCCGAACGTCATGAGAAATTATCCATAAATACAAATCGTATATACTTTAATCCGAGCATCCAAAATAAAAAAATTTAATAAAATTACAAACAAGTGTCGTCTTGACAAATCGTGACCTCATCAAATCTAATATTAAAAATATAAAATAAAAAACGATTAAATAATTAAAAAAAACGAAAAACATGTCAAGAAATAAAGATAAATGTGTCATAATGATAAAATTATTTTAAGAAAAATAAAATTAAAAAAAAAAAATCAACGATGGACCACTAACATCAAAATTAGTACAATCGTTAACTAAACATAAAAATTATGAGCATAGAAAAAAGTTGTGCAACTTATTAACTAAATGTTTATACATAAATATACTTTATTAATAACAAAATATATTAATAAAAAATAAATTATATTTATTCTAAACGATACAAATATATCATAATATCTATAAAATATAAAATATATCATTCTTTAACTTCGGAGTTCAATATAATTTAAATATATGTTTAAATATTTAAAAAAGTTAAAATTTAATATTTATATGTGAATATAAATCATATATATTATAAACAGTAAATTCATATTTAGTACAAATTTATACCATGGTAGATATTTGTGAAAACACAATTTCAGTGTAATATATAATACAAAACAATAACACAGAATACAAAATAATATAAACATCACCCTCTTTAAAGTAAACAAAAAAATGATTTTTTTTTGGGGTTTTATAATGCTTGAGTTCTATGGTTTCCTTTGTTTAATGGCTTGTAGCAGTTTCTCTCTCTATCGCCCTGTTGGGTTGACAAGTTGAGAGAAGATGGCACTTTCATCTTTACTTTCAGTCAGCTCTAGTTCACTGCCGACACTATGACCGCTAGCTTCTCTCCGGTGTCCTACGCTACCGTCGTCCGTAGAATGGGAGCTTCCTTGATCACGACCCGAGCTGGACCTAGACGTCTTACCGTCAGCTGTTTCTTGCAGCTGGAGAGCGTACTCCAGGTTCCATAGGACATCACCCATGTGAGGACGATCGATCCCTTGATCGGACAAGCACTTTACTGCCGTTTCTGAAAATTTTTGTAGGCATTCCGGGTCGATTTTGTCTTTGAAGTCTGGGTCGATTATGTCGTCCAGTGTTCCTTTTTTGTAACAACTCAGCGCCCAATCTGCGAGACTGACTTGCTCTTTCGGAAGACTGGGATTGAGAGCTGGTCGTGAGCATAATGCTTCGAAGAGAACGACGCCGAAGGAGTAAACGTCGGATTTCTCGGTTAGTTGTTGGCGTCGGAAGTATTCGGGGTCTAAGTAACCGAAGCTGCCTTTCACGACTGTGCTAACATGGCCTTGGTTCAAGTCGGGGCCGGTTTTGGACAAGCCGAAATCTGAGACTTTGGCAACCCATTTCTCGTCTAAGAGAATGTTGGTTGTCTTGACATCCCTGTGGATGATGGTGTACTTGGCTCCGGTGTGGAGATAATGCAGTCCCCGGGCTGCTCCGATACAGATTTCGAGCCTCTGTTTCCATGACAGATTTGGTTTCTTGGTGTTGTAGATGTGTTCCCTGAATGTCCCACGGGCCATGTAATCGTATACCAAGCACATTTCGCCACCATCTTCGCAGAAACCAATCAAGGACACCAAATGCTTGTGTCTTAACTTCGAAAGCATCTCGATTTCGGTTTGGAACTCGTTGATTCCTTGTTCCGATGATGGATTCGATCGTTTAACCGCAACATGTGTACCTCCGCTGATCACTCCTTTATACACCTTACCGAACCCTCCGACACCGATAACATTGGACTCATCAAAGTTCTTAGTGGCCTGCTTGATTTCGGCTATCGAGAAATGTCGACATAGACCTTGAGCCAGTGTGGCAAGATGGTTACTGTTAGATTTGCTTCCTCCAACATTAGAGTTTCCATAAACCGGTAGCCAACTCGCGGTATGCGATTCGACACCATCGACTTTCCTCTTCTTCGTGTAGAAGAAAACCAAGAGAGCAACCGCCACGAAAGCCGCAGCCGCCCCACCGGTAGCTCCAAGGATGATGTAATCATCCTCTGCCTTAGTAAACGTTTTCGGCTTCTCGTTCTCCGTCTGAAGCATCATAGCCGAGGGCTCCGGATTTTTCCCTGCCAAACTCCTGTTCCCATCGTTTAACTTGAAAATCTCAAGTCCATTGAGAAAAGCATCATAATACCGTGGCTTTAATACAGTCGATGGGCTCAATTGAAGCCTTACATTTTCATCACCCTCTACATCACTGACCATAACCGCATAATCTTTGTACACCGGAACCCCCTTCCCATTAGCCCAAATGAATACATCGGCCGACTCGTCGCCGCCTTGAGCCGTCTCATTGTTGATGTAAATATTAGAAGCTCTCATGTTAGGTTTGTCATACAGGAACTCACAAAAGTGCAGCCTAACAATGTATGTAAAATTAGGATCAACATGAAAGTCCCACGTCAGGTTGTACTTCAAGTTCATTTCACTATCTCTCCCCATGGACCTCGCCGTCCGGTAAACATCTTCCGGAGCCGAAGATTTCGATATGTTCTGATAATCGATACGGAGATTCTTATCAGCTTCCTGTGTCACTCCAAGGGTAGCACCAAAAAGATAAGGCTCATCATAGAACCAACTTCTCAACAGGCCACCCACATCTTTACCTGGTGGAATGGATTGTCCCCCAACATTCAGCCTAAACATCATCTCCAGATTCTCGGCCGAAGTGTCAACCAGGTTCGCCCCCATCGAATCGGCATAACCGATGAGCTTCATCATCCCGAATAAGTTCGGCATCTCGATCAGTTCGATCCCGTTGACGAAGGCAAAGGTGTTGGAATACTTATCCGAAGGTGTAAACGTAATTTGTAAACTATCAGATTCCATCGGCGCCAATGAATACTCCTTAATGACATAAGCCTGTGTGAGCGCTTGACATGTAATCGCAGCACTGAAATTGTTCATCAACATCACCTCTCCGGCGGTCACCGCGAAGAAGGACTCGGAGACGTTGAAATTCTGGTAAGTGGAAGGATAAAAATGGAACCGAACAAGGTACCGCTGCTTCTGTTTTATAGAGAACTTATAGGTGGCCGGAGATTTGAAGATCCTGGCGTTCATATACGGCACCGTCGAGAGAAGCGAAGGGTCTTGAAACCCAGCTTGAACTTGAACTGAATTCTCCGGTGAAGGCAGATATTTCGTATCTTCCACCCATGTTCTTCCATCTTCATCTTTTCCACCCTTCGCCCCACAATCAATCGACAAAGCCTGACTCGAAACAACCACGGCAACGAAAATGAGAGAAAACCCAACAACTGAAATCGCAACAAAGCTCATATTTTTCATGGAGAGAATCCAAAATCCCAGGAAAAAAAGAAAGAAACAGGCAAGAATCCTTGAATGGAGGCGTACAGGAAAACGAAGGAAAATTTAAACAAAATTTAGAAAGAAGAAATAAACACACAGTTCTCCTGTACGCCTGAAAAGGCTACTGTTCTCTTTTTCTGTTCTTTGTTCTTTCAAGTCAAATGGGATTAGCCTAATCCATCTCTATACTCCCATGGAAACTCAAACATTGCCAGAGGCTTTTTTTAAGAAAAAATTCCTGGGATTATAGGAATCAAACCAGGAAAAAAGAAAGAAGGTTTTATTTTCTTTTGTATTATTGTTTTTTTTTTCTTCTTTTTTTTCTTCAATCTGTTTTTCATGTTTTGATTTCCATTTTTGGTTATTGGTTCAAACCAGGTGATGGATTGTTGACAAAAACTAGTTGGAAATGGATGACTGAGAGTGACAAACGTATTTGTTCGGTTCTAAATGATTCGAGTTCCATTTTAATTGCTAAATATTATTTTTAATTTCATCTATGTTATTTTTAAATTTATTTATATGTTAAACATGTAAAATTATTAGATAAAAATTGTTTATTGTATCCTCTGTGATCTTAACCAATCAGATTTGTCTATCTTAATTTTTTTAAGATGAATCATAAATTTTTTATATATAATTGAAGAATAGGTAATTACTAAGTAGTTATTTTAAGATAAACAAACTAAATTAATTAAATTATAGATAACGTGATAAATAGAGTTCATCTAATAATTTTTCGACGGAAGCTTTAATTTTCTAAAGGTTTCTCGTGAAATAAATACTGAAAGTTTCATTGTAGTTAGAGTTTTAAGATAATATCATTAAAAAATCATCAATCTATCTGAACTTATCATGCGTCTTAATTTTATTTTCATAAAATACTAAAAAAAGTTTTTTTTAAAATAATATAAGAAGTCTCAAAAATTTTAAATCTTCTTGCCTCAGAATTTACAAAATTAATGTCATTAACGTCATCGATAGCCTAATCGAAACTTTTTTTCTTTGTCGTCATTATCTAAGATCAACGCTTATTATTCTCAATCACTCACCGTTAACAACCAACGAAAGATATGTCAATAAGACGTCGAGCGACTAGAACCTTTCACGTTTCTCATTGGAACTTTGGTTGACACCCCTCCTGTTGATTATCGATGATAGGTGATTAAGAGAAATAGACAATGACCTCAAGTGAAAGTGAGAACATGGTTCAACGAGGCTATCAATTACATAAAGACATTAATTTTGGGTCCGAGTTTACAAATTTTGAGATTGTTTATGATTTTTGAAAATTTTAGGATATTATTTAATTTACATATCAATCTATTATTGAGTGATGAAATTTTTTAACAGTGTCATGATGAGTACTCAAAAGTACTCATTTTTATATCATTTTCCCACTCGCTTATTGCTAATAAAGACAGATTTAAAGGCAATTATGGACATTTATGGTTATTTTTCATATTTTAGCATCCGAACACTAATGAATTTATTTATTATTTGGCATAAAACATATGTGTTTGATAGTTTTCTCTCTTAGACAAGAAACTACATCACAGAGATGACCAAGTAAAAAAATAGATGCTGAATTGCAGATAAAGCACCCGCCGCGGCAGCAGCGTAAAAGATAACAACTGGTGCTCGACAGAGAGATAAAAAGATACCGATCTTAACGGACAAAGAGCAAGAGAAAGAAGAAGTTCAGTTAGGAGGTCAAGCCCTGGTCAAAGTCAACCGCGAGAAAGAAGAGATATTTTAGAAAATAAGAATAAATTAATGCAGTTTAATTAGGAATTATATTTCTTTTCCCTTTTAAAACTCTTTCCTTGCGTGAAAGCTCAACTTAGGGTTTGGCCTATATAAAGCACTTATTAGGTTTAGGTTTAGTGTGGAGTCGTGACAAATTCTCACTTTTATATACCTTTAGCCGTCGACTATATCATATTCTAAATCTTTCGGAGGTTTAAATTGTTTGTGGAGTAGTTGGGAAAGAAGGTTATGTTATGTTTGATATTTATTAATGCAAAACTTATTTCATAGTTTATTTTCTCTTAGTAATTACTCTTCTTGCATATGAGCTCGAAAGATAAGTATGCGAGAAAAATTCATTTACCTAGCATCGGGAGATGTAGGTTCACGAAACGAGAGAATACGGTCTTTGCTCATGGGCATTGACTAATCCGGTTGAGAGATTAACCGCCCAAGATTTCAACGACTAATAAGATGCATGTGTTTGGTTGTTGTCCGCCCTTGATTCACGTCGGGAGGTATTATTAAGACGTGAGTTTCAACAGTTCTTTTCGCTGAAGGATAAGGAAAAAGACATACAAGGATGCTCTGTCGAACTATGGAATGTTGAATTGTCGACAAGGCATAACCCCGCGTAGGCAGCTGCAGCGATCCTTTGTGCGATCCGCTGAGGTGACAATTCAACTCATTGCATTAATAAGTGAATACTTAACACAACTGGATTCTCCTCTACAAAGCACTCAATTTAGCCTCGCTTCTATTATCTTTATTATTTCGTTATTTAATTTTATATTTTTATAGTTTTCTTAGTTATAATTCAAACTCTTCAATTTACTCGTGTTTTTAGTTTTTATAGTGCAGTCATAAGAAGTAGTGAAGTCGACTCAGTCTCTGTGTGTTCGACAACCTAAAGTATTACAATTTGATAAAGGTAAAATTAATAGGACTCTATAGCCTTCATCTTATCACCTTAAAAAAACTAGACACGTATCTTAAAAAGTGTATAGTTTAAATGTAACACCCTTGTCTGGTCTGAGAGAGATCCGTTTCGAAGATGTTACCAAAACACATTAAAAACTAATTCAAAAATTCACATCATATATCATGTTATACATGCGTCACACAAAAAACACATATCTTAATATTCTTTTAATCAGATTCATACTTATTAATCATTTCATAACATTTATCGATTTATGGGTACAATCATAATTTTTCCACTTATTTATCATTTTATGGAAGTAAGGACATAGACATGCAATTAAACTTAATGTATGTTGATCGTTAAATTATCGGATTTATCGAATTTTGTTTACTTAATTAATTTATAAATATTTAATTTTAAAGACTAAATTATAAAGTATTCACGAATTTTCAAATCTAACCTAGCCAAATTCTAATTCAAGATAGAGGACTCTACATTTAAAATTTCAAATCATTCTCTCTTTTATAGTTTCCTAATCCGCGGTTTTAATTTTAAGGTATAAACCCTAACTATAATTAAACTCTAAACTAAATATTTAAACTTTAAATCAAACTTATTTATAAAAAATAATTTTTTTATCATCGGTGTATAAATATAAACATTTCTTATATCATTCAATCGATTAATATATCTCTTTTAGACTATTTCTTTGACGTATCATATTTTCATAGATCCCAAAGAATTTTTTTAACTTTATTCCTCTATTATTAAAAAATTTATTTATTTATTAATTTAACCTATTTTAATTTAATCATTTATATTTTATTTTTAATTCAAAATTCCTGACTCGGTCCCTCTGCTCATAATATTCGTATATATTTCACAGCAGACAATCAGCAGGTGGAAAACCAGACAAAACTGGCAGAAACCTGCTGCAAAAAGTACAAGAACATACATGTTCCATCATTATCTTGAGATTGTTTCTTTTTCCCTTAAACCATCCGAAAAAGTTGTTGTACACTGTAAAAATAGTATATACACTGAACAGATTTGTCGATCTATAAGAAAAATCTAACAAGAATTTAGGTTGGTCAACATCCACTCTACCAAACATTCCAATGTCCAAAAATGGCGGTTTTAGCTCACCAAATATAAACATATTGTTGGAAGATTTTGCCAAACCAGACAGCTATAAATAAATGGTGGAACAGTGAATCAAATCCTTAACAGATGCTAACCCTTTGTTTTGTCATTAAAGTTCTCTAAATCCTAACCAGAGTAGCCTGGATGTGCTGGTGTGGTTTCATTAACCAAATCGAAAGTTTGTCGATATATAGATACTGTATACAGCCAGAAACTCACCTCCCATTGGCTGTTGTTTGGTCGATAACCATGGCTGCCGAGAGACAGTAAGCTTGTGTTTGTCCGATTTACTAGGGAAAATGGTGGATGTTTCATCTTCGTCATCATACGAATCCGATACCGAAGAACTTCAGCATATGACTTTGAAGCCGGTGATGAAAAGCAGCAGGTGTTTATCAAAGCAGTTATCGATGTGCGAGGCGTCCCGAGATGTCGGTTGGGAGAGGAGGAATCGGTTCATTCGTCCGGAAAGAAGCAAGCCCGTCACCGAGGAACCGCAACGGGTAGTGGCGGTTCCGTCGTTGATGAAAAATAGGAGATATCTATCCAAGCAATTATCGATGTTGGAGACTTCCAGGGACATTGCTTGGGAGAGAAGGCGACGCCAGATTCTTCGCCAAGAAAGATGGAAAAACAGGGTTCCGGACTCGAATGGGATAACCGACGAAGACTTGAATGAATTGAAAGGTTGCATTGAGCTCGGATTCGGATTCAAAGAGGAAGCAGGCCAACAGCTTTGCCATACATTGCCTGCTTTAGACCTCTATTTCGCCGTAAACCGGCAGCTTTCTCCTAGCCCCGTTTCGACACCTCAAAGCCTACGAACATCATCAGTATCATCGCTGAGATCGTCGTCTTTTGAAAGTCCCAGGAGTGATCAAGATTGGAAAATCTGCAGTCCAGGTAAATGTTTATGTCTAAACTGCACCATAACCAAATGAAATATGAAGCAAAGTACGTCACAGGCGAATGTTCATGCTACGCAATCGCCTTTAAAGCGACGATATTAAGAAAGTTCGGGGTTGTGAATCTCGATATTTACAAACTGTTCCTTAAATTTAAGGCTTGCAGTATTTGATAAATGCTACAATTACCATATCCTAGGAGAAGATCCACAGCAAGTGAAGACAAAGCTAAGGCACTGGGCGCTAGCAGTGGCGTGCTCTGTGATGCAGTCGTCTTGAAGTAGTGGGGTAGGCTTTGTACAGATCTAGATTCATCACCACCATCACCACCACCACCACCACCACCAGCCGGGAAAGACGAGAAGTTCTTCCTTCGATCGATGTTCTTTTAAAAACGCGTAATCGAGGGAAACAAAGCTGCATTTTGGGGCATTCCTGTAACATTTGGACATGAAGAATTATAAAAGGTTACTGCTGAATGCTGAATAACCCCAAGATTATGACCCAATCTGTGATGTAAACAACACCAATAGGCATTTTTGGTCTGGGAAACATGGGCTGTGGGAATGTATTTTTCAAATGCTACCATTAATGAGTTAGATGGACATATATACTTAGAGATGTTCTTTATTGTTATTATTTTTAATGCAACTTTACAATATATGATTGATAAAAGATAGATTATTTAATGAGACATTAAAATTAACGGGCTAGGCCTATGGTTAGGAGTCCAAATCCTCTATCTCTTTTTCATGCCTCCATTTGTACCCCACTTTATATTAGAGGGTTTAGGGTATAAGGTTTTAGGTTAGGGGTTTAGATTAGAGTATAGGGAATTAGGGGTAAGATCTATTTTTTAGAGATAAGGTTTAGGGTTTAAGATATTAAAAATATGGATTAGGGTTTAAAATTTAATTTTTAATAAAATAACAAAGGAGGCACAAATGGAGGAATGAGAAAGGGGCAGAAGTTTTTTGCTCGTTAATGAGACATTAAAATTAACGGGTAAAAATCCTCTGCCTCATCATGCCTCTATCCATGCCTCCTGTTAAATTTTTTTAAAAAATTTAAATTTTAAATCTTAACCTTTATTTTTTTATATCCTAAATCTTAAACCCTACAACCTAAAAAAACTTACCCCTAATTCCCTAAACCCTGACCACAACCCTTAACCTTAAAACCCTAAACCCTCTAATTTAAAACAGAGTCACGAATAGAGGTATGAGGAAGAAATAAACGATTTATGCCTAAAATTAACAATAGAGAGAGATTTTTTTAGATAAAAATTAAAATTTAATATTATATTTTTTGAGTTAATGATATTTTTGAGCTAAAAATTAAAATTTAATATTACATTTTAAAGTTTAATGATATTTTTGAGTTAATGGCCATAATTAAATGATATATTATGTAATTAACCCAAAATAACCAGGGTGTATTTCTAAAATTCCCCATAAATTTTCCTGAACTAGTCTCGTCGCCAAATACGCCTCTCACCACCGCTCTGTCCCGGTTTCATCTTTCTCTTCCTCCTCTTTACTCCCACTCACCTTTATTCTGCTGAACCTCTCCTCCTCCGTCCATGACCTAACACCTCTATTACCTTCAAGTTTCCGACGGACCATCAAATTAAATAAGGTAATATTTGAAACCCTAATCTTTATTTGAACATTGATTTCTATTTTCTGTTCGAATTATGAGTTTTCGAGTTCTGGTTCGGTTTGTATTATCTCGTCTCTGTATTCTTTGTAAACCGAGAGAGAACAAGATGGTTTGCAGGTGGAATTTAACAGTCTTAAAGTTGGGTGAGATTAGTTCAAATTTATTAGGTTGTTAAGAGTAGTAATTAGGTAAATTTAAGAACTAGAGGTTGAAACTTAAATCTTGGGAATCTTATGCACAAAACACACGATTTGTTTTAGATTTTGCTAGCTGATTTCATTATTCTGGAGTCTGAACGCTTGCATTTTCCCTCTTGTAGATAAATGGAGGAATCTGAGAAAAGAAAGGAAAGGTTGAAAGCAATGCGCATGGAAGCTGAAGTGTGTAATGACGTCGAGACTTCTGCAATGCCTGGTTGCCTTTCGAATCCATTGACTGAGACTCCGCCGACTGTGCAGGATGACTTTGGTAGAACACCGCAATTCGACTACTATACTGACCCTATGGCAGCATTTTCTGCTAACAAGAAGAGGGGCAACAGTCATAGCCAGACGGTGCAACAATCTTTTACATCGCCGACTACAGATGGTCGGCATGCACCATCTTATCCCGGTACTCTTTTTCCTACTATTTTTTGTGTAAACATGATATCGTTATTGATGCCTGCAATAATATTTGATTTGTGCTACTACTAAGCCGATCGCTTGTGAATGAGTTATTGGTTAAAACTAGTTGCATGGAATTTCTCTAATTGATTGGTCTGCTATTCTGGTTTGGCAGGACCAAGGAACTTCGATAGGGAATTGCCGGTCCATCGGATGCAAAGCCATTTTTCACCTGTTCAGGGTGTATTCAACCATGGTCCATACAACCCTAGAATAAGAACTCCTCCACTCATGCATCAAGGTCAATCTGGTGCTTGGAATGGATCACAGGCCCCTGATCACTATAACTCTGTTTCTGATGGAACTCCGAGGGGAATGTTTGGTAATCCTCCCAGGCATCCTGGAACTTCTCATAGGGCCTGGAATCCCTCTAATACATCAAGTTACGGTAATTTGCCCGACCCTGTCTTTTCTCCATCAGACAACCCTAGTTTCAATTATGGAACAGCCAGGCCCCAAACGTTTGGCAACAGGCCGATCCTTGATAAAGGACCTGGAGGCAGTCCTTATTTCAGTCTAGGAAGAGGCAGGAATCATGGATACGGTCGGAGCAGCACTCCTGGTATAATCAGGAATGTCAGACAAGGACAAGGTTTTCATGGCCGTGGCTCAGCATCAAACAGGATATTAGGGCCAGAGAGTTACTTCGATGAATCCATGTTAGCAGATCCTTGGGAGCATTTAGAACCTATCCCATGGAAAAGACAAAACGCAGGAACGGATAGTTCGAGTACTCCGGTCACTTCAAATTCCTGGCTTCTGAAATCCATCGACACAAAGAAGGCAAAAGTTTCAGAGGCATCTTCAAACAAGTTTAGCTCTCAACAGAGTCTTGCTGAATACCTCGCTGCTTCATTCAACAAAGCTGTCGAGGACACTCAAAATACATGAAAGTTAGCTCCTGATAATTGGATATGGAGTTTCCAACTTCATTATATATCTTTGTGATTTTCTCCCATGTCCATTAAGCTCACCAGGCTTATCTTTGAGATTCGAATTGTCAAGCAAAGATTTTGGCTTTTGAACTGGGTTTGGAATCTCACTCTTTTACATGACTATATGCATTTCAGTTTTAGTGTTTCTAGTAGGAATGGGCACGGAACCCGAATCCGACGGTTCCGACCCAGTTCGGTCCGATCGGGTCGGATTTTTTTGAGGGGGAAACATTCGGGTTCGGGTCAGGGTTTTTTCAAGGGTGATCTCAGGTCGGGTTCGGGTTTAGGGTGGAAAAAATCCGACCCGGCACTAATAGTGTAATTTTCCTATATAAATTTTTTGAGGATATTTGCAATAATGATCCCTCTTTATATATATTTTATACAATTAGATCATTAAAATTATTTTTTTTACAATTAGGTCACTAAATTAAATATTTTTACAATTAGAACCCTAAATTTTATTTTTTTACAATTTAATCCCTAAAATTTTTATTTTTTTAATGATTCGGGTTGGATCGGATTTTAGAGCTTAAAATCGGGTTGGATCGGGTTAGATTTTTTCACCCCAAACCCGGATCGGATCGGGTGCGGGTGGGTCGAAAATCCGACCCGACCCGTGCTCATCCCTAGTTTCTAGCCTGTTCTAGAGAGGTTCTGACTATACTCGTTCCATTTTTTTTAATTTTAATGGCGAAAAAAATAAAAATAATAATTTAATGATCAAACTAAAATAAATTTAGTGACCACTGACCAATGATGTTGTTTACCAACTTATTTTTAGTTAGAGGTGTATATTCGGTTAATTTAATCGGTGGTTGGATCAAATTTTTTAATTAAGAGTGTATATTCGATTAATTTAGTTGATAGTCAGACCGAATTAGTTATAATTGAATTAATTTAATTTTTTTAAACTTTAATCGTTAATCAAACCGAATTGAAATAATTTTTATTAATTTGGTCGGTTTTTGAATTAATTGAAGTTTGATATAAATTTTAGATAAATTATATAATAGATCACTAAATTATACTAAAATAATATTTTTAATCATTAAACTTTTATTTTATGTTAATTTAATAAAAAAAATAATGATCATTTTATAATAGACCAAAATATTTAATGATTGTTTTATATTTTTTAATAAAATATCAAAATATTTAATGATTATTTTATAATTTTTAAAATTAAATAACTAAAATTATATATAATATTTAATGTATAATGATTATAGTTAATTAATCAATTTCGAACTAAATTAATCGATAATCGATTTTTTAAAAAATAATCATCAATTAAGTTTATCTAAAATTAATTAATTAAATTAATAAAATAATTCCGATTTATTTAATTAATTCGGTTTAAATCAAATAATATACGCAACTATTTTCAGCATCCTGATTTTTTTTTTTCTTTCACTTTCAGTTCTCTCGATCGTTTACTGTTTCTCTTTCATAGCCTTGATCGGAAAACCTTCTCTGCCTACCGAGAAACATCACGGCAAAGGTGGTCTATGATTCACCGGAAGCTATTAATTTCTTATGATATTTACAAGTGAAAATAACAGCAACAGTAAGAGCAGATTAAAGCAGAAGCAAAACAAAGCTGAGCGGAATACGCGCTCATTAATTACGTGTAAAAAAAGGTGATGATCTATTTTTAAAAAAATAAAATTAATGAATATGATCGATTAAAACCAATAATAACGTGATAGAAAAAATTCATTAATATAAATTTCTTTGTAATCACATGTTAGCTTGCCTTACTTTTGTGAGCTTAGAGCAACTATGGGTGCGATCACCATGATATAATTTCTTCAGTCGTGTTGTGTTTATCATGGTTACGGACATAACGATTATTATCGTGGTCGTGAAGTTTTTAAAAACTCACACAACATATTATAAATCTTTTTTGAAATAATGTTATAATAATGATAATACAACCGTTATTAATCGTTATTAGCGTGAATTTAAATTTTATCGTTATATTTACCGCCAAAGACAAACCTATTTTATAAATTTTACCTGTCTAATTGATGATTATGAGTTTTGTTCTTTCTTGGACTATTGACTTTTTTAATGCCTATTTAGATTCCATATGTTTTCTGTTTTTCGTATTTTCTTTTGTTTTTTCTTGGATTATTGCATTTGTATTGCTTTAAAGCCGACACAAAAGTTAAAACACCCTATCCCAGTTGATTTGAAAGGGAAAATAATTGAAGTGCAGCATAATTACAATTATTGCTAATTAATCTATTATTTTATGGTATCATGCATTTTATCATGTAAAATGTTCACATGTTTCATATATAATTCTTTAAACAAATTATTTTGCTTATGTATCTAAACACGTTTTTTCTTGCTTAATTCCAACCAAATGACAAAAGCACCAACATGGAGACATTCTATGGAGAATAAGCTAAAATATGATTAAATATATGTGCTGCAGTTTAAAACACAAACTATGGATTAGAACCGTAGATGGATACAGTTTTGTAAATTTTATATCATATATATCTCAGTTGAGATAAGAATAGATATAAATTTAGTGGATAATGAGCGGATACAGATATGAAGAGTCATATGCATCGTAGGTAATAAACAGATAATAGATTTAAAGCTTTACCTATCATGTGAATCTTGAATCATTTATATTTGTAAAATTTGATTATTTATCATGTCTATCCGCCCTGCCTATTTGTCACCCCTGCTATGCTCCTCCATCTACAAAGGTATGGACATACTTTTCACCCTGTTTTATTGTTCCATGTAACTTGTTTAGGGGCGATAATGAGTCTGACCAGTTTGCGAGTTATTTGGGTTCGACTCGGTCAAAGCTCGACTCGAATGAGCTCGATTCGGGTTTAGGCTCGATTCGAGACCTTAACGAGCTGAGACGAGTCTACCCAAGCTTGGCTCGAAAAGCTTGTAAACAAACTCAGAATAATTATATTATATATGCTACATATACATTAAAAGTAATCTCTTTAGCAAAAGAAAATAAATAAAATAAAATAAAATAGGAGAAATCCACTAAAAATAAATTAAGTATTTTTCACTTTTTCAATATTGAATTTCGTTTGTTGTTGGCTATGAATAAAGTTTTTTAATGAGATCCTATCTTTTATAGAAAAATATAATAAAATTATCTAGTTTGAGTCGAGCCGAATCGAGTCTGACAAGCCCGAGTCAAGCTTGATGAGCTCGAGCCGAGCCCTATAATATTATTTTTGAACTAAACCCGAGTCTAAAATTCTGAGCTTGTTGAGCCTCGAGCCTAGACCGAACTCAATAATACTGTTTTCGAGATGAACCGAGCCAAACCTGACCAGACTCGAACTTAACTCCGCTCGTTATCATCCCTCACCTTGTCATCTGATTAATGCTATACCCCGTTTCCAGGACTGCGTGTCTTGGGTTTATGCTTCTAACATTTTACGTGGGAACTAAGGTAAGTGGCATTAGACTTCATTTGGTAGGAAGGACAGGGGGCAGAAAGGAAGAGGATAATCCATTGGTTGAACTACAAAAATAGCATAGGTTTAAAAGGTTCCATCCTGAATCTTTCTTCATCCTCCCTACTAAATGTCAGATTATTTTGAAACCCGTATAGCTAATACTCAGGAATAGACCTAAGAGTGTTGGGTTCAATCAATAATCGTATCCTTTAAAAGTTTTAAATTTTTCTAAATTTTATATACTTTATTTATATTTCTTATTAATAATCTAATTCTTCGTCCTCTAAACTCCTGTAATTTTTCACTGGTGTTGTAACCCCCTAGATCGGCCTATGCGAAAAGTCCGACCTAAAGTAGTTACATTTTTTTTCAAAACGAATACATAAAGCAAATACAAGATTCAACCCAAAATCAAGAAAACCTGTAAAAATGACAGTTCCATCAAATTCATAACTTCGATCATAATCCATATGATCATAGTAACTGTTAATCTCAAAAGTAATGTGCGTTCAAAACATTGCTCGTAAAACAATCCATATCATAGTAATAAAACATAATGGGTTAAAACCATCCTGTAACAAAATATAGGCATACAGTAGCGAAATAAGGCACATGTCACCATTAAAAACCCGGAAAATATAAGCGTTACATCAAAAGATAGTCTGGGAGGTGTAGATCCTCTGAGTGTCGAAATCCGGGATGCCTATCTACGGTTATCTGAAAGGGGGAAGAAAACAAGTATGAGCTATGGAGCCCAGTGTGTTCCAGCAGTGCATAAAAAAATCACAAGTAAAGCAATATATAATGATATCAGAAAAATAATGCATGAAATGCATGGCATGATATACTACCCCCAACCGATCTCCAAGATACGGATCCCCAGAACAGTATCTAGTACAGACATTAACCTAAGCCCGAAGGGGCAAAGGTACCGTAAACAGGACGGAATTACCCCGGCTGTAGCACGGGAACCGATATCAGGACAGAATTACCCTAACCGTAGCTAGGAACCATAAACAGGACGGAATTACCAGCTGGATCAAGGCTGAACCGAATAACAGACACTACTCATCATCCCCAAACCTAAAGAGACAGACATGCAGTAATAACAAGTATAATGATGGCAGTAACAATATTTATCCAGATATTATGTAATGTTAAATCAGGACATGTCATGTAAATTATATCAGGCATAAAGCAAAACAGGATATGATCAAGTCCAACATATGTGTCTAGGTAAAATCCGGAAATAGTCATGTGTACATGCTTGGTTTGTAAAAACGGGAAAGCAATAACATACACATATAGCACGTAAGGGAACACACCTCAAAAGAGTAGAAGCACACAAGTGGTCTACTGGGCGGCTGAGCCTCGCTCTGCAGCTGTACTGGACCCTATAGGTACACGATAAGATTTTATATCAATACAGGAATCTAGATACTGGATTTATTCACTAGAGATGAGAATACATACGAGTCATGATCGGATCACGAGTCGGATCGAATCGGGAGGAACCAGGCTGGGTCGGTACTCGATCGAGAGGACTATGAGATCCTACAAGTAAACAAGTATCGATATTAGACCTAGATTAAAACTCTGAACTTGACTTAACTTAGAAGAAAAGTTTGACTCAAGACTTTAAAGTCCGATTTGGAGGCTTTCGAGATTGAATTTTGAAAAACGGACTTCACGGATGGACTCAGGACGTCGAAAAACATAAAATAGGGGTTTTTGAAAATTTTGACTTTTTGGTCAAAGTCAACGCTGACGTCAGCAAAGTCAACGTTGACATCAGCTGCCACATCAGAAGTCAGCAGCCACATCAGCAGTCAATGCTGACATCAGCAACCACGTCAGCAGTCAACGCTGACGTCATCGGTCAACGGGTCGGGTCGGTCAACGAGTCGATCAACGAGTATGGTCTGGTCAACGGGTCGGGTCGGGTCAACGAGTCGGGTTGGTCAACGGGTCAGTCAACGGGTCGGGTCGGGTTGGACCGGTTCGGTTCGGTTCGGGTTGGACCGGTTCAGTTTGACTTGGGTTGACTGGTTTAGACCGGTTGGCTCCCGGCAACCGTCCACGGTGGCCGGAAATCGCCCGTGACGGCGCGTGGAGCCCACGCGTGGCCTAAAACGGCCGAAACGGTCCTCTGAGCTCGAATTTTTCCAGATTTTAATCCATAACAACAAAAATAGGCCGAAATTAACTGGAAATCGGATTATTAAGGGTGTTTACTTACCCAACTTACCCTAACGGCTTCGGTCTCCGGCGAGGGGCTGAACGACGGCGAACGAGGGCGGTCTCCGGCGAGGGGCTGAACGACGCGCCGGAAAGATATCGACGGCGGCCGGAACAGGTGAGGTTCGAAAGGGATTAACCCTAATCCCCGACGAACCTTCGGGCTCCGATTCTCGGCTGAGGCGGCGGTGGTTGCGCGCGTCGGGAGAGGGGGTTTGGTCGCGAGACGGCGGCGAACACGGTGGTGGCGGCGGTGCAGTACACGGACCGGCGGTGGACAGGTTGCGCGGCGGCCGGAGGCGGGGGGCAGGTGAGGGGTTGAAACATTTCGAACAGATGGATATTTAGATCTAAAATGGTTCTAACACGAACCAACAGATTTATTCGAAACTATTATTATTAATATTATTATCCGATACAAGGTTAAATTATAGGCAAGCGGTTGCAGAATAAAACTCAAGAGCTACATAGCTCAGCTAGTTAGGTTGCAGGTTAAACAAGGTAAGGGTTGTGGGTTTGAAACCCCACAACCACACTTCTTCCTTTCATTTTTTTATAACCCAGAATCAGGTGTTACAACTCTCCTCCTCTAAAAAGAAATTTTGTCCTCGAAATTTACCTGAACTGAACAGATGCGGGAACTTCTCCCTCACAGTCTCCTCGATCTCTCAGGTGGCATCAAAAGGGTTACAGTTTCTCCACTATACTTTAACCATAGGGATACGCCTCCTTCTCAGAACTCTCTCATCAAACTCTAAGATCTGAACAGGTTCCTCCTCATAAGACAGGTCTGGTCGTAACTCAACATCCTGAACCCGGATGATGTGACTCGGATCTGGATGATACTGTCTCAACATGGATACATGAAACACATCATGAATACGACTAAGCTGGGGAGGTAACTCTAGCTGATAAGCAACAGGCCCGATTCTTTTCAGAATACGGTATGGTCCAATATATCTCGGGCTCAACTTGCCCTTACGTCCAAATCTCAAGACTTTCTTCCATGGAGAGACTTTCAAGAAAACCTGATCACCAACCTCAAACTCGATGTCCTTCCTCCTCCGATCAGCATACGATTTCTGTCTATCAAAAGCTTCCTTCAGGCGATCTCGGATCAATCTGACAGTCTCCTCAGTTTCCTGAATCAACTCGGGACCTAAAGTCTTCCGATCATATAACTCTGTCCAACAAATAAGGGTACGACACTTACGACCATACAAAGCCTCGTAAGGTGCCATACGGATGCTAGCCTGATAACTGTTATTATAAGCAAACTCTGTCAGGGGCAAGAAATCTTCCCAACTGCCTCGGAAGTCTAAAACACAACCCCGTAACATATCCTCCAGGATCTGTATCACTCTCTCAGACTGATCATCTGTCTGAGGGTGAAAGGATGTGCTGAAGTTCAGACGGGTACCCAAAGCAGACTGTAAAGTTGTCCAAAAACGAGAAGTAAACCTCGGATCTCGGTCAGAAATGATAGACAAGGGCACCCCATGTAATCTGACAATCTTAGAAATATACAGTCTAGCCAGCTTTTCCAGAGAATAAGTGACCCGGACAAGAATAAAGTGAGCCAACTTTGTAAGTCTATCAACAACAACCCAGACAGAGTCTTTCTTAGACGGGGTCAGAGGTAAACCAGTAACGAAGTCCATCGTGATTCGCTCCCATTTCCATTCTGGAATCTTGATAGATTGCAAAAGACCAGAAGGATGCTGATGTTCTGCTTTCACCTGTTGACAAGTCAAGCATCTGGATACATAGTCAGAGATATCCTTTTTCATACCCACCCAATGGTATCTCTGTTTCAGGTTCTGATACATCTTATCCCCTCCGGGATGCATAGCATAAGGACTACTATGAGCCTCTCTGAGAATGGTCTGTCTCAACTCAGAATCGTTGGGTACACAGTATCGACCGTTAAAACAAAGGACTTCATCCTGATCAAAAGAATAAACAGAGGTGGATCCTTGCTCAACTTGCTGTATAACACGAAGTAAGGAATCATCTAACCGTTGCTTGGCCTTGATCTGCTCGGCCAAGGTCGGTTTGACCTGTAACTCCGCTAGTAGGCTATCATTATCATATACACTCATCCTGGCAAACAGGGATCTCAGGTCTGATATGGTCTTACAACTCAAAGCATCAGCCACAATATTAGCTTTTCCCGGATGATACTCAATCTCGCAGTCATAATCCTTAAGAAGCTCCAACCAACGATGCTGTCTCAGGTTAAGCTCCTTCTGAGTGAGGAGGTACTTCAGGCTCTTATGATCGGTAAAG
Organism: Abelmoschus esculentus; assembly: GCA_035048815.1. Lineage (NCBI taxonomy): Eukaryota > Viridiplantae > Streptophyta > Magnoliopsida > Malvales > Malvaceae > Abelmoschus > Abelmoschus esculentus. The sequence goes on from JAUCBN010000001.1 coordinate 25,723,376, forward strand.
ATATAACACTTCTCTCCGTAGAGATAGTGTCTCCAGATTTTCAAAGCAAAAACCACTGCAGCAAGCTCAAGATCATGGGTGGGATAGTTACCCTCATGTGGTCTCAACTGGCGTGATGCATAAGCGATCACCTTACCATCCTGCATCAAAACACATCCAAGTCCAGAGTGCGAGGCATCACTGTAAACTGTAAAGTCCTTTCCTGACTCAGGTCGTGCTAAAACTGGAGCTTGGGTCAAAGCTGATTTCAACTGGTCGAAACTAGATTGCTGGGCCTCAGACCACATAAAAGGAACATCTTTCCTCAGAAGCTTTGTCAAAGGGGCAGCGATGATGGAGAAACCCTCGACAAAGCGTCGGTAATACCCAGCTAAGCCCAGAAAACTACGAATCTCAGACACGTTCCTAGGAGGCTTCCAACTGGTGATCGCATCAATTTTACTCAGATCCACCTGGATACCCTTAGCTGAAACAACATGTCCCAGAAAAGCCACCTCACTAAGCCAGAACTCACACTTACTTAGCTTGGCATATAACCGATGCTCTCTAAGAGTCTGCAGCACTACTCTCAGATGCCCAACATGCTCGTCCTCAGAGCGGGAGTAAACTAGGATATCATCAATGAAGACTACAACAAACTGGTCCAGATAGGGTCGAAAGACACGGTTCATCAGGTCCATGAAGGCTGCAGGAGCATTAATCAATCCGAAAGGCATCACTAAAAACTCATAATGCCCGTACCTGGTGCGGATAGTGGTTTTAGCAACACCCGAACCCTTAACCTTCAACTGATAGTACCCAGATCGAAGGTCAATCTTTGAGAAGACTGTGGCTCCCCGAAACTGGTCAAACAAGTCATCAATCCTGGGTAGAGGGTATTTATTTTTCACCGTTAGCTTATTCAGCTTCCGGTAGTCGATGCACAGCCGAATGGAACCATCCTTCTTTTTAACAAAGAGTACTGGAGCCCCCAGGGGGAAGAGCTAGGTCGGATGAACCCTCGGTCAAGCAGTTCCTGTAACTGAACTTTCAACTCCTTCAACTCTTTCAGAGCCATACGGTACGGGGCCATAGAAACTAGTGCTGATCCAGGATAAGTCTCAATCTCGAACTCAACCTTCCTATCTGGAGGAAGACCCGGTAGCTCCTCAAGAAAAACCTCAGGAAACTCGCTAACAGTGCGAATTTCCTCGATCTTAGATAGAGACCCCTTTGTGTTAAGGAAACAGGCAATAAAGGTCTCATATCCCTTACGGATCATCCTGTCAGCAGTCAAAACTGATACAACATTGGTCAGATAGCCTCGACGTTCACCAACTAAAACTACGGATCGTCCATCCTGAGTCCTTAACATGGCCCTTTTGGCCTCACAGTCTAGACTAACACGATGTTCAGATAACCAGCCTATCCCCAAGATTAGATCGAACTCCTGTAAAGGAAGTTCCATAAGATCCGCAAGAAACACTTCCCCTTCCACAATGAGGGGGCATCTCCGAAACACCTTATTCACAGGTAAAGATTGTCTCACGGGGCTCATAACGGTCACAACACTCTCGGTGTCCTCAATAGAGATCGGAAGGTCACCAGATACCGACTTGGATACATAGGAGTGGGTGGAACCATTATCAAGCAAGGCAAAGTACGGGACAGAAAGGATGTAAAAGTACCTGCGATAACATCTGGCTCATCTCGGTCATCACGACGTCTGGTAGCATAAACTAGTGCTGGCCGACGAGCCTCAGAAACAGGTGGTCCACCACTCTGGTGGCCTCGGCCCCGGGTATCGGATCTAGCAACTGACCCAGAAGCTCTACCCTAAAAACGCCCCGTAGCAGGTGTCTGAACAGATGTCTGAGATCGGGATGGAGTCTGAGTGTGCATAGGGGTATGGGTCGATGGTCGACTAGCAGAAGGTGGATGTGGGCAGTCTCTCAGAAAATACTCGGAAGATCCACATCGAAAACATGCTCCAGTCTTCTTCCTACACTCGCCCTTATGCAGGTTGCCACAAAAGTCACATACTGATACAGTCGAAAACCCAGAAGAACCACCTCGGCTGACGGTAGAGTCCTGAGGTGCCGTAGGCCGATGGTAGGAACCACCCCTCTAACTCGGTACAGATCGAGCCCTCTTATCAGGGCGACTAAAGGACTCACCATGGCCGTGTCCCCTAGATCGGTTACGGTCCTTCCTGCGATCCCTATCTCTGCCCTTATCACGATCCTGATCCCTGATAATCTAACTATCAGAAAGCTTCTCCAAGTCCTCAGCTGTCTTTGCACGGTTCACAAGATCCTCAAATACTGTATCATGGTGCGTGGCTACTCTGTCTCTGATACTGATACGGAGTCCCTCAAGAAACTTGTCGCACCTATCCTTCTCTGTAGCCACTAACCCAGCACCATACCTCATCAGATCCAGGAACTGTAATTCATACTCAGCCACTGTCATGGTACCCTGAATCAAGTCCTTGAAGGCCTGACGCCTCTCTCTCAGATAACGCTCCCCCAGGAAACGGTTCCTGAACCGCTCCTTGAAGAAGCCCCAAGTCAACATATTAGGCGATACACTACTAACCATAGACTCCCACCAGACGTGGGCATTACCATCAAGCATAGACACAGCTCCCAAATATCTCTTAGCTGGCTCCAAACCCAGCTGGTCCATGCGTCTCTCAGTGTTATACAACCATGACTCAGCCTCAGAAGGTGCACCTGTCAGGGATCCAGAAAAAGTCCTCACTCCATTGGCGATCAGGATCTGAGAGATAGGAGTATCTGGCATAGCACCTGAAGCTCTGACAGCTCCCTGAATCAGTTGAAGGAACTGTCTGCTAAGGGTCTCGTCTGTCACTATAGTAGCAGGCTCGGTGCTCGATACTGGTGCCCCTCTGACCGGGGTAGACATACCTATGCCCGTAGAAGGATGTGGGCCAGGCGGTACAGTGGTGCTAGCAGGAATGGGAGGGTCTACAGGAGTGATGGGTGGAGGGCCACTGATAGGCTCCTCTATGGGATCGGCGAAACTAGTCGCACGTCCACGCCCTCGGGTGGTTCGACGAGCTCTACGGACACTCATGAGTCTCAGGTAATCTACAAGAATAGAGTTTATAGGATTAGAATTGGCACTGGAGAATCATACACAATACAAAAAGATATAGGTGACATGGCCTTTCAGATACTAATTAAAAACGGTTTAACATAAAATGTTTTATTTAGGACCCATCACAGTCCGATAATCTTAAAACCAAAAGCTCTGATACCAACTAAATGTAACCCTCTAGACCGGCCTATGCGGAAAGTTCGACCTAAAGTAGTTACATTTTTTTTTCAAAACGAATACATAAAGCAAATACAAGATTCAACCCAAAATCAAGAAAACTTGTAAAAATGACAGTTCCATCAAATTCATAACTTCGACCATAATCCATATGATCATAGTAACTGTTAATCTCAAAAGTAATGTACGTTCAAAACATTGCTCGTAAAACAATCCATATCATAGTAATAAAACATAATGGGTTAAAATCATCTTGTAACAAAATATAGGCATAACAGTAGCGAAATAAGGCACCTGTCACCATGATTAAAAACCCGAGAAATATAAACGTTACATCAAAAGATAGTCTGGGAGGTGTAGATCCTCCGAGTGCCGAAATCCGGGATGCCTATCTACGGTTATCTGGTACAGGCATTAACCTAAGCCCGAAGGGGTAAAGGTACCGTAAACAGGACGGAATTACCCCGGCTGTAGCACGGGAACCGATATCAGGACAGAATTACCCTAACCGTAGCTAAAAACCGTAAACTGGACGGAATTACCAACTGGATCAAGGCTGAACCGAATAACAGACACTACTCATCATCCCTAAACCTAAAGAGACAGGCATGCAGTAATAACAAGTATAATGATGGCAGTGACAGTATTTATCCAGATATCATGTAATGTTAAATCAGGACATGTCATGTAAATTATATCAGGCATACAGCAAAACAGGATATGATCAAGTCCAACATATGTGTCTAGGTAAAATCCGGAAATAGTCATGTGTACATGCTTGGTTTGTAAAAATGGGAAAGCAATAACATACACATATAGCACGTAAGGGAACACGCCTCAAAAGAGTAGAAGCACACAGGTGGTCTACTGGGCGGCTGAGCCTCGCTCTGCAGCTGTACTGGACCCTATAGGTACACGATAAGATTTTATATCAATACAGGAATCTAGATACTGGATTTATTCACTAGAGATGAGAATACATACGAGTCACGATCGGATCACGAGTCGGGTCGAACTGGGAGGAACCAGGCTGGGTCGGTACTCGATCGGAAGGACTATGAGATCCTACAAGTAAACAGGTATCGATATTAGACCTAGATTAAAACTCTAAACTTGACTTAACTTAGAAGAAAAGTTTGACTCAAGACTTTAAAGTCCAATTTGGAGGCTTTCGAGATTGAATTTCGAAAAACGGACTTCACGGATGGATTCAGGACGTCGAAAAACATAAAATAGGGGTTTTTGAAAATTTTGACTTTTTGGTCAAAGTCAACGCTGATGTCAGCAAAGTCAACGTTGACGTCAGCTGCCACGTCAGTAGTCAACGCTGACATCGGCTGCCACGTCAGCTACCACGTAAGCTGCCACGTCAGCAGTCAATGCTGACGTCAGTAGTCAACGCTAACGTCATCGGTCAACGAGTCGATCAACGGGTCGGTCAACGGATCGGGTTGGTCAATGGGTCGATCAACGGGTTGAGTCGGGTTGGATCGGTTCGGTTCGGTTCGGGTTAGACCGGTTCGGTTCGGTTCGGGTTGGACCGGTTTAGTTTGACTTGGGTTGACCGGTTTAGACCGGCTGGCTCCCGGCAGTCGTCCACGGTGGCCGGAAATCGCCCGTGACGGCGCGTGGAGCCCACGCGCGGCCTAAAACGGCCGGAACGGTCCTCTGAGCTTGGATTTTTCTAGATTTTAATCCATAACAACGAAAACAGGCCGAAATTAACTGGAAATCGGATTATTAAGGGTGTTTACTTACCCAACTTACCCGAACGGCTTCGGTCTCCAGCGAGGGGCTGAACGACGGCGAACGAGGGCGGTCACGGAGGGGTTTTGGTCGCCCGAGGACGCTGAGCAAGACTGCGTGATCGACACGCCGGAAAGACGTCGACGGCGGCCGGAACAGGCGTGGTTCGAAAGGGATTAACCCTAATCCCTGACGAACCTTCGGGCTCCGATTCTCGGCTGAGGCGGCGGCGGTTGCGCGCGTCGGGAGAGGGGTTTTGGTCGCGAGACGGCGGCGAACACGGTGGTGGTAGCGGTGCAGCACACGGACCGGCGGTGGACAGGTTGCACGGCGGCCGGAGGCGGGGGGCAGGTGAGGGGTTGAAACATTTCGAACAGATAGATATTTAGATCTAAAATGGTTCTAACATGAACCAACAAATTTATTCGAAACTATTATTATCCGAAACAAGGTTAAATTATAGGCAAGCGGTTGCAGAATAAAACTTAAAAGTTATATAGCTCAGTTGGTTAGGTTGCAGGTTAAACAAGGTAAAGGTTGTGGGTTTGAAACCCCACAACCACACTTCTTCCTTTCATTTTTTTTATAACCCAGAATCAGGTGTTACAGGTGTAAATTGTCTACCTCTTTTCCATGCCTTCATTTGTGCCTTCACTTCAAGTTAAAGGGTTTAGGGTTTAAGGTTAAGGATTGTGGTTAGGGTTTAGAAAATTATAGGTAAGATGTAGGGTTTAGGTTTAGGATATAGAAAATTAGGGTTAGGGTTAGGGTTTAACATTCAATTTTTAGCAAATTTAAACTTGAGGCACAAATTGAGGTATGGGAAAGAGGCAAACGATTTTTACCCATTTTTCACCCTATATTTTTAGTATACCTTCTTGATAGTTTGTACCTTACATAAAGTTTTAAGTCCGTCTAGAAGTAATTTCCTTTTACATGCAGCTTATGTTTCACATAAGTGATGCCAAAGTGTTGTGGCCGTCCCAAGTCCGATGTCACAACCGAGTCTTTAGCGGGATGTCCCAGTTCAAGTATCTCAGTGTCTTAAGAAAGATGTCTTTTCTTTTATGTAATTTTTCTAAGTTAGGAATAAGTGTCCCCAGTTTGAGCATTTGAACGTCTAGTCGGGGTATTTCTATAAAGTTTATTTCGGATATATGTAGGGGGTGGACAGTCGACAGAATTTGGATTGATCCACTGATAAAGGTATGTAACCTTCCTACACACCATCGAGGCGGCCCCTACCGCCCTAGTCGATGGTGTGGTTGAGTTTTCTTTGTAACCCGATTTTTATTTCATTTAATAAAATTTTCCTATTTTCTTTTACGAGAAACTAGGAGGGGGTTGACCGTGTGCATCCGCTATGCCCCACGGTTTTCCTATTGTGGTTCGAGACTCACTTGTCGCTTGTTGCTTGTGCAGAACTTTCGAGGGAAGAAGGCTGACTTGATCGGGAGAAATCATTTTCAAGTGTTGCACGACTTAGCAACTCAAGTGTGTGAAGGCTAAGTCCGTGACACCAAACAAAGGGTGCAATGAGGTCCATTTCTAGTGTGCATGATGCATCCATCGTAGGCTTATTGATCTGTTGTGCATCATGATTCTATCCTACAACCATACTGTTTAGTCATATTTGTTTAGAATACCAGGAAGAATGGCTTGAGATCACTATGGAAATTCATGATACATATAATTGGCATTGATTCAAGCACGTATACAATCCACTAATACAAAGGTATTACATTTTCAAAATAAATATTAAAATTCGAACTCATATAAATATAAATACGGTAATGTAAACATTTTTTTCACTAAACCAATTAGTATCATATATTTTTATTATCATGTACGAAAAAAAAGGTGTCAACTCAGAATAACTTGTTTTTAACATAAAACTAAAAGTTATAAAGTTTTATGAAAAATATCTCATGCACCTAGTTATGTATGAAATAATTATTCAAAGTTTAAATCGTGTGATTTAGTAAAATAATAAAGATTTAATACTTAAATAGGTGCCTAAACTATGTTTGTGGATCACTTTTGGTGCCTAAACTATTTTTAGCACTAAATAGGTGCCTAACTCCAAACCTTAAACCTCTGTAATAACCCATTTCAGACCCTAACCCAAGCCCAACAGAATAAACCCAACCCAACATTTACCCTAATTATAAACTAAACCCTAACAATATCAAACCCTAGTCGTCGCCGACCACGCACGGCGGTTTAAATGTCGCGTGGCAGCCACGCGCTCTCCTGATTCGCCCAAACGAACGACCACTGTCCCACCGTCTCAGATCTGCTCCACCGCCCTACAATGACAGAAAAAGGAAGTGATTAGATCTAAAGTTATATATTTTATATATAATATTTCGGGTTATAAAAACCCATGAAACCAGATCTGTAAAGGGGATTCGAATGAAAAACTTGAGATTTGAACCAAAATAATCTCAACATTCGAAACAAACCGAATAAAAAAAAGAGAAATAGAAAGAAAAGAGATCGGAGAGCAATATCGAAACCAAAAAAAGAGAGGATATTCAATGAAAAAAGTTTGAACACTTATCTTTTTTTTTAGATCTAAGTAAATTCGCTCATTATCTCGAAAATCTGAGATTAGATTCGGATTCAGCACACCGAAACACATCGAAAAAGTCCCTCCTTTTTAGTTTCCAACGATGGTGACGGCGGCCAACGCGGCGACCGATGATGTGGAGCGGTGACTCTTCACCGGCAAGCACGAAGAGGCAGGGAGCCTCACTAATGCTCTGACTTTGTCAATTATGAGAAAAGAAATTGAGGAGTGAGAAAAAACATGGTATATAAGGAACAAACTAAACGGCGTCGTTTTATCTCCTATACCCGATGGTTCAACCCGGTTATCGATCCAGACCCGCGCTCAACTCAAAAAAAGGGATAATCACATGCGCAGTCCATGGACTCTCCAATATACTTCACTTCGGCTTACCAGTTTACTTTTCCTCCGAATTTAGTCATTATTTTCACTATTTAGCCTTATATTTTTATGTTTTGTTCAATTTGGTCACTATTTTATATATTTTTTAACCCCTTTAATTCTTTTTTTTGCATATTTAGCCATTGTTGTTATTATTATAATTATTATTATCATCATTATTATTTTTATTACTTTATTTCTTATTAATATGTTTTTATATTTACTTTATTTTTGTTCCGTTTTTTAATTAGAAATTTTTATCCTGATATATTGTATTGGGAGTAGCATCCCGGTCTCCGGGTGTTATCTCCTTCGAATTGTCGTGGATATTAGAGCATGCATTTAAAATTAAAAACTAATTTAATTCGAATTTATATTTTCTTAAAATTTATGACGCGAACCTTTAGGTACTAATTTGGTGCGTTATGGGGGTGTTAATCCTTCCCTAAACGTAACCAACTCTCGAACCCAATTTTCTTTGGTTTTGTTTTCTCGGTGTTTGAACCACTTTTGTGAAAAGGTCGATGGCGACTCCAACCGATTAACCGATTTTCAAATTTTAACGGTATTCCAATGAGAGTGACATCATGTTCTTCAGGTGTCATCTTTCGGGATACCGAATTTTTAAATATTATCGTGGATTTTTAACTTTAAATGGTATCCCAATGAGAGTGGCATCCTGTTCTTCAGGTGTCATCTCTCGGGATATCGAATTTTTAAATCTCCCACCGAACCTTTTAAATTTTTTTAAATATTTTTAAAAAAAGGATCGCTACAACCTCCAAATTATCATCATTTACTGTATCATCGGAGATCATCACTACTGTCGTCGTACTACCGCGATCATTTCTTCTAACCACTCATCGTTTTTAATTGGTAGTAGGTGTTTCGATAAGCTTTTTAACGTCGAAAAAAATCAAAATCGCAAAAATGAAGTCGACATACTTACCGTCGGTTATAAGCAATGGTTGGTTGAGAGAAACAATTATGGCGGTCCAAAGACGGTAATGATCATCTCCGATGAGATAGTAAACGGTATCAACGATGATAATTTAAAGATTTGGGATTTTAGATTATGAATTTAGGACTACTTTCTAAGAATTTAAAATTATCAATTAAAAAAAGATTTTAATATTTTTTAAAAAATTAAAACTTACCACTCGTCACATTTTTATTAGGAAATAATTTTTTATTAATGGTTAAACACTTAAAATGACTTACATCGAGATTTTAGACACCTATTTAGAGCTAAAAATAGTTTAGACACTAAAATTGACCTGAAAACATAATTTAAACACCTATTTCGATATTAAGTAGATAATAAACCCAATTTAACATTATTCTTTTCCTTGTTTCAATCCATTTCTTTCCATTACTGGTCTCCATCATCCCATCTAGAAAGCTGATGATATCTCCATCTCTACCTTATTATATATAATAGAATAATTTGTGGTATTTATCAATTATCTAAAGAGTCTTTTCTAAACCATTTTTCATTAGAGTGGTAAGGACTTGTTGTTGCAGTCAGTCTGCAACTGCTGAGACTGATACTGATAGGGGCATTTAACTGACTCATGTGGGGTTCAAAATCATCAATAAAAACAACTCTCAGCTTCCACTACTAAATCTTAGTCACATTAATATCAGACGAGAGAGAGGGATGGTTTGGTAATTATCACTTCATTCTTAATATTTATGATTGTTATTGGAGAAATTATATTATAGGTATGTCTTGGGGGTAGACAAAAATTTCGATTATTCGGTTCCGGTCCTAGATCTGGTAACACCCGGTAGATTTTGATCTGGTATTAGTTCTGGTGAGACTGGGACTAGATCCAAAATTTAGGTTTTGGTCATAATCGGGACTGGGTCTTGATTTTTTGGACCTAGTACTCGGTGGGTACCTTGTAAGACTGGGACCAATACCAAATATCCGAGATTGGTTTTCTTTTGTTTATTTTTCTTATCAAACTTTTCTTTTATGTTAGAATATTATGAGTATGATTAGTTTTAGAACTTTAATTTTCAAGTATACAATATTCTAATTTTATTATTTAATATTATTATTAGTGGTTAAATTTTTTTCTCCAATTACTCAAGTTTTTTTTAAGAATAAACTAATTGATTGAGTACCTGATATTGAAATAGGTACCCAACAATAACAAAATTGGTTCTTAAAATTTAGGATCTGGTGTGGCCGGGAATGGGACTGATTCTAATTTTCATGAACCAAAGGTTACTGGGACCAATACTATTCAAATTGGTTGGGTACCCGGTCTTGCCCACCCCTAGTAAGTCCCACTACGTCATTAATGAGTCCAACCACTAAAAATCATCCATCTCATTACTTTTTTCATGTTATATATTTTTCCAAGTGAATCTTCACTTGCAAAAACTGTTTTTAAACTAAATTAACAGTAAATATGAGTGGAGATTCACTTGAAAAAATATATGACATAGAAAAATGATGAAACGGGTGATTTTTAATGATTGATCCTATGAACACGTGATAAGACTTACCCATAATATAATTTCTCCTATTATTGAGAATCTCTGTTTAATATTTTAGAGATTTTTTCATCCCTATACTTTATTCACAATTTCTAAAAAATCTCATCAAAAAATAAACAAAACTACTACTTTACTAGTTAAAATAAACAAAATATTGAAATCCTTGAAAATGTTTTTGAGATCTTATGATTATTTATATGATACAATTATCTTTATAAATCAAATATAATAATCGACGAATTTATCTCTATTTAAATTTTAATACTAGATTTTCCTGTTCAAGTCCTCGTAAATAAAAATTTCGATTATGCTTTATCTATGTTAATCTGAATCTCATAATTTTTAAATATTTTTTATTCCGTTTTTACCTCTAACAATACCATTCAATGAATTTAACATATTAAGAAATTTTTCAAGTTGTACATATATTTCTATTTACATAATCTATTTGAATATTTTTAACCTGTATCCGAATACCCACAGTAAATTTTATACATTCGAACAGTTCAGTTCAATCCCTACGCATAGTTTTAAATTTTCTTGAATTTCTCTCCTCCCATATATTAAACAGCTGAATTCCAAACAAGCTTCATGATGAATACAATCAAATTCTTACCTTTTAAGTTAGAACATAAACAAAGTAATGTCCCATCCCAATCTAAAGATTTATAACAGCTTTCCAAATTTGTCTTAAGTAAGTTTATTCAACAAATAAGTGATTTCGAGTCTTTTGTGTAGCATTGCAAAGGATGCAATGGCCAGCTTCAAATAATCCCATGCACTGTAGTCTATCCAAAGTTAACAAACGGTTCAGGATGACCATTCAAGTAATCATAGAGTGCTTGAAAATATGCATTCAGTATCATATTAATTTGTGTCAAACTACTTTTGGTTCAGGAGTACGAATCTCATTTCAAAAATGTCTGATATTGAAAACTTTTGCTGAAAGCAAAACTTGCATTAAAAGTTTCAATTTTTATAATTTATTTAATAAATTAAATCTATAAATTTAAAGTTGGGTAGGATAAAAAAATAATTTTCCAACTAGTGGTTAACTAATCATTTATAAGTAAGATAAAATTAAAGACAACCATACGTATAATTTAAAATTAAAATTTAAAGTATTTTTATAATTATACCATGGAGAGCTTTAAGAAAACCCTAATAATGAAAATAATTTCATCGAATTAGGTGTTATAAAATAAAAATTTGAATAATTTAAATTTTTTTGATAATTAGTAAATTTATTTTTAAGTTTGTTTGAGTCTTTTAATTTTTGGGTATATATATTGATATAAAAATATGAAGAAATATATATGCATATCTTATATGATTAGAGAAAGTCGTTTAACTTAAAATTAAAATATATTATAAAAATAATAAATAATTATAATTAAATTTATATAATAATTTAAAAACTCTACAAATCAAACTTGACTAGTGGTGTACATTCGGTTGGTGGCCGAATCGAATTAACCAAAACTGAATTAATCAAAAATTTTAAAATCTTAGTCGTTAACCGAATCGAATTTCCTTTAACTGAATTAACCGAACTAAACTCATTTCGGTTAATTTGGCTTATTATAAGTTTTGGTTAAATTACACTAATTATAGGTCCCTAAATTATACTAAAATATTTTTTTAGTCATTAAACTTTTATTTTATGCTAATTTAATAAAAAATTAGTGATCATTTTATAATATAAAAAATTTAATAAACATTTTATAAATTTTTAAAAGTTAAATGACTAAAAGTATATAATATATATAATATTTAATATATAATAATTTCGGTTAATTTGGTTAATTCGTCTAATTAACCGATTTCAAACCAAATTAACGTTAATCAAATTTCAAAAATATTAACCGACCGAATTAACTGAAATAATTTCGGTTCGGTCGGTTAATTTAGTTAAAACCAAATAATACGCACCCTTAAACTTGACTCGAATTTTATAAACTCGATTTAAATTAAATAAATTTTATATAAAATTTAAATTATAAAAAATAATATATCAACTTGAATAATTTAAATTTTTTTAACTCAATTCGATTATACGTTGATTTGTATCCCAAATTCCATCTGATTCTCACTGCCGTCCAAATTAGACATACGTTTTCACGTGACTTAAATCTCAGTAGTGTCTGGTGCAGATGAAATCAATAATTTGGTATGAAAAATGTCGCAGTTAAACCGGTTTGATACCAAACCGATCTTATCTTGATATTTTCCCTAATTTTGCGGCTGGAATAATTAACTTTTTCTAGTTTGGGTCGGCTCATATCATTTAAACTCATTAATATACTAAATCATGATTTAAAAATATTATAATAAATAAATATCAATGAAAAATAAATAATAATTAGTTTAAAAATATTATAATTTTAAATTAATATCAATGGAAAATAAATAATAATTATTTAAAAAATTATAATTCAATCTCTTTGTTATGTATATATATTATTAAAGAATTAAAAATATATAATAAATATTAATTTATAATAAGCATTAAACTATTTAAAAATAATATCATATTTTTCAAAAAAATTTGTGATTTTTTTATAATAGCAATTAAATTTTTATTAAAATTTCTTGTCATTCATTGCACCAGTAATTATTCAGTGATCGAAGAATTATTGATGAAATTGGGGTCGCTGGTGAAGGTAAATAGTTTGATCAATCGATCAAATCTATTTATTTAAAAAATATATTTTTTATTTTTTTGTTATTTTCATTGGTAAAAATTAAACGTATAAACTCATAATTAAAATTAATTAAACTCATTCTCTATTTTCTCACCCTAATTAATAAAACAAACCAATTAATTAAATATAATTAATTAATACTTTTCTCACCCTAATTATTTTAGGATGCTATACACAAAACTAATAATTATTTTTAAAGAAAAACGTGTATTAGCTTTAACATATGAAAATTATTAGGTGTATTTTATAATATTTCATAATTAAAGTTTAATTTAATATTTATTTTTTTAATCTGGTACTTAAATTTAGCTTAAAAGTTTAATCTAATATCCATTTTTTGAAATTATATATTTGAAATAATTTTTTTATTCAAATTAGTACTTAAATTTATCTTATTGGTTCAAATTGGTTATAAAAGGTAAGAACCAATAAACAAAATTTATATACGCAACTGAAAAAAAAAAAAAAAGTCTAGATACCAAAATAAACCTTAAATCCAAGTTAAAGGACCAAATTAGATATTTACCCTTTTTCAAATTATATATAACGCCAAGCGGTGGGTAAAGGAATTTTTATACGCATAAAATTTGCTAAGGTAATTATTTTTGGTTTCTAGGTTTTATTCTGATTAATCGAATTATTCGCGTAATATGTTTGATTTTAATATATGAGAATTCAAACAAGAATTTTTATATATATAATTTGTTAAAGTAATTTTGATGATTTTTTTAAAATTTTTGGGTTTTGTCTTGATTAAGCAGATAATCCGTATAATATATTTTATTTTAATATATGAAACGAGAATTATATATATAAAGTCTAGAACTTAAATTTATAGATGACAACAGATCAAATTTTTAGTTGTCCCGATCTTGACTCAAAAACTAAAACATTCGTCCTAACTTGAACCTAGCGTTAATTTATTTTCCTTAGAACCAACACAAAAAATAAAACATTTGTCTGATACCGATATTTTAATAAGAAAATTGATTAAACCCAATGTAACTTAAAAAAATTGTACGAGTCCTCTGGCCCAAATAGTTAAAAGAACAGTTATTGTTCTTAGAAGTCATAGGTTCGTGCATCAGCCAGCAGAGTGATTGAGCGATCAATTTTAAATGATGAAGATTATATTTTAGAACAGATACTACTGTAATCAATATTAACTTGTTTTAAAAAAATTATAAAATATTAGATATAAAAATATATAAATATACCGAATTAGAGAACTTTTACCGTAAATCTCAAACCGATTTTTTAATAAATAATCAATCTAACTTAATACAACAGGTCAAATCGAAATCTATTAAAATCACTTTTATTAAAATCTAATTAAATAATATCAAGTTGATTACGATTTATACCAAATCGTTGATTATTGCTTTAATTTTAACCCATCACTATACGCTCTAAAAACGTAAACATTCAAACCCACTTTGAACCCCCCATTCATAATTTCCCTTGGCATTTTCTCCACTCTTCTCTTCACTCTGTTTCAGCTTGTTTTTGGTAAACAAACAAACCCACAAAACCAATATTGCCATATCACAAATCTGTATATATATATATATATATATATATATATATATATATATATATATCACCAGAGAGGAGAAGAAGAAACCCTACCCATCTTTGTACAGAGAAAGAAGAAGAAGAAGAAATGAAGAGGACTCCAGATTGTTCTTCCATTACTTCACCTTCACCATCTTCTTCTTCCTCTTCCTCATCTGAGTCTCCTCTTAATGTTTTATCAGTAATAATATCAGAGAAACCCAAGAGTAAAAGAACTAGGAAACATCAAAACAGTCACCGGAAATGCAGCAACTCCACCAGAAGAAGCTCCATTTACAGAGGAGTCACCAGGTTTGTTATAACATGAAACATTTAAATCAAAGCCAGTGTTTGAATTCTGATCTGCATGTCTGAAATCTTTCTTCTTTCGAACACTCCAACACAGACATAGATGGACAGGGAGGTTCGAGGCACACCTCTGGGACAAATCGTCATGGAACAACATCCAGACCAAGAAGGGAAAACAGGGTAATCTTTGTTTATTGTTTTACTTTATGTTTTTTTAAGGTATTCCATGGCTTCGTTTCAGTTCTGGTCTGGTCTGGTCTGGTCTGGTCTGAACCTGATTACCGTCTACTGACTCTGTTTTCTTTCTTATCATTACTATTCTCTGTTTCTTTGTCAACATGCATTTACGCTTTTGTCGTCTCCTTCCTTAGTTTATTTGGGTAAGTCCTCACTCCTCCGTCCATTTAAATAATCCAGTAAATACGTGTCTTAAGGAGAAGAAAAAAGGGTATAATAATCCACTGTGATGACGTGCAGGGGCTTATGATAGTGAGGAGGATGCAGCACGAACCTATGATCTTGCAGCACTCAAGTATTGGGGCCCTGAAACCACCTTGAATTTTCCGGTATTTTAATCACTTCGGTTCGGATCTTGGTTAGTGGAAAAAACAGAGCATTTTCTGACAATGATGTGTTTGGTCTTGTTTTTTGTCTCTAGATGGATCGATATGAGAAAGAGATTGAGGAAATGAAGAAGGGATCCAAGGAAGAGTACTTGGCTTCCCTACGCCGGCAGAGCAGTGGATTTTCCAGAGGAGTTTCTAAATACAGAGGGGTGGCTAGGTTTGGTTTTTAATATATTTTTTATATTTTTTACGGATAAAATTGTTCGAACTCGAATAAATTGATTCGAGTATCTCTGGCTCGTAGGCATCACCACAATGGGAAATGGGAAGCGCGGATTGGTCGAGTTTTCGGGAACAAATATTTGTATTTAGGAACTTACGGTAACACCTAAATCTCTCGGTTTTATGGTTCGGTTTTCAAGGTTTTATCATGTTATAATATCTCGAATTCGAAACATACTAAAACGATATTAAGTTGCTTATCGACCAATCTTGTTGATGATAAAACATTTAGATTACCTAATTCAGATTGTGTTGATGTTTTGTTCACTAACAGCAAAAGGTTCTGTTCGTTTCCCTTCCGTTTGCCAAACATTCAACTACTTAAAGCTAGGGTAGAAGGAAACACAAGAAAGCAATGCCACTGAATTATCTGAGTTCCACTCGATTGAATACGAGTACAAAGATGATTCTCTAAATATATGAAAAAGATTTTATAAAAAAATCGATTATATAATACTCGACTGAAGTTAATCCGAGAATACGTTTTCGAATCAAAAACAAGTTTTTTGTTAGGTCGGGTCGGATTTATTTCTCGAAGGTTAATCCAGTCTTGATTTATTTATGTTTTACTCTGTTTTGAAGACACCCAAGAGGAAGCAGCAGCAGCGTATGATATGGCAGCATTGGAGTATAGGGGGGCTAATGCTGTCACCAACTTCGACATCAGCTGTTACATAGAACGTTTGAAGCAGAAAGGAATTCTGTTTTTCGATCGAACGCAAGAACAAAGTCCCGACTCGGACGAAGCTAGACCGATAGAAGTCGGACAAGTACAACCACTGCAGCAGCAGGAACAACAAGGAGTAGAAGAAGATGCTGATATACCTCAACTTTTTCACTACATGCAAATGCAGCTCCCTCTAGGTGTTGACAACACGGCTACGATCGGGACGGAGACGACCGACGGCAACGAGCTAGCATGGAGTTTCTGCATGGATTCAGGGTTGACGTCGTTTTTCGCTCCGGACTACCATCTTGAGAGAACCGGCAAATTGCCAAACCTGTTTGATAATATGTTGTTCGAAGATAACATCGACTTGATATTCGAGTTAGGGCATGAAGAGAATAAAACCCGACCATATGGGAATGTCTTGTCGGATGATGCATGTTGTGGTGTGGAAGTTGGTGCATCCATCAGCATGCAAGAAGAGATCTGGTAAGGAGTTTGTTGTATGTTGCTTCTGATTCTCCCATGTTCCTCAGTTTCATGCAACTGCTCTGTTAAGGTTTTTCATGTGGGAACAAGAGTTAGAACAGTTGGGAGTTTGTTGTTTGATGTATGTCATGCAAAGATTCAATGCATGCATGCTATGCATTTTTTATTTAGATTAAAAGAGGTTGAAAAATAATGAATTTAATGAGTGATTTTAGTCACACAAATTTATGAGTTTAGAAATTCGAATATATATTAATTTTTAAAGGTTAGGATTTATTATTAGAATTTTATAGTATAGGGTTAACCTTTAACATTTCGAGTTTAAGATTTACTGCTTCTAAAATGATACATGATATCATTCGAAGATTTTTTTTGAACAAGATAATAGTGATTAAACCGCTTGGGCTAGAGGGCTCGTGCTTGAAGAAAAAATTAAATGAAAAAAGAAAAAATTAAATGAAAAAGAAGTGTTCGAATTATACTCTTTCTAAATTTTTGAATACTTTTTATTAAAAATATTTACCTAAGTTTTTAATTATTATAATTTTAAGTACTTAAAGTTTTAATCATTATAATTTTAGTTGTATGGTAGTTGACTATAGTTAAAAATTCGTTAATCACTAAAAATTTTAAATACTTACTTTTAATAAAAAGATATTTTAAACGTTTAAAATTTAAAAATAATATAATTTAAATATTTTTTATTTATTTAAACTTACAAAAATTATTTTAATAGACAAGATAACCCTTTATATATAACGATGGTTAGTAAAATATTGTCTTTTAGTTTAAATTTTAGGGATATAAAGTAACTTAAGTTTTTAATAGAAGCCGCTAATTTTATTAAATGAGAAAATACTCAATATTACAATAATGGTTTATAATTATCATTGTAAATTAAATACATAATTTAAATATTTTTAAAATTAGTCACTTTAGATCAGATAAGGACCATACATAGAAAAAGTTTAAAAAACTCATCCAAAGACTCGATTGAAAAATAGACACGAACAAATCTGACTACATCAGCAAACGAACCACAAAAGGGATTAATCTATTGAAAGACCACTGAAAACCGCTAATTAGAACTGAGCGTCGCGATAAACTATCCACGAGCGCAAACCGCGTATCCAAATTCAATCTGAGAGTCCAAAGCAAGGAAGGTCACCATGATACAAATAAACGTTATCTTGATCAGTCGTGACATCGTCAGATCCAACCTTAAAAAACAAAACAAAAAACATATCAAAAGGTAAAATAGATCATGTCACAAGAACAAAATAATTTATTAAAAACTAATAAATAATATAAACGAAATGATAAATTTCGACATTCGGCGATCAATATTAAAATTGGTGCCGCCGTTGGTACTCAAAGAAAAAGAAAAATAAAAGAGCGGGAAACCCAAGCAGAATCAAATCCATACAGTAACTTAAATTGCAAAATTTGAATCGCTAAATTATAACATAAAATAAAATATTCATATGATCCAACTATTAATTCATAGCTCAAATTTTATAATTTGGTGTCTTTATTAAAATTAAAATTTATAATAAAAAATTTAAAAAGACACCATCTCTCGGTGACATCTCTAGTTGTAAGAATTATTAATCTGTTGTTGATCAGGATTATGGCAATGGCAATGTTTTATATGCTGATGATGGATCAGATGATTAGTAGTAGATCATAATAATTGTGCTATATTTTGGTCATTTGGACTGTTGAAAGGGAAAAAGAAAGAGGAGAGGTGGAACACTTGTAGTTAGACAGCTTAGAGCAATTGATATATCAATCTTCCTTTTTTAAGAGAGTGGCAAATGAGTTTAGTATCCATAGATGCACATATCACCTAGACCAGGGGTGTTTAACGAGTTGAGCAGATCGCGAGTTATTCGAATTCAATTCAATTAAAAATTGATAAACGCTCGATTCGAGTTGATTCATTTTGAACTTGGACCAGAGATCTTGATAAGTTGAGTCGAATAAAATTTAATTCGACTCGATAAGTTTTTGAGCAGTTTGTTAATTTTTTTAAAATATTTTTTAGTAATTATTTTAAAATATTTTATTCAAAAGATTATTTTAAATCATAATTATTAAGTCGTAGATTGTTACTTTAATTTTAACATGTTAGTTTGGTGTATTTATGGATTGTTAGTTTGGTTAAATTTATTAATTTATGTTAATATTAATTTTCATGTATTACTATTAAACTTAACGAGTAACGAGTTGAGTAATAAAATATATTAACGAACACGAATTGAATATAATTTTAATGAGTTTAACAAGCATTGAATTGAATCAAATAATTAAAATTTTAAATAAATACAAATCGAATATTATTTAACTCGAATCTAAATTCACCGATCTTATTCCTAGCAAATAAAAATAAAGCGTGGAGACGACGAGACAAGCCAGGCCAGGCCGGCAATCTTTTCAGAAAACAAGACGTTCACGGGTTTCCCTTCCGGTTTTTAACCGCAACCGACGCTATTTTAACCCTCCACTCGCTCTTCCCTTTCATTAACCACTACTTCTCCTTGGCTACAAACACCAAAGTGGCAGCTTGACAGCGAAATCAAAACGAACAAGCTTACGAGACTTGATCTTTCAACCAAATAAAACATCTCTGATTCGCTGTTTTTATTATACTTTATCAGATTTGGGGTGATGGGTTTCTTCAACCTCCTTCTTCTACTCTCGGGTTTCGGATTCTCCCTGGCATTGCAAGAAACACCATTGCCGGTTAATCACCTGAGTCAGATCAATTCTAACTCAGTCCTTGTGGCTTTGCTGGACTCCCATTACACGGAGCTTGCGGAATTGGTGGAGAAAGCTATGCTGTTACAGACCCTGGAAGAATCTGTTGGGAAACACAACCTCACCATTTTCGCTCCCATGAATGAAGCTCTCGAGCGGAATCTCGACCCTGAGTTCAAGCGATTCTTGCTCGAGCCTGGAAATCTCAAGTCCCTCCAGACTCTCTTGCTTTACCACGTTATGCCCGCTAGGATTGAGACGTACTCGTGGCCCAACTCGACATCCGACTCTGTCCTCCACCGTACCTTGTCCAATCACCGAGTTCAGCTCTCCGGTGAAGATTCATCCGGGGGTAAATTCATTGGCACTGCCAGAGTCGTTAAACTCAATGCCGTGAACCGTCCCGATGGTGTCATCCACGGCATCGAGCAGCTATTGATCCCCCGATCGGTACAACAGGATTTTAACAACCGTAGAAGTCTTCGCTCAATCTCCGCCGTGAAACCAGAAGGAGCTCCCGAAGTTGACCCCAGAACCCACCGTTTGAAAAAGCCTGCCCCGCCGGTCAAGCCCGGCGCGCAACCCGTCCTCCCAATTTACTATGCAATGGCTCCAGCCCCATCGCTAGCTCCGGCTCCAGGACCCGGCGGACCACACCATCATTTCAACGGAATGAGACAAGTTAAAGATTTCATCCAAACATTGGTACAATACGGAGGGTACAATGAAATGGCTGATATTTTAGTCAACCTAACATCGTTAGCCACCGAAATGGGACGGTTGGTTTCCGAGGGATACGTTTTAACCGTTTTAGCACCCAACGACGAGGCCATGGCGAAGTTAACCACCGACCAGCTAAGCGAGCCGGGCGCTCCGGAGCAAATCATTTACTACCACGTAATCCCTGAATACCAGACGGAGGAAAGCATGTACAACTCGGTAAGGAGGTTCGGGAAAGTGTCGTACGATACATTGAGGCTGCCACACAAAGTGTTGGCTCAAGAAGCCGACGGGTCCGTCAAATTCGGGCACGGCGACGGATCCGCATATCTGTTCGACCCAGACATTTACACCGACGGAAGGATCTCTGTGCAGGGGATCGACGGGGTTCTTTTCCCACCGGAAGAGAAAACAAAGGAAGAAAAGACCATCAAAGTTGCTACAGCAAAACCCAGAAGAGGTATAAATAAAATTCTTACCTTTTACAAAAAAGTATAGTAATTTTTTGTTCATTTACAATTTGGAAATAGTATCGGCGGCAAAAAAACCGTACGGTGGTTTCCGGCGGATTTTGGCGGGTGGGTAAAGTCAGGAGTGTCGGTGGGTTACAATAGGTCGAGGGGCAGGTTTGTCATTTAGCTATTTTCTTTATTCTCTTTTTGGCAATTAGGGATATATTTCTCTTATAATTAAAAAAAAAACTATATAAAAATACAAATTATGAAAAAGATAAAGATTATGCCTTTGAGCAAAAGAATAGGACATTTAGCTTTTTAGAGGTAAATAATATGTGCTGTGTAATAAAAATACATGTCAATTCCTAGTGGAGTTTGTCTCATTTAATTCCAAGGTTCTTGACTAGGAAAACTCACTTTTCCTTAGCTTAATCAACAATGTTCTAATTAGCTTAGTTGCTTAATTAATGTGTTAGAGATATAAGAATTGACTTAAACCAAAGATTATGATTTGGAATTTTAGCTTCGGTTAGCTTCGGTTTACATCAGGGATGGAGTCAGAATTTAGGATTGAAAGTAAAATATAAATATTTAAAAATTGGTGGACAAATTCATAAATAAATCAGCTTTTCTAAAATAAAATAAAAAAGAAAGAAAAAAATCTTCGGCTACCCTATATAGTTTTGTCATCTACCTTAACATTATGACTTGTATTTCATTTTTTGGGTAACTAATTATTTACTTGATTATAGACTTAAACGACGAGTAGAGTGAAAAAAGACTTGTTATTGTGTATTCTTTATTTATATGTTATCCGGATTTAAGTGAGTATCGAATATGAATACATCCGATCTGAATTTAGTTTATTCATTTTTTTTCAATTTTGTAGTATGATTTGTTACTCACTGCCATTGAAGGGACCACCATGATATGGTTGGATTTTCCCTGTATTCAGGGATAGAGTCAGGATTTGAGGTTGAAGGGGGCAAAACATATATGTTTAGATGTAGGGAGGACAAATTCCTAAAATAATCATTTTTTTAAAAGAATTTAAATAAGGGGACAAAATGAGAAAAAAAAAAACTTCGGAGGTGGGGGCGATTGCCCCACCCAACTATAAGGTGACTCTGTCCCTGCCTGTATTTCACCCGTTTCATGCAACGAAGCCTAATATTTTATTTTGTCAATGTTTTTGCAGGGAAGTTGCTTGAAGCTGCATGCCGAATGCTGGTGGCCATTGGACAAGATTCTCGTTTTACCACATGCCATGTATGAACACCATCATCACTTCCCCTAGGTCATAAAACAAAACTTCAAACAATGGAAAGGTATAAATTCTAACACTCTTCTGCCTCTACGTGCATGTCCTCAGCGTTGAGATTAAGTAGACTCGGACATAAGATTTTATGTTAGGAGTGCGAACTATAAAAGAATTTGAAATTTTCATGGTGAAATTGTCCCTTAACACCCTTTCGGTCCATCCTTGATACTCGTATTCTCATCTTTTTACTGCATTGTCTCCTATAGGTTATGTTTTTCGTTTACTAGTTCGAAACACTTACAGGTAAATCCAGGCAGGGTACAGAGACCAGTTGGTTATTACATTTAATGTGTCCATTTTATATGTCCACAACAAGGTTGGTGGATGTCTGTGTGGTCTCAACACACATGTTCCATGCTGAATCCCAACAATGAAATAAAATCTTCTTCTTCTTTTTAAATTGAACTTCCTGTCCAAGTCAAGTTATCTCCTTCCAACAAGAAGGAAAGAAATAAAAAAGAATTACCACAATGTTTTTTTTTTGACTAATTACTCCATTGCTGATGTACTGCAGGTGAACCAGCATAGTTTAAAAGTGTGATGCTTTGCTCTCTACACTAGGACTTTTTTTAAAGAAAAGGTGGGGTTATGCAGCCAAACATGGGGGGATGGACAATGGTAAGAAAATCTTATATAACATTGTTACAGACCCAGATGCAGAAATTCAATGATTCAGCCTGGTTGGCTTGGTTGCTCATACCCTCTAATGTACAAGGTTTTTTTTTTTTTTTGGGGGGGGGGGGGTGTCTTTTAATTTGTGTACGGTGGTGGTGGAGAAGGCGGCGGAGGCTCGGATTTGATGATGTGTGAAGTAGATGGTAATAAAAGAAAGCATAGAGGAAAAGGCATCACATCCCATTTGAGAATAATTTCTAAATCTATATTACGTACGTGGATATGTTTTTAAATCTATCCTTACATTTGCAAGAGTCACTTAGTCTCAGTGGTTAAAGGAATAATTATTCTTTCTAAAGGTCATGGGTTTGAGCACCAGTAATGCTAGCATAGTGATTAAGCGGTCAATGTTCAATACTTGAGAGTATTTATTAAAACAAATTCGAATTTTTTGAATCAACGGGTTAGTTAAGAGTGAGGAAAATTCAATTTGACTTTAAAATAAGTATAAAAATTTTTGAATCGCTTTAAGAAAAAAACTTGACTCGATTCAAAATAATTTAAAATAACTCCTAAGTTGTGAAATAGAAATTTGAATAACTCAAAATTTTTAGTAATTAGTGGATTAATTTTTAAGTTCGAGGTGAGTCCTTTAATTTTTTCATATATGTATATCAATATAAAAAATATGAATAAATATGTATCACATATGAAAAAATATGATGAAATATATATATGCATATCTTATATGATTAAAATAATCATTTAAATTAAAATCAAACCATATCATAACATCATAAAACAATTACAATTAAATCTATATAGAAACTTAAAAACTCGACACGAATTTCATAAATTTAACTCTTATAAAAAAATTAAATAAAATTGAAGTTATAAAAAATAACATTTTAACTCGGATAATTAATTTTTTTACTTAATTCGACTCAATCGAACACTCACCGCTAAAGTTAGCGTCAACTCGAGTCTTAGACATAAGTTTTGGGTTGAATATTCCTTCTTATTGGACCTTAGTAGAGGTTGTGTGGGCCAGAGGAGTGGGACAAGATACTGATTATATTATACAAAATAATATGTGGTGAGATGTTATTCTATTATTGTAAATTTAACATATACAAATAATTAATTAAAAAAAATACAATTAATAATACACATGGCCAGATGTTATTATGATAAAATCAAGAGATTAATTATCTCATCATTTGCTAATTAATTGCAATAAGTGTCATTTTCCTTCCATGGGAATTGGTTTGATGATTCACATTTGAATAAAAAATATTTTAAGCGTAAGAATTTATTTGATTTATTATTATGATTTTATTTATAATTTGTTTAGGGAGTTTGTTTGATTAATATATTTTTATTTAATAATTTTGAAATGTTAATATAGTGATATATAATGAACAATGGAAGATATATTTGTCTGGCAAAAAATTTGATTACTCGGTCCAGTAAGATCTGGTAGATTTTTATCTGGTATTGATTTTGGTGAGATCGGGACTTGATTCAAAATTTAGGTCTCAGTCATAACCGAGACCGAAAAAGGATCTTGATTTTTTGGACCCGGTGGGTACCTAGTAAGATCGAGACCAATACCAAATATCTGATATTGATTTTCTTTTGTTTATTTTCTTATCAAACTTTCTCTTTATGTATGAATATTATGAGTATGACTAGTTTTAAAACTTTAACTTTCAAGCTTACAATATTCTAATTTTATTATTTAATATTATTATTGGTGGTTAAATTTTTTTCTCTCCAATCACTCAATTTTTTAAGAATAAACTAATTGACTGGGTACCCGGTATTTGAATCGATACCCACTAGTAGCGGGACCGATTTTTAAAATTTTGGACTCGATCTGATCAGGACCGGGACTGGTTCCAATTTTTAGGAACCAATGGTTACCGGGACCGAGACCAATTCTATTCAGATTGGTCGGGTACCCGATCTTGCACACCCCTACTATTAACATGCACAAAATTAAGATTTAAGATTAGAGGTAAGATATAAATATTTGAAAGGGAAAGATAAATTTATAAATAAATTAAAATTTTAAAAATTTTAAATAGAAAGACCAAATATTCTTCAGGGGTGGGATGATTGTCCTTCTCAAAGAAATTATATTATAGGTAAGTCCCACCACGTATCCATGAGATCAACCAATAAAATTCACCCATCTCATCACTTTTTTTCATGTTATATATTTTCTCAAGTGAATCTTCATTTGAAAAAACTATTTTTAAAATGAATTAACAGTAAATATGAACGAAAATTCACTTAAGAAAATATAACATTGAAATAAATGATAAGATAGATATTTTTTAATGATTAGTCCATGGATGACGTGGTGGAATTTACCTATAATATAATTTCTCCCGTCTCCATCCCTAATTCCCCATTTAGTTTCGTTATTGTCTTTTTAAATATTTTCCAAAAAAAATTAGTTTTATGTAAATTATATCCTATAGATAAAAGGTTATCGGATAAATTCAATTCATTATGACATCCATGATTTCAGTCGATAAGATTCATTCATCTCATTTTTTAAGGTAAATCTTCACTATTTTCTTACAAGTAAATAAGGTTCATTCATCTCATTATAACATCCATGATTTCAGTTGAAGTTGCTTGGAACAATGGGTTTGAATATATTATGATTCAATGACTGTCTTGAAGCGGTTACCATGATCTTAGATTGCAATGCACGTCTGAGTTCAAACTCTCTTGTTCGAGTTATTGATAAATTACGTTGAAGAGTTGGATTATAGAATTACAATGGATTCCACGTGAAGGAAACTCCGTGAAAGACATAATAGCAAAACAAAGGGATGACTCCCAATATAGTTTTAACCATTCTTGTTAAGCCTTCTCATTACCTACAATCTCTTTTAGAAAGTTTTTTTTTTTTTACTTCTACTTCTTGATTTTGCTTTTTAAACCTTCATTATAATTAAAAAAAAGCTACTTGAAAATTATTTTTGAGTTAGATGAACCTTAGTGGCCGGAAGCATAGATGAATAAGTATTGGGTTAGTTTTTAGCAAGCAACTACAAAACAGAAAAATTATTATTAGTGACTTTTTTGTCAAAAAAATTAATTCAATGACCGAAATAAATAAAAAATTACTTTAATGACTCATAGTATTGTTTACCCTTTCTTTTAACCTTAATAAGCCGTATGATTTACCGTAGAAATACATTAGCCTCTGATTTTTTTTTAATTCATCTTTTCCCCCTTTCCGCGTACATTATTCAATAAAACTCTAATTTAACGGACGTTTTCTCTCTTTTTCTTCAAAGCCCTCAAACCCTACCATTTCTCTTTTCTGTTTCTCCGATGGCGGCAGCACGTGAGGAGAATAACCCGTACGGCGGCGGGTTTGCAGCCGGAGGAAAGTTCAGGAAACGACCGTTTCGGAGGACAACTCCGTACGATCGACCACCGACAGCAATTAGGAACCCCAGCAATACCAGCCATAGATCTGGTTGGTTATCGAAGCTTGTGGATCCAGCCCAGAGGTTTATTACTTCCAATGCTCACAGGCTCTTCGCCTCCGTATTCAGGAAACGGCTCACTCAATCGCCGCATCATCCACCGAAAGCGCCGGAGTCAGGTGAGGTTTATTCTCGCCCTGTTTTTTCGTCTCTAAAATGGAAAGAAAACTTGTTTTGTTTGGTGGGGGGTCGTGGAATAGGGCTCGTTTATGTCGCTTTATTGATGGGAATTTCGAATGATAGATTGTTAATATTTGTTTAGGGAGATTGGGGGGTTTAATCGAGGAGAACATTTGAGAGACATTTTTTTTTAATTTTTTCGTGCTACCATTTGAAAATTTGAGAATAAATTGCTACTATGAATAATAATTTTCTTTATCCTTGTGTTTTTGTTATCGAAATGAAACATTTTCTTTTCGGAATTTATTTTTTTTATTAATCTATGTATGCTTCATTTGAAAATGAATAATAACTCCCCAATAGCCAAAATAATAGCCGGGAGTCTGTGTGGCTGTGCCCCATTTTGTAATGTTATGAATTGGAAATTTTGTGTACTTAAAAAGCATACTAATGAATGAATGTGTGAAATATGCTTAAAATGTTTAGTATTTTACTTCAATTTCTTATTGTAAACTAATGATTGGGATATGTTAGCCTCGAGTTAATTTTAGTTTGGTGGTTACAATATGTTAGTCTTTTATGAGTTATTTATGTCTGGTATCTATAAGTTTGAATTACCACTAATTAGTTTTTTTTTTGTGATGTTGATTCAACATTGCATGTAATAATCCCATCAGAGAATAATCAGGAAGCATGGGAGAATTCACCTGCAGCAACTTCAACAGTAAGTACTCGAGTTACATAATTAAGCATAGTCGTGTTTATGTTCCTGGTAGGTTGATTAAGGATCTCTATCAAACTAGTTCCTATGGTTTTAATATTTTTTACAGCCGGAAAAAAAACTGTTGATTGCAAACTCTGTACTTATGAGTTAATTCTTCATATTTTTGGGTAACTTTGAAGTTTGAACATATAGTACTAAATATTTTGTTTTCAATATTTTTGTATGTAGCAAATACTATGTTCTAGTATTATTTATGCATTGGGTACAAAAGTCTGTCAGGCAATACTTTCAAGATCAAACATTTTTTTGGTGGAAGATTCATTGGACCCTTAAGTTGCATTTTGGACGTTGAATTTGAAAGATTACTTTTTGATTTCAAATTTGGTACAAATTCTGTGATGGACTACATGAAACATGAATTTCGTGATCACTTTCAAAAGCATGGGTTTGTCAAAAAGGGTATTTAATATTCATATTCTTGTATCCTCTTAGATACATAGATGTGATTTATCACTGACCAATCTGCTTCTGTAAATTATGTTCCCATAAATAGCCTTACTTTGCAATTGGGTTTGAGTGCAGTTGCATTACTAAGGAAATTTGAGGGTGTTTTTGGCTTCTTAAAACATTCTCTGTTTGGAATATTCCTTTTGTTTTTTTGAAAGCAATGGTTGCTTATTTTTCGATTTCCTGAGTATCCTCAGTATCTAGAATAACTGTTTCTAAAAGAATCAAAATGGTGAAGATATTTGGTATCAGAAGTTTCTTAGTAGCACACAATAATACTGTTTGAAGAACATGAATAAATTTTAACGTCCTTAAATCAAGATCCTTTTTGGTTTGTTTGACATTTCTATGAGTTCTATTTGATAAAAAAATTGTGAAGAGAAGCTAGAATAGTGTTTGGCTAATTTAATAGATAAGTATTGTAGGATGTAGAAAACTGTTTGATATTGTTTTAAGTTGTTTCTAATAAATTAAGAGACTTAAACTTCATAATACCAAGAGTTTTAAAATGAAAAAAAAAAAGTAATATAACTTCTATGAAGTGAAACTTAGAGCAAAGATGATGATTTTGACCGAATTTGTACTTGATCATATGCTTTTGCTTGGCCTGATAAAAAAAGGTTTATAACAGTGCATGCTTGTGTTTGTATATTTGCATCAATGTAGCTTGTTGCACGTCTATTTTCATCTCTATTACAGTTATGGAACTTTTCCTCGAAGGCAGTGACATAAGTAGAGGTAAACTGCAATCTACAAAGCCAATCATACAGGGATCCAATTTTTTAAAAGCCATCAGGCTTCATTCTGCTGTACCTCGCTTCATTGGAGAATTGAACTTGGGAATCCATGTGGCTTGTAACATCATTTCATCATTAACCACATTCCGCCTTCCTCTCGTTGTTTCCAAAAAAAGTTTATCATGTATATATGCATGTGTTTGAAACAACTAAACCTATTTCCTTCTTATTTTTCAGACTACATTTTTTTTCTCTCCACCAAGCACTTAACTAGATTTAATGCAGTTGTAAGTGTGATTGAGTGCTCGTCTTTTTAAACTTGGAGCATTGTTTTCTTGGTATGCTTTGGAGCTACAGAACGTATATAATGGATCACATGCCCAAGTGTTAGGGGCATACTTTGTCCAAAGTGATCATATCTTACCTTTGTTCATTATGGTTGTGGAAGTTACTTTCTTATTGACTATCTTTTAGGGATGATATCATTCTTGTGAATTTTTTCATTTCTCGTCTTTATGATTTCTCTATGATAATCCCAACTTGTATACTGTTATTTTTTAAAATTTGTCTTCACAGGATCCTTTTCTTGTGAAAAGAGACAATATGGAACGGGGAAATCCCAGCAGTCACACTGATGAAGGTGGAATTGCTGAACTTGAGGAAATTTTGAAGCACAAGACATTTACCAGGCAAGATAATCTGTAATGGCATCCTATTGATGTCTAGCTGAAATGCATGATTAATTGTGCTACTTCATTTTAAGATACCTTTGCTAAATCAAGTTGGTGGCATTTACTCTGATAATTTACATTTTTTTAGTCTGTGCACTTGCGCTTTAGGATTCTGGAGTTCGCTTTCCTCTCAGATTTCTTCACTATGAATTCGGTTTAATCTTTTCATGCATATTCTTATTCTAGTTATTCTCACAACCATCTACTATTTCCAATCCATAAATGCCGGTGTCATGCTTTGTGATTTCCCTTCACGTTTCAGCTTTGTTGGAATAACTTCACCTGCCTTATTTTTGCGTGCTTATCATATTTCTTTCTGATTGACTAGTAATTATTTCAACATGTATTTTCTTCTTATTATGCAGATCTGAAATTGATCAACTGACGAGTTTACTACATTCAAGAACTGTTGATTTTCCTGGTGGAAATGAAGAAATGGTGTCTAAAGGGAAACCAGTGGTATCTTACGACAAGAAAGAACAGCTTCCAGAGACTCCAGTCAGAGAAAATGGTACCGAGAACCATCTTATTTCCACACCTGTTGTTAGCTCAACTGTAAGAAGTTCTCTTTCCTTCATTTTGCTTTTGGGTAACACATCCTTAAGTGCCTTTTTCTATGTCTGTATTACTTCAAATTAAACGATGAACAAAAAACTTCCCTGTTGTTATAGGTCCTTGATGAGGATGTTGCTTCACCTGCTGAGCTTGCAAAAGCTTACATGGGCAGTAGGCCTCAAAAAGTATCTGTATCTGTTCTTAGATCACACAATCAAGTGCCTACGACAGATGCAGCTTTGCTCAACAATAAGAGTTTCCCTTCTAAGTCACCCATAAGGTCTTTTGGGCCAAGATCAGGCCATGTTGGGAGTCCTGGAAATGGTTTTGTGACACCAAGATCATGGGGTAGGTCTGCAATATATAACATGGCACAAGCACCTTATTCTAGGGCCAACTCAGCACTTGTCCTCAAGGTTCAAGTTCAACCCTCAACAATCAGTTTGTCTTTCATAATTTCTTATCATATTTTTTGATGTAGTTTACAACTCCAGGGTGCTGTCACTGCAAGTGGTGCTTTTGGTGGACCATCATCATCTTCTCAAAGTGCATGGGACCAAAATAGAATTTCTGGATCTAGACAAGGGGTATTGATTTAGGGTCTTTATACTCTCCATTTGAGAGTTTTATCTTTTAGAGAATGTTATTGAATACATTTCTTTCTCTTGCAGGTTTTAAAGCGCAGGAGTTCAGTATTAGATAATGATATAGGATCGATTGGCCACCCTATTCGCCGGATTCGTCAAAAATCCAACCTTCTTTCTTCAAAACACTCGATCTTACCTGCTTCTGCTAATCCTATATCCATTCATGTAGCTGGCAGTAGTTCAAGCGGTGTAGATGTTCAAGCCGGGAATGGGGAAAACAACACTCCTGGCACAAGTTTAATCCCTGTTCCATCCAAGTCTTCCAAAGTGGCTTCAAAAATATTAGAGGAACTTGACAATTTGGTCTCCCCTGGGGAAAAATCACGAAGTAAGTTGTCACCATCCATGCTAGATGGGCAGTCTCTTAAAATCCGTGATAATGTAGATTCTACAAAATTTCTGGAGAACATGCATGGTAGTGACAAGTTGAGTGGTTCTCACACTGAACTGTCTGATGTTCAAGACTCTATGTCTTTCAACCGTGATAAAGCTAAAGGAAAAGGCTCAACAGCGTTGGTTGCTATCTCTGATAAGTCAGTTTCTGCAGTGAATGGTTCAGATGCTGGTAGTTTAAAGAAGGATAACAATGAGCCTAATGTTATAGCTGCTGATTCCACTATGATCAAGTCTTCCATAGACTTACCTCAACCTAAGAAATGGGCTTTTCGTATGAGTGCAAATGAAGTAAGTATTAATGGGTAGACAGATATAATTGATGTCTTATATCCTTTTCTGTTATAATTTTTGGGTGATACAGAGCAATACGTTAATGATCAAATTTCCTTCTGTTATTTTCCCCCTATTAATTGCTATTGTTTTGATTCAAAGATGCTGGAAGAAAAAGT
The DNA here is from genome assembly GCA_035048815.1 of Abelmoschus esculentus. Lineage (NCBI taxonomy): Eukaryota > Viridiplantae > Streptophyta > Magnoliopsida > Malvales > Malvaceae > Abelmoschus > Abelmoschus esculentus. The sequence continues at coordinate 25,754,689 of JAUCBN010000001.1, forward strand.
CTTTTGATGGCTACTTTCAGATTGACACAGGAAACTTATAAGCTTCAACGTTATTTTAGTCAATCTGTTTCCTTTTTTATGACCTTAAAAATTTATGGTCTATCACAGGATTATCTGGATCTGGATGATGACGGGTATCCTAACGGAGCTGCATCTGCTACACCTGATAAAGGGAGTATCAGTCCTGCTGCTGCTGCTATATCCGTAGAGAAACATTCTAGTCTTTCTGAAGTAAAGTCTGCATCCAAATCAAAACCTGATTTGAGTACGTCTGATGGATCAGCAGTTGTTGAAAACAACCCTGGTATTACTTTTCCTGTTCCAGAGGTGACCACTTCATCTGGGCCAGCAGCGATGTTGTCATCTCAATCAACTTCAACTGCTAAGAAAGATGCTGCCTTTGAGGAACCAAAGGCAACTTGTATCCTTACATTTGGGGAGAAAGTTGTTTCAGCTAAGCGGTCAGATGCTACCTTGGACTCTTCCAATGTTGGTGAAATTTCATCAGCTACTGGATCATCAGGTGCTAAGCTCACTGCAAGTTCTGACACAAAACTAGTAAACTCAAGCAGGTTGGTATTGTATACATTAGTCAATGATTTTTGCTTGGGTCATCTACTCTCTGCTTCTCTTCCCTTTCCTTTTCTCTATGCCTTACAATGCTGGTATTGTATATGGAATTACTAATAGTGGATTGAGTTGAGTGGAATAGACTGAGGGATTGTTGATTTCAAGGAAGTCAAAGGTTACAATGAATGGGAGTTCTTATAAAAGGAGGTGGGGGATTTAGGAGGGGAATCTAACCAATTCCGCCTCCCTTGTGACTTCACTTCTAAATTTTGTGAAATCCTCGCACTTTAAAAGTATAGTATAACATTTATTGATATTTAGTTGGATCCTTTATTTTACCTGCCAAAGTTTATTTGACTTGTAAATTGTAATCTTATGTCGGTGTAGTTCCTTACATTCAACCATTACTTTACTTTTTTTTACCTTCGAACTTTTGCGTCCACCACCTTTAGGTGAAGGTGAAAAAGATTGGGGGAAAATTCTTCATTAAATGGATAAAAGCTGCTACTGGGACTTTGGAAATAGAAAATCAGGACGATGATAAATGATATTTGATTGTTGTAATTCTTGTATCACTTGGGATAATTGACCTTTGATTGTTAGAATCCTTGAATCCTGGAGCTAACTTCCAGAGCAGTAGTTGTCATGGTTTGTGTGGTGAGGGTGAGATGTACAACAAAATGGTTGCATAGAATTTTGAAGTGGTAACTACATATTAGGTGCATGAATTATATCCAATTTCTCTATGCTAAAATTCAGTATTGAATTTCTGGTTTTCAAACTCCCAAAGTGTCAAATGAGAATTTAACTGTAATGTATGCATTGGATGTGTATTTAACCCATTTCAAAATTGCTGCCTAGACTTAAGATGGTAATAGTAATAAATGGGGTTCTGGCAAGAAATCAAAAGGTGTATACTTTATCAGTTTATAGATGAACTTGTTTATCTGCACAGGAGTGCTATTTAGCTTATTTTTGCTATCTCTTGTTACTTTCTTTTTGCTATTTAATGTTTAAAACCTTTGCTGTTTAATTTGCAGCTTTGCTACTACAGCTCCTGGTACAACCAATATTTTGTTTGATAAAATTGATAAGGAGAACACTCCAACTGGGATCTTCTGCACACCTGAAACAGAAATATCCACGGCTGTATCGACTTCAACATCAGCTGGAAGCATCTTCAAGTTTGATACCAAAAGTAGTTCTACTCTGAATAATGGGTCTCTTGCTTCAAGTCCTTTTTCTTACTCTTTGCCTACACAGTCTCTAATCTCCAGTAATGGTCAAAGTTCATCCAGTGACTCTATGAGTTACGTATCCATCACTAACACTGCCACTGCTGCTGCTGCCACTGCTTCCACAACTGCCAATGTCACTGCTAGCAGTACGAGCAGCAGTCCCTCAATTGGTGCCTCAGTCTCATCCTTAACACCTGTTTTCAAGTTTGCATCCCATGGGGACCCATCAACTTCAGTTTCAACGTTATCAGAAACTTCAGGAGAAGCAACTGAAGCGAAGACTCAGGATACAAGCTCTGGCAATGTTGGTCCTTTTGGTAGTAATTCTACTTTTACTACCTCTGCAAGTAGTATGTTTGGTGGTTCATCTGCAGTTACGGGCACTAGCAGTACTTCTGGTTGTACAACAGCTATAGTTACAGGGTCTGAAAATAGCGGGATCAATGCGACGTCTTCCAACATCACAAACTCCAGTAGTGGCTTTTTCAGCAGCACAAAAACAGGCAGTGGTATGTTTGGTGGTACTTCTGCAAATACAGACGCAGGCAGTAGTGTTTTTGGCGGTGCACCTTTGTCGGTAGCTAGTACTGGAAGTAGTTCCGCTACAACTTCAATCAGTAGCATAGGAAGCAACATCTTTGGGTTCAGTGCTCCTGCTACATCTGGATCTACTACACAGACTCAGGGTTTAAATCCTTTTAATGCCGTAAATGCCCCATCATTTGCTGCTGGGACTGCCTTTGGTACCTCGACTCAAAGCTCACCCATTCAGTTTTCTTCTCCTGCATCATCTCCATCAGTTGGGAATACAACTTTTGCATCTGGCAGTTTTGTGTTTGGCTCATCAGCATCTGTAGCTAAACCTTTTGGTTCAGGGACAAATTCTTCCTCTTCAGAAACAAATTCTTTGAGCTCTGGCAGTGGCATTGCTTCTGGCACATTTGGTTCCAGTTGGCAAGCCCCAAAGTCACCCACTTTTGGTTCATCCTCGGGATTTTCCTTTGGATCATCAGCTTCTGTTACTGCTTCTAGCAGTGCACCTACCCTCTTCGGGTCATCCACTGGTGCCTCAAGCTCCTTATTTTCTTTCACTTCAGCAGCAGCTGCTACGCCATCACAGCCTGTATTTGGTAACTCCAGTCCCGGCCTGGTATTTGGGTCAACTCCAGCTGCAGTTGCTACCCCATCGCAGTCTGTGTTTGGCAACACCAATCCTGGCTTCGTGTTTGGGTCAACTCCAGCTGCAGTTGCTACCCCACCACAGTCTGTGTTTGGTAGCACCAGTCCCGGCCTGGTGTTTGGATCAACTGCATCTCGGAATAATGATCAAATGGAGGATACAATGGCAGAGGACACTGTTCAGGCTTCACCAGCTGTTCCGACATTTGGTCAACCACCAATCTCACCACCCGCATCTGGGTCTCTTTTTGGTGCATCAAACCCAGCAGGAGCAACGTTTCAATTTGGAGCCCAGCTGACCCCACCTCATAACCCATCTCCCTTTCAGGCTTCTAGCAGTCAGGAATTTAGTGCTGGAGGGAGCTTCTCATTAGGCACCAATGGCGGTGACAAGTCTTCCCGACGATATGTGAAGGTCCGCAAGCAGCGGAAGAAGTAACAGGGCACCTGATTCTGAAAAAAGCCCCATTTGTCTATGTTGTAGCCATCTTGATGGATTGTTTGTCATCCTGAAACATTGAATGCTCTGATTCTGGGTAGAGCATATCCAGTTTTCCTGTTTTGTTAGATGTTGTTGCAGAAGCTGTGAGAAATGTGTATGGTGTTCCGAGTACGTATCGTATTTAGTATATTTGTACCGTATCTTAATTCCATCTGCTATAGATTTCAGTTTTCAGTTATTGTGTACCCTTTGTCTTTATTGTAACCATAGAAGAAGGGTACACTGCCTATGAACTTCATCTTTAGGGTTTCTTAATTTCTGAAATGGAACTATGCCAAGCCAAACAAATAAAAGAGGGCTTCTCCTATCTATTTATTTATCTTTATAAATGAACTCTCAAATCACATTTTTTTATTGCCCTACATTTTATATTATGTCGACGGTCCGTTTATCACCCAAACATCATGTATCTCACCGTTTAACATTCTTTATCCTTTAATCAATGGTTAATAACTCAATAATCTTTCTTTATTGTTGAATATATGTTGTCAAAGCAATTCATGTCATTCGTCGAGTTCTAATAGAGGCTGATAAAGATGATCGATGATAATTGAATTGAAGATATAATTTTTTTTAAAGATTTGGGGTTTGAGTTTAGATATTAGAGAAATTAAAAATTTTATTTTTTATAAAACTAATGATTACACCAAAAATATATTATATATCATATTTTTATTAAATAACAAAATTTTTAACATTTTTCATAAAAATAATTTAAATTATAAAATAAAATATTAAAAATAAAAATAACTTTAAAATAGTGTATATCAAACTAAAACAAATATAATTCGGACCTTTTTATATGGTTAAACCTATTTTAAAATAAAAACGGAACGCTAATACTGTGGGAGGGGGCCCTCTGAAGCAAATTACGACCGTTACACTCTCTCTTAATTCTCAGTAACCCCGTTTCTCTCTCTCAACCAGCTCTCCACGTGGCATTAATCTTACGGCTTACCTTTGCAGAAGCAACCTTGTCTGCATAGGATTCCAGTTTCTAGCCGTTGGAAATTCGTCCTCCTTCTTTCCCCACTCTCTCAGCATCAAACAAAATCTGAAGCTTAGTCTTTTCTCGGATTCATTCCAACACCAAAACTATCGATTTTATTTGTATTTGGTTTCCTTTTTAGCACAGAATCAGATCAAATTTAGCACCTGGAACTTTTCTGGAGTGGAAAAGAAACAGAAAGGAAGAAAGAATGAAGAGTGTGAAAGGAAAGCTCTTGAAGAAGCTGAAATCAATCAAACCAGTTGATTACTTAAATCCTGATCGGGTTCTTCGAGTGTTTGCGATAGATGGGTTTACAGATTCTTGGCCGAAAGCACAGATTCTCCATGAACAACCCAAGTTGTTCACCAAAGAATCAGTATCAAAGGAAGAAAACAGTGAAGGGAATCAGCCTGAAGTCATTGATGTACCAGAGCTAATGAAAGATCCGGAAACTGACGACGATGAGGAGGAAGCAGTAGCAGCAGCAGCAGTGAGTTTGAGTGACGAGGTTGACGACAAAGAGAACATTACGCCAAATTTTGAGAGAGGGAATGCGAATGTGAATTGTAGGCAGAGTTGTGCCCCATTAATGAAGATCGATGTGTCGTGTTTTCGGAAGCCGGATTTGAATTCTTGTACCCTCTTCGACCCTAACCTACTAGCTGCCTTTGAACAAGCTGTGAAGGATCATTTGAAGATGAATGAAGACGAGAGGACAACAAGAATCGAGCAAGAAAACACCAGGAAAGGAGCAGAGAAAAAGGCAAGAATCGACGAAGATGTAAATACCGATCCTTTATTAAGATTCGAAGAAAAGTTTCCTGCCGGAGGCGACGGATCCGTCATCCTTTACACGACAACTCTCAAAGGAATACGAAAGACCTTCGAGGACTGCAACAGGTTGCGGTTCCTGTTGGAGAGTTTCCGAGTGGTTTTCTACGAGAGAGACATATCAATGCACACTGATTACAGGGAGGAATTATGGAGGATTTTGGGTGGAAAGGTGCTGCCTCCCAGGCTCTTCATAAAAGGTAGATACATCGGCGGAGCCGACGAAGTTCTTACGCTGCACGAGCAAGGGAAGTTTAAGTTGCTCTTTAATGGAATCCCAGCCGATACATGTAATGGTCCTTGTGAAGGGTGTGGTGGTGTTCGGTTTGTGGTTTGTTTCGTCTGCCATGGCAGCCATAAGATCGTTTCCGACGATGGGTTATCCGGTAAATGCTTTCAGTGCAATGAGAATGGTCTGATTATTTGCCCTCTTTGCTGCTGAATTTTTGTTGTAACTCTGTTCTTGTCTCGAGTTCGACTCGTCTCGTTTACACCCCTACTCCTATCGATCCGAATTAGATCCAAACTTATATATTACAGCATAAACGATAAACTCGATTCATAATTTTATATATTTGGATCAAAGCATAAACTTTTTCAAACACAAACCTTCTATTCCATATTTTATTTATTAACATGTTTTTAACGAAAGTCAACAAAATTATTTGTAATGAAAATTTAAAAAAGTCAATTACCATGTTATAAATGCATTAAAAGTTCAGGACTATAAATATAATTTACCTAAATTATATTCATAAATTATAAAATTCAATCTAAACCTATATTATATCTTAATACCTAGAAGGCCCAAAAGCCATAAGCCCATGACTTAAAATTAACCTAATCCTTCACATTTGCTTTCACTTTTCAGCAGCCTCCCCTTTTTCTTACTCAGATTTGCTTCCCGCCTTCTCTCTTCTCTGTTCAAAGGTAATTAATTTGAATTTCTCAATTTTCATCTGTTCTTCGGTGTTTATTTTTTGTTTGATCTGTTGTTTGGTTGGTGAGAAAGTGGAAGAAAAGTGGTGAAAAATATACGAGTCGAAACTCGTAAGTACGCCTTTGTCGTCCATTTTCTCGGTAGACAAACGGTAATGGGATTTTAAAGATCTTTAATCTTATGTAATTCTACTACTGCAAGCTTTTTTTTCTCTTCTATTGCTTGATTAGATAGATTATTTCTATTTTCTATTGCTTGATTTCCTTGCTGATGAAGATTAGGTTGTCTTTTTTTAGCTTACCTCAAACGTTAGATCGCTTGAACTCCTCTACACTATTACTAATCAATAACAGGTGATTGTTCTGCTCAAATTTCTATAACATGGTCTCTCGTTTCAATACTTGTGAGCTTATCTATGGATTTCAAGGTTTGGTCATATTCATGTATCCTTCTCTAGATATGCATTGGGTACAAGCACTTCAAGAAGAATTAAGGAGTCAATGGAGAGAACTATTTTCTTATTTAGTTCAGAGGGTTTTCAAGTTTATCTATGATCAAAAAGGGGAAAAAAGTTTAAGTATGAACCCTAATTATTTTATGTTTTTATATATTGAAGGACTAAATGAAATGAAGCCTAGATGGAAAGGAAAAGGCTTTGAAGCTAAAGCTAGTGTTGATCCCATGTCTAAAGTTGTCTCACAACTCCATTCCTGTTTGATCGAAACCGAGACGTGTGGTTTGCTCTCGAGTTGCAGTGTACTCGTTGCAGTGGATGCTGAATTAGCTGATCTTCTCAACCGTGCATGTTTCGGTCGATCGAGAATTACAGCACAAAAGAACGAACAATGGTTTCAATTGGATATGGAGGAAGCCTTTTATTTATGCTTTTCACGGAAATGCTTCAAAGTCATTGGTGAAGATGGATCCTTAAAAAGTAATGAAGAGCTGTGGGAGTCCTTCAAATCAAAAAAGCCTATGTTTCCTATTTCTTACAAGGCTTATTCTCATCTTCGGCATAAAAATTGGGTTGTAAGATTAGGATTGCAGTATGGTGTGGACTTTGTTGCCTACCGCCACCACCCGGCTCTTGTCCATTCCGAGTATGCAGTACTGGCACTACCAGAAGGAGATAATGATCTAAATAATCGATTGAGAGTGTGGTCAGATGTTCATTGTTCGGTTCGCCTTTGCGGAAGTGTTGCAAAAACATTATTGATTGTTATTGTGAATAGCAATGGCCTAGGTGCGGACTCTCCTTCATGTTTAGAGCACTACATTGTTGAAGAACGGACAATAACAAGATGGAACCCAGAACAAAGCCGAGAAGGTCAGGGAGGTTTTCAGAATCAAACAAAGGAAGGTATGGTTTAGAATATTGTTTTCTGCCTTACTCCATAGTTTACTTGCTCTAATAAAAGCTCTAACTTGAATTATTTCTACATTTTGGTCAATTTTTTCCTTCCAGTTTTCTATTCTATCAAGTAATTAGAGAAATTATATTAAGGGTATGTACCATCACGTGTCCATAAGATCGACCACTAAAAACCATCCATCTCATCAATTTTTTCATATCATATTTTTATCTAAGTGAATCTTCACCGAAAAAACTGTTTTTAATATGAATTAACAGTAAATATGAGTGAAGATTCACTTAGAAAAAAATATAACATGATTGATATTTAGCGGTTGATCTCATAGATGACGTGATAAAACTTACTCGTAATATAATTTCTCCGAGTAATTAATAGAAAAAGGAATATATGCAAATAATTTTAACACTCAATTATAATTTTAAAAAAAAGTTTACATGTAAAGCTTTTGATTAGTGGCCTTATTATCATGTGTAATCCTTTGAGATCTCTTTCCATTTTGTTCAATTACTTTCTTTATTCACTTTATCATAAAGTTCCATTATCTATTTTAAAGTGTAAATGATGATTCCCCCACTGAGTCACTTAAGCCATGTTGTCATGATTTATTATAGCATTTCATTTATATCAACTTTATAATGTCTTTATGATTATTATTTTAAATTCTTTGCAAGAATTGTGGTATTTAAAATTACACCAAGTTATACATCAGACTCGTAAAAAATTATTAGATGAGTCTGATTCACACATCATTTATGCCCTTATTCAATAATAATTTTTTATTTTATTTTTTAGATGAGTTTTTATCTTTTTCTTACATGTTATTAAATAAAATTATAGATAACGTGATGAGTAATAATTTTTCCGGACTTTACATGTGTAATTATATAACACAATAAATGTCATAAATAAATTGATTTATAAACAAATAAAAAATAGTTTATTATTAATATATTTGTATCTCCGAAGAATCCATTTAGCTGCAATAATGCATACAATTATGCCCCACTAAAGGATTCTAGACGATATGAATGTGCGTTGTTTTGTATACATAAATCTCATCTTCATTACTTATTTAATTATTAAAAGTATATATTGAGGCATAAGACAATCTTAGTTAGAATTCCTTTTAAATAATGATGTAAAACAATATTAAGAATATTTTTATTTTTATTTAATATAAAATTTTAAAAAAATTATATGAGTTTTAGTTTTAGGGCGAAAGGTTTAAAGTTTTAGGTATAAATATTTAAAAATTATGGTATAGAGGTTAGGCTTTAATTTTTAAAGTAATACGGTGAGAATTCAGCTAAATTATAAATAAATTAATATAAATAAATTAAACCAAAAACAAAAAGAGTTTCCTTCTTTTGTTTTAATCTTAGATTTTAATTTTATTTTGAATTCTAAATTTTACCTTAAATTAAACCTTAAAACTATAATATTAATATTTTTTTTTTAAATTTATTGTCATTGTATAAAATAATTAGAGCAACTAATATCTTTTGTTTGATAAAAAAATAATAAGCTAAGATGCTGACGTGTCATGATAAAGATGCCTTTGCCTTGTAAAAGAACCAAAGCAACATGGGTGTCATTCTCAAACCAACAATCATGTTGCTACCTTACCCACAATCCACATAATTTGAATTAATTTATTAATAAATTAAATACAAGAACTATATTAAAAATAAAATTATCATTTATGTATAAAACACCTTTTAATTTATTTTGGATGCCACGTGTAAATTAAATAATAAATCTAAAATAACAATATAACTACACGTACAATAAATAGAAATAGAAATAGAAATATAGAAATATAAAATTTTATCTATAAAATTACTAAATAAACTAATAAAACGATAAATATTGACCGTTTAAAAGTTTCTTATATAATTTTGAAATTTTGTTTTTTTTACCGGAGGTTAAAAATTAATGGTAAAATAATGAACGGTAAAAACGTTTTAATAGCAAAAGTCAAAGTCAAAAAAGACCAACAGGGTAAAAGCCGAGTACCGACAAGAATGTTTGACCCACCGGCTTCCGCAGGCCGTACAGTAAGAGTTTTTTTTTTCCCGAAGTTCTTGGTTCGGATAATTCCGAACCTTATCCTCCTCAACCTAACCTAACAGCTTCGGTTCATCCGGCCTGTATAAAAGAGCCCCAGTTTATCCCTTTTCTTCCAAGGCTTTCACAAAATTGAACAGATAATTCCAAGTGTTTTCCATTACGCTGCTCGAAGGTACTTTAATTGATTTGAATCTCTCAAATTTTCATTTGTTCTTTCGGTTTCTGTTTTTTGTTTGATTTGTTGTTTGGTTGGTTGGTAAGAATCTGAAAGAAAAGCGATGGAAAATGAATTGATTTTATTAATTGATATCAGGTTAAGATATGAATGGAAGTTAGATTATATATATGAGTCGTAAATCTATTTTCTCGGTAGGAAAACGGTAATGTGATTTTAAACATGTTTAAGCGTACATCCGTTGCTTGATTAGATAAATTAATCGAGAGTGATTATTTGAATTTGAATTTTAAGTTGAAGTTATGATTGTTTTAATTCTATTTTCTGATCATGAATGGATTGATGGAGTATTTCTCCTTTTGAATCCTCCAGTTTATTTTTTGGTGATTTCATAAGTGACCAGATCGTTGATCTCTTTTCAAAGTTTTGAAATCTGGAAATCTTTACCATCTGCTGATCTGTGTCCTCCGTTATAAGAATCCATAAACACAGTTGGAAAATGTTTGGTTGCTATTGCTGCTTGTGATTTGGTTTTTGATATTTCTTCTGGATCCTCTGCACTTTTTCCATTGCTAGGGTTTGTTAATTCGTTGGTTCCAAGTTCCTGCTGCTTATGAATAGATGAAATCTTTTGGAATTACTCAGATCAGTTGCCTAGTTAGACAGGAGATGTTGCTCCATAGTATATGGCTGAGTCAAGTTGATGATTTGTTTTAATCGTAGGAATTTCGGACTTCTCGTGATTTCGCCCCCATGTTAATCATCTATCATTTGTTGATTATGTTTGAATTGTTGTGTATTACAGAATTAAAGGGCAAGTAAGCACAATCGGCAGAATGGCTCTGGTTGCGGGAGGAATGTCGTCATTGAACCCCAATGCTCCTCTCTTTGTTCCTGCTGTTTATCGCCAAGTGGAAGATTTCTCACCAGAATGGTGGCAACTGGTTACAACAACGACATGGTACCAGGACTATTGGATCAGCCAGCAACAGGATGAGGATGGCTTCTATGACAATGCCGAGGATGATGTCTTAGATGACACTTACATTGCTGATTGGCTCTCGGATACTTTCGACCTTGTTGCTGAAGAAGATCTCCTTGGCATGGATCTCCAGTTCGAAGAGTTCATCCAATCACATGAAACGGAAACCGTATCACCTCCTTTACCGCCTAATGCTGGTAGGAATAAGCTTTTTCAATCATCTTCTAAATAAAGAAAAATGTCAGTAGGTCAGTGAACTTAAACGTTTATCGTTTAATTGTTTGAAACAGGCATCGAGAAGAATGCTGAAATCCTGATGAAGGATTTGAGTTTGTTGCAAGCAAGTCGTAGGCATTCCGTGAAACCGGCAAAGTACGTGGAGAAGCCGGCTAAGAATATGAACCCTAAAAGCAGCCCTCGTTGCATCCATCAGCCTCGCTGAATGTCTGGCATCCAGGTTTATCTGTGAAGCATCTCAATAGAGGTCAGTGTAATCGTGTCAACCAACATCTGTAGCAAAGGTTGTCAAATAACTCCGGTGACCGGTGACCGGTGTCTGTTGTTGATCATTCTCATGTCTTTGGTTCTTTCTAGATAACAAAAAATTAAAGATCAAAAATGAGAAAAATGTAAAAAAGAATGTAAAATTTTATTTCGGTTTAGTAGTTGTCGATACATAAAAATTTGTTGAAATTTCAGGGGAAATTCATAGCATTTATCTCACACGACAAACTAACACTATTAATGATTTGCTGATTAATTAAGATTGATTAGAAGGATTAACGAAGAATTTGGATCCGCAAGCGGATGAGATATGGTACAATGTACATCGATTATGTAAAGTTTTTAAAGGAAGTAAATTAAAGATTAATGGGCAACTAAGGGTGGTCCGGAGTGGCAAGTCGAAATGCTGGGAATGACGAATGGGACGAGTTGCCAAAATGGTGGCGCCACCCGTCATCTTCTGGGTCGTTGCTACGCCCCTAATGGGAAAAAAATACATGTAGAAGGACCGTAACAGGAACAACATTAAAAAACACTTGACAAGAGCTGAAAACCAAAATAAATAAAGGGATAATGTAAATCATTATTTAACGGACCTTGAATTACTATCAGGTAACTCTTTAAATTAGACTCCCTCTCTAATCCATTAACCAAATTAGACTCCCGACTAGTATACTCTACATGAACCTCCCAAGAATGTTGAATCATCTCTCGGATCACAACAACAAGACCATTAACCCTCTGAATCATTCCCCTATGAGTCATACAACTAATAGCCTCACGACTATCTGATTCAAACTTTATACGACAATAACCATAACGCTACCCATGTCTAAGGCCATAAAAGTTGCCCATAACTCGTATTCAAAAAAGAAAAGAAAATAGAAATCGCCCAATACAATGATTAAATCCAAAAATACAGTCTTCTACATCTGAGCAGAAGACTCTTGTAACCTCTTATTTTTTGTTTATTATTTTTTTAAATCTTTTAATATTAAAATTTATAAAATTAAATCTAAATTCCTTTAATTTTTATGATTTAATTAATTTTTTAAAATTTTATTGATTTTAAAATTATTCGATTTATCTCCTTTATAGTTCATCTTCCTCTTACCCTCTTTCCGTCATATTCTTCTACCTTCCTTAATTCGCCTTCCCTATACAACTACGTTCCATTGTCACTGGTAGCGCCGTAGCGGATTTTGGTGAGGGAGGTGTCGGGTTAAATTATAATTTTTAAAAAAATAAAGGTTAAATTGATTTGTTTTTAATTTAAAAGGGTTAATTTGTTGTTTTCTAAAAAATAAAATCTAATTAAAATTTTAAGAGAGAAATTAGGAAATTAGGAAGGGCATGGCCCCACAGACCTCAACTGTGTTCTGCTTCTGACGCCTGACACCATCTTATTGACCAACAACGATTTTTCAGCATAGAAAACCATAATTTTCAATAATTATGGAATTTTAAATAACAATAATATATTTATTTTTATATTTTATAAAGTTAATCAATAAATATAATCACTAATTTTGTTCAAATTATTTTATTTTATATATTTATTTATTATAATTATTATTACTGTTATATACTCTTTTTATTCCATTTAAATGTTTCTTTTATATTTTAAAATTGTTTTACTTAAAATATTTTATTGAAAAAATCAATATCTTTTACAAAGTATATTTTTCCCCTTTGTTTAATTTTTTAACAAAACAAAATTTAACTTTTTAAGAATAAATTTTTTTTTCAATTATTTCACATCATATCTCTTACATAATTTTTTTTCTTCTTAAAACTATGTGAAAAATCAACAATGAACATCATAATTATGACGAAGGGAGTATATTATATTATTTTTTAAGATAAGTGACACTTTTATTATACAAGAACTTCAAATTTACATCGGCGCTGTATAATCAACTACTTAATAAAAAAGCTATTACATATTCCATTCAGAAATTAAGCTAGTAACCAAAACAGGGGATATAAACCTGCTCCCAAGCTGCCCTCGAACATCCTACTTGATTTGTGAATAAATATTTATAGAAAGTTAAATCCTTCTAGTATGCATGCGACTATTACGCTCTTGCTAAATATAATAATTTAACCAAATTCCTAGCAATACGAATTGTATTAGCCAACAAAGAATTACCTTTACCAAAGGTCTGCACCATGATGGTCACTCAATCGAACATCCTGCTTGATTTGTGAGTAAATATCGATAGGAAGCTGAATCTTTCTAGTATGCACGTGACTATTACGTTCTTACTAAATAAAATAATTCAACCAATTACAAACAATACGAATTATATTAGTCAACAGAGATTTATCTTTACCAAAGTTCTACACCCATGACAACCACTTAATCTAACTAGTGGCGTAAACGAGCCGAGTCGAGCTCGAGTAGTGCTAAGCTCGGCTCGACTCGTTAAGATTTCGAGTCGAGTTCGGGTTTGAGTAATTTTAAACGAGCTTGAAATATCTGAGCTTGGCTCGGCTCGTTAAGAACTCGAGTCGAGTTCGAGCTTTTTTCGAGCCTAATCGAGCCATGTATTGACCGATCTTTGAACGTGTTAGACTCAAGTAACTTTCATCGTTCATGTCTCATTTAAAGCCTAATGGAGAAAAAACTTTGATAATAAACTCAAACTTGTTAATTTTAGGTTTTAATATCTTAATTTAGGGTTTAAGACTAATGTTTAAGATTTAGATTTTAGGGTTTTAAGTTTAGAAATTTAGATTTCAAATTATAAAAAAATAAAAAATAGTATATTTATGTTTTTGAGTAGTTCGTGAGCTTTTCGAGTCGAGTATCATGTAGCTCGGCTCGTTTCGTTAAGAACTCGAGCTGTGTTCGAGCTCGAGTCGAGTTTTGACTGAGTTTTGACCGAATCGAGCTCGAATAGCTCGTGATCTGTCTCGTCTCGTTTACAACACTAAATCTAACTGTCAAAATACACGATAATATAGAGTATATTATATCCAATATTAAACAAAAATAACTAAATAAAAGCCTTTTTTTAATTAAATATACCAGCCTATTACTTTAAAGAGTCCATTAACATAAATTCAAAACCCAATATATCTGTATACATATCAGGCCCGTTTTATTTAAGGATAAAATTGGCTCAATATGTTTTTAAGGATTTAATTAAAAATATATTTTTTGAATAATATTTAAAAAATACTATCCTTTTAGTATCTATAGGTCAACTCATATTTGGTTAAACATAAGTTTCGTAGGTAAGAAACGAAAAAATAATTTATTAAGTCTTTATTACACAAAAATTATTTTTAAAGAAACATAAATTTAATTTACGTAATCGAAAGAAAGAGTATTTTTAAAAAAATATATTATTTAAAATATATTTTTAATTAAGTTTCTAAAAAAAGGACTTAATTTTATCGATTATTGGTATATAAACTTGAAAATTCTAACACGATTAAAAAAATTAAGGCTTAAGGGTTTAATAAGTCCTTAAACTTTTATAAAAAAGTCAATTAAGCCTTTAAACTTTTTTTGCACCTAATAAAATCCTCAAACTCACTAAAAAAATTAATTTAGTCCTTAAATTATCGTAAAAAATCAATTAAGCCCTTAAACTTTTATTGCATTCAATTAAACTCTCAAACTCAAGAAAAAAAAATCAATTTGGCCTTTTGATCAACTATGACCGTTAACTTTAACTTTTTTTTTAATTTTTTTGACACTTGTCGCGTCAAGATAATGCCACTTATCTTTTTAAGAAATTTTAAATTTTAAAAATATATAAAAAATCTAAAAACTTTATAAAAAATCATGAAAAATTTTAAATTATTTTAAAATATAAAAATATTTTTTTATAATCGTAAAGTAATATTTAATATTTTTATTTTTTATTTTAATCCTTTTAAAAAATATTATTTATCATTTTAAATTAAATTTCGAAATTAATTATTTTATGATTTTTATATAATTTAAAAAATAAATTTTAAAAAATTCCTAAAAGCAAAAAAATTGTGTTATTTTGTTGCAACACGTGTTAAAAAATTAAAAAAAAAGTTAAAGTTAACGGTTAAAGTTGGTAAAAGGGTCAAATTGATTTTTTTCTTGAGTTTGAGGGTTCAATTGGGTGTTAAAAAAGTTGAAGGTCTGAATTGATTTTTTTTTAAGTTTGAGGGTTTATTTGAGTGTAAAAAAAGATTAAGGACTTAATTGATTTTTTTGCAAAAGTTTAAAGGCTTATTAGACCCTTAAACCAAAAATTAATAAAAAAACTTTTAAATATTTTTAAATATTTCTATTTTTGAATTAAAAGAAAAAGAGAGAAATTATAATCTTTGGGTTGAGTGACGAAGATGATGAACGAGGGTTTATAATCTTTTTTCAGTGTTTTCCTTTTAAATTATGACATAAATAATTTTTTTTTTAAAATTTAAAAATTTTATTTAAATATTTTTGTTAGAAAAAAATTCTTTAAATATATTAAGTTATTTTCTTTTTAAAATATTATATTTTGAATAAAAATATTAAGTCAGATTCATTAAAATTCGATTTTAATAGTGTATTACTATTTTTAGATAAAAATTAAAGTCGAAAACAGAAAATTTTGATTTTTATTAATAATTTTAAAAAATGATAAAATCGATGACAAGAGACTACAATATTAAATAATATTTTTATTTTTTAAATCTGATTATTATTTATAATCGAATTTTAATATAATATTTTAAAAATTAAAATAACTTATACTATATTTAAAATAAATAAATGTCATATTTAAGTGAATTTATCAAAAAATTCTTTTTTATAGATACGTCAATCTGTGTATTTTTAAGAAGAAGGGCTAATTGCACCTAAAGTCCTTGAAAATTTAAAAATCTTTCGAATTTATCGCTTTTATTGATTTAATTTATAAATAACCATCAGTATAATCACGTTTTTAACCCCTTTTATTTTATTATTTTTACCTTTATTTGTTATATATACATATATGATTGTTTTCTTAATATATTAATGTGATTACATATAGTATTTATTTATCTTTAATAAAATACACACACTTTATACACAAATATTTAAATTTAAAACTTTTAAAAATAAATATAACATTTAATAAATGTCAATTTCATAATAAACCTAACATTATAATTAAATAAAACAGCTACGTGATTTAAGGGTGTTTAAAAATATTTGGTTCGATCAATTCGATCTGATTATTCATTGATTCGATTCAAAAATTAAGATATTCGATTTAATTTTTATTTTTGGATTGGATATCCGATCTAATTTTAAGTTTTCTGGATCACATACTGTTCACAATATTTTAAGTTTTGGATTATCCAAATATCTAAAACTTTAAAATTTTATTAATATTAATCTTGTTATATTCAATAATTTAGTGCTTGTTATATTCAAAAAATTTAAAAATTAAAACTTTTATAAATGTGAATCTTGGTGTATTTAATAATTTGTTGTTTATTATATTCGAAATTTCAAAATTTTCATAAATACATCCTTCAAATACAAAAAATTAGTTTAATCAAATTATATTTTAGGATAATCGGATATTCGACTATCCGATATCTGAATATGCGGATATTCACTTTTTTCAAATTGGATACAGATCACTATATCACCGATCTAAAAATCCGAATATCCGAAAAAACTAGATCGGATCAGATTCGATATCCAACAATAAACACCCCTACCATCCATTCAGCATTAACCTAATATTCATCTAAAATATGCAATGATTTATTTCTTATTCAAAAATTTTAATTATATATTTATAATAAATCTTAATTTATTTTTTAAAAAAACTATTTTTAATAAATCTAGAAAAACTTAAAAAATATAAAAAATAAAAAAATAATTTAATCAATTAATAAAATATATTTATTCAAAAATTTAATATTTATATATATGCATACGTGATAATGACGTTTGAATATAGTAGAGACTTGTAAAATCGGTGCAAGTTAATTGCCTTGACTTTATGCAAGGTAGGTTGGGAAACCTATGGAGTTGGATTTTGTTGAATTAATAGATTATGTATACACATAATTATTTTGATTTTATTTAATTTTTAAAAATTTTATTAAAAAATTAAAATTTTTATAGGCGTAAAAAAATATTTTTTAGTCGTTCTCCCTCCAAAATTTTTTCATCCTTAATCATTCTTCACTTTGATTAATGATAAATAATTAATTTTAATGTTAATTGTCGATCATCAAATTTTTTAATTTTTATTATTTTAATAAAAATATCTGTTTTTATATAACATGTTATTCTTCTATCTTCGTTACATGTTTTTTTGTTTGTTTTTGTGACATGTTTCAGTATACCTTATCGATCGGTTATTAATCGCATAGAGATTCATTTAATCAACGCTAATTTCTGATTTATGTTTTATCGATTGTCACATATAAAGATACATCCCTACTTGGTTAATGATTGTTTGCCGACGAAACCAGTCCTGGCTAGCGATACTTTTTGCATGACAGTTTAGATCGTGTACAACTTCTTTTTTTTATGTGTCTCATTTGGACAGGAATAAGAAAATTCAATAAATCTTCTGAATTTTGTTGGTATGTTTATCTCCACTTTTTTTTTGATTTTGTGTTGTAATGATTTTTGCGTTGTTTAATTCAATTATTTTACTTCTTGAATGTGTTGTAATTATGATTTTTTCATGAATTCAATAAAAATTTAAAGGCATTTATAATTTTTTTATTAAATATAGAGATATTGTATTCTCACGTTGAAATTCAATTTTATACAAAATAAAATAATATGAATATTAATAACTAGTTAGCCAATTAATGTCCGATTAAATTTTAATTATTACCGTTACATCTAATTATGAAAAAAAATATTTTATAATCCCGACTCATTACGTTATTTCTAATCTTATTTAATGAGATTCATTTATTTAATGATATATAATAAAAAAATAAAAAATTATTTTAAAAAATAAAATAAAATATTAATATTAAATATGATTATAAATAACGTAATAAATCAAACTCAACTAATATTTTTTTATATTTATGAATTTTGATAGTTTGGTACAGGGGTGTGCATTCGGTTAATTCGGTTGGTGATCGACCCGAATTAACCAAAACAAAATTAACCGAAATTATTATTACCTTTAATCAAATTAACTGAACTAAAATTATTTCGGTTAATTAATCGAATTAATAAAATTTTATTATAAATTTTGATTTAATTACATAATAGGTCACTAGCTAAAATAGTTTTTTAGTCACTAAACTTTTATTTTATACTATTTTAGTGTAAAATTTAGTGAATATTTTATCATAACAAAAAATTTAATAAATATTTTATAATTTTTTAAAAGTTAAATAACTAAAAATAAATATATACTAATAATTTCGATTAATTCGATTAGTTCAATTAATTAAACAATTTCAAACTGAATTAACCTATAATCAAATTAAAAAAAAACTATTAATCAAATTTATCAAAAATTAATAAATCGGTTAAATAAAATAATTTTTATTCTTTCGGTTAATTCGATTAAAACTGAATAATATATATGGATATCTGAATTTGTTGAAAGGTTATATAACTGCCACGTCTCTCTTACTTGCTATGCTTTCTTTCTACATATCCTCCACTCTTTCTTCACCCAACTCAACTTCAATGCACGTGCCATATATGGGTATGGCCCACTCGACCCATTTTTAATTAATATTTTTAATTTTAAAATATAATTTTAGAAGCGAAGGAAGGTCACGCAAACTAGTTCCTCTGCCTTATATTACGCCTATCTGGATAACAAGTACGACTCTCGTGTTTAATTGTCACCGTTGAGTTTAAAGTATCAAATAAATTGTCGATGATTAATCGAAAAAAGATAAGGATAACATTAAATTATTATATTTTTATGTTTTTGTTATCACGAATTTTCGGTAATAAATAATAAAAAAAACTAAAAATAGAATAAAAGTATAATAAAATAATAAAATGATAAATAACAGAAAAATTAAAAAAAAAACAGAAAAAATATGGAGGATGTGGGTTGTTACTGGATTTGTTGGTGGTTAGGATTGTGTTGGTTGAGGGATTTTAAGTTTTTGATTGAAGCTAGGATTGTTGGTTCAAAGCCTTTAAAAGAGAGTCTTTGGATCGGCTTTAGAGAAGAGAAAAGGGAGCAGGGGGAGGTTACCGAAACATTTCTGAAAATAAAAGGGGATGGTTCTCATGCTTTTGGGGCATACATGCAGAGCACAGCCTTTGGGTGACATGAATTGGGGCAATCTGGAGGAGAATGGTTTGAGCATGAGGGAATTCGACAGCATCCAGATACATGGAAGCTATTCGGTGGAGAAAGTTCTCGGCACTAAAGGAATTAAATCAGATTCAAAGACATGGAGAGCAATTGCAGATGGTTTTGGTTATGAGGAGGGAGAGAATGGAAAACAGATTTTGGCCATTTCTCTCTAACCTCAGAGGACTCGATTATGGAGTTTAAGGGGGTTTCACATTTCGTAATAAGAAGAATAGTCTCGGATTTCATCACCTTTATCTGGAGAATTTCGTAATAAGAAGAACAGCTCCAAATCTCTCGGAGATGAGGAATTTCGTAATAAGAAGAACAACCTCAAGCTCCATCACTTGATGAGTTTGGAGAATTTCGTAATAAGAAAAACAACTCCAAATTCCACGAGATACGAGAAATTTCATAATAAGAACAACCTCTGATTTCACCACTCTTATCTGGAGAATTTCGTAATGAGAAAAACAGCTCTAGATCCCGGAGATGAGGAATTTCGTAATAAGAAGAACAACCTCAAGCTCCACCACTTGATGAGTTTGGAAAATTTCGTAATAAGAAAAACAACTCTAAATTCCACGAGATACGAGGAATTTTATAATAAGAAGAACAACCTCGGATTTCACCACTCTTATCTGGAGAATTTTGTAATGACAAGAACAGCTCCAGATCCCGGAGATGAGGAATTTCGTAATAAGAAGAACAACCTCAAGCTCCATCACTCGATGAGTCTAAAGAATTTCGTCTAAAGAATTTCGTAATAAGAAGAACAACTTCAGACCCTAGAGAATTTCGTAATAAGAAGAACAACTCTAGGTATTCCAGAGACAAAGAGTTTCAGAAAGAAGAACAACCTCGAGTTGCGTCACAAGGTTTCGCTTGAAGAATTTCGTAATAAGAAGAACAACTTCAAGCTTCAGGGCTTAAACAAAATTCGTGCTTTTCAGTCTTTGCCCATCTCCTGCTCCGCATCATTGAGCAAAGAGGGGCAGCTGTTATCATAAATTTTCGGTAATAAATAATAAAAAAACTAAAAATAGAATAAAAGTATAATAAAATAATAAAATGATAAATAACAGAAAAAAAAAACAGAAAAAATATGGAGGATGTGGGTTGTTACCGGATTTGTTGGTGGTTAGGATTGTGTTGGTTGAGGGATTTTAGGTTTTTGATTGAAGCTAAGATTGTTGGTTCAAAGCCTTTAAAAAAGAGTCTTTGGATCGGCTTTAGAGAAGAAAAAAGGGAGCAGGGAGAGGCTACCGAAACATTTCTGAAAACAAAAGGGGATAGTTCTCATGCTTTTGGGGCATACACGCAGAGCACAGCCTTTGGGTGGCATGAATTGGGGCAATCTAGAGGAGAACGGTTTGAGCATGAGGGAATTCGACAGCATCCAGAAGCATGAAAGCTATTCGGTGGAGAAAGTTCTCGGTACTAAAGGAATTAAATCAGATTCAAAGACATGAAGAGCAGTTGGAGATGTTTTTTGTTATGAGGAGGGAGAGAATGGAAAACAGATTTTGGCCATTTCTCTCTAACCTCAGAGGACTCGGTTATGGAGTTTAAGGGGGTTCCACATTTCTAATCGGATTTCATTTTTCACTACTGAACCGAAGGGCCATTCGACAGCAAAAGGATGAGTTTAAGAAGAATAGCTCCAAATTCTACGAGATACGAGGAATTTCGTAATAAGAAGAATAGTCTCGGATTTTACCACCTTTATCTAGAGAATTTCGTAATAAGAAGAACAGCTCCAAATCTCTCGGAGATGAGGAATTTCGTAATAAGAAGAACAACCTCAAGCTCCACCACTTGATGAGTTTGGAGAATTTCGTAATAAGAAAAACAACTCCAAATTCCACGAGATACGAGGAATTTCATAATAAGAAGAACAACCTTGGATTTCACCACTCTTATCTGGAGAATTTCGTAATGAGAAGAACAACTCCAGATCCCGGAGATGAGGAATTTCGTAATAAGAAGAACAACCTCAAGCTCCATCACTTGATGAGTCTAAAGAATTTCGTAATAAGAAGAACAACCTCAAGCTCCACTTGATGAGTCTAAAGAATTTCGTCTGAAGAATTTTGTAATAAGAAGAACAACTTCAGACCCTAGAGAATTTCGTAATAAGAAGAACAGCTCCAGGTATTCCAGAGACAAAGAGTTTCAGAATGAAGAACAACCTCGAGTTGCGTCACAAGGTTTCGCTTGATGAATTTCGTAATAAGAAGAACAGCTTCAAGCTTCAGGGCTTAAACAAAATTCGTGCTTTTCAGTCTTTGCCCATCTTCTGCTCCGCAGCATTGAGCAAAGAGGGGCAGTTGTTATCACGAATTTTCGGTAATAAATAATAAAAAAACTAAAAACAGAATAAAAGTATAATAAAATAATAAAATGATAAATAACAAAAAAATAAAAAAAAACAGAAAAAATATGAAGGATGTGGGTTGTTACCGGATTTGTTGGTGGTTAGGATTGTGTTGGTTAAGGGATTTTAGGTTTTTGATTGAAGCTAGGATTGTTGGTTCAAAGCCTTTAAAAGAGAGTCTTTGGATCGGCTTTAGAGAAGAGAAAAGGGAGCAGGAGGAGGCTACCGAAACATTTCTAAAAACAAAAGGGGATAGTTCTCATGCTTTTGAGGCATACACGAAGAGCATAGCCTTTGAGTGGCATGAATTGGGGCAATCTAGAGGAGAATGGTTTGAGCATGAGGGAATTCGACAGCATCCAGAAGCATGGAAGCTATTCGGTGGAGAAAGTTTTCGGCACTAAAGGAATTAAATCAGATTCAAAGACATGGAGAGCAATTAGAGATGTTTTTGGTTATAAGGAGAGAGAGAATGGAAAACAGATTTTGGCCATTTCTCTCTAACCTCAGAGGACTCGGTTATGGAGTTTAAGGGGGTTCCACATTTCTAATCGGATTTCATTTCTCACTACTGAACCGAAGGGCCATTCGACAACAAAAGGGATCGATCTTCTTCGTGAAAAAGCCTAGAAAAAATATAGAGGGCTCACCAACATGGTTACCATGGAGGATTCGACTGTGAAAATGACCATGATTTGTTTCTTTTTTGGTCTCGAATTCACGGTTCCAGGGGAGTCCAACACCAACCGAGAATGCTTACTTTGTTACAGCCCTTCAATTGGATTACAAAGATTAAGAGGGGTGCCAACATGAAAACAAATTTGGTACTGGCAACTTGGAGATTGAAGTATTCAGCTTCTCTCTCCACAAGGGAGAACCGAAGAACAGGGTGAAGATTGAAGTCTGTGTGGGTGGTAAGTACAATCAGATTAATGTTTAATATTTTATTTATTTTAACTTATCTAAATAAATAAAATAACTCTTGAGTAATGTCCATCGTCTTTAAATTAATATATTTTTTTATAATTTGTTTAATTTATGTGGATTGCACATTTTTAAAATCATTTAGAATATCTTGTTTAGAACAACACTTAATCTTCATTTAGTTAATTATTTTAGAGCTTTTTTAGGATTAGTCGCTTTAAAATAATTAATTAGGGGAGATAATTTAGTAATGATGACATTTTAATCATATATCTCGGATGCACTAAACGGTCGGTGTTTTGACGTACTATGACGTTGACCTAAAGAGTGTACCTTGGTATCGTATTGATACGCCATCGAAACCTAAAAATTGACTCAATAATTTAGGTTTAGAATTAAATAAAATTAATTAGGTAAATAAATAGTGTCATCAATAGTATTATTAATTTTGTTCGGTGTCAAGATGGTAGTGTCCGAGCATTCAGATGTTATCATAATACATTGGGTGAAATTAATAATTTAATAGGGTTAAAATATTTAATTAATGGAGCCTTTTTAGGTTAGGGCTTAAAATGAACAAGATAAAAATGGTCATGCATTTAAACCTTTTGAGGTGGGGTTTATATTTCTTTAAATTTGGGTGAGATTTCCTATCTAGAGGACGTTTCATTCAGGCCAAAGTTTAAAAGGGATATATTTTCTTAATCAAAGAATATCCTCAACTCAAGTGATGTTTAATTAACAATGAAGAATTAAATTAATATTTATATTCAAAATATCAAAATGTCATGTGAAATTAATAAGGTACCAATTTTTTGAGCGTCTGTAAGGGTCGTTAACAATAAAAATTAACAATAAAAATTAATATACAATAACGATAGAATATATATTCAAATAAACACTAAAATAATACAATATTAGACATTAAATTAAAAAATATATATTTTTTTTATCTCAATAAAAAATTCTCTTTCTTCCTGAAAAAAAGGAGGGAAACCCCTCCACCCAAATCTGTTCCTAACAGGAACTCATCTGGTTAAAGCGAAAGCAACGTCCGTGGTCCTCTCCCAAAATAAAGGCAGTTATTGCTTGCACGAAAGCAACCGAACCCCGTCGTCGTTTGCGCCAAGCTGTTCAATCATCCTCTACTACTTTCTTCTTTTAAATGTTTTATAAATAGGATAGTAAGGTAGTTTCCCAACGATCGGAATCTTATCTTCTTCTTCTTCAGTTTGCTCATCTTGGGTGTATTGTAGTACACAATCTTCACAGACTCTATCCAGAATCTCCGCTCACCTTTATCTCTTTCACAGGTCCCAGCGTTCCCCCAATGATTTCGCATTC
The DNA here is from genome assembly GCA_035048815.1 of Abelmoschus esculentus. NCBI lineage: Eukaryota > Viridiplantae > Streptophyta > Magnoliopsida > Malvales > Malvaceae > Abelmoschus > Abelmoschus esculentus. Next base: position 25,778,965 of record JAUCBN010000001.1, read on the forward strand.
GTGGTATATTTAGCTGTGGCTTTCATTATATAAGCTCAACAGGGATGCATATGCTTTTCTTTTCCTGGGTTTTCCTTTGTTAGTGTTTGTGAATTCTGGATTGCCCAAGGAAAACCCTTTGTTGGTTGTGTAATTTGATATTATAGTCAAACTTTCATGCCTTTTCGAGTTTCTGTGTTTCGTTTCGTTTAGGCTCTTGATTCTCGTGTGTTGATGGGAATCAGAATTCTGGGTTTTCTTTGATTTGTTTGTGTAGATATTAAGAGAATTGGGTTCTTGTTGGTCATTAGTGTCGAGGGTTCTTCTTTGAGTATGTATACAATGGCAGGAAGTGGAATTAGGCTTATAGGATCAGTTTCTGATTGATCTTTCGTTCTTCTGAATTCAATTTGTTGTAGAACAAGGCCAATACTGTCGTTATTCATCTTATTTCCTCTCACCCTTTTAGAAAATTTGTTGTTTGCCGACCACCTATATTTACGTTAGATCAAAGTTCTCTGTTCCCTCTTTTGTTATCCGGTCGTAGTTCTTGGCTATTACCAATTAGCAAACCATCCCAACACAGGAAAATATCATTGTAAACTAGCTATGGATATAAGTAATGAGGCCAGTGTTGATTCATTTTCAATTGGTCCCTCGACAATCATCGGTCGGACAATTGCTTTTAGGATCCTGTTGTGTAAGTCAATGTTACACTTCAGGCGTCAAATCTTTCATGTGTTGTTGGATTTGTACTATAGATGTAAGAACCTTTTTTCTCCCATTATATCATGGTTGCATCCACGAAATCCACAGGGGATATTAGCATTGGTGACAATTATTGCTTTTTTGTTGAAACGATACACAAATGTAAAATTGAGGGCTGAAATGGCTTATAGACGGAAATTTTGGAGAAATATGACGAGAAATGCATTGACATATGAAGAGTGGGCTCATGCTGCTAAAATGCTTGATAAAGAGGCTCCAAAGATGAATGAATCGAATCTTTATGATGAGGAACTTGTGAGAAACAAGCTTCAGGAGCTCAGGCATCGTCGTGAAGATGGATCTCTGAGGGATATAATCTTTTGCATGAGAGCTGATCTTATCCGAAATCTCGGTAATATGTGTAATCCCGAGCTTCATAAAGGAAGGCTTCATGTGCCTAAGCTCATCAAGGATTATATTGATGAGGTCTCGACTCAGTTGAGAATGGTTTGCGACTCTGATTCAGAGGAGCTATCCTTGGAAGAGAAGCTTTCTTTTATGCATGAAACAAGACATGCATTCGGTAGAACTGCTTTGCTTTTAAGTGGGGGTGCTTCTCTTGGAGCATTTCATATTGGCGTCGTTAAAACATTAGTAGAGCATAAGCTTTTACCCAGGATAATCGCTGGTTCTAGTGTTGGATCCATTATGTGTGCAATTGTTGGCACCAGGTCATGGCCTGAGCTGCAAAGTTTCTTTGAAGATTCTTGGCGCTCATTGCAGTTATTTGATCAGCTGGGTGGAATATTTGCTGTTGTTAGGAGGGTCATGAGACAGGGGGCTGTTCATGATATCAGGAACATGCAATATATGTTGAGACACCTCACAAGTAATCTTACATTTCAAGAAGCTTATGATATGACTGGACGGGTTCTTGGGATAACAGTTTGCTCTCCAAGGAAGCATGAGCCTCCTAGATGTCTTAATTACTTGACTTCGCCTCATGTTGTCATATGGAGTGCAGTAAGCGCTTCGTGTGCCTTTCCTGGCCTTTTTGAAGCCCAGGAGCTAATGGCAAAAGATAGGAGTGGAGAACTTGTTCCTTATCATCCTCCCTTTAATTTGGATCCTGAAGAGGGTTCTAGTGCATCTGCACGTCGATGGAGGGATGGCAGTTTGGAGGTTGATTTACCTATGATGCAACTAAAGGAGCTGTTCAATGTCAATCATTTCATCGTGAGTCAGGCAAATCCTCATATCGCACCATGGTTGAGGATGAAGGAGTTTGCAAGAGCCATTGGTGGTAACTTTGTGGCAAAGGTATGTGTACATGGTTAAGAAAGAAAAAAGAATCCTTTTATCTTGGTTTATATTTTCTCATCATCATGTTATTTACTTATCGCTGTCTATTTCTTTTAATTGAATGTCTTACATGTCTGTCTTGAGACATGGATGTAAATCTCTGACCTTAATTGCACATGGCCTTCTAGTTTCTCTTTGATGCATAGGCATGCACCGACATATAGGCTAAATGATTTACAGAGTAACTGATCTTACAGTTTACATAGTGATATCAGGCAATTTCAGTCAAATGCTGTTTTATATGTCCCAGTGGAGCTGTGGAGTCATTCTTATAATATCATTTTGTTGGTAATGCATTTTTGCAGGAGCAAAATGATTTGAATGTACAGTATTACATTTTATTTTGAGGTTTTCTGTCATGCTTACATTTTATGTGTATTTAAAATTTTGATCTATATGATATTTGTTAGTCACTACTCTATCCATCTGTTTACTTGTCCTATTATTTGCTTGCTGAAATGAAGTAAACGAGTTTTATTGTATCAAATTGTAGCTTGCACACTTAACTGAGATGGAGGTTAAACATAGATGTAGTCAAATGCTTGAACTTGGCTTTCGGATGGGGGGACTTGCCAAGATATTTGCTCAAGATTGGGAAGGTGATATTACTGTTGTTATGCCAGCCACAGTTTCTCAGGTATATGTTCAAAATCTTTTTAAGGATCGACTTTGGTGACATTCAAATTGGAAATGGTTAAAGGTCAATTAAGCACCGGGATTTAGTGGCATTTAAACCTAGATTTGTATTTATTTAAAGAAATAGGCAGAGTTCCGAGTCTATCTATGCTGTTTTTCGTATTCATATCATTCAATAATATTTTCAAAGGTGACTGACTGGATTCTTTTTAATGGTTATAACTGTTAACAGTACTTGAAAATTATTCAAAACCTTACTCTTGTGGAGCTTCAAAAGGCCGCAAACCAAGGGAGAAGATGCACTTGGGAGAAGCTTTCAGCTATGAAAGCAAACTGTGGCATTGAGCTTGCACTTGATGATTGTGTTTCAATTCTTAATCACATGCGTAGGCTTAAGCGAAGTGCTGACAGAGCCGCTGCTGTTTCTGCTTCATCTCATGTCCCCGCCAACACAGCCAGATTCAGTGCTTCAAAGAGAATTCCTTCTTGGAATTGCATTGCTAGAGAAAACTCAACAGGCTCCCTTGAAGAAGATCTTCTCTCGGATGTTACCACATCTTTGCATCATGGAGTAGGGAGTTCGTCAGGAATGCCACATCCTGGCAGGAGTTTGCGAGCTCATCGCAGTGCCTATGATGGAAGTGATAGTGAGTCTGAAGGTGTAAACTTACATTCTTGGACAAGATCCGGTGGCCCGTTAATGAGGACAAGTTCTGCAAATTTGTTAATCGATTTTGTCCGAAATCTAGACACTGAAGCTGAAGTGAACAAAGGTCTGATGGCTCATCCCAGTTCTCCGGGATTTCAGATGGGCAGCAGGGATCCTTTTAGTCACAGCCCCAGGATGACAACAACAGATAGAGGTTCAGAATATGAGTTCGGTCAGAGGGATTTTGGTAACAGACCACCTGTTAATGGTTCAAGCATTATTGTCTCTGAAGGTGATCTCCTACAGCCCGAAATGTTCCCTAATGGACTTATGCTCAATGTCGTCAAGAAAGAAGACTTGTCGCCCTCAAGTAGAAGCCCCGGTTCAGAAAATATTAGCACTGAAGTAGCTGAATGTCTGCAACTGGATTGTCCAGAGAAGGATGATAGCTCGATATCCGAATATGGCGAGGATGACGTTAACGCAGATAACAGCCTGAATCAAACAGTTGCTACTGAAAATCCCAATGCATACTCTAGTGTCCAAGATGACAATAATCAGGGTGGTGTTGTAGATGGTTAATTTTAAGACCAATCTTATACTTGCCAAGTAGGCAGGGCTATATTTGGGGTAACATGTTGGCTAAAGTTTTTGCTGATCCCATCCCCACTTATTAAGTTATCAATTTATAGTTGTTGGCAACATACATGTTGAGTTGTTTAGTGATAATTTTTACTATGATTAATTAAACTTATTATTTACAATAATAATTCCTGAGCAAATTAAATCCTATTTATATATATTTCGTTAGAATGGATAAATATTAGGATAACAGAAATTGTTCTTACATGAAGCATGAATACTGGTTATATCTTCAACTGAAGCAGACACGTGGAGTTCCATGCATCCATAAAATTAAATTGCAGTTTTAGAGCAAATGAACGTGGTACCTCCACTCTCAGACGATAATGATTTTATTGTATGAAAAAAAGGCAAAAAACAAGACAAAACAGGGCATCCACTCCACACTTTCCTTTGTCGTTGAGGGCAAGCAGACCACACCTTTTTCCTATTGCAGCGTATATCTTCTTACCAAAATGAGGCATACCCCAGTTTTCTCTCCATCTCATCAACTCATCTCCATGTTTTGGTGAGTCTCTTCTTGTCTATCTTTAGTATTTTTTTTTTCTGGATTCAGTGCTTTAAGCTCGACTTCTAGCAGTAATGTCCTAGAAGTTTATTTTGAAGAAATATTTTTGTAAGGCATTAGAAGATCCCTTGTTGGAATTCCATGGATTCTTTACTTAGAACACACAGCAAGCTTGAATTTTCGCGTCTTCTCCTCCATGGGTTGTCTGAGAAAGCTTGTAATAAAACCCAGGAGGTTAAGTTTGGTCTCAAGAAATCATATTTGACAAGAGGTGTGGATAATAATGGTTGTGTTAAGGTTAAGGCAAGTACAAGCGCTCTTTTGGAGTTGGTTCCTGAAACTAAGAAGGAAAATTTAGAGGTTGAGCTTCCTATATTTGATCCATCAAAAGGTACTGTGGTGGATTTAGCTGTTGTAGGAGGTGGCCCTGCTGGTCTTGCTGTTGCTCAGAAGGTTTCGCAGGCGGGGCTTTCGGTGTGCTCCATCGATCCATCTCCGACATTGATTTGGCCTAATAACTATGGTGTTTGGGTGGATGAATTCGAAGCCATGGATTTGCTTGATTGCCTCGATACGACTTGGTCCGGTGCCGTTGTGTATATCGATGACCAGAAAAAGAAACATCTAGATAGACCTTATGGAAGGGTTAACAGGAAGCTGCTCAAGTCCAAAATGTTGCTGAAGTGCATATCCAATGGTGTGAAATTTCACCAGGCAAAGGTTATTAAGGTTATTCACGAGGAATCAAAATCTTTGTTGATTTGCAATGATGGTGCCACGGTTCAGGCTACCGTTGTTCTTGATGCGACTGGATTTTCTAGGTGCCTTGTTCAGTATGATAAGCCTTATAATCCAGGCTATCAAGTGGCTTATGGAATTTTGGCCGAGGTGGAAGAACACCCGTTCGATGTAGAAAAGATGGTTTTTATGGATTGGAGAGACTCACATCTTACAAGCAGCAAGGAGTTGAGGGATAGAAATAGTAGAATTCCCACATTTCTATATGCAATGCCCTTCTCATCAAACAGAATATTTCTCGAGGAAACTTCTCTAGTCGCCCGACCGGGAGTGCCTATGGATGATATCAAGGAGAGAATGGTAGCCAGGTTAAGGCACCTAGGAATAAAAGTTACAAGCATTGAAGAGGACGAACATTGTGTTATTCCAATGGGCGGCCCCCTTCCAGTGCTACCCCAAAGAGTTGTGGGAATCGGTGGCACAGCTGGGATGGTGCACCCTTCGACGGGGTACATGGTTGCAAGAACTCTTGCAGCTGCTCCAATCGTTGCAGGCGCCATAGTTCAATGCCTTGATCCCGGAAGGAACATGGTGGGAAACAAACTGTCAGCCGAAGTATGGAGGGATCTATGGCCCATAGAAAGAAGGAGACAAAGGGAGTTCTTCTGTTTCGGCATGGACATTCTGCTTAAGCTCGATTTACCGGCAACAAGAAGGTTCTTTGATGCATTTTTTGATCTGGAACCCCATTATTGGCATGGATTCTTGTCATCTAGGTTGTTTCTTCCGGAGCTCATAACTTTCGGGATTTCTCTGTTCTATCATGCCTCAAATACTTCCAGGTTAGAGATTATGACCAAGGGAACTCTTCCTTTAGTCAACATGATCAATAATTTAGTGCAGGATAGAGATTAAGTTTGTTGTTTGGGTTGCATTTTACTAGTTTCCCCTATAACTGTTTATAATAAACTACGAATTCGTTTCTATAGAATTATGATAGTTTAATTCTGAGGAAGAAAGAACACTGTAATTTCTTACCGAACCGAATAGTATTAGATTTCTTCATTTATGTACACACAAACATGTTCAATCAGGTCATTCAAGGTCTCCTGCATGTTGTTCTGGAAACATTGTTATTACTATTTAAAGAATCTTTTTTTAAGCCTTTTTCCTGATTGAGTTAATATCAAGCTAATTCGTTACATATGTGCCAAATCTATCAGATTCAATACAAAAACCAGTTTTTGTTTTTGTTTTTAGTAATCGTTTTACAAATTAAACAAAAAAATTGAGGCAGGACAAAGTATACACACAGGGATGATTGAAAGAACGGTTTTAAAGGACTGGTTTCAAGGACTGCATGGGGTACTAAAATGGGTGTGATAGGCATGAACCAGGGCAGCCGTCCATGGATTGTTGCAGTACTTATGAATGTCTTTTACCACATCAGAGTACCCCTGCTGGTCAGGCACCAAGTCCCTGCTCATTTTATTGAAAACTTCAGCCACCTCTTCGTCGCTGCCCAAGTAGTTATGAAGCATTCCTGTTACTCGCAGCTCCTTAACATCTTCCACTGTATCGATGAGACAGTCGAGGAAGCACAAGTAAGTGGCGATATCGAAATTGTTCTTGAAATCCCGGCAGGTTTCTAAAGCCACCAAGTTCATGAACTTAGAAACCGTCGAGTCACCATCCAGAGCCATGGCATCATTATTTTTCCCAGAAACTTGCAGAAGAAGTAAATGTTTTTGAGGTTGATGTTGATTGTCTGGATGGGCTTCGAATGAATCCCTGATTCTGTAAGCTCCTTGATGCTAAAAGGTTTTCCTGTGTCTTCGGCTGTCTCCTCATGGCAGAAGCATCCTACTGATCATCCTACATTCCCGCTCTTGTGCTCACCTGGTATTCAACTTCTCAAACTCACCTTCCATACCGCAGTTTATGACGCACAACTGTCTATGAACAGCATCCATGCTAGCTTCTCATCGTCACAGTCTTCAATATCGTCCGGCTTATAACACTTCCTCAAATCTTCTATCACCACCTTAATCTTACCAAACAGATTATCATCGGTAGTTCTGTTCTCAAGCGAAAAGAAAGCGGCAAATCGAAGCTTCCACGCCTCTGCATGCAGGAACGTGGGGCTACCTTGATGCAAAGGGCCGAGAGCTGATACCAGCCTCGATTCGAAACATTTATTGAATCCATTTTCATGTGGAATAGGACCGGCGGAACTCTTTGTATTAACGATTTGGTTCTCTGAGATGATGAACCTCCTCCCTGGGTGCGGAAACCATCCATGGCCAACTTAAACTCCTGGTTCTTTTTCTTGATGAATTCCGATTTCTCGGCCTCGGGAAAATTAATCGTATGATCCGCTGGCTGACCATGGTTGCTCGTCGTTTCGTTGCAATATTTAACGGTGTCATAATATGTTATACGAAAATTTTAACTCGAAATCTGATTTAATCTGAGTTATAAAAAAAATATAATCCTAACTTGTTTAACCTGAATTTAAAATGATATAAATTTTAATTTGATTCAAATTTAAAATGACTTGAATTGAAATTATACATATATATTTTTAAAAAACAAATAAATATTAAATTAAATCAATTCGAACAGGAAGTAATGATGTTTGTTCCAACTTCACATCTAAAAAGTGCTCATGGTGTCATCATATCGTTATTACTCCGTCATTTGCCAAAGGCTGCATTGGAAAAATGGACATACCAAAAGATTTGAGACGTAGATTGTTTTTATTTTTATTTTTCTGCTGAAAAATTGTTCTTTTCATAAAAAAATTATTATATATCTTATTAAAAAAATTTTAAACTTAGTCAAAGAAAATTCAATTACAGAAGGAGTAAAAAATATACTGTCTCTTTATTATGTTTTCTATTAAAAAATTTAATTCTAAACTCTAACCCTTATTCTTTACGTCCTAGACCCTAAACTTTATGCCCTAAAAATAAGTACTTAAATAAGTTGTTGCTCAAGCTAAAGGCTACTATTCTTGAAAATGCTTGAGAACCGGTTCAAGTAAAAGGTGATTCTATAACTATAATGAACAAGTCAAAGGCTACTACTCTTAACCTCTCAATTGCTGCTTGTTATCTCTTCATGAAGTTCATTGTGTAGTGCATTCTTGTCCTTTTATTAGTATTACCCATGTTAATAGGGAAGCCAATAAAGCTGCTCATTCTCTTGCGCAATGTGTACTTGAGTTGGATGACCCGTTTTATTTCTCGTTTGATATTCTAACTTGTATTGAATAGATTGTTTTGGATGATATTATTTAGGACAAAAATCATCTGCCCCTATCCCATGTCTCCTTTGGTGCCTCCTTTGATTTTTTAAAAAATTTTAATTTTAAATCTTAAACCCTTATTTTTAATATTCTAAATCCTAAACCCTAGACCCTAAAAAATACACCCTACCCCTAATTTCCTAAACCCTAACCTAGAACCCTAAACCCTAAACCTTAAACCCTATAATATGAAGTGGGGGCATAAATGGAGGCATGGGGAAGGCTGATGATTTGCACTATATTATTTATTGATGAATATTATATTCGAATTTCCAAAAAAAATTAAAATACATCATACTCCTAATTCTTAAATCCTAATCACCCCGTCACCTTAAACTCTAAACCCTCAACCCACTAATTTAAAATAAAAACACAATTAAAAATAGATTATTTACGCTCATACCGAGTACTCCACCAAAGGGCCATCTTCCAACATTGTAGCTCAACTTCCATTCCCAACATCAAGCATTGGCTTCCCACATCCGAGCCAAGCATAGACGAGCAATCGGCGAGTAATAAAACCATACTTGGATCTCTTGAGTAATAAAAAATTATATTTTAATACTTTAATAAAAAATATATTTTTATTATTTAATATAATAAAAATATTTTAAATAATTATTTTAAATAAAAAATGTATTAAATATCTAAATAAAAAAATCAATATACTCTAGATACTTCTATATGATATAATACCTTGTACTTATAATTAACCCGTTGTCTTACACTAGAAACAAACCGGTGCTCTTACTGTATACAAATATAAAGGAAGTGCCTTAAGTATATATTCATAGTCATGACGCTTAGATTTGGTGGTAATATTAAATGTAAGAAAATGTGAATAATCTATGCTCTCAGAGTTCAGTTAAGTGAACCCAGACACAAACAAGAACGAGTGGGGTACGTCCACTTGGTTAAAATATATATTTTTAAGGTTTCATGTCTGATTACCTCTGTTTGTTGAAAAAGATGAAAGCTGTAGGCGGGATTTGATCCAGGAAATCTACTGCCATTGACCATAGATTTATCAGACCATGAGATGGATCATGGTGGTTATGATGGCTTTAGCAGCGTCACTGCTGCTGCTGCCGCTGTTTCTGCCGTCTCTGCCACCTCCGCCGTCGATGCTGCTTTTCTTTCCGCTACTGATAATGTTTCTACTCCTTTTCTTGGCCTTGTCTCCATCCCAGGCCCCCACTGTCACCGTCGCTGCAGTTTGAACTTTGAGCTGTAGGAAGCAGAAATGAAGGAATAAAATCTGAACTCCGCTGGTGAGTGACTGATCAGACGCAAGGTTTCTCTCTTGTTGTGTGGAATTCTTCTTGTTTTTTCATTTTTCTTGTTGAATCTTTAACTGAGCAAGTCTAGATTCTGCCTGCCATTGCCAAAACTCTACAGACCTTGTACTTTGTGCAGTAAAATGTTTGCTTCAGACTTTTTCCTTGTATTGTTAAATATGAACTTGCATTAGTAGAAAAAGATGGATGCAGATTGCAGAAATCAAGAGGTACAAAGAAGATTATTCTTTGAATGTACGGATATAATAGTATATGTTCATATTTTTTCTTAACTTTCGATTAGTTACGGCTTACGCCTTGTATACATAAGTACTCGAACCTAGATCGATGAACATTGTTTCTACTGAAATTGCTCGTTGGGTTCAAACCAAGAATTTCGAACCCCAGAACTTATTGTTAAATTCTTTTTTTTTTCATCCCAAATTCTTCCCATACAACTTATTGTTTAAACTCAAAGGTATAGTTTGATCACAAAACTTCATTGTGTCACCTAGGCAACCCTCAACTTCCCCAGGAGGGAAAACTGGTTTTATTATTTAGAAAACATTAGAAATGAGGTTAACAAAGATGGCACGTCCAAACCATCATTGGGGTACCGTAGGCGTAGGGGCACCCATGGATGGGTGCCTTGGTGCATACCTTACCTAGTGGATCAACTCAATAATTGTCCATCCCTACAAAGATGCCAAAGTGATTGTATAGGAATACTATCAATAAACAGTAAAAAAATATTGAAATTACCAAGAAATATTATTTAGTACATCGAGATCAGGGATGGAGCTGTGTATGTGTTGGGAGGGACTATTGCTCTTCCCAAAATTTTTAGTACAATTATTTTTTTAGTTTAAATATTAATTAAATAAGTGTTTTTGTCCCTTCCAATTTTCTAATTTAAAGGTTTAATAGATTCTTGTCTCTCCCAACATTAGATCCTAGCTCGTCACTGATCGAGATGCATACAGATAAACAAAAAACTAACCATTAGCCATCCAATATATGTAACATACTTTAAACCGAGAATGTAAGTTGAGCAGTTTGTGCATGTTGGTCAACTGAACCCCAACTATATGGATAGGTCAAGTGTGGGGGTTGCCAACCGATCCACCATGCCGATAGCGTCCCCTCCTATTAGCACTTGGCCCGTACTCGCCCTGAAATCTGAACTTTGTTGTGTGGACCAGCCGGTTTGAGCTCGACTCCTCTCTACTCCAACGATGAACCCTCGGCATTGAGAGGTAAGAAGTGGCAGGAACGTTATCCATGTAGAAATCCTTCACCACTTCAGCAGCTTTGCCTTATGAATGAGCAATGGTTGGAGCATCCTTGCATGTCTGTCTATTCACTTGTGGGGGCTAATGCCTAATAGTTCATCACACTCATGTAATATCATCATTTCTTTGAAAAAGATAAAGATTTCAACAATAATAAATATAAAAATTATTTCTTTAATGAATTTTTTTCCGGCAAGCGCAATTTCATTTTATTCTGATGTTAGGATGCAATTGCGAGGCTGCAAGAAACTTATTCACTCTTCTTCTTCTCTCATCGATTTCTGAAATTTGTCTTAATGTTCTTATTTTTATAAGTTTTGACGTTTGTATTTTGTTACTTTGATGGTTCTTTGAATGGAATAAAAACTAATCATTTATCCAAAAAAATAATGTACGCAGCTTGAACCTATTATTTTTCGGGTGAAAACCATCAACCTTTTTTCTATACCTCCTTTCATGTTTCTATTTCAAATTAGATGGTTTAAGGTTTAAGATTTAAGATTATAGGTTGTGGTTAGGATTTAGAAAATTAGGGGCAGAGTGTATTTTTTAGGGTTTAGGGTTTAGAATATAACAAATAAAGATAAGGTTAAAATTTTAAATTTTAAAAAAATTTCAAGATGATTTTTACCCTTTTTTTTTCTTTCAAAATCATCCTCATTTCATTACTTTGGTGCATGTACTTGTTATAGTGTTATTAGATGAGATGCCATATTAGATGAGAAAGAACTTACTCATTATTTTTATTCAATTTGGAAAACAAAAATAATTTGCCTTAATCATGTTTATTTTTAAGTCTTAGAAAAATAATTAAAAATTAAATTCTAAACTTTTAAATTTTAAACCTAAAAAATATACTAATCCTAATTCCCTAAAATCTAACCATAACCCATAATCTTTAATTATAAACCCTAAATCTTAAACCTATTATTTTAAAATAGGATTGTCAAATAATTTTTTTTTAAAAAATTAAAAAGAAAACATCTCCTAATTATTAGCAGGAAACAATTCTTAATTATATATATAGTAAGTAACTCGTAATTATTTGCTAATATAATAATTTAAATAATTTTTTAATTATCTTGCTAACATAATAATTTTTTAATTATCTCCTAATTATTAGCAGGAAACAATTCTTAATTATCTTGCTAACATAATAATTTGAATATAAATAATTTTTTAATTATTAATTTTATATTTTTTAAATTAAATTATCACATCTTTTTTACATGTAATTAGTAAGTAGTAGTTATCAAATAATTACTTAAAAATTAACGAACTTGATTGTATGAACCACAAATAACGTAGTGAACATGATGCATGATATAATCTCTTCATTAAAAGGGTCGAAATGATTTACATCAAAATTAAGTATTTAAATTTAAAAATAGACTGAAATTGAGTTGAAATTGAAGGATAAATAATTAATAATTAGGAAATATTTTCAAAATTTTTAAAATCCTTTTATTTCTAGACAAAAATCTTTTTATTTTTAATTTTTACATTTTAATATTAAAAAATTAAATTTAAAGTCTTTGCCTTAAATCTTAATATTAAATCATAAATCTTAAAAATATATTTTCATCTCAAATTTTTAAATCTTAATTTTAAATAATAATATCGAGAAAGGGGAGATAATTTCTATTCCCATTTCCCTGCATTTTTTTTTGATTTTTTAATTAAAAATAACTTTTTTAAATTTTATTTTAAAGAATACCATTTCTTTATAAGTAAACCTAATTTGAATCTTGTACAATACGAATTATATAAGATACGAATTCGTACTTCGCATCTTGCAGAACGTAAATTAGGTTAAAATATATCACTTTATTTTGACAAGGTAAGAAACTTTGCATTCTATAAGATACGAAATACAAATCCGTATTATACAGAATGCGAAATTAGGTCGAATTCATATTCTATAAGATACAAATTAAATCTATGTAAGAAAAAAAATATTCTTCAAAATAAAGTTAAAAATATTTTTTAAATAAAAAATCGAAAAAATATCCTCTAATTAAGTTAAGATAAATTACTTTTATGATTTAATTAAGCTACACATCCTCAATATATACCATTCATTCATTTCTTTTCATATCTTCTACAAATATCAAAATTATTGATTAATTTAAATATAAATGATATATATTTATGTGAATTAATTATTTTATGGGGAAATTTCCAAAAATATTGATATTGATTTTTTTTTTCAAAATATTGTATTTCTTATTTCATTTCCTAGAATATTGATGATTTTACGGTAATTGAAAAGTTAGCACCATTAGGTTCCGACTTTGAACATTATAAGGATAAATATGTCATATGAAGATATTAAAATCAGCCCAAATAATCTGAAATCACTGTTTAAAGTCGGAACCTAATGATACTAACTTGTTAAATACCATAAAATCATCAATATTCTAAAAAATAAATAAAAAATATACTATTTTAAGATTTTTTCCAACCAATATTTTCAGAAATTCTCTTTTATGGGTACCATTTTTGTAAAATGTCACAACCCATGGCCAGTAGAGTCCTGATTGTTGTCAGATTCTGCCATATCCAGTTGCTGTAAAGAAATAATAAACAAGCAACAGATTGGTGAAGCAATGAAAGATTCATGTTAGATGGAACGTTAAAGATGATGGTCTTTAATATAAGATAAAATATAGGACTGAAAATGACCCATTTGGGCTAGAATCATTCCCTTCCTAGTTCATATAATATTTTATATATGGTTACATAATAATTACCTTTACTGAAAAAGTAATATGAATTTTAAAGAGGGTTTATATTTAGAATAAATTACATAAATATCTTAACTTTTAATTTAGAATTGTTTTAATAATTAAGTGATATATTTATAAAAATTAAAAGTACGGTGGTTATACTGATACTAACTATATAGTTGAATGATCATTTATACAATTTATCTTTATTTTAATACACAAGGGATCAAAGCTTTTAGTTTTTATAAGTATTTTAATTTTAGAGTTTAGAGATTTAGATGAATTTATATATTTGTATACTGGTTCAGAATTTAGGGTAGATTTATGAATTAGAAGTTAAGGTTTATGGTTTAAAGTAATATGTTGACTTTAAGTTTTAACGTATAAACCCTAAATTCTATTCACAATCACTAAATTCTAAACTATTAAATCTACCCGGGACGAAGCTATTAAGCTCCCTGGAGGGGTTGTTATCCCTCGATAAAGAATATTTTTTTAACCTTTTGATCCTTTATATAAAAATTAATATAATTGTAAATTTATCTCGTACCTTTCAAAACTTATACTTTACCCTCATCTTTAAATCTCGATTTTATCCATAATATCAAATGATTACTTTTAAATATTAATATTTTAATAACTCAAACTCAAACATAGGTTATTTACATGTAAAATAACAATGATTTTCAACAGCTGAATTAGTAGAAAACTATAGATTTCCCCATTGTATTTATTTGTCTAAAAGTTGTTTAGCTTTAATAAACGTTGTCCGGGTGCATGTTTTAAATTGGGTGGAAACGACAAAAAGTAACTCAAAGAAGAAAACAAAGACCAAACATACCATATTTCCACTTCATTTTATAACAGGAAATTTGTCCTATTATTATAATATTATCTTAATTAATTCGGACCATGGATGAGTTTATTACGTGTGTCGAATATTGTTAAACACCACTAACGATGAACACCGTTGAACACTATTAAATTGATTAATAAAAATTTAAAATTTTGAATTATTTAAAATAAAATTTTAAACAAATTATATATATTATATTTTATTTTTAAAATAATTTATTTAAACTAATTTTAATTTAAAAATAAAAAATATTAAATCTAAAACCTAAAACCTAAAACTCAAGCTAAAAATATTGAACATTAAATCCTAAAATCCAAAATATTAAATCATAAACTTTAAACACTAAAATAATAAAACCATAAACCATAAGATATAATAATATAACCCTAAACCCTAAAATAAAAAAAATTAAAACTCTAAAAAATATAAACCCTAAACTTAAAATCTAAAATTAATTTAAGATTTAGATATAGGGATTTTAGATATTTTAGGGTTTAGAATTTTATGGTTTAGATTTAGTGTTTATGCTTTAGTATTTTTAGGGTTTTTGATTTTAGGATTTGGATTAGGGTTTTGAGATTTTATATTTTAAGGTTTAAAGTTTAATGTTTAGTGATTTAGGTTTTAGGGTTTAGAGTTTAAGATTTTTTAATTTTTAAGATTAACTTAAAATCTTAAATTAGTATTTTATTTAATTATTTAAAAAATAAAATAAAATATATAAAAATATTTTAATAATAAATTTAATTATTTTAAACAATTTATAAGTATATATTGAGTCCTTAATTTTTTAATCTTTATTGATTAGTTTAATAATGTTTAATAATGTTCATCATTAGTGGTGTTCGACGTCCGTTGTAGAATTTTCCTTCGGACCATTCAATATTGTACACCTAGTTTTTGATAAATATTTTAATAAAATCTTAAACTTTCTATACGAATCATCTTTTCTTAATAATTAAGAAAATAATTGTTATTCCTGGAAGTCATAAATTCGAACGTTAATATTATAATAATATTTAATAATTAAAGAGTATATTTTAAAATAGATACTATTATAACCACAATAAATTATTAAAAAAACAAAACATCACGATTATAAAATTTAAAAATTCAAATAGTAAGTATTTTAAATTTTGTTCATAAAATAAATTTGGACATATTTTAAATTTTTAATGCACAAGTGTATAATTTTTTTTATCTTAATATATTTGAATTTAAATAAGATTATGTGAACCAAGACATATCAACCTTTTCTTTAACAAATGTGCACCGATGGTGACCTTTAACAACTAAAAATGTAACACTGAACCCAGCAAGGACCGGTTGCTATATTGAAAGAGATGATTGGTGGGGTGGCCTTAACCAAGGATTAATTTACATGGTCTTCTACCTTTGTTCTTTTTGGAAACTCTCCACCGCCGCCGCCGCCGCCGCCGCCACCGTTTATGCTTCTATTTCCTTACATAAATTCAGATATTAGAGATGAAAACTCTGTAGATCGTATACATATATAACGTGAAGATCGAGATTATCGAACGGTGAAACATCAAACATTTGATGTTGAGCAGGAGATCATTCACTTTCATGGTTTTACTGACGGCGTTGATCTTAGTTCTCCCGTTGGTGACACCGGAATTGCCGCCGCCGCCATTGATATTTCTCTTGGTTCCGGTATTGTTAATGTCGATTCTCGTTTTCTTGGCCTTGTCTCCGTCGGAGTCTCCGAATATCAGCATGTTTTCCGTTTGAGGTAAATCAAATACCTTGTTTTATTCTTGTGAGATTGAATTATGTAGCTAGGGAGAATGGGTGGAGACCTTTTAGGTGTTTCTTCCCTATTTTGAGTGCATTATTGCATTGATACAGCATTCTTCAGACTTACATGGACTGAACATATGCAATCTGTGTTTTCATTTCCATTTGCTTATATAATCTGTGGTCAAATTTTACATAATGCAGATAGAAAATGTAAATTTAAAGACAACTTAGAGAAATTGAAGCTTTAAACAGTCTATGGGTAGTAAAAATAGAATAATAAAAATGGTTAAAGTAGAGCTAATTCTATATGTTTAGTTTTTACTTTTAAATAAAACTCGGACACATCTACTCGAATCTGAGTCGTTAGAGGAGAATATAATACCCTTTATCATTGAAATCATTTTTAAGTTTGGTCTCTCTCTATAGCATAACTTTCTACGAAATGTTGTGTTTCTAAATATAGATAGAGATATAGGATCAAATTACACAGTATAACTGAGATGAATGACCCAGATTAATTTTTTATTATAAAGATTATGTTACTTTATATCCCTTACTTTTTTTACTTTTCTCTCTCTATAGAACTAAATGAATCACTAACATTACAACTTCTTAATGTGTAATATCATAATCTTGAAGGGTTTCTATGATTTATAATGTCGGTTTTAATATCAAGATGCAAAAAACTATTTATCCCATTAGGACTTGTGGCCAGTGAAACAGTCTGTGAGCTCCTTTTGCTTGGTGGAAATGAGGAGGCTGCTATCAGGTTATAATGGAATATCTGACAGCTGAAGTGTCATCAAATGGATTAGAAATGGAGGTAAAGGCCACTACTTAGAAAGATTGGTCCACTGCGCTGGATTCAAATGATTGGAGAGAATGTAACTCATGAGAAGCTGATCAAGCTCCCTAAATTGGAACTGTGCATACAGATGAAGCTTCAGTGTTTGTATATGTGTCTGGGTTTTCCTTGTACAGTTTTATTGTTTTGAAGTGCTTTCTTTTGCGTTGGCATTGCCTTGTTGTAACAGGAACAGCATTTGAGGTTCAATGAAAAAGTTACTTCTCAAAGATGCAGGTGCTGCTGAGTTATAGAGCTAACCTTGAGTTGTGCATGCAGGGTTTTGTACATGTGTTTGAAGCTTTGATTAACTCCGTGAAATAATCATTGATATCTGGTTTATTGATCAACTAATTCGAATGGGATGTTGTAGAGATTCATTGTGAGAGTGATGTTCTTAATCTAACTTATACATTCATGGTATCAGGATTCGAACTTTAGACATTTAAAGGACTTAACACCTCATCCCACTAGACTTATTGTATTCGGTGTAATCTGATAGATAATCACCGATGACACGACTGCACTTCGGGTGAAAATATTCGAAGCAGAAAACATAAACAAAGACAAGAGAGTTGTTTACGATAAATTATATCATGGGTATTGGGTTATTTTCACGACGTCATCTATATGACCAACCAATCAAATGCATCAATTTCATTAATTTTCTTATTTTTTACCAATTAAATCTTCACTAATATTTACTGTAAATTAAATTTAAAAATAGTTTTTACCAAATGAAGATCCATTTAATAAAAAAGATGATATAAAAAATAGATAAATTTAATTAATCGATCCTATAAATAATATGATAAAAATAATTCACGATATAATTTCTCGTTGTATACACAGTCGAGTCCATAATTCTACCTCAACGTGGCATTGTTCAGGGAAGAATCAACTATAATATTCACTGCTTCTGTATTAGCAGTTAAATAAGTACCACATTATACATTGCATGAAAGTTGAGGGATTAAATGTGACATTAAGCCTTTATTTATTATCCACTCTAATGATCCTTTTTTTGTTTCTCCTTAATTATTTATTTGGAAAAGAAAAAAAAATCCCAACAATTTTTTTTCTTTGCAAAATCATCCTCATTTGATTGCTTTCATTTTCCAACAAGGTGCGGTCGCCCATGCACCCATCATTTGGTTTCCCTCTGGTGCATGTACACAGTACTTGTTCCTATCTGCACATCAACTTGACACCCCCTTTATAGTTTGGATGTTTCTTTTATTATTAGGATACATTGAATCCTTGGGAGACAGGGAAGAGATGTTATGGTCTAAACCCTAGATAAAATATGAACAATTTGCATTCTAGGTAATTGAATATAACATCGATTTTCTTGTAGATTATAATTACCTAATCACATTCAATTATATCAAAAAAAAAATCGTATGTCTCTAATCGTGTTTTTATTAGTGTACCACTTTAAATTAGTGGGTTTAAGGTTTAAAATTAAGGGTTGTGGTTAGGGTTTAGGAAATTAGGGTTAGTGTGTATTTTTTCGATTGTAAGTTTAGGGTTTATAATGTAAAAAATTAGGGCTAAGATTTAGAATTTAAAATTTTAAGAATTTTTAACAGGGGTATAGAAGGAGGCACGATTAGGGACAAATGATTTCTACCCAAAACTTGTATCATTATAAAAGAGCAAAAATCTTCTGCCTCTTTTCTATGTCCCTTTTATGCCTCCTTTGAAAATTTACTAAAAATTTAAATTTTAAACCCTAACCCTTCTTTTCTACCTCCTAAACCCTAAACCCTGTATTAAAAAATACACACTAGCCCTAATTCCCTAAACCCTAACCAAAATCCCTAAACTAAAACCCTAACTCTAAACCCTTTAATTTGAAGTGGAAGCATAAATGGAGGCATAGGGAAGAGGTAGACGATTTGCATCCATTATAAAATTATAAATTTGGAACAAAAATCACCTATCTCCTTATCATGCCTCCTTTTATGACTCCTATTGAAAAATTAAATTTTAAACCCTAACACTTATTTTATATATCATAAATCCTACACACTAAAAAATATACCCTACCTCTAATTCCCTAAACTATAATCACAATCCCTGACCTTAAACCCTATAAACCCTACACTCTAAACCCTCTAACTTAAAACGAAAACACGAATAGAGACATAAAAAAAGATACATGATTTGCACCCATAAATTTATAATGTAAAAATGTTTCAGTTTTCAGAAAAGGATCGACTTGGACCCATCAAAACTTAGGAGACTCTAATTTGAATAATTTGTCTGCACAGTGTCCCTATGACCAACTTGAACTTGGATGGCAGATGGAAAAGGAGCTCCCTTGTTCCCAAAGAGGTGTCTGGGGCAAAAGAACAAGTGTTTTACAAGTCCACCTTTGTTTCATAGACAATTTGGGTTTTGGGTTTGCAGTTTTCTCTTCACTGGGATGTGTAGGTTATATGCCAACGCCTTGGGCAGTTCTCCAACCTCAGGCATACCAAGTCCAGGGGGCAGAAAATGTTTGTAACCCACTAAGGCAAGAGAAGTAGTGGGAGGATGAAGCCGAACAAGAGGACATGACCATTTCAACACTGAGGAAGCAGTGCACATAAAGAAAAGGTGAAACAGACCCGATCAAATGCAGCTGAGGGACCATTCTAGATTTCACTCGATGTTTCTCTCGACCATATTACATTAAAACTTCATCAATCCACTAACTTAAGGAGGAATGGAGGATGGCCTACAGAGAAATCAAAACATCGAGATCATCGACTTTAAAGAGTCGATGAATTTTCTATGCATCACAGAAAATAAAATGTTGCAGAGGCAGAAGCCAAAATGCATAAACAAGGATTCAACAGATTTGTGCAATTTGTGCACAGAAACAAATTATGATAATAACTTACATGGCTTGGCCATGGACACCTGTACATAATAAGACTTAATTTTCATGACATTGTCTTTCCATATATATATATATGAGTAGAAACTATGTTTCCTTCTTCAACAATGTATTTTGCTTATAGAGAATGTCAATATTTCTCAAGTTTTTCAGAAAGGTCCACTAGGATCGCACTGCCTACCAAGAACTGCTGGTAACTCGAGCGTTGAACCTGCTCATCGTCCGGATAGTGAAGAAACAGGTGACAACAGACAAGCAATCCCTTTCGAGCTGCTTCCTGCTTGTTTTGTGTACAAAAAAGAGAGCATGAGGTTTGTCGGACACACTGAACAATAACCCTAAAATTAGAGAAGTAGCTTGGGTTCCAAGTAACAATCAAAAGTTTTAGTTGATGTTTTAGGAGTGTCCTCATCTATCTTTAACCAAACTACAGAGATGATACAATGACTATGTTTGATGGCTTGGATCTGTAGGTATCACCATGGTTTTAAGCAAAACCAGAAAAGTTCACTACTCAA
Source organism: Abelmoschus esculentus (assembly GCA_035048815.1). Lineage (NCBI taxonomy): Eukaryota > Viridiplantae > Streptophyta > Magnoliopsida > Malvales > Malvaceae > Abelmoschus > Abelmoschus esculentus. The sequence goes on from JAUCBN010000001.1 coordinate 25,799,661, forward strand.
TAGGGAAATGATGATAATTTTTAAAATTTTCTGAAATTTTCAAAAAACAAAGATTTTTTTTTTTAATGAAATTGTTGTTCAACAAATTCCTGAGAGTACAATATTGATATTTAAGTTATAGTCCATAGGATAAATTAGATTTTAATCTTTAAATTAAATATATTATACTATTATCTGTTCAGCGATAGAATATAGTTAACGATAAAGTGATTATTTTATAAGTAACTTGTAAGTAAGTGATTATATTGTATTTTTGACAATTTAATAATAATAAATAAATGTTTATTTTAGTTATTATTTTTGTAACTTATTTTTTTTTGAAAGAACAAAAGAAAAAGTAATGTTTTTATTAACGCGAGCAGTCTAAAATAAGTACTAAAATAAGACGTAACCGAAAATTTTATAAAATTTAGTATCAATTTTTTAGTATATATTGAATTTTTTTCAAAAAAATAAAAATTTTAAAAGTACAATATATCAAAAATTTTATATGGAATTCAATATATATATATATATAATTAATAGGAGTATAAGTTAATATTAAAACTTAATTTTATAAAAAAAATTATAAAAATTTCGTAATAAAGAGAATATAAATAAAAAAGGGAAAACTAAAAAATGAATAGAAAGAGGAGTCTTTCACTTCTGTAATTCCGTTCCGTATCAAAAGACGGACAAAAAGCGTGAAGCTTGAAAGACGAAGGTCGTTGCTTCTTCAGTCCTACCAATTTTGAAAGATGAACGGCGGCCCGTCTGGTTTCAGTGCGTTCATTCTCTTTTTCTTCAGTTTTTACCATGGTTTTTTTTATATATATTTTCCTTGAAATTTCCATCAATTTATATTAATTTTGGTTATTGGTCGCAGATAATGCACCAGTGACAAGAAGCTTTATAATTGCATCCGCAGTCTTCACCGTAGTTTTTGGGATCCTAGGCCATTCGTTTAAGCTCGGATTGTCCTATCAGGTAAGTAGTTTCGCTTTTAATCTGGATTCAGTTTGCTGTTTCTGGGTTTTGTTCATTTTCGTAGTTTAAACATTTTATCTATGAATTATGATCCATGGGCTTTTCCTTTTGTAAGTTCACTTTCAATTTTAATTCGTATTCTTGGATATGTTCCCCTTTTTTTATGTTTATTGTGTGAACTATATATTCTAGGGTTTACCCATGATGCATCTTTGATCTACCATTTCGATTTCAGTACAAGCTGTTTTTTTTTCCTTCAAATTTACCAGGATTGGCATTTGTTTTTGTTTTTTCTGAGAAAAAAATTCAAAAGCTGCCGTGTTTATGGGAAGAATGAGAAATGTTTAATTGTTCCTTTGCTCTTAAAGTGGATCTTTTATTGAACGCATAATTGTTTAATTGTTCTTTGCAAATGGGCGGATAAGATGAAAGTGATTTCTAAGTTTTCTGTTTTGTACATCATTGGACCTTTTGGAGATTTTTAATTATTTTCTATTAGTCTTACTCTGAGTATCTAAGTTGTTTGGATATTGTTGCAATGCAATTGCTAAGATATATGGAATTCATGACGTGTGAATGATATTCAATTATTGGTTGGTGTTTCATCTTCTTATTTTGGTCCAGTAAGTTTGCTCAAAATCAAGTATTCTTTAGTCAATGATTTGACTGAGGTTGAGAATTGAGATACCGAGTAGAGATTGCTATCATCTGCTCGCACTTTATGAAGCAGAACTGCAGAAGACTAATACAATACTAACACATTTTCCAATAAGATTTCTAATCAATATATTGTAGATAATCTCATGAGTCAGACTACTTCAACAACAAACTACATTTTCCTCTGTTAGATGGTATTGGCTATACCTACATATTACTTCATATCATATTTAAGACCATATCCCTAGAAGCTCATTTGGACACATACAAATAATATAATCAAGTAGAAAATTATGATAAGAAACGGCTTTTGACATAAGCTCAAGAGGAAAACAAACTTATATTCAACTTCATAGTTTATCCTTAAGCAATTAACGGAGCCTGCTTTATTTTCTTTGAATGTCCCAAAATATACATGATAATGTTTTTGTACTACTTCAATTGTCTTTGTGTCCATCTTCAGGAATAATAGTGTTGTATTAGCTGGTGCTACGTTTTCTCAAAGGCATTTAAACAAGTGTTGCAATGGTGTTCAATTTGTTATTCGTGCAGTGTGCAAAAGTTATCACATTTTATATTAGATAACAAAAGCAGAATGGCATGTTTCTTTTATTTTCCTCTCGAGATTTTAAGTGCATCCATTTATATGCTGAATAAAACTAATTCAGGAAGCATGCTTCCCATTTTCAAAAGTTTCTTGTCTCAGAAATGGGAAATAAGGTGCTAAGGGGAGAGTGTATAACACGTTAAGATTTTTTTTCAGATAAAACCGGATAATAATGTAATAGTAGTTTCTCTCAAAACATGCGAAAACAGGGTGGGGTGAGGGTATTTAGTCTTAACTCTATGGTAAAGCTGCTAAATATATAGTAAAATTAAATGAATAAAGAAACTGTTTGTAGCTCCATGTTGTTAGTGGCTAATCTCTCCACACCAAAATTAAGTTGAATGGCATTGCATTTGTTTATTTTACTTTTAGGTGGTCAAAAATGCCATGTGATCTTCTATTCTTCTAGGTTAATTGTGTATAACTTTTTCTGATTGTTTAATCTTTGTGACAGGATATTTTCGGAAAACTTAGCATATGGAAGCTAATCACATCAGTTTTTGCCTTTTCATCTACACCAGAGCTGATGTTTGGACTTTATCTCCTATACTACTTCAGGGTCTTTGAGCGACAAATTGGTTCCAACAAGTACTCTGTAAGTAATCTAGGCATTTATACTATAGCATTCTGTTTGTTGTGCTATGTATATTCCTTTAATGTTGCACCCAGAATTCAGAGAGTTAAACTATTATCATACAATTTATGTTTCCGGTGTAGTAATCTAAAGTAACCAAACTATACTAATACTGTGAACCTTATTAGAAGAGGTCCTGCCATTTAACCAAAATATCTAATTTTGATTTGGGTTTTCCTTTGTTTTGCTCTCTTCTGAGTTCTGTAGAAATAGGAAAGTGTTGGTTAATGTGGTATTGTGTGTGAGTGTTTGAGTTTTGGTGGGTTGTATATTAATAAAAATTCTATTTTTTTGGATATTAGTTACTGATATGTCTCCTAGTTTGATAAGATCAGAATTTTGTTTATAGGAAACTGTAGAAGCTGTATTCACATGGCAATTAACAAGTAATTCTGTTTTTGGTTTTAATTGCTAAGCCTAAAACATTCCTTGAGATGTGTATGCTTTTCTAAGTTATCAATTGTTAAAGAGTGAAGTAATCAACAATCTGAGGTTTTATTTATTTTTAAATGTGAAAAGTACAAAGTTTCATGATGAACTTGGTATGTAAAAAGAAACTGGAAAGTATGCCAGAATCCCAAATTTATATCTTTTCTTTCTTTATTGAATCAATTTTTAAACAAATATTTTTTGATTGAGAAACTACCACCTAAAAGATCAATTTATTTGATTCATGAATTGTGGTATAAGAAGAAATTGGTAATGGTGCTTTGATTGCTTAAGGGGAAGCTTTTAAGAGTCCCCAACTGGCTTGTATCACCATTTTATGTGAATCCTATGCTTTGATTTTTCAAAATTTGAATGAGGATTTTAAAATTCAAGTTCTTTGTTTTCCTTTAACCAACAATGATTTGATTTTAGGCAAACCCACCATGGAGTTTAAATGTCAAAATTTAGGATTTGAAATGCATTCTTGGACTAGTACTTAAACAAATCCATCCACTGGTGTTTGATGTTTGATCACTCAACATTTCGATCAATCATTAGCTTTTTTGGTCTCCTCTTTCCTTAATTCCTTTCTTGTTCACTGAATCAACTCTCTACTTCTCTTTGGAACTTAGCGCTTTGTATGCGAAATTGGAGTATTAAAGAGATACGGTTTGAGTTCCCTAAAGTTCTGTTTAATCAAAGAAAAAGAGATGGAAGTAATAGGGGAGAGAGAGACAGATTGATTCTATCAAATAATTCTTTGTATAATAAATAAAAAATATCAATTTGAATTTAAATCGAAATCTTAAGTTACCTTACCTGAAATGTGAATATTTTGATAATGTTGGATCGCAAATCTTTGATAACTTATATAATATGCATTCTAAATTCAGGAATTTGAAATCCATATCCAAATTTAGGTTGCCAAAAACAAGATCAATTATCCATCATTGTAAAAATTACTCTTTAACCTTCTGGTAACCCATCCAGAGGAAATAATATCACTAAATTTGTATTGAATTAATAGAATGAACTGTCATCAATTGACCTTTATGATAGTACTACGAAATTTCACATATGATGGTGGATATCATCAATTGAAGACATTATCAGTTTGACTTTCAGAATGTTTTTTTCTTATATTCTTTAAACTGGCTGCTCATATTCTCACAAAAACTAAATTATGTCACCCGCTCACCCCCATTCCTACACATGAATTTGTCTGCCTTTATTATGCAGGTTTTTATTTTGTTCTCAATAGTGGCTTCTTTTCTCTTCGAGGTTATGACTCTAGCTATCCTTAAAGGTATGTATTGTCATATCATTCCATGTCATTCATCTACTATAAATCTTCCTTCGGTTTGTCTAGTTTCTTCTGGTAATGGTTTTCTGGTCAACTTTCAAAATTCTTTTCCAAATCAATAAAGTAGATATATTGGTAGTATCTGAATTAATATGAAAGAAAGAAGTAAAAAAGCCTCCATGTATATGGTTTGGAAACTATAAGGAAATTGTTTGCAACAGGTTCTTCTAAGTTCCATTTTGGTAGGAGGGTTGTTAAGAAATCCAGAGATGTTGGTTGTCTGTGAATCAAAATGCTTAATTCTTTGTCACTTCCTTTGGCTAGTGGATATATAACCAATAATTGTTATAAGGGAAAAATTAGCATCTCTCGATGTAGCAGTCTCCTATGTGTTATATTCAAACATTGAATTGTTCAAATGTTAATTTACCCTTTAACCTAAATACCTAACACTCTACCTTAAGTTGGAGCATAGATGTCATATGTACCTAACATTTTTACAGGTATATCTTACACCATAAATAGGTAAAGAGTTTGTAAACAAGTGTTGTAATTAGCCCATAGATCTCACTGATTGTGTAGGAATCACATTCTATTTAAGTTTGTCCTGAACTAGATGAACATCCACTTTAATGTGTTCAGTTGCTTCATGAATTCTTGGATTTAATGCTATGTGAAAAGTTGCTTAGCTAGTTTGACTTCACAACCAATCTTTGGTAACCACTTGATTCAGTTAACACATCACCTTGATGAGCTAATACTTTGGTTTGGACCGTTTGGTGTTAGGATCCAATAGGAATATCAAAAAGTTTGCATCCTAACAATGCCTTCAGAAAGTAAGTCAAGTACATGCTTCTTTTGGGATAGTGAATACTTTTACAGATTTAGCAACTTCTACACCTATTAAATATCACAAACACCCGAAATCCTTTATCTGATTTTTTTGTAGATACAATATCAGTGGCCATATCCTTTACCTATCATCACCAGTAATGATGATATCATCCACGTAGACAACCAATAGAACTTTTTTGGCTTTTGTTTGTTGATAGAAGAAAAAATGGTCTATTCTGCTCCTTGTTAGATCTAATTCAATATCAAAATCACCATAAGATATGGCATTAGGGCAGGGCGGGGTGGTTTTATACTCTTATATGTATGTGCAAAAAAAAACAAGTTATTGCGAAACTAAAGCAAGGGGAACAAAACAATATTGTTTTGCAGTTGTGTCATGAACCCTTATTCGTTTTTCACCATTACCAACGATCTATATTCTTATAAAAACAAAGCATTTATATCTTTCATACCTGGCAATATCCCCTATTACTTCATATGTAATACCCATGTTATGAAACTCGTATTCTTTATGCCTTTAAATAGGAGTTCTCACAACTCATGGACCTTTAAATAGCTGTCCCTTGGATGAGGAAGATCGAAGATGCCAAGAATAAGTTGGGGTAGAGTGAGAAGTTCAGCTTCCCCTCGAATAATCCACCTTTCTATATTGATTTGATTATACCTATTATATGATGTTAAGCTCGTTTTGGATAACTCACAATCTAAATCATGCAAATTGGCTTCCAACAAAAAGACTATTTTCTTAAATTTTTTTAATGAAGACAGATTTTACACATCAGCGTGCATGATTGGTTTTTTTATGCAGGGTTAACTAGAGTAATTTTCTATGCTGCATTGGTGATGCTGATGCAAATTTACTTGAGATTTAATGTTTACAGATCCCACTGCTAACCTGCTTACTTCTGGACCTTATGGCCTCATATTTGCCTCATTTGTACCATTTTATTTTGACATCCCGGTTTCAACATGGTTTCAAATTTTTGGTGTTCGCTTCTCCAATAAGTCTTTCATCTATCTAGCTGGTCTTCAGGTAAAGAGTGAGTTATTTGTTTTACTGATTAGCATTAATCTTCTACCTCAAGGCCCAGTGATAAACTTCAGTTTCATTCTTGCAGCTTCTTCTATCATCTTGGAAAAGATCTCTCTTGCCAGGGATATGTGGAATCCTTGCCGGTTCCTTCTATCGTCTAAATGTCTTTCGCATCCGAAGGGCTAAGGTTGTTCTCAATCTGATACTTAGAATTTTTTTCTTCTTTAACTTTCCTTTTTTTATGGAAACATGGGGAAATAGATATAGACTTCCATCTATGCCATAGATCGAGATGCGATTTTGGCTGCTGCAATGGTGGCTATGTTTTCGGTTACCCATTAATGAGTGATCCTGTGCAGGGGATCTGTTATAACAAACCTCCTACATTTCAAACAGTAGTGAGTTATGTATATGTGATTTTTTGGCATGTATATGCACTTACTTTTATGCTGCATTTTATTGGTGTTGGTGCACCGAGGATAAAGGAGAGTTGCATATGGAGTGGAATGGACGAAAGAGAAGAAAAGAAACAACAATTAGAAATAGATTTTTACTTCAAATTTGATTAATTTTATCTTATTAGATGTTACTCTGGCCATTTGGCTTGACCTGTCATTATGAAAAATGAAAATGGGTTCGTTAGTGACTTCATTTTGGTGGTTCTAGGGGTATTCCTTAGATCCCTGATTCAATAAATGCAGAGGGTATCATTTTGGTGAAATTTTTGTACAACATTTGACTTCAGTACACTACCTTTTTTTTTTATCATTTTAGTGATATTCCTTATATCACTGATTCAATTGAAGGATTTTATCATTTTTTTAATACAACGAATTTCTTTTTCCATTTTGTTTCTTTTTATGTACACAATTTTACATGAATTAGGAGGTATTAGTTAAAACAGAATGCCATGTAAATTAGAATAAAATTTGAAAACTATTAACAACTGTTTTAGAGGAGAATTAAATGTTTTGCAATTCAAAAGATCTAGCACTGCAAGTGCAGACTGAATTTATTGTGATTAAAGGTGATCTGTCTTGAAGAGTTCTGAGTTTATTGTTCTCCTAGTAAAGAAATGTTATTGAATTTAGCTATAATTGCATTATTTCTCCTTTTAACTATTTCTTTAGTCGTTCAGTCCATTTTGTAGCATAACTTTCAATTCATATGCTAATGTATTTTCATTAATTTCATTTTGTTAAAGTCATTGTTTTATTTACAGTTCCCTGAGTTTATTGCATCATTCTTTTCTCGGTTTTCTTGGCCTTCTATGGATAGTCCACCTACAGCACCAGCTAGGAATCTTGCAGGAAATGTACCTTCCCACGCAACTCGCCAAGTGGAGGCAAGTATTTTTTAAATGCTTCCTTTTTACAAATTTCTTACAAGGTATTTTTACATGCCCTGACATAAACATGCATACCTATCAAGTTTGTATCATGATGCATGTATTTGGGATCCCCAAGTTGGAGTTACATCAGACAAGGGCTGAGGGATTGTAACAATTGTGTTCTTCCAATGCATTTGATTGATGAAACTTGCATTATGTGGTACATGTGAATGTTTATGGACTATGGTTTTCAACTGCTCTTATTATAGCATGATGTGGATGATCTAACAAATTAGTGTCATAATATTGCCTGACAAGCTTTAATTTGTTAAAAGTATTTCTGCTCAGTGGTTGGTGTAGGGTAGTATTCTGTAATTTTCAATGATATATTCTCAGCTTATTCTGAAGGTTGAGAATATGACTATGTTATGCTGGGAAACTGCTCATATGGTGGCATATTGATGTAATTTGATGTAACTTAGTGTCTGAAACAGCTATATTGAGGAAGGTACTTTTTTGGTCAAAGTCTAAATCCTCTGTATATGCAGAGCAAAAATGTCCATACAGTTATAGATTGTCTCTACCAGCCTTTAGGATACTGATATGGCGAAATGCCTACCGGCAGCCATTTGCTGCTTGACTATGATTGAGGATTCATGGAATTGTTATCCATAATTATCTTTTAAAAAGATTTACGAGGAAAAAAAATACAAAAACTTGTAATGAAAGGAAGAGTAGGAAATTCTAACTCCTCGAAAAGGAGATTCAGGCATTTAAGCACAAACATGAGAATCAGCACTAAATATCAGATTAGCTCCTTGAATCCCTTCAGAATTCTGATTATATTAGGTGTTATTGGAGATTCCTGCGATTTTGAGCTTTTTTAAATATCAAATTTGTTAACAATCTTAAGTTTGGTTAGGAAAAGAACTCAAAATATTGGGACATTGGAAAGTTTTGAAGGGAAAAATGGATTCTTCATGGATTGACTGATTACATACAAAGCATTTGATAACATCCTGTGGGTGGGTATTTCATTGACCATTATTACTGCTTTTGGTGAACAATTGTATTTTCAGTATATATATAGTAGGCCAAACTATTAGATTAAGTGTCAGTCATGTTCTGGTTCTGCCTTTCCCTGTATTTAACTGAAAATTTTTGGATTTACTTTTCTGGTAAAAGAATAGCTAGTTTAGATTGACCCTTGATATGCAGAATAACAGCTGTGAACTCTTGTTTTCAGAGAACCTATCCACCCACAGTTGCACCTTCAGCTGTAGAACCATCCGAGGACTCTGTTGCTACCTTGGTGTCGATGGGCTTCGATCAGAACTCAGCCAGGCAGGCACTTGTGCATGCTAGGAATGACATCAACACTGCCACAAACATTCTTCTCGAAGCACAGTCCCACTAATTGAGACAACTAATTGCCGGCGAAAAGTGGATCAGCAGATGTTATTTCATGGATCTAAATGCTTTGATCATACAGATATATACATTTTGATGGCAATCAATTTGCTTGGCTCCTGGAGTTGTGGCATTCCAAGATTCAACTGTGGGGTACTACTGTCTTCCATTTTGGCCCCTCTTATTTCCGTTAGTAGCTTGTAGTTTAATTAATCATACACCAATGCAACCCCCAAGTTTTTTGAAATTATTTACCCTCATGCATACATGGATGATTACATGTAGGGCTTATGGATCCAAAATTACTGACAAGTTTTTATAGTTGCTTGATTTGAATAGACAATTTAGGTACCTTTAGTTTCCGTACCGATCTCTTTCCAGCCCCTAATGAATCTTCTGGTACTGATCACACTGAAATATCATCATGGAATACCACATCTTCTAACCTTACAGATGCATTAAGAGTTTACTTGATGGAGCCATGGTGGAATCCAGGTGTTCATGAACAGGCTATGGATAGGGTTCGTCGGATTGAGCTGGAGAAGGATGTAAAGATCGTGAGGCGGATTGCTCGAAACAGCATTGAAGAGAGGATACTAGAGTTGCAGTAGATGAAGAAGAAGCTAGCAACAGAAGCGCTGCTCAAAAGTATTTTAATTCAAGTTTCCTTCTAATGGAGATAATGGGGGAAGAAGATGCAACTGAACAAAAACAACAGCTATGTAGAGATATCAGTAGTGGTGACATCTTTATTAGAAGATGGAACAGACACAGCACCCTCCTTTCCAGTTTCGTCTTGAATCTTATTGTCATCTTTTACAGCCAGCATGACTAGAAGCCCCAACAACGGGTAACTTACAGTGGTGAGGGTCCAGTTCGCAATCAACTGCGAAAGCAACGGAACCTTATCTGTATCGACTTGCCAGGCAACCGCCGCTCCGGCGCTTTGCACACCCTTGTAGAATCCACTGTATCTGGAAGCCATTAATATATACATACATAAACATTGGTCAATTTAACCAAAAGAATGAAAGATTGAAGGACAACAAAGAAGAAGAAAAGGGGAAAGGCTTTTAGTGCAGAGGATATAGTAATAAAATTTATAAACACATTAATTTATTTAAAAATAATAATAAAATGATTCCTGCTGAATAGACCATTTGTAACCATTGGTCTCAAATCCAGCATTCAAAACAATATTAATAAGTTGATAATTCCTTAATACATGATTTACATCGTCTAGAATCTCTAATTGTATATTGTATATAAATATATTGATCCCGATTTGATTTCGATTCTATTTATTACCAGACATAATAAACTTTATTTAAAAAATTGTTAATCAGGTACTGTTACAGGCTTTTTAATCTCTTTTAAAAAATTTTCCATAATCATCGATTTTTTATCGAACTATCATAAGATCCAGCTCCTCTTTTTCGAGAATTATTATAACTCTTGCTATGAATATGGATGATCAATTTCATCTTATTCAAATCTTTTGGCAGCGATGAGTTTTCCACTGTAAGTAAATAAGTGAATTAAATGTGCAAAAACCATAATCAACCTTAACAGTCGGACATTTTCTGAGGTAAACCCCTAGTAAACTCTCTCTGTCGTCGATACCGGTCGAAGGAAGACAACAATGACTGTCACATTATCTTTACTGCCACGTTCTACAGCTTCCGTTGCCAATCTTTTCGAGCACATTGCAGGCTCTTTAACCGTATCCCTGACGATGGTTATCACCTCCGTGCCGCTCACAACATCCCAAAGTCCATCACTAGCCATTACCTGCAAATCAAGTCCGATTTTAACATTTCTGTGTTTTTTTTAATCCAGGACGAGGAGAGACATTGACATTTGACAGCCACCTTTATGACATGTGCATTCATTGATATTAATTAACCAACCAGACACTTCCACTAGTTTGTATCGTATGTCAGCAGTAGTCTCAACTAGAAGTTTTATGAAGTATGATGCAAATTCTAGCATACATTTGCTTAACTTCTGAAAATTAAACATTTTTCACGAAGTTTCAGAAAAGCAAACATCGTACGGTAAAGCAAAGAAAGGACAGCATGCACAAATACCTGTGAGCATAAATGCGCGAGCGCACACGCATATATATATGAGATAGGATCAAGTTGTACAGTATAAAATTCTCTAAGTTTTAGATCGTTTGGATGACTGAAAGGATGACTCAGCTGAACTCCTTACTTTTTCTTCCCAAGTGATAATCTTCGCATAACCAACTGTTAATCTGAGTCATCCGTTTCAATCATCCAACAATCCAAAAAAATCTAAGTTTTACACGTAATTTGATCCTATCCCTATACATAGGAAGAGATTTCTAATTGTGTTAGGGTAGTCGTTAAGCAAAAGATTGACTCTAGACCTGTAAGTAACCTTTCAACACTAATGCTGTGGAAAATGCAGGTGGTTTATTTATTTACTAGCTGGAAGAATTATAGAGTAGAATGTGCCATGGCCAGTCGGCCAACCATCATACAGCGTGGTTAATTTGTTTACATGACACATTAAGATCTCATGTAAACCTTTTAAGCAGCAGATGCAGAAGTCCCTTAGGCAAACGACCAAGAAAAACAAAAATAAGGGGCGCCAAAGATATTAACATTTCCAAATGTCATTTACATTTTGCATTATTGATCACAATTATTAAATGCCCTAAAAGTAAAATCTATGAATTTGATTTTAAACTCATGATTTGTAAAGATTAGAAGTGAAGTGATTATCAGTCAATCAAAATTTTCTACTTTTTAATATGAAAATGGGCCTTACCAGGAACTCGTCTTCCGCTGAAAGTACAGTTTCAGTTATCTCAGGTTCTGCAGTTACAGCAGGCTTCAGATCATGGAGCGAGTTACCTAGTAAAAGACACATCAATAGAGGAAGTATTTGGCATGTTAAAAGACTTCTGTTCTCTCTTGTAGAACCATTAAAGATCGTTGTCTGATAATGAAACTAATGACAAGGAAGTAACTTCTATCTCAGATTCTCAGTCAATATTGCGAAGATTTACAGAGGGGCAAACCTGAAGTGCAGCACGACCAACCCTCCAAGTATCAACTTGCCATTTTACTTCCCCACCTGCATTAACAACACGGTTTCTATCCTCAGGACAGCTTGCAACATGATCCTAACATGTCAGAGTCGACTAGTTTTAGAATAGTAACATGCAAAAGTTCTACAATATTCTATAATAAATTAGCAGAGATTACCCTACTTAGAGCTAAGGGGCGCCCTCTCCGACATAAAATTGTCCGGCAATCACCTGCATTAGCAACAAAAAGCTTGTTTCTAACTATTAGAGAAGCTGCTGCAGTGCAGCCAGGATGCCAATCTTTCTGAATAACCCTCCTGGTTTTTTTTTGACAATCAAGTTCATCTCTAAATGCAACATCTGTCTTAACAAATGCTTCCACCAGTGCATCAGCAGGACTGCACTCATATATACACTTATTTAGTCCAATAACACGGATAATAATTTGATCAAGGCAGGCATAACGGCCAAAGTGACACACCTGCATGTGGAACCCAAGATTTTCAGAAATTCAGGCAACGCTCGAACTGAAAACTCAGCTGCTGCACCACCTGCAAAGCACCAAAGTACATAAACTTATATACATGGTAAAGGAATAGGAAAACTAAACTCAACCTGAATAAACACAAATTTAGTAACTTCAAAGTAGAGACAGTTTCCACAGGTGGGGGAGGAAAGTAGTTAAGTTGAACAAGATTGCCTTTTCAGAAATAATTTTATTTAAAATTTTCCAAAACTTGACTTGGCCTCCTGCTTCTTTTTCTTTAGATGTTTTAATTTAAAATGGATTTAAAGTCATTGCCTAGAAGTTTCTGGTGGCCATCATGAACATTTATCCTCACATCTAATCCCTAGTATATCTTCAGCATTGTGTCATTGTTTTCCATACCTCTATGGCCATCAAAGATACCAAAGACATGAACATCCTTCTCATTGCATAGGAAAGGCATAAGAAAATGTGTGTCCTCCATACTCTCCCGTCTCCCACATGTAGCAAAGGATCCCCAAGAAAGCACGGGATGGTATGCCAAAGAATCATCAAAAGAATCAAGCCACATTCCGATACCGGAATTTACTCCAAATGAAGTTCCTTTGGATAAATATTCTCCCTGAGTAGACCATTTAATCTTTTCCTGATAGGTATGAAGGTTGCTAACGCTATAAATGACTTGATGAAAGAGAAAAATCCTCTTTCTCCATTTTCTTTCTTTGTTGCAGAATACCATCTAGTTCAACCACAATATCATCAAATGAAGGCCTATTTTGAGGATCTGCATCCCAACACTTTTGAATTAGAGACAGAATACTGGCTGGCACTCCAGAGTCAATACCAGCGAGAACTGGCCGCAGTCCACCAGAGCTCACAGCTGCAGTAAGCTGCTGCTCAGTATAGTTCATCTCCAGAACAGTGTGGGCCTGCCAGTAGCAAGTAAATTACAAATAACTACTATAGTTTTAACAACAAAAAATTGTGAACATGGACCGATGGTTAGAAATGTAAAAGTGATTAGCTTTGCTGTAATCAATGACCATGTTCCATGTTAAAAGATTCAAGCAGAAAATACAAATCTGAAGTTTAACACACGTTTTCTTTCTCTCTTCAAGTCTAGACATTAAATGACTAGCATTAAACTTGCAAAAGTGCAAAGTAAGATTTGATTTTTTTAACATGATTGATTACAAGAGAAATTGCAGTGAGCAATGAGATGAAAAAAATAGTTGACTTAATTACTGACTAGGTTTAAATAAAATTATTTTTATTATACTAATTTTTCATATCATTAGAAATAGCTTAAGATTAAAAAAAAAACTTTTAAAACTCTAACCAAAAAAATCTCCTCAACTTTAGTTTTTATTCCAAACCTTTAAAAAATCCTTTAACATATGCAGAAGCACTACCTAAATTGGCAACATTTAATAGACCCTTTGTAAAATTCTGTAATGCATTGAGAAACGATTACTATCATTTTCACAAATCTTAAATACAATAAAAATCAAACGGTATCGAGTTATCAATGATATTTATATAACAAATTTCTTTCAGTTTTTTAATCTACTTTTGTTTTTTGTCAAGAGTTCATCTTTTTCCTCTACAAGTTTGATCATATCAGCTGTGGATAAAAGGTACAAATCGTTTATATTTTTCCTATGTTTATATTTGTGCTTTCATTTTAAATTAGAAGATATAGGTAGGGTTTAGGGTTTTAAATTAGGTGTTGTGATTAGGATTTAGGGAGTTAAGGGTATGGTATATTTTTTAAGGTGTAGGATTTAGGACGTAGGATATAGAAAATAAGGGCTAAGGTTTAAATTTTAATTTTTTAGAAAACTTTAACAAGAGGTATGAATGGAGACATGATAAAGAGGTAAATGATTTCTACTCGTTGATAAGTCACCATCACTCTCGAAATAAAATTCCGAATCAAAAAATATAGTCCTCTTTTTATCAGATTGAGGCGTTATGTTTTGAAAATCTTAGTTAAATCCCAATTTTTTGAAATTTCTCTTATCGACTCCATCTTCCCTCTAAGAAAGTTGAAGTTAAAGTTTTGAACAAGAATAAAAAATTGGGATTTCTTCGATTAGTTTTTTTTTAAAAAAAAAAAACTATCTTAAATTATTTCTAACATAAAAAGTTATTGTAATTAAAACTATTTTTTTATTTAAATCTAGTCGGCAACCAAATCAATAATTTAACATCCACATAAGTTTTTCTTCAAAATTTTAACGAAACAAGACTCGTTTGTATTAAAATTTTAATCACTAGATCAATTTACAACATTTAATAATTAGGGAATGAAAAAATTAAAATATAATCGAGGGACCATTTATATAGTTTATCCAAATTATTTTATTGCATATGCAAGGAACTGTTATATTTACCCGTATAATGTTGATAGGTAGGTGAAGTCCAATGAGAATAGAACACGTCAGTGTCATGAGTAGAGATTTCATTGGATTGAGTTAGGTTTGGTAATATAATAAGATTAATTTGAGTAATCATGCTATATGATGTAATGATTATTTATTTTATTTTTTAATTATAAAATTATAATTTAATTCTTATTAATAAAAATATAATATATTTTAAAAAAATTAATCACTAAAGAAAGTACTACTATCAATTGAAAGAAAATATAATATATAGATACAGTGAGAGTAGGTGAGGGTAAAAAAATTGAAAGAAAGTAATGAAGGAAAAATCAACAGTGATCGGTGAAGGGGTGGTGGGATTTTTTTTTTTCCTTAAGTTTATATATAAGATAATTAATTCACGTTATATTTTTTAAATTAAAAAATTAATTCAATTTTTAAAAGAAATAATTAATTTTCTTAAAAAATAAAAAAAATATTTCAATACATAAGTCTTTGGACGTGCATGAAATAAAGGATTTAGTTTGTTTTTGAACATATCAATGTTAATAATAGCTTTCATTTTTTTCTCTTTTGCATGTTATTTGTTCGGGTTTTACCTTCAGGGACGGAGTCAAAATTTAAGATTAAAAGAGTAAAACATAAATGTTTAAAAGTATAGAGTAAATTTATAAAAAAATAATTAAAAAAATTAAATATGAGACAAAAGTAAAAAATTCTTCGAAAGTAAGATGATTATCCTTTTTCACTCATATAGTTTCGTCCATGTTCATACACGTGTTTCTAAGAAAATAGAGTTATATTGCGTTTCTGAGAAAAGAAATTGCTGAAAAAATAAGATTTTTTGGTTGTGAAAAAATGTTGTACGAAAAATAAGTTTAAATTTCGAATCGAATCATAAATAAAATTTTCTCTTTAATTTAAAAAGATTTATACACATTAAACAACATAATTTTCTAAAAGCATGCTACGGCCGAATTGAATTGACCAAAAATTCGACTCACATAATCTCGATATTATTTATAACTCTAGTTAATCTAATTTAATTTAATTTAAAAAATAGTTAATTTAATTTAATTTAAAAAATTAAAGGCTAAAATTATTTTAAAAAATCAATTAAATCCTCTTTCACGTCATCATTTACACATAACTTACATCATCATTCACAATATAATGTAACTTGAACATCTTAACCCCGACAATTTTTATTAATCAAAAGGCCACGTGTATTTACTTTCGACTATAAAATAAATGGATAAACTTCACAAATGGTCACTAAAGTTTGGATAACTATCTGTTTTTACCTCTAAAACTTAAAATTTACTTTTCAATCACTAACATATTTCTGTGTAACAAAAGAACAGAAAGTTCTATGGAGAAATGGGGTTAAAATGAGATTGAAATAAGACTATCAAAATTCTTATAAAGGTTATAAGAATTTCATTATTAATTTTTCAGTATATAAAAATTAAAAAAATGTAAAAATTTCGATATATACCGAAAAACTATATCGAAATTCTTATAAATTTTGTAAGAATTTCGGTACAATTTCATTTTATTCCCTTTTTAACCCATCTCTTTTAGAAGAAGAAAAGACTAACAAAACAACATATATTTCTTTTTCCACCTTTCATCATTCATTGTTACCGAATAAAGGCTTTAGCTTCAACCAAAAGCATAACTTGCCGGGCCATGATAGAGATATGTTTTGCTACAGAAAGAAGTATAGCAAATAGCACCATGTGCAGGGAACCCCAAAAAGCTAAGGATATTTTAGAAGACAAGTCCAAAAGTACATAGAGAGGTTAAAAAGTTATAGAAGTTGTTGCTAGCCACGACACCTAATAGTTACTATGTTGTGTGTGCATTGATAAATATATAAACTAGAAGCCGAAGTCGAAACCCTTACCCTTCTTTTAAGCGGTCACGAGATGCGGAGCAGATCGTGGAAGTCCGCAAGAATAGGTAACGTACTTGACACTGTCTAAAAGAACGACAACGAAGATCCGAGAAAGGGATTTCTGAACAATCATGTCATCCATTTCCCCATCACCGGCCTCTCGGGGATCAACAAGAACAGAAACTACCATGGAAGAAGCAGTTTTGTTAACTTGAAAATCTTGCTTTCCGGAATTTCCTCTAACGTGTTGCCGGGTTAGGTTCAGATCAGAATTAGAGAGAGGAACAGGATGACGATGGAGAATCCTTCTGTTTCTTCCCTTGTTAAGATGGGTAGCATTCTGACGTTGTTCGGTAGATTCGTTGGTAACTGAGGAAGCTGGAACAATGGCTCCTGGAGCAGAGATGTCAAATTGGAACACTTCTGTGCACATGCCTGAACTCAACATGGGTCCTACAACAAAGGGGGACAAGAAACAATCAAATTAGTACATGAAATGTACACCGATACTACTAGAGTTGGGAGCATTATGACTGAATAATTTTGTTATAATCCTCCATTTTTTTAACCATTATGAAGAATAATATTAAGAGTGCATCAATAAGTGTGGACTAGATATTATATTCTGATGAATCTGACAGCTTACACAACTATGAACTGTAGCCCCAAAATATGCTCCATTGAATCTCTGTGCAACATTATTTTACTTCAAGTTTAAGGCAAGAGAGCTAAAAGTATAATGACAGACTTCAAACACCAGCAAAATGGCATGGGAAACTAATTTTTAAATCCATCCTGTGAGAACCACTGAGCAATCAACCAGATCTAAGGTCAAATAGGTGAGACTTTTAATAATCAATCAAGCCAATCGATCAGAAAGGTTCAATTGAAAAATAAATTAAATATTACGAGTACTATTTTCTATGATTTAGATAATTTACTTATCAAACATAGTAATAGTTACAACCAAGACTATTTGAATAGGTAAGTTTACATTCAGCACCCCAAGGGCCAAACTGTCAAATTCACAGAAAATGATAGCACAGAAAATTTTTGTGCCACAGCTAAATAATGATACCAATCGACCGCAGTAAATCTACCTAACCTTAACATGAAATCAGGAAACCAGTCAAATTACATCCAATTTTAGAACATTGACATCCAGAAAATCACCAAAATTACAGACTAATATAATTGTTAAGAGCAAAATAATTACCTGCCACTCCTTCCCGGAACCACTGCTGCATCTTACCATCGGCAGCAGTCGACTTGAAATGGTCCTTCAAAGCATCAGCAGAACCAGAAGAAAGAGCCCTATGCCTTTCTGCATGGTTTTTATATTCATGTGAATGCTTTCCTCCATGCTCTTTGGCATTAGGAATGGCAAGGGCCTGAGGGAATTTCTTAGGGATGACCAACCCTGTCTCTTTATTCTTTCTTTCAGAAGCCTTATGAGAAGCCACAGCTTTCTCACTGGCCAGAACTGAATGAATTATCAGGTTGCCATCAATTTTCACAAGCCTATCATTTCTCGGTACATACAAGGAAGCAGTGAGAGGCTCACTAGCATTTTGCACCCCAGTCTCTTTTTTCTCAACACTGGACTCTAAGCCTCTACGATTAACTCTATTGCTAACGTCAAAACTCCCATGAGAAAATGTTGCATCCTTACCATGATTAGACCCATTTAGATGACTATCAACTCTCAAAACTTTCCCACGATGCACCTTGTATAACCCATCTCCAACAAAACCTGACCCGGCAGGTGTATTATCATATCTTAAGTTCAAAATTGGGACCAAACCACTGAACAATAATATGAAAAACAACATTCCTAATAAACTAACACTAGCAACCTTCTTGGTTTTGCTGTCATTCTTTTTAGCTTTAGAAGCCGGTTTCGATTGCTTCTGTGGTTTCAGTCTAGGGATAGGTACCAATGGCACCTGGGACCCGGGAGACTTCATCATATACGGCGGAGCACATGGCATCCAAGGGTATGCCATAGGTGGTGGATACATTGGCATAGGCATTGGCTGCGGAGGGCACATTCCAGTACCTCCACCTCCACCTCCACCTCCACCACCTGTACTTAATTGCTGTCTCAAGGTAGCATTCTCAGTCATAAAATAAGCTATCTTATTATTCAAATCAGCAATCGTGGAATGCATTGTCCTAACCTTATCTTCCAGCTCGTCCACGTAACGCTTCTTCCGCTGCCTTGACAGCTGCGCACTCTCTCTGTTCCTCATGAGCCTCGCCCGCCTTTTCTCCTCCTCTTCGCTCGGAACATTTGACTTATGATCAGAACTGGTGCTAGAATTGTTCACAGTCAGCAGCGACGATTTTCTACACTTGGTGGACTCAGTCTCTTCATGATCTATTTTCCTTTTACACGCTCGCCTTTTATCCGATTCTTTAACATCAATCTTTTGATCGACGTCGGTTCCAGAATCCACCGAGGCAACGTTCGTGTCCCCGGAAACGGCCGAACCGCAATTTCCGGACCCTAAAGAGGAGACAGGAGAGTTGGAATTACCGGTCTGACCGCAGCAACTGTCAAATTCCGGGGAGGAAGAATTAAGGTACTCTTCCACGTAAGATTCGGGTACGATCACGTCCGGAAAGTACAATTCGTCGAATTCGTCGAAGGTAAGGTTGAAATCATCGTTTTCGTCGAGAGGAAACCCTAGATCCGATGATAGATACAATGGATCCATAGGTGGGATGGCCAGCGATTCCAATTCGTCGCTCAGTTGGAGTTCAACCGCCGCTTCCGCCATTGGATTTGGGGTTGTGGAGGCTAGAAAATTCCGAGGGTTTTAATAGATGGAAGACCAAGACCAAGACTTTGCAGTTAGTTTAGGGCAAGCAGAGAGGGTCCCTCCTTTTGGCTTTGCCACGTTTTTATATTGAACATCTGCCTTCCACGTTTTGGCTTTGCCACGTGGATTTTAAATTATTTATGAAAAATACTATGTGTCTGAGATTTGGTAGGATTAACATAAGATATAATATATTGTGGATAATATACGGTATACGCGCTCTTCTTAATATTTCTAACTAAATACAAGGAATTTGCTAAGTAATTAACATTTTGGCTAAACTATCTATTTGGTACTTTATTTTTTTTTATTTAGTTATTTAATTATTTTTGATAAAATAATTTTTAATGTTATATTTTATTTATAGTTTAGTATACTATTGTTAAAAATTCATATGATATTTTTATTAATAATTTTTATTTTTAATTAAAAAATGATACCTCAAGTTTTTTATTAATTGTTAATAGCGAGTATCAAAATAGATATAAAATAAAATATAATACAATATAATATTTTATAAATAATCAAAATGAAAACACAAAAATATGTGAAATATTATATAGGTAGTTTACTTATCATTTTTATGCTTATAAGATTTTTTTGATAAATTAAATTTTTATTCATCCAAAACAATCATCAATATCCACAGTTTGTACAAATCAGTCAAAAAATAATTAATTGTTTACCATTCCTTAATTAATGGTCAAATCTCTATCAAAAGAAAGATGATAAGAATTAAAAACATAAGTCAATATCATTTTTTTTTTGAATTAGCTAAATTTTATTGGCATCACTAGTGCTTGAACCCGTGACCTCTAAGAATAACAATTCTTTTAACCACTTGGGCTAGAGGACTCATGCTAAATCAATATTGTTTTTAATTTGCTCAAAAATAGAATCAATCTTATACGATTATTTCCTATATATGTTCATTCATCTTTTTTCGGACATGATAGTTTAATCTATACGATTCAAACGTATAATCATAACTCTCACGTATATTTTTAAAATATAAAATTCAATTAATACTAGTAAAACAAACTATAACTTTCAGTAAAAACAAATAAAATTATTGATGCCCAAAATTAACAACACTATAACTATAATAATATGAAATAAGAAACAATACATTAGACCGTCAATAAACCAATTCAAACATTTGATACGCTTTTGCGGAACAAACAAATTTCTGTTCACATTCCAATTGGGTAAACTACCGTAATTGTCACTTACATTTTAATGAATATATACTTTTAGTCATCAACTTTAAAAAATAACATTATGGTCACCTACATTTCAGTTACTTTCACTGCTTGTTTGCCTCCTCTTTGCTCCCAGCAACGTTTGTGCCTCCTTTCCATCCATCTTGTGCTGCTCATCACCTGCATTTATGGACTATCTTCCTCTGTCGAGTGCGTTCTTTTGCTTCTCTCGTGCTAACCGGCATCCACTTCTGCACCGAGCTCTGCCCCTGCCTCCCCCTCCTCCTCCATCATCTTTTTCTTCTCTGCCATGCTTGTTGCCTTGCAGACAAGCCGTATAAGGTTTTAACACGTACAGAACATCCCACCCACGCAAAGGAATCACAAACTAACAACCAAAAACTGTCAAGCATTCCACTTCTAGCTCAGGCACCAAGCTTTTCATTCAGATCCATCTTCATAATCATGACTGTTTATCCACGACCTGGTTTCTTCCACTAGGACTCGACACCAACTTAGCAAACCTCTACCAATCTCTCACCTCTTTTTGCATCCCTTTTACCGTCTTCTTCTTTGTCACTGTGAAAGCATTAAAGCAATATTTCATCCTTACAGGGAAGAACTGTTGACTTGTAAATGTTAATTTCTTGAAAAGTTGTTAGTTTGTTAGGTTAGTAGTTAGATTGGCTAAGTACTTTGTATAAATACATTGCTTTGTAAGTAATAAATCAGATTGGAATGATTTCAGAATTATATTCTTGTTAATTTCAACATGGCATTAGAGCCAATTTTTGATTCCTTCCAATCGGTCAATTAGCCTTCTTGTTATTGGGCTTAGTTTTGTCATTAGGCTCGT
Source organism: Abelmoschus esculentus (assembly GCA_035048815.1). Lineage (NCBI taxonomy): Eukaryota > Viridiplantae > Streptophyta > Magnoliopsida > Malvales > Malvaceae > Abelmoschus > Abelmoschus esculentus. Next base: position 25,821,603 of record JAUCBN010000001.1, read on the forward strand.
TCTTTCTTTGTTTGTTTTTCTTGGCGCCTTGGGGTAAATCGAACCCGCGACCTTTTTTGTATTGTTTTTTTTCTTTTTCTTCTTTAGTGAGCGATCGTTGCTTAGATGCCGCCACTCATGGAAACTCCGGAGGTCGATTTCAATCATTTTTTGTTCTTGCATATATCCGATACTCCAGGTACGATGTTGATTTCTCATCAACTTATTGGTATGGAAAATTACAGCGTTTGGAGTCGATCTTTGCGAATTGCACTTCTAGCAAAGAAGAAACTTGGTTTTATCAATGGCGAGTGCACGAAAGAGAGTGTCATTGTTGTTCTTCGACCTCAGTGGGAGCATTGTAATGCGATTGTGTTGTCATGGATTTTGAATATTGTGAGCAAGGAATTGTCCGCTGGAGTGACATTTACTTCCAGTGCTGCGTCTGTTTGGGAAGACCTCAAGGAACACTTCGACAAGGTTAATGGATCTCGGATTTATTTTTTACACCGTGAAATTGCAACTCTTATTCAAGGAGATTTGACAGTCTCGACATATTACACCAAATTGAAGCTGTTGTGGGATGAGTACAACACATTAGTTCCCTTTCCTCTTGCGAATGTGAGATTTCGCAGTCGAATCTCAAAAATCTTCTACAACAGAAATTATTTCAGTTTCTCATGGGTCTCAATGAGTCCTATACTGCAATTCGAAGCCAAATCCTATTGATGCAAGCTCTCCCGACTGTCAATCAGGCTTATTCTATGGTGGTTCAAGAAGAATCTCAGAGGATTCAGCTCTCGACTGTGTCTACTGTTCAACTCTCTATGGTGTCTCTAATTCTCGAATCTGCTGCTTTTTACTCTAGTTCCTCAGGCCACTCATCTGATCGATGTCGTTTTTAAGGGTTTTATGATCATTGCAAGCTTAAAGGTCATAAACAAGACAATTGTTACAGGCTTATTGGATTTCCACCGGATTTTAAGTTCTCAAAACGCAAAGGAGCGCAAACAGCTATGGTAGTTATTCCTACACAGGATACGGATGTTGTTCCTGATCCTTCTTCTACATCTGTGGCTCCTGCTTTTACTCGCGAACAGTATAGCCAAATCCTGAATCTCTTGGCTTCTGCTTCTTCTGTTGATTCTGCAGTGAATCTTGCAGGTATGGTTTCTGAATGTTTACCTGCGACAAAATCACTTACCTGGATTGTGGATACAGGTACAACTGATCATATAGTATCTGATTTACAGTACTTGCAATTTTCTATTTCTTGTTCTTCATCTTGTTCAGTTTAATTACCGGATGGTAATAATGTTCCTATTATTCATTTTGGTTCTTATTCCTTAGGACCAGATCAGGTTCTTTCTAGAGTTTTATATGTTTCCAATTTTTCTTATAATTTGCTTTCAGTTTCAAAATTAATTAAAGAACTTCAGTGTTCTATCACTTTTTATCCTGAGTTTTGTATTCTACAGGATCTCTCAAATGGAAGGATAAAGGGGATTGATAAAGAGTCTAGAGGACTTTATTTTTTTTCAGTCACAGGCTTCTAGTTCTGGTTTGTCTTCTGCACATAATCAATTTCACTTGTCTTCTTCTGTTTTTTCTACTACTGTTGATGATACTTGTATTTGGCATTCTCGTTTGGGACATGCTTCTCTTTCTATAATGAATAAGATCTCTAGTTTGAATTCCTTTAAACTTGATTCTAATCTTGTGCATAAATGCTATATTTATCCTTTAGCCAAACAAATTCGGTTACCCTTTCCTATTAGCTCTTCTACTTCTTCGTATGAGTTCAAATTATTAATTATGGGCTTTTGAATATAATTATGTATAATTATTAATTTGTATAATTATGTTCAAAAGCCCATAATTACTAATCTGTATAATTATGTTCAAAAGCCCATAATTAAAACGTATGACTTGGGTGTACTCGTTAAAACTTAAGAGTGATACTATTCTTTTTTTAAAGCAATTCTTTACTCTTGTTCGTACTCAATTTTCTGCTAACATCCACATTATTCGTAGTGGTAATGGCACTGAGTTTTTCAATTCTTCCTGTTCTGATTTCTTTTCTTCACAAGGTGTCATCCATCAGAGTTCTTGTGTTTATACTCCACAACAAAATGGTGTTGTAGAGCGTAAGCATAGACATATCCTAGAAGTTGCACGAGCTCTACGTTTTCATTCAAAAGTTTCTTTGAAATTTTGGGGTCATTGTGTCACTACTGCTTGTTATCTCATAAATCGCCTTCCATCTTCTGTTTTGCAGTTTAAAACTCCTTTTGAATGTCTTTATCACCGTGAACCAAATTTGTCTCATTTAAGAGTTTTTGGATGTTTGTGTTATGCTTCAGTACCAATTACCATGACAAGTTTGCTCTCAAAGTTTTTCCCTCTGTCTTCTTGGATTATTCTTCGACTCAAAAGGATATATTTTGTTTAATCTTTTTTTCAATTAGTTCTTTGTTAATCTTGATGTTGTTTTTTACGAATCTATTTTTTCTTTTCACTTTCTTATCTCTCTTTCTCCTTTGTTTCCTTCTCATCCACATGTTCCAGATATTGATTTTTTAACTTTGAAACCGTCCATGATATCTCCCATTATTTCTCTAGATGTTTCCTCTTCATCTACCAACATTCCACTCACTGTTTTTCCTTCCCAGAATGCTTTTCCTTCACCCAATACTTCTCCTTCATCAAGTGTTTCCCCTTCACCCAATATTTCTCAATCTGCATCTTCTACTGCTTCTCATATTCATGGTTCACCTTCTGTTTTAACAAGTACATCAGCCCCTATCTCTGAGGTTGTGTCTCGAAAGCCTTCTTGTGTTTCTAGGCCTCCAAATTAGTTGAATGATTATGTCTGTACTTACCAATCCTCTTTTCTTCCTTATCCCATTTTCCAGTTTCTTTCTTATTCTCATCTACCATCCTTCACTCAATCCTTTTTATCTTTCACTTCTCATTTTGTTGAACCTACCACATATGCTGAAGCTTGTCAATACTCTCATTGGATCACAACTATGAAAGAGAAAATTCATACACTTGAATTGAATTCTACATGGTCTTTGGTACCTTTACCACTCGGTAAAGTGGTTATTGGATGTAAGTGGGTTTACAAAGTTAAGTATAAAGCTTCTGGTGAGATTGAAAGATTCAAGGCTCGCCTTGTGGCCAAAGGGTACACTCAACAAGAAGGTGTTGATTATTCTGAAACCTTCTCTCCGGTGGTCAAGCTTATCACTGTTCGGTTAATTTTGGCCCTTGCTTCTATTCTTGATTGGCCAGTATGGCAAATGGATGTTCACAATGTCTTTCTTCAAGGTGATCTTTCTGAGAAAGTTTATATGTTGTTTCCAGAAGATTTTTGCAGTCAGGGGAAGAATATGGATTGTCGACTGCAAAAATCTCTTTATGGGTTAAAACAAGCATCTCGACAGTGGAACAAGAAGCTTTCTGAAGCACTCATATCAGCTGGTTTCCAGCAAAGTAAACATGATTATTCAATGTTTACAAAGCATGAAGGTTCCAAGATGATTCTTATACTTGTATATGTTGATGATTTGCTCATAACTGGAAATGATGCTGAGATGATAGAAAAGTTAAAAGCTTTCCTATATTCCAGTTTTAAAATGAAAGATCTTGGAGAATTAAAGTATTTTTTAGGACTTGAGATTTTAAGGTCTAAAGAAGGCATAATTGTGAATCAACGCAAGTATGTATTGGAATTGATAGAAGATACATGGGGCAGGGGAACGAGACCTGCTCTAACACCTCTAGAGCAAAATAATAAGTTTATTTCAAGTGAAAGAAAAGAACTTTTGAGTCAAGATGAGAATGAAAGCAACTTAATCGACAAAAAACAATATCAAAGGTTCATAAGTAGACTTATTTATTTAACCCACACGAGGCCAGATATCATATTTTCAGTTCAGCATCTAAGTCAGTTCATGCATCAACCTCAACAGATGCATCTTGATGCTGCCATGAGAATTGTTCGATATATAAAAAAAATCCAGGACAAGGCATACTTTTGAAAGCTACAAGCAATTGTCAACTGGTTGTTATTTGTGATTTTGATTGGGCTTCTTGTTCTTTGACAAGAAGGTCAGTTACAGGCTTTTGTATAAAATTGGGTGATTCCTTGATTTCTTGGAAATCAAAAAAACAAAACACAGTAGCTCGATCTTCAGCTGAGACGGAATATCGAAGCATGGCAACAACAACAGCTGAATTGGTTTGGTTGAGTGGATTGTTGAATGAGTTGCGAATAGATCAAGAACAACCTGTGAAACTTTTGTGACAGCAAAGCAGCGTTGCAAATTGCTTCAAATCCTGTTTTTCATGAAAGGACGAAGCATATAGAGATTGACTGTCACTTTATTCGCGAAAAGATGCAAGCTGGTTTCTTGGCTGCGGAACATGTATCTTCAAAGGAACAATTAACTGATGTTTTGACCAGAGCGTTCCCAGTTGCTCAACATGATTATTTGATAGGCAAGTTGAGGGTTAAGGATGTGTTTACCCTTCCAACTTGAGGGAGAATGTTGACTTGTAAATATTAATTTCTTGGAAAGTTGTTAGTAAAGTTGTTAGTTTGTTAGATTAGCCGGTTAGTAGTTAGATTGGCTAAGTCCTTTATATAAATACATTGCTTTGTAAGTAATAAATCAGATTAGAATGATTTCAGAATTATATTCTTGTTAATTTCAACAAGAACCAAATTAAACACAATCTTCACATCGTCGTCAGTAATCAATGACAGTACCTACGTCCACTTGCATATAATTTGAACACGATTTGCCATTCTTTTAACAACAATGGGGAGTCTTTCCCTTCTCTAACACCCAAAAGACTGAAATTTTATCCTGTCAAGTTAGCTTAAGATGATGAGCAACACAAGATTAACGATGAACAACCGTTACTGGGAGTGGGGAGTAGGGGGAAGTCAAGCACTCGGTGGAATTGACTTGATGTTTGTTTTATTTTTCTATATCAAGTTAGCTTTCCGTTAAAGGTAACTATAAACTTAAAAAATCAAAATTTAAGTGACCATAATATTATTTTCTAACATTAGTGATTAAAAATGTATATATACTAAACATAAGTGACCATTAAGGTAATTTACCCTATAATTATCGTTTCTCAGGAGAAAGGGAATATAACCAAAAAGGAAGAGGCTAGGGTTTGTTGATTATATTTATAGATGAGCGATGATATAAAGAAGAGCCGACTGTCAGTTTTGAGTTCTCATTTGACCCATTTGCCTCCGGAATCTTCCGTCATGGCTTCGGAGAAAGAAGCCGCCCTCGCTGCTGTTCCCTCTGATTCTCCTACCATGTCTGCCCAGCCTTACTTTTTCCCTTATAACTTCTTCTTTCCCCCTTCGATTTCTTATCATTATTCTTAATCTCTCATTTATTTTTCTTCAGATTTGACAAAATCATCAACAAGGAAATCCCAGCTACAGTGGTGTATGAAGACGATAAGGTGCTGATCTTTTTTATGCTTCTAATTTTAAGTACTGTGTTACTCATTCACTGTTTGTTTCTGCGATGGAAGGATCTTTTAGAAATCATGCCCGCTTTTCGTGCTGATTTTATACGTTTTTTCTTTTGTTTCTTAAAACAAGCTTCCCTGGACAATTCTGGTAGCGAGTTGGAGACTGATCTGGCTTTTAACAGTTCAAATAACACTAATTTTGTGCTTTTTCGTGATTATCTTAAAATTGTAGAAAGAATCAGTGTTTTACTTATCGATCAAGTGTTAAGCCTTAAGAAGTATTTAAAAAATATCAATATATTTTAGTTTCTTGCAGTTGTTGGACCAGTGAGATTATTATGTAAAGGGATTTACCTGGAGATTACTTTGTCATTTGCTATTTTCTGTATTCCTCTCTTTTCTACATCATGGTTTCCCTGTTGACGTATTTTAAGTAGCTAGCATTGAAACAGCATGTTTAATGCACCGAAATTCAGTGCTTTGAATGCAGAATTCCTAGGTCCCCAACTTTATCTTTTGTAACAAAGAAATCTGGGGACTCACTGTTGCATTGAAGAAAATCATTTGTTAGTTTTGAATTCTGCTTTCATTAGTCAAAAGCTATAAACTATCATTATTGGTGAAGATTTTACCATCAGCCTTTTATCTTACTGTCCAAACACTTTCTGCATTTTTAATGGTGAACAGCCTTTTATCTTATGATTCATACATTCGTCCCATTAGTTGAATGTGTGAATTGCTAAGTCTCCTTTATGTTCTCTGTTTGGAAGCAGCTTCATGTAAGATTCTTCAGTTTGATATGTTAGTTCTTTTCTTGTAGCTTAAAGTTTATTTGCCATTCATTTTCAAACATGTTTATTTTCCTTTTCTTTTGTTTGTAGGTCTTGGCTTTTAGGGACATAGCTCCCCAGGCTCCCACACACATCTTAATTATTCCCAAGAAAAGGGATGGCCTAACTGGATTGTCTAAGGTACAACTATTTTTTTTCTAGCACATCTGAGCAGTAAGCATTTATGCAGTCTTGTATAGGGGAAACAATAATTATGGTTGTGTAAGCAATCCTTTGGAGTTTCAGGGTTTTTAGGTGTAGGCAGGATTTGAGTTCATGCTAATCAAGCTTTCTTTTTAGACTTTGTAGATGTATCCATTTTAGCGTGGATTTTATTTTTGGTTCAGATACTTTCAGGTTTGTTTTTTTTATATTTTTATTATTCAGTTTTAAAGAAGTTTGGGTTCAGTTTTTTGGTGTTAAGTTGTGTGCATTGTCCGTTAGTGTCAGACTTCAAAAAGTGCCTCAGACCTCCCCCCTAAGGCCAGACACATTTTATCATGCATAACAGCATAAACTAGCACATTTAGGTGTGCTTTTTGGGGGGTTGAGGGTGAGGGTGGGTAAGATGATAGGAAAGATAATTTGCTTGATTGATTCTGTTTAATTTATGCTATTTTCAACTTTTTTTTCCATTAGAAATTTGACTAGTAAGAAAGAGGATCAAACTCTAATTCTCAATATTTGAGTATTTAACAATAGACATGGGACCTTAAGGAAAACATGCATATCGGCCAAAAAACTTGCCTGATTGAAATTCTGTTTGTTTATTATTTTTTTTTTCAACATTATTTTCGTTAGATTTAACTTTACTAGTAAGAAAGATGATAATATCAAAATCTAATTCTCAATCTTTGAGTATTTAACAATAGACATAGGGCCTTAAGGAAAACATGTGCAATCCACCACTATGCATAATTGTGATAGCTTCTTTTTTTGAGTCCAGCCTTAATTGTGATGATTACAATTTTAGCAACCTGCTATTTAGAACTCAACTTCACACCATAAACCAAAGTATCTCAGGTTTTAGATTTTCATCCAAACTGCACTATATTGCTTCTTGTACAGTATGTGATTGTTTGATTAGATGCTACAGAAACCTTCTTGTACTGGAATCACATCCAACCTATTGTGAACAAGGAGTTTGGTTTGCCAAAACACATATTAATTACCATAATGCAGAAATTGCAATCCGTAATTGATCTCTCTGGATTCCTGTATTTTTTAATTTTATTTTTCCTGTTTTGAGAGCTTTTGTTTTGTCCTGCGATAAAACTAGCTTGCTGCTATGAAAATGTCAAATCAGGAACATGTTTTACCAAAGCCTTTTTGGAGTCCCCTGGTTTGTTCCTTGATCCATCTCTATTCTTATGGTTTTGAATTATGTGTTTTAGGCAGAAGAGAGGCACACTGAAATCCTTGGCCACCTTCTTTATACTGCAAAGCTTGTTGCAAAACAGGAAGGACTGGAAGATGGTTTCAGGATTGTGATCAATGATGGCCCTCAAGGATGTATGTATTCTTTCTCCTGCTTATTTTATTTATTCGAGAAACATCATTTTCCAGTTTTTTCAATTTGGACAGAGATGAGGGAACGTTTTTATAATTTCGTTTCATACGGTATGTATGGCGGGTTGTGTTGCAGGTCAATCTGTGTATCACATTCATGTCCACCTCCTTGGAGGGCGCCAAATGAACTGGCCTCCAGGCTAAATGAAAATGTTAATAGGCGGGCATGTGTGTCGGTTAGCATAAATAATGAGAACAGATGTGTTACTGCTTGTGTCGCTGTTGGATGGAGTATATTCCATCCAGGTTCTTGAACTGGTGAAAACTAATGACCCTTGTGTCAAATACCTGGAATGGTTAATTGTTTTTCAGTGCATGTTTTAGGCCTTATCCAAGATCTTCACATGCTTCAGAGAAGCTGAAACTTCATAGTAGACTGGCCACTGTCCAGTAGTTGCTGCGTTTTATTGGCGTAATAAATGTGTGAAACTTAAATTTCTTTTCAGGGTACTTGTTTCCTGCTATCTGTTGATATTTTTGTTCATGTTGCGTTAATTTATCGTGTGAAATACTTTTTGGGGTTTTTTATGTGAGACCGGTTTAAATGAAATAGAATAAGATTCTTATAAAAAATTTATAAAAATTTTAATATTGATTTTTTTATTATATATCAAAATTATTATTTTTTTAAAAAAAATTGATATATATCAAAATTTTTATATTTTTTAAAGAAATTTGGTATAGATCTAAATCAATATTAAAATTCTTATAATTTTTATAATACGATTGTTTTTGTCATATTTTAGTTTTACTTTAATCTGTTCCACCTTAGAATTTCACTTTTTCTCTTTTGTTTAAAGTTTAATATTTATTCATTCTGATTTACTTTAATATTTTTTGGATAAATGATTAGTTTTTATTTCATCTAAAGAACCATCAAAATAATAAAATATAAATATTTATCAAAACTTATTAAGAATATTAAGATAAATTTCAAGAATTAATGAGAGAAGAACTTTAAGCAATTTTTCTATTATACAGTAAATAAAAAAATCTATCGTACGAGTGATAATGAGTTTGATCAATTTTTAAATTTAACTTAAAAAATTATATATATTTAATTTGTGAATGTTTTAATTTATTAACTTGTTATCATAGTTAAATACCGTAAACCTATTTCTTCTTCTGAACTTATATAACTTAAGAAATATATTTCGATTACTTGTGGACTTTATATTATCTTATTCCAAAAAGATTGAACAGTATATTTTTCAAAATATTAATAAAACTATTTAAAATAATTTAAGGAAAGCAACGAAAAATTCTAACTGTCCACTTTGAATTTAAACCTAAAATTTCAAGTTTGACAAACTTTAAATTCAAACCGAACCCATTAATATTATTTTAATTGCCTAGGCTCAATTTGTTATCCTCCCTAACCTACAAGATAGATGCATACATTTTCAAAGTGATAAAAAGAAAAGAATTTTCAAAGTGATAAAAGAAAATAATGTATATTACATGACGCATCAGAATATTAAAGAACTATTATATTTTGATAGACGTGTAAGAAATTACACAATTATTATTACTTAACCTTAACATTCCAAAACAATCTTCTTAAAGAAAAACATCCCAAAACAGCTGTATATTTGAAGCCAGGAAACCATGGCAAAGGTATCTCTACAACAAGATTACCAAAGCTTTATTCATACTTTCAACAAAGCCAGTCAAATTCTAGCAAGTAGTTTGCACCAGAAAAAGAGTTTAAAGTATCATTTGAATCTTTGCTGTTCAATTGCATAATTCAAAAGATCAGCAGACAACAAATTATCATCTAAAGTCTGAACAAGGACAAGTAATATTACTACTTTTCAATGAAGATAAGTATCAGGAGCACATAGCCTTTTCCAACTGTTCCTGCAATTGCCCATTTTTAAATGCCTCTGTAGGTAAAAAAAATGAAAAGAAAAAGATTCATTAGAGCATAGAGTTCCACAATTATTTGCTGAGGACTGCTATCGAGTATATATATCTGACTTTAAGGCGAAGGTTATCTTATTCCCATTAGAAAGGGCTACAAGGGTAGCTTCTCATTCTTTTATCTCACCCCCAGTTCCCCTGCCCAGTACACAGTTTCTCGGTTTTTTTCTTCACTACCTTATATTGGAAAGATGTTGCACAGACCATAATAAACTACAGAGAACAACTTCAACTAATCATTTATCCTTGTATGAATGTTTCATGAACACTTGCAAGTTTTAACATACAGGTTAACCCATGCATATTTGGGTATGATAATGCATAAACCATAAGATAGAACAAGGGCAGATGGAAAAGGTACTCTAAACATGAGGGTAACAGACTGAAGAAAGATTGAACTCTAGAAACAAACCCAAAATTTACATTAGAATTGGAAAGAAGGGAGTTAATAGATCAAGTCCTCTGCCAGTTCTATGAGTTTTAGTGCTTTTTAACAGAGATTTTCAGTTTCCTAAAACAAGATTGCTTGCACATTAGAGATTTTGTTCTACTAAAAATAAGCAAAGTGAAATCAACATAAGCTTACCGACTGTGATGTCGCAGCCACCGAAAAATTCTCCATCAATATAGAGCTGAGGGAAGGTAGGCCAGCTGGAATACTCCTTCAAAGCCTGACGTAAAAGTTCATTCTCCAGTATGTTTATCGTTTCAAAAGGAACATTCAAAGAATTCAAAATCTGCACCACAGTATTCGAAAACCCACACTGTGGAAAGTCCTTTGTTCCTTTCATGAAAAGAACCACCCTGTTGGATGTCACCACAGTATCCAATGTATTCTTCAACTGAGGAGTTAAAGCTGCACACAAATCCAATAATATAGGTATACACAAATAGAACTGATCACAATTTTATCAAAAAAAAAAGCATAGTAATATATGAATTTCAATGGATATCCGCATCAAAAGAAAAACAAATTAGGTTGCCTATGAAGAAATTGTTTAAAGAGGAATTAGGCAACACGAAGAAATAGAGGTGAAGTACCGGAAGCAAAGCAGCGAAAGGATGAAATCCTAGCAGTAGAGCTGGAGGTGTTGTGAGGCAACGGGAGCCGCCAGTTCGTTGAAAAAAGTGGAGAAGTGAAGGTGTGGTGCGATTGTGGGAGGGTTTTCGAGCAGGAAAACTTCGGAACCGCCGTATCCGGTGCTGGATTGGATTGCGAAGAACAAGTGGAGGACACCGTCATTACCCACCGCAGAGCCATCTCATCCAATCAGTCGCGTTTGGTTTCCCCTTTCCCTTCCTTTTTATGGAGCTCAGGAGGAGGAAAATCCGGTTTTGTCGTTTTGCCTTTACGTTTAATATATACATCATTATTTAATTTTAATAAAATTCCTCAAGTGATCACCCAAATAATAATAATATTTATTTTAGTCACTTAATTATAAAATTCGTAAATCAAGTAATCAAATTTATTAAATGGATCGATTTTGGTTACTGTTATTAAAATTTAAATGAGAGTAGGGGTGTACATTATTCGATTTTAACCGAATTAACTAACCGAATTGAATTATTTTGATTAATTTTTAATAAATTCGGTTAACAGTTAATTCGATTCTAAATCTGTTAATTAGTTGAATTAACCGAATTAACCAAAATTATTATATATTAAATATTATATATTTATTTTAATCATTTAACTTTTAAAAAATTATAAAATGTTCATTAAATTTTTTATATTATAAAATTGCCACTAATTTTTTATTAAATTAGCATAAAATAAAAGCTTAGTACTAAAAATTATTTTAATATAATTTAGGGTTCTATTATACAATTTAACAAAAATTTATTATAAATTTCAGTTTGATTAATTCGGTTAACGAAAATTCAGCTCGATTAACTATTAAATTTTAAAATTTTCTGTTAATTCAGTTTTGGTTAATTCGGTTCACCTACCGACCGAATTAATCGAATGTACACCCCTAATTGAGAGGTGAGTGAAGGATGATGTCATAGTTAATAGAAATCTATAAAATTATATATTTAGTCTCTATTATTTATCTATTAAATCAATTTGATTATAATTATAATTAAATTAATTATCTAATTATTTATATGAATACTTTTAAAATTTAATTTATACTTTTACTTAATAAGTTGTTCATGTATTTTTTAAATAATATTTAATTGACCACTTAGATAATTTTATTAATTTTTTTAAACAATATTTAAATAAAGGCATAAAGATAATTTTAACCCTTAACGTTTATAATTTTTGTCGTTTTGGTCCTTATTTTTTTTAAATAAATTTAGCTCTTAACCTATATCTTTTTGACAAATAGCTTATTTTTTAACACATGGTAACTAGACCGTTAAAAATCTAACAATGATGGCATGTTATATGCATATGATAATATATTTTAAATAACATGGTATCTAACTTATCAAATACATATATATATAATATAATTTTATTCTAATACAAAATATAAAATAATTAAAATTTAAATAAAATTTTAAAAATTAATTAATTCTAAAATAAAAGGCTATTAAACATTCTTAACCCTAACTACGATAGAATTAAAATCCTACCTAAAAAATTAGTTAATTTTGAATTGTGTTCATATTTTTTTAAGATATGACTTTGATTCTATCATAGTTAGGGTTGAGAATGTTTAATAGCCTTTTATTTTAGAATTAATTAATTTTTAAAATTTTATTTAAATTTTAATTATTTTATATTTTATATTGGAATAAAATTATATTTCACATATATATATATATTTGATAGGTTAGATGTCATGTTATTTAAAATATATTATCATATATGGCATGTCATCATTGTTAGATTTTTAACGGTCCAGTTATCATAGTAGTTAAAAAATAAGCTATTTGTCAAAAAGATATAGGTTAAGGGTTAAATTTATCCCGAAAAAAGAATAAGGGTCAAAACGACAAAAACTATAAATGTTAAGGGTTAAAATTATCTTTATGTCTTAAATAAACTAAAAGAAAAGTGATTATAGTTTTCTATAGAATTCTAAGAAAATGTATAATTTATAAATTAAATATTATTTAATGATAATATGTTAATTTAAATTTTTTGTTAAATATGTTTAAAATGTGTTAGATTAGTTGAAGTTTCCTAATTTAATAATATAATATATCTTAAATTAAAATTTTATGGTTTAAATAAAAATTACAGCTAAATAAATTCAGTGGTCCAGAATGTAAATAACCACGTCATAACAAGTCTGTTTGCATAAAATAAGGATATGTTGCACAATGGATCAAGCCCATAAGATCTTTAAACCCATAGATGGAACTTTAACTGGCGAATAGAATTTAAATGGGAAATTTAAGAGAATAATAATATTTAGATTATATTTAGGGAAATAGATGAATTTGAGATAATTTTAGAGAAATAGATTAAAATTTATAGTATTTTTTGGATTTTGTTACCGACAAATGACGAGGTTTAGGCACCTCGCCACCTGCAAGTGGTGAGATCCATATTAATCGTTGGATTAAACTGAAATCAACAATGTATATGGGAGCAAAACTATTTTGTCTCTTTTACGTGCCTCCTTATGTGTCTCCTTTAAAAATTTATTAAAAAATTAAATTTTAAACCTTAACCCTTATTTTTATATCTTAAACCTAAATTCTATACAAAAAAAATACACACTACCCCTAATTCCCTAAACCCTAACCAGAACCCCTAACCCCTAACCCCTATACCCTTTAATTTAAAACGAAGATATAAACGGAAGAATGAAGAAAGGATAGACAATTTACACCCTATACATGGACCTCGCGAGTTGCAGTTAGTAAGATTCAAGGAACATTATTCTTTTTGCCATATTCTCCCAAATATTTTCTAAATACACCTATTTCTCTCATTTCTTCCTAATTTTATTATTCACCTAAATTGATCACCTAAATTGACCATTTATACGTCTGTTTCATTTTACAATAAAAACAATATTTAAATTAAAAAATATTCTAATATATAAATTTGTATACTTTAATTTTTAGAGTTTATAAACTTAAACTAAAGCTTAAGGAGTTAGATTGTAGCGTGACTATTTAGGATTATAATTTAAAGATTAAGGTTTAGGATTTAAGTTTTAGAGTTAGAAATTTAGATTTAAAAGATTATAGTTTGAATATAAAGGTTGTGTATAAAAAACCTTTTAGATTTTTAATATAAATATTGAAATTTGAATCCATAAGGTGAAAGTAAACTAATATTCATTTTATATATATTTTTTGATAAATAAGATTTTATGATTTATTATTTTATATATCGCCCAATAAATAATAAAAGCAAATGACAATCACTACAACTATTATTGTCATTATAAGCAAACGTGGGATAAACATTGATTAATAACCGGAGATTTATAGCAAAAATGTTACGATTAAGTAGAGAGATTATATCATGGATTCGACTCTGTGTTTACTTGCTATATCATCGAATTTCAAGGAGGGGTTTGATCTACCTGCATAAGCATAACCATATCTGTAACCAGTGTAGTATATGTGTCTGAAAATGGTTCGGTCTTGGGTGGCAACCAGGCAAGTGAGAATTAAATTACAGAGTTGAACTCATTGGATTGAACCAACCGGGGAAGGTGTGGGTCAATCTGCAATGAGAGCAGCAGCCAACAGGTAAAATACCATGAGGGAACAGGAGAACCATAGTAGTTAAAGCATGCTACCTACACTATCATCAGGTTCAACTAATGGCATTGGCAGGATATTACAGTCAAACGGACCCATCAGTTTATTTAGAATAGACGATAAACCAAAGGAAATATTCTTATGGATCCTCCACAATTAGCTAAATCACCATCTATGCTCTTCAGAATTCAAGGCATACCGACTTTGACGAATCGAATTTCAAAGACTATGAGACTATGTTTTATCTCCTATTAAAGTAAAGTAATTTAGAGGTAAGATTAAAGAGGTCAAGTTCTCGAGTTCAAGGCTTTGTATATGCAAAAAAATCTCTACCAGAAGACTCACCAATGTTACGTGTGCGACATGGATCTGTCTGGATTAGCCGGAACAAAGCATTGGGAACCAGGAGGGGAAAAATAGGTTAAGTTCTGTTAGAATTATCTCATGTGGCATCATCAAGCACTGATAGGGAGCACTTCTGAAGGAAGATGCAAGACTTTTGGGGAAGAAAATCAAGAAATCAATTCAGCATATACAAAGAATCGGAAGTCTACAGAGATCAGACAAGTCGAAAGAAGATCTGGTTAGTGTTATTTGACTCCAAAATTTAAATCCAATGCACTATTCAACTTCACATAGTGCATTTTCTTCTACCATTATCCATTAGAGAAATACATCTTGTAACCTAAAAACAGCTGGGGCAACACTTCTCATCGCATTCCTACCCTATATCAAACAATCCAGCTGAAAACATATGAGCTACGAGTATGACTAGAACAACTAATTACTGGTCGAAGCTAGAAAATGCCTAAATGCAAAAAACAAGGTATAT
Organism: Abelmoschus esculentus; assembly: GCA_035048815.1. Taxonomy (NCBI): domain Eukaryota; kingdom Viridiplantae; phylum Streptophyta; class Magnoliopsida; order Malvales; family Malvaceae; genus Abelmoschus; species Abelmoschus esculentus. The sequence continues at coordinate 25,836,930 of JAUCBN010000001.1, forward strand.
AATATAAGAAGATATAGATTCGAGACATACTCGGCTGCTGTGCATAGCAATCAATAGACCCTGCCTGTCTGCAACAAAAACAGAATTGAAAAAGGAAATATGATAAAGAGAAACCCCAACACTTTCAAAAGATAAACAGGATGCTAAACCTTGTTCATTCAGATCACTACATTAACAAGTTCAAAGAAGCTTTTAGCATTAACAGGGTTTTGAAGGTTCAACATTATCAAGCATTCATTTATTCAACCAAAGAGAAAAGAGCATTAACAGTTTTCCATGCTATACTCTCAGCCTTTATTTTCCTAGACGAAGTAAAACCCACTCCGCCAGCAAATCAGTCGATTTGGAGCTGAATCCCATCATTCCTCTCCTCCTCACTTGACCTTCGGCACACCCATTTTGAGCAGATCCATCAATAAATGACGAATCCCACAATAAGTATGATAAGACAGAGCCAAGGCAGAAACAGAGACGGAAACTAGGAACAGCTTTGCTGAATAAAAGAAGAATTGGTAGAAACTGGAATAGGATAGGCAAACCGAACCCATTTTCAGAGAAAGAAGATACGAAAACAGAAGCACAGAGGTTAGAAAAGCCCCGGAGATTCTATTGGAAATTGACAGCGTCGAATGAAGGTGTGGCTTGTAAACAGGAAGATGAGGAGACAACGGGCGAAGGATATTTTTTCGCTCGCCGGATTCCCCCTCGTTCGATTCTTTGACCTCGCCTTTCGCGAGCGTCGCCATGTCACGGGAAGCGGAGAGAAATGGGTTCCTCATAAAGTTCACGACTTGGGTCGGACTCCTTGTTGGAGAGAGAGGATCGAACACATCTGCAACATCAAAAAAGGGCCAACACCCAAAATCGACATAAATTTCAGATAATCAGAAGGAAATCGAAATGACAAACAGATCGGTGGTAAACTGAAATCATCACCTTCACGCGTGGCGCTGGTGTTAGAGAGCCGGGATGTTGACGGGGCTGTGACAATTGGACGGACCACGCGCCATGAACTTGGGAGGATGTTCGATGAGACAAGCCTCTTGAGAGCTAGAGAAGAAGCCATAGCTTTTGATTTGCAACACAGACAATTCCCAGAATTTGATTGCAGATTTACAGATCTAACACTACTTCCAGAATTTTCCTGCCAAGGATGTTTTATAAGATAGGAGACGACTGCTAGGTTTTCCTCCCCTGAAAATTGGATTAGTCTGCTAAACCAAAATAGTTTGACTGAATGGACCCTAATCTTTATTTGGTATATTATCTTATGGTCACTAAACTATTAGATTGATTTTATATTGACTATTGAACTATTAATTTTATCAATTAAGACACTAAATTATTAAAATGATTTCAATTAACTTGTATTATAAGCTTATTGGGTCCCTAGGTATCCGCTCCATTTTCGAGTACCCCTAGTGATTCTTGATTTAGTCATTAAAAATTTAAAATTCTTTTTTCATATATATTTTTATTTGATTATAACAAAATTCATGGATACAAAAAATATATAAAATCTAAATTTAAATTTAATTCTAATCTTACTTAATATATATATATATATGAAGGTGAATAAATTTAAATGTTATAGTTCATTGATTGATGTAATAATATAGAATCGATTTATATCGGTATACTAATATATTGATAAATAATAATTATTGTATAAATAAACAAGGTTTATAGTCATGAAAATATTAATATTAACGGACTAACTTATACCATGTAAATATATTTTAGATATTAAAACTATTTTACATCGTTGTAAACTTTTTGTGAAAAATAATTAGTTTCTTCTTTGATGTAATTTGCTTACAACGAGAGAGATTATGATATAAAAAATTAAAATTAAAATATTATTAAATCAATGCTATAGTTAAATTATTAACGATGAATGATTAAAACAAAAAAAAAATATATGTTAAAAATATTAAAAAATAATTTTATAATAAAAATAAAATATATATATATAATTCGATGATCATCCGTATAATTTTTTCTAAAATTTATAGTACAATATGACATTCTTGTTTGCATAAATAATGCCAAATATGGTGTCCACATGTTATGTTTGTTATAGTTTTCAAAATGTACTGGCCATTTTTAGAGAGCAAAATACTAGAGGATAAGTTATAAAAATAAAATTTTCTCTATTAGGACCCGCGAAATATTTAGGGTTGGTAAATTTAGGCGGTATTGGAAAAAATCGAATAACTCAATTCGATTCGAAGTGAAAATATTTAATTTGTTTTGATTCGATTCGAAATTTTATAGATTCGATTCGAAAAAACTTCAAATAAAGTTTGAGTTGTAAAATAAAAATTCGAATAACTTAAAATTTTAACAATTGAAGTATTTATTTTTAAGTTTGAGACAAGTTTCAATTTTCTATGATATATATACATTGATATATAAAAATATAAAAAAAATATCATTACATATGAAAAATATATATACATATCTTATATGATCAAAGAAATTATTTAAATTGGAATAAAATCATACTATAACATGATAAATAATTATAATTAAATATTTATAGGAGCTCGAAAACTCGATTTGAACCGAAAAAATTTTTAAATAAAATTTGAGTTGTAAAATATGACTCGTCAATTTGAATAACTTAAAATTTTTTGGCTTAACTAGATTGAATACTCACCCCTAATCTTATCAGTTTTGATTCGACTCAAATTAATAAAAATAAAATATTTTAAAAAATGATGATTTCAAATTGAGTTTTGATTATGTAATATTATAAATTAGGCAACCACAATGTTTGAGTAGTTTGTTTAATATCACGAGACGAAATCAGGATTTAGAGCGGTTAAACCCGACTTTCCTCTGCTGATAGCCTGAACATGCTTACATCATTGCGTTTCATGAGAAGGATTTACACTGCTTCTGCCATCTGCACACTGTAAATTGGGGATTTCCAATGAATATGAGAGGTGGTGGGAAAGTTCCTGTGTCCGTTGTGGAGAGAAGAAAGAAAAATTCTAAAAAAAGTCGAACTTAAAAAAATCTAAAAAAAATTATATCGTTTTTCTTATAAAAATTATAAAAAATTCGGTACACACTTTTTGGTATATACCAAAATTTTTATAATTTTTGTAAGAAAAACGATATATACCGAAATCTTTATACTTTTTGTAAGAAAATCGGTTTACAACCGAAATTCTTATAGTTTTTATAAGAAATTCGGTATATACCGTTTTTCTTACAAAAGTTATAAAAATTTTGGTATATATCGAAAAGTGTGTACCGAATTTCTTATAACTTTTATAAAAAAACGGTACAATTATTTTTTAAGCTTTTTTTAAGGCCGATTTTTTTTAAAATCAGCCGTGAGAAGAAAGGGTGAATATGAATAATATGATCGGTCAGGAGGAGGTGGCAGAAAACCATTACAGGCCAGATACTTGTTTGGGTTGGAATCATTGCTTCTGCTTATATGTCTGATGGCGCTCATCCTTCCGCTGATACTCCCGCCGTTGCCTCCACCGCCTTTCATGCTCGTACTGCTTCCCATTGCCATTTTAACAGTCTTTTTGTTGTTGGCTTTCATGCCTTCCAACGTAAGGGATTTAACTCTGTTGTCTTAAGGAAATTGGAGATTCCCCCCTCTTCAAAATCCTCATTAGCTTCATTAATGTTCTTGCCCTTGCAGCAACAGCCTCATCATTAGATGTAGCAATGCTGTCTGTGACAGCATAAGTAGCAGCAGGGTCACGTAAGAAGTCGGATTGGAGGAGAAATGTAATGCCATCGAGAGATCCACCACTTCGTTCACCTGCAGTTTTGGGAATTTTGATGCTGAGAGCCGTTAGGACATGCTTAGGAACATGAGGGAGGAGAGGTGCAGCTACACCAACTTGGCTGCTGGAAGTAGCAGCAGTGAGGGACCGGCAGAGTTCCATGTCTCGACAACCTCTTTTAACAAACCGCTGGACAACCTACATGCAACCTCTTTCAGCTGCTCTCATCAAAGGAACCAAAAACGTCATGGCATTACATCCAAGCTCGCTCAGCTCGGTTCAACTCGTTAAGAAATCGAATCAAGTTTAATCAAATCAGATTTTAATATAATTTTAATATAATCAATCTTAAATAACTCGCGATCCTTTCTCATTTACAACGATATACGAGAATGCCCCCTCCACCCCTCTCATTAGATTTGGGCCTTGCACCTAGGTTCAATTATTCCAAGAACCCAGTCCCAGTGTGCATTGGCCCATCCCATCTCAACCTTAGCAATAGTCAATGGTCATTAATCATTATAGCCAGTTGGCTACGATACATGTGGGTCAAAAGAACTTGGAAACTTTAATTTAAATCAGGAAATCATCAAATAAAAATATCTTTTTTGATACATTAACGAGCCTTTCAAAGAATCAACCATAAATAATTAGTATTGTGTTAAAAGTATGATTTCTCACCTTCTTTCCATCGACAGTCAACAGTATAAAACTTTTTAATTGTTAAGCATCGTCAACCCTGTGCACCTTCCATGGTTGATCAGGTAGCTTACACAGCAGACGAGATTTCTCCTTCGGTCCCCGTATGGCTAAACAAAGGAGACAACGCATGGCAAATGACAGCATCCACTCTGGTGGGAATTCAGAGCATGCCTGGACTTGTAATCCTCTATGCCAGTATTGTCAAGAAGAAATGGGCGGTCAACTCGGCTTTCATGGCACTTTATGCCTTTGCCGCTGTTCTGATTTGTTGGGTTCTTTTATGCTACCGTATGGCCTTTGGTGACGAGCTACTCCCTTTTTGGGGGAAAGGTGCGCCGGCTCTTGGACAAAACTACCTGAATGGCAGAGCCAATGTCCCCGAGAGGGTCGCCACCCAGCCTCTTTATCCCATGGCAACGCTGGTATATTTTCAATTCACTTTTGCTGCCATCACTCTTATTCTGCTCGCTGGTTCTGTTCTTGGTTGCATGGATATCAGGGCATGGATGGCGTTTGTGCCACTTTGGCTTATTTTTTCCTATACCGTCGGAGCTTATAGCCTCTGGGGTGGAGGTTTTCTCTACCGATGGGGTGCCATCGATTACTCCGGCGGATACGTGATTCACCTCTCCTCCGGGATCTCCGGTCTCACAGCCGCCTACTGGGTAACATAAACCATTCATACTTGTCTAATTTCGTTTCATTGTTGCATGACTGATTCGAACAATACGACACAGGTAGGCCCCAGGATCAAGAGCGACAGAGAAAGGTTTCCTCCGAACAACATTCTGCTGATGCTTGCGGGTGCCGGGTTGCTGTGGATGGGATGGTCAGGGTTCAACGGAGGAGCCCCGTATGCCGCTAACATTGGCTCTTCAATAGCAGTACTCAACACAAATGTTTCAGCAGCAACCAGCATTCTTGTCTGGACATGTCTCGATGTCGTGTTCTTTGGCAAGCCTTCCGTTATCGGTGCAGTTCAGGGAATGATTACCGGACTCGCTTGCATCACACCAGGAGCAGGCTTGGTTCAATCTTGGGCTGCTATAATCATGGGAATGCTTGCCGGCAGTGTTCCATGGGTATCCATGATGATCATTCACAAGAAATGCAGTTGGTTACAAAAGGTATGTCCACCGTACCATATTCGTCCTCTTCTGGTACCAATCAATGTCTAGAAACTAGAAACGTTAAAATTAGGTTGCTGGTTTTGAATTTGACAACAAGTGGTAACGGGGAAAAGTCAAATGCCATTGAATTTAACTTTCCAGTCTCTTTCAGTGGTGGAATTATGAACACTTTGATTATCTCATTATTAGCATTGCAGTGAATTGTTGACCATTATTTCACACCCTAATGTTGAAGCCATCAAAGTTTGTTTGATTGAGATATTTTCACACTTTCATAATCATGGCCACAGGTAGATGATGCTCTGGGTGTATTTCACACTCACGCGGTAGCTGGCCTTATAGGCGGCCTCCTCACTGGGCTACTTGCTGAGCCGAACCTCTGCAGGATGATACTTCCTAAGGACACCAGGGGTGCATTTTATGGGGGGAATGGAGGGGCTCAATTCTTGAAGCAAATAGTAGCGGCCTTGTTTGTTATTGCCTGGAATGTTATGTCCACGACTTTGATTCTTCTAGCGATAAGGCTGTGTATACCATTGAGAATGCCTGATAACCAGCTCGAGATCGGAGATGATGCCGTCCATGGAGAAGAAGCATATGCTCTTTGGGGTGAAGGAGAACAATATGACCAAAGAAAGCATGGTTGGCATGCGTCGGAGGTGGCTTCACCTTCACCTTACGTCAATGGATCAAGAGGAGTAACCATCGACCTGTAATTAGCTACGCATATGCATTGGTTTTAAATTTCAGATATGCTGTTTAGTATCATGTGATTAGTTCAATTACTTCTACCATGTCAGCTGTTGAACTTAAGTACTTAACTTTTATTCATTGCCTCTAGATACATTTTACATCTTAGGCTTACACCCGCAATTCGACACACTCGAATATAATTCCAAACCCCCTTTTTCTCCGTTCACAATGTCAGGATTCGGACCTCCCAAACATATACAGATATATCAAACTGTTACATATTGAAGCTGAAAGGAAAGATCTCAATAGTTTGAAATGACTTCTTTTGAAGGTACAGTGTCAAGTTCATATATAAACTTACAATTATTGCTTCAAGTATCTATTATTATACTTAATACAACCTAGATAAACTTATCCGAATCCCAAATTTATTTGACTTTTTGAGCTGAATTAATTGCTTTTATCACAAGTGTGCAACAGGCATAAACAGTCTAGCCAATAAGTTTGTCTAATTTGTTTTAGCCTTCTTCTCCATGGGAGAAATCTCCTCCTACAATAGAGGAGAGTCTAAGATCACAGGCGGCTCTGCTTGCTCGTTGCGGATGCCTTAAAACTGGCAATACCGGTGATTTCCCTACCAGTTACCAAGGAGTTGATGTCATATGTGCCTTCATATGTATAAATGGGTTCCAAATCACAGAATGCCTGCATGCAATGGTGACACCCAGAGAAGCAAAACTCAAATATGTTTCTCAATGGAATCGTTAAAACTCAGATAACAAGGACGAGTACGTGAGATTGTTTCGAGAATGGAGAGTGCAAACCTTTGCAACATGAAAATCAGCCAGAATTCCATTGCCACCAAGTAATTCCCGACCAAGAGCGACAGTCTCTCTCGCCCTCAATGTGATCCATGACTGAATACCATAAAAGTTTTGTTAAGGATAAGTAATTCAGATTGAAACCTTGTGTGAAACCACAGGCTTATACATCTTAAATGTTCATACCTTCCCCAAACTGGCATGACCGGGAGTCATTGTACCCTTGTCATACAATTTGCAAAGGCGCCAACCAACAAGGGTCATGGCTTGAATATTACCTAGCATTACAGCAAGTTTCTGCTGATTAATTTGAAATGCTGCCAATGGTGCCCCAAACTGTTTCCTCTCCTTCAGATACCTATATAACAATTGAAGAACAAGGTCATCTCGTATGCTCGACATGACTGCTTAAACTGGGAATAACTGCATCCATTGCAGATACCTCAGACACATGTCGTAGACACCCATCGATAAGCCAATAGGTTGCCACGCAACCATTACTCGTGACACATCCAGTACCTGCTTGCGCACGGAGGCAGATCATATGATTTGCATGAATAATGCATATAATCTACTGACTAGCAACCAGAAAGAAGAAATGAGTCGTTATAGAACGGACCTTGCTTGTATCTAGAAACGAGTTCAGACCAGGTAATCTGTCCTCATCAGGAACGAAGACATTCTTTAATAGAATATCACCATTTTGAACCATTCGCAATCCGATCTTGTTTGCTATTTTTGTAGCTGTCAGTCCAGGGGAATCCTTCTTAACAATATATCTGAAACAGACAGCAGAAGCATTCCATGTAAGGAAAAGGAGCATCCAATGACTAGCAAGCATACCGCCGGATTTCGTGTGCAACACCGAGTGCTAAAATCTTTTCGATGTCAATTCATACATGATATTTCACTTACCCGTTTATCTGATTGGTAGTGGTATTCCTGGCAAAAACCACCAACACATCCGCAAAAGTACTGTTTCCTATCCAGCGTTTTTGTCCATCAAGTATCCAGCCTCCCTCAACCTGTAGTTCCGATACGATAGCAAACACGATACATCACGGAATTTAGAATGTTCATCAGTGATTAGAAATTGTAATCAGCTATACTAAAACAGACGGCAGTAAACGAGATTGAAGGCAGACCTTTCTGGCAGTTGTATTCACATGACTAGCATCACTTCCATAGTCAGGCTCAGTCAAAGCCTAAAGAGAAGGTAAAGATTTAGAGTTAAAGCTGAAAAATGATGGCAAATCAACCCGAAAGGAGATACAAACCCAACAAGCTATTGTCTTTAACTGTGCCAAAGGAAGCAAATACTTCTGCCGCTGTTCCTCTGACCCGCATGATGCTGTTCTTGATTGTCCAGGCAATGCAATGCCATACTTTCTTAGTTATCTCTTTTAAAGAAAAATAAATCATATAAAACTACACAGGTAGGGGAAAAGGAAAGTTGTTTCTATAGATCTCACCAATGGTAAGCATGCCAACAGAATGCACCAATAAAAAGGTGGAGCAACTGGCATCAACTCGAGCAACCTCAGCATTTGCAATAGCACTAGTAGTGACAGAGAGACCGGGGCAACCAGGACCCTGCAAGTTAGAAATAACCAAACATTTTACAGTTTTACTCACTTGATTTACACTTCAAGAAAGGAGATAAGTTAAAAAAAACAAAAAAATAGTATAGGAATAACCTTGGTAGTATAGCCTGCAATTCCAAGATGAGCAAGTTTTGGAACAATTTCAAATGGAAACTCTGCCTTCTCCCAGTACTGGGGGGGGGGGGGGGGGATTCAATTTCAAATCAGTTTCTTTAGCAGTAAACATTCAAGAAGAAGAAGAGAGAAACCGGAAAGATACCTCAGCCATTATAGGAGCTACTTCTTTTTCCATGAACGTTCTTACTTTCATTCTGAGATTCTGCTCCTCAGTACTCAATAGATCATGGAATTGATAATAATCAGAAACTGTAGTTTTTGTGTACAGGCATGTAATTAGAACAAAACAACAACATTGAAAACCCATGAAATGATGAATCAGTCCAGAACCAAGAGTTTAAGCTTAAAACCAGATGATAGTGAATAGGAAATCCATACCGGAGGGAGGGAAAACAGAAGCTGGAGTTGCTTGAGGGAATGCAACCGAGACATCCAACGGCGGTGAGTGGAAATAAGAAGGCTTGTCACTTTTGTCGGTTTCATCTGTTAGAACAAACATAAAGAAAGATTGAGATCAGACAGACAGCAAGCTAAAACCCTATGGTCAACTGTTGGAACAAACGAACCATGAAAGTTGGAGTGACTTGTCATGGTGATCGAGAGGTTTGTTTAGTTTTTCTGAAGGTAGAAACAGATATTTGGGATAGAAACAAAGCAGCAGAAGAAGAAGAAGAAGAAAATGGCAGCGTGGAACAGGGAAAGAGATAGACTTGGTACGTGGGTTACTGAAGATAGAGATGGGAATGGAGGTGTTTGTCCATACTTCTTTAAGATTTGAACACGACAGAAATGGTTATGGCACGCAAGTAGGTTGTCTGGTCAATGAAGTAACATCCACTCCAGGTGAGCCACGTTGCTTGGTTGGTGTCAACCCTAATTAAGTAATAATGGTAGCATATACTTTATACCTACTTGTATTAATAAATATATCCATAACTTTAGCAAAGAAAACAAAGCATCCACTTGTTCAAAATATCAATAAGATTATGTCGGGCAATCATCTTCATATCTCAGAATTATCACGTAAACCGTAGTTTTTAACTAATAAAAATCATTCATTTTATTGTTAATTATTCATATTATTAATTTAATTTTTAAAAATATATATTTTAAAATGATATAAAAAAATGAGCGAAGATTGGAAAAAGAACTTTAAAGATAAATGTGAATTAGGTGGTTATGATTGAATGAGACCATAGTTGATGTGGTAGGCCGAACTCATAATATAATTTCTCTGATGATCTTTTCTTTCACATATTTATAATGTATAAGTATATAACATGTCGGTTCTGAGAATTTTTTTATATATAAATAAAGGTATTTTTATATAATTTATTAAAAAATTAAATTTAAATAAAAATATACATGATAATAATTATAAAAATTTATGAGAAAAATTGATAAAATTATAACAAAATTAAACTAAAACATATATCAACCATGAAAATCAAGGTGGATAATCCTCTTCAAGAAGATTTGTTGAGGCATTTATTTTAATATAATAAAATAAAAATTATTTTTAAATTTAATTCAAATATTAAAAAAATTAATAAAAGTCTAAATAATTTAAAGAATATGTTTGAAATAGTTTTAAGGGCATTGATACACCTTGTTTTAAAAAATTTTGCTGAGCTTTATTTTTCAATGCTTAATATTTTATTTTGTTATATTTTAGTTATCTAACTTTTAATTTAATTAATGTTTTAAAATTAAAAATTAAAAATTATATTCAGTAATTATTTTACATGTGATTGAATTTTAATTCTTTTAATTTTTTAAATCTAATTTTTTTAAAAAAAAACTCATCATTTTAAAAGAAATTAAAATTATCGACCATCATCGAACACTGTATCACCACCGCAACAATAAATTCTATTTTTTAGTAAGAGGCGCAAAATTTTATCGTCATTTATTCGCTCATTACATTCATTTTTTGTGGAACTCATTTCGCATTTATTATTCAATTGATACATCATTTATTAATTTACAGCGAAAAAAACAACAACAATAAGATTCGATAATAGAAAGATGAGCGATGATGATTGATTTGACACCATCAAAAAATAGTTTAAAGATGTGAAGTTTAAGGGAAAAAAAATTTGAGATTTTTGAAAAATTATTTTTAATTAAAAAATAAAAAGTATGTGTCGTATATTTATCAAAAGTAGTAATTTTTTAATTATATTTTTTAAAAAAAATAATTTTTTCGTTATAAATGCTCTCACTAAGAGATAAACGGATGTCAAGTATGTATACACATTAGCTTTGAAAATATAGTTATGGTTTGATAGCTAACATATAATTAATATCTAATGATAGATTATATTACTTAATTTAATTAATTGATTGTATTATTGATTATATATTAGTATTCGATAAAGGGATGAGATCAAGTTATACCATATAAAACTTTAAAATTCTAATTTATAAATACTGAATGAGTGAAATAGATTAATAAAATTAATAGTAAAAAGTACGAAGATTATTATTTAAAAAAAATAAAAAATAATCTTAATAATTTATTACCATCATCCAACGGTCCAAAATTAATATATAACCAAATTATTTTTACAACATGTAAGTTGATTTTAACTCTTTAATTAAATTAACTGATATACGATAATTATTTATTTATTTAAACAAATAAAATAACATATAAGAATATGATTATACTCTGTAGTCAATTCTTTTGTATTCAAGATAATTCGTTGTTATAATTTTCTGTTAGATCCTCTAAAAATTATTATATTTTATGATTTTGACTTAAAATATTGTTCCTCAAACATAATGTATTTTTTAAAATATATAATATTTTCTCTTTTCTTATATAATTCCTTATGTAATATGAAAAACACTAAATGTCTCACTATATAAATTATTCAACTAAAACATTAAATACTTTTAATAATGTTTTAATGCTAAAAAAATTAAGACTAACCATAGGCCTAGCCCGAACATTACCCAAATACAATACTAATCGGACCGAGCAGCGAACCTCTCACCTTCTTTTCATTCAAATTAAGACCAACCATAACATCGTCAACGCCGCATCCGCCGGCGTAGCCACTCCTCAGGCGGCGATTGCACCACGAGCAACCTCCCTAGCTGTTTCGTCTGCACGACCAGATCGTATGGTGACTGGATTTTTTTATAGCGAAGGTGAAAACCTCGTCATCGTCCATGTTCCTAAGAGCCCTGATATTCTCTGTTTCACCAGTTGCATTGAACTCTCCCTCTGCCTACTTTTACCATGGAGATAGAGGATCACCGTTGTTTCGAACCGTTTTCGAAATGTAGCAGCGACGGAAGATCAAATCAGACGGTGGCCGCAGACTTAAACGGAACCCTTCTCGTGTCACCAAATCCTTTCCTGCATTTCATACACATTGCTCTCGAAGCTGGCAGCCTTACAAGAGCAAATGTTCTCTTAGCATCCCTTCCGTTGGTGTATTTGGCCAACTTGTTCATCTCTGAATCTGCAGCTTATAAAGCATTCGTTTCCATCTGCTTTGCCGGGTTAAAAATCGAAAACATCGAGCTCGTTTCCAGATCTGTATTGCCGAAGTTTTACACCGAGCATGTTAGCCCGAGACATTGTTACTGCAAATCCTAGAATCATGGTGGAACCATTTGCAAAAACAGTTTTAGGAGCCAACATGGTTATAGTAACAGAGTGGTATGTCACAAAATCAGGCAGGGCAACTGGGTTTCCCAAGAAACCCAGGAATTCTCGCCAGACAACACGAAAGGGCTGCCATCTTGAAGGAATTTGGCACAAGTTTACCAGATTTGGGACTGGGAGACAGAAACTGACCATGATTTCATGTCATTGTGCATTGTGCGAGGTTGGTTAATGAAACCCTCATTCATTTAACTTTTATTTCAATTTCCTTATTCTAATCGAACTCAAAATCTACTATCAATCTAGACTTCAAATCTCTTCATTATCCTTATTGCCTTGCTTGCACCACAAGCTTTATTCTGTTATCAATCATCACTCTTCTTCGAAATCTTGTCCGACCAATTGGTTCTAGCAGCACCGTCCTCGTGATGTAGAGTCCCGTTTGATTTATTCTTCATAAATTGTAGGGTTTCCTTCGTTGCCTACATGCAGCCTGCGCTCTATTTTACGTGCCTTCAAATTAAAATAATAGAAAACAGAAAGAAATTGCATGAGCATAACAAAAACTTGTACCAGGTTAACTTTGGGGGTACATTAATATACATTGATTTTGTTAGTACGTGCAGGAAGGATACATGGTGCCCAGAATCAGGTGCAAAGTTGTAAGATCAGCCATTGAAGTTGTGAACTACGTGCGGATGGTTCTGTCTGGGACATTGGGATTCATTAGGAAGAATAAGTAACGCTATGCTTGCCGGAACAGACAGTCGTGTTTCACCCAACCAAGGAAAATATAATGATTGATTGTGATATCAGTAAATGGGCGTAAATCGTCTGCATCTTTCTTATGCCTCCATTCGTGTTTTCGTTTTAAATTAGAGGGTTTAGATTTAGGGTTTAAAGTTAGGGGTTGTGATTAGAGTTTAGGGTTTAAGGGTAGGATGTATTTTTTAGGATATAAAGTTTAGAGTTTAGGATATAAAAAATAAAGGTTAAGGTTTAAAATTCATTTTTTTAAAAATTTTAAATAGGAGGTATGGATAGAGGCATGATAAAGAGACATTTTTACCCTCAGCCAATAGCCAGTAGTTTGGAAGAAAAAAAAAACTATTTTTTTACGTTCTAAACTTTAACCCTTAAATTCTATACCTGAAAAAATACATTCTACCTTTAATTCTCTAAATCCTAACCACAATCCCTAACCTTAAACTCTATATTCATAAAAATACGATTAAAAATAAATAATTTACAATCCAGACATATTTTACATAAAATTTTGTATCGATCACTATACGTGATTAAACTGCATTCAAATGAATCTTACAGGCAAAAAAAACATGACATTTAAAACCATGAATGAAAAGAAAACATTAACAATTAAAACCAAATTAACTAACGACATTCCTCTAAGTTAACGTGACTGAACTGTAATGGATTATTACAAGTGAGGCGAGGTAAATGAAATCACAACCGTCCAAGGATCACCCAAAGATATGGATCATGGTTTAACGACGACTATTGGTTTCCACTATACTCGATCATACCATCTCCGACACGTACTGCATAATCTCCACATCGTTCTCAAGTCCGGCCATGGTTTCCGGCGACAAAACAACCTCCAAGTCAACGCTACCATTCCCTTCTCTACACGGAAACGCCGAAATCTTCCCGTCGAACTTGTTGGCCCTTCCACTCCTCACCGCCAAAGGCCTCCCCCACCCAAAATCGTTATCGTACATTGGAAACCTAGGCGAACTTCCCATCGTGATCGACGCACCGTCCAAGTTACCCAACGGAAACAGACGTGGCTGCTCCTCCCAGTCCGCTATACCTCTCCGTACCGTACCATCGTCGTGCGCTACCACGTTTTTGTGTAGCAGATCAGCGCCCCAGCTCAAGTCATTGGCCAGCAGCTCACCGGCCGCTGCATATGTCGGGATACTCTGAATCGCATTCCCGAAGTAGTACGGCTCCAGCTTTGGGTCCAACCTGTGTCGGCAGTTCACCGCCATCCTAAACGTCGTCATCTTTGTTGGCTCCAGTTTCCTGGCACGCGTCACCGACCTCCATAGCTGAGCACAAAGCGACTGGAAAGACGAAATCTCTGAGTTACTATTATTTACCTTACCCTTACTGAGATTTCCTACTGCTTGGGTATTATCAATGGTTTGTTTAGTTAGTAGGCAACCATAATTAGCTCTGTATTTAAGTTTTAAAATAGCTTCTCTGCTAAAATGGAGAATCCTTTCCCTCAACGGCTCGTCGGTGGCGAAAGTAACGGTGGGTCCGCCGGGAGGGAATTTAAGCACGGCTTGAGAATTGAACACGGTGTTCCGGCAGAAATCGGGAGATTTCGATATTTTTGAAGCTCCTTTAGTAATCTCAGCGAAGGTGTTGAAAAAGTGCCAGAACGAAGTCCCGTCGGTCACGGCGTGGTTCATCGTGCACCCAATAAAAATTCCGTCCATTAACTCCGTCACCTGAACCGCCGCCAACGGCATGGAATGACCCAAGTAACTGATCGTGTTGTCGTAAGTGAAGAAGTCCTTGAAACAATCGGGGACATCTTCTCCGGAAGGCAAAATGTGATTGATGGAAAGTTGAGGAGCTTTGGCCACTAGGAAGTCTATTCCTGCATCGTTGCAGGTGATGTGGACGTGACCGTCGGAGTCGGTGTCGAGACGACCGGCCAAAGGAGGGAAGTAAGAGAGGGTTGTGGAAAGAGATCGCTTGAGGAAAACCAGGAGGTCAGGGAAGGAGAAAGGAGGGGTAGTGAACAAAACACCTTTTTGTATATACTGACAAGAGAGCATGGGGATGTCTGAAACTGAGAGCTTTAAGTCTTTGATGTCGGATTTTCTGTCTGGGAAAACGATACACTTGGAAACAAGAGTAGTTGAAGAAGGCATGGTGAAGCTTAGAAACTGGTTCCTTTGTTTGCTGTGTGTTCAAGTCTAAAAGAAAAGATGGAGGGAGAGAGAAGCGGGGAGAGGGTTTATATATACAAGGGTCAAGCAACGGGTGCAAATCGTCTATTTTTTTATGTCTTCGTCCGTACTTTTATTTTAAATTAGAAAGTTTAGGTTTAGGGTTATAGGTCAGAGAATATGGTTAGGATTTAAGAAATTATGAGTATGATGTATTTTTTTAGGGCGTAAGATTTAAAGTTTATGATATTAAAAATAAGAGTTAAGATTTAAAATTCAATTTTAAAAAAAATTAACAGAAAGCATGGATGCAGTTATAATAAAGAGGTAGAAGATTTTATTCCAATGAGCCAGGTTTATCAACTTGAGATAATAAAAGAGTTGGATAGTTATGTCTTAAGCATATAAATTCGATTGAATTAAATTAAAAAATTAAAATTAATTTAATTAAAGAATAATATTTTATAATTTAAATTTAATTCAAAGTTTTTTAAATTATTTTTTTAAAATTTAATTATAAACATTTTATAATATAATATATTAATTAATTTTGATTAATTTTTATAACTATATACAAAATAAATCAAATAATTTTGCATTAAATCAAATCATAATAATTATTTTTTTAGTCGAGTTGATTTCTATCTGTTATAATTAGGTCAGACGTGGTGGTTTATTTTCTTTTGTTTATCCTACGGATAGTTTTTAGGGGATAATTCATTTTTAATCCCTCAATTTTATACTTTTGTATAATTTAATCACTAAACGTTTTCTATTTATAATAATGCACCTTGAGTTTGTGTCATCTGTCATTCAAGTCATTAAAATGATTAAAATTTTAAAATTAAAAGTTATATGGACCAAAAGAAGCCTAAAGATTAAATTGAAAAAAAATTAAAAAATAATTTTATCTGTCTTATTAACACAATCAATTATCGACCAATAATTAAACATATAAATATTAATAGAGGTAAAGATATACACTAACATCAAATAAAGAGAAAAGGAGACAAAAAGAAGTTAGTATTTTTATTTAATAATGAAGAAATAATTTTCTCGAAATAATATTAAGATTTAAATTTATACAAAATAAATAAATAAAACTTAAATAAATTTTGATATATTTAGATTGTTTTAATCTATTTTGATCGATATCAATATCATATAGGTTTGTATCGTCCGCATATACTGATACAAAATTTAAAAATTTTAAATAAATTCTCTTTTTAAATTGGGTTTTAAATTTATAGAAAATAAATCAATACAATATTCTTAATCAATAAACCAATTATTAGATCTTATATTAATGTAATTATTTTAACTTAACTGGGACGGTTTGCATTCGATAGATGAATATATCGTGAAATAATAAATAGTTTGAGTAGAATTTTTTTTTCTTTTAATCGTGCTTTTTTCTATGTCTTTTGTTAAAAAATTAAAAAATTGAATTATAAATCATAACCTCAATTTTCTATATCCTAAATCTTAAATCCTATATCCTAAAAATATATCATACCCTTAATTCCTTAAACCCTAAACTGAAAACACCAACAGAGACACGATTAAAAGATAGACGATTTATTCCCGAAACAATCAAGTTCGAACATTTCTCCCAAGTACTCGATCAAGTGTCCGAAAATAAACTACACCCAGTGTGTGGATATTTAGGATAAGCAGCATCAGTGGACTGAAAAAGATGTTGGAATTTTTTATGGAGTCAATGGAGTCAAATGTACACATTCATGCATTTGAGAAAGAAAGAAAAAAATAGTCAAATCAGCTGTTGACCAACTAACATCTTAATGGATTGGACCACACATTTTACATTAAATAATTTATATCATCATCAGCATCATTAAAACTATTCCTATTTTAACGACAGGGTTCGATCCAAATGATAAATAATTTAGTTTTGTTTAAGTAAATTTTAGGTTCGAAACATTAAGAGCAAAACTACATGAGGGTGGGGAGCAAAACTACATGAGGGTGGGGAGGGGCAATCACCCCCACCCTGAAGAATTTTTTTCACTTTTGTCCCCCTATTTAAATTTTTTTTAAATTTAATTTTTTATGAATTTATCCCTTACTTCTAAACATTTATGTTTTTTCCCACTGAACTTAAAATCCTGGTTCCGATCCTATGGAACATTTTGTATGCAAAAAAAAATCTATGCTGAAAGACTCACTCACCAAAGCTATATGTACGACAAAACTTGAGTATCGGGTTCGAAACATTATATATACAAAATATCTTTGTTGAGAAATTTATCCACTAAATTATATGTATGATACAAATTTATCCGAATTAATCAAAATAATACCCGAAAATCAAAAAACTATTCCCATTTTTGGGTACTTGTTTATATCCAATAAACATAAATTGTCTCGTGTTGTGTCTTGGAAATTATGGATTTATGCTGGTCAGACAAAATGGAGTGGCAAAGAAAAAGGAAAAAGTTGAATCCATTACTACAAAACACTGTGTTTGGTTGTTGCACACCTTCCACTAAACTTGGTCATGGCTGAATTGTATCTTCCAGGTTCCAGCCAATAACAACTTCAGTATTGGAATGCTAATCATTGCTCATAATTTCTGATGCAGAGGAGAAAGGATGACAGCTGGCCACTGGAAATATTATTAAAATATTTTTTTAAATAAATTAAAATTTATTACTTTATTACATAGATAAATATGTCACGAACCGTTCCTCGTGATTATGCGAGACCGAGCGGGATACTTTTTTGTTGTGCTTAAAGCTTAAGAGCGGGATAGCAATAAGAGTGTAGTACGTGCCGAGCAGTCGTCCTATCTGGGATGGGCGTGCTGATCGTGCACCACACTAGTCGAGAGTTGTCCCCGCTTCCTTGATGAGCTCAGGGGAGGGCGAAACCAGTGAGCATCGGAGATTGTTAAGGTTGATCTTCGGATATGCGAGAGACCCGAGGTGCCGTACGGGTAGAAGTCTCTGCGCGAAAACTCTGACCCCGTGATAAATACTTAAAATGAGTTTTTATAATATATACGATTATCGTATAATATCAATTAAAATATTATAAAATTAAACTCAAAATAAGTTTGTATGTGACTTCTCCTTTATCTCGTGTGCAACTTAAAAAAGTGCCAATAATGATATTTTTAAAAACAAATGTTAAAATTTAAAATTATAAAAATTAAATAATATAAATATTTTTAAGCACTCGATCAATTAAATAATTATACCTTTGTTATATTGATAGAACAAGGACCGGCAGGGCAATAATTCCTTTGGTCTATCCTTAGGGACCATTTTTATAGTTCAACTCCTATATAATTTTAAGTTATAATTTATTTTAAAATTATAAAATGATTTTTGCTTTAATAGTATAATATGTTAATTAAAGTAAATTTATTTTATTTGTAATTAGTAGATTATATTTTATTAGTGATGTACTGATGTTTTTTAATCTCCACTTTCTTTTATATATTTTCAATTTTATTATTTTTTAATTTTAACTTCATTCCGGTGTTTGTGTGGGAAATTCTAAGGTGACACGAGTTAAAATGAGACTAAAATGAGGCGAAATTAACATTATTATAAAAATTATAAGAATTTCGATATCGATTTTTCGGTGTGCACTAAACTTCTTACAAAAAAATATAAAGATTTCGGTATATACTGTTTTTTTATAAAAAATAAAAATAAAAATTTCAGTACATACTAAAAAGTTAATATTATTTTTTTTATAATTTTTATAATAAATTTGAGTAATCTTATTTTAATCTTATTTTAAAGCGTCTCACGTTATAAAAAATTTGTTATAAAAATTCAGTATTTGTGGTTGTGACAATGTTGGTCAAATACAAGGGTGGTTGGTGGTGGCGGCGGCTATCAGTGCCACCATGTTTTCTTCCATAATGTTGATGCTGAACCATTTCCATGGTCATCCCCTTGAGCATCAGTTGACTACACTTTCTGTCATTAATCCGCTAACAACTCGGTTTATTTTATTCTTATCTGCAGGAACGGAACTATTTTCGTTTTATCTCTTTATTTAAATTTTTAAAAATTATTTTTTATAAATTTATCCCACTATTTTTAAACATTTATATTTTATCACTTAAACCTTAAATCCGAGCTTTATCCTGCCTCCCTGTAAACAAAATTATAGACAAGGATGAGTTACTACCGCTGGTCTGGCTCAATCCTTCTTGAAAGAACATGTCTATGTACAAGGTCATGTGGACCCACAGGGATAAGTTCAGAAACACACTCTGGATATATATAATTATTAAAGGAATAAGGTTATAATTAATAAATAAAAGGAATAATAAAAAAACACGTTTAATAATTAAATAAATAATTATTTTAGTCATTATTATTTTTTAATCAGTTTAACTTTTAATATTTTATTTTAAATCAAAATATCGAAAACTATTACTCAACTATTATAATGTTACAAAGGACTAAGCTTACAATCATAAAGATATAATGTTACAATTAATAAATATTAATAAATAAAAGGTATAAAACCAAAAAAAAATTATAATATTTGATTGAATAATTATTTTACTCGTCACTTTTAAATTATTTAATTCTTAATATTTTATTTTGGATCAAAATAATTATTTTATAGATAAAAATTATTACTTAATTATCGATAAACAACTTGAAATAACTAGACTGAATGGCACGTTAAAAGAAAAATATTTTATATTTTATTATTTTTTAAAAAAAAAATATTTTTTTTGACTCATGTGGCATTCCTGTTAAGACAATATATATTTTTATATAATATTATTTGATATTCATCGCTTAATCATTCTACTGATATCGCTGATGCTTAAACTCGTGACTTTTAAGAACAACAACCGTTCTTTTAACTATTTGAACTGGAGGGCTCGAGCATAACGGAATTAGAATTTTACCATGCAAACATTTCAATCGTAACGCAAAGACGGAATTTAATTAAGAAGAAAATATAAATAATATAAAAATAAAAAGATAAAATTAAAATAATTGAAAAAATATGGATCCAAATAAATAATTACCTTATTGTATTTTTTTAATATAAAAATAGTTGAGGGTACAACATTTAACATCGTCGTAAAATCTAAATGTTAAAATCATTTTTTCGTGTATATATAAAATATTTTTTAAAATATTATACGTAATATAATATAAATGATAATTTGAAGATAAAATTAAAATATTTAAAAAATTTAAGATCAATTTAAAATAATGAATATAGTTTCGGAGATAAAACTTTAATATTAAAAAATTAAAAATCAATTTAAAATTAAAAATTTAAAGATATAATTAAAATATTTAAAAAATAATTTAAATAATCATAATTTAAACACGTATATCCCAATTAACTAATAGTTAAATAATATTAAATTGTTATTTATTATACTTGTCAATTAGTATTATTAATATTTTGGTCCAAATAAAACCATGAAATTAATTAATTTTTAAACAAGTTGAGATATATAAAATGATTAAAATATTTAGGCTTAAGGGTTTAATAAGTCCTTAAACTTTTATAAAAAAATCAATTAAATTTTTAAATTTTTTTTACACTCAATTAAGCCCTCAAACTCAAGAAGAAAAAAAATCAATTCAGACCTTAAACTTTTTTAACACTCAATTAAACCCTCAAACTCAAGGAAAAATCAATTTGGTCCTTTAATCAACTTTGACCGTTAACTTTAACTTTTTTAACACGTGTTGTAACAAAATAACACTACTTTAAAATTATATAAAAATGATATAAAATATTTGTAATTCCAAAATTTTTAATTTTTAAAATTATATAAAAATCTTGAAACATATTTTTAAAATATAAATATTTTTAATTCCAAAATTTAATTTAAAATGATAGATAATAATTTTTTAAAAAGATTAAAACTAAAAAAAATATATTAAATATTAATATACAATTATAAAAATATATTTTTGTATTTTAAATTAATTTTAGAATTTTCAAAAAAAATCAATTTTTTAGATTTTTTATATATTTTTAAATTTTAAAATTTTTTAAAAACGATAAGTGATATTATCTTATTGCGACAAGTGTCAAAAAATTAAAAAAAAAACGTTAAAGTTAACGGTCAAAGGGTCAAATTATTTTTTTTCTTGACTTTAAGGGCTTAATTGGATGCAAAAAAAGTTTAAGGGTTTAATTGATTTTTTATAAAAGTTTAAGGGCTAAATTAATTTTTTTCTTGAGTTTGAAGGCTTTATTGGGTGTAAAAAAAGTTTAAGAGCTTAATTGATTTTTTACAAAAGTTTAAAGGCTTATTGAGCGCTTAAACCAAATATTTATAAGAATTACGTAACTATTTAATTTTAAGTGTGTAAATGTTGAGTTAAAATTAAATCCGTTATAAAATGATTAAAATATAATATTAAAATAAAGATTACTATCTTATATTCGAAGGTAGAAATAATATATTTTATAAAGAGGATTATTTTAAGATTTGTGAATTCAATTTACGATTTAGGTTATACATAAACGATGGGAATAATCAATTTCGTAATCCGTATTTATTTAAATTCAAAAATTCATGAATAAGCTCAAAATAATTATTATATATATACTATGTACGCATTAAAAATAATTTATTTTTACAAAAAAAATAAAATAAATCATGTGAGAATCTACTAAATGTAAATTAACTTAGATTGGGTATTTTTTTAGTTGGTTATCGTTTGATTTTGTATTTTATTTGATTATATATTTATATCGTAAGAATATTTTTTATTTTTTGGATTAATCTAATTTTTTGATATTATTTTTCTCTTTTGGATATTATTTTTTTAATTGCTCTTCTGATTTCAGAGTAGCCCTGACTATTCCAAATCGACCCGTGTCGCACACCCAGCTTTGGTGGGTGATTCTCCCAGTATAAATTTTCTGGGTACACAACATCTCAAACTTGAGACTTACTTAAGCAGAACCAAGCTGCTTACCACTTGTACCAACCCCTGTTGTTTTCGATATTAAATTTTGTTTCAATACTTGTTATAAAAAGGACTTTTAACAAGACCTCATTTTTATATATAAAAACTATAGTAAAATTATTTATTTCAAGTTGAGCCTAACCCGATCCGAGTCTAATAATATTATTTTTAAACTGAGCTTGACCTTAAAATATTCTAAATCATAAATCTTAAACTTTAAACCCTTAAAATATATTATATTTTTAATTTTTAAACTTTGATCGTAAATATTAACCCTAAACCAAACATAAAAAAAAGACAAAAATGATTTGTCTTCTACTGATGGTTCCATAATTTCATTTGTACCAAATCTAGATCAACACTAAGATATGATTACCACAAATTATTGTCACTTTTTCATCCTGTATAAAGATAAAATGTGCTTAAAAATGCTTAATTATTTGTCGTTTCATTAACTTTTCCCTTAACTATAGATTATGTTACGTGATTAGGACGCCACATCAAATAATTCATGTCCTCCAGCTCAGGATAATCTCTCGTACATTGCATTTGGTACTACGGACAACAAGTGAATGACATAGGGGATTATTTAATCACGTATTTATGTCACATTAAAAATATAATGAATTGACACAGAATTTATTTTTTTAATTAGAATCTTTTATGATATACGTTTATTTTATGGTTTATGTAGGGACGGAATTAAAAAGCAAATAATAGATAAAAAATATAATCAGAATCTTAAAAAAAAATTAAAATATAAAAATTAAAATAGATAAGATTTAGTTAATTTTTAAATTTTAAAAATTTAGAAATAATTAAACTAAAAAAATTAGAATCAATATTTAATTATTTAATTTTATAATTTTTAATATCATAAAAATAAATTATACCGAACTATTTTAAAAGAAATAATTCTTACAAGATTTATATTTAGAATTTTCATCATTAACTTTATAACTACAAGTGTTTATCGAGAGAGTCGATCGCGAGTTGGACATTGTTCGACTCGTGCTCGTTAAAAAATTTTATTACTCGATTCGATTCGTGCTCGTTAAAAAATTTTATTACTCGATTCGACTCATTTCTCGTTAAGCTCGATAAAATTATGCTCGACTCATGCTCGTTAAAATATTTTGTTGTTCAATTCGACTCGTTACTCGTTAGCTTAACTTGTTGTACGTTAAGCTCATTAAAAATTTACATTATTTTTAACTAAAAGTATAATTTAGTAATACCATATGAGACTTAATATTAATTTAAATTAAATTTAATCAAAAATATCAAAAAGAGTGCCTAAAACATTTTTAAAGTCTAATATCAAAAGTAATATTTTATAAATACACCAAACTACCATATTAAAATTAAATTAACAATTCATACATTAATAATTATTGTTTAAATTTATTTTTTGAATGAAATTATTTTAAAGTAATTATTAAAAAATATTAACGATCTGCTCGCAAATTTATCGAGTCGAGTTAAACTTTACTTAATTCAACTCGTTAAAGTATCGAGTCGAGTATTTATCAAATTTTGACCCTATTTATAACTATTATTAGGTAATTATCAATAAAATTATTATTAGGTCAATAAAATTATTATTAGGTAATTATCAATAAACTTATAAGTACGTATGTCATATTGATTCGCCTGCCCATCTTTATTCTCTTAATTATACAAGAAAGCTTTTAAATATTCATCGTGAGAGAATCTTTCTCGTAATCTTAAAAACATTATTACGGAAATTTATAAAAAATACAACAATTAATTTTTAATCTTTAATTATACTAATATTTTAATCTTTATATTATATTGTTTTATTCAATAATAACTGAGAAAAAATTTTACTTTGAATTGTGTGGGTTGCGCCAAGCCCAAGCAATAGTGCAACGCTTGGGCGACGCGCAAGAGCCCCAGTAGCAAGCTACTGTGGTGGACCCTCCCCCTCAAAAAATAAATTTAATATCGCGTGGACCATTGGCCCACATATCAGATATTAAACTGATAAGAACAGATACTACACTTGATCTTAGCCAAAAGGCCGAGAAAGGTATGCTTTGAGATGTTTAAGCCTGTTTCTTTTATAAGCATTTTCTCTCAGCATCTCTTTATATCTGAACGATGTGGGATATTAGAGAATGTATTATTCATTGTCCCCTACGGAAATTAACGAGGACACAAATTTTATTTTTAAAGGCATTTCCCTCTCGCTTATCGAAATTGAATAATTAAACAGTCGTTTCATTTTGAGATAAAGTCTGTATGAATGTCATTTTCTTCGTGGTTAAATGATAAAGGAAGAGGACTGAAAATAAGAAATACGTATATTTTATCTGTTATTGTACAGGACACCGTATGTAAACCAAGAAGATAATAAAAGTATAAAATACGTAGCTAAAGGAAGTATGCTGGGTTGAGGTGTTCTCTTTAGGCTTAAGGGTAGATTAGCCCTTCAAAATTTTCCAAAAACAATAAAGAAGTTGGAAATTAGATTTCTATGAATCTATGACTACAATAAATTCATCTCGGTAAAGTTTAATGATCATTTTATAATAAATTAAAAGAAATTTCAACTAATTGGTCGAACCAGAGTATGAGAAACACCGAATGCATTTGATGGTAAAACAGTTGTAATTATTAGAGGTCCTTGTGCTAAATGGTATACATCCTTATGCATCAAATAAAACAATGCAGGAAATCTAGAATTATCCATCACAAATCGAAAGCAAATACCAGGAGCTGCAATCACTAAGCAAAATTCATCTCAAGATTGGATTCCACGTTCTTGGTTTCCCTTGGCAAACTTCCATTAGCTCCGGTGGACGATTGAATCGCTTCTGAAATTTCTGCCTGCAACTCTTCATGCTTCTCCTTTAATTCTGAGGAGTTGATAGCTTCCGAAAGTCTTTGCTTAATCTGCTGTTCCAGAGCCTCGATCTTACTTTTTGACCGAATATCAGCTGCCTTTGCCTTCTCCAGCTTCAACGACTCTATTATGTGTTTCAAACCCGATGAATTGACAACATTTTGGATTTTCTTGTTGATTCCTTCATTCAAATTATCAACCTTATTTTTGAAGATTGAGAGTGAAGTTGGCTTTGCATTAGATGCTACAGCCTCAACATTCAGACTCAAGGACTTGATAGCATTAATCATTTCCAATTCTACCTCTTTCTTCAAATTCAGAATTTTGTCCTTCAGCCCTTGGTCTAAATCCACAAAGCTGGGTGAACCAGACCTTTGAACCTCAGCATCTAATGCTTCAAGCTTCTCACTTATCTCGGGCCGACCCATGATTTCATTGAACTTCTTATTAACTTCCTGCTTCATTGTAACAGCCTTCGATTGACTCTTAGCTGTGGAAAGCTCCTTCAACATGTCCAGCTTATGCTTTAGGATGGAGTAATTTGGAGCTGTAGATAGACTCTGGTTGAGCTCATGTTTAAGCTTCTCAATCTTATCCATTAGAACAGGATTCATGAGTTGGTCCCTTGAATTTACTTTTGAAACTTCTTTTCTGAGCATCTCAAGCCTGTCCTTCAAGCCCAAGGATTTAATGGCTTCAGAGTATTCGTGATCGACCTCCTTTTTCAATTTTTCAACCATGTTCTTCAGAGCCACCTCAGGAGGCGTGGTGGATGACTCCTTGGCTTTCAAGATTTGCTGTTTCACTTTCTCAATCTCGGCCTCCAACTCGGCATTTGAGGTTCTAAGTATAGTTTGCTGTTCTTTCTTTTTCATATGGACCTTCTTCTTAGGATCTATTGGGACACCCTCTTGGAATCCACCCAGTTTCCTAAACTTATGCGTGCGGTGCTTTAGTAGCTGTTCAGTGTCCATTGCCATGAGCTCCTGCAGAAAAGCTTTTGTTAACATGTTACAAAATGATTCTTGATGAAGAACTACTACTGCTACTGGAACTCACATCCATATTTTCATTGATTGCAGCTTTTATTTGTTGTGAAGTCCAAGCTGGACCTGCATGGGCACCACCCGGTGGTTCCTACCACAAGTAAAATATACTCTCAGATGCGAAATTAACACGACTCCCAAAGGAAACAACAAATCTTAAGCATTATTTAAATATTAAATCTGTACAAATGCTTTGGAAACCAAACATGGTATTTCCATCAAACATCAAACAGAATGTGCCATGGCTTTTGCTTATAAAGCATGTGCCAAGGAAAGCAGCGCCATGGTCCTTTAGCAGTTCACCACAAGAAATCGCATGTAGAGGGTTTAAGTTTTCGTGTTTTTTTACAATGCCTAGAAGGAAGAAACAAGAAAAGGGCACAAGCAGAAAAAAAGTATTTCGCTGAAGATATTGAGAAAGGATGTTAATTACAGGAATGATTCCATCACAAATTTGCAGCTTGCACAATTCTGGGGCAGTGATCCTCAGCTTCTCAGCTGCCTGCCATGGAATATGTTCATATATTATTATTAATAAAAAAGGGAATACTGAAAGAAAAGACCAAATGTGACAACTGTTTCCAAACCTTTGGAGAAGCTTTTGCACTCTTCCACAAAATTGCAGCACATGCCTCTGGACTATACCATTAAAAAAATCAAATCAGAAAAATAGAGTTTCAGTGTATCTGCACTTATGGGCATAACATCTAAAAATGATCAACATTTATAAAGAATAATAGAAATCTTACCAAGGTACCATGAAGGAAAGTAAAGATTTGTCAAATAGCAATTTGGCACATGTTTGGGTATGGAAAGCCAGATTGTATATAATTAATCAAGATTCAATAAATCGATATCGAAAAACTAAAATCACCTGGCAACATAAAAGACTGCATTTTCCAGCATTAACAACTTGTTAGCACAGCCAATGGCCAAGGCACCACCAGATCCACCTTCCCCAATAACAATAGAAACAATTGGGACCTTCAGGCCAAACATGGTCCTCAAATTATGGGCAATAGCTTCACCCTACATGAATGTAGAGCATAAAAATTAGCTGAGCCAACATTAAAATTGATTGTGGTAAGCTGCAGATAATGATAGTGCTCGTACTTGACCCAACTCCTCAGACTTAAGGTCTGCATATGCCCCCGGAGTGTCGATAAAAGTAACTATAGGGAACCCATGGTGATCTGCATAATACATCATGCGTAGAGCCTTCCTGTATCTGTAAGCATTTCCTAAATATCAATAAAAAGTGACATAGATTCCCTCCCACATATAAAGTAAAATTTTCAAAAACCATCTGACAAGCAAGTTTCATTAACTTACCCGTGGGGTGTTGGCATTCCAAAGTTACGCTGTATATTCTCTTTAGTATTCCTACCCTTTTGTTGACCAATAAACATATACCTCCTACCATCAATTGTTCCTATACCAGTAACAATAGCTGGATCATCATACCCTGCTCGGTCTCCATGGATTTCCACAAACTGCAAATATGAAACATCCATTAGCCACATGCCAAATGTATAAATAAAGTTGTTGAGAATTGCAATATTTCATACTTGAAAGTTGATGAGCATGTAACCATCAAACCTTATCGGTAATGTTAAATACATGATCAAGGAAAGTAGGCCTATTCGGGTGCCGGGCAATGTTCACTCGTTGAATAGGGGCAAGATGTAGGTATAATTCCTTTAAAGCCTGAAATAATAACAGAAGGGGTAAAAACAATTAGAACTGAAACCATCAATGTCATTATCTGCCAATATCTTTGACAGGGCAACAACCACTTAATATGCACTTAAAACTTGACAATTAGCACAATTTCATATTACGATCTTATGTTGACAGTTAAAAGGACATGAAACATTGACCTAGCCTTTTCCAAAACTGTGAATTAAGCTTCAAAACATGAAAAATAACATATCAGGCTTGTATCACAGACTTCTACATCAGAACAATTATAGATCATAGAGTTTAAAGTGACAGAAATTCAAGCAATGATGCAATTGTTTCATTACTGTTCATAATGAATGAACCAAAACTAAAACCATATACTATAATCAAATCCTAAATACCCAGTGATGAATGGCATAGCGAATGCAAAAGCAAAATCTTTGATTGCAAATATGAACATAACTTCCAGGCTTCAAATAGAACTTTGGCATAATTAAATTCACCCCCCACCCACCCACAAAAAATCCAGACTTGCAACTTCACTCCATTAACTGGATGAACAGATACTGATTCAGAAAATTATATAAAAATATAACACAGAAATTTAATCACTACATGAAAGCAACAAAAGCAGTCTCATAATGCCTCAAACCTGTTGATATTTATTCTCCAATGAAATAATCTGATCACTGAAATCCAAACCAGTTTCATTTGCCATCTTCCTCACCTGCATTAAACAAGAACAACATTTGAAAGCTAGCACGGGAATATATTTATCAACTAAATCAACAGTCACTAAAAATAAGGAGTTACATCAACAATCTTCCTCTCTAACTCAACAAGAGGCCTCTCAAATTCCAAAGTAACAGGCTTTTGTTTCTCTTTCAGAGGCTTGAAATGAGAGAGATGAGTGAGGACTCCTCCTTTCACATTTAGATCCGGATCTGCAGGCCATGGGTATTCATGCTTCTTTACTTTCCTCAATTTTGCAGCTATACTCACATCCCTCCTTTTCACCACAAATCGCGCTTTTCCCAAGGTTTTAAGAGGGATGCCGGTCACGCCATTAGAGGAGCTCCGAAGAAGATCGGAAGCTGAAGTTCCAACAAATGCAGCTGGAGAATACGACATCGAGCCCATCTCTCACTCCAAACTCTGTAATCAAAATCCAAAATCTCTCAATCTAAAAATACTTTTTAAGAATAATTCTAAATAAGGAAACAAGGGGAAAAGTAAGAAAAAGAAAAATACAATAATTAAGTTCCTATAATAGCTTCGTTCCGAGTAAACAGCAACACATTAGAGTTCTGATTTTCCATTAAAAAGAAAATTCTCCCTATTTATTCTTCTGAATACTTAGTTCACATGTATTTAAACTGAATATAGACATTTTAAACTAAACAACACAAACTTGCAACTTCATTTTTCTTCCATTTTCTCAGCAGCCAATCAGATATATGAATCCGCGTGAAATACATATATATATATATATATGTATATATGAAAAGAATCGGAGATTTACCGGAGAGGGAATGGAGTGGGCGGAGAGACTGAGAGATGTTTGGAGAGACAAATAAGATAGTTGTTTGAAAAAGCAGGAAGGGTACTGAAATAGTTAAAGGAAAGTGAAAAAGAATCGAGAGCTTCGTGGAGATCGTCAGGTCCAATTCTAAGGCCTTGTTTGGTTTGTTTTCTAAGTTATAGAAAGAGAGTGGGCAGCGCTAGGTCTGGGCATGGTTAACCGTAAAATCGAAAATTAAATTAAGGTATTGTGATTCATAAATTTACATAGTTAATTGAATTAAATCGAATTTAATTTTTTAATTAATTTTTAATTGTTTTTATAAGGTAAAAATATATATTTTATACTTAAAATACTATAAATATATTTTTATTATTTTTTATTTTTTACTTTTTACTTTAAAATATATTTAAATAAATATTTATGAAAAATATCTTAAATATTTATCATTTAATGTTTAAAAGTCATAAAATAAAGTTATTTTGTCAAAATAAAATATATTTTTATAAATTAACATTAATACGAAAAATATCAAAAATCACAGTTAACTAAACTGATAATTACTAATTAAATTAAATCAAAACCGAATCGAATACACCATAACTATTGCGCTCTTCTTGGGCTATTTTTTCAATTTATTTCTCATTAATATTGTTTTCTTTTAGTTTTGATTATTAAAGTACTATTTTTTATCATAGCATTAAAAGAAAATTGTCTCTGAGGACAAAATCAGAAAATTATTTGTGGATCTGGGTTGAATTATATTTTTTTTTTGGCAGAACTAAACTGAAAATTATCATTTTAGAGATGGATGGTGATTTTACTATATATATAATTTTATTATTTTTAAATTTAGACAAATCAAAGAATATCTCTTATATATCGGGGGTTTTGAGAAATTATATCATGGGTAAATTTAACCACGTCATCTTTAAGATCAACCATTAAAAATCACTAGTATAATTATTTTTTCATGTCATATATTTTTTAAAGTGAATTTTTACTTATATTTATTATTAATTCATTTTAAAAACAGTTTTTCCAAATAAATATTCACTTGAAAAAAATATAGTATATAAAAATTAATGAGATATATGATTTTTAATGGTTGATCCCATGAACACGTAATGGGACTTACCCATGATATAATTTCTTTGAATTTTGGGATTACATAGGTTATTATGTATATGTACTCTTCGTATTCTATAGAGGTAAATTTGAAAACACCACGTAATTGTTACGGGTCTAGTATCTTTCTAACAAAATCATATGATCTTAAGTCTCGACTCGCCTAAGTCAACCTCTAAATAATTTCTCAAAGCTTTATAATTCACAAATACAAAATAAGCAAAGAAAAGACAAAACAAAAGAAATCATATTTTATGGTTGATCTTATACTTTACAACCACGCCTGATTTGAAGATACCGGACGACATTTTCCGTAGGGCCAAAGGTGTTCAGTTATGCAACACCCAAGCGTATCAGTGCACTCCGGTCTCCAGCCTCTTTTGCCTGGTCTTTCTTTCTCGTCAAGTTCTCTTCTGATGTCATCGCAGACAGGGATTCTATACCTCCAACAGCCAGGGTCATGCTCATATGAAAAAGACAAACGATCCCGGCGGTGTCTGTTACACGTGTCGTGTCACCATGTTTCATCGGATTCAGCGGCCGAGAGGTGTACTTGAAGGATTACTATCCCGACAGGTTTTGCTGGGGCTTGTGTCCTTGCCTGGAATGGTTGAAGTTGTAGTAGAAACTAGGCAGATTCATTTTCAAACTCAAAAAGGAGATTATTTCATCAAATATAAATTTTAATACTAAACATAATTATTTTAGTGTGATCATATTGATCATTCGTCTCGTAAGCTAATTTTATAGACTATGTATTATCGATAAAAATCGTCTCTTTTTTATGACTCTATTCGTACTTCCGGTTTAAATTAGAGGGTTTAAGGTGTAAGGTTTAGTGTTAGAGGTTGTGGTTAAAGTTGAAGAAATTAAAAGCATGTTGTATTTTAGGGTGTAGGGTTTAAGATTTAGGATATAAAAAATAAGGGTTAGAGTTTAGAGTTTATTTTTTCATAAAAAGTTACCCATGAATTACACTTTATAACAGTTGTTTACAGCGACAGATCCATATTTGTGCCACTCTAAATTTTTTAGAATTTATAATTTATAAATTATTTTTTAATTTTTATAACATTTAAAATTTATATTTAACTTAAATTTTAAAATTTTATTATATTTATTTGTAGATAAATTTTACTCTACGTTAAAACCTAGGGTAACGTCTGCTGCTTTATTTTTCTTACAAATTGGGGTTTCTAAAAATAAAATAGAACTCATTTAATAAATCCAACGTTAATTATTCCAAGAATTTCTTCGAAAGCTTCAAAAGCATGTCGAACATTTGCGTTGAAAAGACTCCAAAACTGAAGAAAGCTTCTTCGGTTTTAACGAGGACAAATTTGTTTTGGTTTAATAGCGGTTTTAGTCCCTCTATGATGTTAAAATATAGGATTGGGTCCATTTACTTGAATTCAACTATGTTATTAATAGTTTAGTATCCATTAAATATATCTCTAGTTTGAAATCTTTTATATAAAAAAATCTTTAAATAGACTCGTTTACTAAAATTTTGTGTACGACATAATCGATCCAGATTAATCAGGATAAAATTATAAAAACCGAAGAAAAATAACATTAAATAATAAACCCTAAAAATTTTAAGAGATACTTTTTCTATAGGTTTTTGTTTTGTAATGAACTTTCCTTTCACGTTCATTGTCCTTCGGACAGTGCAAAGATGACAGATGGAGAGGGGCTGTCGATGTGAACAAGAGAACAAACAGCGTCGAACAAAAATAATAGGAAATAGGTGACTTGGAGATTAATTGAAAGAAGCTGACCGACCCATCAATTCAAACTTCAATCACAAACCACCTCCGGGTAAGGGTGAATATTCGATCGAGTCAAATTAAATAGAGTTAAAAAATTTTGAATTATTCGAGTTTACGAATTATATTTTACGATTTAAATTTTATTTGAAAATTTTTGGATTTGGGTCAAATCGAACCGAGTTTTGAATTCTTATAAATATTTATTTGTAATTATTTATTATATTATAGTATGATTTGATTCCAATTTAAATGATTTTCTCTAATTATATAAGATATCTATATTTTTCATATTTTTTCATATGTGAATATTTCTTTATATTTTTATATATCAATATATATATATCATAAAAAAATTGAGAAATTCGTTCTCGAACTTAAAAATAAATTACATAATTATTAAAAACTTCGAGTTATTCAAATTTTAATTTTACAACTCAAACTTTATTTAATGTTTTTTTGAATCGAATCGAGTTTATAAAATTTCAAGTCAAATCAAAACGAGTCAAATATTTTTATCTTGAGTCAAGTTATTCAAGTTTTTCGAGTCGAGTTTTGCTCACCTCTGGCTCCAGCCGCTCCATTAACTAAGAATCAATTGAAGGATTGAATTGAAGTACAAAAATTTTGGAGGACTAAAGTGCACAAAATGGTGAACTGCAGTTTGCCACACATTCTCCATTTCACCCACTTTGGTCCTCCAAGTTCTGCAATTCAGTCCTCCAAGTTTCCAGACCCTTCAATTAGATCAGTGAACCCCCACACGTACAACAAAATATATGGATTCTAATTAACCGATATAATCGAAAGATTCTTTAACAATCAGCGGCAGAGAACGCCGAGCAGCTTTGCAGGCTGTAGCTTCAGCCAAGTTGCTCAAAACCATTAAAAATTCTAGAATCGGATCTAGAAAATTCATGGGGTTGAAACTCTGGGAATTACTTAAAACTGCAGACACGGACACCAACACGAACGGACACATATAATCAAACAAATCAACTCTTAAACTAAACGAAAGGAACAAGAAAGGAACACGTGACATCCAAAGGAGAGATTGGTTAAAGGCAAAACGCGTCTTCCAAGGCAAACTAGAGGCTTAAACAAACCCTGTGTTTTACATTCTCTATAAATAGAAACTGTAACATTCCATTTTGGTTTCACACTTCATCTGCTATATAAATAAATAACAATTTTGATTCATATTCAGACACAAATCCAAGACCTGCAAAACTTGCTTCATCTCTTGTTTAACTATGACTTCCTTCAAATACCCTTTCTTCTTCCTCCTTTCTTCTCTATTCCTCCGTGCTTCTCTAGGTACGTAACTGTAAATGGAAGGTGGAAACATCTCTGTATATATATGTTCATGGATCGAGCGTGTTTTACTGATGTTGTGAATTTGTGCAGCTGAGTTTGTTTGCGAGGATTTGCCCCATGATGTTTGTGCGTTTTCGGTATCGTCTTCCGGGAAGAGATGTTTGTTGGAAACGACGATGGAAAAAGGTACGGTAGAGTACCAATGCCGGACGTCGGAGGTGGTGGTGGAGCGAATGGCGGATCACATCGAGAGCGACGAATGCGTGCGGGCTTGTGGGGTTGATAGAAACGCCGTCGGTATTTCATCCGATTCCCTTCTCGAGCCACAATTCACCAACAAGCTTTGCGCCAATGCTTGCAGCCAAAACTGCCCCAACATCGTCGACCTTTTCTTCAACTTGGCCGCCGGTGAAGGTATTAAATTTGCCAAACTTGTCTCTCTTTATATTCTTAAATTATGGTTTCAGTCCCTCTATTATTCCTAAATTTATGATTTAGTCATTATAATTTAACTTAATCCAATACTCTTATCATGTCATTTGAATGGAATGGAGTGTATAACTGTATATCCCAATGGTTGGTTGCAGGCGTGTTTTTGCCAGATCTGTGTGAGGCTCAACGCATCAACCCACGGCGGTCGATGGTGGAGTTCTTGTCGAGCTCAGGGGCTGCCCCAGGACCTGTTCCTAGTGAAGCAGAGTTGTTCGCCGGCGATGCTCTAGCTCCGGCTCCGTCCCCGGATTCCCTGGACTGATCAAATTCATTTGTGTTTGTTTTTCCATCCAATAATAATTGGCTTCATCAGAATTACATTGATCCCAGATTTGAGGAATAATCTACAGAGAGAGAGGAGAGAATTCGGGCTTTGTTTATATGAGTGGAGTTTTAGACCACATAGGCTTGTCTTTCCATTTCGTTCATTATAAATAAAACAACTATTCTCTCATAATAACGAGCCCAACACGGCCATACCTACCACTAGAGGTGGTACAAAACCTAAATTCGACCGATTTTGACCTATCCGATTTCATCGGATCAAATTTTAATAGAAAATTTAATTTCAGATCTTATTCAAGTTTATAATAAAAAAATCTGATTCGATTTGATGTAAGATTCATTATATAATATTTTAATATATTTTTAGGGATATTTACAACAATAATCCCTTCTTTTATATATATTTTATACAATTGAATTATTAATATATATTTTAATTTTTTATAATAAGATATCTAACATTTATTATTCTACAATTAAGTTCTTAAAATTAAAAGAAATTAATATTTTGGGTTGGGTCGACTTTGAAACTTAAAACTCAGATCAAGTTAAGTGACGGGCGGAAAATATTAACGTTTGGGTGAACCGAAAATCAGACTCTACCCAACCCGTACCCATCCCTACATATCACTTTTAAATAAAACATAATTTAATATGTATTCATATTTTTTAACCTTTTGACAAATTACGCACTTTACGTATGTAATTGCACTAACCTAAGTCACATACACTTTGAAAATTATTCAAATAAAATGTATACTTTTATCTGTATCGTACATAAAAAATAGGTTTTAAGTTGATCATAACTTACACTTAATATAATCACTTGTCTTTTGTTAATAATTTCATAAGAAAATTGGTTTTAAGTTGTATCTTTCTTTACTATATCTATATTATTCATATTTTTTTTTTAATATGAGTGAAACTTTTAATTTAAAAGAAAGTTTATAGGAGTATTTTTTTTAAAATAAAAATTTTTGATATAAGAGTTATAATTTTTTTTATCTTTAATAACTATAAAAAGTTTTTTAATAACTCAAATTTAATATTTTTTATTTTAATTCTTCACCTTCACGTAGTTATATTATAATATAAAAAATAATTACATTATCAAAATAAAAAATATTATCTAAATTTATATAAATAAAATAATATAATCAAAATATTAATATTTTAATCACTCAACCTTAGTAAAAATAAAGAGCCGCCAAACCCAAATTAAAATGTTCCGAACTTAAAATAACCTCAGCCGTATATAATTATATCCTAAAACCGGACTAATAAATTCAAATACCCTAAGATTGACACAAACCCTAAACTAATTTTAATTCAAAATGATGAAAAAATTTTAAAACACAAATTTGTATTTAAAGTTTTTTTTTAATTTTATATTTTAAATTAGAATCTTATTTTTTATATTTTAAATTTTACGCCTTAAAAATATACATTACCCTAGTTCTGTAAAGTTTAACCATTACTCCTAACTTTAAACACTAAATCAAATAATTTAAAGTGGGACCCAATAGAGACATAATTAGGGGCAACGATTTACCGTAAATAGATATCCAAATTATGCTTTTTTTTTTCTTTAATTATATGTCTAAATTATTTTTGTATAAATGGATATCTAATATTTTTATTTCATGATTCATTTTTTAAAAAAATATTAATTCTCATCGTTAAAAGACATATGTCATCTTTTAAAACTTTCAAATTTTATTATAAAATAGAAAATATATATCCTAAAATCTTTAGATATTTCTAAAATATTAAAAAAATCCCTGAATCATCAATTTGAATATTTTTATCGGTATTGGCCGCGTTGTCAGTAACGTAATGAAACACCCTCCCCTTACCTAACAATCCATATGTCATTCGTCGTTCGTCCTATTATTATTCATCGCGAATCATTCGATAATTTTGATGTTTCGTACAATATCGATCGATTTCCGATGATGGATGATGGAAGAAATGATCGTAATGGTCTAATGTTCGATGTGATGGGTAACGACGTGGCAGCCAAATAAATGGTTCCAAATCAGGAGTATAGGTTTTGTAGAGCTGAGTTTTGAAATTTGGGAATGTTTCGTGAAATCTAAAAAACTTAAAGATATTTTGAGAATTAAATAATTTTATTTATTTATACTATAATTTTTGAAAATTTCAAGAGATGATATGTGTCTTTTAACTATAAAAATAAACGAAAAATCTTAAATAAACTGTTAGGCTTGATGTGGTTCTATAAAATAACCGATATAACTTGCCAAATGATGGAGAACACTTAATTTGGGTGTTTGTTGTGGAAGCAATATATGGACAATAAAGACACAATGATTTATAGTGGTTCGGCCACGCCTACATCCACTACCTTAGCTTCCCACTAAAGATTTCTCAAATTCACTAAGAATTCAACCTTTTTAGGTTAAAGGGTTAACCTTACAAACCTTAATTCAAAACCGAATCAAGCATCTAAAGTTCACAACCCAAACTTTGGGAGAACACTCAAACAAGAAAAAATCTTAAGCAAACTTGTTTAATCCTTCTAACAAGGCTAATGTTTGTAATCTAAGCTCTCATCCAATCCTAAGACACTTGAGCATACATAAACATTAAGCTCACAAGTGTTGTCTACCCAAAATGATGAGAATTATTCTCTAAGACAATTCTTTAATCATAATGTTGTTTACAATGAAGCATTAGTCTTCTCTTGATGCTTGAGGCTTCCTTTTATCATTCCAAATGAGCTTCTAGCCGTTGGTGGCCGTTGGGATTGATTTGGAGCCGTTTGGAGTTGATTTCAAGGCTTATTTTCTCTTCTGGTACAGGTGGTATCGAAACACCTCAGACCGGTATCGAAACACCTGCTTTGGGAAATAACTGTTGGTCTGCATTTATGAACAGGTATCGATATCAGTATCGATACCGCTCCTAGCCGTTGTTTTTTTTTATAAATTCGTTTTGTGACCGTTGAGGGTATCAAAACAAGGTTCGAAATCAAACCTCACAGTGGTGAAAAGGTATCGATACCACTGTGATTTTGCCTTTGAAAACGTGACATTGATGAACAGGTATCGAAACACCTGGGTTAAAAACATTTATTTGGTTTCTTTAAATCATTTAAAACATATTTAAAAACTCTCAAAAACATCTTAAATATATTTTCAAGTAGTTTGGACATAAGAACCATTTTTAAAATCTTTTCAAATTTATTCCAAAACTATTTTTCAATTATCATATCAAAACATTTATTTTACATAAACTATAAAATAAAATATTAAACATTTATACGACTCAAAAAATAATTTAAATATTTAATTAAAAAATATAATTTAGATATTTATTTGACTATTAATAAATTAAGTAAAAGGGTGATGGGGCTCCCACCCACCACCCCACCTCCCCCCTTTCTGCCTGTGAGTGGGGTCTTGGCTCCACTTTCGACGCTTCCTATTGAACTCCGTCCGTAGCTGTTTCTACTTCTTGTCTATAATCTCTTGAAAACAAAAGCTACTTTTTTAACATCTCCAGTCAGATTTCATAAGGGACCAAAAACATAAACAACACAGATATTTTAACCACTCAGGCTTGTAGATAGTTATGGTACCTTTTACTTTACCCGCTCTCATATGAATTTGTTACGAGAATTAACTCAAATCGAAAATTGATATAAATATAAAAAAATTAAATTTTAAATGATCTAATTCTAAACTCAAAACGTTTTAAATGAAAATAATTTTAATTTATTTATCGTCGGTTGATTTACGATTTTTATTGTATCTAAGGAGCTCCGAAGGCTTCCGGTTCTAAATAGAAAGTTTTAAAGAAATGAGAAGGAAAATGAGAAAGCACGAGATTTAGTCTTCAATGGGAAGTCAAGAGGTGGGTTTGGATCCAAATCAGGCACAGGCAGTGGTCCATTTACGATGCTCAAAGCGACGGACTCCAGCACAATAAAAAGTTTCATGACATATTTTCAGGGTGATTATCGAGCGAGTCGATTGCGAATTGGGTATTATTTGATTTGTGTTCGTTAAAAGATTTTATTGTTCAATTCGACTCGTTGTTCGTTAAGCTCGTTAAAATTATGTTCAACTCGTTGCTCGTTAAACTCATTAAAATTATGCTCGACTCGTACTTGTTATGCTCAACTCGACTCGTTGCTCGTTAAGCTCACTTCTCTTATTTTTAGTTAAAGGTCAAATTTAATAATACCATATGAGGCTTAATATTAACATAAATTAATAAATTTAACCAAAAATATTTAAAAAATATATAAAACATTTTTAAAGTCTAAATTCAAAAGTAACAATTCATAAGTACAACAAACTAACATATTAAAATTAAAGTAACAATTCATACATTAATAATTATTATTTAGATTTATTTTTTGAATGAAATTATTTTAAAGTAATTACTAGACAAAATTTAAAAAATAACGATCTGCTCACAAACTTATCGAGTCGAGTTAGACTTTACTCGATTCAACTCGTTAAGGTATCGAATCGAGTTCAAGTTCGAATTACTCATGAGCTGCTTAACTCGTTAAGCACCCCTACATATTACCCAAGACGATGGTTGTAATTCGTAATTTAACAAAGTGGAGTGTTTGATTATTATTTAAATATAAGATAGAGATTAAAATCAGTATTTAACATATTTAAAAATATTATCAACCGTCCGATTATGTTACAAGACGCATACATCAATAAACTGATACCATCGGACGTACAGAATCTTGTTAAGACAAATATCCCAAAGTACAAAACATGAAGTCAGTAACACCAAAGTTACCAACAACACTGTTTCTCTGTCTTTCCTTCTTTTTTTTTTTGTTCTAATAATGTAAATAAAAGAAGCCTCTTTTCAGTTCTCTATGCACTTACTGCACGTTTCTCTTCGTCTTGGCAGAGACTTTGTCTGGGAATCAACACCTATAACACCAGAACCATGACTTCTCTGTCTTAAAAAACACTTATTCTTCTCGTTTTTGTTTTACATTTTCGTTTTCTTTGGGTCACTTCTTGTTTTGGGATGTTCCGGTTTTCTCCATTTTACGAAAAGAAATCGTTAATGGAGGTAAAGGGTCTCCTAATCCAATACCATCTTCTTTAAATTCTCACATTTTCTCCCTACCTCGTTCAAAAGCTTGAACTTTGAGCTAAAGTTTTCAGCTTCCCGGCGTCTTTATTTTTTTTTCTGAAAGCGTCATCGTTGGAGATGTCCCACATCGATTTAGAGCAAGGAATAGCTCACCGCCGGAACGGGAGTGATGTCAGCGCAGACGAGACTAGCGTGTGCTTCTCGGATGCAGACGAGGGTTCTTGCCATTCCCAGTTCTATTCCACCGTAGGCGGTTCCTATTACGCCTCCGACGGGGATACTGGCGACGTGTCGGATTCCAGTCGGGTGTCTTCGATCTCAAACCGTTGGGTGGAGTTAGAAATTAAAGTGCATTTTCCGGAAGTTGAGAAAGACTGTCGGATTTGTCATTTGGGTCTGGAAAGTAACAGCCATGAATCCGGTGTTCCTATAGAATTGGGCTGTTCTTGCAAGGATGATCTCGCTGCTGCTCACAAACACTGTGCCGAGGCTTGGTTTAAGATCAAAGGAAATAAGTAAGTAAAAATGTCTAATTCAACTTTAATTACATGTTTAAGAATTTACTATTTGTGTAATAAAAAGCTAACATGTTGGTTAATTAAAGTAAAGCTAAAGCAAAAGCAAAAAAAAGTAGTAGTATTTAGAACTCATCATCATACGTCTAACCAAACCAAGCCGACAATTCTTAGATGCTGTGTGCTTGTGTTTTCCTGGTTTAGGACTCTGTTGAAACCAAGCCTAAAGTTGTTATAAGATCTATAATGATGCACGGTCCACACACATTTAACATCATGAGCCATTATTGTGTCCAAATGGTGTTTAACTTCATCGTACGAGTAAGTATTAATGGTCGGTTGGTCAGAACTGTTCATATATTCCCGTCTTATGTCATACTGTGATTTGTTGAACTCAATCAATCTGCTCTCTCTTTTTTTTCTCAGGACTTGTGAGATTTGTCATTCCGTTGCACGTAACGTTGTCGGAGTGATATTCGAGACGTCGGAGCAATCGAATGAGACCAACAGTTCCACAGCAACAGCTGCTATCCCGGTACCAACACCCCATCCAGACTCTCAAAGCTGCTGGCACGGCCATCGCTTCCTCAATTTTCTCCTTGCTTGCATGGTTTTTGCATTCGTCGTATCATGGTTGTTTCACTTCAACATGCCGTCGTCGTAAACTCTTCGGAACAGTTCCTGCAACAAATCCGGAGAATAAAAGTAACGAATCGGATTACGGTTACGGATGCTGATATGTCGAGTATTAAACTATAAAGTTTGATAATCTGTACATGCACATTCATCCGCCTGTGAGCCTGATGGAATCAAAGAAGTGTGTTGGTTCAGTAATTTAGAATATGCAATCAGTATATTATGTTTTAGAAGAGTTGTGGGTTCATGTTTTGGCTATGTATAAATTAAGCATCAACAAGCTTCACCATATGAATATATATCATAAAACATTCTCGTTCTTATAACGAAACATATCATAAATCTTTCGTGTTTTAAACTTTCTTGTCATGTTTCTCAATAAAACAAAATCCTCCCCTAAACTAAAAATCTTTTTTTCAGGTCCATCTGCAGTTATTTTTTACTGAAACTTGCAAGATAGAAGATCTTATGAGCATCTTGTAATCTAAAGTTTATTATAATATTTAATTTAAAATATGGAGGGAACGTTTATATTGTTTTTTAAATAATTTAATATATATTATTATTTTTATTATATGTTAGTAATGTATTATTATATACATTAGTAATTTATTACATGTACATTTAATTTAACATTTCTAATCATCTTCTTGTTATAACTCATAATCTGAAAAAATTATTAGGTGAACCCTATTCACCACGTCATCCGTGGTCCCAATTAATCAGAACCGTTAATCTTAATTTTTTTTCAAGTGAATCATCATCTCTTTCTTACATGGACTTAGTGAGTGGGTAGTTATTAGGTGGTTATTTAAAGATCAACGGTCTTAATTGCTTGGACCATAGATGACGTGGTGAACATGGTTCACCTAATAATCTCTCCATAATCTGATATTCTGATTCGCAACGCAGCTTTTAATTTCACAAAATCTATTTCATAACCTTCCTAATGGACCCTATATAAATCAAAATTGAAATAACCGGGATATATATTATGCATACATGGTACTTGAACCCGAATCACCTGTATAAAATATTTCATCCTTTATTACTGAATCCACCTACAGGTTTGATTCAGAAAATTAAATTAGTACTCTAGTTTTTAGTATATGGATAATGGCACAATACATAAATAAATGAGAATGATTTTCATAATTTCATCTTCATCTCCAAGTGGACAAACTTCACATCCCACTCAAACAACAACGGCCGGAGAGGGGATTAAAGATGATTCCTTTACAAAAGTATCAGAAACAAAAAAGAAATTAATAATGGTATCAAGGAATAGAATTATGTCTTAACTATTAAGTGGTCATCATCATCTACAATGTGTTCATTTCGTCGTTATTTCCTGCTTGGTTCGTTTTAAAACAGCTACTCCAAGAAAATTCACTCACCTCTGGCAATTCTTCAATTTTCTCCACCTTTTTTCCCTTATCAACTCCCAGGAAATCTCGTCGACATGGACATGCCTATGTCAAATAATAGCATGAACTCGATGAACATGCAGATGAGCTTCTATTGGGGTAAAGATGTAACGGTTCTATTCTCAGGGTGGCCGGAAAGCAAAAGCGGGATGTACGTATTGGCCCTCTTCTTCGTTCTGTTTCTAGGCGCTGCCGTTGAGATTCTGACCATGTTGCCAGCTGCAGGTAAACCTGGGACCAAATCCATCCTTGGAGCTTTCATTCAGGCAAATGTTCACATTGTTCGGATGTGCTTTGCTTACATGGTTATGCTCTCTGTTATGTCCTACAATGGTGGGATCTTCATAGCTGCAATTCTTGGGCATGGTGTGGGGTTCTTTGTCGTCAAGTTTCGTGGTTTAGCTACAGAAACCAGACAGCAGGACCTGTCTCACAATGGCATCGGTTCCAAATTTTGATAGTGCTGTCTGCAGTCTGCTTGTGCAAGTGTTGCAGCAACCTATTTCAATAATAATAATTCTCTTGATATTAAATTTAGAGGTTCTGGATCTCATATGGCTGTAAACTCTTTTAGTTCTTAAATTTGCAGTAAGAAAAACTTATCATTTTCTTTTTAATTCCTTTTAACCCGAGAAATTATTACATAATCTCGACTCATCACGCCATCTATTGGTACCTCCACCAAACTTGTTCATTCTTGAAGTAACCGAATCTCATGGCAGATACTTGCTGTTATCTAAACTTGTTTTGCTTAGTAAAGTCATTCTCACGTTAAGCCTAGACCGAAGGTGGGGTTGAGCGTTAATCTCATCCAGATTCAAGTTCAAGGCCTGAACCACTCGAGCTGGAAGCAGAACAGTAGGACGAGCTGCCAAGAAATAGAGAAGAAAATCAGATTTAGGTACAACAAAGATGGCATTTAGGCTTTAGCTGTCTAGCAATGTATTTTATTGAACAAAGAACAGTCATGGACCTTGCTTGTTGCTTGGTTCAGCAGTACCAACACGGCGAGGCAAGAAAACACCAGTTCCAGCACATTTTGTTTCACCAGCCGGGTTGCCTAAGAAAACAGCCTGCATACCCGACCCATTTAGCGGCTGGGGTTGCTGCAGCTGCTGCAGACGGGGCCATGCAGAATGAAACAAACCGAAAGGCCTATTAGCAGTGTTTTGAAGAACCGCATGCTGCTGATGGTGTTGCTTCTTTCCTCCCCAAACTTGTGGGTTATGTTGTTTTATCTTCACCTGCTGAAACTGATGCGAGAAAACAACCAAATTAAAAACCTGTAGAGGAATAATTCAAGGGGGAAAGCAAATTGTTAGCTATGCCTTTAAAGGTCTTTACATGACCAGCCCGCATTAAAAGAGATTGGTGACGGTAAGAGCTAGAAGGAGGTTGGTTTAGCGATGGTTTTTTGGCAGGTTGACGTAAGAGGCCTTTGTCATTGAACCCACCGTCTGATCCTTCTTTCATTCGTATCCTCGCAGCTTCCTCTGCCGCTGAACAAAGCAGAGCCCATGTTCCCTGTGGTGATGAAACTCGAGTTTGACAGTTCGAGCTTCCATGGTTGGGAATAAAAGCGCACAGGGTCGATTCGGGAGAAACAGGCAACACCCAATCCTAAAAAAATAGTAGCAAAAATAATGGAACACTAAAAAGAAATAATCATCCAACCAAAAACCCATTAAAGAACTAAGTTTTAACTTTTAATCATAAACATACCTTGGAGTTTTTAGAGGCAAACGCAGGGTCATTGCCGCCATAATCATCTTCAAGAGTATAGTGAGCCATTTGACGAGTTAACCCAACGAGGTAATCCTCTTCGTCACTGCCTGTCTCGGTAGAATCCATCACGGACTCAACCGGAGAACTTAGATCCGACGGTAACTCGTAGGGAAACAAGTCCTTGGGAGGAGTGTCGTCAACTTCACCCTTGTCTAAAAACAAGTCATCGTCGGCTAAAAACCGAGGCGGAAGCCCAAACTCACCGTCGTCCAAAACCTCCGCCATGAAAAAAAGAAACCCAAGGAAGAGAGCTTGATAAGAGAAATGTGAGGGTTGCTGCCTGCTGCTGATATAAACAAAACGAGCACCTATACAAAATTTCTTTTTTAATTCTTAAAAAATCCACCCTAAAACCGCAACTGTAACAACGAAAGAGTTTTCTTTTCCTGTGGGGTTAGAAAAGGCAATAAAATCCCAGGTAGACGCTTAATGAGGAAGGTACTAACTAACAACCACGTTCTCACCACCGTTCCAATGGGCGGTGGCAGCTAAGATGGTAGAGAGTAGGAACAGTGTGGGGCCGGAGTCCAGCACTTGGGCTTATGCGGACGCCGTTTGCATGTGAGTGTCACGAGTGACAGAGTCACGCTTTTTTCTTATCATTCTTTTGGGTTAACTTTCAAGTAAAGCGATATTTAAAATTTTTAAGATTAAATTTGAAGTTAAAATATTTAACTCGATTAAATATATTTATATATTTATATAAATTTAATATTTAATATTTATATATTTTTTATATATTATATTTAATATTTTATTATTTTTTAGATAATTTCATCTTAATAATTTTTATTAAAATAATAAGAACGGGTCTAGGTTTAATTATGTTTTTTGTTATGTTAAGTTGAATTGAGAAAAAATATATTAAAAATTAAAATAATAATTTTAAATATAATAATTTATTTTTTAGTTAAAATTAAGATGGTCAAAAACTTGACCGGACCCACTTATTATCGTCCCTATTTGAGCTTA
This sequence comes from Abelmoschus esculentus, assembly GCA_035048815.1. Lineage (NCBI taxonomy): Eukaryota > Viridiplantae > Streptophyta > Magnoliopsida > Malvales > Malvaceae > Abelmoschus > Abelmoschus esculentus. Next base: position 25,881,794 of record JAUCBN010000001.1, read on the forward strand.
AGAAAAAAATGACGTGGAAGTGGAGATGTAGTAGATGAATTGAGTGAGCAAATTTTTACTTTTAGTTAGGTTCGTTGACTAGATCATACCCTTTTTTTTATTTACGAGAAATTATATTATTGGTAAGTTTTATTACGTGTTAATAAAATCAATTATTAAAAATATTTATTTTATCAAATTTTTTATGTTATGGTTTTAAGAGAACCTTTACTTAAAAAATTGTTTTTAAAATTAATTAACAGTAAATATAGGTGAAGATTTACTTAGAAAAATACGACATAAAAAATAATGAGATAAATTATTTTGGCATGAAGATAATTTTAACCCTTAATGTTTATAATTTTTATCGTTTTGGTCATTATTCTTTTGGGATAAATTTAGCCCTTAACCTATATATTTTTGACAAATAACTTATTTTTTAACCATCATGATAACTGAACCGTTAAAAATCTAACAATGATCACATATCATATACATATGATAATATATTTTAAATAACATGACATCTTACCTATCAAATACATATATATTATTTTTAGAATGTTTAGTAATATTTTTTATTTTAGAATTAATTAATTTTTTAATATTTTATTTGAATTTTAATTGTTTTATATTTTATATTAAAATAAAATTATATTTCATATATATGTATTTGATAGGTTAGATGTCATGTTATTTAAAATATACTATCATATGCATATGACATGTCATCATTGTTAGATTTTTAATGGTTCAATTATTATGGTAGTTAAAAAATAAGTTATTTGTCAAAAATATATAGATTAAGGGCTAAATTTATCAAAAAAAAAAGTTAAAACGATAAAAATTATAAACATTAAGGGTTAAAATTATATTTATGTCAATTATTTTTAGTGATTAATTTTATAAATGACGTGATGAAATTTAGCCATGATATAATTTTTTGGATTTAATCTTTGTCCTTTTGCTCCGTTCGTTACGTGCGTCGTGTCATTTTCAAATTTCCCCAATTTTTGTTGTTGGACGGTGCTCCTCCTCCGGACGCAACACCTTCCCATCAAATCTATTTCATAACCTTTTTCAAATCCACAACCCCAAATTAAATTAAACATGGTTTTTTAGGTTAGGACTGGGCCAGCAGGGACATGCTTACCTGCGGACAAGGACAACTCACAGTACGACACTTGGCTATTAAAACACAGACCGTACGTTTCATAAACATTCCTCGATGTTCCAGATCCACGTATAATTCACTCGCGACGAAACCCATTGATTTCCTCGTTTTTGACAAACAAAAGGTGGATCGAGCTTTCGTGACCTTGTCTTGTGATGCAGGCGCGTGATGCTGAAATTATCAACTTGAAGTTGGAAAAGTCGGCGTGACAGACATGAACTCGTTTTGTTCCCGTGATTCCTATTCCATTTTAAGAACAAAATTTCGCCCAATAATTAAAGTCGTAATTTCGTTTTCAGCCACTTGATTCTGTTGCTATATTCATATCCAGTAGGAACTCTCCGGTTGATTAAATACTTTAATTTTTTTGAATCAAAAAATATTGAATAGTTTATAGAAAATACTGCAATTAAACTTTGAGAGAAAATTAATTTATTTAAAAAATAATATGTAATCAATATTTTTTTAATATAAGTACCTAATTTTATTAAGAGATAAAATTTTTAAAATAAACTTAATTCAAGTATAATATTTGAAAACATAAATATCAACGTCTTTATATCATGGGAAAAGTAGTAAAAGTGCTCGAAATATTTTGATAAAAATTAGATCCAATGTTAGCATGAGATTGCGAGAATGTACCAAACTTGCTCTCCATTCTGCATCTCTTCTTGTTTCTCGGAATTTGGTATAAGTTTTTTCTATTCTGATTTTGTTGTAAAGCGAATTTGTGATTTTTTTATTGTATTTTGATGATTCTTTGGATGAAATAAAAACAAACATTTATTAAAAAAAATCTTTATATCATAAACAAGATCATACAAAGAAAAGTGTTAGACTTATTTTTATTTTGATATAACATAAAATAATCTTTTAAAGACTAATTTGTAAAGTTATTTTCTCGAAATAAAATTATCAAAAACACGATTTAAATTTGTCAAAATGATTTATAAAATGTTTGACTTTTTACTTATATCGAATATACAATTAAAAGTTAACAAATTGATCAAAATGATTTTTTTCAATTCGAAGTTTCGAATCTTTTAACATGTAACGGCTAGTTTTGTTGAATTAGGTTTTGAAACCTCTGGCAAAGGTTTTAAAATTTCTGTGTAGGTGAGCATTAAATGCTCAGTTTTAATGGCAATCAATTGCTCAAAAGTCCCAACGACTATAAACGATTAGAAAAGATTAAGAACATGTTAAAGAGGTCTTAAAACAATATTGAAGCAACAAGAAAACCTATTCAAACATTCAAGCAATCAAAAATTCAAGTTGAGCTTTATTTTTAATCTTTCTTGTAAAAACTAGGGTGTTCTTTAATTGTAATTTTTTACTAGTATTATTTGGGTGTGAGAGAGAAGTTAAATTGTACAAACACTGACCTTGTGAGAATTTTTTAGTTTGCTTATTTGTACTTAAATTTGAGAATGATTCAATAGACTTTGGGATAGTCTAATTGTGTAAGGTTACTCTTTATCTTAAAGGAAAGACAAGTTATTGTATTTGTGAGAAGTTCTTAGTGTGGTCACTAAGGTAGTGGATATAGACTTCCTGAGTAAGTTGAATCACTTTAAATCACCTTGCGATTTTTTATCTTCGCAATTTGTGTCCACCACTCTTTAAAAATTCAATTTACTCATATTTTTTGGTTTTATACGATCGGTTGCAATACTCAACAAAAATATAAAACCCTAATTTAAAAGTTTTAAACAAAAAGATACGAACATTACGAAAGTTTGGCAATAAAGGCAAAAGCCAACAATTAACAACAAAAAAAATATATATTACAATAATAAAAAATATTGACAATACAGTCATCACTATAACTCAGTAATTGCAAATAAAAACAATGAGTGTAAGTTTATATTCAAATTTAATTTCAAGATCCAAAATAAAAGAAATCAATAATATAATCAAATAAGTGTCATACTGATAAATTGTGATAACATAAAATTCAATTATGATAAAATAAATAAATAAAAATCAATCAAACAAACTATTAAGAGAAAAAAAAACACCGTAATATAAAAATGTATATTAAAATATTGAAAGATATATATCTCGAAAATAAAATTATTAATTAAAAATAAAAAATAAAATAAAATCATTAGACAAAAAATATGGGTTAAAATTCATCCAAAACTTTATGTAGTTTGCTCACTACTCACTGGGACTAAGTATTATATAAAAGGATAAAATGTAATAAAGGTGACTCAATTACGCATATAGTTATGTTTGAGTTATCTAATTATTAAATATAACGTTTGGGTCATTTTTTTATGGATAAAGTTATATTTGAGTCACTCAATTATTAAAGGTTATATTTGTACTACTCCTCATATTTAAAAAAAATATATCAATTTGGTCATTTTTTTTCTAAATCACTTGTATACCCTTATAAATATTAGAGTATTTCATTTGAAATCATTAATTAATCTAATACACGAATTGATAATTTTTTAAAAATATGAAGGGTGACCCAAATGTAACTTTACCCATAATTGAGTGATCTAAATGTAACCTTTATTAAATGGATGACCTAAATGTAACATTACCCATAATTAAATGACTCAGACATTTTTAATAATTAAGTAACCAAATATAACATTACCTATAATTAAGTAACCTTCGTTTCAGTTTACCTTATATAAAAATTACATACTCTCAATACCATACGTTATTCTCTTAAACTAATTAATTGAATTTAAAACAAGATTGATTTAACATTAAAATATTCTAAAATAAAAATACTTAAGCTTACAATAATTTTAAATAAATAATCCTAATATTTTAAAATAAAACTGGTGTGGCCAGATTTTGATTTTATGTAGTGGGCTTGGTTTGGGTAATTGGTTATGGGGCCTGACGGTTTAATTATAGCATAGGTAAAAAATCTAGGACTGATATGTAATATATGTGGAATTTGAGTATGGAACATAAAATTATAAAAAAAAAAATTTTGAAAATTTTAATTTATTATTGGACTTAAGACCCAAATAAAAAATGTATATTACAATTCAAGTACAATACTTTAATTTTAATACTACCTTAATTCGAAAAAATTATATTATATGTCATTCTCACCACGTCATCCAATAAAAAGTATCTATTTAATTATTTTTTTCACCTCATTATTTTTATCAAGTGAATTTTCATTTGGTAAAAACTAATTTAAACTTAATTTATAAAATGCTAGTGAAGATCCACTTGGTAAAAATGATGAGGTGAAAAAATAATTAAATGAATATTTTTTATTGGTTGGCCTCATGGATGATGTAATGGGAATGTCCCATAATATAATTTTCCTTAATTTGATATACGATGTTTAGTTCGTACGAAGCTCTATCTATATTTTGATTTGAAATTATTATAAACGTTTATTAAATGAATCGTTTTAAATAATGATTTATGATTAAATTTAGATTTTTAAATCTAACAAATTTTTAGACGCTGAATTAAAGGTAACTCGAATATAATATTTCGGATCCGGTAAGATCAAAGTGTTATAATAAAAAATTAAAATTATGAATATAAAAAATATTAAATATAATTAGATTTATACTTATAAAATTTAAAATTTTTTAAAAACTAAAACTTAAAATATTTAATTTTTTGAATTAAATTAACAGATAATAAAAATTTTTCTTAATACTAGACGTAGTTCACTTTCTTTCCTCTTTTAGCGCGTGAAATTGGTGCATTGGAATTCTGTGTTCATTTTAAAATTTCCACGAAGTGAACGTGGAAAATGTGATGCAGTTGCTCTCCTACAGAGTTCATCTCCTACAGAGTTCATTTTTTTAATTAATTATATATTGTTTGTTAGGAAGAAAATCAACTAAATTTTTTAATGGATAAAATAAAATTATACAGTATTTATTAGAATTTTAAAAAATATATATCCATAGACATTTGTTTAACCTATAAACTATTTTTAAAAAATATTAATGCGAGCACTTTTATTAAAATAATTAGTGATGTCAATTATATTATAAAAGAAAAATATACAATTACACAGGTTAAATCCCAAATTTTGGCACACTAGAGGGACTAAAACCATAATTTGACCAAAAAGAGTACTCCTTTGAATTTTCCCACTTCTTTCTTTAAAAACCGTGTGATATAAAATCAAATCCCAGAACCTAAAACTCCCATTTTTTCCAAGGAGAAAGCTTTGAGGCAGTATGAATATGGAGGCAAGAGTTGGAACTATTCAACAGCTTCTTGCCGGTGGAATTGCTAATGCTTTTGGCAAGACTTGTACCGCTCCTCTTGCTCGTCTAGCCATCTTGTTTCAGGTATGGTTTGACTGCTTCTTCTTTTGGAATATATCAGAAAATTAAATGTTGATTCTTTTATTGATTTTTGGTGGTAATTTGATCTGGGTATTTCGTGATTTTAAATGTTTTCGTTTAGGTAGAGTTGGGTTAGATTAGGATCTTTCTTTTTTTTGAATTTTTTTTAAAGTAAAATTGGTTATGAATTGTATTATAAGTTGTGGGTTGACAGGGTGAGCTTATTTTTTTCAGGTGCAAGGAATGCACTCGGATGTATCGTCTTTGAGCAAGGTGAGCATATGGCGTGAGGCTTCAAGAATAATCAATGAAGAAGGTTTCAGAGCATTTTGGAAAGGTAATCTGGTTACCATTGCTCATCGACTTCCGTATGGTGCTGTCAGCTTCTATGCCAATGAACACTACAAGATTGTAATCTCTCTCTCTCTGTGTCTTATATCATGGTTTTGTTTCTGGTTCCAATAGGATTTTTCATTTCATTCCTTGTTTTACAGTTGTTGCGGTCTATTCTTTGTCTGGAAAGTGAAGGGAAAAATGCTAGTGCTGATCTTGGTGTGCACTTTGTGAGCGGTGGGTTGGCTGGAATGACAGCAGCCTCGGCTGCATATCCTTTGGATCTTGTAAGGACACGACTTGCAGCTCAGGTAATTTCAGTAGAGTGAATAATGCACTTGGATTGCATACCCTTCGAACACGGTTCACATGGCTACAACACATTTATGTGTATGATTTTACTGTTTCTGTTCTTACCCTCGTTTCTACCATTTTTCTGAGCTTTGCAGAGAAATTCAATATACTATAGAGGTATTTGGCACGCCTTTCATACTATTTGCAGGGAAGAGGGATTTTTGGGCTTGTATAAAGGACTTGGAGCAACACTCTTGGTATATGCATTGTTCTTCTTGAATTCTTTATTTTCCTATCACATTGTCTGTAAATGCTAATGCAATGTTATATTCGATGCAGGGTGTTGGACCAAGTTTCGCTATAAACTTTTCGGTTTATGATTCTTTGAGATCTTATTGGCAGTTGCAAAGGTATAAATTTTTAGTGGTTTAGATTTATCGAATGCATGTCGGTGCCTTTAAAGTTTAAACTGTAAGTCTTTTTGAAAATTTTATATCAGGTCTAGTGATTCCACTATCATGGTTAGCTTTGCCTGTGGTAGTCTCTCGGGCTTTGCATCTTCAACAGGTTAATAATCTGCAATCCTGCCCTTTGGTTCGACTCAAAACTATTTAGAAGCTGCTTCTGATCTCTGTCTGACTTTGTTTTTCTTCACGGATGATTTGCAGTGACATTTCCTGTTGATCTTGTGAGGAGACGTATGCAACTAGAAGGAGCTGCTGGACGAGCCCGTGTTTACAAAACTGGATTGTTCGGAACATTCAGGCACATAATCCAGTCTGAAGGCCTTGGTGGCCTGTACAGAGGGATTCTGCCCGAGTACTACAAGGTGATTCCTAGTGTAGGCATAATGTTCATGACATACGACACATTAAAGATGCTTCTATCAAGCATCCCTGCCGGTTATTAGCATCATCTCGAACTCCACTCTTCGGCAGGGTGAGAAAGAGAAATTTTGCATTTGTGTAGTTCCAACCTGGTTAGGCCTTAACGTCCATAGAATTTACACTTATAGGTGATTTTTATGTGACTTGTTTGTAACCTGCCTCCATGCAGGTCAGGCTGGTTGCCATTGTTCAATTCTTTTGTATTTGAAGCAATAATAAATTACAAATCATGGTTATTCACCAAAGAAGTTTTGTTATATGGAAAATGACTGTTGGTTCAGAGCATGAACTTTTTGCCAACTGCAGAATAAATATTTTTACACAATGCCACAGAGCAAGCCATCTAAGAAAGAAATGTTGACACTATGGCTGATGCTTGCTCTTGAGAAGTGCCATCCTTGAGTAACCTTTCCTGTTTCTAAGAAAATCGATGTAAGTTCGAGTCTGTATCGGTCCGAGTTTGTGACGGAAAATGGACGGCTCAAAACGAGGGACGGTGCTTCAACTAGACGGCAGACTAATAAACTCACTACCTTGGAATACAAACTTGCTGCACTTTCCATTTCATCCATGAGCTCATCAACCTGCAAATATTTGTGCAGGGCAATCTTCAGCAGGTACTTGATCACGGCAGGACAATGCCTAGTCAATTAGATTGATAGATGAATGCAATTTGGTCTATTGAACAATAAGAAAGAAGAAAATCGAATATACACACAACTTTATTCATTCAAATTCGATTCATCTACACCACGTCTAAAAAGACTTTCCACCTTAATCGTGTAAAAGGGTGAGATAAGAGTTGTGTGAATTTATCTGATTATTATTAATTATTTAATTAGTGATATTGAATTAATTAATTAATTAATAAGTTAAATCAAATTTAGACAAATATTTTTTATATTAATATCAAATATACATTAAACTTTATCCCTAAACACTTCCACAAGGACGTTCCTAACAAGATATATTAACCTTTTCCTTTTGTTTTGATGACATTGCCGGGTTAGTGTCGATGGGCTCAAGATAATCTCGGCCGGTGGTTTGACCCGGGAACAATATTAATTATTTCAAACTAAATTATTAAAATTATTTATTTATATTTTTAACGCTTTAATAATATATACACATTTTGTCATTAGTATAATTTAAATTTAATTCTCTTAATATAAACATCTTGTCTTTTAAAATAAGTAGACCATAAAATAAAATTTCTTAAATCGTGTTTATAAAAATCAATTTTATATTAAATAAAAATTCATAAAATATATTATAAATTCAGACACAAAATAAGACTTAACATATATGTCCACCATTATATAGACATTATATTTCAAGTAATATCGAGGAAATTCTAAAATTAATGTTAATCATCAGAGCATGATCAAAATCTGAAAAAAAGTAATAATACAAGTTTATCGATATATATATATAAATAATATAACACGATCATGATTAGGATGGGAACGGGTCGGGTCGGATTTTCGGTCTACCCGCACCTGACCCGAAAAATCATACCATCCACCAGTCACCCGACCTGACCCGGTTTTAGGGTGAAAAAATCCGACCCGACCCGAATCATTAAAAAAATTAAAATTTTAGGGACTAAACTATAAAAAAAATAAAATTTAGGATCTAATTATAAAAATATTTAATTTTAGTGACCTAATTGTAAAAAAAATTATTTTAGTGATCTAATTGTATAAAATATATATAAAAATGGGTCATTATTACAAATATCTCTAAAATATATATGAGAAAATTACACTATTAGTCTTAGGTCGGATCGAATTTTTTCCACCCCAAACCCGAACTCGACCCGAATTCGATTTTTTCACCAAAAAATCCGACTCGATCAGACCGAGTCAGATCAAAACCCGTCGATTTCAGGTTCCGTGCCCATCCCTAAAACATAAACTTTAATCTCCTTATAAAACATGGTCGAGTTTCTCATCATTTTCTGTGTTTGTCTGGTCAAACACTCAAGGCTCCTCTAATCTTCTTGACCACCATTAACAATAACAAGGCCAGGGTCAAATCAATCTGAATCAGGACACGACAAAGCAAGAAAATGAAACAGAAATTCAGTTATTAGTCAAGGGATGAAACGAACATAATTTGATCAAGTCAAGTCAGTTGATTTTATTCGAATTTTTTTAACGATAATTATAATATAATATATTTATGATTATTTATAAAATTAATTAAAACAGAAACTGAATAACTAAATCATCGATTTAATTTGATTCGAATATTACGATTTTTGTTTAGAACATCTTCAATTGTCTGTTTTTGTTTTTTGAAAAAGTTTTATAAATAAATTTTAAATTTTGTTTTCACACTTTGAGTGTATTAATTAATATTTGAAGTGATGAACCCAACGCGGAAATGGAATTTGTTTGGTGTCCCCGCCAAGCACAAAGTGTCGCCAAAGAACAAAGACTTTCAACCACGACGAAAGGCGTTGTGCACAGGAAATTCAATAACGACGTATGAAAAAATGTCCGTAACTATTACGGGAATATATTTGTTCTTTTAAATACTAAATTTTTTAAAACTGTCTATTGTCTATTAGGTTGTTTAAAAATATCCGATCCGGATATTCGAACATAAAAATCAAATATTTATCGAAATATTTTTGGTCTGAGTCAAGTATCCTGTTCGTCATTTTTTGGGTTCGTTATTTTTCGGGTCAGACCCGGATCACAAAATTATAAATTTTCAGGTATCCGTTACTTTCGGGGTACCCGGTTCTATTTTTATTTTAAATATTATTATTTAAAGAAAAATATGCTTATGTTCGTTTTATTTTCATATCAAACAATCTAATTTCTAAATTCCGATCTCACAAACTTTAATTTTTTTAAAAAATCAAGGACTCATTCTAAAAATTAAAAGTAAGATTAATTGTAAATTATAAATTTAGTTTTTCGAGTTGACAAAATTCAAACTTTACTCGTTTAGATATTCACTATTTTTGTATGTGCATTGACCAATACGAAAATAACTCAAGATTATTTACTATTTAAATCATTAATTTTTATATATTGAAATAAATAAATTAATTAAAAATATTTTTTAAAAATCCTTCTATTTAGATATCATGTTCTGTTTCGAATTAGATTATGTAATCCAGGTCTTAAAATTTATGTTTATATTATGTAACTAGTGTTTTAAAATTTTATATTTCGACGTTAGATTATGTAATTAAAAATTTTAAATTTATGTATATTTTTTAAAATTAAATTTAAAATTTATAAAAAAATTAAAAAATGAATACCCGACTATCTGAATTTTTGAGTACCGGATATTCGTATATTCAAAATATCGAAAACCCTACAACTCCGGGTCAAATATAAACAAAAAATTTAACTACCAAAAGATCAGATATCCAGTACTTTAAGTACTCGAATATCCACGTACCTAGATTTGAAAACTCCTACTATCGACGGCCTAAAAATAATTAAATTATTTAAAGTGCTTGATAATTGCTCTTTTACCTTTTCATTAACTCTGTTTTTATAATTTTATAAATCAAATAATTAAACATAAACATCTTAAAATTATTTATTTTTATTAAATTTATTTATAAAATTTAATAATCGTAAAATGGTAACGATGACATAAACACAAGTTTTTTTGTTACGATTGTGAAGTGGGAAAATGGTTTATTTTTAGTGACGAAACACGTAAAACTTCTCTCTTCTTTTGACCGACTCCTCTCAATTCATCCCTCTTTTCTTACGACGAAAAACCAACGGCAATACCAGACAGAGCAGCACAAGAACTAGATTTTGATTAGACATCGGTAACAGATTTTCCTACACAACTTCCTAATTTTTGACGAATGCTTTCCCACATTGACTAGAAAGAATACTTGCAGGTAAAATGAAAGGATTATTATTATTATTATTATTAAAAAATATATAACATCGTACCTTTCGAAAGAAAATCAAATAATTAAATTAATAAACCATATTTTCATTAATAGAGGTTGATCTAAGCGGTAAGCAGTTTAGTTTCGTTTAAGCAGTTTAGTTTCGTTTAAGCAAGTCTTAGGTTCGTGGCGTTGTGTACGCAGATAATCTATGTTGGGAGACTTATCCACCAAAGTTAGTTGTGCAATACAGGTCGGTCTTAATTAATCAAAGCTAGACTCTAAAATTAAAAGATCAATAAAAAAATATTTTTTTCGTAAATATCTTTGAAATTTTTTCAAGGAACACGATTTAATTTATTTTTGATAATAGTAAACAACTTAAATCATTGAGAAATGATTATTATCGACGAGTTTATCTAATTGGTATGTAATTTAGTATTGCTTTAGTATATCTTAAGTTTAATGTTTTGTATATATATAAAGAAATTATATCATAGGTTATTCCTGTTACGTTCTTTATGTGATTAACCAATCAAATATATTTATTTTATTATTATTTTTATTTTATTTTTTACCAATAAATTTAATTTGTTGTAAATATTGAAATTGATTGCTAATATTATATAATCTCATTCGAAGTTGATATTATTTTTAATTATTAAAATATTGCGGACGACATGGAAATGTGCGGTGCTCTCGATGTGAAGTATGAAATAAGAAAACACCGTTCCCATATCACTTCTCCTAAACCGACAAATCATACAAAAGGTAAAACTATGGTTTTAGTCCCTATAGGATACTGAAAATTGGATTTCATCCACATGCTTTTTAATATACCACAATCATTTTTTTCTTAGTTTTAATTTAATATTAGCACATTTAAAGGAATAAATTAATGGTGTTGTGTATTTTTTTCGAATAATTTAATGGTAAAAAGACGTTCTTGTTGAGTTTTGAACTCGAGACCTGAATACAAGATATGAAAATAGATAAACAATTCTGATCTACCGATTATCAATACTTGCTCAATGGTGTTGTACATATAAGTCTACTAATAAGATTATAGTAATAGTTGATTCAAACTATAAACTTAAAATAAACAGATTGATTTGTATATTTTAGCATAAAAGAAGGATTAAAACCATAATTTGACCAAAAGAAACTATAACACAGTCGCATGTGGAAGTAAAACCTTAAGGTGGACCATGACCAAGAATAATCAATAAAAATGTCTCATTCTTCGTCCTCCCTGTCTCTCCCCTACTTTCACACACGCAGAACAAAGAAAAACACTGTTCCTGTTATTGTCCTTATAATTTGCGCGTTGCCAATGAAGAAGCTTGGAAATGTCCGTAACATCTCCTCAAATACCCTCACGTCTCTCTTCTTCCCTTACCATCCAGCTCAAAACACTCAGAAAAAGATCATCTGACTCTGAATCGTAGGTGATTAAGGGTAACGACGCCGTCCATGGCGTCGATCATTGCTGCTGATGGCTCTTTATCCTCCAAGTCAAAGCTTCAAATTTTAGCCTTCGAGGCGGCGAAAACTATGTCTCGCCTTGTTGCACTGTATAACTCTCTCTCAGATGATGAATTCTTCAAACTCCGGCAAGGTCCTGTCAAGTCCCGTGGTGTCGTGTTCTTGAACTCTGTTAATGAAAGGTATCTTCTTGAACTTGCGTGTAAAGAGAAGCTGGAGGATCTCGGTCATGCCGTCACTGTGGTTTCTCGTTTGAGCAAGAAATGCAGCGATGAAGAACTCAACAGGTTCGAAATCGATTACCACAACATGACACAAGGAGTTTTTGATGTCAGAAACGTTGGTTTTGGTTCCAGAAACGCTGGGAAAACCATTGAAAAGATGGAGAAATACACGATCGCGACATCTGCTCTATACGAATCGTTGGCAACCCTCAACGAATTAGAAGCGTCAGAGAAGAAAATGCAGAATTGGAAACTCAAAAATGATTACATCAACAAGGAAATGACTTTCCAAAGAAAACAAGTTGTACATTTCAGACAGGTTTCTCTTTGGAGCCAAACATTTGATACAACCGTGGGGTTAATGTCTCGAATCGTCTTCGTGGTTTACGCCAGAATCTGCACCATCTTTGGACCCTTCGTTTCAAGTCTCCCTAGCTTTTATATTCCCAGAAAGAAAGCCTTAAACATGAAGGTTTATCCAGAGGCCAATTATTGCCTTTTAGTGGAGAAAGAGAAGTATATGAAACAAGCCACGAAATCGAGTCCGATCATGAAATCTTCCAAGGCCAAACCAAGACGTTCCTACAATGGCGAACTATTGCCTAAAGTTAACGCCTTGGGTTTCCGAATTCCAGACATAAGAAACAAAAGGCTGATACAATCGGTTCCTGCGAACACCGTGGGAGCATCGGGTCTTGCCTTTCGTTATGCGAACCTAATCATAATGGCAGAGAGTTGTTTCCACTCGACAACAAGCATCGACGACGAAGCACGAGAGAGCATGTTCGAGATGTTACCAACAAGTCTGAAACAAGCTTTGAGAAGGAAGCTGAAAGGCCAATGGAGCAAGGATTCCGACTGGGAGAGCGATGAAGGACAAGGTTTGGCACAAGGGTGGAAAGAGGCATTGGAGGAGATAATAGGGTGGTTGGCACCAGTGGCACATGATACATTGAGATGGCAGCAAGAGAGGGAGTTGGAGCAACAAAACCTGGATGCGAAGCGGACAGTCTTGTTGTTTCAGACATTGCATTTCTCTGATTTGGAGAAAACGGAGGCCGCCATCGTAGAGGTTTTAGTAGGGTTGAGTTGTATATATAGGTACGAGAACCGGCGGGACAAGCATTTTGATGGCTGCTTTTGGTTATACTGAAACCAACATAGGTGTTCGTTTTATGGTTATCATTTTCAGAATTCAGATTAGGTTCCCCTAGGCCTCATTCTTTTTCTGGGTTTAGTATACCCGATCGGTTGATTCTTTTTACAAGCCATGAAATAACACATTAATTTGTGCTTTAATGGAAACTGATAATTTTTGATAGGTCGATAAAATAGATTCGATTATCGAATAATACGCCGAACAGTCAATTTAAACGCCTTAAGATCCAGAGATGATCTCTCTATGCCTTGGATCCGAAGGTATACCACGCCACCATGAACGTGTTGATGCCATAATCCGGTGGCCTCTGATTCAAACTCTTCATGTTGAGACAAAAAGAAGGCGGCTTTTGCCTTCACCAGCTGTGGTAATATCCTAATTCATTTTCATTTACACAAAGATGAGGAAAAGGACATTGTAATTGCGTGTTTAACAAGTATCCTTAAGCCAAAGGAGATCTTAACTTAAGGGTAAAGTCAGGGTTATAAATAATGAAATTTTAAACTTTTAAAAGTATTATAATTTAACATACTTTATAGATTTTTATTGTTTTTAATAAAAGTTTGAAAAATATTTATGACAGTTGTTACGGCACATATAAAATTGAATTCAACTGAATTCGATTATTAATAATATTTTTTAAAAAAATATCCCTACTGCAACGTCAAGAATGACTTAAAGTTATATCCTATTGTATCTATCTTTAAAGATATTTTTAAAAAATTATTGTTTAAAATCAGACTCAATTGAATCCAATTTTACATACACTATAACAAAAGTTATAGATTAAGAATTAAAGTGTATTATTTCGAAAAAATAAAATACAATACTTAAGTCAAAACTCTTCGTAAAAAATTTGGTGGAAAGACCCATGGCCCTCCGAGTTATGTTGGGCCTAATCTGGAGTTTAATTCATTCAATGTCGGATCATCTTTTCTCATATTTTTTACTTATTATGTTCTTCTAAGAACAAGAACAAAGGGTCAAAGAAGAATGCAATCATTCATTCCCTGTCCAATGTTCATATTCCCATTGGGGTTGGGTTGTCAAAACCAACTTGTTTCACAGGGAACTAAAACCTCAGTCTCTGACTCAGTCTACTCCACTAACGTGGATTATACTTCTTAATAGAGCAGGTTGACGTACAAGACGGAGTTGTGCGGGAGTGAGAAAAAATAATCATCTTTTTTAAAGATTTTTTTTATTTATCTTTTTATTTAAATTTTTTTAAAAATTGATTTTTTCATACTTTTAAATATTTATATTTTATCCCCTCAACTCTAAATTTTCACTCGTCCCCATTGACGTCAACCCTTGCTTCATTCTCGTCCAGAGTTCTACGATTACACTACGTATAACTGTCATATACTGTCAATCTATACACCCAGTAAGCTATACATCATGTCTTATCGGTACATCTCTTTCGAGCCCCACCGGACCAAACATTTTTCAATTTCAACAAACGCCATAAATGACACCTATCCAACAAAAGCAACCTCAAAATTTTCATAATTTCTTACCGACCTCCGCCAACCATGGTTTACTTTCTGCCACTCTTGTCTAATCTCTTCTTCCTTGTAGTCTCGGCTTCTACTTCCCAACCCACGGAGTTATTCTTTCCGGGGTTTTCAGACACGAAATCTGACAACTTAACGCTTACAGGAGCTGCAAAGATTGAAAGAAATGGCATCCTATGCTTAACCAATGCCACTGGTCCTTTACTTGGTCACGCTTTTTATAGCTCCCCGGTTAGACTTAAGAGCTCGGCAAAAGGCAAAGCTTTTTCCTTCTCTACCTCCTTTGCTTTCGCTATAGTTCCCGAGTATCCAACGATCGGCGGTCATGGCCTAGCTTTCGTAATCACCACTTCTAAAGACTTCAAAGCACTTCCGAGGCAGTATCTCGGAATCCAAAACGCGACCGAAAACGGAGACAGACCCTCTAACCATGATCTCGTGGCGGTAGAGTTCGACACGGTTAAGGATCTCGAGTTCCTCGACATCGACGACAACCATGTTGGCGTCGACTTGAACAGCTTGAACTCGAATGCCTCGGTCCCTGCAAGTTACTACACGGACTCGGAGGGATCCACGAAGCAAAATCTTACTCTCATGAGTGGAAAACCAATCCAAGCTTGGGTCGATTATGATTCGGTTGAGAATATCCTGAATGTAACGATCGCACCAAATTCAACAAGACCGAGACTCCCGATCTTGTCGTTCCGTGTAGATCTTTCACCATTTTTTCACGAGCTTATGTACGTTGGTTTCTCGGCTTCAACGGGGTTACTTTCCAGCTCACATTATATCTTAGGCTGGAGCTTTAAAATCAATGGAGAAGCTCAAGGTCTTGATTTATCATCTTTGCCATCACTTCCCAGACCGCCGAAAAAGCACACAGCTCTAATAGTTGGTGTCTCGGTTCCATCGGTCATTGTTGTCATATTAGCCGTATCCAGTGCCATTTATTTCATTATCAAAATCAAGAACGACGACGTTATTGAAGATTGGGAGCTGGAGATTGGACCGAAAAGGTACTCTTACCAACAACTCAAGCGAGCAACCAAGGGTTTTAGTGCCAAGAACTTACTCGGTCACGGCAGTTTTGGCCGTGTTTACAAAGGGAAGCTTCGAGACTCAAAGACTCAAGTTGCTGTCAAGCGGGTTTCTCACGAATCAAATCAGGGTTTGCGTGAATTTCTGTCGGAAATCTCTAGTATCGGACGGCTCCGACATCGGAACTTAGTTCAATTATTAGGTTGGTGTAGGAGAAGAGGTGATCTCCTTCTAGTTTATGACTTCATGGCTAATGGCAGCTTAGATAAGTTTTTGTTTGATGAGCCTAAAACGACTCTGAATTGGAGGGATAGATTCAGGGTTATAACTGGAGTTGCCTATGGACTTCTCTACTTACATGAAGGTTATGAACAAGTTGTGATTCATAGAGATGTTAAGGCCAGTAATGTGTTGCTAGATGATGAAATGAATGGAAAATTAGGAGATTTCGGCTTGGCTAGATTGTACGAACACGGTTCGAATCTGAGAACGACTCGGGTCGTTGGCACATTAGGGTATCTAGCACCCGAGGTGACCCGGACCGGAAAGGCGACAACAAGTTCCGACGTATATGCCTTTGGTGCACTCATACTGGAGGTTGTGTGTGGACGTAGACCCCTTGAGCCGAAGGCATTACCCCTTGAATTAGGGTTGGTTGATTGGGTATGGAGAAAGTATAGAGAAGGCAGAGTGTTTGATGTGGTTGACACTCGGCTCAATGGGCAATATGGTGAAGAAGAAATGCTGATGGTGCTGAAATTAGGCCTAATTTGCTCGCATGATGTGCCTATTGCACGGCCCAGCATGAGACAAGTAGTGAGATATCTCGATGGAGAAGACGAATTACCGGATCTGAGGCTATACTAGGTTACGACCAAGATGGAAACTTATTGGTAGAGATGAAGAATTTTCTAGATTAAATAGAGAGGTAATATATAAAAAATTCGAATCTATTTAAAATAAAATAACACGAACCTATATAATATTTTTTTTATTGTTTTGAGACATATCTTTTGTTTGGTATTTAGTGTAATAAATATTATTTCGAATCTCTTCGAACTAACTTTTTTAACTCAAAATTTTGATTTAAAACTCAATAAAAATACTTATGACATTAATTTACTAAATTATTATACTAGGCTAATGTCATCCCTAAATATGACATTTAATTTAATCCATGTAAATTGTCACATGTTAAGTCAATTATTTTACCAAAATAATAAAATGAAATTGACTTACATGTGGAATTGGTCAACCCCACTAGGTTAAGATTTGCTTGACACACGTAATAAACATTCTTGTGATCGGTGGAAAATCCAAATACTATAAATTATATTTTAATAAGATCTATGCAATTTCTTTATAAAATTTAAAATTAAATTTAAAATTATAAATTCTAAAGTCTATATTTTATGCCTTAAATCGTAAACTCTAAATTCTAACTATAAATATTAAATTTTATACTTACTTTACACACTAAACTCTGAAATCATAATCTCTAAAATTAAAAGGTTAGTATAAATTAAATAAATTGGCGTATTAAAGTATTTTATAAATTTTAAATTTTTTTATTAATTATCACATCACTCTTCGGTTACCCCTTTGTTGGAATTTTAACGAAATCAAAATAAGTTAATTTAATAAATTTAGTGGTTTAATTAACAAATTTTATAATTTAATGATCAAAATAAATATCTTTAAATAGTTTAATGATCATTTGTGTAGTTTATCCTAGTAAAAAAAATAAAACTTTGAGAACAATTGGTAAATATATTAAAGTAGTAAAAAAAATAAACGGTAAGATCCATAGGTATCATATTGAGAACAATTGTGAAGTTTGGTGTTCAACTGGTCTCCAAAAAAGTTTAAGTACCAAACTGAAAACTCTATAAAGTTTAGGGGGCAATGGATATATTAAGCAAAAAATATATAATTTAACAGCATTTCCCAGCAGAGACCAATCTCCAAATTTAAAGGTTCGACATTTGTCCGCAAAATTCCTTCAGAAAAGAAAAACATGTCTCCGCAAAACAGAACTTTAAAAAATTCACCTTGATATCGGCAGCACCGGAAAGGCTGACGTTTTTGCCGCCGGCGCATCCCCAGCTTATCTGAACGTTATATGTTAAAGAGCTAAACCATGAGGACAGGCTTCAGCTTTTCCTTACCGGTAACCGTTGTTGTCTCCGTCATCTCTTTTGTTTACTTTTGTACGGTCTTCATTTTCATTCACCGCTGGTTCGGTCTAATGACCCCCCCTGGTGTGATTAACGCCCTCGTTTATACCGGTATTGCCGTCATGTGTGTGTTTAATTACGCCGTTTCCATCTTGACGGATCCGGGTCGAGTTCCTTCTACTTTCATGCCCGACATCGAAGATGCCAAAGTTTCTATCCATGAGATCAAACGCAAGGTACGGTCCGAAAAATTCCATGTTTCCCTTCGTCTGGTAAGGTTGCTTCTGGTTTTCTGAGTTTCTTTCTCCTCTAAATAATGTTAAATGTTATATTTTTAATGAAAATGATAAGTGTTTGCCATTTGAATTTGCAAGAAATGATATAAAATAATGTTGGGGTTATTGCATTTTTCGTGATTATTGCATGAAAAAAAAAACTTTGAGGAAGATGGAAAGAGGGGTCATAATCATATAATTAATTGCCTGGCTGGATGGCAAGTTTGATTAATTTTTTTACTCTTCAATGTATCAAAAATATTTTATGCGGGAACATGTACCTTCTCAAAAGTATTTTATGTCAGCTGTGCTATGAATTTTTGGTATTAAAACACGTCCGTTTTTAGATACGTTTGGGGTTTGTGCGGTGGTCCTGTCAACCTTGTCGTTAAGGTTTGAAGCTACGTTCTTATGGGAGTGTAATGTGCCTTACCGCTACACCCCTACACCCGATTATTGTTCTGATTTGCGCCTGCATTCAAGATTTTGACTCATTGTAGCATCACTGTAGTTGGTTTTTATACTGATATTAGTATCTGTTATTTGACACTTGCCGCATCATTCGTGTTAGTATGACGCTCTGCTTTCATTGAGGTCTCTATAACAACCGGTACGTCTATTGGCGTTACCAGGGGAAGTATTATCCACCGTTGTGATTTTGTTGTTTGTTTAAGCATGTCTTTATGGCTCATGTTTGATCTAACATATTAATGTAGTCTACTTGTGTTTCTGATGCATCACGTTTGAGAGTTAAAACCCTTTTGTTTGGAATGTTCCATAGGGAGGGGACTTGAGATATTGCCAAAAGTGTTCACATTTTAAGCCTCCTCGTGCACATCACTGTCGTGTTTGCAAGAGATGCATTCTGAGAATGGTATGTGGAATCTATGTTATCATTATTCATGCATGTACCCAAATGTCCTCGATAAGGTGATGAAGTGCTCTTCTTGATCATAAGGACCACCATTGCGTTTGGATTAATAATTGTGTCGGACATGCCAACTACAAGGCCTTCTTTGTCTTTGTTGTATACGCTGTAATCGCTTGCTTCTATTCTCTGGTATGTCCTATCATGGTAACATATATATTTTCACCCTGAGATCTTGAGACCATCGTCTGCCGAACTCTGATGAGTTGTTTTAGCCAATTCTCTTAACTGTCAGGTTTTACTCGTGGGTAGCCTTAACAGTAATTCCAAAATCGATGAGCTGCAGAGAGATTCTTTCAGTTTCATATATGTAATGTCAATGATTATCGACCTTCTAGTGATAGAACTCATCGTATTAGTGCTATGCTTATGACTTAGCATTTTCAGGTTATTTCTGGACTGTTTCTACTCCCATTAAGTGTGGCCTTAAGTGTTTTGCTGGGCTGGCATATCTACCTCATTCGGCAAAACAAGACGACAATCGAGGTAATGAGAGTGTTATACGCAACGTATTTTGTTCATTTCGATTCTGATATTAAATTTCAAATTTGGCAGTATCATGAAGGGGTGAGAGCTCTGTGCCTTGCAGAGAAAGGAGGAACTGTGTACGAACATCCTTATGATCTCGGGGCATTCGAAAATCTATCGTCGGTAATCACTAGTAATGAAACTGTTATCTTGAACATCATGAACTTGTTCCTCCCAAATATTTACAACACTTATTCCATCGGTTGCTGTCTTATTGTTTCAGGTCCTGGGTCCAAGCCTCTTCTGCTGGATATGCCCCACAACAAGACACATAGGTGACGGTCTTCGTTTTCGAACATCCTACGACACCATTCCCACTGCATCAAAATGAAGTCTCGATTATATTTGACAGCGTATTGGCAAAAGCTCTCGATGCTTGAGGGATTGATGAATGCTTACTTCGTGATCACGTCAAAGTTACTCTCGCTTGCTGTCGTCCGGGAAAGAGAAACTAGGAAATACTGTTCGTCGCTTTCCGGTGACAGTTAGAGATGTTTTGAAGCTTTTGCTGTGGAGGGAGGATATGGAAAGGTCCACTGTCCATAACCAGGCAATGCATGTCTTCAAAGCTTTCTGGTTATGTTCTGTTTTTACACATTGTTCATTAAAAGGCATCAATGTAGAAACTTGTATGAATCATGTACAAGAAAACTGTAAAATCCTTGAAAGTTTTGGTAATGTACAAGAAAACTTGTATAAATTTAGGGTTTGGGATTTTAATATATATATTTTAATCATTTATATTTAATTTTAATTTATTGATAAATTAATTTAGACCGAATTTTACGTAGAGGTTGGTATTTAAAAAAATATACTCTTAAATTTGTATTTAAAGTACTCATTTTCTCCTAAACTAATACTTAAAAGAATTTTTTCTTAAATTAATATTTAAATTAAATATATTCTCTTAAATTATATACAGACTTATATGTTATATTAAATTAAATTAATTCATTAAATTTAATTATTTATATAAAAGTTATATCAATTTAGTATTATTTTTCTCTTAAATTATTTGTGCTTCTTTGATAAAAGTTATATCATTTTTTATGTAAAAATTTAATAGTAACTTGTTTTAAGATAGAATGTAATTATTGCATTGTTGTTTTAATCCATTAGACTTGATTTAAAATATCGTAAAGATAATTAAATTAATAATTTTAAATGTAAAAAATAAATCTACTAAATTAATATATATGAATAAAATATATAAATTTTATAAAAACATATAATATAATTAAAGTTTTGTTATAAAATTAGGAACAGATAATATAATAAAGGTACCAAATGTAATAGATAATATATGAAATATAATAATTTTTGGATAGTGGGCCCTCTTGTATACTGAACATGGCGCCACCTCCGAGAAACTCACGTGGCCCTCCTCAGCATGGTCCTAATCTTAGGAATCATCAGCTCACTCGCTTCTTGGACGATGAGATGCACAAGGATAACGTGTCAAAATATGATTGGGAAGTGTTTTCCACGCTCTGCCACCGAGAACCGGTGAAATTTTCAACTGTATGAGAAATGGGAAAATGGCTGATTTAATATCGGATATTCACGAACAAAGGGAAAAAAAGGCAACCCTTTACTTCAAAGTTTCCTCTTTTCCTCACCTGAGAGTCGAAGATTTTGCCGGCGGTGTTCGTCTGAAAATGGAAATGGATACTAAAGAACCCAACCCATCTCAGATCAAGAGGTTCGGTTTCTGGGTCTTTAATCTTCTTTTCCGTATGGAAGTTAAGGTTAATTAGAGGTTTATTATTTCTGCTTATGCTAATCATTTAGAGGTTTATCATACTGGACGGTAATTACAGGCCACTCATCGTTGTTGAAATAAACAAGAAAAGGAAATTACAGGCCGAGCAATTCTGCTTGCCGTCGTCGAAGCATCCATGTTGGAAGCCCCTTACCTTGGGCAGCATCGCAGAAGTAGAGGGGTTTAGTCCCTGCACTTTCAAAGCAAAGGGAGGCAATGTTTATGATTCAGACACTGCAATGTCTATGCATGTTGATGCCAAGTATTTGCTACATAACTCTGCTTCCTCCTCGTCACCTGATTGGGGATCCTGCGCCCATGGTTCCCATTCCTATGGTACTTCTGTTGCATCAACCAGTGTCGAAAAACATGTACTAGGAGACGACGAGCCTGAAACTTCTGTTGCCAGACTAGCTGAGAATCTTGAGGAGACGCTTGCTGAGTATGGTAGAGATGTAGATTACATCTACTCGGGATATGGAAATTATACCATGGAGCAATACCGAGATAAGGAAATCGAAGAAATCTTCGACTCCGATGGGGAGGATTCGAATGTTTATGTTGCTTCATCCGAACAATGGAGTGTCAATCAAGGTAGTTCCTAAAACTTTGAAAAGATATTTGCATTATGCCCTGCTCATACAATATGGCCAATTGTCTATGTTGTCACTGTTTAATTTTGATTTCCTTCACATATGATTTACTGCAGAGGCTCCACAAACCAAACGGAAACCGACCATTGATCAAGAATTTGAGCAGTACTTTTCCATGCTTATGCTCTAGAGTATAGTACTTAAATCTGAATATCTTTTTGTTCATACAGCATGTAATGTAGTTCGAATGACATTAAATTCAAATTCGGGTATCCAAGCTTTGCTTTTCCCTTTCTACCTTCGAGTCGATTTAAGTTCGATTGTATATATTAGTTGATAGTAATAAAGTGTGGCATTGTGCAGCTATTCTCATTGCTCATTTTCGAGTAAATGGTTTTATTTCTTTCTACTGTTTGTTTCGAACTATGTTCTGAATCATGGAGATGAATAGGTTTGTATGTATGCATGCATGCAAGCAACATTATAGCATGGGATTTCATGCACAGTTCTGTATGTTTTGTTCCATTATGCAGATTCTGTTTGTTTGCTAAAGGTTTCATCAGTTTGACAGGGACTGCATGTATGCATGCTGCATACATTAGAGCATGTATGCATATATGCATGTTGCATATGCTTGGTTATCGACAGGGACGGACACCCTTTAAAAATTTTAAGTTTCCTTATATTTTATATATTTCCTTTATGTTTTTATTGATAATCTAATTCTGCATCCCTGAATTCTTGTAATTTTGCACCCCCTACATTTATATTATACCTTTTTGATAGTTTTTACCCTTATATGAAATTCTGGGTTCGTCCCTGGTTATCAAGTCATTTCGATTAAAGATAAGGAGATCGAGTTAGGTTTCATTAGTTTAATATCGTTGCATATGTTTGGTTATCGAGTCATTTCGATTAAAGCTATTTGTGATTAAGCTGAATCAGGTTATAAACCAAAGCCGTGGAGAAGTGTGGGTGTCTTTGGAGAGTACATATTGTTGGATTAAAATTCAATAATATTAGACACATATGTATAATGTATATTGCTATTATAAAGTTTAACACGTAATTAAGTGACCGATTATATTACACGTGTTATAGGTATTAAATTGTCATTGAATTAAAAGTGTAGATATCATTAGGTGTATTTATAATTTAATGGGGATAGAGTTATAAAGACTTAATAGTTGATTGTTAAATCAACTATATAAAAGGATTATAGTCCTTCAGTTGTGTGACAAGAGATAACTTAACTTCTTGGAAGATCAAACCCTAAACTCTATCAATTAATTCAGGTACGCTTCTGCATTCAGTTTATTTATTTTATTTTTCTTAATAATTTGACATGTATAGATATTGGGTTTATATTCGTATTGAATATATTTTAATTCTAACACATATAGGTTTCCGACTACCTGTTAATTGGACAGATCAGGTCAAGTCATTTTAGTTTCTCTAATCCCGATTTGGCATTCAAGTTCGGGTCATTTTAAGTTCTCTATTCGGATCATTTCAGGTTTAGACAGCATTTTAGTGTTGCTTTCGAGCATGACAGACTGCTAAAAAAGCTTTACCCTAAAATCGACAAACTAATGGCCTACTTGTTGGAAAACAATAAAGGCATTGCCATCCAGCAAGACTAATAATTCTTCAACCCAACCAATTGTGGAATAGTCTTAATTCTATCATAGACAGTACAGAAATCTAGCCCAATACACCCAAAACAATGCAAATTAATGTGTTTGAAAAGAAAGTACTATTTCTTAATCATGATTTGCCATGTTTTGGAACCGTGTTATGTCTTAAAAGTTTGGTTTAATTAAGGTAACCAACATATTTAATATAAGCCAGCTTATATATAACTAATTAACTTTCAATTCTAAGGTTGTTTTGAAATATAAAATGGAAAAAAGTTAGATTTCTAAGATTGCTAAATCTTATGAGTTGTTTGATGCCAATATGCCTTTGGTATATAATTGATTGCAGGACAGCAAATTGGATGAGAGTCGTGCATGATTAGAATGCTTTTTAGTTCTATGAGATTTTAATTTTAAAAGAAAAATATTTTTTAATAAAAAATATATAATTTTTAAATTGTATATAAATTTTAAAACAAGGGTCTATCCCTATTCTTATCTTCTCGTAATTTATATGATCATATAAAATTTAATCTATTTTTATTATCATATTTGAATTTATTTATTTTGATTTAACCTTAAAAGGGTATATGTTCAACCTTAGTTAATAATATTATAAATTTAAAACGATCTGAATCATATATCACTAGAGAATTAAATGATTTGAACTTAATTAATTTAACTTGAATTTACAAGTAGAAACGAAATTAAATAGAAATAAAAATAATTTTTTATTTTTATTTTTAATTAAATTTTAATTTATTTATACATTAATTTTTTTAACTCTAAATTTTAATTTTATTTCTTTAGTATATATATTTTAATTTATTTATGAATTAATCATTGCTGGGAAAGAGTTGAAACGATGCTGTCAAAACACCCACTCCACCACACAACAAGATTCTTTTCAAATACGTAACCATCTGACTTATAATTTAGGCATCTAGGAATGGAAAGAATTAATAATTTATTGGATTGGATTAATTTATTTTACTATATTTTAAAATAATTTAAAGTTTAAAATTAAGATATATTTTTTTATAGTTATGAATTAAGTATTTAAAATTTATTTTTTTAATATTAAGACATAGAAAGATAAATCAAATAGTTATAAAAAAAATTATTCGTATTTTTTGATAAATTTTAATTCTTAATTTAAGAGAAGGAAAGGAATAGTTTTAATAGATCAAAAATTTATGTCTTAAAAATAATTTGATCAATCGATCAAATATGTTTGTCTAATTTTTTTGACTAATGGCACTGAATTTTTATTAAATTTATAAAAAAAAATTATAATTGCATCACAATAAAGAAGCAAAATAATTGGATTAAACAATCCAAAGATTTTTACAACCTAAAACAAAGAAAAATAAAATTTTCTATGAAAATAAACATACCAATAAAATTCAAAAGCTTCCTGAATCTCTTTGTCTCTATCCAAACGAGACACATAACGAAGAAAGGAGTTGTAGACGATCCAAACTGTCGTACAAAAAGTATTGTTACCCAGGATGATATCATCGGTAAACGATCATCAACCAATTGGGATAAATCTTTTTAAGTGACCACTGACAAAAAACATAAATAAAAAAAACTAGCAGCAATTTAATCTCTGTGTGAACAACAATCGATCGCTAAGGTATGCTGAAACATGCCAAAAAGAAAGATGAATCAAATCACAAAACAAAAACAAAAACATGTCACAAGAACATAAACAACGTGCTATAAAAGCAGAAATTCTTATTAAAATAAAAAAAATAATAGATTCGATGATCGACAATCAATACTAAGATTGATTGTCGACCCCCGATCAAAAAAATTAATTAAAGTGAAGAGCGGCTAGAAAAAATATTTTGAAAGAAAAGATGAGCGGTTAAGGGTTTTTTTTCTTTCTTTTTATAATAAAAAAACTTTTATAAAAAAAATCTAGTAAATTTATATCATATATTTTTATTTTACCATATGCTTTTTTTATACAATTTTGCCTTATCATCATATTATTTTTTTCTGAAAATCTAGTAAGAGAAAGTGATACTAATGAACAAGATTACGTACCAATCAAAGTATCATAATTTAGGACTAATATATCATTTAACATCCTTTAGTATTTCTAAATAGTCTTAGTCCAACCCTCCAATTATTGTTCTCCCTTCTCTCTCCTTTATTAAATTATTTGTGTGCCACTGGCCACTGGGTTAGTCCTTTTCAGGTGTATCATTGACGCCAATATCTCCCATTATATGCAGCTATGGACATCAATTATTGAATGTTTGTCCAAGTCTATGAAAAATATTTATTTATGGACATTTTTCAAGTGGGAAAGAATATTTTTATTATTTTTATACATCAGTTATATAATTATATTCATTTCCAGGGATCTTTTTTTCCAATAAGATTCTGTCCACATTTCCTACTTGATAACTCTACGACTTTCTAGAACAACGTATGGAGATATATACGAATCAGTTACAATGATTACAGTAAAATCTATTCGACTGTTTTAAAATATACGTTTAATTATCGGACATCAGTCACTCATTTACTGTGCGGACCACTGGCGGATCTATGTTCATAGGAGGGTGGGTACGGTCCACCCTATATTTTTTAAAGTTCACATATTTACCTTTATTTTTCTTAATTTTTATGAATTAATCTTTAAGTTTTTATAATATTTAAGCGGTTCTCAAATAAATTTTTGGATCCACCATTGGTGCGGACAACACTGGTTCTCGAACCCGTGACCTTCAAGAACATCAATTGTTTCCTTAACCAGTGAGACAAGATGGTTTATACTAATAATATATTAGTATATTATTAAAGAGTTATATTTTGATATATAAATTATATAAAAAAATTATTTTTTTATTTTTAAATTATAAAAAAATCTAAATTTAAAATCTAACTATAAAATTTAAATTTTACCCCTATAATCTAAATTTTAAAATCATATCATAAATTTTAAAATTAAAATATTTATATAAATAAGTGGCCACAAATCAATTTACTTACTGTTAATAAATGATATATATAAAATAAGTGATGGATGTTGATCATATATTTGGTAGCGACGTGAACTTGTTTTTCTCTATTCAATTGTAGAGCTTTTCGCATTTTTTTATTTTTTAATTTTAAAATTTTAGATTAAGTAATTATTGAAGGTGTGTCTAATAAAAAAATAGATAATATTTATTTTTAGAAATTAAAGTTTTATTATTTTATCTGTAAAATTTATATATTATCAAAAGATTAAAAATACGTATAAACATGTATTAATTTATAATTAATTTTAAAATATTAAATTTTATTTTATACTTTCTATTGTTTTCATAATAATAAAATAATTGAATTCTACTGTTATTCGAACCCATAATCTCTAAAAATAACAATCATTTTTTTAACCAATTGAGCTAAAAGTCTCATACTCCTTGTTATACTAATTAAAGTAATGAGATTACTAAATCTTAAAATTAAATACAATAAATACATGGTCAAAACAGTAAATTTAACCCCAAATATTCTTATATTTGTTTATATGTGTTAAATAAAAGACTTGAGTATATTAATTAGCAAATGATGGGAAAGAACTCTGGATTGGATCCACGTAGAATACAAAAATGGTATCTTTTCTTTATATTTGTTTACCTAAATTATAATTTTTTAGTATATTTTTATTTTTAATAAAATTAAGTATTTTAAAATATATAAAAATATATCTTTGAGACTATTTGTTTTTAGGTATATCCTCTTTTTGGGTCTTATCTCTTGTGTCGAACTCTATAAAATTTTAAAAAACGGGTTTACAACTCTTAATTAAGTTATCGAAATTATAATTATAAACCATTGATCTTTTCTTTTGATAACGTTCGATTGATATTTATCATACGAACGTTAAATTATTAAAAAATAAATAATATTATAACGAAGATAGACTAAAACTGTCATAAAAACAGACGAAAAACTGATATAAAAACATATGATAGAACTTTCATACAAGCATACGAATAAATTGACATAAAAACATAAAAAAAACTATAAAAATAGATGAAATATAAAACTGATAATAAAAAAAACAAAAAACTTACAAATAATATTCACTAACAAAGATGAATATTTTATTTATATACAAAACCAATAAAACAATCAAAAGTCCGCTATTCATGAAAAAAAATATTGAAGAAGAGATTTAAAAAATTAAAGCTCCTTGTAATTGTTTCAGAAAAAATGAAAAAAAAGGGGAAAATATGGATAAAATAATTTTAATATTTTTTACAAGTCTTATATATAATATAATAAAAAAATAAAAAAAATTAAAGATTTAAAGAGACGAAAAAGAATTTTCCTTTTCCCTTTGGGTTGCTTCCTTTTACTGGCTTCTGCAAGAAGAAGAAGATTGATCTTTTCAAAACACGTTAATTAAACGCGATTAACTTGAATAGCCAACCACCTTTCCCCCCTATAAAACCCCCTTTCCGGCCTCTGTTTTCCTTCCCCTTCTCCCTTCGCTCTCTGGTGTTCATTGAGAAAATCATTTAGTACAAATCTCTGTTTCCAAGCCTTTCAAAGACTCTTCCTTTCATTAGTTTACCTTGTTTTCGAAACCGGTATGGTATTTCATTCATTGCAGCCTTACCGATTTTCTTGCATTCCTGTTGTTTTTGATATTTTCTACCATTTTCTTTGTCACGCTGTTTGGAAAGAAAGCTTTCAACTTTCTGGGATTGTGTTCATGAAAATGCTGTCCATTTTGGGGTCTTCAAAAGAAACATATAAAAATGTATCTTTTCTCTTTTTGATGGAAAGTTGTTTTTTCTTATTTTCATCCATAAAAAAATTGTGGGTCTAATGCCTTTTAGACAATACATCAAACATGGTGGCTTCTTTTTCATAGCAAAATTATCATCATTTGTCAACCCAAAATTCTTTAAACTGCATCGTTTTTAGCTGTTTTTTTGTGTCATTTATTGAATGCATGTTCTTGAATTTCGGTTTTTCAAGTTGTGGTTGACTGGTTATGGTTTATCCATTCATGAACTCATCATAATCTTCTCATCCAACAATCTGGGACATGGCTACATGTTGTGTCCACTTTAGACAATGTGTGTCCCTTAGCCATGGAAAAGATTTGTATTTCCAGATTTCCAGATTTCAAATGAATATAAATACCAGTTTGGTTGGTTGATTGGTTTCAAGCTATATATGTTGGACTTGAATGTTAACTTCCTCTCCATTGCTTAATTTAGGTTCAAAAATGGAATACGAGGATAATTACAGTATAACTCAGAGGCCTAAATATGACTGTCTTTTGTTTGGTAAGCTACTTGGAAAACACAAGAAAAATGATGAATTTACACTAATTCAAGTGAAACTGCAAATATATTAAAGGTTAACACTTTGGTTGAAATTGCAGATCTTGATGATACTCTGTATCCGAAAAGCTCGGGTCTTGCAAGAGAATGTGGGAAGAATATTAGAGGTGAAGGATTTATGTTCTGATATTTGGCTGCTACCATTTTACTGTCAAGATTTCATGGTAATCTAATGTTTTTTTAAATGAATGTCATCTTTCAGACTACATGGTTGAAAAACTGTGTGTCGAAAAGGACAAAGTTGCTGAATTGTCTGATCTCTTGTATAAGAACTATGGGACAACAATGGCTGGTCTTAGGGTATTATTTACTTCCATTGAACCTTTCCTTTTTTCATTAGGTAAAAAGTAATATAAATTTAATTTACTTTTTTTTTCTCTTGTTGCAGGCTGTTGGTTATGACTTTGACTATGATGAATACCATAGTAATGTTCATGGCAGACTTCCATATGAGAACCTAAGACCAGATCCTTCATTGAAGAGTTTGTTGCAGACTTTGCCGCTTCGAAAAATTGTAAGTAGTTTTGATTACTTGATGCATAAGTAAGTGTTGATCATGCTTTGTATCTAATTGTTTCCTAACAGAACTTGATGTGTTTTGTTGTTTTAGATATTCACAAATGCAGACAGGGTTCATGCTGTTAAAGCTCTTAGTAAACTCGGATTGGAAGACTGTTTCGAAGGGATTATCTGCTTTGAGACTCTCAATCCTATCCATAAGAACACAGTTTCTGACGATGAAGATGACATCGAGTTCTTAGGATCAACCAATGCTACTACAACCGATGCTCCTAGCAGCCGTCAAATTTTCGACATAGTTGGCCATTTCGTTCACCCCAACAATGGTGCAACACTACCCAAGACGCCTATTGTTTGCAAGCCACAAGAATCCGCCATAGAGCGTGCTCTCAAGATTGCTAAAATCAACCCTCAGAGAACAGTACGATGATCGATAATTCACTGTTGCGTGTTTTGTAACTCATTGTGTTTTTACGGTCTACTGATGTTTTCCTTCATTGGATTTTTGTTGTTTCAGTTGTTCTTCGAGGATAGCCTCCGCAACATCCAGGCCGGAAAAAATGTCGGTCTTCACACCGTGCTGGTAAGTCCTTGGAAACCTTGCTGTTTTACTTGATATGCATAGTTCCTCGAATCGACCACGAAACTAACTCATCCTTCGATTTAAACTTTCTGCAGATCGGCACTTCCCAGAGACCTAAAGGTGCAGATTATGCATTAGAAAGCATTCACAACATCAAGCAGGCAATCCCAGAGCTGTGGGAAACTGGTAGGAAATCCGAAGTCAGTTACCCCAGTCAGGTTGCAGTCGAGACATCCGTGACAGCTTAGATCCTACGTTGTTGCCCCCATTCCTTGTTATTGTTTAGAAGATTATGTATATCTCTATATAAAATATATATCTAATAGAAAATAAATGAAATTCTCCTTTTTTGAGTAAAAAGAATGATTTGTTAATTATCTTAAAGGCCGTATTTATCACGCTTCGATATATAATATATGGTATTTAATTTAATTCATTCTCTTCATAGAATGAATCGATTAATTATTAGGCAAATCATATCAATTATTATTGAATTTTATTTTAATTATTAAAATTTAGATATTAAATAATTTTAATTTTTTATCTTTTAATTACGTTCATTTGTCGGCGAATGAAGGGATTTTTAAAGATCCAAATGGTAGAATTTTTATCAATACAAAAAGAATATATAATAAAAAATGAGTTCCAAAATAAAAAAAATATTAAAAATAGAAAAATAAAAAAATACCAATTCATGAGTTTTAAAATATTTTTTGATAAAATAGATATTAAATTCAAATTTAAAGACTAAAAATAAAACAATTAATAAAATTTAAACCAAATGAACTGCATATACATATGTTTAAGATTTAAAAGTGATAAAAAAAATATTCAACATCTGAATTTTAATAAATAAATTAAATATTTCAAAACTTTAATAATTAATATAAATTTAAAAATGAAACTTAATATTGATTTATATAATTTATCTATCATTATTTTCTTGGTCTGCAGTAAATTCTCTAGAGTCATGATTAGTGCAGTACATTTTATTATTGTACTGACTCCTGAAACAAACGCAGTACATTTGTCCGATCCTGAAATAAATATAATGTGTATATTTATATTCATTTATTTATTAAAAAATATAATTTTTATATTTATTCATTAAATAAAAAATAAATATAAACTTAATTATAAAGAAATATAAATAAACTTAAACGAACATTAAAGATGAATAAATCTATTTTTTTTAAAACATACAATACTTTTGTCATAAAAATTAATAAATATAAATAAATATACATTAATAAATTTAAACGAATATAAATGAATGGGTCATATAAATGTTTATGAATATGATTGAATAAACGAGTATTTATTTATATTCGTTTATTTAATTTTATAAAATTATTGTTTGTTTGATTTGTCATAATATTAAGTCTTGACTAATGATTTTTATCCAAAAACGTTTTATTTGGTCTAAACATAAACGTTGTGGTTTAAAATACTAAAAAATAAAGATTAAAATAAATGTCCAATCAAACATTTGAAATATTATTTGACATTACGTGTTTATTAATAAAAAATATAATATTAAAAACAACCTTAATTTTGATCGAATAATCACTTTGATCTATATTTAATTTTAAGTAATTTAACATTTGACATCTTATTTGGGTCAAAATGACCATTATGTGGATAAAAAAATATTGGATAACTGGCGATAAATAACTTGAACGAGAATCACATCAGTAAAAAGTAAATTTATAATATTATTTTGACCGACATGTGATTCTATTAAGTCAACACATTTATCTGTATAATATTGCTATGTGTATTAACACGTAAATTTGCCACATTATTTCATAATATCTATTATTTAAATGATAATTTTCATTCAAATAAAAATAATTTTGACCCAAAACGTTAAGAGTTAAAATATTTTAAAAATAAATAAATAAAATAATTATTTAACCAAATATTATAATTTTTTATATTATATTAATACCGTAAAAATCTCTTTAAAAAGATGATCATTTCAATTTTCAAACATTATATTGCATGGTATAAAATATACATTCAAATGATATTGACACGACGATATATACGTTTTTTTATGAAAATGAAATATGAGTTCTTAAAGCACACAAATAATTGATTAATCATTAAATTTTGTCTCGATAATAGGATATAATTTTATAAATTATAAAAATACATAATATATGGTAAAAATATTAAAAATATAACTTTGACTTAAACATTAACCCAAAAATTTAAAAATTTTGTTCTAACTGATAGTAATATTTTTTAAAAATAATTAGTATTTTTAGTTTGAGATATGATTTTTAACCGGAGAAACATTATTTATAAAGTAATTTCAATATCAACAACACCCTGAAATAAAGGGAATCGTACCTTTTAGCATAAACTTACCCATGTGCTGGATCTTATCTTTATAGTTCATCCATATGGTACGTCTTTTTCAATGACAAATAAAAATTTTAATTATTTTTCTGATTTAGGGTAAATTTAATGTTAGATACCCAATAACACTCTCTATTATCTTCATGGAAAGGGTTAGATCTTTGGTTAATTTAAATTCGATTCAAACATTAATATATTAAACTTGATTTAAATATTTTATTAAAAATATTTAATTCTGTTAAAAAATAAATATCTTAAATTTGATCGACCCAACCTATAGAAAAATAATTTTAAAGACTTAATTATACAAAAATAATTTTAAAAGAATTAATTATAAAAAAATTATAATTTTAAAGTAAAAAATATAAATAAAAATTTCAATTTTGTGGACCAATTAAAAAATAAAAATAAAAAGGTATTATTATAAATTTTACTAAAATAATTAAACCCGAATTTTGATATGTTATTTAATAAAAACTCAAACGCAATTAAACCCGAATTTCGTTTTATTATAAATTAATTTGATCCGACCAAATCAAATAAAATATTCATCTCTAATCTAAGATTTCAAGAAGTAAAAGAGCCATCTTTAACAAAGAAAAAAGACAAAGGTAGCTTCTTTCTTTCAGTCCTTAGAAACACACATTTTCTTGCATAAAATATAGACAGATGACAGAGATGCTTACACCACTCTAATATTTCTAGACACACCAAGCAACCATGGCCTTGACAAGCAAATCCCAGATGAAAATTCGCTTATAAACAACCAAACAAAGGCCAATTTATTCTAATAAACCCAGAAATCACAACTCAAAACAACAATTATTGTTAAAACGAGAAAGACATCTCCTTCTTCAATCTCATTTACAGTTGCAAGGGTTGCAGGTGCAGTTGTCTCCACACTTGCACCCATTCTCAGACCCAAATCCCATCTCAGATACCTCAAAGTGCCTGCAACAACGAAAAAAAGGAATCAAAACCCAAAATCTCCATCTTTTTTCCTTATTCTTGTTTTGATCTTTGTTATACGTACGGTTTCTGGGGTGCCACGCCAAGAACAAGGGTCTCGGTCGTGGATTTCTCGACGAAACCCATCTCCGTCATGTCCGGGTACATCTTGCATCTGTATACAGAAAAGAAACAAACGATTATGAACAGATCCTTTAATGGAAAAGAGGGATTTTTTCATGGAAATGAGAGGTTTGAGAAGGGAAATTGAATCACCCTCCACAGCCAGAGCCGCACTTGCAGCCGGATCCGCAGCCACAGTTTCCTCCACAGCAAGACATTTTCAGTGAGTGAAAAAGATGATGAACAGATTTGGAAGGAAATTAGATGCTACGAAGAAGACGACTTGAATGAGTTTCTAGGGAAGCAAGGCCATTGATTTATAGACGGGGAGGGACGATTGAGGTTAAATAACAACCGTACACCTGTCTTGATATCACGTCATGCTTATCCAACGACTACAATGCTCAACTGCCCACTTTCAAGTTTTCTATATTTGTCTATATCATTACTATTTTCAGATTCCCCTGTGGAAAAAATATTTTTTATAAATTAAAAGGCATTTTATTTTTTAATAAAAATCATTGTCAACATTTATTTTTTAATTTATCGAAAAATATTTTAGAAAAGATATATTATATGATTTATTCAAAAGAGATAAATGGGAGAAGTATTTTATCACATAAAAAATATTTTTCTAAATTCCCAATTAAATTAGATATTTTTTAATTAATTGAATTTAATTTATATATTATTATCAATAGTTGATTTAGAAATTTATTTAAGGGTGAGTACATATAAAATTTTAAAATCTCAAGCGGAAATAAAGCTTAAATATTATAAAAAATCTAAGTACTATTCATAAAAATTAAGAAAACTAAGGGTAAATATATAACTTTAAAAAGTTCAAAGTGAACATGGACTCACCTTATTTAAAACATGGATCTGTCACTGATCAATATAGTATAAAAATATAAAATTAAATATATTTAAACATATAAAATAATAATATTTAAAAAATAAAAGAATATATTTTAATCTATAGGTGTATGTAAATATAATATTTAAAATCAGATATAAAATATATTTTTTACCTTAATAAAATGAAAAAAAAAAATCCCATGTAATCTTATTATCTCCTCCTTTTGTCGTCTTCTAAATCTACGGTTGTCTACAACTACCTTATCGGTGAAGCTTGTCCTCTTCTTCATTCACCGTCCGATCTTTTTCAGTATCTGTCAAGATTCATATCAACGGTTACAATATGTTTGGTGGACCATTTTTATCATGTGGTGGTGATTCTGACTTCCAACTTGTCAATCATGGACCACTAGAATTTGTCCATGTGGTAAATTGGACTCGTTTTAGTGGTGGCATCATTTAATGTAGTGTTTAGGGTCATTCTATATTATTTTTGAGTGGATTAAAAAATATTTTTTAAATTATTTAATTTAAAATAAGAATTTTTGATATTGTAATTTAAAATATTTTAAATATATAAAATACGATAAATAAAATAACAAATAATAATAAAGTTGAGTTGATCAATTAATATTAAAAATGGTAAATTAACAATTAAAAAGTTAAATAACAAATTATAAAAAACTGTATAAATGATTAGAGTGATTTTTTTTAACAAGATTTATGTTCACTATTTTAATTATTTACTATTTACGTTAAAATTTTTCATAAATATACTAATTTATCTTTCTTTTTAAGTAAAAATAATAATCTCATAAATTTTATCTCAAAATGTAATATTTTTTTCAGAAACGGAAAAAAATCTATGAATATTCTCCCCCAAAATTTGATTACACAATTTAAAATCTACCGAAACCCATTAATGAATATAAATTGTTATTTCTAAAAGTCACGGGTTCAAGCACCAGTAATCTTAGTAGAGTGATTGAGTTATCAATGTCAGATATAAATTATTATTTTTGACTGTGACAAGCTTTTGATTTAAAATATGCTCGAAAAATATGCCTAAAAAAGAATATAGAATATCAACTTTGTGCCCACTAAGAAATAAAATTAACTTTTTAATGCTTTATTATAATTTTTCTTTTCGAATATTTTTTTAAACAAGCTAGAGTGATTACAGTAGTATCTGTTTTAGACTTCTGAATATTTTTTAAATAATAAGAAATCACTAAATGAAAAAAAAGTATGTTTCTGAAGCTTTTCTTTTCTACTAAGATGCCAATACAAGTAGTGTTTTAACTGTTCTTGACACATATTATATGTGTCGGAATTATTTTTTAATCGATAAAAATAGTTTAAACGATTAATTTTTTAAACGACAACGAAGTCCCTTTAAATTTCGGAAACTTGTAACTCGACCCCGAACTAAACATAATCTTCGAACTCGAAACTTAAACTCATGATTTTCAAGTTGGAAAACTAAAATCAAACAATAAAGCATGCCAATATTAATTTGATGGAAACTAAAAAAATATAATTATTTGATTTAAATAAAAAGTATTGTGTGATGAAGCAAAGGTTGGGCTTATTTCGACCAAAGTATTGGCCCAATTGAAATACTATACCTTTCTCATTTGGGCCGGTAATATAAAGTGTGACAGGCCCAAATGTTAAAACTGCGATATTTTGCAATTTCTGAACGGCCATTTCAGAAATAGGAAAAACGCCGAACTATCCGAAGTTCACGACGCCTTGGCACATGCATGAAGGCTTGGCTATTGTCGGGTGGAACATGGCACCAAGGAGTCCAATTCTGTGGCCGATATGCCGGCATCGGCGACTCGTGAAAGATGTGTTGGGGAAATCCTTCTTGATGAACCACCAGATGAGGTGGTTGCTCTTGTCCTCCGGAGGTTCGAGAAATAGTAAGTGTGGGATATATGTTAATCTAAATTAATCTGAATAAAACCGGAGAAAAAAAAAACAGCAAAATTATTGGTAATAAAAAATTTGTTGCAATTATATTACAGACTAGTGCTAATCAACATCAACTCTTGTGTCTGTTTCAGCCACTAAAGAGTGATAGAAAATTGTGTCTGAAAATGATGGATGAGACTTCCAATTTGGTAAAAATCAATTTGTCTTTCTTTTGGGTTTACTTACATTCCTTACTGCCATACCAGTATGTTTGAAGGGCTTCCTTCGCAGCCAAGGCAAGTCTTGGGGAGACAAATCCCAAGCAGTCATCTAGGGTGGGTCTTCTGAGCTTGGTCGGGTAAAGGAGGAAATAGAAGTATAACATTAAGGAAAATTGGCCACATAAATTTGATTTCAGTCTACACCTTGTGAGGGTGTTGTTGGCAGGAAAAAAATATACGGGTTGGACTTAAAATTTTATATGAAAATGTATAAATTATTAAGAAGATATATTAAACATATAAAAGATATAAAATTACAAGAGTTTAGTGATACATAATTGAATTATAAATATAAAATATAAAATACGAATAAACTTAAAAATTTAAATGTTACAGTTGTATCTCAACAACCCTAAATTTATCCTCGTATCTTATCATACACATGTGGAATCACACGTTAGCACAATAATTGCCGTATCAACATCAGGATCAATCATTTCATCATTGTACGGAATCCATCAATCAAAGGATCAAATTGATTAATTTTTTGAGTTTGAGAATGACATTAGATGAAAAAAAAAAACTTTACGGGTTTTATTGATTTTTTTTAAGTTCAAGTACTCCTTAATCTTTTATGTCAAACCTAAGTTCCTAACATATTATCGTAAAACTTAAATAATAATCTATAAACTCTGAATTTCAACCTTGATCATCAGAATCTAAATCTTTAAATCTAAACCCATAAATACTTCACCCAAAATCTTTAAAACTTAAATCTAAAATACTTATAAAAACTAAATATTTCTACCGTCAATAAATAAAATACTAATCTTTATTACTTTGTTCCCCAGACTCTTGATAATGATGAGTCAAACTACAATCTTTGTTACCCCACCAATTTGTTATGTGGGCCATCCTTTTACTAATAAAAAAATAATTCTAGACAATAAACAAACAAACTAAACGATCCTAATCAACTTGAGTGCTTCCTTACGTAAGCTTCCATTTTCATGTCCATGCAAATTGTTTAAGATAATTACAACAAAAACCCAGCATAAATCCAAGATCTTGTTTTTAATGTAATTATTTTGTGAATTCGATTTCAAAGACAAAATGAATAGAGTGTAATAAAAGGGAAAAGAAGAGGGGAATGTTTATATGTCTCATGAATCATTAAAAGAACCTTTGAGATCAAACAAAGACAATTTGTATTGCATGAATCCACTTTGCCATTAAAGATATTAAAAGGATGTGTACTGCTTGTAATAAAAAAAAAATCTCCTTTTTATTTGAAAAATACAATTTGCTTTTAAGTTATCAGTTTATAATTAACCCACAATAGTGCTATAGTCTCGACATAATTATTATTTCTAATAAAGTGAAGTTTTTCATTAAAAAGTATATAATCCGGAGAAAATATAAATATTTTAAAGTGGGAGATAAATTCATAAATAAATTAAATTTTTAAAAAAATTAAATAGAGGATAAAAATAAAAAAAAATCTTCGGGAATGAGAAAGTTGCTTCTCTTCAATCCATTTAGCTTCTTCACTGCTTGTAGTCGGAGACGGACCCAAAATCTCATATAAAGGATGCAAACTATAAAAAAATATATTTAAAATATAATAGTGTAAAGTTAGATTATTAATAAAAAATATATAAAAATATAAAAAACTTAAAAATTTTAGGAGATACGAATATACAGCAACACTCGTAAGTTTATCCTTGTAGTTAAATTTAAAAGTAATTTGTCACAAGTTAACCAAGTTCTCGTTTAGTTGAAATTTTTCTAATAAATCAAATTAAATTAAATTAAATGTAAGAGACATATTTATGCATATTTATATACTTACTTAATGATTTATTTTTATATAATATTTAAATTATTTATGATCACTTAAAATCTTAAACTTTAAACCGTAAATAATTATATTTAGATGCATTTGATAGTTTTAATTTTCAAAATTTTAATAACTTTTCATAGAATATTCGTAATTTTTTAATTATTACTGTGCTCCTTTGTAATTTTTTAATAAAATATTTGTCGACAGAGAAATAATAATAATGATCTTGTACCTAAGTTGATAAGACATTCCACGATCCTCCATTCATTAAATCTTCATTGATAAGTAATTTAATAAATTTAAATAATCCATTAAGATCATTTTAATACGTTTAAAGAGATCCACGTGCATCAGCCAGTCATAAATATTCACCCAAAACCCCAAAGAAATAAAATATTATGTTGGGTACATGATTTCTTAAGAAGTAATTAAAGCCCTAAGAATTAATATATTTTTTAGGATAAATTACTCTAATAATCACCCAACTAATTAAAGATACTTATTTTGGTTACTTAACTAACGAACTCGTTAATTAAGTCACTCAACTTTTAAACCTTACTTATATAAATTTAACTTTTTCATTAAAATTTTAACAACATATAGGTGGATTTAAAAATTAAGTAACTTGATTGACGAATTTATTAGTTGGATGGCTAAAATAATTATCTTTAATTAATTGGGTGGTTACAAGAATAGTTTGCCTTTTTTTTAATAAATAAATAAATAAAATATGTATTGTTGGGAATTTAATTCTGCAGGGAATGCCACGTAGATTCTGACATCCAATTAAAGTGGTATTTTAAGCACAAGATTAATTTCGTAGCATGATGCATGTTTTGGTCAAGTCCATGCATGGTGGTGTTTGGACAGCTAGAAAGTGACATCTTAGGATGGTATTGAACCAGAAAAGAACTCTATCATCTGATTTGATGGGGTGATTATTCAGAGAAAATGAAGATGCTCAAAGATCCTTCTAGGCAAAGAAAACCCTAGACAAAGGAGGGAGAGAGCAACAGAGAGGGATAAGTATTGTTTCTTTTATACAGGGAGATTTTACAATTATATTATTTCTATTTTTTATAAAAAATACACTCTTAAAATTATTTTTAGTAATATTATAATTTACTGTATAAATCAAAAAATAGAAAAAAATATTCATTTTTAAACGGTATATATCAGATATTATTAAATATTAGACACCGTTAAAAGACAGATTTCTTTCACACTATTTTTAAGTAGTGTTTTATTTTAAATATATATGGTACATGAAGAAGCGTTTGAAGATGGGTTGTTTTATCATATATATTTTTTAAAAATAGCAATGTTTAAAGACGAGTCGAAAGCAATCCGTCTTTAAATAATGTCTAATATTTTAATAATATAAGGTAAAACATTATTTAAAGACAAGGTTTTTTTTTCGTTTTCTGATTTATATAGTAAATTACAATATATTGTTGGAAATAATTTCAAGACTACCTTTTTTTTTGAAAAAAAACAATCAGAAACAATATTGTCATAAAATCTCCTATATACCATTATGGTTTAGATTATTATTAGATGAATTCGGCTCATCACATCATCTATAGTCTCAACAATAATATTCATTCATCTGAAAGTAATTTTTAAATAATTATCTCGTTTTTATTTACATGTATAAAAATGTAAAAAATTACCTTAAAAAGTAAAATTATTGAATCTTATAGGTTAAAATCACAGAGCACGTAATAAACCGGTCATCTAATAATTCTTTTGTACGGATGCATTTGGTTCGGTTTTAAAATTTTATGAACCACCCATTGCATTTATTAATTTTTTCTACAATGGAAGAATTATAAATTCCATTATTCAATTTTTTTCTCACTCATATTTTAATTGTTTAATTTTTTTTAAATTTAATCATTAAACTTTTAATTTATTTTATTTTAAAGGCTATACATATTTATTTTCACAGTTCCATGTGCCCCCCATCAAACATGGAACTCAGCAGATGCATGATGACTGCAAGGGGTAGATTCGATTTGCCTTGGGTTTCCGAGCCATCACATTGGAGGGGGACAATTGACAATAATACTATTCCTTTAATCGTATTTTCTTCTATCATTTTATTACAGTACGTTTAGGGTCGTAAATGATACGAGGCAAATCACGAGTTATTAAAGTTCGATTTGTTCAAAACTCGGTCAAAATTTGACTCGATTGAATTCGATTCAAGCTCGAACTCAGCTCGAATTCTTAACAGCTCAAAAAGCTCATGAGCTACTTGAAAACATAAATATACTATTTTTTAATTTTTTTTATAATTTTAAATCAAAATTTCTAAACTTAAAACCCTAAAATCTAAACCTTAAAACACAAGTCTTAAACCCTAAAAAAGTTTGAGTTTATACAACTTGTGTATTAAAGTTGTCTCCATTAGGCTTTAAATGAGATATGAGATATAAGAGTTACTCGAGTCTAACACAGTCAATACTTGGCTCGATTTGGCTCGAACTCAACTCAAAATCTTAACGAGCCGAGTCAAGATTAACACTACTCGAGCTCGACTCGACTCGTTTACACCCCTAAGTACATTAATGTTAATTTCATTGTCAAACCTAAATCTTCCTCTTGTCCTTTTGATTAAGAGTTTATAATCGACTCAATAGATATTTAAAAGTTAAATAAATTTAATATTTTATTTTTTAATTTATATTTTAAATTTATTAGACCTTTAAATACCTATTAGATCGGTTACTAACGCTGTTACTTTTTACTGCCAAGGACCTAAGTTAACGGCAATGCTGAGTGGAACAGTGTTTATATTGTTGCTTTGTGTGTGAAGGGGTAGACCAGCTTTACTTTTGACGGTGTTGAATCTGCTTTATTCCTTGTTAGTAAGCAGCCTTGGGGAGTGAAAAAGAAAACGACCAGATTCCTTTCTTTAAACGTGACGAGAATCAACCTATAATATAATTAATAATATTATAAATCTACACTACAAATTGTGTCTTTTTTTTTTAAACATTTTTAAAGAATATAAAAAAAAATCAAATTTAACAAAATAGAATAACATGAACATTAGTATTGATAACAATGTCTCTCGCGAGGAAGATGGTGATTGCATTTTATTATAAAATAATTGTTTTGGAATTGAACTGAAACCCATAATTTATTTGGGAAAATTTTATAACGGGTCGAATATTACTTCACACTGTTAATATTAAACACGGTTGAATATAGGACGTAACCAGGATTTAGAGTTGAGGGGACAAAGCATGAATGTTTAGAAGTAGGGGGCAAATTCATAAAAAAACAATTTTAAAAAATTAAATAAGAGTACAAAAAAAAAATCTTCGGGGTGGGGGCGATTGCCCCTCCCCACCCCCACACAGCTCCGTCCCTGGTTGAATACTATTAGATTAATTAATAAAAATTAAAAATCTTAAGGATTACATATATAATTAATAAAAAAGTGATAGACTCAACATATAATTAATAATTATATGTTGAATCATTAAAATTTCTAATATTTATTAATTAATTTAATAATATTTAATGATATTTAAAATTAATAATATTTAATTATATTCAACGTTTAATTTAAATTTTATTAATTTAATATTTATTAATTAATTTAATTACAAACTCATCATTTCTTTGTCTGTGAATAAGAACTGCATGACAAAAGCATTTCATGTTTCAGAAATAGGAAAAATATATATTACCAAATACAGAAATACAAATTCCCTTTTCCTTGTAACAAAAAACAAAAATGCAGCAATGAAGCGCGTGAAAGTAAGATCCAGTCCTGAGATCAAGACTCAACACTCAGGTCCACATGATGACAAACCAGTACTTTGTCTACTAGTGAGTCGTGAACTGAACGCGGGCTTACGCGCGTCAAACTTTCCAAATGGGTCAGACATTCTATTCGCTTGTCCTAAAGCCAGTACCCACCAGCCATGCCTTATTTGACCCTGATGTTGCCTTCGGAGTTGGCGGTCCTTGTAGGTCATCGTCGTTACTATTAGGGTTTGCTTAGTTTCAATTTTCCTTAATCAATTATACATTTAAAGTTTGTTTAAATCAAGGTTTGTTATTTTTAATTAGAGATAAGTATTATGTTTCCATGTTAATATTTTATATAAGACATAATAATATAATTATCTTTAATTATCAGATCAATTAGTAAATATATAAACAAATTAAACGAATATAATAAAAATATATTTATATTTATTCGATTAAAATTAAATAAAGGAGTTCGATTATATTTAAGAATAGTGTGATGGGTTTTAGTTATACATATTTTCAATGACAGAAGCAAGCATGCAGTAAGGTGAGCACGTACCACTCTGAATTTTTTAAAATTTATATATTTATCTTTAATTTTTTAATTTTTATGAATTAATTTTTAATTTTTTATAATATTTAAGGTTTGTATCTACCTAAAATTTTAAAAATTTATATGTATCTACTTCAAATAAATTTCTGGATCTATCAGTGTATATTTTAATAATATTTTGGAGTCTTTTGAGACTTGTCTTTACATCTGATTGGCAGAGACAAGTAGGATATCAAATTATGGACACCATCATTGGCACCTGTCTCATGTCTTACCTAATTGTTAGTACCAAAATAGGTTAAGACAATGCAATAATGGCAGCAATGATCAATTATAAACAGATGTTCGGTCTCTTTTTTTATTATAAAATATTCTAATTAAAAAGGAATTAAGATTAAACTCATAAAAGATAGATTTAT
Organism: Abelmoschus esculentus; assembly: GCA_035048815.1. Lineage (NCBI taxonomy): Eukaryota > Viridiplantae > Streptophyta > Magnoliopsida > Malvales > Malvaceae > Abelmoschus > Abelmoschus esculentus. The sequence continues at coordinate 25,925,450 of JAUCBN010000001.1, forward strand.
TAACTTTTAAACAATAATTAAATCACAAAAATTAAGAAAATCTTGAAGTTTAATTTTATAAATTTTAAAATTAAAAAGTCTTAAAAAATAATTACACCGAAAACAATGAGGGGTTGAAGTTTAATTTTATTATTTTTAGATTACAAAATCCTAAGAAAATAATAAACTATAAAAATTTGAGGGAAAGGGTTTAATTGTAATAAATTTTAAAATTATTAGGATCGATCTAATATATAATTAATCCATAAAATTTGATAGGACAATTGATATTCTCGTTCATCCCTGAATATAATAATTTTTTTAAAAATAGTAATCTAACATAGAACGAATTAATTAATTAATTTTGAAAATAATTTGTTTTATATTCTTATCAATTAAAACCTTCCCTATGCAATGTATGAGTGTCACAAACTTAAACTAGAGAAAAAGAGTTGCTCTACATGATGTGGATTGTCGACCATTTATGCACTACAATATAGATGGGTGTGTAGTTTGGTCTCATTCGGGCATTATAACAGGTAGAATGTAACATCAAACACGTTCTAAACATGCCCAAAATTTGTTGTTCAATCGCTAATTAAAACATGGACGACATAACTCAAGTTAAAAAAACATTACGAAGGAGACGAAATGGCACTTTTGGACATGGTTTAGATTTATGATTAACGATCAAAGGGAGGGGAAAAACAAGGCTAGTAAACGAGAGATTATTAGGTGAATCTTGTTTATCACGACGTCATCTATGGTCTAAGCAATTAGAAACGTTTATCTTTAAATAACTACCCACCCATAAATTATATGTAAGAAATAGGTGATAATTCACCTTAAAAAATTGAGATGAACGATTCTAATTACTCGAGACGATGGCGTGATGAACAGGGCTCACCTAATAATTTTTCCTTTTAAACAAAGGCAAAGTGAATGAATCTGGTCACCATGATTCTACAGGCTCGTACCCTTAATTGTAAGAAGATAATCAAAAGACAATGAATTGTCTAAATGAACAATGGACATAAAACATTATAGGTAAATCATTATCGTTATCATCATTATCATCATCATTGTCGTCGTCATCGTCGTCAGTAAACGCAGTATAAATTGATACACCAACTATGGTAAACATGCTAATACATTGGAATCTACCCATCCCAATAAACAATGAAGAAAGAAATTAAGAAAAAAAGCCTAACCAATTCTAGGGTTTTAGTACATAGATTCGTTGTGGAATTGGAAAGTAAGTTACTTTGCCTTTCAAGTTTCAACACAGTTTTTTTCCCTTTAATGGAACCTAACACAAGGAAACGAAAAAGAAGCTTCAACACCCAGTTCTTAAAGAAGATAGAGGGAGAGAGTGGAAGAGAAACCCCCAAATCTATAAAGGATTGCTGGTGGATGTTGAGCTGAAACTCGAAAGATCCGTCCATGGAGTTCCAACCCAGTATTGATCATTCCCTTGAACACCCAAAAATGTCCGATTACTAGTGTTATTGTCTTCCATTTTCACCGTAGCCATTTGGGTTGCCATTGATGAGATGGGTGTCTTAGGACGAATCTGATGACTAACACCATATCCTAATGCTTCAACACCTCCACTTTCAAATTGGTAGGGTGGTTCCAAGCCTCCTAGGAAGGGAAATTGCGGCGGCAGTTGTTGTAGCCGCCACTGGTCCATCCCACTCATAGTCAAAAGTGAAGTACCAGCGGCACCGGTGCCACCGGCTCCACTTAAACCACTTCCTATTTGAAAACTTAAGTGGTCGTTTGTTCCTCCGAGTGGAGCCGAAATCGAACCGTAATTCAACCCGATATCAGCAGCGCTGCCCGTGCCACCAAATTCATTAAGCTGATGCAAGGGAGTCATGAACCTAAGTGGAGGAGCCTGGGGTCCAACTCCAACGCCTAAAATATCACTTCTTCCACAACTGTTTGAAGAAATAGTAGTATTCGATGGACCAGAAACCGTTTGCCTCTCGCCGCTCGCCGGAGATTTCGATCTGCTTCCTTTACTTCTTTTGTTCCTACGGCATCCGCCACCTACAGGAACATTCCTTAGGGCTCCCCCTCTGGTCCAATACCTCCTACAAGTTTTACAAAAGTGACGAGGCTGCGTAAGGCTGTAGTTGTTGAAGTAACAAAACTTCGTGTTGGTTGATTCACATCTTGGACACTTTAATGCTGCTTCCGGCATAGGTATGTTGGCCAAACGAGCCCGATCAGCCATAGAACCCGGCCGGATCGAACCTGCTTCTCCACCTCCTCCATGTGGTTGCGGCGGTGGAGGAAGGTGTTGGGCGCTTGCACTGCCACCTGAACCAGCCTGATGATTTGGATGCTGTAAAAAAATCAAAAAAAGCAACCAAAAAAACAAAAGGAAATCAAATACCTGGTATATTCAGCAAGATATAACAAAAGTAACAACAATTGGAATATTTAAAGAAAAAAAACCCTTACTTGTTGCCAGTTTGGTGGATCAAGGTAAGCTGGTATTGAAGTAAAAACCATCTTTTTCCTTGATTAATTTCTTTCCCTTTTCTAAAGGCAATGAATCACACAACAAACAAGGAGAGAGTACTGTAAGAGAAAGTAAAGCAAAGAAGATGAGATGTGTAATGAAGAGAGAAGCAACAAACTCAAAAGGAGCCTCAGCTGCTTTATATATACTAATATATTTCAATAATAATAATAATTAAGTTATTGTTGTTTGTTCCTTCTCTCACTCCACTCTTTTTGTTTTATTGATTTTTAGGGTTTGCTAAAGGACATCTTCTTAACCTTTAAGCTTTATTTTTTTACTTTAATTTTATTTTTCCTTAAGCTGGTCATCTAGTACAGTAGAGGGTATAAATCGTTTATTTTTTAATTATATCTCTATTGGTGTTTTCGTTTTAAAATAGCGAATTTAGGGTTTATGTTCAAAGTTAGGGGTTATGATTATAGTTTAGAGAATTAGGGGTAGGGTGTATTTTTAGGTTTTAGGGTTTAAGATGTGAAAATTAGAATTAGGGTTTAAAAATTTTAAAACTTTTTAATACAGAACATAGAACATAGGAGGAGGCTTAATTAGGAGACATAAAATGTTTATTTAAAATGGAGTGGTTCTTTATACTTCGAAAAATAAGTAGAGAGTAGTGGCTCTCCTCGTAAAGTGAGAAGGTAGAGAGATTATTAGGTGAACCTTGTTCACCACGTCATTCATGATCTAAGTAATTAAAATCGTTCATCTTTAAATAACTACTTAATAATTGTTCACCCACTAATTACATGTAAAAAAGAGGTGAAGATTTACCTTAAAAAATAAAAATAAACGGTCCTAATTAACTGAGTCCAGGATAACGTGGTAAATAAGTTTCACCTAATAATTTTCGAGGCGGCTTATATTCTTTTATTTTAGCAAAATTAACAGGATTTTGTATATTTTCTTTTAATTTTACAAAAATCTAAAATTTTCTAACTATAACCTACCATTACATTCATATGTCCTTAATGTTAACTAAACTATCAACTTAACGAACTCTAATATATAAAAGGACAAATTCAATATTACTTTTGAGAAATGCGATGGAAAAATTATTTTGAAAAATATTACTTTATTATTAGGTTTAAGATAAGAATGTTTGATATTATTATCAATTTTTAGTAGAATATCTATAAAAGCACAAAAGTACTTTTAACTTAAAAAGTTATATGTTTTGTATTGTTTTTGTCATAATTCGACTATAAAAACATTTTTGAAAAACATTACATAACGTGATATTAGATAAATTTATCGGTAAGCATTTTGATATCACTTAAGTATATATCGAGTTTGAGGTGTTGTGTATGTAAAAAATTTTGATGGGAGATTTATTCACTAAAATTAAATGAGCATCCAGATCGATTCGAATTAATCAGTACAAAGCCAAATTTAATAAGCATGTTTTCATCAATTTGGCATGCTTATTAACATATAATAAAATTTCAAAACATGCCAAAGCTCACGTATATAATGTGGAATGAAAACTTTTATGAAAAATTTAATTGGGTCCATCGTTAAATTAAAACAGTGACGGAAATTTTATATTTGTAAATTTATAGAGGAGTCATGGTTGTTAAAATTTTTTGCATGTTTGACTCATTGTTTGAGCATCCAGATCGTTAAATTTATAGAGGAGTCAAATCAATGAGCATCCAGATCGTTTCGAATTAATCAGTACAAAGTCAAATTAATTTGACTCATTGCTCGTTAACCTCGTTAAAATTGTGATCGATTTGTGCTCGTTAAAATATTTTATTACTCAACTTGACTCGATGTTCGTTAAGCTCGGTTTGTTGTTCGTTAAGCTTACTAAAAAACTTACTTTATTTTTAACCAAAAATAAAATTTAATAATAATATAACTTAATATTTATATAAATCAACAAATTTAACCAAAAATATTAAAAGAGTGTACAGAAAGTAACAATTCATAAATACATCAAACTAACATAGTTAAATTAACGGCAATTTTTAACTAAAGATAATGATAGGGATCGTGTTAAATACAAATTAAAAGTTTAATAATTTTATTAAATATTTTAAAAATATAATAATTAAAATAAATGTATCTTAGAAGTTTAATGACCATTTATGTAGTTTATCCTTTTATTTTTTTATAAAACTGACGGGATTTGGCTTTAATTGAAAATTTCCACATTTTAACTGTTGCCATCCACAACGCTTGGAAGCCGTAGATGAGTACCTAATCGACGGCTCAAAACACCACAACTACATATGACACGGATTGATACATAAAATAATCGATAACAATCTTAATCTAACGTGGTTCCTATATTATTCACTTCGATCTCAATCTCCAACCAATAAAATCAAAACCCACGGATTCACGTATCTGCCGTCGATAACATTTCAATCCGACGGCTTACATTATCCTCTCCTTCCATTGCTAACACCGAGAGAAAAACTCACTCGTACCTCCTTATTTAAACCCCTTTTCACGTCTTTTTGAACATTCAAATTACCTTTACTTTCTTTCTGGACTTTTTCTATTTTCCCTGAAATACTCTTCGAATCAACAGATGTCGGGCCGTGGCAAGGGAGGCAAAGGATTAGGCAAGGGCGGAGCCAAGCGGCACCGGAAAGTTCTTCGGGACAACATCCAAGGAATCACCAAGCCGGCGATTCGAAGATTGGCACGTAGAGGCGGCGTGAAGAGGATTAGCGGCTTGATCTACGAGGAGACACGCGGCGTCCTCAAGATCTTTCTGGAAAACGTCATCCGTGACGCAGTTACCTATACGGAGCACGCCAGGCGTAAGACTGTCACCGCGATGGACGTTGTCTACGCTTTGAAGCGTCAGGGAAGGACTCTTTACGGTTTCGGTGGTTAGGCCGATTTTAGGCTATAATTGATCCCTTTGTAAAAATCTTTTGCAACGGATTGTTGGTGTAGTGCTTCTATTAGGCTGTTAGGTGTTCTGGTTTTGCATCTTTTATCAGATTGTATGGTTTCAATCTTGAATGAAATTTTCTCAGAATTTGATGTTGAATTCCAATTGAATCATTTTTTCCTTCGTTTTAAACAGTGAATTTCGAATTTTGTTAAGGGCTTAATGTAGCATTTCGTGAGAGTTTGGGGACTTGTTTGTATATTGTGTCTTAAAAGTCTCCGACGCCATTGGGATTTCGGCCTCAAACTGTAAACTTTTAGGGTGTTTTATTTGGTCATGAAAACATGAAGTTTATTTTTTATTTTATCACTAAATTGAGTTTAAATTTATTATTGTTTAAAAAATTAAAAAAAATATTTAGAAATCTTTTATTAAGTAGTTTAAACATATATCTTCTATAAAAATTAATAAATTAAAATGTTTTAAATAATTATGGTTAAAATTTAAAAATTTTAATAATAAAACTACGAGTGTATATTAATATATAATATATATATATATATTATATATAAATGATAAAATTGATTAATTAATGTTGCTTAAAACTATAAATTATAATCAAATCAAAATATTCTTTTAAAAAAATCTACATTATAATTGAATTTGTTAATCCTTGAAAAGTTATTTTGATTACTCGATAAATTTATATTATTCAATTCTAAATTTATATTTTACGATTAACTCAAAAAAACTAACCAATTAACCAAAATATTTGAATTAAACAATAGTAATTATTTACTTTATTTATTACCATAAAAATATAATAATCGTTATGTCGTGATAAATGACATTAACTAGGCTTTAAAATGTCAACTTCCAAGGAAGAACTAAATACCTATTCAAACTCTTCAAAGTATGATCATAAAGAATGTTTGCCTAAGTGATTAACCTTAAAGGAAGCCTCCACCAGTCCATGAGGAATCTGATTTTCCGTTGTGACTGACGGCTTTGTTATCAGATGAACCGCCGGTATAGAAATGGTCATATCCATCATCTTTGGCATCATCCCAGCCAGACCAACCATCAGTGCTGTGAGAGGCGGTCACTTTTGTATTACTATCTTCCTTCCTGTTGTCTTTCATGTCCCAGTCATCCCAAGAGCTTGAGTTATAAGAATTATTATTGGCAGCAGAGGAGGAATGTCCTCCGGAAGTAGAATTCCATCCAGTATTCTCGTTACGATATCCGTTCTTCGCACCGTCATTTTGTTGCCAGTTATCGGTTTTCCAGTTCATGCCATCTTTAGTGTACTCCTCAACCTTCTGTGAAGCCATTGCCATGACCCCTTTCATGATGCCCCACGTCCTCTGGCCAATCTCACTTGTCCTTGCAGTGACAACATTGACAGTTTCATTAACCCTGGCATCATAGCCACCCTCCTTCACCTGAAAAAAATAAGAGGAAAACAATAATGGCCTTGTGTATGTAACTCCAAATCCCCCATACCTGTAAAAACCGCAATGCAAGGGTAGTAACGAGATATGCCAAAGCAATAGAAAACAAGAGGGATAACTGTTCAAAGAAATCAAATTTCTCTGCTTTATTTCTAAAGCAGCATTACCCCAAAATCAGTATCTCATATATGTTCACTAGAACTGGTGTGTGTGTGTATAGCAGTTTTGCGGTTTAAAATGAATCAAGAAAGTTAGACTCCAACAAGTTAAAATAGCACCTAAAGCTTAACAATCCATCCGACCTATATAAACAGAGTAGAGCGCAGAGAGAAAGTAGAAAAATAGTGAAAAGGAAAAAGGTAGTGAGATGGAGTGAACTCTAAAGTCTGTAATAGCACAAACAAGAAGAAGAATTTTTATGGGGGAGAAACAGAATTTTCAGAGAAGAAGACACTTTCATTCATTCGATAAGGATGCACAGACCAGAGTTTCAGCCATATAACCTGCAGCCACAAAATGACAGCATCTGCAAAGCCTTGCAAACACACTAAAACTCATCGTTTCAAGTAACTAAAATGAAAGGAAAATAACTGCAAAACAAAAACATAATTCTGCTCCTCTAATTAGACTCATTACAAAGTCTCTTCAATTTGGACATAGCAAAGAAATCAAGGGGAGAATGAAGTGAAATTATAGGGGTTGGTCAACTTTAACTCATTGTTTGATATGCAAATCTAAAAGTTAGTGAATTTATCCTATAAGTGAATATGCTCCTATAAGTGTGGAATTTTGACAGTTTATCATGCAGTTGGGCACAAATCATAAATGACAAACGATTTAACAACCAATATAACAATAATAAATAAGATTAGCTGAAAGTTTCTTAATAGACAAAGAATTTTATGTAAAGAAGGTTCACGGATTCGCCCCACGGTACAATTCATACATTGCATATTTGCATTATCATCTACAAAACCATATGATGATGAACAATATGAAAGCATCTAAATGAAGATCAGAATGCAGACATCGAAGATAGCAAAACAATCAAAGAAACCATAACTGAAATTCCCCAAAAATACCTTTGTGGTGACCTCCTTTGTTCCCGTTTGGACAACATTTGCGGCAGATTGAGCTGCTGATGCAGCTACCAAAGATAGCCTCCCAATCCCCTGCACAAAACACGAATCAATCAACATAAAAACTTCACCCCAATTAAGGGGAGGAAAGAAATGTTCTCTTAACCTGTGACACAACAGAGAGCACGTCCGCTTGAGAATTATTACTCCTCTGGCTACGCATAGGACTTGATCCAAAACCAACATATTTCCCTCCTTGCGAAGGGGGCAACCCTTCAGGCCTCGATTCATTCTCCGCCATTTTCCTTGAGAAAAAGCTCTCCTTATTCGCCGCCGAAGCCTCCAATTGGGATCTCGTATACATATCTCCCGAGGACATCGACTTCACCGGTGCACCTCCCATTCCACCACCGTGATCATTCACTGCTCTAAAATCACTCGCCGATTGATTCCTCCGCATATCGCTTGAAGATCTAAAGGAATCTTCATTATCCCAACTATCCCAGCCTCCATCACTCCCGCCCCGGCTACCGCCACCGCCCAACGGTGGTTTCCGATTACCACCATCACCATTGAGAGTCTCCTTAACAACTGGCGGAGCCCTCCAGGCACGGCCCTCAGCTAGGGATTGGATACGATCGCGGTAAATACTCGCGGCATTAGTGTTATATTTCGTAACGATATCCGTTTCTTTAGGGATACCGTATTGTGCCAAAAAGGCGTTAAGCTGCTCGTTACCACCGGATTCCATTTTCTTGATCTGGATATCGGACCACGAATCCATGGTAACGGATCGGACGAACGAGATGTGGACACCTAAGCCACGGTGCTTGCCGGAGCATTCTAAGCACATGAAAACGCCGTAGGAAACCGAAGCCCATTGAGGATTCTTTTGGTTGCAATCGACGCAGGTTCTGTTACCCGGCAGTGATTGGAGATCCCGTAGCCGTCTTGTAGCCGCCATCTTTGAGTCAGATCTGAACCGAATTCCGTAAAAAAGGAAATTGACCTATATTAATGGAAGGCTAGATTTCAGCGGCGGAGAAGGAGGTCAGCGACAGCGAGAAAACATAGATCAGGGGAGAGGATGGAGATGACTGGTGGTGTGGTGGCTTTGAAATACGCGATTCTGGCCCTGTAACTCGGCTACTTAAAAAGGTAAGGGTAAACTACAAAAGAAGTCACTAATCTATTGCTTCTTTCCACTTCGGCCACCAAACTATTTGTTTTAACAAAATAACCACTAATGTTATCTTTCTTCCCTATTTTGTCCCAACCCGTTTAGATGCCGTTAAAAAATAACCTTGGTTGGTAAAATGATAGAGTATAATAACACTTTTAGTCCCTAAAATTTATATATTCTATCAATTTCATCTTAATTAAAAATAATAATTTAATATATTTAAATTGGTTAAATTGCATTTTAAAACTATTATATGATAAAATCAAAATTTATGAATATTCAACATTTAACTCGTCTGTTAGATGAATGGATAAGATCATAAACAATAGTTCATCTACACAGTTTCATTTAATATAAAATGGATTAAATTAGGATTTTATCATTTAAAAAGGGCTAAAATGCAACTTAGCTATTATATTTTTAAAGCTTCAAAATATTAAGGGTTAAATAAGAAAGAACGATAATATTAGTGACAATTTTACAAAATAAATAATTAGATGATCAAAATAGAAGAAAGATAATAGTTCGGTGACTTCTTATGTTGTTTAACCAAAAATTAAAGGCTTTGTGTTTTTTTTTTTATCAAAACGACCATATTTTTTCCCTATTACCATATTTGTTAGTTGTTGCATATAAGATTTATATGGAGTTTCAATTTGATTGAATTTATTAATATCTTGATTTTTATTTTTATATTATATTTGGAAGTTATAAATTAAATTATACTATAAAATTTTATTTTAAAAATAATAATTATTTTAAGGAGTTTCATTTTTTTTTAAACAAAATTAGTAAAATATATTTTTAGATTTAAATTTTATTTTTGTTATAATTATCTATATTTAAGGGTGGATATTTGATTAATTAGAGTACAAAAAAATTAAGTTATCAAGTTGAATATTATTATTTTATAACTTAAATTTTATTTAAAATTTTAATTGTCAACATATATTAATCATATCTTATATTAATAAATTAATTATAAAAAATTTAATTATCATAAATACTTATTACAATGTAATTATATAATGTGGTATATATGATAATTTAATTTTTAAAATTGATATTAAAATATTCAAAAGATATAAAATCAATTTAAAACGAAAGTTATATTTTAGGGATAAAAATTAAATATTTAAAAATTTAAAAATCAAATTTAGATTAGAATCCTAATCTAAAAATATGATGCAATTAACTAAAAATTTTAGCCCGACCCGATGGCTTATAACGTTGATGCACAAAAAAATTGAATAAAAAATTCTTTAAAGGGCTCAACCGGGTTTGAACCGGTGACTTCTTGATCTGCAGTCAAATGCTCTACAACTGAGCTATGAACCCTTTGCTATTTTTGTAGTTAATTAATATAACTTTTAACGCATTATAAATTCCAAAATTTGAAGATTATAGTAAATCCCCAATTATTCAGAACATTATTAACACCAACTTGATCTATTTGTCTTTAAATTATGTGTAAGATACAATTTAGTTCTTAGTTATCTCTAATTATTTTATTATTTTAAGATTTTAATATTATTAACTCAAACATAAAGGTTATACTCACTAAATAAAATAATGTCTTTTTTCTTGATTTTATGTGAAAATAAAAAGCATATCACCATAATATCATTTTTTTTTTCATTTCTAACAAATTGTTTATTTTTATTAATTTTTTTATTGACAGTGGCCTTTAGTGATTCTGTTGATTATATATATAAAAAATTTATCTTTGTTAATAAATATCATTGGCATATTTTATTTTACTTCGTTAGTTTTGTATTATATCTGTTTTTTATAATTTTTTCGTTTGTTTTTATGGTAATTTATTCGTTTATTTTTATAATAGTTTTAGTTTATCTTTAAAGCATTATTATCTACTTTTTAGTAATTTAACGTTCATATGAAGAATATTAAACAAGCATTATTGATAGTTTATAAGACTTTCAATTCTCTTTTACGATGTTGTCAATATGTCAATACCAGTAGTAAAAGAATTTGTTTGCTTCTTACCGCACTATGGTCAAAGTAATTAGTTTTGGTTGAATTTTTATCAAAAAAATGTATTAGATCTTTTGTAAATGATAAGATTTGTACTTTAACATATTTCGCATCCTTAGAATTTTATTATTTTATTTTTTATTCACTAACATTTCAATGTTTGTGGTGTAATTCCTTTATAATATTTTTCATTTTGAATATAATCTAGTGTAAACTTAATTTCTATAGTGTCATACATAAATTTTGGCCTAAGTAAATATATGATAATATAAATAATAAAAATAAAATAAAATAATAATAAAAGATAAAGGGAAGTGGTTACTTACATTTAAAAATACATGATTTGAGGGGAAGTGGGTAGAGAGGAACGGCAAAACAGAGGCAGAGAGGTAGGGATCAGTTTTTTGCTGTTTTCGGGCTAAAAGAGGAAGAACAAAGCGGTTGAATTTGGGGTTTTGAAGTGGAGAAGCGTTATCGGAAGGTGATCGAATACGTTCGAGGTAAGATTTACGTTTAATTTTTGTGGTTCATTACTGTAGATTGTGTGTTTAGGATAAAAAAGAAACTTTTAGATCAAACACTTAACTCTTAGTTAATGAAATTCACTTGATTGACTTAGGTTTAAAGATTAATTTAAAGTTGAGAGGGGTGTTAGATTCTTGTGAATCCGGTTGAATTTGGTGTTGTTTGAGCGAAATCCAATGGCTAAAAAAGAGTTTTAGGATCGATTTTGATAAGTTTTAGTGATTAGATCATGAAAAATGAGGTTTCTGGTAGTTTTAGAGTGTTTTTAAAGTTTCCAGTGAAGTTTCTGACACCGGAAACGGTCACCGGAAAAGAGTGCCGGCGGCCGGAAGGTTTTGGTGGTGACCGACGAACTCGTCGGAGCGATCAAGTGCGGTGGTGCTTTGGATTGGACGACGATGAAGGTTCGATTGTTTTGGGAAAGAGGCAAGGGATTCGGTGAGGGATTGAGCAGTGGAGAGTTCACGTTTTCCATAGAATTTTCAATTTTCCTCTCCATGGCAGTAAACAATACTGCATCTTTTTCATGTATTCCATCGGTCTCTATTTTCTTCGGCTCTTGGAAATTTCGATTGAAAATTCTTGAAGGGTGCTGCCATGGAAATAATAACCAAGCTTGGATACTATGATCAAATGTTCAAATCTCAATCCAAAGTCATGTTGGTTCGCTACTTCGAGGGACGATCGAATTGATGGTGTATGTACAGACAATAATTTTTTAAATATTTAACTCGACAGAAAGGTTAGATCCATTTATATCTAATTTCTTTATTTGTGTCAATTTGAGATTTTATTGTGTCATGTTCACGAGTTTGTTTAAATCATATATTTAGACTCTCATCTTTTAAATAGAAATTAATTTGACCTTTGTCTTTTAGTTAATGTTTTATTTATTTAAATTATTTGAGTGCATGTTTTTAAATTTATATAGAATATTTGTTTAGATGATACTTAATTTCACTTAGATTAATTAAATTAGAGCCTTTTTAGGACTAGTCACTTTAATAAAATAATTAATTAAATAGAAAGATAATTTAGTAACGATGACGTTCTAATCTTATACCTTGGATACACTAAGTGGTCAGTATTATGAAATGGCATTACGTTGGCCAAGAGTGTACTTCGGTATCGTATTCGGCGCGTCATCGAAACGTAGAAAATGATAAATAATTTAAGGTTAGAATTTAATAAAATTAATTAGGTAAAGATTAGTAGCACCAATAGAATTATTAATTTTGTTTGGTGTCGAAATGGTAGTGTTCGTGCATTCGGATGTTATCATAATACACCCGGTGAAATTAATAATTTAATAGGATTTAAATATTTAAATTGATGGAGCCTTTTTAGGTTAGAACTTAAAATCGACAAGATAATAATCAATCATGCATTTTAAAACCTTTTGGGGCAGAACTTATATTTCTTTAAATACAAGTTAAGGTTTCCTATCTAGAGGACGTCTTATTAAGCTCGTATTTAAAAGAAATGTATTTTCTTATCCAAAAGGATATTCTTATTCGAACGATATTTATTTGTCAATAACGGATTAAATTAATATTATTATTCGAAATACCGACTCCCGAACCCAATGTTTTAAAAATAAATCTCTGGTTTGTTTTATGGTGTTTGGCCTACCAAAGTGGCCGGTGGCGACCCCAAATTAATTTTAAAATTCAAATGTTTTCAAAATTTTGGTTTTTTCATATTTAAAAGCAATAAAAATCGATTTTTTAAAATTAATTCGCGTTTCGGTTTTAATTCGCGTTTCGGTTTTAAAAGGGTCGCGACATATAGATTAAAGGATAATACATATTTAAAATTAAAGATGGAACTAAGATTTAATATTAGAAGAGACAAGTTTATTAAATTCGTAAAAAATTTAAAAATTGTGAGGGACAAAAATCGTATAATTATTATCTAAAATAATTTTTTGACGGTTAATCGAATCAAGGATAAATTATACCGATTATGAAAATGTTTTTATGTATTATCCTCTAAATCTATAGGTGAAGATCTAAAGCAAAATACTACACTTAGTTTCTTATATGGCATTGGTTTGGACCACCACATATATACATGTAAATAGCATCAGAATTTTGGTTAAACTTGAATGATTCAACGAAAAGATCAAGATCACAAATAAAGCACATAAGAATAGGATGAAACAAGGGAAAACAAAAAGAACCACACTTCCACATATAGATTCAAAACAGTTTTGATGTTTAAGGACACAGGCAAGACTCTTTCTAATTGGGAAAATTAACCCTTTTTGTCCATAGCTTCATAAATTTAATGTTCTATCAAATACGAAACTTACCTACGAAATTACCAACTCCATCGAATGCATCCCACCTTCCACTCAGTCATCTGATTCACAAATTGTGGTTCTTAGCAGCTCCATCCCCTGCATGCGCTGACCCCGGCTGGAATAAATTGTGTACTAGTTACATTTCTGATATCTGTAAATAGCATTCAAGTTCAACCTGGTTGGTGATACATCAGACAGTGGTCATTTAAAATATTGGAACTTCTGCAAAACATGATCACAGGGTGTATGTATGTGATTAACCTTAAAGGAAGCCTCCACCAGTCCATGAGGAATCTGATTTTCTGTTCAGCCCAACAGCTTTTTTATCAGATGAACCGCCGTTATAGAAATGATCATATCCATCATCCTTGGCATCATCCCAGCCAGCCCAACCATCATTGCTATGAGAGGCACTCACTTTTGTATTATCTTCCTTCCTGTTATCTTTCATGTCCCAGTCATCCCAAGAACTTGAGTTATAAGAATTATTATTGCCAGCAGAAAAGGAATGTCCTCCGGAAGTAGAATTCCATCCGTTATTCTCGTGTTTAAACTCGTTATAATATCCGTTCTTCACACTATCATTTTGTTGCCAGTTGTCGGTTTTCCAGTTCATGCCATCTCTAGTGTACTCCTCAACCTTCTGTGAAGCAATTGCCATGACCCCTTTCATGATGCCCCACGTCTTCTGGCTAATCTCACTTGTCTTTGCAGTGACAACATTGACAGTTTCATTAACCCTGGCATCATAGCCACCCTCCTTCACCTGAAAAAAAGAAAGAGGAAAACAATCATGACCTTGTGTATGTGATTCCAAATTCCCATATCCTTAAAAGTAACAATGCAAGGGTAGAAAACTAGTCAAGTTATAACTATAGAGTCGGCTTTGTAGTCAAAACAAGATGCCAAAACAAAAACAGAAGGCATCAACCAAGGCACGTGTGTTCAATATGAATGTCATGTAGACTCTAAAAGGCCACCAGGAAAAACCCTCGAGTCAAAAACCAGTTTCCATTTCAGAACAAGAATTAAAGGGTTGCAAAATACTAGGGTTTAGAACAATAGAAAACAAAAGGATTAATGATTCAAAGAGTCCAAATTTCTCAGATGTTTCTAATGCAGAATCACCTCAAAATCAATACGTCATATATGTACACTAGAACTGTTATATATAATTATGAGATAGGATCCATTGACAGTGTAAAATTTAAGACTTTTTCACGTTTTTTATCATTGAATTAACTATTCCTTCGGGAAACAGGTCATACTCGAAGCAATACTGGTTCAAAACCGTAATACATATGGACTTGGGGGAACGAATTCAGCTTTTAAGCTTTTTTGAACCCCCCAAAGATCACAAAAATGAAAAGCTGGTGAAGTGGAGTGAATGCTAATTTCTCCAGTTTGGAAATTAGCAAAAAGACCAAGAGAATGATAAACAATTTATGCTAATTGTGGAATTTTGACAGTTTATCATGCAAATTTATACGAATGATAAGAAATTTATCAATCAACACAAAAAATATGATTAGCTGAAAGTTTCTTTATACACAAAAAAATCGTAAAGAAAGGTTCACGGACTCGCACAACAGTGCAATTCATACCATGCATTATCATTTATAAAATCATATAATGATAAACAAAGGCAATGCATCTAAATGAAGATCATAATGCAGACATGAATGATTAATATTTAACCGTTGTAAGATATGAACTTGCAAACAATCAAAGAATAAATCATAATAGAAATTCCCAGAAAATACCTTTGAGGTGAACTCCTTGGATCCTGCTTGGACAACACTTGCAGCAGATTGAGCTGCAGATGCAGCTACCAAAGATAACCTCCCAATCCCCTGCAAACACAAATTAATCAGTAACTGATAATTATTACCATGGAGAGTTCACTCCACATTAAGAGGAAAAGAGAAATGAAATATTCTCTTAACCTGTGAGAAAACAGAGAGCACATCCCCCTGAGAATTATTATTATTCCTCTGGGTAGGCATAGGACTCGATCCAAAACCAACATATTTCCCTCCTTGCGAAGGGGGTAACCCTTCAGGCCTCGATTCATTCTCCGCCATTCTTCTTGCGAAAAAGCTCTCCTTATTCGCCGCCGAAGCCTCCAATTGGGATCTCGTATACATATCTTCCGTGGACTTCGACCTCACCGGTGCACCTCCCATTCCACCACCGTGATTATTCGCTGCTCTAAAATCACTTGCAGATTGATTCCTTCTCATATCGCTCGATGATCTGAAGGAATCGTCATTATCCCAACTATCCCAGCCTCCATCACTACCGCCGCGGCTTCCGCAACCGCTCAACGGCGGTTTCCGATTACCACCAGTGCCACCGTTGAGAGTCTCCTTCACAACCGGTGGATCCCTCCAGCCACGGCCTTCGGCTAGGGCTTGGATACGATCGCGGTAGATACTCGCGGCATTAATGTTATACTTAGTAACGATATCGGTTTCTTTAGGAATACCGTACTGTGCCAAAAAGGCGTTGAGCTTCTCGTTACCGCCAGATTCCATTTTCTTGATCTGGATATCCGACCACGAATCCATTGTAACGGATCGGACGAACGAGATGTGGACACCTAAGCCGCGGTGTTTGCCGGAGCATTCTAAGCACATGAAAACGCCGTAGGAAACCGAAGCCCACTGAGGGTTCTTTTGGTTACAATCGACGCAAGTTTTGTTACCCGGCTGTGATTGGAGATCCCGCAACCGTCTCGTCGCCGCCATATTAGAATCAGATCTGACCCGAAATCGATGGAAAAAAAATGAAAAATCAAAGAAATTGACCTATAAAATCGATTGATTTTCTATAGAAATTTACGGAATGCTAAATTCCAGCGATTAATGGAGAATATCACCGACGGCGCGTGTGGTGGTTTTGGAACACGCAAGCTTGGGGCCAGATCACCGACAGCGTAAAATATATACGAAAAATCGCTTCGTTTATGTGAAAGACAGAAAACAATACCAATTCAACTCGATCAGTGAGTTATATGACTCGTTTTTGCACTTTGTAAAGCTGGCCCCCACTACAGATAAGCTGTTGTTGTGAAGGTAGATGACGATTTAAAATTGAAGGGTTTTGTGATTAAACGTAAATCCGAAATTTAATACTTGATTAATTGATTTGATTATATATTTTTAACGGCTTCTAAATCACTGACTTTAACGTATTTTTAATAAATTAATTTGTCTACAGTAATATTATTTAACTTTAATTGTTAATAAACTAAAATTATTTATACTAATATTGTTAATAAAGATACCAAGTTTGATATTTTATTTAATATACTAATGTTTATCGATAATTTAATATTTTTTAATTTTAATAAATAATATTATTCATTGATGATATATAAAATATATATTAAATAAAATATTAATGTTAATTGAATTTATTTATGATGTCAATAAAAGTAATTTAATTTATAAATAACACAAAATATTTTTAGAATTTGATTTAATTTCTGTATCATTGAGAATTGAGTAATTAATTTTGATTAATAAGTTGATATTTTCAATCAAACAACATCTGAATAAATCACTAAGAAAACAACTCGATAAGTGAAAAGAAAAATTAAATGCACCAATTATTATTATTTTTAAAAAATAACCTAAACAAGTTTAGGAATACTAAACATCACGATCCAATACACATTACAATATATGTTTAAAACTAGTCTAAATAAAATATGATTTGAGGGTTTTTTTTTAACATTTTAATAAAAATATAATTAAAATTAAGTTTAATTTTGTTATATAAGTTTATATATTTATAGTATAAACTCAAATATTAAATTATTAAACTTAAATCTTAAAAATCTAAACTATAAAAAACTCCATATTAATATTTTATATCCCAAATACAACATAAAAAATAATATAACATTTAATAAAACAGAACAAAATATTATAATGCAATGGAAATATACTATAATTGCGAGTCTGTTTCCCTTGTAAACAAGACGTTTTCCAATAAAAAACGCAAAATTTCTTCATTCTTAATGAAAACCAGAAATTGTTGTCATTGTATACGCAAACGCATGGAATAACGATTTTCTATAGGTGTTTTTGCTGTGGAATTCATACCTGTTATTTGAATTGTTTTAGGGATTTGAGTTTTCTTGCGCTTAAATCAACGATCATAACCAAAAATGGATGAATATTTACTTGTTTGGCAAATCCAAAAACATTGAATTCAAAAATAAAAATTGTACCATTTCAATCTTTTAAACATTAAAGCATCATTTAACATATACTGAATTCAAATCTCAAAAAATCAATAAATTTAAGAGCTGGTAAATTTGGTAACCGCCTTGGTACCTTCAGAGACGGCGTGTTTGGCTAATTCGCCAGGCAAAACTAATCTCACCGCCGTCTGGATCTCCCTCGACGTAATCGTCGGCTTCTTATTATACCTAGCCAATCTGGAAGCCTCCTGAGCCAGTTTTTCAAATATATCGTTGATGAAACTGTTCATAATCCCCATGGCTTTGCTTGAGATCCCGATATCGGGATGAACCTGTTTCAAGACCTTGAAAATGTAAATCTTGTAAGTCTCCGTGCTCTTCTTGATCTTCTTTTTCTTCTTGTCTCCGCCTTCCTTCAAGATCTTCTTCTCCGCCGATACAGGAGCTTTCTCCGCCATCGGCTTTTTCTCTGCGGGCTTTTTCTCTGCCTTTGGTGCCATTGAGAGAGATACGAAAATTTCTAGAGTTTTGAGAACCAAACAATGGAAAAAGAGTAAGAGAATTTCGTTGGAGAAAAGTATAGCGAGATGGGTTGTGTATTTATAAGGTTGCGTGATGAATAGGTATTGGTTGGTTGTGTTTCACGCGGATCGTAGACGTGGCGTTGTTTGATTGGTATAATCCGATTTGAGCCCCACGCACGCGGCGAGATGTGGACAGTTGGAGAGAATATCTCCGTGGCCCAGAACACAACACCTTAAAATAATATTAATCCAAACTCATAAACAAATTATTTTCTTCTAAAAAGCATTTCATGAATAAACTAAAATAATATTATAAATTATTTTTAATAGTCTTTAAGTAATAAAAAATTATAATATATACTATACTACTTAAAAAAAATATTATATATAGGCAAACCATATGTTATACTATATAATACATAAAACCATGTGACTATAAAATTATAATATTATAATAATATAATACATAATGTGTAACTATCACTCGTATATAACGGCGTTCAAACGATAAACGGTTAATTAATTAAATTAAATTAATTAAAATTTATTAATTAAATCACTATAAAATAATTTTTAATTCATTATATGTTATAAATTATTGATAAATATATTTTTATAATTATTTTTTAATAATTTAATAAATTTAATAATTATTTTATATTAATTTCATAAAATTTAATTATATTTTATATTATATAAAAAATTATCAATTATTTTATAATTTTTAAAAATTTAATAATAAAAAATAATTATAAAATATAAATGAATTATTTTTTATATACGTTTTTTATAAAAATTAATAGAACAATAACCAAAAATAGTATTTATAATATAATAAGTAGTAATTAGTTTTCAACGGTCGACCGGTGCTGGTGTTCCGAAGGCGCCCCTCCTCATTTTTCTCATCTCCTTTCATCAGATCTCGCTCTTCTTTTCCCTGACCTGGTAGCATTGCTTTCCTTTCCACTCACTAAATAAAATTCAAAAAACAACAAGATTTCGATTTTTCTTCTTTTTTTTCCCCATTTTTTTGATGGATTTTCACTCTTTTACATTTGATTATTAACATCAAAGCTTTTTTTTGGTATAAGTTTTGGTTTTTGTTTGTGTTATTCGATAGATTTCTTCTATTACCATGGCTGCTCCACCTGCAAGAGCCCGCGCAGATTACGACTACCTAATAAAGCTTCTTTTGATCGGCGATAGTGGTAATTATTTAGTATATATTCTAATTCTATTTATATTATGTATCTTGATTTGAAATGCGATCTACTTAATATACATTGCTTTTGTGTTTATCAAGATCATTACCTTAGATTAAGCTTCATTTTAGGCTTACAGATTACCTTACAAAGATTTTATTGCACTAGCAAGGTTGATTGGAATTTGGAGAACTGTGTTTGTTTTTATGGCGAATCTATGCTAAATTGCTATGCATTTTTCTTGTGAATATATTCGAATTAGATAATGTATTATGTTGTATTATAGCTCATTTCCATGGGAGTATTATTTGTCTCGATTAGTGTTGTGATGATTTCGTATATTGGATCCAGTAGAGTATACATTTGCATGAGAGAACCAGTGCTCATTTCAGGTCATCCCTGCTACAAATAGTTGTAGTTGCCTCTAATTTGGCACTGATAAGTGATATTGTACTTATTTTAATGAGTTTTCTTGGCATTTTGCATATTTTTTTCGGATTTAAGTTCCGGAAGTGAATAGTCTGTTTACTTATGCTATTGATCGACCAGGTGTGGGTAAGAGTTGCCTGCTTTTGCGGTTTTCAGATGGCTCATTTACTACAAATTTTATCACAACCATTGGGTTGGTGTTTCTTGAATTTTAGTTACTTGTCTTATTATTGTTCTGAGTATTGTTTCTAAACAGAGCATGTGGTTTATTAAGGTTGTGCCATATTTTCGTAGGATTGACTTTAAGATACGGACCATTGAACTTGATGGGAAAAAGATCAAACTGCAAATTTGGGATACTGCTGGACAAGAACGGTTTCGAACAATTACAACTGGTTAGTTTTTTTTGGTTTGAAGGTGTCAATGACTGAAAATGAACAGTCTATTTAGAATTATAACTCATTTGTTTGATGAAATAATTTGATTGCATTACTTGGACTCATCTGTTTAACAGACTAATTAAGTGATATTTTCAATTCATTTCGTGCAGCTTACTATCGTGGAGCCATGGGTATCTTGCTTGTGTATGATGTGACTGATGAGTCATCTTTCAATAGTAATCACTGAAATTCTTATCATTTTGATTCCATGCATAAATTATTCTATCTTATCCACCTCTGAATCTTTAGAAATGTTTATGTTTCCACCAATTCTTGCTCATCATTCAAAACTTCCAGTTTCCTGGAAGGTTGAAACATTAAGTATATTACTTATCCATTGATTTGAAATTTTATTTTATTTTCCATTATCTCAACTGAACTAATATCCTTCTATACTCAGACATTAAAAACTGGATTCGAAATATTGAACAGCACGCATCAGACAATGTCAACAAGGTTCTGGTGGCTAATAAGGCCGACATGGATGACAGCAAAAGGGTTTGTTTCTTTTTCTCTCACTTCCGTGACCTTATTGCTTGCATCTGAGGTTACCCTTCTTTCTGGCAAATTGGCCTGGTTCCGTTTCTTGTATAAGTTGCCGAGGAACTTATCTTTCAGGCTGTACCTACTTCCAAAGGCCAAGCTCTTGCTGATGAATATGGCATCAAGTTCTTTGAGACTGTATGTAATCGTTATTCTTTATGTTTTACAGTTCCCTTTTATGTTTAGTGATATCTCCTATATGCTCAATTTCAGAGTGCAAAAACTAACTTAAATGTTGAGGAGGTTTTCTTTGCAATAGCCAGGGACATAAAGGAAAGACTTGCGGATAGCGACGCAAAGGCTGAGGTATACTTGTGTGTTCGAATATTTATCGTTACACGCGATTTTCCTAAACTTATGCTTGTCTACTCTCTTCCTCTTTACAGCCAAATGCAATCAAAATTAACCAACAAGATCAGGCCGAAGGATCTGCAGCAAATGCTCAAAAATCAGCTTGTTGCGGGTGAACAAAGCTACGATTGACGATGAGCCTTGAAAGGTACATTTTCTTCTCTCGGGAACTCGTCGATTCGGGAAAACTAATTTCGCTATAACTAAATCATTTGTGTTTGTATTATGCAAAAATTAATCATATTAGATTGTTTTTCGTAGATAATATTGTACTTGAAGGCAATTTTTTCAACCGTTTTGATAGTTTGAATTGAAGTTAAGAGTTTGATATACTTTTTGGAACTTTTAAAATTGCGAGTCATGCAAGCTTCTTAGTAATAGGATCCAAACCCGTCGAATCTCGATCTGATAGGAACAACTTTTTTAATTAAAAAATTAGATTCATGTCAGATTATTAATAAAATCGGGTCAGGTTCGGGTCAAATTGAGTTTAGTCATTTTTATTAAAATACGGGTCCGGACTCTAATTTTAGTATTATCGAATCATAGATAAAATATATTAAAATTGAATTGAAACGAATATTTTAACTTTTAGGTCGAAAGTTAAGGCGGTCAAAAACCTGACCCATTGATCCCTATTCTAACTCAATTAGATTTAAGTTGAGCTGTCATATTTTCAGTTTTCAATAACATAATTAAAACCTAACGAATGTAGTAATCTTATACATCCTTACCAATACTTTTTAATTAAATAGAGATATTCATAACAAATACCGAAATTCGAACATATACAAGATTGAAATAATATAAACATCCTTAACCACTAATAACATTAAGGATCAAATTAAGCCATACTTGAAATAAATGAATTAAATCTCACATTTCAGCAAAATACAAGATTAAACCAACTATGGGTTCCCCAAGAGTGAAGCAAAATTTCGATTTCAACTTCTCCTCTTTAATCAAAGTGGACTACATGTTGCTGAGATACAAAAACTAATACACAAAATAACAAGCAACCCTTTTTTCAGGCATTGACTCCTAACTTTTAACAGATTCCTAGCCCGTATTAAGAAAAAAGGCACCTTCGATTCGTGGCACCGTCACCATTAACAAGCATAAAAGTCTTGCGAAAAAGTTCACTTCCATCATATGCACAAAACAGAGAGAACCCTACCTTGCAAATGAATACGGTTGTTTTACGATAATTGTTTTGTTTCATCTTTCCCGTATATACGTTGAAGTTCAACGGTGGCAGCTAAAAATGACTCTGAAAAAGAAAGAAGAGCATATGAATACAAAGCCCTTTTATTTTAATCAATCATGAGTATTAGTAAATGTAATTGCAAGATATATGATGTTTGGGGAAAGGAAATTGAGTTCGATGGCTTACATTACCTTTCCAAAGCCGGAAGCACTTCTGGTTAATAGGTGAGCCGGTTATAGTCTGAATAACATCGAACAGCATATTCTGTGGTGTGCTTCTAAGCTCTTGGACGATCCCATAAATCGTCTTCCCATTCTCAAAGTATATGTGATTGTTTGGGTGTTTTGTTTTGCAACCAGCATGTCGCTCAAATTCGTATGCATTGATCACCTATTAAAATGTAGAAACCACGCACACGTCAGAGCACGCATACTTTGCCTAACCGATTACCTCGATAAAAATGGTAAAACGGAAAACCTCACCTTAGAAAAATTACAAGTCTGACAGCCACATTGATATCCAGAACTCTTTATTACACCGCGGAGCTGCTTCTGAAGTTCATAAAAAGAAGCAGGCGTATAACCAGACAGTAAGGTAAACTAAAAGAACACATGAAATGAGATTTTACCTCCTGTGACCATGCAATATATTTAACTGGAACTCCATCAAGCATGCCGGTTGACAGCAAGCTTCTAACATTTGATGGGAAGTTATTTGAAGTAGCTTTTTTCGATGTTTTCGGCTCGTCTTTCTTCCTTGAAACTTCAGCTCCAGAGGCAATGTCATTATTGGATTGAACCAACTCTCTTTCGCTAGGAGCATTAGATCTTTGAACCAAAGACTGACTCATCAACAAATTATAGCTTGATATAATACTCCCCGATGGATTTGTATCTTCGTCATCATAGCCACCAAACGATATAATAGTACTCTCTCCCCTACTACAGGATGGACCAACTGACAAATTATAGTTGTCCCCCTTGTAGCTATGAGTAACAGATACACCGCTGCCATCTCCTTTACAGTAGGTTGGACCCACAGTTACAGAACTATCATCTGTCCCATTGTAGGTATGACCCATGGACATGAAATTGTTATCACCCCTGTCGAAGGTATTGCTCATTGCAATTGCACTGTTATCCTCACTTTTGTTATAGGATTGTCCCATGGACATGAAAAGATTAGTCTCTCTTTCATAGGTGTCATTAATAGAATCCCCTTTATTATAAGGAAAGCTCATTGGCATAATACCGTCTTCCACCTTCATGTAAGCATGATCAGCAGACACTGAGTTATTATCAACCCTATTAAACACATATCCCATTGATGCAGACATGATATTATCCGAGTCCTTGACCTCACTGACTTTTACCTTTCTAATCCCTCCAAAGTTTAACCCAGATCGAGGATCTTCCAGTGAATGGGGCATAGATAAACCAAATGATGCACCACTTGTAAATA
Organism: Abelmoschus esculentus; assembly: GCA_035048815.1. Classification (NCBI taxonomy): domain Eukaryota; kingdom Viridiplantae; phylum Streptophyta; class Magnoliopsida; order Malvales; family Malvaceae; genus Abelmoschus; species Abelmoschus esculentus. The sequence continues at coordinate 25,949,727 of JAUCBN010000001.1, forward strand.
AATCTTCATTAACCTTTCTCCCCATTAGAACTTTCTCTGTGTTACCGGATGAAAAGCTTTGATTATCAAATTCAACTGGTCGAGCTGTTTCGGTATCGAATAGCCGTTCAGCAAACTGACCCGAAATTGAAGTAAAACCAGATGCATTTCCCCATGGGGAAACATTTGAATTCAAGATTCCAGAAAATAAGTTGGGAGTTGGAACTCCAACTGCCTGCTTTTTGTTAGGAAATAAGTCTGTCTCGGTACCATCAATGAACCATTGATTAGAGCGCTTGGGATCAACTCTAGACGAAGAATCATATGCCATCTCACCATCGTTTAAATCAGAACCTTTTGTTGTCCAAATGCCCTGATTCTGGAAAGACTGTTGCATGTAACACATTCCTAATCAGAGACCATGCAGTAGAGAATAACAACAGTCGAATCTTTTCAATGACCTAGTATCAAGATTAACCACAAGCCATCAAAGGTTATAAGAAAATAATCACTAGGAGCTTCAATAAGGTGAGCTTTTTTGACCCTATCCCGTTACGGAAAACTCGACAGGCAAGCATGCACTTGATGAAATGCAATATCTGTAGGGCGCACCCGGGCACTCTTAGTGTCAAAGCACACACATGATTTAGCTAGTAGAAATTAGAAAATTGCCAATACGACATTTTCCTTAGCTCTTACACATTATTCAATTACAACTATTGAGAAATAGAAAACACACCATCAAAATTAAACCACTGAATCATATACACATAAAACTAATACACAGAATCAAAAGCACCAATCACTTAAACCACATTCAATGCATACCATGTTGTAGCTTTACTTCAAAGTTTTCGTTGGATTGAATTTTTGCTTCCACTTTGCTGTAAAAGTTCAACAGTTAAAATTCTATCTTCATAACACATCAAATAAGCATCAAATTGCATTAAAATAAAGAATCGAAATTACCACTAAACAGAAGAGAAAAGTTCAGTAACTCTTGCTGAAGCAGGTAAAGTAAAACTTGGTTTAAACCGAAACCTTTAATCGCTAAATATCTGCAAAATTCAGTGAATCAAATCAATTTAAGAACTCCAACAACAAACAATCCTAATCTCTCGTAAACTGTATAATATTAAACCATTTTCAGAAATTTATTACATTTCCAGAGCCAAACACTGTGAAGTTCACTAATCTAAATAACATTTATTTTAAAGTAAACAAAAAACAATAAAACCTTTTGAGAAGACGGTTTTCGCAAATTTTAAGAACAACGGATAGCAGAGGGAGAGAAGCAAGGGAGAAATCTTCATTGTAGAAATACCTGCAGCTAGTCGACTGATTGCGAACGCGACGATCGGTGATCGGGTAAAAGGAAAATTTTCCGTAACTTGTTGACCGGAAACTGAGCCGGCGATCGTACGGAAGGTGGTTGTCGCGAGATCTAAAGAGGGTGGACAGGATTTTGAGGTTTTTGGCGGACGAGATGCTATAAGATGGTGCCATTGCACGATCACATTTTGTGGGGCCTCAATCCTACCGTACACGTGTTCTTAGGTTTTCTGTCAGATCTGATTTTGATCTCGATCTCGATGCGGCGTTTTAAATAACTTAATTACTGTTTTGACCCATCTTGTGAAAGGAAAATAACGTTGCACAACAGATGTAACATGAAGTCCGTAAATGCCAAAAGAAAAATAATAGCATGACGAAGTTCAGGTAAGTTATAACATGTAACGATCTAAAAAATTTATATTGTATAATTTATATATAAATTTAGATTAATTTAAATAATTAGAATTATTATATTTAAAAAAATTATATCGTGTTTTCTTAAGTTATACCACGTAGGGTGGGAAAAAAAAACCATTACTTGAACTCGGATCAGACTCGGTAAGATTCGATAGATTTTTATCTGGTATTGATTCTGATGAGACTAGGACTGAATCCAAAATTTAGGTCTCGATCATAACCGGGACTGGATCTTACTTTTTGGACCTGGTACCCGGTGGGTAACCAGCAGGACCAGGATCAATACTAAATATCTGATATTATTTTTTTCTTATCAAACTTTATCTTTTATGTATGAATATTATGAGTATGATTAGTTTTAAAACTTTAATTTTTAAGTCTACAATATTCTAATTTTATTATTTAATATTATTATTGATGGTTGATTTTTTTCTCTCCAATTACTCAATTTTTTTAATAGTAAACTAATTGATTGAGTACCCGGTATTAGAACCTATATCTACCAGTAACGAGATCGACTGTTAAAATTTAGTACCCGGTGTGACCAGGACTGATTCCAATTTTTAGGAACCGGTGATTACTGAGACCAGGACCAATAATATTTAAATTGGTGGGGTACCTGATCTTATCCACCACTAATATTAGATAACTTAATCTTATTTATTTATTTTACTCGTTCAATAATCATATATTAATAAAATATAATAATATGACAAAATTTAGATAATTTCATTACATAATAATAATAATAATATTATACATTTTAAAGAAATGATAATAATATAATTATGATATTCAATTATATTTAATACTACTGATATTTATTTTAAAAAGTTTAAATTCAAAAATAAAATATTATCTTAAACGATATTATATATTTATAAAGAAACATTAAAATATTTTCTTAAAAAATATATAAAAATTTATTATTTTGTAATCATAAGATATAATAGAAGTTTTACGATTCTTAATTTACATTTTTTAATGAAGCCTGATAAACTATAAAGAAGCCTATTAAAGAATTTTAACTCTAAAGTTAGAACTCGATGGGTTCTTCAGGCCCGGTAGTACTTTTTCTTTACAAGTATTTATGAGCGTGGGTATATGTTTTTTTTATAATTATTCGGAAATTTAAATTTAAATTAAAATGATAATTTCAGAAATAAAAAATTAATATATAAATTATTAATTAATAAATTAATCAAAAAATTATTTAAATATAATTATTTTTTTATATATTATTTTGTTTTTTTTAATAATCAAATAGCTATCGACTATCAATTAATTTTATCAAATACTTTTATACAATTAATTAATTTAACCCACTAATTAAATCAACTAATATTATTAATTAATGTAATTTCAATTATAAAATAAGATTTATATAATATTTTTATTTTTTAAAAAATAAAACTATTAATGAAATTGAATTAAAAAAATAAATGAAAAAATATCATTAACAAAATGAAGTTTACAAATGTTTACAATCCTTACTAAAATGTCAAAAGCAAATATCAATTTTAGGAGTTCTGTTTCCGAACAAAACCTGCAAATCATTTTCCAATGGCGTCAAGTTCAGGTCTAAATTACACACCACCCTCCGAGTGCTGTTCGACCTCTTCAACACCTTCACCGCCGGGACAGCCGGAAATGGTGGAGAGACGTTTTCGTTCACGGCGGATCTATGCCTCCTCATATGGCCACCCAAAGCTTGCCCCATCGAAAACTCCTGTCCGCAAATGGAGCACTCGTGAGTCTTGGGCTTCGTGAACGACTGCGTTTCTGCATTCCCTTTCTCCGCCAACAGTTTAGGTCTCTTATGGCTGGCACGGTGGCCGCCCAATGCTTGGAACGACGAGAAGCGGCGGTGACAAGTTTTGCACTCGTAAACCTCGTTGTCGACCGAAGGGTTCGGTTTGTTGTTGGTCGTTTGGAGGCTTTGAGACAAAAACATCAGGCATTTAGCAATGTTGAAACCCTGAATACCATCTCCATCTTCTCTTCCTCTCTTCATCATCTTCTTCTTCTGGTTTGTTGCTTGTGTTGTGAAGAAGATGGGAAGCTTGTGGGGTGGTTTAAATAGAGAAGGGAAAGTCAACTGTGAAGCCGCGAAGTTTGACTGCATTTTTTTAGAAAATAAACACATACTAACTCCTTTTTCATTGGCGTGTTTGAGTTTGTAATAATCGAGAAGTATGAGTCTACAACGGGTGTCAAATATTGTTAAACATTATTAAATTAATTTAAAAAGAATAAAAATTTTAAGAATTAAATATATAATTATTAATTACATGTTAAGTCTATTATTATTTTATTAATTACATATTAAATTCTTAAAATTTTAAATTTTTATTAATTAATTTAATAATGTTCAATAATGTTTAACATTAATAATGTTGGGTAGTATTTGACGCACGTCCTAAAATTTCCTAATTGAGAAATGGTCTGAATTTGGTCAAACACGAGGAGATTGAAAGTAGTTTGGTTTCAGACACGCCGGTCTTTACTTACTACAGGCAAAGCTCACGTGTGATGACCAACAGCGGCTTTGTAACTCAAAGCGAAATTTATAATTAAAATTAACGAGGTCGAAAATAAAAATATATTATAAATATTATTTAAAAATTAGAAAAAAAATGAAATTAGAAATATTAATAGTATAATTTATTTTGTTGATTCGGCTTCCCTCTTTGTTTTTGTTTTATAGCATCTTATAATAGCATAATTAAGGAGATAATGTTTTTTAGTTATTGATGAAAGAAAACGTTTGAATGATGTTGTAATTTGTATTTTTACACGTGCTCCAATGTTTAAGTGGTTGGATCTGAGAATGAGCAGCAAAGGATGCGTGTATTTTTAAACTCGAAATTCTACTACAATGTTTTAACTAGGATTGTTCGTTGTCGTATATCAAATCGGATCGGATTTAATTTTTTTGGATATTCAGATTTTCAGATCTATGATATAGTGATTAGTATTCGATCCAAAAAAGTGAGTATCCATATATTCAGATATCAGATAGTCGGATATCCGATTATCCAAAAATATAATTTGATTAAACTAATTTTTTGAATTTAAAGGTTGTATTTATGAAAAATATAAAATTTTGAATATAACAAATAAAATTTAATAAATACAACAAGATTCACATATATAAAACTTTTTTTTTTTAATTTTGAATATAACAAGTACTGAATTATTGAATATAACAATATTAATAATAATAATAATAATAATTTGAATTTTTGGATTTTCGGATAATCCGAAATTTAAAATATTATGATCAATATCCGATCCAAATAACTTAAAATCGGATCGAATATCCACTCCAAAAATAAAAACCAGATCGAAATCAATGAATAATCAAATCAAATTAATCGAATCAGATATTTTTAAACACCCCTAATCTTAACCACCGATTTATTGGTATGTTTTATGTAATTGTTTGGTCTTTAGGTATAAAATAGGTGTTTGTTTTTTTGGGGGGTATTTGGTGTTTGGTATGGACCTATGGCCACGTTGCTCGCCTCTCATCGAATTTCTTAAGTGCGTTAAGTGTTAAATTCTTTTAATTAGTTATAGTGATTACAATAGTATATATTCTAATGAATACTCTTGGTAACCATTGAACATTGATCGTTCAATCACTATGCTGACATTTTTAATGTTCAAACTCGTAATCTCTAGGAATAACAACCGTTCCTTTAATCTTTGAGACTAGATGACTCGTGCATGTCATATTATTTTAAAGTTTAAAAAATTAGTTTATAGTTTACGGTTTAAATTTTATGAGTTCAGATTTTAGTATTTAAAATTTATGATTATAGTTAAAATTTATGAATTTAGATTTAGGCGTAAAAGATTGAAGAAGATTTTGATTTTTTTTAGAATTCTTACTTTATTATTTATTTTTAAAATTACCAGGCATACAAAAGATATTTGTACCAATTTATTAATCAATTTTCATATATTTTATTAATGAAAGTTTAACTTTAAAAATCAAATTATTTATCTAATTTTATTAAAAACTAAATAAATGAATTGTTCAATTTTAATATTTTTAAAATTTTAATAACTTTCAAAATTCTTATTTTTTAACTTAAATATTAAATAAACTATTTAACTTTTGATTAAAATTAATTATACCTATGAACTCGGTAAAATAAATAATTAAGTTTTTAAACTAGATTAAAATAATCAATTCAACCTCTATGTCATATTATCATCACATGTGTATTGTCACGTTAACATCCTGGACTATCACATCAATACCGTAAACATTAATAAAATATCATTTTGATATAATTTATCGCTAAAAGATTTAATTGAGTACGTTTTTAGTGATATGATAAATTAATTTTTTAAGTCAAACTAAAGAATTAAAATACATCTTTAACTATTTATATTTTAAATTTTAAAATTTAAATAAACATATTTGTATATTTTTATATACTAACAATGCTTAAAAATACCTCTTTATTTAAACTGAAAGTTAAAGTACGATTTGAATATCTTTTATAGTACATTTTTGTAATATTCTAGTCAAAAAAATCATTTTTACTTCTCAGATATAATCAAATGATAATTAATTAATAAAAAATCTATTTAATTTTGTTACATTTTTATGCTTAATCTAGAAATCTGATTTGTCAACTCGATTGCTTGACATCTTCAATGTTCAAATTCAAAACCCATTTTTTGCCGTCGCCGGACACTGAGTCGAGTTGTCGATCGATATGGGCCTCCGATTGGTTTCGACCTCCGTTTTCCGGTCAACTATTTTCTACTTTCTAATGAAGCAGAGTCAAAATGGAATAGTCATACTTCAAAGAGGGCAAGGGGAAGGGAAGGGGAAATGTCAACCATTCGATGTTATATTAAAATTCGTAATTGTTAACATATATAAAATGTATAATGTTATTATAAAATTATCATAGATATTAAAATATATTTATAATTTAATAAAGGATATAATTATAAATATTTAATAATTGGTTTGATAATTAATTATGTAAAGAGATAGTGATCCCTAATAAATAAGTTAATTTGTATTACTTTTATTCTTATCGGGAGAGATCATTAGGTGAACTCTATTCACCACGTCATCCATGGTCTAAGCAATCACGATCGTTCATTTTTAAATAACTCCATAATAACTACCCAACCATTAATTACATGTAAGAAAGAGGTGATGATTCACCTTAAAAAAAATAGATAAATCTAATTGGTTGAGACCACAAATAACGTGATAAACAAGGTTCATATAATAATTTTTCCGTGTCATAGTACTTTTTATGACAAGGCTTACATATCTTCTTAAAATATCACAATCACCTTTTAGTTGATCTTTATCAAAAGATTCATTATTTTTAATTAGTAAATAAATTTATATATGTTTTTTTATTTAATTTATCATGTTCGATGATTTGATACGATTGATATTAAGTTAGATTTTTTATATTAATTTAAGATACACAAACCTAACAATATTAGATACTAGAAGATTATAGGTTCCAACACGATGCATAAAATAAATATTTGATTATTATTCTACATGTAGAATTTTATTGTCTGAACGAAACCTACTTGTTCTGACCAGGATGGAGGCTTCAAAGGATAAAATGGTTGTGCGACCAACGTAGAGGGTAAAAAGGTAAATAGAATCGCGTCAGGTATGATGTTAGAATCATTTTGTAATGGTCAACAATTTTATTTAAAAAAATAATTTAGTTTTTAGGTTTCGTTCAGTTATATGTTTGAAATTATACAACACCCGTTTTTCAGTAAAAATTTAAAAAAATATAATGAAAAACACTCGTTTACAGTACAGAATCTTTCAAAATACGACGACAACGTGATTCTGAAAAACTCGATCAATAATCTTTTAGCTACCAACCCTAAAACGTTCGTTTCAAACGAGTAACTGAATGAAGCCTTAATGTTTTCTTATAATTTGAGTGATGAAAAGAGATCATCAACAACAGATTTGACTTGTTTTTTGTTTGACTTTGTTAATCTTAGTCAATTTTGCTCTAAATCTTTGAAATCGGTACAACCAGACCAGTTGATGTTACCTCCTAGAAGCTACCCAAATTCCACCTTTTCAGCTTGTTCAACATCTAGGATTTTTTGTCTCAACGACACCAACCTTGTCTGGATAACACATGATGTCATGATGACTCAGAAAAATACAATGGAAACTGAAACAGCTGACACCACCCATGATGAAACATAGAATTAGAATCGGGTTGATTTTTGGAATAAATTATTTATTTTTAGATTTTTAATCTTTCGAGGCATATATTTCGGATTTTGATCGTTATAGGTTATGAATATTTGAAATTCCAATTATTTATCATATTTATCTAAATTATTTAATTAATAAATTAAATTTTATCAGTTAAAAAATGTCACGTGATTAGAGGTGTTCGAGCAAATTAAGTTAAAAATTTTTGAATTATTCTAATCGAGTCATCATATTTTATAACTTGATTTTTTAAATTTTTTTTTTTGATTCGAGTCGGTTTTAACGGGTTTGAACCGATTCGATTTTTCAAGTTTATATATAAATTTTAATTGTACTATTTACAAATGTTATAGTGTATTTTTTTTCAATTTGAACGACTTTCTCTTTATATCTCCATACACATTTCATCATATTAGTTTTTACATGCGTAAATAAGATTTTGAATTATTATTATTATTATTATTATTATTATTATTATTATTATTATTATTATTATTAAATACTTTAGATATGAATATGCTATTTCATTGAATCACAAGTCTCGTTAAAAAACTCTTGCTTATCTAGATAAGGTCGAGACGAGATCAAAAATAATAATATAAAATAATTTAAAAATAAATAATATAAAATACATAAATAAAAATTACATTAAATAAAATAAAAAATATAAAATAACCATATTATAGAAAAAAAGAAAAATTAAAAAGTAATAAAAAATGTGAATGGAATATAACTTAAAATAAAATTATATGACTAAATTTTCTTAGATAATTAAAACTTTAAAAATTTAAACTTGAAATCAAAATTTTTTCTAATTATTAAATTTGACTCGAATAATATAAAATTAAAAAAAATTGAGTTAAGTCAAGTTTTATTCACCAGTCACCCCTACACGAAACAAAAATAACAGAAATTGGTAATGTCATCCTCATCATATGATACATATTTAGACTTTTTAAACGTGATTAATTAGATAAATAGGACGTGTTTAAACATAAATAACTTATTTTATAATATTTTATTCTCTTGTAATGGATGTTAAGACGTGTTAATACGGCAGTTGTGGGAGTCGTTTTGATCTACATGTGGGACCCCACGTTGTGCAGGGAGTGTGGGACGAGTGAGGTGCACCGTACCGTGCATCCATGTCTTCAGCATGCATGGGTCCCATATATCACGTGGAAAACGGCATTGTGGCCACGTAATAGACAAACGGTGACTACCCCTGGAATCTCCTCTAATCTCCTCTCCACCAATCATATTCATCGTACCACGTGCACGTTGGACCCCACCTATAACTTCATGCACAGAGCTTTCCCTTTTTATACATGCATATCAGTATAAAATATATTTTTTATGGATTAATTGCACATTAATCTAAATTTTGTATTAATCCTCATATTTTTTATTGAATAAATAATTAATTATATTTAAAATAAATATTAAAATTCAAATTTATATAATATAAATATAAATATTTTTACTCATATTTTAATATTATAAATATTTAAAATGTTAAGTTCGAATTTTTATATTTAAATTTTAAATATCTCCATTGTAAAAAATAAAAATAATATATTCACCACAAGCTTTGTATAAATTGAACGCTTTCGTCCTTTTATTTGATGTTTATATCTAGCCGATTCTTACTTCTTTACGCCGACTCTTCTCCTTGTTGTCTGCCTTTTTCTATCTGCTTTTCATTTCCCTCTTCCTTTTCCTTTCTCTATTTGTCTAAATATTTCTTTAAGCCTAAGCACAGCCGTAACAAGAGATTTGTTTAGAACTACTAACTTTAGTCTTCGTCTGCTTCATGGGAAACTCTTCTGCTTCATATATCCACTTGGTAAGTAACACTGCCGCAGCCTGCAGCCTGCAGTGTTTCCCTTGTAAATTCCTACTCTTCCTCTATATCTTTACGTGCAGGTACATCATCTGATAGAAGAGTGTTTGGTATTCAACATGAGCAAAGAGGAGTGCATGGAAGCTTTATCTAAGCACGCACACGTTAAACCAATCATAACTTCAACAGGTTCTTCTTCTTCTTCGACCTTCTTCTTTATTTAGTTTCATGATCTGTATGTGTATGGTATTGTGTTGCAGTTTGGAATGAATTGGAGAAAGAGAACAAAGAGTTCTTTCAGGCTTACTTAAGTGGCAGAGATGAGAGAGCCATTGAGATAGAGAAAAGGCGAAGGAGTCAGACTCAGAAGAGGCTTCATCCTATCCCAAAGGATGAGATCGCAGAGCACAAGACTAGTCGGGAAACGTGATGGCATATGGGATTGCAGGAGGTGATGATGGCACGTCGTATAAACGTGGCACCGCCACCGTTGTTTGCTTTGGATTTGTCCTTAGTATATGTATAGAAATAAAACAAAGGAAAGGGTGGTTCTGGGGGACCTTGACGACTGCGGGTTAATTCTCAGAATCCCAAGCTTTTGGTTTTTTCCCTCGTTTTGGAGCAATAGAAACCAGTTTAGTCCATGTTTTTCCCATTCAACGCCCATCAAGCTAACACCTATAATTAGATGGTTGGGTGAAATGAGACAAAGAAATTTAAATTATAAAAAAATAAAAATTTTAATATCTTATTCTATGTTTAGTGACGGATTCAAATATATCTATGAAGATGAACACAAATTATAAAAATCTAAAAAATAAAGCCAAAATTGAATATGGATATAAGCTCACTTTTCCAACCATGTACATCCACGACCGTCTGTGTCTTATTAAAAAAATTTTAAATTTTAAAAATTAAATTTTAAATTTTAATATTATTTTTTTATATTTCAAATTTTAATAATATTATATTTTAAATATTAACTATAATCATTTATTAATTTGGAAAGAAGAGATGATTTGGAAAGTAAAATGACACATTTACCATTCCATCAGTCAAACGTCAGTCAAAATGCCATGTGTCATTCGTACAAAATTTTAATTTAGGGCAAAAAGGACTTATCCAAGTATAAAACGTCGTCGTTCTGTAGAAAAAACCCGCAATTTCTGGACATCCTCGTTGATTGAAGGGTTTTGAACTTCCCCTTTGTCTCAGCTTTATCACCAATCAGGGTTTTAGAAAAAAGAAGAGAGATCTCTTTTCACTAAGAAATGGAGTCTTTTGCGAAATTACAGTACTGTCACCAACCTTTTCTTCTATCTTTCAATCACTATCGTCCATTGTTCGCTAAACCCACATCGTCTGTCACCTTCAGGACTTCATCGTCATCATCGCCGTTCAAATTACCCTCCATCAGAGCTTCATCATCCTCGTCGTCTTCACCATCTCCGTTCTATCGAACTCCCAAACCTTCCCTTCTCCAAACACTGACCCCTCTACTCAAAACCACTTTCATTTCTCTAACCGCCGCCGCAGCACTCCTCTTCACGCGCTTCCACCAGAAACCCGCGCTCGCCGCCGTTCCAACAGCAACACCCACGGTGGAGCCCGCCTCAACGGAGTCGAATGTCTCTTTGGAAGACCAAGAAAAAACCATCGAGGAACACTTGGCACAGATCCCAAATGACATTGAAGCTCTACGGTCACTCATGGAGGTTCGAATCAAATCGAAGAAACTCCCACAAGCCATTGAAGTTATCGACCGTTTGATGGAGCTCGAACCAGAAGACACCGAGTGGCCAATGCTAAGAGCCCAAATTCATAGCTACAGTGGCGATTACGCTCAAGCCAAGAACGAGTTCGAAGAGATAATTGCTAAAGACCCAATCCGAGTCGAGGCTTTTCACGGCCTTGTAATGGCTTATTCAGAGTCGGGTCAGAAATTGAAAGAGCTGGAAAAAAGAATTGAAGGGGCAATGGAGAAGTGTAAGAAAGAGAAGAAAAATAAGGATTTGAGAGATTTCAAACTATTAATTGCTCAAATTCGGGTCATTGAAGGGAACCATTCGGAAGCTTTGAAGGTGTATGAGGGTTTGGTTAAGGAAGAACCCAGGGATTTTAGGCCATATTTGTGTATGGGGATTATTTACTCCTTATTGAAAAAGAAAGATGAGGCTGAGAAATATTTTGAAAAGTTTAGGAGACTTGTTCCTAGGAATCACCCTTATAGGGAGTACTTCGTAGATAATATGGTGGCAACGAAGCTTTTCGCCGAAAAGGCCGAGAGGGAACGAGCTTGAACGAGCTGAGAGACAGTTGCTTTGTTTAACATCTAATGATGGTGTTCACAAAGAGGTGCCCTTTGTTTTGTTTAATTACCTTTCAATGTTTTTGCAACAGTTTGGATAGCAATTTATAGTTAGGTAGGTATTTATATTTGCCATATGCATATTGATAAAAGGTCTATAATTGAGTTGGTTTAATCATTCTCTGCCTGAGTTTTGGATGGACATCTTAGGAAGTTTGTGATATGCCTTTATGTTCTACTGATTGTTGCATTAAATAAATTTTCTGGGTTTAGTATGAGCCTTGCTGAGTAGCTGTGATACTCCCTCATAACCTAATGAAACCTAGGAAATGCTGTAAAATACTTCCTGGTATTTCATAGAAGTGTATGTGGTTTGAGGAAGATATATTGTATGGTTTTGATATTTTCACTTTGGGTTTTTGATGGGAGGCAGACATTTTAGTGCGTTTATACGAATTGGGAGTAGATAATTGATTGAGTAAATATATGAGTGATTACTGTAGTATAGGTTTCTTTGGACTCCGAGTAGCTAATTATGCTGATGTTACGGTAGCTTCCGCCTCTAACTTGTCCCCTATACTTCCTATAGGGATGAGAAGGATGCTCAGTTCTGTCTTCTTCGGACCCTTCTTTACATAAGAGGAGGTTATTCTTGCAAAGAATAGGTATGTTCAACTAGTTATTTGAAGTATTCTATGAAAGGGATTTTCAATACTAGAATCTCCCCCTATCTTAACTGTATCTGGAACGACCCGGATTCGGATCTGAGTGTCGGGTTAACCCGAGGGTTAGGGGTTTCGGTTTTGGTCTCGAGTTTAGTGGTTTTGGGTCTCGGTTTTGTGTTGGGCCTTGTTGGTTATTGGATTTTTAAATGAAATTTTGAAATACGGGTTTTGAGCCGGAGGCCCAATATGACATCCGGATCGGGGTGTTACAGTATCACAACTCTGAGACTCTATACGATAGATTACGATTGAACTAGAAATCGACTAACTATAGTGCTTTCCACACTCTGTAGAGGGAAATTTACTTGTGAATGTAAACAAAAGTTCTGTGCCACAACTCTCTTTCTGAATAAGGGTCAATGCCTTTTTTTTTCACGGGAGTGATGAGCTGCATGCAAGAGCCTTTGATGATTCTCGGCTTCTTGCTTAAAGCATAATGTAAGTGATAACAGTTCCTCGTGTATTTTGACCGTTAAATATATGAACTTGAAATCATTCGAACCGAAAATGAGATAATACCTTCCAGTTTTGATAGATGGTTCCTCAGTTTTCCCTCGCATCCTTTGATTAAATAATTCGTAAAATATTGTTTACGTTCATTTCTTAATTAAATAAATAAACAAGAATAATTTTTTTGTTTATTTGATTAAATAACGAACCTTAACAAATGACTTGTTTCTTGATTTATGTTTATAAATATTCGGTAATTCGTTTGTTTATATTTGTCTAAATTTATTTAGATATATACATTTGTATTTATATAAAAAATATTACATTTAAAAAAAGTTAAATCATATATTAAAAATATAAAAAATTAAACAATACTCAGTATAGACTTCAAACTTTTTCTTTTAAAAATTAAATAATATTCTTTATTATTTTAATGAACGAACACAAAGAAAAAATTATATTTGTTTAATGATTCATGTTCATTCAATTCAATCTAAAACCAACGAACATAGCATATTCTTGTTTATGTTTATTCGATTCATTTACATATCTTATAAAATCGTATTCTTGGGCCGAAAAATACCTAAATTATGAAAAGCCTTAATTCGGCCCAGAAGTCGACATATCAAAGGTTTTCCTTTCAAATTCTACCTCCAAAATTTCTAGGGTTTCAAGGAAGAGATCAGTCAGTGCAACCGCGGCAGCAAAACTCACAATGGGTAAGAGAAACAAACAATCTCAAATCCAGCTATTTTTCTTTAATTTCAAAGAGATTTTCCATGGCTGTAAGTGTTGTTATTCTTTTGGGTTTGAAGCGAGGATAAAGGTTCACGAGTTAAGGAACAAGTCAAAGACGGAGCTACTAAGCCAATTGAAGGACTTGAAAGCAGAACTCGCTCTCCTTCGCGTCGCTAAGGTCACCGGCGGTGCACCTAACAAGCTCTCCAAGATGTAAGGAATTCACCATTTCATATTTTCACTTTCAATTTATTTCCCAGTTACCTAGAACTATATGATTATATAATTATTATTTATTTGGCTGCAGAAAAGTTGTGCGGTTATCAATCGCGCAGGTTTTGACGGTGATTTCGCAGAAGCAGAAATCAGCTCTTAGGGAAGCTTATAAAAAGAAAAAGTTCCTCCCGTTGGATCTCCGTCCCAAGAAGACTCGTGCAATTCGCCGCCGCCTTACCAAACACCAGGTCCTTTTAGTTTGTGTTTTCACTTATTGTGAATTTTTGACATTTGGAATTTAGTTGGTTGAACTCTTAAATGTTACGTGTATATGCAAAGAATGAGAGTATGGTGAATTTTGTGACATTAACTCTGGAATTTTGAAGCAAATTCAGATAACCCTACCTAGCTGTCTTTGTTTATGGTAATGCCAAAACTTTGAATATAGGTTTAGGAGTCTATGTTACTTGTGCAACTGTCAGATACGGGTATGTACTCTACACGGGTACCGATTAAGAAAAATGAATAGTCCGAGCCACTTAGTTAGGGGCTAAGAGATTTGGGATCACCTTTGGGTATTTGGTAGTAAAGAGTGGAGTTAAGGGATTGAAAATGTCTGAGATTAGCATGAAATGGACGCATATCTTTTAAATACCAATTGGTATTAGTTTGTCTTTTTGTTTTAATGGGTATGGACAACATTTATTTGTAATCCAAACTCTTAATCTTGTTATAGGAGTGTAGGTTTTCCATGGTACCCTGGAGGAGGTACATATTCGAAACTGATTATCTATCATTTGGTTAACTACATAGGAAATTTACTGTTGAGCTCATGCTGGAATTAAATACCGACATTGATACTCGTTTAACCAATGAATTCAGCAGTTAGAACTTAGAATCCTCATGCATACTAACCCTAGGTTATGCTTTATGACTTTGGCATTCATCGTGTTAATGTTATATTTAAGTTTAAGGACTGTAGTACTGAATGCTCGGTTGTTTATTTTTACCCTTCTTGATGTTTCGGTACTACTGTACCATTCATATTTCTAATTTGAATGTCTGAGTTTATATGCAGGCATCGTTGAAGACGGAGCGAGAAAAGAAGGAGATGTATTTCCCACTACGCAAATATGCCATCAAAGTGTAATCGAACCTATCTTCTTCCTCCTCCTCCCCCTACTATTTTTAGTTTATTAAAGTTCAAAAAGTTGAATTGTTGGTTTATCTGCAGTTATGATCATCGTTTTTGACCCTTTATTACTGTGCCTTGGAACATCATTTTGAGCACTTATAATTTGTTTTCTCATTTCAGAATGAGTTTAAGTTATATACATTCATGCTAGTAATTTTGTATTGGATGTGCTTAAGATTGCATATGATTTTGTACAAAAGCACTTTTTTTAATAATAAGTCCAACATTTAAATAAAGGGCTATTGCTATTCAAAAAAATATTTATTTTTTATAAATTAAGTTAAAATATTTATAAAACTGGTATACATATGAATTTTTTTATAAAATTAAGAAATTTTTATTAAAGGTACAAAAAATGACTACAAAATTGAATGAACCAGAAAAGAGTCAAGTTTTAAGAAAGTTTTAAATTTTATAGTTTAAATATAATAGTTGTGTAAATTCTTTTTATAAAATTTATGTATCAGACTATAATCTTACATTTAATTTGTTAACAATATATTTAAAAATTATTTTGATACACGAGCTTGTGTAAATTTTAGTTTTTATAAACCTTTAAATTGTTGGGTTAGGGATTTAGATTATTGTTTAGGATTTAGGGGTTTAGTGTTAGGGTAGAATTTAAGATTTATGGTTAGATCTATAGTTTAAGGTTTAGGTTGTTAGGACTAGGAATTTAAGTTTTAAATTTTATAATTTAAATTTGTGTATATTTTTATTTAATTTAAATATATATTTTTTTATAATCTTGAGGACTAACGTTAACAACCCCTTGTGAATTGTTAACAAATTTATCATAAAAAAGTTGAGAAGGTAAACACTAGAATTATAGAGCTCGAAGAACATCAAGAACAGTTTGATTATTTTTTTTATAAAAAATATACATAACTTACATTTGTTAAAGAGTTATCTATACATTTTAGTATATAAAACAAAAACCCAAGAATATACACCACACCATTTGACATGACAAATACAGTGAATGAACTATGAGTTTCTCTAATGGCAGCTTTTGCTTAAGTAAAAAGTTATCTCACACAAAGTTTTTTTTTCTTTCTAACCTTTTGAAATGATTAGGGTTAGCTTCATAATGCAGACCAGATAAATTAGGCAAATATTTGGTTGGTTAGTGGTGCATTAATGCATCATATTCCCATTCTATGATTTCATCCGTTTCATACTCTAAACTCTCTTCGTCGTCATGTTCCCACTCGAATTTCAGCTCGTTTTGATCCCCTTTATTTATGGAAGCCTTGAGTCGTGTCCACGGAATCAGCGGCATCTTGTTGGTCGATGGTGACTCTGACATTAGGATTGGATTTTCAAGACTTAGAGTTGGTCTTTGAATGGATTCAAATGCTTCCCTTATACTTTCAAGATCATCAAATAGCTTATCCAGTCTGTCATCTTTCTTCCTGGAGGATGGCCAAGTAAACATGAATGGGACTGCAATGTCATATAATTCTATATTTATAAAGAACAAAGAAAAGAAAGGAGAGAGTTGTTTACCTGTAAGTTCCTTCACTTGGAGAGTAAATCTGTGTTTTCATGGAACCCACTACACTAAAGATACTTACAAACTGGAAAAAAAGAAAACCAAAAGGTTAGTTCCATTAGAACTATGATCCAAATTCTAATTTGGTCTTAAACTCCAAGACATTTACTTCTTTTTCTGGAAAAAAAGAAAACCAAAAGGTTAGTTCCATTAGACTCGAACTATGATCCAAATTCTAAATTGGTCTTAAACTCCAAGACATTTACTTCTTTTTTTATAAACGTGTAAGACTCCGAGCTCTTCGTATAATAAGTGCACACATGTTTACGATTTCATTTACGTATTTCAAATATGCTTTCATGTGACAGGTTAACGACAAGGTTGGAGGAAGGACTCAAGCGTTAAGGTAATGATACTTTGTGGATTCAATTAGTATGTTTTGAAGTTTAAAGACGAATTTAAAATCCGGGTCATAGTTTGGGGTGTTTGATGTAGTTAATAATAATAAAAAGAAACAGGATATTGCCATCTCTTAATATGATAAAATTGATATTTTGCATATATATATGTTGTGGGTGAGATTGATACATACTTTGGATTCAAGGGTCAGATATTCTTCTTCAAGACTTCTTCTTTGGGTAAGATCTTTTTGAGACTCATCCTTAGCTGTTTCTCTGGACCTGATTGATTAAAAGCATGAAGCAAAGCTAGACTAATCTAAAACTGAAAACTCGAAAGAAACAAAGAATCATACCTTTCAGTTGAGGCCAAGTTCTCCACTAGTTTCCCCATTCTTGAGAGGGAAGGCCTGAGTTGTTCCTTTAAGAATATAGGGAAAATGAGGGATAGATGTTGCAAAAGACTCCTTGGAAATGAATAGGAATTGCAGGAGATTATTAAGGTTCATGGAAGAGTAATACCTTGTAAGCAATTAGAAGGGAAGTGACCAGATTCACAAAATATTCTCCATATCTCTCTAGTTCACCACTAGCAAATGAAAAAGAAAGTAACAAAAAATCAAAACTCTAAGTAAGCATTTAAAATTTCAGAGTTAGATATCATAAGATTGTGATATCGGAACTATTCCTTGTTTTAAAACAGATAAATTATGTTGCTTAGACTCTTGGATCTATTTTGAATCACCTGTGTGCTGAGTATGGGGGTATAGCACTCATAGTACTTTCCAAATACATGCAAAAACTTAAAGATTTAACTGACCTCTGTTGAATGCATACCCTTGTCCTACACACACATCCGGGTTGGAGTAACATAGGGATAAATGGTCAATAGAATTAGTAGCCTCAATCCAGAGTTAGATATAGAACTCGGTGATATTATAACCATCTCTTGTTTTAAAAAGGATAAATCTATGTTGGTCAGCATACTCTTTATCAGACAATCACACTCAGGTTCGAGTAACGATGGGATATATAATCAATAGAAGTGGTAGCATCAATTCAATTGGTGGTTAGAGGAAGGAGATGCACATACTTGACCTGCTTCTCCTTTTGCTCAAGGTAGGTGCTTTGGAGAATCCATGTATCTTCCAGAAAATGAATCCAGGCATTAACAATGTCTGCTTCTACTCGGCATGAAGCAATCGATCTCGATATTTCCTCTTCCTATGAACAGGGGAAACATAAAGCAATTTTTGTAAATATGAATAGAGAAAGAGTTCTACTAGTAAAAGCGTATCATCTAATTGGTGGTTAAAAGCAATTATACCTTTGATGCCAGTTGTGATAGAACCTGGTTACTTGCAGCATCAAATTGCTCTCGCTCTTCCCTGGCATTGCGAAGGCGTATACGAGCAGAGACAAGTGATGCATTGACCTGAACCAAATTCATAATCATATCATAATCCCACTCTGTAAAATGTGGAGAAAATCCTTCAAGCTTATGTATCCTATGTTCGACTTGCATTTTTCTTAAAATCCAGTATCGGACAAATACTGGTATCTGACATACAGGATCAGATATATAAACCAAAAGAAGAAATAAAAGGGTATAACTGAAACTT
Organism: Abelmoschus esculentus; assembly: GCA_035048815.1. Classification (NCBI taxonomy): domain Eukaryota; kingdom Viridiplantae; phylum Streptophyta; class Magnoliopsida; order Malvales; family Malvaceae; genus Abelmoschus; species Abelmoschus esculentus. The sequence continues at coordinate 25,968,695 of JAUCBN010000001.1, forward strand.
AACTATGTAATGGCAGATGATAAACAATTCAGAAAAGATAAGTTTTCCAAGAAGTTTAAGTACTAAAGATAAACCTTTCTAAGTTCAGCTTCAAGTTCATCCTTTTGCTTCTCAAGCTCTAGAATCCCAGCTTCCAGTTCCTGGGAAATTCAATATCAATCATCTTTGATATTCCATATTTGTAGTAAATAAACATTTTTTGAAAAAGAAAAAAGAGGAAAATTTTATTCAATCTGCAAATGTTACATCAGAAATCAGTTGAAAAGCACCACTGATCCACAGACACTAATTGGAAAACTTGAAGTCCCTATTAGTTGATAAAGAGAAGGGAAGAATAGGCGTTGCCTTGAGATCAATGCCTTCCATGTATTTTAGAAAGAAAGCATTCAAAGTGAATGATTATGTGATGTTCTTCATTTGATATTCTGATTAGAAAGGGAAATCGCTTCCCTTGATAATTAATACCTTCTCTTGTTGGCTGACTTCATTGGCTTTAGCAATACGAAAGCTAATTGCTTCTTCTTTCTGAACCCTGATTGAAACACAAAGAACAGAAAAGAGAAAAACTAAAATGAACAGAAAATTCAATCGAACCTAATAAGGAAACAGTGAAAAGCCTTTCAAACGCAATGTATGAATGTATTTCCCTTATTTGACATATAGGAATATTACATTTGCTGTTGCATGATAATGAGAACCTAACCACCACAACTGGCTACCACAAGAAAATTACCAGATTCCTGCTAGTTTTAGTTCATTTCATTTTAGCTCCTAATCTTTATGTTTCTTAAAGTACTGATATCCCATGCTCATATGTGAGATATTTTTGGACATGGGTATGGAATAGGATCCTCCAAGGACCTCCCAAATGTATGGAAAAATTATAATGAAAAAAGTTGAACAAACCTCAATCTGATACACACTCATGACCAAGTTACATAGGTTAATTTCACTCCAACAGCTTAAAAAAACTAATCAACATGATAAGTTAATTTCACTCCAATTAACTCTAAAAGACAAAACCTAATCAACATGATAGATTCTTTCACTCCAATTAACTTTAAAAGGCAAAACCTAATCAACATGATAGATTCTTTCACTCCAATAACTTTAAAAGACAACCTAATCAACATGATAGGTTCTTTCACTCCAATAACTTCAAAAAATGAAACCTAAAATCAACATGATTCAATTATCAAACTAAGTAACACAATGTCAGTAAGCCTTGAAACTTGAAAGGTTAGTGCTCATATAAAAAAGTGAAAGGGAACTAAATTATTTTAGAATATTCCAAGTAGGAAATGTTAAGTTCCATTTAAAACCTTTGATCTAAAATGCGCTTTGCGGCCTTTGATGTTGAATTTACAAGAGATTCTGATAAAACTCTTAATTTATCGACCTGCAAAAAAAATGGAACATATGTTATGATAGCTAATTAACAGTTTAAATAAGGAGAAAACTATGACATTATTCTGGTGTTCTCATCTTCTTTTTCATTAGCTTATCAATAATTTACCTTTGAATGGATTTTGGTTTGGTTTTCCAAACAGATCTATCCAAGAAGCCAGTGTAAAAAATACATTTCATTAGAATAGCAGAGTGGAGCAGGTGAAATTAGCAGCAAAACGTTACAGAAGATAGCTGTCACTTGCTGTATAATAGGATTGCATTAAGCTCTTAACAGAAAGACCTTAGAGTTGGGGACAAGGCCAAGAATCTTGCATTGTGGGGATGGCTAGAATTTGCTATTGATAGATGGAATAAAAGAGGATCAAATATGAAGTTTTGTGGGCCAAAATAAATGCAAGACAATTCCAAGGACCTAGACTTCTGGACAGGAGCCAAGGAAGGCCAAGGCCCCCTGGCCTGCCCCCTTTGGATCCACCCCTGTGCTCTTGTCCATGTTTGAAAGAGAAGCACTAGTTTCTAGCCAGAAATCTTGAATACTTCACAGTTCACTAATTGCTATATATCATAAACAAAGCGATATTTTTTTTTGAAAGAATAAACAAAGCGATATGAGGTGGAACAAAGGTACCTTTTCAGCATGAAGTTTTGGAGTATCCCCATTGCTTAAAGATTTTTTCTTTAGTAACAGTGCCTCCAATCTGGAATATAGCCTGATTAAGCCAAGAGTTTCCTTAAAAGCCTACAAAGAAAGATCAGAACATTTAGCTTGTTGAATCATTAGATGCTAAGCACTATCAGATATACCTGTGGATCAGTGAAATATATAAAAATGACAGTCATGAGAGCTAAAATGAACATTAGGATATCCCTGCAACGAATAATTAATAAGATTTCACCTCTATCATTGCAGCACGTTGTTTTTCAGAAAATTCTCCATGACCTTCACTTGAAGAGTTCTGGACTGCTTTCATTTCACCAAGTTTTTCCTTTAGACTGCAGGCCTCAGCATCTATTCTGATAGCAGACAGAGAAACAAGAGGGGAAAGGATTACATTCCGTTCCTATTTTATTATAACTAAATATGTTCACAAATGTTAATGATTGCTTAAACATGAGAAGAAATGATAGTAAATCTGCATTAGCCATTACGAAATAAAAAATCGATATTAATAGAAAGATCATTCACACCTGGGTTTTCATGAGCTTTACAATAAGAAACCAAGAATCAAACCCCTTTAAGATTCAAGATACTTAGATATATACTTACGTTAATTACAAATTCCATGGCTCAAAATGACAACGCTATGTAATAAAAGATCAAGGATGTTGTAAGGGGAAAACGTATGGATTAAACATTATAAACATACCAACATGTGTGTGTGTGTGTTATAGACTCATTAATCACCTTGCAAGACCAACATTTATTTTGAGCCCTTTAATTGCATCTTGAGCATATTCAAGCAATTCTTTTCGTTTTATCTGTCAAAAAAATAGAGACAAGAATAAAGAAATCATATTAATGTTATATTATGAACAAGACCCGATATATGTCTATATATATGTTAGAATTTAGATTAACTCTTAATCTTTTATTAACATATATGCAACGTGCTTACCAATACTTCCTCCCGATAGTTTGAGAATGTCACTGCTAAGTTCATAATGTTGCTCATTACATTCACATGAACTTCCTTCCCTCCTGCAATACAGATCCTGTATGACCAAACCAATGCACTTTACTAGGAATTCGAATAATAGCAAGGCACAAAACATTCTTATAAACAATTTCTCCTCTCCATATAATTGACTGGGAAATAACTTTTAGGCAATTATTTTAGGCCAATATGGAGAATCAAACGCTCAAAAGCAATAAAAAGTGTTGGAAAATCACCTAAGTATTTCCATAAATAATGAAGCCTCTTCCTCATTTGGTGCTTCAAGAATCTGAGTCATACAAAAGAGTTACCCTGCGGTTAAATTCAATCGATCAGGCAAATACAATGCCCAAATATGCAAAGCAGGCAAAGTAACATGAAAGTGCAACGGAAACAAAAAGGATAAATCAACATTTAGTCTCTTAACTTGGCAACATTGCCCAACTTGAACCCTCAAAATTTTTTGGTCAATATTAGTCCTTGAACTTAGCAACTTTTCCCAACTTGATCCCTAAACTTGGATTTCATCACACATTTCAGTCCTTAATGGGAATCCAAGTTCAGGGCTCAAGTTGGGAAAAGTTGCTAAGTCCAGGGACTAATGTAGACCAGAAAAAAGTTAAGGGACCAAATTGGGAAAAGTAGCCAAGTTCGGATACTAAATGTTGCTTTATCGAAAAAACTGAATATGATACTGCTATGGATTTCTAAAATGAAGATTGCCAAAACCACCAGACAAATATGAAACTCATTTTTCTTGTTCTTAAATGACTATGATATACACTAACTGCTATTTGAATCAGTATATCAGTCAATTAATACAGTCAATATGGCATTGATAATTAATATATATTTTACAGTTCCATTAGAGACGGCTAATGTAATGATACAGACATCACTTATCAGATGATAATCCTTCTTTTTAGCAAGAATGCAAATTACTTGCAAGAGAATCAAGTATTGCTCCATCATGTACAGGACAAGTCAATGACACAACAGAAATAAATTAAACTAAGACAACAAAATAAGTAAAATTTTAGGTATATACACACTTTACCGAACTCCCAAGCTTTAACAAGCTCCATAGTCCTAGTTCAAGCACAATATTCAATTTGTTTATGATAGTCCAAGTACAAATTCATGACCATGATACATAAACCATACTTGTGTCCGTTAATTCTTTTCCATTAACTTTTACAAGTCATTTCCAATGCAAACAACCAAAAGGAAACATTGGCATTAATCATGGAGAACTTACCATTGACAATGTCATCCCTTCAAGAGCTTGACTATACAGGAAAACCTCCCGAAAATTCATTGGTTCTCCAATTTCAGGGTCATAGTAATACACCTGCAATCAACAACCAAAATATTCATACATCAACACAATGTTTTCACCGCTGATGCATGGTATAATTACCCTATATGTAATTACTAATTTAATGATAATATAAAGTTTTAAAAGAAAATTACAAAAGGGATTACCGACCAAAGTTGGCTTTTGGGCTGAATCCTTGATCTCCTCGATAGAAAACTGGTCGACATTGTCTTTGGGATTATCATTAGCAGTAGTTTCGCAGCTACCGCCGTTGTTATCGTCTCTAGTAATGTTATCATCATCATTACTAATATCTTCTTTATTATTTTGATCATTATATAATCTGTCGATTTCTTTAAGGGCGACCATCCATCGTCTTAAAAGCTGAACCCGTTCAACTCCTTTACATGATACCGAAACTTCTTCAAGTCTCTTTACCGTTATTCGAAAATTCTGCATTTTCCCGGACGCCTGATAATTGACGTAAAATAAACATATCATTTTTTCTGTTAAAATTGAAAGGATCAATTGCATCAAACTCACAAATAAACTTGGAAGCGTTTTAATTGATTCATCAAACTATTGTAACCTGTCACCATAACTAATTACCTTAAGAAAATGCATATTCAAAATATTCGAACAGGTATATAATGCCTAGAAACAGAATCGATTGCAAATTGAGAGAAATGTGAGATTTACAATGCGTTTATGGATGTTCCTGGCACCGCCTAAGACGACGGAATCGGCGACACTCAAGACGCTTCGTTTTTGGATCATCTTGGCTCTACCAACAGCCGTTCTTATCCATGACATTTTCTTGTAATCCCTGTACAATTCCTAAGGAGAAGAAATGAAGAAAAGACGACGAAGCATTTAAACAATGGCAATTGATTTCCCACATTGTTCGAGTCCCTTGCCTCTTGTTTCGCTGTCCTTTCTTTTTTAACCACCATTTTTCTCATGTAAATTTCAGGGAATAAAAGATGTTACTATTCATATACGTATTTCTTATCTTATTTAAGGTTTTTCCTTAAAAAATAGTTAAAAAAACTAAAATAAGACTGTACTTATCGTAAGATTATAAGAATCTTAATATATACATTCTAAATTTTTTATATTTTTTTAAAAATTCAATATATACATGCTAAAATTAATATCTAACTGTGCAGATATTATTAATGTTCAAACTCGTAACTTTCAAAAACAACAATCATTCTTTTAACCATTAAAACAAGATAGTTCGTGCTATTTAATTTGTTTTAAACCCATAAATTAAATATAAATATAAATTATTCTAATATTTTATATGGTCCTATTTATGATCTAAATGTTACATTTTATATTTTTTTTCATTTATCATAATATATCTAAATTAAATTTATTTATCTGAGTATTGAACTTCTATTATATTTTATTTATTTATTCTTTTAATAAAACTAACCTATTCGTATTCAAAAAGAATATGAATCCAAATTAAATACTTCTCCATGATCTTACCTCTACGGAGCCATGGGAGTAGAAATAAGTCTCTGATTGACATTGAGATATACTACAAGAAGCAACAGCTACTCCAAGCTGTAAGACCCGATCCTATCTCAGCCGGCACGGTCGATGGCATCTTTGTTACAAAGAGGGATAGATCGAGGTTGGCCGGAAGGACAATCATCCCTAAAATTTTAAATTTCGTTTATATTTTATAAATGCCTCGAGTTTGGTAAAAAAATTGAAGTATTCCGGCTTCACCACTGTATTAGTATGCAAAGACGAAATTATATGCAATGGGGTTCTGGACAAGCGCAATAGGAACACGATCATATAAGACCTCGAAAAAGAGGGACCTAAATTTTGATAAACTATTTTTATTAGATGATGTTAATCTCGAAATTGATTAAAAAATTTTAAAAACGTTATAATTATTTTTTAAATGCGACAATTGATTATAAAAACTTATTGATTATTACTATTACTATTGCTTCAGTAGAACTAGTGATATTTTGGACATGTACAATAGAAACGATCGCACAGAGGCCCCCAGAAAGGACATTTGCTTCTAAGGGTTACAATTTTATAACTAGTTGACAATTACTTTTAAGGATCATATTTTAATGAATTGTACAGGGCTACCAAATTCTTTGAACCGCCCCTGACTATATGGAGGTGGTGTGGGGTAATTGTCCCAAACCCTCGAAGAATTTTTATTTTTATTTCTTTATTTAAATTTTTTAAAATTATTTTTTATGAATTTGACTCTTATTTCTAAACATTTACATTTTAACATCCTTAACCTTAAATCTTAGTTTTATCCCCGTTAATATGGAAGAACCGATGAAAGTTGCATCGTGGGGTGGTGCCAACTCCTTGATTCAAACAGTGATGCTTTTTTAAGTAGGAACAAAACAGCTATGTGGAAGGCAATGACTGAGATATTCACTTCAACTGTCTAATGCAAATCATATTTGTGGGTCACCAACAGGGATGGAACTGGGTGCTGAGGGTCGCACCCCTTAATTTTTTTTATATTTTTATTAATCATTTAATTTTGTATTTTTAAACTCTTCGGTATTAATAAATTCTTCATCGGTAGATAAATTATTGTGTGTATACTCAAGTATTTTGACCCTTATAAGTAAGGACGAAATTACATAGAAGTGGAAAGAGACAGTCGCTCCCACTTTCAAATTTTTTATATTTTTATCTCATTATTTAAATTTTTTTAAAAATTATTTTTTTTATTTTTAAATATTTATATTTTGTTTTTTTTAACTCCAAATCATGATCTGTCCTTGCTTGTTTGTAAGGGGAACACGCCAGAACTTTCATCTACGGCCAGAGGAGACATGTTCTATTTTTAACAACCAAAAATGCTTCCCCTCAAACAAAACACCGAGTATTCCAGGAGAATTAGACAAAGGAAGTATATATTATATCATGTTTAAAAATTGCATAACATAATTAGCGGGATAATTACTAGAAAAAAAATATGGTTTCACTATATGTTATGAAGAGTGGAGTGACTATATATAATTAAATTGTTGTAATAAAAAAACATTAGATTATGATGAAATTAGATCGGTCAAATAATGTAAAATTTAGGGTTTGAGTGATATTAAGGGTGTAAATGAAAAAATGGTTCACTGAACTGTTTGTGAATTATTCGTTTATTAAACTAAATGAATATGAATAAAAGTTTTATGTTTCGCTTAATAAACAAATATTAATAAATGTGTGTTCAATTTGTTTATGTTCACAAACTCGTTTATAAGCTCACTTCTCGATTCATTTATAAGCTCTTTAGAGTTCAAACATTAAAATCTAAGGATTTTAAGGACTAGTATGGGTAATTTTACTATTTTGACGAACATATAAACAAACATGTTAGTGAACATATAAATAAACATGTTCATGAATGTTAAACGAACATATTCATAAACACTAAACAAACTAATACAAATATCTTCGAAAAACATTTTCAAAAATAAATTAAATATAATATTATAAAATTTAACCAAATATAAATAAAATATAAATATTTTAAAAAATAAACAAACAAATACCAACACAACTTACGAGACCGGAGAATACAAGGATGACACTTTACTGGTGGGTGCATTTTAATGATCGAGAGGTTTTGCATAAGATGCTCTAACGACCGACTTACCTCATCTTCCATAAAAAAGGCGCCTAATTCTCCCTGTTTTCCCTCTAAAACAGATTCATCCTGTTGAAAATTTCATTTTAATCCTTACGTTTTGAAATGTAACATTTTAGTCCCTTTTTTGAAGCTTTTCACTCTCCTTAATGGACACGAATTTATCTTGCTGCTTTTTAACTGTTACGGAAATGACCAATTTTGTTACCGGGTCTAATATACAGGTACTAAAATTAGCGGTGAGCAAAACTTGAGTCTGACTCAAAAAAACCAAATAACTCGACTCGAGGCGAAAATACTCGACTCGAAATTGTATAGACTCAACTTGACTCGAAAAAATTTCAAATAAAGTTCGAGTTGTAAAATGAAAATTCGAATAACTCGAAATTTTTAATAATTAAAGGATTAATTTTTAAGTTTGAGACGAGTCTATCAATTTTTTTAATGATATATACATTTATATATAAAAATATAAAGAAATATTGTTACATATGAAAAAAAATATATATACACATATCTTATATGATTAGAGAAAGTCGTTTAAATTGAAATTAAATCATACTATAACATGATAAATAATTACAATTAAATATTTATAGGAACTCGAAAACTCGACTCGATTTGACTCGACTCGAATTTCTTAAACTCGACTCGAACCGAAAAAATTTCAAATAAAGTTTGAGTTATAAAATATGACTCATCAACTCGAATAACTCGAAATTTTTTGACTCGACTCGACTCGATCGAATACTCACCCCTAACTAAAATGTTCTAACCAAGGGACTGCAGAGACTTAGAGATTTAGTAGTAACAAGGGACATGGTAGAAACACCTGCCATGGATAATTATAATTCTTTGTTCAATACCAATAATGAAGAATCAGATTCATTGTTAAATATTTTCCATCTTTATCCCGTTTCGGATCCTCACTCCCTTGAAGAGACGGCTTACCACGGACAACACGAGAGGCAATCGGATTACAATAGCAGGCATTGGCTATCGGAATACGATTCTTGCCCTGGAGGCTACTGGGGAGACTATCTGTTCAAGGTCGGCAGGGACGATGATGGATGCAATGACATTATGGCTAACAAAGAAGACTATATCCAAAATGAAGATCAGCATCAAAGTTCAACCAGTTATAATTATGAGGATGGATTTAGCCGACCTGATTGTGATTATAATCCTTGGTGTTACCATCAATATCGTGAAGATGAAGACGACGGAGATTCTTACTACAACTATGGAGAGGAACAGAGAGCTACCAACGACTACTGCATCGATGAAATGAGACTTTGCGATGACATCTTCGGGTACTTCCCTTGTCTGCTTCGGAAACAAAATGAATACAACAATATGCAGTGAAGGTGAGAACCACTCAGGTAGTTTGGATCCAGAATTGCAATAATTTATGTAAGCAAAATGTTAGTAACAAAATAATGTTCAAACATTAAAATACTATGCTACTGATAAATGGTGATTTCATTGATGTGATAGATAAAAGCACAAGACATTGTTCTTCATTACAAGACTTAGAACCTAGATACTAATTGACTAATAAATGAGCCAAGAGGGCCCCAAAACTCAACTATACACATATCTATAGCCACTTTAGTGTCACAGATGTGTATCAAAATTTGCACAACGAAGTGCCGATTTTCTTTTTCCTTTTCCCTCCCACAAGAAACAAAATTTTATGTAAGGTCAACTTACTGTACAGGAGGTAACAAAATTTTTTCATCATATTACAGTACCGAGGCCTAGTTCATCCTCGATATCATCCCCTTCTTCGAATAGCTTTAAGAACCGAGCTTGTTCTTGTTGCCTCTTCTTCTTTTGCCAACGTTTATGAGCCGCCACCAGTGCAATTATTGTTAAGGTTAAAACCAGAAGAGTAATCAGTACAATTATAAAAATATGCATTCCCTTCCCATCATCATCGTCGTCGTCATCCCCATCATTATGATTTTGTGGGGTTGCATTGGAAGCTATAAACAAACAGTAAATACCAATTTGTCAATTACAACCAAAACAACTAGTGCATCTGGATTTAAACATCAATATTACCAAAGCAAGCGTGCACTCAAGTAAACATGTCTTAAGAGAGGATAAAGAATCGACTTGGTGAACAAGTTGTCTTTCTGGACAACTGCCAAATGCCATACCGTTTCTTCTATAATAAATACAATAACCAGGAAATGTAATCAAGTACAAACCAAGCTAACAACCTTTAGTCTCAATATAATAGCAAAGGTTTAATTAACCATTCCCTGGATTAGCTCATTAATATGGTATGATAGCACCTTAGCTTAAAGTTGGAAATATTACACAACAAAAAATAAAAATCTTACCACCGGGAAGAGTTGCACATTCTGAACAGAGGAAAGTAGCATTAATTTCCTTTTCTTTAAACAATGTGTATTTCCCAAATGGAGCTTTAAAGTCAGAAGCACAGAACTCCCACTCCTCGTATTCATGACTTATTTTAATAACATCCTTCTCATAGAATCCGCATCGCTTGCATTTCTTGCTATCCAAATCTGTCAGTGGCTGAAATCACAAAGGTTACAATTTCATTCCACATAGTTTGCAAAATCGATAAACGACAATCGTATAGGATTTAGATGAAGTAAACTGTAAGAACAACACACTTATCATGAAGTAAAATATAACCAATTCCTTAAATAGTGACTGAATTCAATATGCATAACCAACAAAATCTCAAATTTAGTTCTGTTTAGAGAATAAGTTAGGTATAAGTGATCTATTTTCTTCAATAATCGAACCCGGGGAATAATTTGAAATAGAATTAAAGAACTGTGACTTGTTCATTTATCAATGTTAAGTTCATTGTAAAAAAATCACCAATAAAACATGATTAGAAGCAAAAAATTCCAAAACAGAACCAACCAAAGACACCATGCTTCAGCTTAAATGAAGTTTTAATGTCGATTTTCTACTAACCAGCAATAACGCAATCGAGAGAATTGAAAATTGAAAACCAAGGTGAATTATTTAAGAACCTGCCAAGATTCTTGACCCCTGAAAGAATAAAGGACGCCGGGTTTAGTGACGTCGGGCAGAAGCGTATTGTTCTCTCCTTTACAAGCGAAATAGACAGTCGGTTTTGACATCCAATCCCAATCGTGCGTGCGAAATATTTCAATCGAATCCAATGTAACCACAAGCGATGAAATTAATCCTAAAACAGAACAAAAACAAAAAATCAAAAGGAAAAAAAGATAGATCTTCATCTCAGAAACGTGAATTTCATCTACAAAATCAATCGAATACACAATTTCATTTTGTTTTCTCGGGAAAGTTGCATTACCTGGAAAACAACCAAACAAGATCCACCAAACGACAAAATGACAAGAAATTCTCGAATTTAACAGCTGACGATTCGACATAGCGAGCTCAAACAATTTCAATTTCTCGATTAAACAAAAGAATCACAGACAATTAGCAGAGCTTCTGTTCCTCTAATTTTCTTTTCTTTATTTAATATCTTGTTAATTAAGAAATTAAGAGAAAGAGATTATGAGAAATGGCGGTTTTGAAAGTTCTTGTCTGTTTTGCGTGAAGAGGAAGAAAGAGAGCCAAAAACTACGGAAATAAAGATCCGTTGCTGACCGGTTCACGCTGCGGGTGTTTGGATGAGGGTAATGTACACGTGGCGATGTTGCAAGTGGCTTTTCATTGACCTATTATGGTCATTTGGTCGATAGATTAATTCACATGTCTACTAAAATTATTGTATATGGACATTTTTTATTATTTTTTTAATTTTAATTTATTTTACTAAATTCAATGTCCCGCGAGTGATTAAATGATGACACTTCTTTATAAAATTATTAAAATAAGTTTAATTATCTTATATTAATTATATATTATTTTTTACAAATAATTATAAAATATTATCATTGTATATATTTTTATTTTTTTAAAAAAATAATTTTTTATTTATCTAGGATCGTCATCGAGATTTTTAAGGTCAGTACGAAAACTAAAAATAATTCGTATATAACGAAAGTATATTTTTATTATAAATAAGAAAATTTGCCTCACCTTATTTATACACCAAGAGATGCGGTTGACTGTTGTTGACGAAAATATTGCCAGAGCACCTCGAACCAACTCCTGAAGTGTCTGGCTCGGCATCTTCAACCGAATTGCAGCTTCTCAAATGGTTCGGGGATCGATCCTTTCGGCTCTTGAACATTATACTCAATCTCTGATCCTCCAAAGGAACCAGGTTTAGCTTTCACTTCCTTAAAACCACGTTTCCCAAAGGAAGAAATTGGCAGTTCATTTTCATCAAGGACCTTCTCAACCTTAATGCAATGGTAATCAACTTCAACTTGCCTACCCATGCATATCCGTTCCGCATTATTTTTCATCTTCGATAAGCTGGATCCATTCGACCAGAATTTTCCAGCAACGTTGTTGTTCATAGATTCAACACTAACTTTCGTTCTGCTCCAGTTTCGCTGAGCAAGACAGGCTTCGTTTCTCTCCGGTGATTGCAATCTAGTCTTAAGCGAACATAAACGATCGTTTGACAATTCAATCAGAATTAAAGCCGCTTCTATGTCTCTCTCGACGAGCTTGGTACCGTCTGCGATTTCAACGCCGCCCTGACCGGATTAGCTTCACTCGAAACATTAGAATACCGAGCTAGATTTTCCTTGTAAAAGAGCTCCTCCATTTACCATCAAACTTGATCATCAACCTCTATCATGGAGAATCAACACAATCAATTAAAAACAATGAAAATTTCAAAGTGAAAAACAAAGATAAAAAGACCCTTTTGGAAAAACAAGATAATGATAAGAAATACAAGATCAACGAGCATCAGATTATAATCCAAATATAAAATCTAAAACCAAAAATAGATACCCTTTTTATTAAGGCTTAACTCATAAATAAGTGCCTAAACTATATACTTTTTCTGAAATAGGTGTCTAACGTTTTTTAGGCTAAAATAAGTGCCTGAATTATATATTTTTTCTGAAATAGGTACCTAATGTTTTTTTTTGGCTGAAATAGGTACCTAAAGTTTCATTCCGTTAGTGTATTAAGGTAACACCGTTAAAAAAATTGTTTAACTTATAAATAAGTGCTCAATATATATATATTTTTTAAGATAAGTGCCCAATATTTATTTTATTGAAATAAGTACCTAATATTTTTAAATACGTTTATTTAATTAAGGCTTAAATTTTTTATATTATATGCGTTTGAACACCCACTGAAAAAAATATAAAACAAGGTTGGCCAATCGATTTACTATATTAATCACATCTCCTTCGATCATCACGTGTTTCTATCCGCGAGCAATGACCAGCTGAATCCCTGCATGGAAAGTCACTGCCTCCGCAGTCTGAGGTGTGTGCGCATGTTTTGGACCGTTTTCAGAAGTACCGAGAGTTATCGGAAACTAAAAACAATGATCAAATTAATTAAGCAGTTGAAAAGGTTTTACCTCAATATAATTTTCTCAAGAAACAAAAGGAAAATCGGGATTTCATTTGAAGCAACGTTGAGAGAGCCCTTTGGGACCCCATTTGGATGTTTGCATGATTGAATATTAAAAAAATCATTTAATTTTAAAATATAATTATTTATTAAATATTTAGGCTCAAAATTCAGATTATGGTACTATCATTCTTTAGTTGTTTGTATTTAATTAAATATTTAAGCTCAAAATGGAAATGAATAACTTTATAATTGTTATAATTATTTATAATTACACAGGTACAACACAGTTAAATAACGATTGCAATTTGTAAACTTCACTTAAGTAAAATTAAAACATTCTAGTTACACTCTTCAACTCTTACAAGATACCTTTCAAAAAAAAAAAAAAAACCTCTTACAAGAAGTTTAAAAGCAACATAAAACAATAACGAACTGAGATAATGCCAACCAGAAGGTTAAAACTAAATAATGTCAGATTTTGTGATTCCCTCAAATGTCTAACCGGTCTTCTTACATACAAAGATATCCAACCAAAAAACAACAACTAATTACTGTCACTTTGTAACCAGCAATACATCTTTACATGAGAGAAAACTACAAGACAAACTGAGGAAACATTAACAGACTTCATTCCCAAAATAATTACCTTGTAGGATGGGTCAGCAAAGTCACCTGGTGAGACCTATTGGATGCTATTGCTAGCAATCAACTTGAAGGGAGGTAGTGTCACTTATCTCGGAAACAAGCCAGAAAGAAGATGAAATTCTGAAGTAACGGGCTCGGAAAAAGTGTTAGTTTTTCGATCACAAAATCTAATCAATGATTGAAGATGTTCCCCTTATTTAATCTTAAATATTATAAAAACCCTTCACAGTTTTCTATATACCACTCATGATCAAATGCTGAACAGCAGTAGTATCATATCCACAACTGCATTGAATTGAGAATTTCTAATAGAAAGATAATGGACTAATGAAACGTGAATAATTCAATTAGAGACATGAGTATCATGCGCAGATACACATACGAACATGCAAACATATGTATACAAACCTGCAAATGAGTGCATGAGTGAACTCGCCTGTAAACATATCCAACAAATCATTCTATTTCTTGTTCCAACCATTTGAATCGAACAAAAGAAATATGACAGTAGGTGAGTAAGTGAACAAAAACAATCTAAACATAAGCCTCCCATGAACTCCCACAATAAAGCTTTTCTAATCATTTTTAATGTAAACACAGAGAAAAGACATCCATGTTTGCTCATACCAAGTGCATTTATGTTTATCACTTGTCGTCCTACAGCCAAAGCTCAACTCCGAAAAAGAAACCACATCATTAACATATAAAAAAACAAAACTATTTCAGATAAGAGTCCCAAGAGTTTCCATGAAGCATGTATGCTTTAAGTTCTTTAGCCCTTAGAAATAGACAGACTCAATATGAATACTACCGCTGTCCCACACTTGATCATACCATTTAACTGGAAGAGTATAAGATGCTCACAAAATATTACCATGGAAAGGGAACAAATCAACCATTGAAGAAATTGCCAACTACTCCATACTATCTCAACTACATTACCAAAAGGGAAAAGTTGAAATTTTCTAGTCCACCATGCCAGAATTTTTAATGTTCTTTGTAGGATTCGAGATAAGTTACCACTACAGGTTATGGTTGATTCCCAAATAGGCCTCACCAAGTGAATAGAAACCATACTTGTGCTTGAAATGAGAAAAAGCACCAGCATAACTGCCAAAGAAACCTTGTGACTGCTTTAGACATTTATCTAAGAATGAAAGAGTACTGCATGTAAGAATTCTGAGGTTGGAAGGAAAACATTGTAAAGAAGCCGCTGAGGGAAATCACAAAATGTTAGGACACTACTAGACCTGAAAAAGATAAGATAATGGGAAGTATAAGCAATCAAATAGATCTACTCAAACAACTATATTTGAGAATATAGCTGTATGCATATAGAATTATATCTCCAAAAGTCACCTTCTAACTATGTAGGAAACTCATGTTCAGGTTCCTCCCCCAGCCTTTCCAGAAATAGGAGCCTCCTGCCAAAATAATGGTATAGAAATCAATATTCTAGATAGTACCTATAATCGCTTGATTCTCCCCAATCAGATAAATCTACCAGAGAAACAAACAATTTCAATGCCTTACTGGTTCAATATTTCCCTTGCCATTCGCCTGTGATGAAGTATTTGATGGAGGATTAGAAAACCTGGAAAGACCAGATTATATCCTCAAAGTTCAATAATATTTTTCATAATGATTTCTAATGAGGCGTTTATACATCTCTAGTATTGAAGGAAACAGCTTTTCAGCATAGCAACATACCTGAGTGCTCTCGCTTTTCGTTTTTCCACTTCCACAGTATCCCTTTTGGATTCTGGTGCAAATCTTGCAAGACGAGCTTTCTTTTTTGCTTCCTCACCAGCAGCCGTAGAGGGTACAGAAAGCCCAAACCTGAGAAACCATAATAAAAATAACACACCGAGTAAATGCAACTGCAAACCATGTATTAACCGGGTAAGATGGTATCAGAAAAACCTCTCTGCTCTGGCTTTCCTCTTCAGGTCCTCTGATTGCTTAGATGCTTCAGATCCATTTGTGCTGGGTGCAGCGCCAAACCTGAAACATGATTGGTCCAAACTCAATAAGTTAGAAACACCAAAAAAAAATCAAGAAATGAAGTTCAACACCCACAGCTATAGCCTTACCATCAGCAAAACCCCTTCAACTGCAACATTTTAAGGAGCCATAGAATTTCTTTCCAATCATATAAACTAACTAAGAATCGCCTTAGTTAATACTATAATGGGAAAAAGGGTAGGCACTTAGGCCTATGTTACCCAAAATTGATATCTCCTCAGCAATTTTCAAATAAGCTAGGATGATCCCAATCAAGGACAGCAAGTTATCAAATTCAGTAAGTTTAGCAGTCTCATCAACAGCTCAACACATAGTTTCTTACAAAATTATCGAATAAAACAAACTTTATAGTTGATTAATTTAGAATTATGTATTTATATAAACATGAAAATCATTTTAGTTCCAATAAACTGTGTTCCTTCTGGACAAACCAGCGAAAACCATATATAAAGGTTTCTATAAGTAGTAATTTGGATTCTAATTTTTGTTCCTCTTACCAGACCGATCAACATTGCTGGTAACATCGGAATACTAGAGAAATGAATTCAATACTGATGATTATGATCTGTTAAGATATTCTATACAATATAAAACGAGAAAATACTAGAGAAATGAATTCAACAGCAATAATATATGCTTCTCAGCACATCAAGAATCAAGCAAAATTATCAAAATATACCTTTCCATAAATTAATCAACATAAAATAATCAATTTCTTCTCTTCTCTACAGAAATTCCCATCGATAAGGTATAAACCAAAATTAAGAACCCTAAATAGCCGATAAACCCCAATTTTTACATACAGATATAAGGGAAATGAAAACTAGTTACCTCTCAGCCCTAGAATTACGCTTCTCTTGCTCAGATAACTTAACCGGTACGCCGAACCGCTCAGCTCGGCGAATCTTCTTCTGGATATCATTAACGGGACCGCTATCACCCCCAGCGACCGAACTCACAATAGTCCCGCTGATCTTCGATCCCTCGCTCTCCTTAATAGGTATTTCAGAAGCGAAAGCATCTGAGCATGGAGGATCTAACTTATCCGTTGAATGAGGAGCAGAGGCGTCGATGGATGCCAGAGCATCGGTAGTGCTAGCGGTGGCGACAGTTTTATCATCGGTGTTTGCCATCGGAATGGTAGGTACGGTTGCGTGAATAATACGATCTCAGGAGTAAGAGATCGATGCGAAGAGGAGCACTTTTTCTCTTTCGGGTTAAGGATTTCAAGACTTCAGAGAAAGCGAAGGAATGAAAAAGGCGTGAAGGGTTTTTCTCTTTCGGGTTAATTCCACCGAACACTACAAAATGTCTTAATTGAATCCTAAAATTATTAAAATGTTTTTAAAAATATATTTTTCGTAAATTACATAATTTTTAAAGTTCAACCTTGAATTATTTTTAAAAAAATATATATTTTATCATTATATCTAATATTTATTAATTAAAAAAATATATTAATCACAATATAAATAAATGTGTACATATTACATAATAACATATATCTTATGTGTTTAAAATTGTATATAAAATTTTCTTAAATATATTGTTATCTTTTAACATGTTAATTAAAAAAATTATTTTAAAAAATTATTTTTAATAAATTTAAAACTTTTTAAAATAAATTTGAAACTTACAATAGAAGAATAGTGATGGAGATTTTATCAGATTCATTTTAATAAATTTAGTTTTTTATATTAATTAAAATAAAAATTGTATTTGAAAAGTGTTTATAAAGAAAATATAAAAATTAAGATTTTTAATTTTTATGGTTGAAAATTTACTACTTGTGAGTTAAATTATAATTTTAACTTTTATTTATTATTGTTTTTATTTATAGTTTATAATTTTTATAAAGATATAATTAAATAATTAATAAAATATTTTGAATTTATTATATTTTTATAGAATAAATACTATTAGACCCTTCTTTAGGAGAAATTATATCATGGGTCAGTCTCACTACGTCATTCATGGGACTGACAAATGATAATCATCCACCTCATTATTTTTTAATTTTTAAAGTGAAGATTCCCCTGAAAAAAATATGACATGAAAAAGTTGATGAAGTGAGTAGTTATCATTGGTCGGTCTCATAGACACGTGGTGGAACTGACCCCCCATGATATAATTTTTCCTCCTTTAGATAGATTCTGTGTTCTCATTATTTTTTATTTTAATATAGAATACTAAAAATAACGGACAGGGGATGAAAATCTTTTTACAAATCTATCATACGTGAATAAAAAAAAAATCCGAATCAAACCCATCACCCTATCTTCACCTAACCTTAGTTCAAGTAAAAAAGGGCAGAAGCCTTATTTTATTATTTTCGTTAGGTTTAAGTTTACGAGAATAATATCTTATGATAAATAATTCATTTATTATGTACGATCGCTAAAAATATATATTTATTAATAAAAATATATAAATATGATAATTTAAGTTGATATATTTTGTATATTATAATATTAAAAAATTTCGATATTATTTATATATATAATTTATATTATCATGTTCAAAATGATCATTTATCATTTTAAAACAATTTTTTAACATTAATATTAAATGTTTAAATTTAAAATCTAAAAAATTAGAAGTAATTAAAAAAAATTACTGTACTTTCAAAATTTAATTAAACTGACCTAAAACAATTTAAAAACAAAAATGAGGCTTTTTATTTTTTAACTAGTTTTATTTTAATTTTAATTTTTATGAATTATTTGTTAGAATAATTTTGAGTTTAGATTATATTTGGCTATAATAAATTTAAATGGCCATCTTTTATAATCTAATCCAATTTAATTAAATTTAAATTTAGGTTAATCAAATCAAATTGGGGATATAGATGAAAAATGAGAGGTCTAATGGTGTCGCCTGTAAGTTGTAAGAAATACGACACGCGAGGTTGGTCCTAGATTGTGTTCGTCGCAGCTCACAAGCCCTTTTCTCATTTGCGCTCCCAGAGAGAAAAACCCAGAAATTTACATCGAAAAAGGAACGAAAAGATCGAAGCTTTAAAGCCATGAAAAACAGAATATGAATGCCAAATCCAAATCCAATGTCGAAATCATTGATTCAACGCGTTTCTCCATTTTTCATAGCTCGAATCAAGCAAAACCACAAGCTTCTAAGGTCTTCGTCTTCTTCAGCTCTTCATGAGGCTTCTTCTGAATCTCCTTCTCCAGATGCAGTTCACATGAGTGATAATTGCGTCAAGGTAAAACTTAGGAGAAAAAAAATGTTATTTTTCTTCTTTATTTTCTGCGTAGGATTCATGTTTTCTTCTGAATTATTGCTTTGTTGGGTTTCTCATATCAATTTGTTTTAGAGTGTTGTGTAATTTAATTGGGAGCTGCTTCTGCGTTTGGATGCTGAGAAAGTGCAGGAAAAGATTGAACCTTTTGAATTATGTTAATTTCTTGTTCTGTAACATATAGCTTATGATAGCATTTGGATCACAAACAAATTGAAAATTTCATTCAATTTCTTTCTTCCGTAATTTCACTTTATGCCCTTTCCCTCACAAACCCCATTTCCCCCTTTTCATCTAAAGTTATGTAATATTTGTTCTATCAGTATGTTCTTGTTGTAAATTGATATCCAGGCCCAGATATATTTCAAAAAAACACCCCTTTTCCAAGGTTCTAACTTTAACTTGTGAAAATTGCCTATTTTATGAACAACCTTGCTTGGTCTTTTTGGATTAAGATTTTAATGCCAGTGGCATATATGTTTCCCAATTGCTTAGAAAATCTATATTTTTTAAAATGATTTTTCACTGATGTTTTGGTTTGCCTTGCAGAGAATGAAAGAACTGCAAGCAAGTGAAAAGTCATCCGACGATAAGATGCTTCGTCTGAGTGTGGAAACCGGAGGATGTTCGGGGTTTCAATATGTGTTTGATTTGGATGACAAAACAAACCCAGAAGACAGGTTTCTTTGTTTCCTTTTGTATTCCGTTTTGGTTCTGGTAGAAGTGAACTTAATTTCTTACTCTCTTTCTCCCTACTGTTTAACCTTTAATTTTCTTTCTTGTATCGAATCCAATTTGCAGAGTTTTTGTAAGGGAAGGAGTGAAGTTGGTAGTTGATGATATTTCCTATGATTTTGTAAAAGGAGCAACGACGATTACGTCGAGGAGTTAATTCGTTCTGCATTCGTGGTAAGCTGTGTTTTCTTGTTACATGCATAAATGCATCGATGATATTGGCTTAAATCCTAGGACTAGCTAGTTTCCCTCTAGTTAAGTGATCCGATATGGTATTTTCTAAATAGATTGTTGATACTTGATAGTTTGCACGCCTTAACCGTAAGTAACCAGGAACTTGGATAAGATGCAAATATTCTTCATTTATGGTTGTATGAAAAATGTTAAATGTAAAAATACGATGCAGGTCTATGTTGTTTAGGTACTACTAAATCCGTAAATCGATAACAAGTTTCGTTTTTCCTGATTTCGATTTATGTTAGCTCTGGTACTAAACCCAAAGAGAGATAAGAAATGTTTGGATAGTACTCCATGTGACTATACGAATATTGGTGTGATTAGATTCGTCTTTAAACTTTTATCAAGTTTGGCCAAACCAGATAACCCTTTTCTCGTTCTGTACCGGAAACTGATATCCCTAGTTTCTATATATGGTTTATGCCCATCTCGGCGTACGTTTAGCTCGTTGTAGTTGAGTATGCCTTATATAATTATAACCATTAGATGAACTCCAAGTTAAATTCTATATAGCCTCTTGGCACATTGTCAACTTTCCCTCGCCGTTTTGCTTCAGTGTACCTTTGTGGCTTAGCTACTACCTTGAAGTTAAATGTCTGGCATTCTTTAATATTGGACTTGTGTTGATCCTTTAGGCATGAACACACCGGAAAATGTTTCGACAATCAATTATATGGTTTATGAAAAGTGAATTCTTTCGAATATGCTTCATCGCAATATCATTGGTTCTACGGATTCACTGTGTTAGTGTCACAATACACTATACTGAATGATCTTTTACTTCTTTCACATTGATCTCTTTTCTGTTGTAAACAAAAAAACTACACGGCAAACAGCCGTGTTTTAGTAGTATATTTTTCTGTAAACACGGCTTCATAAGGCTTTCGGCATCTGAGTTCTGATATCTTGTGCAGGTGACAACAAATCCTAGTGCAGTTGGAGGGTGCAGTTGTAAAAGTTCATTCATGGTGAAACAGTAGATCTTTCAAGTACATTGCTCATACTATCGGTCCGGCTGAGGGTTTCGGTTGGTCGAATGAATTCACTTAATTTGATTTTCTTCCCGATTTTTTCGAGTCGCAACATTTATTTGGATGCAAACATAATAAGCATACATAATTCTCCAGTTTCAAGTTATATGGATTTGAGATGAATATCATAATGTAACACCAATTGTCATGTTAATGAGTTTGGCCACTGTGTTGGTCTTTGCACCTAGGTTGATAATTCATTATTTTCGTTATATGTTGCCCGAATTTAAGATAAACCAAAATATGGGTACCTGTTTGATACATGAAAGTTTAACTGTTTAAGTTTCTTTATTCTGAAGAATCCAAAATTTTCAAGGATTATTTGACCAAACAAACAAAAATTATAACATTTTATTTCAACAATGAGCATTGGTACTTAACAGACATGCTCAGATCCAGTTCTCAAGAACATGTTCAAAATACCCGGAAACAGAAGGATGATTTCATTCCTCCGATTGCCTCTGTCCTAGCACCGAAATGTCTTCGTACCGTTTCTGTTGTATGCCAATGAAATCAAATATACAAGTTAGTACATGAACTACTTAAGCTTTGGAAGCAATTGATCATAGCAAATAAAAATCGGGAAACATGCAGTTATTGAGATATTATGCAAACAATTTCTGGTGTGTGTGGAGTTGGACAAGCTAACCGAAACCGTATTATAATTATCAAATTGAAACATTTTTAGGAAGAGGTAAAAAACCCTTCATTTTTGGCTAATACATATCAGTGCATACAACTTATAGCGGACAATATCAAGAATATAGCAAGCAACATATCACTCACCACTGAATAGCAATATGAAGTGCCATAATTAATGAACAGGCAGTACAGCCTTCTATAGGAAAGTTGATCATAATATTCGAGTTTGCAAGAAAACTATGATACTTAGAGAGATCCATTTTTTTCCAGAATGTCGAAACCAAACAACTTAAGTGAGAACAGGCATATTCCTACAGTTTCAAACTGTTTCTAAACACAAAATTTTCAAGCATCTAATAGCAGTACATTAATGGAATTATGGAAGTTAATAATGGTTATTCTTGAATAAAATCGACATTTAACTTAAAAGAGCAAAGTTACTTCAAAATCCACCATCAAGTGTAATAGGTTAAAGAAGACCATCATTATCTGATATTAAAGGTTTAAATAACTTGTATCAGAGCATAGGAACTAACCTATCCGCAAATGCAATGCAATAGTATTCTTGCGTAAATTAATATATTGAGTTATTGATGATGAAATTTGGGATTAAGATTCAGGAAAACCCAGGCATGAATAAGCTGTCTAAGCTATAAAAATGCAGCAGAACTGATATCCCAAAGAAAATAAAAATTACCCCAACATTGTTGTATTCCCAGAGCCTATGAACTCCATAATCCACAGCCTGCAAGAGTCGAGTCAATTATATCAAGAATCCTCACCACTCCTTTCATCAGAAAGGAACTCAACAACAGCTCATTTTAAACATTATTAGAATCTCAGCAATCGCAAAAAACAAAAACAATCGATGAAAATTAACATCACGCAGAACAATAATACTCTAACTCTAATCAGTATTCAGTAAACATCAGCTGATTATAAACATTAATGGAAACTCAGAATTTACAATCAAAAAGCCAAATAATCAATGAAAACTACAATATTCCAATCGGTAAACGACAGATATTTTTAAATATTATTAGAACTCGGAATTTACGATCAAAATCCAATCGGCAAACTAAAAAGTCCTAACATTTTTTTCTTCCTAAAAACCAACAAGAAAATTTAATAGAAACAACGGATCGGAAGTGGAAACGATAGAGATTCAACGCGAAAAAGGATTTAAAATCTCACTCGTTCGCCGAGGAAGGCGCCGGCGATGACGAAGGTGACGTAGACGGAGTTACGTCGCATTATGACTCTGTAGAGACCTTCAAAAAGGCCTCCTTGACCTCGTCTCCTAGATGTGTAATCCATGAAAGTAGATGGAGTCTCTTCTGCTGGGATCTGCGATTGGGGTTTGCAGAGATGCCGTACGCGAAGTGACGAAGAATTTTGCTTTGTGAAGATTAAACCTTCGACTAGGCTCTCGGGTCGAACCAAATGATATGAATTTTTTCAGAGTCCACGGCCCAATTGGCTTTTCTCCATTTTAGTTTTATTATGTGAATTTTTATTAGTCACAAGTTCGACCCTTAAATTATGAGCGTAAAAAAATCGAAAACCGAAATTAATTTCGAAACTTAAAAAAATCGAACATAAAAATAATTAAATAAAATAAAAAATTCAAATTTAATTCATGTTTTTATTTTTTTATAAAAATCGATTTGGTTACAATTTAAAGACAAATTAGATAATTAAATCGATCAATTATATTATATTATATTTTATAATTTTTTAATATTTTATATTAAAAGGCAGATTTTATTTTACTTTTTCATTCTAAAAATAAAATTATTTTATGAAGTTTGAGTATTTAATTTATTAATATTAAAAAATATATTAATATTATGTGTATTTTTTTAAAGTGTTTATTTTTTCCAACATATTATTAAAATTTATTATTAATAAACAAAATTAAAAAAATCTATTACTGAACCGAATCAGTATTTTCTAGCTGGATAAGGATTAACTAGTTAAATAATTATAATTTACGATTAAAAATTGAATGACCAAAATTTATCGATCAACTAAAATAATTTGTTAAAAGGTTAACAAAACCCGATTTTACACCCAAATCTTAAACATTAATTTCAAAAATATTTTTATACATTTTGTAAATTAAATCGATATTTACAGCTGATATCAACTTAACTATTATCGAGGATCACGAGTTAAATAATACTCAATTTATATTTTAAATATATATATATATATATATTTCAACTCAATTCATTGCTTACTTTTTAACTAAAAATAAAGTTTAATAATAATATATGAGCCTAATATTATCAAAAATTAACAAGTTTAACAAAAATGCCAAAAGAATAAGCATGTTAAGATTAAAATAACGATTTCCTACAAACTTATTGAATCGAGTTAGATTTTATTCGATTCAACTCGTTAAATTCGAATTTGAATCGAATAAATTTGAATTTAGTATCTATCAAATTCTAACCGAATCAAATTCGAATATCTCACGAATCGCTCAACTCGACTCAAGAAATCAAAAGGGAATTGTGTATAAGAATGATTTTAACATGAATTCAATGAAATTTTCATGCCCAGGTAAAAGCGTATTTCAGTTCATCTACATAACTCAATGTTCTTCATATTCAGAAAGGAAAGAGTGCAATTCTGCAACAATTTACATATCAAATTCCAAAAAGTTGTCATATTATACGTAATTATTCATATAATCTACTAAAACCCTAAGTCTACAAGGGGATAGTTTCAGCTAAAATATGACGAGAAGAGAAAATAAAGCGTAGATCAAGAAACAAGCGTACGCGATAAGCCCTCGGTGTTCTTCACCTCCATCAGCAAGCGCCACCATCAAATTGGTGCAAGACCTAGTAGCCCAAATGACGAATAAACCCGCCAGTGCGTACCTAGGGACGCTGCTTCCTTGCGGGATGAAAAGCGCCGCCGCCGAAAAGATCACCACCGGTAGCAGACAATAACCGACCACACTCGTACACGTGTGCAGATCTAGGTTGCCGTAGTTGCGACCCGCTAACATGTTGAAAACGATGTACAGGAAAATCGAGGAGACGACGATCCAGCCGAGGATTATGCCGAACTGGATCTTACCACCGAGGAGCTGGAATAAACAGAAAGACAGGTAGAGGAAGATCGGGCCGGAGAGATCCGAGTCTTTATGGGCCATCGCGTTGATTCGGAAGGGATTGAGGATGGATCTCGTTTTGTGCCAGATTTGGTCCGGATGGATTCCCAGTTCGTCGAGGAGAGGTTCTTCGTCGTCAAAAGAACCGGAACCGGATGCTGCTGATGTGGAGATTATGCCGCCGATGGGTCCCGATGATGACGGAACCGACCCTATATCGAAGGCCATAAAGGGTATGGAGGACGAGGAAGGGCGAGCGGGTTGGAAAGGAGCCGTTGGGACTCTACGTTGGTTGACGTTTCCGACGGTGGGATTGACTCCACCGCCTGACGGGAAAACGACCGGCGGCACATTGAATTCTTTGGTCATTTTTCTTCGTTGCGATTCCTTTTTGTGGATCCAGGTTCAGATCTTGATTTGTTTGGTGCTTTGCTTCTTAAGGAAAGGAAGGGTAATTTTGACTATTCATCTGGATTGTTTGCAAATGTACATAATAATAGTTCTAGTGTTGGGCCTCGGAAGATGGAGAAGATGACGGGTTTTGCACCGATACATAGGGCCTAGGGGTGTCCATTTTCGTCGATTATTTTCGTTGATTATTTCAGTAATCACCCAACTAATTGAGATATTTATTTTGATCATTAAATTATTAAATTCATTAATTAAATTATTTAATTTATTAAATCAATTTATCATAGTCATCGTTATTAAAATTTTAATGAAGAAAGTAATGTATCAGTTGAGTAAAATATGTAAAATTATATATTTCATCATTACAATTTATTTATTATTTTAATTTAATTCTAATTTTAAATTAAAAATACACTTAATCATCTAACTCGATGATGACATGTTATCACTAGATTGGATGATTAATTTTTTTTAATTTATTTATTATTTATTTAATATATTTTTCTATAATCAGGTGGTGATATGTATTATCATCTGGTTGGTGAAAAAAAAAGGAAGGAAGGAAGAAAATGAAAAAATTGAGCTTGTCGTAGGATTGACTATCAACTAAAAATTGTATGATTCGTTAGGATTTTCAAGTGGATCCTTATTGTATTCTTTATGAGACTGATATTGAAATAAGGGATCATCTATTCTGTGATTGTGGCTACTCAAAGCACATACTGAAATTATTCTACATGCTTGTCATGTTCACGATAGTTTTGTGACTTGGTCATGCTTGGTTCAAAGACTAGGGAGAGAGAAAACGTTAAAAGCTACCTTGTTACGTTTGTGTTGATGTAGTTTTCTTTATTATGTTTAACAAGAACGAAACAAGTGTGTATAAGGTGGATCCTCAAGAAACTTCTCTTATGTTGCGGATAAAATTAAGCTTGATATTCGTTTGAAGCTTTTTAGTTACATGCTTACACGAGATTCATTCGGTTTATGTTCTGATTAGAATATTGTACAGTTTTTTTTTCTTTTTTATTTTGAAATCAGTCTATTCATTAGTTTTCTTATGACATTCCTTTTGAATGAATAAAATTTTAACCATTTATTCAAAAAAAAGAATTTGAGCTTAAAGTTTATGATCTAAGATTTAAAATTTAAAATTTAGGATTTATAATTTAAGATTTAAAATTTAAAATCTAAACTCTAAAAATATATTATACCTATAATTTTTTAAATTTTAATCTTAACTTAATTTTTTAATATAAAATATAATTAAAAACACTAAAAAATAATAAAAATTTCTATTCGAGTGTACCATTTTCTTTTGGATTGAAACTTTGGTTGATTAATTCCATCAAATAAACTCTAACACGAAGTCCAAAATGGAAGGTTATGGAGATTAAATTAATTAATTCCGTCATCTTTGACATTTTTAAATTTATAAACTTAAATTATAAATTATGGTTGTCCTATCGCTTTTGGTACAAAAATATTGGTCTTTATTGGACCGAACAAAATATAGCTGACCTGCTGACCCTTCGTTTAAGAAAAAAAAACTGAAATGTACGAGTCTTCTAGCTCAAGTGGTTAAAGGAATAATTATTTTTTTAGAAGTTACGAGTTTAAGCACCAATGATATCGGTAGAGTGATTGAATGATCAATATTTAATGATGGTGATTTATTCTAAAATAGATACTATTATAATCATTATTAGCTAATTAAAAAAAATGAAATCTAGTTTTTATTAAACAAAGGAGGGATAAAATTTTATAAAAAAACTATATTAAAAATTAAATTTTAAATTTTAACCCGAATTAAATTAAAATTATTACTTATTAAAATCAATATTAGAATTAACTATGAAATATATTGCGATAGTTGTTCACTTCATCTCTTAATCATGCAGTTAGAAGTTCAATTCTTATCGATAAAAATGGAGTACATTTCATGATCGGACGTTTAAATCTTAGTGAGAGCACCCGTAATCAAGGACGAACCCTCCCACTCTCGAAAAAGTTTTTTTTTCCGCTTTTATCCTTATTTAACTTTTTAAATTATTTATTTATTTATAATTTTTTTTAAATATT
Organism: Abelmoschus esculentus; assembly: GCA_035048815.1. NCBI lineage: Eukaryota > Viridiplantae > Streptophyta > Magnoliopsida > Malvales > Malvaceae > Abelmoschus > Abelmoschus esculentus. The sequence goes on from JAUCBN010000001.1 coordinate 25,996,399, forward strand.
TATATTTTTTCCCGAACTCTAAATATTAACTTTGTACTTGTACGCGATAACTATCGTTGATGATTACTTTGAATCGAACTAAAAAAATTCAATGCTAAAACTCATTTATGATTGTAGAATTTTACTCTTTCTGGTTGTCTTTTGTTGATTTGGTTTCTATAAGAATTTCAGCCGGCCATACTTTAAATTGAATTCCAATATTTTAAATGGAGAAAGTTAGGTTAGGTCCCTCTCTCTATATAATATGTATGCTTGCTCCCAAACGAAAAGATACGCTTTGAAGTAACATTCAAGCAATTGAAAGTCTTAAACCAGTCTAAAATGGCCGCTCAAAACTTGGTTTTGCTCCTTATTTTCCTTTCTGTTTTCTCAGGTAACAAACAGAAGAAAAGAAACATATTGTTACATTTCTTTCTGATATCTTTTTTCACTGCAAGGGTTGTTTTTAATCTGTTTTTTTAAATACGAATTCAAATGACATGAAGGAGAGCAACGAGGTGTGGAAGGCTTGAAAATGGGAGACAAGAAATTGTTTGTGTTTGGGGATTCGTATGCTGATACGGGGAACAACAGGAAAGTGGATAGTTCATGGAAATATCCTTATGGAATTACGTTTCCCGGTAAACCTGCCGGACGTTACTCCGACGGCCGAGTCTCGACTGATTTCATCGGTAAACTATACTCTCTTCTTTTTATCAAGTAAACTAATAAAAATTTAAAAGTTTTACAATAGAAAAGGGGTCATTTACCTATAAATGTTGTGTTATTTTTTCTACAAGCAGCGGGTTACATGGGAATGAAGACACCCATACCATACAGATGGAGGAAACAACTAGCGGGTCGGGTGAAATACGGGTTGAACTTTGCTTATGGAGGGACCGGGGTTTTCGACACGGCGGCACCGTATCCGAACATGACGACCCAGATTGATTTTCTACAACAGTTAATCAATGACTCCGTTTACACCAAGAGGGACTTGAAAACTTCTCTTGCATTCGTCAGTGCTTCAGGCAATGACTACGCCTATTACATCGCCATGAACGGCTCTACAGCGGTAATGAAAACATCTCATTTTAATGAAAATAACTAGCAGGGTTATCATTCTCACGTACTAGAAAGTAGAAGGATTGAATCTGAAATTGTAACAGAATAGAAGGACTAAAATCATAATTATACAGCTAATCTTTGAACATATAATAGAAGAATGTTTTACCGGTGGCAGGGTTTTCCAGCCTTTATTTCAAGCGTTGTGAAGCAAGTTGCTGTGAATCTGAGACGCATACATGGGTTGGGAGTGGGGAAAGTAGCGGTGGCTTCCCTGCCACCACTGGGGTGTCTCCCTTCGAACAGCGCCCAGTCCTCGTTTCGACAGTGCAACCGAGCTCAGAACGCCCTTGTTGATCTCCACAACCAACTGCTGCTTCAAGCTGTCGACAGTCTCAACAACCAAACCAACACCGTTTCTTTCTTTATCCTCGACTTCCACGATGCCTTTTGGACCATTTTCAATCGAACACAACTTCATCAAGGTCTTAACATTCACATGCTTGCATGCATACATACGTGTACTTTGATTCTTGCTAAAGTTTTGAAGATGTAATTTACTTCATTTGCAGGCATCCCAAATTTTGAGAACCCATTGCAGCCATGCTGTATGGGAGTGAGTGCTGCATTTTCATGTGCAAGTGTAGATGAACATGGAGCTAAGAAGTACACGCTTTGCTCGAACCCCAAATCCATGTTCTTTTGGGACACACTTCACCCGACGCAGGAAGGCTGGCGAGCTGCATTATCAACATCAGCTTTTCAAAACAGTTTCAGGCAACTTTTCCAGAACTAAAGTTTAGCATCAAAACTTGTCTGTTGTAATTGTGATTTAATCTTCACAGTTTTTATTGTTTGAGGTGTGTGAAAATGCTGTCATGCTGTCATGTTCCAACAAACTAATCAAAGATTCAACTAATTAACTAATTACATTCGATAACAAAAATCTAAAAACTAATTAACAAATTTTATAAAAAGATACTTAAAAATATTAACTGTATTAACTAATTACCAATATTTTAACGTATATTTTATTAAAAGATACTTAAAAATATTAACTGTATTCAAATTTTTAATGTTTTTAATAGGATTAATTTTCATGTACATTGAGTCTATCAATCTTTTATTAATTATATATTAGGTCTTTGATATTTTTAATTTTTATTAATTAATTTAATAAACAATGTTTATCATTAACGGTGTTCAGTATAAATTTATTTTTTCTTTTTAAATATTTATATTTTTTCTCGAATTCTAAATTTTAACTCTGTACTTGTACGCAATAACTATCGCTGATGAATAATTTTAAACTTAGTTTAACTGAATTTAAATTATTAATAATTTTTAATTATATCAAATTGGATCGATAATAAAAATTTTAAATTCAAGTAAGAATTATTTGTCTCTAATTATGTATTTTATGTTATTATTAAAAATTTAAAATTAAAATTTAAATCATAACTCTATTTTTACATCCTAAACTCTAAACCCTAAAAATATGGTATATCCTTAATTATATAAACTCTAATTATATATATATATATATTAATATATATACATAAATACTTATATTTAAGTATAATACAATATATATTATATACATACTTATATAGGCATAAAGATAATTTTTACCCTTAACGTTTACAATTTTTGTTATTTGGGCCCCTATTCTTTTTTGGGGATAAATTTAACCCTTGACCTATGTCTTTTTAATAATTTTTAATTACCATTATAATTGAACCGTTAAAAATTTAATAATGATAACATATCATATATATAATAATATATTTTAAATGACATATAATCTAACTTATTAAATATATACATATATATATAGAATATAATTTTATTCTAGTATAAAATATAAAAAAATTAAAATTTAAATAAAATATTAAAAATTAATTAAATAAAAAACAAAATTTTACTAAATATTCTTAACCCTAACTAAACTAAAATATCTTTATAAACCCTAAAACTCTAATTTAGATTAAAACTAAAATACCTAAATTCTAAACTAAAATAATAAAAATTCAATTGATTATTATCAAAAAATTTTATCTTTGATTCACCAGTAACAAGCTATACAAAACCCTTTCTTTTCAGATTATGTTCATACCTTTTTAGATAAAATTTTGATTTTACTATAGTTAAGGTTGAGAATATTTAGTAGCCTTTTGTTTTAGATTTAATTATTTTTTAATAAATAAAAAATTAATTTTTAATATTTTATTTAAATTTTAATTGTTTTATATTTTTAGATTAGAATAAAACTATATCCCGCGTTTATGTATTTGATATACTAGATGTTAAGTCATTTAAAATATATTATTACATATATATGATATGTCATCATTATTAAATTTTTAACGGTTCAGTTATCATGCTAGTTAAAAAATGAGTTATTTGTTAAAAAGATAAAGGTCAATGGCTAAATTTATCCCAAAAAAAGAATAGGGGTCAAAATGATAAAAATTATAAACGTTAAGGGTGAAAACTATCTTTATGTCATTTATATATTATATACATATATTAATGTATACGATATAGTGTATAAATACATATACTTACATACATATTTATATATTATATACATATACATACATATTATAGATTTTTGTATATATAGTATTATATATTTCATATTTTCGTATACTAAATACATTTTATATTTATATAGTATCATTCCATATATAATATAAATTCCATATATAGAATATATTCCATATATAATATAAATTCCATATATAAAATATATTTCATATAGGGTATAAATTTTATATTTTTATTTTTAAAATATATTAAATTATATTATATAGTTATAAATTATAATATATTAAAATATATTATAATTAAATTTTTTTATCAAATTTAATTATTATTAATTTATAATTTTTATAATTTATTTATTATAACTTTATTTTTATTTCAAATTGACTACTATTTATTTTTATAATTTATTTTAGTATTTTTAATATGATGATATTTTATTTTATCAATGTTTATCCTTTTTAATTTAAAACTTTATTTTTTCTAGTTCAATGTTTATTCTTTATTCTTTTTTTTTTAATTTTTATAATTTACTTCAATTTTTAAGATATGAATCATTTGATGATATTAGTCTAGTGTGTAATATCTATTTTTAATGGGATTCATACTAATTAAAGACGTTAATATTATATATTAATTCAAAATGAATGATCAACCATTCAACCCAAAATTTATCGGTAATTTACTTAATTACTTATTTGTACCAAACTTAAGCTTAATAATTTTAATTAATATAAATTTAAAACCTGAATTAATTCAACCTGAAATAAACTCGACTTGAAATAAACTCGACCTGAAATGAATCCAACCTGAAATGCAACCGAACTGAAATGAACCCAACCTAAAATGAACCTGTCAATTATTTGATTTGGACCCGAACCGTTTGAACCCCACTTGAAATGAACCCAACCTGAAAAGGATCCGACCTGAAATGAACCCGCAACCGACCCGAATCGAGTCAAAACATCTAATCAACTTGAAATGGCTTGTATAAAATTTTACCCGATCTGGCAATACCCGACTTGAAACTCATATTTTAAGATTAGATATTTGAATTTCAATTTTACCCGATCTGACAATACTCGCACCCGATTCGAATCGAGTCAAAATCGAACAATTGTTTTTTCATCTCTAGTTACTAACAATCAGTTGATCTAACGAGATCACAAACTAAATCGCTAAAATAAGATTAGATATTTGAATTTTAATATTTTAAACGAAGAAAGTTAGGTTAGGTCCCTCTCTCTCTATAACGTGCATGCTTACTCCCAAACGAAAACATACGCTTTGAAGTAACATTGAAGCAATTGGAAGCCTTAAACCAGTCTAAAATGTCCGCTCAAAACTTGGTTTTGTTCCTCATTTTCCTTTCTGTTTTCTCAGGTAACAAACAGAAGAAAAGAAACATATTGTTACATTTCTTTCTGCCATCGTTTTCACTGTAAGGATTGTTTTTAATCTGTTTTTTCTTTAATGTGAATTCAACTTTTAATAGTTTTTATTATGATTTGGGTGAGATATTATAATAAATACGGTATCTATCATTTTTATTATGATTTTGATAATAAATTATGTATAACTTTTAATAGTTTATATACCTACTGAAATTCTTATCCTTTTTTTAATAAATAAGGTTTTTTTTAAGTAAAATAGGTATGTACATAAATATTTATATCGTAATATTTTATGTATATACCGTTTTTATTATAATTATTTATGTACAAATCAGCTACCTGCTGAACAGATCAGCCTTAAATTAGTCTTATTTTAACGGTTTCATCCTAGAATCACCCGGTGCGGTATAGAAAGAGGCACAATAAAAAATATAATTTTTGTTCATGAAAAAACTTTTATGTCATCAATAATCCGTTAGTCTAACAAGACGAGACATTAAGTCTTTAAAACAATATTAGAGATTTAAATCCTGATATCTCAAGAGAAAAGGTTAGGTTGGGTCCCTCTCTCTATATAATGTGCATGCTGACTCCAAGACACAAATATACGCTTTGAAGTAACATTGAAGCAATTGGAAGCCTTAAACCAGTCTAAAATGTCCGCTCAAAACTTGGTTTTGTTCCTCATTTTCCTTTCTGTTTTCTCAGGTAACAAACAGAAGAAAAGAAACATATTGTTACATTTCTTTCTGCTGTCTTTTTTCACTGCAAGGGTTGTTTTTAATCTGTTTTTTTAAATGTGAATTCAAATGACATGAAGCAGAGCAACGAGGTGTGGAAGGCTTGAAAAGGAGAGACAAGAAATTGTTTGTGTTTGGGGATTCGTATGCTGATACGGGGAACAACAGGAAAGTGGATAGTTCATGGAAATATCCTTATGGAATTACGTTTCCCGGTAAACCTGCCGGACGTTACTCCGACGGCCGAGTCTCGACTGATTTCATCGGTAAACTATACTCTCTCTTCTTTTTATCAAGTAAACTAATAAAAATTTAAAAGTTTTACAATAGAAAAGGGGTCATTTACCTATAAATGTTGTGTTATTTTTTCTACAAGCAGCGGGTTACATGGGAATGAAGACACCCATACCATACAGATGGAGGAAACAACTAGCGGGTCGGGTGAAATACGGGTTGAACTTTGCTTACGGAGGGACCGGAGTTTTCGACACGGATGCACCGTATCCGAACATGACGACCCAGATTGATTTTCTACAACAGTTAATCAATGACTCCGTTTACACCAAGAGGGACTTGAAAACTTCTGTCGCATTCGTCAGTGCTTCAGGCAATGACTACGCCTATTACATCGCCAGGAACGGCTCTACAGCGGTAATGAAAACATATCATTTTAATGAAAATAACTATCAGTGTTATCATTCTCACGTACTAGAAAGTAGAAGGATTGAATCTGGAATTGTAACAGAATAGAAGGACTAAAATCATAATTATACCGCTAATTTTTTGAACACATAATAGAAGAATATTTTACCGGTGACAGGGTTTGCCGGCCTTTATGTCAAGCGTTGTGAAGCAAATTGCTGTGAATCTGAGACGCATACATGGGTTGGGAGTGGGGAAAGTAGCGGTGGCTTCCCTGCCACCACTGGGGTGTCTCCCTTTGAACACCGCCCAGTTCTCGTTTCGACAGTGCAACCGTGCTCAGAACGTCTTTGTTGATTTCCACAACCAGCTGCTGCTTCAAGCTGTCGACAGTCTCAACAACCAAACCAACACCGTTTCTTTCTTTATCCTCGACTTCCACGGTGCCTTTTGGACCATTTTCAATCGAACACAACTTCATCAAGGTCTTAACACTCACATGCATGTATACATACGTGTACTTTGATTCTTGCTAAAGTTTTGAAGATGTAATTTACTTCATTTGCAGGCATCCCAAATTTTGAGAACCCATTGCAGCCATGTTGTATCGGAGTGAGTGCTGCATTTTCATGTGCAAGTGTAGATGAACATGGAGCTAAGAAGTACACGCTTTGCTCGAACCGCAAATCCATGTTCTTTTGGGACACATTTCACCCGTCGCAGGAAGGCTGGCGAGCTGCATTATCAACATCAGCTTTTCAAAACAGCCTCAGGCAACTTTTCCAGAACTAAAATTTAGCATCAAACCTTGTATTGTTGTAATGGTGACCTAATCTTCACAGTTTTGTTCTTGTTCTCTGCATCTATCAAGTTCGAGAACAAAAGTGTGAAAATGAAAACAATAATAATAACCAAAGTTCGAAAGTAATAATTGGACCAAGAACTCAAAAATCGACAGAAACATTAAACCAGAGCTCCAATCAAATAGGTCGAACACTTACCATTTATGTTGTACAGGTCCACACTCTTTCTTCACGAATACTAAAAGCCTTTTCAAAGAGCCTGAAATGACATGGAAGTATATCAAATATTTACATTCACTAAATGACAAGTTCAAGGTGTATGACACTCATATGCTAGAAATCCCATCACCATTTGACTGGTTTGGTGTGGGCCGAGTTGCAATCGGTGCAAGGTTACAGGTGTTCCTGTATCCCAATGGTGTCGTAGGAGTACGTGGTGTTCTTGGAGTCAAGAATGGCAAAGGGGTGTTTGGCGTTCTTGTGGACAAGTTGACAAACTCTAGTGCTTGTTGTCTCAGTTCCACAGGGTTATCAGCAACACACCCGATCCTTGGCCTGGCACCGGTTGACCATTTCAGTGACAGCTGATGTCCCAGTTGGTATGATTTTGCCGCCTTCTTCGAGTTGATCCTTCGTAATATAGCAATTTTAGGCACCTCAGTTCTTGGGCTTTGAAGACCACCAGATAAAGTCCTTCTGTAAGTATTTGTGGTCTCTAGTTGGTTAGTTTCAGACATCCAGCATTTCAAATGCAACCATCAGTACTAATAATTTACCTTTAGTATCCCTGCTCCACGACCAATCTACCGGCTGCCAACGTCGCTCCCCCAGCTAAGAAGCTAGAATGGTGAAACATCCCTTTCTTCTTCTTCAGGGTACCAAAAAGAGACATTGTCGGGTTTCTATAAATCTAGTAAGCAAACAATCGAACAATTGCCGTTCGGGTCAGAAAATTTACCTCGCCAGCATACAATTTCTTCGAGGTGCTCATAACAAATATCCATTTAGCCTCTTTTAATCCTTCGAGTGTATCAAGGACATTTCTAGTTTGTTTATGGATAATCTTTCCTTCAACAACACTGTACTCACAATGTTCCCTTTTTGTAAACAGCAAAGGAATTGTCAATTTTGTTCATCTCATTTGGAAAATATAAAATCTAGATTAAACAAAGTGTCACGGGGCTATTATTTTCTTCTTAAAAGATATATCTGATAGGATGTGTAGTGACATCGTATATATATCCCAAAACCTTCATTTTTTTCGATGTGAGATTAATGTTCCCTATCCCACTCAACCTCGTGACGAGGGCATCATGAACATCCACTCTCGTGCATGGTTGTTTAACTTGCCTACCCCTCTCATGATGGCTCAACGTGAAATCGGGTAGTTAAAGAGTCGCCCTGATACCACTTGTCACAGGGTTATTACCCTCTTCCTAAAAAATATGTTTGATCAGATGTGCAGTGTCACCGTATATCATTCCAAGATTTTTCTTTTCTTTTTCGATATAAGATTAATTCTCTTTGTCTCTTTCTAGACAAAAATATATATATACATTAAAATTTTTATTTTAGTTATGCATATTATAAAAAATATATATATACATTAAAATTTTTATTTTATATTTGATCAAATATCTTGTACGAAAAGAAAAAAATAATTCGAATATAGATGTGTTTGATTGATAAGAGGTTGATGATGGTGGGGGAACAAATTAATACCCTTAGATTAGACCCATGACCATGTCCAGCATTGGTACATGTCCACTGTCGTGCTGGAAAACACACACACCACTTGATGTCCATCTCAAATCGATCATGTTTTTGTGAAAATCTATTGTCAACTGTCAATCTACCCAGCTTGAAATGCTGAAGGCCTTATGGGCTTTGCTTGTTTAAAACATTGGATGGTTTATATGACGGGTCCAGAATTGAGTCCAAAGGTTGGTTTAATTGAACCAGTTTCATGGTCATAGCTACTAACACGTATGTGTATCCTGCTCAGTGGACCGGTTCAAACATATACAAATCTTCTAAAGCAACGTTAGTTGTTCTTAGAGGTCACAGTTTCGAATATCAGTGATACTCTTAGACTGATTAAGAGATCAATGTCAAATGGTGAAGATTATACTCTAAAATAAATATTACTATAATCATTGTTAGCTAATTAAAAAAAATATAAATCTTATCACTTTATTTAAATGATTGTCTCAAGTCATAAAAGCGAGATTCAGGACTCACCCATATTCAGACTTTATCGATTATAATTATAAGCGCTTAATTTTTATTAAATATATTTAATTTTATTATATAAATATATATAATTATATGTGTATATGTATAATAATTATCTAAAAATTTAAACATAAAAAATTACTTTTTAAATGAAAAACTAAAAATATTTAATTTTTAAATATTTAATATTTAATTTTTTTATCGATCAATAGAATAATTTAATAATATTTTTAATTAAAATAAATTATTTTATAAATATATATTATTTTAATAAATTATATAAATCTAAAATCTTTTAACCGTCGATTTTGAATAATCTCATAAGTTGAGGATTAGAAGCCTCCTCCACATTTCCTTCAACTCTTCTACATGCATGAACACTAAACTAATAGCACGTGTTTTTTTTCTCCCTCCACCCGTAATTATTATTTCAGTGTCGCTGTACTTGTATATATTTAAAATAATGATTATTATTTTTAGAAGTTACGGATTCGAACATTAATGATATTAACAGAGTAATTAAAAATATTAATACACATTATGTGTAAAATTTATTGACGTCTATATATTTATATTATAAAACTTATGTCTTAAATTTATAATCATAAATCTTAAAAAGTTAAATACTAAACTTAAATTCTAAATATCTGATCTTAAATTATAAACCTTATAATCTAAATTCTTAAAGAAAATCGTTAATTCTGAAAATTAAAAGAATATATAAACTAAAATTTATACAATTTATTTATTAATTTTTTCCTAAATATTATAATAACAATATGTTAACCAAACTAATGCAACAAACCAAACAATCAATAAATCCAAATATCAAAGTTCCATACTTAAAAAGAATATTTATCTAATTATTCTCCATATTTGTTTTTCCTTGTAAATAACCCATATATGTATGACCACATAACTTATAATAATTAGTGTTACATAGCACGAGCCCTCTAGCTCAAGTGATTAAAGGAACAGTTGTTGTTCATAGAGATCACAGAATCGAACACCAAAGATATCAGTAGAGTGATTGAGCGATCAATATCAAATGGTGAAGATTATATTCTAGAACAGATACTACTGTAATCACTCTAGCTTGTTAAAAAAATTAGTGTTCCATAACTCAAATGGTGAACCACACATTGTTGGACCAAATGACAAATTATTTCTTACATTTCCCTATATAAAAATAAGGAGAGAACCTATGTAATCAACACATTCCATATGTAGGTTTGATTTATGTTGGCAAAATCCACATGCCATGCCATGAAGCACCTCATGACTAGATGAAGAGAACCATTTTAATTTAAAGTATTTTTTTCTTGAAATAGAAAGATTTTGATGTCACCTTGGGATGAGACATAGGGGCATGGAATAACAACATTACACATAAGTTTTTTGTGAGTATTTCTTTACAATAATATATTATGGAAGATGGGGTTGAAATTCCAAAACTTTGTACACAATACTTTATCAGTTATCGTGATTATAGTAATATCTGTTTTAGAGTGTACTTTCAACTATTAGACATTGACCGTTCAATCACTGTGTCACAATACTGATGTTTGAACCTGTAACCTTCAAGAATAATAACAATTTTTTTAAACATTGAGATAAAATAATTCGTACTTTATTTACACACTTATAAAATAGTACATATATACTCTTTCTTGTCCTTTGTCAGCTTGCGGTGAATTAGAGAAAAATGGTTCCATTTTCGGTGCACATAAGATGAGTGAGAAATTTTATATTAGATTTATTTTCAAAAGGTATCCTATGCTAATTATTATTTTTTTGTAAAACAATATTTTTGTTTCCGGAAGGTGCATATTTTTTTAAAGAGTTTAAATAAATATAAAAAATGATATTTTATAATAAATTAATATTAATAAATACTCATTTTTTATAAGAAATGAATTAAAAAATCTTATAATACTAATAAATCAGTTTGACTTACAAAGGGCTGGGCCAGCAGGGATTGGTATTGTGTAGGGTAATGGTCCATACACGAGGTACGGACAAATGAGCCGACATTGTCTGCCACGTGGATAATTGCCCACGTGTGCATCGGACAAAGCTTTCCAAATGGATGTTTGGACGGTGCCATCCATTCATCGGTCACTGTTACCTTCCTTGTCTTTCGTGATATTTGTTTTTAGAGGGAGACTGGGGCCCACTTTGATTTCCTAACATTAATGTTGATTGGATTTGCCTGAACAGGTCGATGCTTTATTTATTTATTTTTTTAAAAAGAAAACAAAGTTGTAGAAGCAAGCCGGGTTCAAATAATAAAACAAAGCGAAAAGAGTTACTTTCATGCCATGTTTTATACGTCAACAATAAAGAAGGTTTGTAAGTAAATATATAGAAAGGTAAAAATTATATCACGAATTATTTTTATTATATTATCGATAAAATTAATTAATTAAATATATTTATTTAATTATTTTTTATTAAATAAATTTTTATTTGGTAAAAATTATTTTTATATTTGATTTATAATAAATATTAATAAAATTCATTTAGTAAAAAAGATAAAATAAAAAAAATAATTAAATTGATACATCTAATTGGTTAATTCAATAAATAACGTGATAAAAAATAACCTAAAAATTATTTTTTAATTTATTTTTATCGAAATTTGAGAATAAATAATCTATTAAATGAATTTGAACAAAATAATTATTATTCAAAACAATTTAAATTATTTATATATATATTTGATTTATATTAATATTAATGACACAAAATTAGGGATGTATCGAAGGATGTTAATGAATATCGCACATAAAATTTTAAAAACAAAAAAAAATAATTTTCTAAATTTTAAGATCGTCAAAATTCTTTTAAACTCTCATAAAGATCTGTATCTGTATCAAAGATAGATATAATAAATATTATTTTTAAAATTTTATATAATTTTTATATATTTTTATTGTTAATAAAACCTTTATATATTTTTTAATTTTATAAGATTAAATTTTTAATGTATAATTTTTAAAATCTTATTAAATTTTAGATTATTCCTTGTTAAATCCAAACATATAAAAACAAAGGCATTAAATTAGAAGAGAGTCTCCCTGGTCCATGGATTGTTCATTGTTTATGTATTGGTGGGATGTACGTAAATTTTGCAGACAGACAGGCAGGGCTTCAGGAGATGCTCTTGGGGATAATTAAAGAGAATTGTATCATGCATCAACGGTGGATATATAAAAATATTTTTTAATTTTTTTTATTTAAAAAATATTTTTTTAAAAATATTTTTAATAATATTATTCATAATTATTTAAATTAAAAACGATTGAATTAGAATCTGTCTTTAAATAATATTTTATCAAAAAAATAAATTCTTTAAAAAACAGATAGATTATAATCCGTCTTCAGAAAGTGTCTTTGAATAGATGAATTATTATTTAAAGAAAGATTATAATCCATCAGTTTTATGATTTGAACGATAACTAACAATATTATTAAAAATAATTTGAAAAAAAATATATTTTTTAAAAAAGTCTCAAAATAATATTATTATAAATTATCTTGTACAAATAGTAAAAATATTTTATTTTTATAAGTGTTATAATTTTAAGGATTAAATATTTAATGTAAGGTTTATAGTTTTTTTAATCATGGTTCATAGTGTAATAATATTTTCAGAATTATTTTATTTTATAGGACTTGTAATTACTATTTTCTTTATTTCTCCTCTATCTTTCCTCGATATTCTAAACCTTCAAAGATTTGAATCCACGAACTCTCCTCATTCCTTCCTTCAGTACTCTTTCTATATATTTCCATCTTTATCTATTTATAGCCCACCTTCTTCTTCATAAAAAATCTGATCTTTTCCTGCGTTTTTCCCTCTGGTTTAAAGCTGAATTCTCTTCAATTCTTTGATTATATAATTTGTATTGTCAAAGTGAAAAGCTTTTGATGATGGCTCAAAAGCATTTGCACGAGTTACTCGAAGAGGATCAAGAGCCATTTAGTCTCCAGAATTACATTGCTGATAAGCGTTGTCGACTTCAGAAACCATCACCTGCAATCCATCTTCAACCCAAACAACTAAAACCCATCTCTCAGAACTCAAATTTTCCTGCCAATTTCTGCAAAAAAGATTGCTTTTTCACCTCCCATGATTCACCAGACTTGTTGAAGAAACACCCTTTGTTTGAAGGTAAAAGCCCCAACACCGTATTTCTCCTTGAAGCTGCTCTTAGGATCCAAAGGCAATCTTCATCAAAAACCAAATCCCAAAACAAAAACAACAATGGTGCTGCTTCTGGGTTATTTGGTTCCATTCTAAAGAGGTTAAAGCATCGTGCAAAAAACCCAAAGCGCGAAACAGCTAATGGTGGGTCAGAAGTTTCAGTCAAGGACAGTTTGAGGTGGGATTCAGCTGTGGGGGGAAACAGGGTAATGAGTGGAGAGAAAAGTGGATGTGAAATGGGGTTTTCAAGTTCTTGCAATGAAGAAAAATCCATGAAAATGGAGTTGGGTACTTCGTGTAGCTGTGGAAAATCAGAGGATTTTGAAGAGAATTTAATGTGCAATGGAGTTTCAGAACATAACTCAGCTTTTGATAAGCAATTTTCTCAAAGTACTTTCCATTTCGTGCTTCAAACAACCCCATCTCCTAGCTGCCATGGAAGAGAGGTGAGGATATTTAATTCAAAGATTCCTGCTGTTTTGAAAGTAAACTCTACTTGGAATCACTTTTTACTGCTGTATCTTTTGCTGCAATTTGATCTGAATTGGCGTAGTCTCCATTGATTTGACTGTTTTTGATGTGATTTCCATGGCTGGTGTACTGGTCTGTAACATAAGGAAAATAATGAATTGCAGAGTTTTAAAAGATTGCACGGTGAAGAAGAAGAAGAAGAAGAACAATGCAGTCCTGTTTCTGTTTTGGACCGTCCATTCGAGGATGATGATAGACATGTGGACCACGATGACGACGATGAAGATCTCGAATGCACCTATGCAATAGTACAAAGTACGTTTATTTTTAATTGCTTTCAATGCTTAAACTTGTTAGCCATATGTATATAGTCTATATAGAAGATGTTGGTATATGTAATGTAGGATCCAGGGAGATTTTTTGTTGCCATTAGATGTTAGCTTGTACACCAAGGTAGGTTAAAGTGATCTCTGTTGAAACATACACCGTTCACGAGTGATCCACATTTCATGGTTAGGAGATCTGTCTGAATTGTTGGGCTATTTTAATCATCTTCATGGAAAATTTCTGTGTTTAGTTTGAACAGTCCCATGCTTTCGATGATTTCTTCTGTTGGAAAAGCTTAATTTTTGTTCTGGGTTTACCATTATATTGATGCCCTTTTCTTGGTTTTCCTTGTTTTATCACCAGGAGCTAAGCAGCAGTTTCTGCAGAAACTTTGTAGATTCGAGAAGCTTGCCGAATTGGATCCGATGGAGCTCGAGAAAAGAATGTCGGAACAAGAGCAAGATGATGAGTCATTTTCATCACAAAGTGAAATAAACATCGATGTCTATAATCTAAAACATGTCCCCGATTGCATGAAAAGGCTAGTATCCGATCTCATTGCCGAGGAAAAGACGGCACCGCAACGTGACGGATGCACCGATAAACAAGCAGTGGCCGAAAGGGTACTCCAAAGGCTGGATTCATGGGAACATGTGGAATGTAACACCATAGATATGATGGTGGAACAAGATTTCAGAAGAGATCAGATTGAGGGTTGGAAGGGGAATGAAGAACAGAACAGAGAGATCGCAATCGAAGTCGAACGCGCCATCTTCGGATTACTGATGCAAGAACTGAGTGAGGAACTAGTTCTTTACACCTCCCCCATTGAGTTGAATGGCTAAAAATTTTGAAGGTAAGGAGAATTTTTTGAAAAATAAGAACTTGTTAATTAGAGAAGTACAGTCTGACTTGCTGGTAGGCCAATATCAGAATATTTATGTAATATGTACCATGTCCATTAATGGAGTGACTGTACATTAATTCATTGTGGTTCTAGTGACCCACTGCTAAGAAATGAATGGAAAATGGAGCCCCTTTTTGGGACTAAAATTAGGGCAAAGAGTCTCTTTGATGTTGGTCTTCAGTTTGGTGTGGGGTGGTCTTAATTTATTTTATTTAATATTTAATGTATTTTTAATTAAATAGTATCAAATTAAATATATTAAATAAAATAAATTTATCTAATCAGTGATGATGCATATCGTTAACTGATTGAATGATTAATTTTATTAATTAAATTAAAATTAAGATTAAATTAATATAATAGGTAAATAATATAGACCAAATGTATAATTTTATAAATTTTCGTTAATTACCATATCATTATCCCATCATCCTTTTGTTAGAATTTTAATGACGTTGGCCAAAATATACCAATTTAATAAATTTAATAACATGATTGACGAATTTAATGATTCGATGGTTAAAATAGGTATGATCATATAATTCAATGATTACTCAGATAAATTTATCTCTAAAACTATAAACATCTTTTTCAACGCTTGCTATAGGTAGCGTACTGTTTATAATTCTGTAGTCTTTGACATAAATCTCTAATTAAAGTTTAATTTCTTTTATCATATTAAATAAAATAGGGACTGGAGTATCCCCAAATTTTACCCCATTTATGAGTTAAAATGCTTTTACTATTCTTTTTTATATAACAATGTTTTTAATCTTTATATTTACTAGTCGGTTGAGGATTCAACCAGCTGGCTTTACCACCTATTTTACCACAGGCACACAGCTGGTTTGCAAGCTAAAGAAAGTCCTTTATGGCCTGCGTCAGGCTCCACGAAATTGGTTCCTTAAACTCAAAGCTCACCTCAGCAGTCAAGGATTCAAAGCGTCCTTATCAGACTCCTCCTTGTTTATCTTTCAGAATACCACTATACAAACTTATATCGTTGTATATGTGGATGATATCCTGGTTACTGGCAACACAGAGGATCACATCACACAGGTCATTGCCAATCTGCATGACACCTTTTCCCTCAAGAACCTTGGACATGTGCATTTCTTTCTTGGTATCGAAGTTCATGCAGTTGACAATGGCCTCTTTCTGAGTCAAAAACAGTACATACAAGACCTTCTGCAGAGAGTTGGTATTCACCCCTCAAAACACATCTCCACTCCCATGAATGCATATCCAAAACTCAGCAAACATGATGGAGAACTCCTACAAGACATACAACTCTATCAAAGCATCATAGGAGCACTTCAATATGTCTGTCATACCAGACCAGATCTTTCCTTCTCAGTCAACAAACTTGCTCAATATATGCAGAACCCTACTGATGTCCATTGGCAAGCAGTCCTTCGCATACTGAAGTACCTACATAGCTCACTTGATCATGGACTTTGGTTCCCACCCCAGTCACCTGTTGATCTTCAGCTTTCTGTCTATGCTGACGCTGACTGGGGCAGCGATGTTGACGATCGACGCTCCACATCCGGCTATTACATTACGTTGGGATCACACACGATATCTTGGAGCTCAAAAAAACAACGTGCTGTCTCACAATCTACAGCTGAATCTGAATATCGAAGTTTGGCTGATGCAGCTGCTGAGTTAACGTGGATACAATCCCTTCTCTCTGAAATGCACATACCACACAACCAAACACCTACTATTTGGTGCGACAACTCCAGCACTGTAAGTATGGCTGCCAATGTGAAGACCAAGCATGTGGATCTCGACCTCCATTTCATACGCGAAAAAGTTACTTCTGGAATACTGTGTGTCAACTACATTCCTGCAAAGTTTCAGGCAGCTGATATATTCACTAAACCAGTACCACCTCAACAGTTTAAAGCTTTTCGGAGTCATATCTCAATTCAAAGTCTTCAACTTCTCTGTACAAAGAGAACCGGGGAAATGTTGAATCATGAAGAACTGCCCTCGGTGAGCTGTCCCAGCAAGCTGGAAAATGAGCTGGAAAATTGTTACAACTGCACTGAAAACAAGGAAGAAAAGGACAAAGAAGAAAAATGACCTTTACCCCCAGCTCATTCATTTCTGTAACCCTAGTTTTCTAATATAAATACCTGCTTTCATCCACTGTAATACCAAGCTGAAAGAAATGAAAAATCTTTCCTTTATTCCATAGTTGAGTGCCATTTTTCCATGCTTAACAAGGATTAATTAAGGGAGTAGGGGACATGGGAATGGTGAGCGAGACACCACATGGATCGGATAAAGTGACAGAGACAGTGATAGGCTTTCTGAGGGGACTTGGTAGTTAAGCCCAACCAGACAGACCACACAGGTTAGCTTTCAGTCTTTTAATGAAGACAAGGACTCAGGGAAAAACATCTCCATATAAGCAAGGTGGAAATAAAAAATTATATGAGTAAAATGAAATTGAAAAAATAAAATAAAATTTAAAATTTTGAGGGAAGATATATTAAGATTTTATAAACTTTAAAAGGATTATAAAATTAATTTCTTTTTTAAAAAAAAGAGAATAGTAATTTGTACAAATAAAAACATATAAAAATCTATTACCACTATAAAATAGATAAAATTTATCATAAAAATAGACAAAACAACGTTCATAACAATAAATATAATATCAACATAACAAAGTAAAGAAATTAAAATTAAAATTTATAAACAAAAAATTAATTTAATTTAATTTTATATACAACTAATAAAACAATCGATTATTATCGAAAAATAATATATGATTTTTAAAATTTTCAACTTTTTTTATAACCGTCTCAGAATAAATAAAAAATAATTTATTTTAATTAACTATTAGATATTGATCGTTCAATCACTGTACTGCAATACTGATATTCAAACTATAACATTAAAAAACAACAATCGTTTCCTTAACTACTGAGATAAAATGATTCGTGTGATCGTACTCATGCTCAATAAAATAATCCTATCTTATTGCTTAAATAAGATAGATTAATGGTAAAAGAAGCCATTAAAGAAGTTTCAATTTACAATTCAACCCCTACAACTCTAAAAATCCATTCCCCACATTCCAAGTTAATCATACAAGTTTCCTATAAACAGAAGATTAACCAGATCTTCTTTGATATTTCAAAAATCTAATAAAATAAAAACAAAAGTACTTTTAGATAATATTAATTAAAAAAAACAATTGAATTAAGAACTAACAAAGAACTTAATCAGGATTCTTACAAGCACACATGACCAAGGAGAACTCATCTCTTTCCTTGAGCTTGTGTTCTTCCAACAGGCTGTTCTTTTCTTCCAACCAAATCCTGCAATCCAATCCACTCCTTGTCCTAAACATGAACACAGCACATCCTGGTGTCTGGTTAAACAGCCAATCATGCAAATCCCACATCATATCTATCAACAATCCATCTAAAAAGATGATCTGATTCCCTCTGAAATTCCACCTCAATCTCTTCACTTGGAACATCTTCTTCTCGTCAATGGTGACTGTCAATTCAGGGTTTCTAAACCCTGTCTGTTTACTTCCTTCTTCGTTGTATTTGATTAATATGTCGTGAGGCAATCCTTTGTCACAGAACTGTGCCTTTGTCGAGTAAACGCTGGTGGTGCCTACGAAGACTTCAGTTCTCGAAACTAATGTAAATTTGGGTGTTGGGTTCTGTTGGTCATTCATATGGATCATGTTCGTATCTCCGAGAGATAAACAAAGCTGCGAATCGACTAAAACGATAACCGAAAACCCGGAACTCGGTTCGGGTCCATTGATGTACCGAGCATCAGAAACATCCCAAGTGACTTCAACATCTGAATTGCACGCCTTGAACGTTTTACTGCCTTTGATCTTTCCTAGACGGTACGAGTTGGGGTCGAGTTTCGATACGGTTTCACAGACGTTGATCGTTAGGCCGTGACCGAGACGATTGCTAGACCAGGTGAGGGTGATGAGAACGTGTCTAGGAGAGGAGATTCTACCTTTGTATACACATTTCACAGTGTTTGGGGCGGAAGGGGTCATGTTTGGGGAGACATAGGGCTGATTCGAAGGGCCTGAACAATAAGAATCCGACACTTTGATGGCATGTTCATTGTAACAAGAAGCTATGCTCCTCATTGTAAGAGAAAATTTTCCCAGAAAAGAAAAAATAAAAAAGATGATGGAAAATTTCAGACTTTCTTTTCCCCCCACTTCAATTGGAATATATGCTAGTTAAAGAACCAAGGGTTCAATTTATTATTCCTTGCACTATATTAAAATTACGGATTTAATCCTCCTACTTTAAATTCCTCTACATTTTCACTAATGGACTGAATTTTAATTATTCAAAACATATTCTCTACTGCTTTGAAAACAAAAATTAGGATCAATTTATAATACAGACTGTAATACGAGGACAATTAATGCAATTAACTCCAATAAATAAAATTTATTACATTTTTAACGGAATTCTTTGTTAAAGAAATGGAAGATTGAAGGTGACAAAGGAATTACTACAGTCTGTGTTTCCCCATGTGGTCTGTCTTTTATTTGCTAGTGGGAAAATGAAACAAACTGACTGGGTAAAGCCAGACGTGTAATTAATTACGTTTCTTAATTGAGAATTAAAAAAAAAAAACATGACCATTTTTCTTCTTGTTCTTAGCTTCATGTGCCTGTTAATCACAATGATTAAGAATCTAATTAAATTAACATCGTTAAACTTTTGACTTTACCCCACTACTACTAAAAAAAGAAACTTTAAATTCTTAAGAAATAAAAAATAGAACCCAATTTTAATATTTTGATGAATGATGAGCACAAGACATTAGGTAAAACAAAGAGGAGTTTGGTTAACATGTGCTATTGGGAAACATTGGGACTCAATTTGATGGCTCGATTCTGATTCGAATTTAAAAATTTTATTTGATAAATTCAGATTCAGGTTTGATATAGTTTAATTGATTGTTTAAACTTGAAATCGATTAAAAATATTTAAATTAAATTTAACTCATTCGAACAAATATGATCAGTGGTAGATGTATTTATAAGGTAGGGTAGGCCGAAGCAGGGACGAAGCTATGTTTAACATGGGAAGGGTTCTTACCCCTTCCAAAATTTTTTGGTATAATTGTACTTGAGTCCCTCTTAGTTTAAATAATAATAAAAATAAGATTTTTGCCCTCTCAATTTTTAGATATAAAAGCTTAATAGACCTTTATCTCTCCCAATGTTTGATCTTAGTTCCGTCCCTGAGCCCAAGCTCACCCTGAACTTTTTGAAGTTTATGCATTTGCCTTTATTTTTTAAAAATTTATGAGCTAGTCCTTAAATTTTTTAATATTTATGAGTTGTGTCCATCCTCAGATATTTTTTTGGATCCGCCACTGAATATGACATGTTCGATTTAGAAATATAGCCTCCATTGATGAATGATGAGGCTGAAGAAGAATGGATGATAGTGATTTTCTTGGTCCTACGAATTAAAATCTGTCTTGAGATTCACCTACTAACAACTAAAGAGTAAATGCAACCATGGGGAAGGATCCCCTAGCTACTTGGTATTTACTATTTAGTCCCACACCCTCAGTTATTACAAAAATAAACCCTAAACTAATACGTGTCCTTAACTCCTCATTTATTGTCATCTTAATGGTTCCATGCTAACCGTTTTATCAATTTCTTACAAGTGAAACTGACGTGATTAATCCAGATACTGAAGGGAAAAGGGTTTTCTCTTCTCTGGGGATCTAATTCATCAAGGTTTTGAAACGGACCATTAAGACACGTTTTTATTACAGAGTTAAGAAGGAAAGCCACCTTATTTAAGTAATTAAAGGCATGACAGAGGGGAAATATCAGCCTGGACAGGAGTATTGATTGGACAGTGGACAAACCTTAAAGACAAAGAGGAAGCTTGAGCTTGGGGTTCTGCTCGGTTTTGGAAGAACTGTAGGTTATGCAAAGTTTGAGATATGGGGTTATGGAATTAGGGTTTGGTACAATTGTTATAGTCAATGTACTTGGAAACGTAATTTTAACACAATTATTTGATAATATTATAAGGGTTGAGGTAACAAACGGGTTATTTGAGTCGGGTCAGGTTCGATTTTGATTACATTTGATTTTAATTTAGTGTAGGTTAGATTTAGTCTGATTCGTTTTTAATTTGAGTTTATAGTGATTCCAGTTGAGTGTTGGGTCGGACATGGTCACATCAATTTGGTTGCTTTTTTGTTTAACTGATATCAGGTTTGGTATTTTCAGTTAGGTTGATCTCGGATTGGTAAAAATCGGTTTAATAAGGGATCTATATATTTAAGTCGTTTTTTTAGGTCATATCAGTTTTTTACATTCACATATAACTTTTATAAAGTTAGTAATATTTGACATTTAGTGGGTTGTGCGACAATTCATCTCAAGTCTTTTTTCACATATCTTTGATTTATTTTAGATTGTTTTCATTTCGAATGAAATTGATTTAAATTTATTCAGTCCTCTTAAAAATTTAATCAAATCTATATCGATTTAATTAAAAATAAAATTAATTTTAATCTAATCTGTTAAAATTTTTGGATCAATTTCAAATATTATTATAAAATATTATATAATAAGCCAAGACAAAAAGATTCTTCTAAAAGGCAGACATTATTAATAAAGTGGCAAGGGAGGAATTAGAAATGTAATATTGTGGTTTTAAATAAAAAAAATAGCAAATTATAGATTTTTCTATGACTTTAAACAAAAAATTTTAAACATTTAATAATAATCGAAAATTTAAAAAAAAAAATGAGGTACTCGGCCAGAGGGGATGATAATGGGGATTAAGGAGCCTTGGCCCCCCAAATTTTAAATTTAATTATTTATTCCTTCACATTTTAATTTTTTTAATTTGGTCCCATCCAAAATTTAAAATGTTCTTATTATATTTTAAAATTTTAATATATTTTTAATTAGATACCCTCCTAAAATTTTTAGTTCCCATAAAGTGTTGTGTTTTTTTCTAAATTTAGTTAAGCCCCATTTTTTATGAAAATTTTATTTTAAACGTATAAATATTTTAAAAAATTTAAATAAATCCCCTCAAACTCTATTATCAAGATTCGTCTGTCCTCGGTTTATCCCTTCCATCTGAGACCCAAAAGAAAGATAATATTTTTGGTATAAACGTATCGAATTCGAGAATAATAAGATGTAGTAAATGGAATGGCTGGTTAGATTCTTGAAGTAGGTTTTAGGATAAAGGTGCTTCCATACCAGGAAAAGAATATTCACAGTTGTTGAAGATAAGCCTGGATTAATCCCAACAATAATCCAGACAAAATCTATTGTTCCATTAAAGTGTTGAAACATGTAAGAACTTATGTACACAGTGTCTCTCCTTTGCATACTAATCCACAACAGTTCCCCCACATTGTCTTCCCCACATGAATTGTGCTCAACATGTTGGAGGGGACAATATTTGGTTTCATGGTTCTTCAACATAGGAAGATGTCCTTTTCCATTTTTCCGATCGTCTGTTCGGACCGATAAACCGGACCGGCCGTGAACATCTGTACTTGTGAATGGAATTTTCAAGATTTACTTAAAGAATTCCCCATGAGAGATGGCAGGAGTGCTCCATAGGAAGTAAGGAATAATTTTCCCAGTTGTCTATTAGGGTTGATAAACTTAAAAAATAAATAAAAATATAAAATAATATCTTTATTAGGGTTTGGATTCGAATCATTTTGTGTTTGACGTTTACTCTAAATTTAATACATTTAAATCATGGACTCTTTAGTCTTTACAGTTAAATAGATCGACTTTGAATTCGAATCAAAATTAAACTCAATAAGTATGCTAAACTTGTTGCAACGCAGACCACCATGGATTTGGTCTTTCTAATTTTCTGTGTTATGTCTTAGCCTTAATCACTAACATTGTTAAAATTCCAGGGACTAAAAGTATGATTAAACCATAAAATCTGTACCTTTCTAGCAGGTAGTGAAGTATTAAAGTAATGTAGACAGATCATCATTTTCCTAAGATCTTGGAGTTTTGGGATTTATTCTCCCATCTTACATCCAACAACTTTGCCTGAAATGATTAATATATAAATTGGTTTTAACATTAATCATGTTTCTAAAAAGCTAGGCAATAGGCGTGTCCTTTTAGAAAGTTCTTACATTTAAACTTGAGTCCATCTAAAGTATTAACATGTTTTAACTTAATTATTTGGATTATGTCTTAAAATTATAAACTTGAGTCCATCTAAAATTAATTATAGTCCAAAATAATTCAAAACAAATGAAATTGAAAATTTCACAAATTTTATTTTGAGTTATCTAAATTAATAGATCTAATGTCAAATCGATTTACGATTATTTTTTAATTGTTATCGTTGGTTTAATGGGATGAGACGTTAAAAATTTTAAATAATATTAGATATTTGAATCTTGATGTTAAGAATGAAATAAAGTAGGTTGAATGAAACACTCTAAGAATATTTTGGTACTTAATCCTAATTAAGGATAAATTGCGTAAATCATTATTTAACTTTAATCTTCAACCTATTTTGGACACTAAAATTTTCAAGTATTGAATTTACTTACTAAAGTTTAGAAATTAAACATTTTTGTCACTCTTCCATTAATTTTTTACATTATTCATTTACTGGCAAAGAAAGAACTTTTCCTAGATCCGAACGGTAAAAAACTTCATTAGCACGAGGGAAACAATATATTGAGAAATGAGTTATATGTGACGGTGAGAGAGAGATCAACAAAAAAAATCAAAAGATCTTTGTTCGATTCGTAGACTTTGGGTCACTTTCTGATAAAATAGAAGTCAGATTCGGACTCAATGAGAGAGATAAAATGAATGATGAAAATGGTACCGAATGACGACAATGCTTAACGGGGGAGTGACAAAAACGTTTAATATCTAAACTTCAACGATTAAAATTGTATAATATTTAAAGTTTAGTGAATAAATTAAATTTATAAAAAAATTAAGGAGACTAAATTAAAATTAAAAAAAATAAAGATAATTTAAATCTCTCAAAATTTTAATGAACAATTATACGCCTCTGTGTATAATTAAAGATAATTACTCACGACATTAATATTTTACATCAATTTTATATAATTCTAATTAAAATAACAATAAATTGTGTATTGATTTAATTTAAAATAATGATTACAATAATATAAGTAAATTGAAAGAATGGTCCTCTTATTTGAAATTGGCCAATTTATCTAATTCTAAAATTAAAAGGGACTTGAGAGGTGTTTTAACCAAAAAGTTAGGAGGAGAAAGAAAGCAACAGTCAACCTGTCTTACACTAACAAAGTTTGGTGCCCAACTTATGAAATATCAACCACTTTGAAACCATTTGTTATTAGGGATGGCAGACGGGTATAGTTTTGCGGATTTCGTATCGTATCCGTATCAATTGAAGTGAGAATGGATATGAGTTTGATGGGTAGTGGGCGGGTGTAGATGTAAAATGTCATACCCATCATGAGTAGTGAGTAGATGACGCGTTTAAACTCTTACCCGCCCCGTATCTAGTCGCCCCATATCCACCCGCTTCGTATCCACCCATCATATGAATTTTGAATCATTTGTGTCTGTAGACTTTGATTATGCCTTTTATTATGGTATTTTATATACTAAGATATTAATTTGTTTTAAAATTTATGTTCATTCTTGAGCTTGTAGACTTTGAACTTAACAAATTTAGTTTGAAAAACTGATAATTTAGGACCGTGTTTGAATTAATTTGGTTAAAAAAATTATAATATATGAATAAGTAAAATTTATATAAGTGTAAATATATTTTAACTAAGTTAGCTATATATATATATTAGTTAGTTGTACTTAAGTAGAATTTATATCAATAAAAATGTATTTTAGTTAAATTAGTTATCGTTATTTAGTTGCATATAGTTAAATTTATATAATTGTAAATATATTATATATATACACTTAATAAGATAATAAAGTATGTAAAATTTTACTATTTTTTATATAAGCCTATGATTTATTTTTACATAATTCGATATTAGTAGTTACTTATAGGCATGCACAAGTGGATACGTTTTGAGTGGTGGGTGTGGGGATGGATTTAAGAATGTATCCGCGTGGGCGGGTATAGATTTGAAAATTTTACCCACCGTGGGTAATGGGTAGGTGGTGGATATAAAAATTTTAGGTGGGTATGGATATGGGTATGGATATGGGTATGGGTATGGAGGAGGGGGTATCCGCACCTGCCCCGCCCATTTGCTATCTCTATTTGTTACAATAGAGGAAAAGGGTATTAAACTCTAAAATGAAAGGTTTAATTTAAGCGAGCATTCGATCGAGTTAAATTAAAAAAATGAATTATTCGAGTTAACGGGTTATATTTTATAACTCAAATTTTATTTGAGTTTTTCGATTCGATTTAGATCGAGTTTTTGAGTTTTTATAAAAAAATTAATTATAATTATTTATTATTTTATAGTATAACTTGATTCTAATTTAAATAATCTTCTCTGGTCAGATAAGAAATGTATATATTTCTTCATATTTTTATACGTCAGTATATATACCATAAAAAATTGAGGGACTCATCTTAAACTTAAAAACAAATTCTCTAATTACTAAAAATTTCGAGTTATTCGATTTCTATTTTATAACTCAAATTTTATTTAAAAAATTTTCGAGTCGAGTCAAGTTTATAAAATTTTGAGTCGAATTAAGATGAATCAAGTATTTTTTACCTTGAGTTGAGTTGAATTATTTGATTTTTCGATTCGAATCGAGTTTAATTCAATCCTAATTTAATTCACTAAAATTTTTTATTATTTTTGAGTCGAATTGAATTATTTTTTCTTACTTTTCTTCATAAACTATTATTTTATCTCAATTTATTTCAAAAATTTAAAAATGGCCAATGAATGATATAATTTTTGAGAAAATTATAATTTAAAGGCCAAAATATGTGCAAATTTTTAAAAAATATATATTTTAAGACGACAACATGAACTAATTATCTAGACCAACCAAAGTACTACTTGAAATTGCTAAATAAAAACTTACTCTACCACCTTTAATGTTACTTAATGTGCTTTAAAACAAAAGGAAAGATCAAAGGTAAAATTATGTTTTTTGCCCTCCTACTATATTCAAATTCAACATTTAGTCCATGTACTTTAACTGTAATGTTTTAGTTATTGGAAGTAAGACGTAACATTAGCAATAGTATAAGGACAAATTCAATTATTATTGGAAAATACAAAAAAAATGTCTAAGTTAAAGGAAAAGTTAATTTTTTTTTAAAGGTCTGCGATTGATCCAGTAAAACGAATATTATATTTTACCCTCAATATTTTAAAATACAAAGTTTAATTAGTTTAAATATAAACTATCCGAATTAGTTTGATTATAAAATTTCACAATCTAAACTTAAAATAATTCGAATCGAGAATGATACAGTCATTCTCAGCCTATTTACATTCAAAATCCTCTATGATTGAAATGGTAATAAACTTTAGGGGTTTAAATTTAGGTCTGAGACCGTTATCTAGGACATTATTATAAGGTTTTAGCACTATTTAAAATTGTTATAATAAAATATAATGATCTATAATAACCGTAATTTATCTGTTATTATTTGTAACTGTGATGACTACGATTTAAATCCCTGGTTTGTATCCTGAATTGTTTTGGCAATAATTTCAAACTTGTGCAAGCTATGATTGAAGAAGAGACAAGGGTGGTAAAAACAGATAATGAAACAAAGAAACTGCAGTTTTCCAGCTCAAGGGATGACAGACCCATTCATCAAGAGTTAGGTGATGCCGACTGCAGTTTTGTCTGCCATCGTGTCGTTGGTTTGGGTGGGTTGAATCAGTGGATTCTACTTGAAGGGAGAGAAAATTTATTAGGTTATTGATATTATACTCCATCTAATAATATTAAGTTATTTTAATATAATTTTTTAGGTAATTATTCACTTATTTACGCGTAGGAAAAAATCCATATTAAAAAAACGAAAAAATATATATATTAGATGAGATCATAGATAACGTAGTAAGCTAAATCCATCTGATATATATTTTTTTAATTTGTGATTTAATCATTATATTTTAATCAATATAAAAACACATCTTTTAACCAATTATGTTATTAAAACATAGTAGAAGGATGCAAACAAAATTTTACCAAATCATGTCGTATGAAAGAGGGACTAAAAGTGACAATTTCACCCTTTTGTTACTATCTCTTAATTAAAAGAAAAAAGAAAAGAAATGTTGAGAGTGGGATTTGAACCCACGCCCTTTCGGACCAGAACCTTAATCTGGCGCCTTAGACCAACTCGGCCATCTCAACACTTTGGTCATGATTACCTATTGTATTAGACACTGAATTACCTATTGTATTAACACAAAATTACAATTGGTGTGGTTCCTTAATTCTAGACACAAGGGACCAAACCTTAATTATCCCAAAAAAGAAAGACATGAAAAAGCCGAGTTGCTTCTCATTAATGAATCTCAGTCACAATCTTTTCATACAGAACTATGAGGGAAAAGAATACATATATGATACAAATTCCGCAACTGCATGTGTTACTTCCATGAAAAAAAAAATCCGGCTAGTCCCATTTGGCTATTCGGGACAGACGTGAACAACCACTACTGCAAACAATCAAACGAATGCGAGTAATAATATGATCCCCGTGTCCTTCCAGTTAACATGGTAATTTTCGTAAACAATGAAAGGGAGTATGCTTGTGCATATACGTCGTCATAATTGGTGTTAATGCACGCATGGTTTGATGAGCACTGTAAACATGATGAGGAGAGACGATGAAGTTCCATCCAGTAACATTATACACCCTCGAGGGATAGTACGCCGATGATGCTGAAGCAAGTAAAAGTGCGTACCTTAGACTACCTAGCAGCATGAATCCCTCCATCTCATATAATGCCAAAAAGAATGATGTATTATGTGCAAGAAGACAACTTCCTAGGAGTTCCAACCATTCAGGTAAGGAATGACATGTCAGCACGCCCGGGTTGAGGAGTAGAAGGCTTATTAATCAGTGACTTCAACCGTTCCATGATATCGGAAAATGACGGACGTTTCCAAGGCTCACTGCATTCAAAATCGACAATGACAAATGAAGAAACAGGGAAATTTGCTTAGAAAGCTCCACATCACAAAAGCTTTTTAGACTTACTTGGCCCAGCAATCCTCGATTATGGCAGCCACTTCAGGATTCAAATCCCGAGGAATATCAAGCCTTTTGCCCTTAAAACCAACAGCTGCCACTACCTGCAAAACAATTTAGATTGGGATATGTTTGTCAGAAATTAAACTCCCGAAGATTATCATTGCATGACAAAGAAAGCAGATATATCAGTAGTTAATGTTCAATGAGGGGTATGATTTTAGTCCACAAAGTGCAAAACTTTTAGCTCGGGTCATACAACTCGCTCAATCAAAGTGCGTATAAAAAGTGGTTTGTTCCTCTTCAAGGGAGCTTTTAGTTGCCATCAGATTATTATTTCCTTTTAGTGAAAGGTTCAATATGCGCCTTG
This sequence comes from Abelmoschus esculentus, assembly GCA_035048815.1. NCBI lineage: Eukaryota > Viridiplantae > Streptophyta > Magnoliopsida > Malvales > Malvaceae > Abelmoschus > Abelmoschus esculentus. The sequence continues at coordinate 26,025,306 of JAUCBN010000001.1, forward strand.
TCTGGTACATTAAAGCTAAATCATCAGCAAAATGAGACACAAAAAATCTATAATGCATTAACAAACCTGTGCTGGATTTAAGTTGCCCCATGGTAGTTGCAATGTTGCAAGCTCCCACAAAATTACACCAAAACTGTATAGATCAGACTTCTCGTTTGATGGCTCATCACGGAGAACTTCTGGAGCCATCCACTCAGGCTAATATAAAAATAAATGTACTTGTTAAGATTTAGCAGCTAAACAGTGATCGATGGTAACTCAAATAGAAATACCAAGAATATTGTTAAAAAAGTTGGTGTAACATACAGTTCCAGCTGCTGACTTGGATGAAAGAAATGTGTTTGCCTTCAAACGAGAAAGCCCAAAATCACACACCTGAATGTACAGATCAGGAAAGTGAGGAAGAATTATGTGAAGTAACTTTTGAGAGAATTTTGCATTAAGAGGACAATGGATATAATTACAAAGAAAACAACAAATTAAAGTAAACGAGGTTGGCTCCAACTATATACAAAGAATTATGCTTTGTATGACAGGATCATTAGGTGAAAACACTTCTCTTTGAGGCACAGAAGAAACATTCCGGGACTTACCTTCACCGTGTATTTTTTGTCTACCAAAAGGTTTGGTGATTTTAAATCTCTATGAACAATAGGGGGGTTGTGTCTATGAAGATAATTCATTCCCTTTGCCTGTGCACAAAGGAAAAAAGATTGCCGTTTAGACCATAACATTAACAAATGCATAAGATATTGGAAAATAAAAAAACAAAAAGAAAGTAAACCATTTGAAACCCACCACATCATAAGCCATACTCAAGCGACGCCTCTCATCCAACACATCTCTCACACCAGGCTTACGCAAAAGCCTATACAAGCTACCTCTGCAAATTAGAATCAAGGTTTTAATCCACTTAACAATTCAAACCTCTAAAACTAGTAATAATAACAATAAGTAAGCAGAGCCTTTTTCCCGTCTTCTTTATCCATATTTTTTTGAGGAAATCCAAATATATTACTTAGCCAAAAATGGCATCATCCAAAACAAAAGGTTCGATACAAGAAGGAACATCAAAAGAAAAATAAAACAGACAATCCAACTCAAGAGCCCAATGAGCAAGACTATGAGCAACCCTGTTTTCCTCACGGCTTACATGGGAAACACTAATAAAAGAACACGAGTGAACTAAACAGTGAGCTTCCCTAAGATAACAAGCAGCAACCAAGAGGGGCATTTCTCTTCCCCCACCCCAAAAATAAATAAATAAAAAGCAACAAACCTTGATAAGTATTCTGTGACTATGGACAAGTTGGGGGGCTGAGTAACAGCACCCATAAAAAGAACAATATTTGGATGCCGTAGACGTTTCATAATTGCAACCTAACAAAAAATTGAGGTGAAAAATACAATCATACCAAGAACATGAATGAAAAATTGATGTTTCTTAATCACAGGAACAAAATTATTCAAAATGTCGGCCAACTCATACCTCACTCAGAAATTCTTTATAACGCTCACCATGCAAATCCTGCTCCATGAGAATTTTCACAGCAACATCCTGTAATTAAAGAAAGATTATATGGAGAAAGAGGAATCTTCAGCTGCACTTGTAACATGTAACCGATGTATCGTTCATTCCCTCCAGGATTAGTTGCAACCAAAGGAAATTTATTTATCTGGTTCATAAATTTTGGTGATAGGTTGTTTAGCCCCCAGTAAGCCCAAGATGTCTTACCACAGAGAGATGATGCATTCTAAATTACTGTCAACAAGGGAAAATGTAGGATTCTAACTCGAGACTACTTTTATCAAACGAACAAACTCACCAATTGTGTCAACATCTTTGTCATTTTTAGTTAGTTCAAAACAGAGAACATGAACATCAAGAAAAATTATTTAATGAGGAACTTCAGGTCAAAAGCGGTGAATACATTTAAGTAAAAATTCATCAAAGATGGACCAAACTCCAAAAATAAAACACAATAGAAATACAGAAGGTCCACTCTTACAATGAAACAGTACCAAACAGGTGAGAGAAAGATGTCTACAAATGTAGATAACTGAAATAACAATTTCATCCCATGATAATTGAAATAAGTTGTCTGAAATTCATAGAACATTGTATTTTGCATATATAGTGAACTATTACTGCAAATGAACCAAGGTGCATTGCCGGATTTACCATACTCAAAAACCCTTTTAATTTACAGACATGTCTAAAGACTAAAGAGAAACAGCATGTGACAAAATAGATTGACTGCTTGTTTTGAAAGGTTATAAAATAAAAGGGTTTGACACTACAACATACATTTGATAGTGTCAAGATTAATATTCAGAACTGAAAAAAAGTAAGCTCTGATGGTCAATTGTTGTGAGCTCAAGTGAACTTCAAGCAATTTAAGATTTGAACCTGTGAGAATATTGTGCAGAAACTGATTCAGATAGGAGAAAAAAGATTACCTAGACCTTGCACCTAACTTCAGCAGATGTGACCCTAATCGAATGCATATATATGACATTATAGAAAAACTATAAATACTCTAACTCCTAAAATCAAAGACACATAAAACAGATTCTGCAACTTCAGAAATACAAATACATTTCATTAACGTATCTATCTACAAACATTTGTGAAATATATATAATTGCTAACATTTGCTCATTCACAAGGAACAACACAAACAAAATAGGCCCCAGAATCTCCATTAGATGATTAGAATTCAACACACAAGAAAGCAGTGGTAACAATAAACAAGATGCAGAACAAAAGATATAAAAAATAAAATTTTCATAACATCAACTTTATCCTTATGACAATAATTCATAAACAGATTCTTACCGAGCCATTCCATTCGGCACGATGAACAGTTCCAAAAGAACCTGAAATGAACCAAGTCCAAACCAAAACATGAATTATGACCCAGAATATGGTTTCTCAGTAGTATATTCAGTGAAAATAGTGTTCTTAAAGACAGACGAGAAAATACCAGAACCAATTCTCTCTCTTAAAACGATATCACTCCACGGAATGTCCAAATCATCAACTTCAAGGACAAGTTCTCTACTTCTTTTACCAGGAACAAGTTTATTACCCTTAGCAAACCTTGAATCCTTAGCAGAACCCCCCATTGGGACAGCCAAGACTAGATCTGGGACATCTCTATGCCCAGGAGGAGCGATGTGCTTTAAAGGATCTTTAATGATGTTCATTGAGCTTATTATAGACTGGGAATACCGGGAATCTTTATCATGAGCAGGTGGCTTAGCACTATTACGTAGGGGTAACTGTGAGACATCATTCAGATTACTTGACATCTGAACAAGGTTATTTCTGTCTGTGCCAATGTTACCAAGTTTCTTTTCGTCATCCATGAAAGTACCTGAAATGACAGACAATTATAGCTTACTTTCATACCAGATGAATTACAGATATAGAAACACCAGCCTCAACAGTGTTATGGAAGTGCAATTAACAATAACAAAACTAGATTAAAATCGATTTAGGAATACTTGTCCACGTAAAATTTCCACAATTGAAAGCCAGTGCAAAAAAATTTAGTGGCAAGATTCATAACTGTTAAGCTAGAGATGTAATTATCTATATTATCTATTGCTTTCATCAGTGCAGATGCTGAAATTTTTTATAAGAACTTGAAACAATACAATTCATCTTTGAATAACATTGTACACAATAAGGCACTTTACAAAATATGAAAGATAGGGTAAAATAACAAAAGAAACTAAATACTTCAAGCCAAATGAAAGACTTAGCTTGAAATCTAAAAGCGGATACGGGACATTCAGTAAAGCTCTTTATATAGATAGTGAAAGAAAATATACCTGTTGTAGCATCATAAAATACAAGATTAAGTGATTCACAGTCTGAAAAGTACTGTTTGGCCAATGACCTGAAATCAGTGGCAGGTATAGCTGGTTTGAGATGTGGAAAGCGCAATGGGGAAGAAAATGAGATGGAAGAAGGACCATTGAGCAAGGAATCGGGCTCGCATAAGTAACCTGGGTTCCCAATTAGATCAACAAGATACTCCCTGAAATCACAAACACTGCAAAGTAGGACGAGTTCTCCAGAATAATAATAATAATAATAACAAACTCAATATCAAATTTGCTCAAGAATCAAAACCCAATCTCTAAAAACTATGAAACCTAAGTATATAAACTTCAGAAAGGTCATGAGAAAATAAAGCCCAGTTAATTAAACCCTTCTAGAATCATGTACAGGATAGACATCCTTCCATAACTTGGAAGTTTCTCCATCAGATTGGCTTCATGAGATTATTCTTGAATATAGAGAACTTTAACCGATGTAAGACAAGGCAGTTTTTCACAAACCATTGACCAAAATGGGAAGAAAGAACCACAACAAGCAAATGCACTGCTACCAAGCAAGTGGAGTCACAGGTGGAATTAAGCAAAATATAGTTTCAAAAAAATTGTTCAGTTTCCTCATAACAGACAACATCAATTAAAAATGCAGGGTTCTTTTGTCAGCAGAACGTTGTAATTTAGAAAGAAATCACTAAAAGAATGACAACTTAAAAGTTTAAAGGACATAGGTTGTAAATCAGAAACAAAACAGACATAACTAACACCAACCAAAATCTCACGTTGCTGATATAAAATACCTGTCAAGCCCAAAGCGAACAAGGCAAGAGGAAGCATCATCTCTTTTACAATATTTGCATCCCTTTGCAATTCGACAAGGTAGGTCAATTGTGTCAGCTAGCACCTGCATAAGTAGAACTGTGAATGGAACCCCTTCTCCTCAAAGCGGAAAACATTTATAACAGAAAACTAGCTCCCCAAGTAGTGGAGTACAAAGTTAACTATAACTAAGCAAAAAGTCATACCAAAACCTCAGGTGAAACGAGAACACTATAAACTTAGGACCTTACCTTGAATAGTAAAGCTCGATGTCTGCAAAGGCCAGCTGACAGGCTACCTATGGGAACCACAACTGAACCCAAGCAATCCTTTAAATTATCACTGCAGTCCCTCCAATATGAAACCACGTTATCCTCTTCAGTTGCAAATGAACCCCTTTGGTTTGAAATAAAACAATCCATCACCAAGGTGAATAAAATGGTATAAATTTTGAAATTTTGAACATTAATGGTATAGATAACTCACCCCATGCGCCCACAGACAAGCTGTGCTAACTCATCAAGAACTTCTTTTATTGTTATGCAGCTATGAGAAATGTTATAGACTCTATTTTGGAGTTCCTTTAAGCCGAGATCACTTCTTCGGTCAACCAATACCACTTCTAGTGGTGAGCCAACCACATGATCAACAGATCTTAGAGAGTCGATTGATGGAATTCGACCATGCTCATGCAGATCAGTGCACATAGTCCAGACATATGGATTAATTCCATGAATTAAAAAAAATCCATCAGGAACCTTTTCGAAATATGATAAGCAGCCACTCACCTGAAGCACATAACATTGAAAAGACAGAATATTCAAATGCCCAATCTTCTATAAATCAAATCCTGAAACTTAACTAAACCCTAGTTTGCACATGACCTGTGTTCCAGATGCTGTGCAGCTATATACTCCCATGGTATCCACATTCATGCCAATCGACAAATATCAGAATAATAACTAAACCCTAGTTTTCACATGGCACGTATACCAGATGATGTGCAGCTATATACTTCCATTGTATCCACATTTATACCAAAGATCAGAATAGTAAATGTCACTGGTCACAAAATTCGGAATAATAATAATAAATCCTCACCCCAAAAGTTCAGATTGATATAATCCTAAACCAATGGAAATCTACCGTTGTGAGTTGTGACAAACCATCTTTTCACCTCACACCAAATGGAAAGAGCTCATGCAGAGCTATCACGATAGCTATATTCACCTAGGCATATTTGTTCGATCTCCTAACCTTAAATTTAACCAAGACAAGCGAATAGTGTCATGAACAGATAAATCTACAAGAAACATACCCAGAACCGATGGGAAACTATCTCAGCAGAGCTGGAACTAGTTGTTGTGGAATCATTCGAAACCGGACCCAAAAAATTTGGGTCATCGGCACAGGTAGCTTCCGAAGAAAGCCTCAAAGCTAACGCTAGCTGCAACTGATAACTCTCCTCCGTTTTCTGCGCCCAGCTTTTCCCCGACGACGAACCCCCAATTTTCGTCCTCAAATCCAAAAGACCAGAGCTCCTATCGTGACCATAAGCGAACGCATCAATCTCGTTAGCCGCCGTCGTAGAAAGGGTCGGCACATAATAATCTCCCGACAGAGAGCTCTCACCGAAGCTACTCCCGCTCGATTGCCGTTGAATACCGATCGACGCAGCAAAAGTACTCCCTCCTCCCCCACCGCCGCCACCACAGATTCGATTCGCTTGTAGCGGGGCGTGGTTTTGACTCTGACTTTGATCCCAATCAGTCAAACCTCTCTCCAATTTCAATCTGTTCTTGCTACCCGTGACTTCGCTTGAAACCGATTCATAATACGGAGGCGGAGCTCCCGATATAGACACCGAGTACTGATCCTCGGGATACTGACTAAGCAGAGAGTAATTGGTTCTTCTCTCGGGCACTTCCATTGAAGCTCTAAAGGAATTGCCGATCACAAAACCCTAGAAACCCTATGAACCGCCATGGATGAATATTTGAAGCTTTTCATCTTTTTTTTTTCCTTCCTATATAATATTTTTGTTTTTCCTGAACTTTTGTTTCTCTTTCTACAATCTATTGTCGGAATGAGAAGGAAAAGGTTCCATTTTTATTCGGTGGGCGTCATTGTAACATTCTTTTCTTATGTTTATTTTTAATGGAAAAATTGCATAAAGCATCACTGATTTTCGAGTAAATGTTCATTTTAGCCACTAATGATTGGGAAATTATTTAAAATTTAGGTTGACTAAAATAAGAATGATTTTTTTTTGTTATCTTTCCTATTCTAATTAATCCATATTAATTTAGGTTGTACTATCATATTTTGGGTAAGTTTTTTAACAATTTTTTATTATATATAATAAATTTTAAATTCGAGACTTGTTTAAGCGATAACAAGACTAACCACTAGAACTAATATTTTATAAAAAATAATTTTAGATTCATACTTTAAATAAAATTATATTGCAAATATAAATATAAAACAATAGTAAAAAATTTTAAATTTAATAATAAAAAATAAGATAAATGAATGCATAAAATTAATAATAAAAATATAAAATTTGTCCGATAAATTTTGAAATTAAAATGTTGTTTAATTGTATTTTTTGGATAAATTAAATTTTATTCATCCAATAAACCGTCATACAATAACTATGTAAGATGTATACTCTCAATCTTCTATACAAATGTATTCTCTAACAAAATACCAATTTAAAAGCTATAGAACTGTCTAGATTTTTAAGCCATTAAATCCAGTAATCCTAGCACAGATATCATTTTTTATACGAGTATAAACATCTCAGGCTGCCTTCAGTTGTCTCCCATGATTCCTAAAATTTCGCTCCTACCATAGATAATAGTTTAGACTATACCAAACTAATCAAATCAGTATAGCTTGCATGGTTTTATCTTGGGTTAATTACTGCGGAAGTCACTTATGTTTGAGTGCAGTACAAAGTTAATCACCCATTTTGAAAATGAATCAGTAAAGTCACGTACGTTTTCGGGGTGTAAATATTTGGTCACTCCGACATTAGAGGTCGTTAATGGGTAACAGAAAGATGATCTGGTGAATTAAAAAATATTTCTTTCCACGTGGCCTGCTTACGTGGCTCCCTGCCTCATCATATTCTTCATGTTAACATGAAAGGGGAAGAAAACTACCCCACCTTTCAGCACCATAACACAACCACCCTATCCCTCCGCCACTACCACAACACAACCACCGGTTCACCATATCGTCGCCGCAACCACCCTTCACATTTTAGAACTTTACCATCAACCTTCTCATAAAACACAGATAACAGATAACACTTTTTAGAACTTTATTAAGTAGTATTACTTAAGAACTCCATTGAGGCCGCTTGGACGTCACGGGGAGAGTTGGAAGCCGATCGTGGCAACGACTCGACTGATTCAGAGAAGTTGAGGATCGTTGAATTGCTTTTGATGCTTAAAGCCGCGACGCCGTGGGCACGTGTCGCCATTTCAGGGGCTGAGAAAGTGCCCAACTAGATCCGGTTCTTCTTTCGGGGCTCTCGAATTTCAGACACCCATTTGTCCCACGCCCGTATTCGGACCCCACCGTAAACCATGTGCTTGGTGTTACTACCCCTCAGACGTTTTTCGTTATTCGAATCGGGTACCAAGTGTGTACCCGATCTCTTTTTACCATCATAAGATGATACTGAAACTGGAAATAAGAAGAGTTTTTGGTCGGTGTGCTTGAGTCAGTTTCCGAGTTTGGAGAGTCACTCATTACGAGTTTCTGATCCTATATTTCCTTTAACACACTTGAATGCTAAAAAAGAAGATAAAACTCGATATGTCTCCAAATTCAGAGTTAAAAACATGGAACTTTTCCAGATGTTTATGAAGGAAAAATGAAGAAAGTTAGAGTTTTTGATAGTAAATGAGATTGTCAGAGTGAGAGTAAGAGAGAAAAACAGAGAGTTTAGGTTTGAGGAGAGAGAAAGGGAGAAAAGATTGAGTTTTAGGAAAGGAATGGAAACAATAAAGTTCAAAGTTAAAACGTGGCGTTTATAAATACTACCTACAAAATACAACAAACAAACTCGATCGACCATACTTTTTTAAGAGAGAAAAAGTGTCAGAGTGAGAGTAAGAGAGAAAAACGTTGTCGTGATGCTATTTTCACTGTTAAATGTGTTTTATGAGAAGGTCGATGGTAAAGTTCTAAAAAATGGAGGGTGGTCGCAACGACGATATGGTGAACCGATGGTTGTGTTGTGGTAGTGGTGGAGGGATAGGGTGATTGTGTTGTGGTGCTAAATGGTGGGATGGTTTCCTTCCCCTTTCATGTTGACATGAAGAAAATGATGAGGAAGGGAGCCACGTAAACAGCCCATGTGTAAAAAATTATTTTTTAATTTATCAAATCATGTTTTCGTTACCCATTAACGGAGTGATCAAATATTTACACCCCGAAAACGTACGTGACTTTACTGATTCATTTTCAAAATGGGTGATTAACTTTGTACTGCGCTCAAACATAAGTGACTTCTGCAGTAATTAACCTTTTTATCTTTCCCTGTACATTACATCCATCCCAGTAGCTCATTTCATTTGCTGCCATAGATAATGTTGTTTAATTGTTAGTTTTACTACAAAATGTTAAATTGTTTTAATGAAAAAAATATGATTTTTTTCTATAATTTATACTAAATTTTTATTAAATCTATAGAAAATATTATAACAACAGTGCATTCAGAAACCCTAAAAAATAAAGAAAAGTGAAAATTTTTCTATGGAGATAAGCATATCAACCATCAGGCAGAAAATTTTGCTACCCAAGACTGATTACATCGGTGAGTGAGGATCTAACTTTCAATGACCACCGACAAAATCATAATCAGAAACTAGCACCGATACAATACTCTGTAACAATCGGTTGTTAAGGTATGCTGAATCATACCACAAAGACATATAAAACAAACTAAAAAAAAAAACATGTCATAAAGACAGAGAAAACACATGTCATAAATACAAAGATCTTATTAACATATGAGGGGAAAAAAAAGAAAAAAATAATCAATCTAGTGATCGATAATTAATATAAAAATTAGTTACCGATTGTAGCGACCCTAGATTTCTTAAAAATAATAGGGGTGTAGTAAAAAAGGAGAAAAAAAGGGTCACTAGTGGAATTGAAATTAGGGATTGAAAAGTGGAATTAGTGGATTTATTTTTTTTTTAAAAAGGTGGAGTCGCCACCGGTCACTTTTGATAGACCAGACACCGTAAAAACCAGAGATTTGAAATGATTTGGGTTCGGGAGTCGGTTACGGTTAAAAACGGGTTTAGGGTTTAAAACCGCCCAAAATCGGCACCTTTATTAAATTACCGCTTAATTAATTTTGGATTTTCCGGATTAAAGTGGTATTTAAATTACAGTTTGTTGAAGTATTTGAATCAATTTTATCTTTACCGTGTCTTTATTCGAAGGCAACGCATACACCGCGACCATTACACTGGAACGCAGGCCCGTTACGACCGAATATCGACGTTCGAGGTTAGGTTCATTAATTAACGGAAGCGTGAGATGTAACTTAGCAAAAAGGGACGAACAAATAAACAATGTAAATAAAATAAACATAACATGAAATACAAGGTAAATATATAAGGCCTTAAAGAAATATGCATGACAAAGTAATATATGTAGAGATGAGATATATACATTACACTAAACATAAGATAAATAGAATACATGCATTAACAATAAAACGAAAATAAATACACAATGCATGAAATAAATAATAAATCAGAAGCATATTTAAAAAAAACAAAGTATGAATGCATATGAGCAATAATACAGAAATAAAATAAATTTGAATAAAATAAAATAAAATAAACTCGAATAGGGACTGAATTGAAAAGATTAAAAATTATCCAGACCCTCAAACCGTTATTTCAAAACAGGGAATGGCCTGAAAGTAACCATCAAAACAAGGAGGGACTCAGAAATAAATAAACCAAATCGAAAGGGTGATTATGATACAATCAGTGACTAAATTAAAATACGGAATAAAAGTCAAGGGACCTTACGTGTTATTAAAGTGACACGGAGGCATTTATGAGTGTAAAAAAACCTTTTTTAAATTAATCCCTGAGTATAAAACATAAAAAAAAAAGAAAGGAGATTCATTTCTCTTATTTTCTTTCAACCAAAAGTCCATTTCCTCTGAATATTCATCTGGGAAAAGATGAACATTCATCTTTAAACCCAGAAAAACCAACCGAACCCAGAATCTGATAAAAACATCACGCCGGCCACCATTCACGGTGGCCGAGAGTTTGAAAACCATCCTTTTTCCTTATCTTAAAAACCAAACACACTCGACCCTTTATTCTTTAGAAATCGAACCCCAAAAAAAGGTCTTTACTTCACCAAAACAAAATCGAGAAACAAGAGAGATTAAACCCCCCTTTTACTTCGATCGGAAAAAAAGAAAGAGAAGAGAAAACAAAGCGACGGCCATCTCTCTTTCTTTATGGCTCATCCTCGAAAGCATGAAGGCCATGGAATCATTGTCGGTGTAAAGAGAGAAGCGGGGAACAAGACAACGAAGGTAAAACTTTTCTTTTCTTAAAAAAAAATTAAATAAATGATGTTCTCTACCTCAAACTTGTATTGCTTGTTTTTGTATTGATCTCCAAAACGAGAGGAAAAAAAAGAGAGCTTTACAAGATGATCTTTTTTCTTTTTATAGCCAGATTACAGAAAAGGAAAACGAAAACCCTAAGATTTCTATGCTTTGCTGGAATTTTGTCTTTTTTATGCATGCTCTGAAATCTCTGATTTATGTCGATTGCGTGCCCGACCTCGTCTGAACATTTTTATTTGTTGGTGATGTGTACGAAATTCTTCTGATAATTTGCGTTTTTTACTACTGAAAATGTACGAATCCCGCAATCCTCTTTTGTTTTTTGTTTGTTTGCATGCGAGGTACGGTCATCGGAGGATCATCGGATGTGGTCGCCAGCGGGAGTCGACTGGTCGATTGGAAACTGATAAGTCTCCACGCGTGGGAAGCTGATCAGTCAGCGCGTGGGCGCGTCAGGACCTGAAGGGTTGTTCTCCGTGTCGATCTGGACCGTTGGATCAAAATCTTGATCCAACGGTTGATACAAGGCTGCGCAAGAGGGTAGAAGTTGATCAACTAGGGTTTTTTAATCCGGTTTGGGCTTGTAAAGTGGGCTTGTAGAGTGGGCTAAATGTATTATTTAATTGTATAACGGGCTTGTATATTCTTTTACATTGGATTTATGCTATGGACTGTTATATTATTATTTTTTTTTTTTGGGCTTAATTATTTATTTAAGGATTTATTATTTATGATTTATTCATTTGAAATATAATAATAAAATAAAATTGAATAATAATAATAATAATAATAACAAAAGATAATAATAATAATATAACTACATAAAATAACAATAATAATAAAAACAAATAAAGGATGATAATAAAATAAAGCAATAAAGTATTAATAATAATATTAACAAATAAACCAAAAAAAAAGAAATATATACATATCACAGTAGGAATGAACATATTAGTAATAATAAACAAAATGGAGTAAAGCTTTTAAATAATAAACTGGTTTACCGAAAATTAAGATTAAAAATAACATATGATATATATATATATTAAAAGGAAGTAGTAAGAACAAAATATTAGTATGTATAATTTTAATATATATACATAAAGTAATATTTTTTGTGATTTTTTTGGATAAATCACATATACGCTAATGAAGTAATTTTTGATTCTCTTTTTCTGACATTCTCAAGCCCGTTATTGAAATGAAAATTAAAATTGAACCCGAATTTAGACACCGGATAAAATTAGTAATTATAGTTGCCCCTCTTTGCTTATCGTTTTAAAACAATGATGAAGCAAAGACAAAAAGCACTAATTTTATCCGACTTCCCTGTTTGGAGACTCTGATCTGAAAGCCCTTTTTCCATAACTCTGATAGATCTTTTACTCTTTGATCCCGTGATCCATAACCGGTAACCTGACTACCTGCACATATTAAAAGAGGTTTATCAGAAGCAAATTTTGATTCCCTTATTTTACTATTTTGAACAAATTAAAAGATCTTGAGCTGTAGGTCTTCCCTCTACGAGACTTTAAGCTCTGAACTTATTGAAGAAATTGACCCTTCCTATATGGAACCAACTTCTAAAAAACTTCGAGTCTTTCCTATATAAAACTCTTCGCAATAGTCTTCGATCCAAGTCTCTCCTATATGAGACCCTAAATCTAGAATTCTAACAATGTTGATCCCTTCTCCGTAGAATCCGTATCTTCAAGATGCTCTGATTTCTGATCATTGCAGCATCTGACGGTTCCTCTCTTCGAGCGTATACCGTGGTGGGCGACCCTTCTCTTCGAGTGTATGTCGCAAAAACGATGTTGATCCCTTCTCCATAGAATCCACATCATCGAGATGCTCTGGTTTCTGATCATTGTAGCATCTGACGGTCCCTCTCTTCGAGCGTATACCGTAGTGGGCGCACATTGAAGTGCTAGTGTTCTTCTTTCCTGTAAATGCATATGATGCGACATGGTATGGGTTAGCATGCTCCTATTCTACATGATACATGTTCGGGTCATAGACGAAAGTTGTCCGGATCTGGTCTCTTTGATTTCATGTCTTCTCTGTAAACGCTCCCTATGTTAGGACTCAAGCCATCTGCTGACATTGTTTTTCGCCTCCAAAAACGGGATTCCTGAATTTACTTCTTTTAGAACACCCGTTCGCAGGTTTTCACTTTGACGACTTTTCCTTTCCCTTTCCCTTTCCCTTTTCCTCTTTTTTTTCTTTTTCTTTTTTTCTTTTTTTTCTTTTTCTTTTTTTTCCTTCTTTTTTTTCTTTTTCTTTTCTTTTTTTCTTTTTTCCTTTCCTTCTTTTTCTTTTTCTTTCTTTTTTTTTCTTTTTTTTTTCTTTTAGGCGTCCTTTCGGGTTTTCACCTTGTAGAGTTGAATCTTCGATGATCTCTGTTGGTTACTGCGGGTTGACTTGGACTTCGTTTCTCTCCGACCTGTAGCTGATGGGATAAATCATAGCAACTTCGAAAAAACTTTATTCATTGATGTTCCAGGTTGATTTATCTATGAATATACCAAAAAGGAATGAATATGATGCAACAAGAAATATTTAATATAGCCATTATATTTCAAAAGTCATGACAAACACGAAATATGCAAGAGAAGGAGGAGAATTAAACTCAAAACAGACTTCACAATATTGAAGGTATGAATAATACGAGAACTCATCAACCGCATCGAAGATCTTGCTCCTCGACTTGATCACACCAGCCTCCGAGAGAGTTGACGAAGTGTCGGGCTTTGCAAATATTTGAGTCGCCCTTTCGGGTTTTCAACTCAAAATCTCCTTTGGTTCTAAGGCGTCCTTTTCGGATTTTCACCTTAAACCCTCCTATGGTCCTAGGGTGCCCTTTTCGGGTTTTCACCCTGGACCCTCCGTTTTTCGTTTTTTCTTTTTTTTTCTTTTTTTCTTTTTTCTTTTTTTTTCTTTTTTTTTCTTTTTCTTTCCTTCCTTTTCTTTTTCTTTTTCCTTTTTTTTCTCCTCTCAAGCATAATACCTCTTGATCGAATCGGAATTCACAGGATTACCCAACTCATTCTCGTCCATCTCTATTAGAATGACAGCTCCCCATAAAAAGATCTTCTTCACAATGTACGGCCCTTCCCAGTTAGGCATCCATTTCTCTCGAAAATCCTTTTGAATAGGTAGAACCCTTTTTAGCACCATATCCCCTTCCTGAAATTCACGAGGCCTAACCTTCTTATTATAGGCTCGCACCATTCTTTTCTGATACATCTGGCCATGACAAATGGCGTTCAGTCTCTTTTCCTCTATCAGATTCAAATTGTCTATCCTGACTTGTGTCCATTCAGCATCTTCCAATTTAGATTCACTCAGAATTCGGAGAGAAGGTATTTCAACTTTGAGTGGTAGGACTGCTTCCATACCGTAAACCAGTGAGTATGAGGTTGCCCCGATCGAGGTTCGTATTGAGGTTCGATAAGCAAACAACGCAAAAGACAACTTCTCATGCCAATCCTTAAAAGTATCTGTAGTTTTTGCTATGATCCTCTTAATGTTCTTATTAGCGGCCTCAACTGCTCCGTTCATCTTAGGACGGTACGCGGTAGAGTTGTGATGTATAACCTTAAACTGTTCACACACCTCAGAAATCATCTTGTTGTTCAAATTTGTGGCGTTATCGGTAACAATTCTTTCTGGCAAACCATAACGACAGATGATCTCTTTTTTCAAAAACCTACAGACCGTGGCTCGCGTGATATTGGCGTAGGAGGCAGCCTATACCCATTTAGTGAAATAATCAATTGCTACTAAAATGAAGCGGTGTCCGTTAGATGCCTTAGGATGAATCTGTCCGATGACATCTATCCCCCAGGCGGCAAAAGGCCAAGGTGCGTTCAAAGTATGTAACGGCAATGGTGGGGAATGAATTTTATCCGCATAGATCTGACATTTGTGACATCTTTTGGCATGATTAATACAGTCTCCTTCCATCGTTGACCAATAATAGCCACATCTCATGATTTTTCTAGCCATTGCAAAACCATTAGCATGAGTCCCGCATATGCCTTCGTGTATTTCTGTCACTATGGTTTTAGCTTCTTGGGCGCCAACACATCTCATTAGCACCTGATCACTCCCTCTTTTGTACAAGATATCCCCATCGAGGACGTACCCTGATGCCATTCTCCTAATAGTTCTTTTATCAATATCTGTGGCTCCTTCAGGATAAACTTGAGACTTGATATACTGCAGAATATTGTGATACCAAGGATTCTCATCTTTCTCCTCTTCCACTCCATAACAATGGGCGGGCAATTCGATGCTTTGCATCTCTAGTGACCTCATTTGAGCCTTTGTATTTGTCTTGAAAGTCGCGGCCAGAGTGGCCAAAGCATCAGCCATTTGGTTATCCTCCCTCGGTAAATATTCAAAACTGATTCTTTCAAAATTCTGAATCAAATCCTGAATCATATTATAATACTTGATCAACTTGGGGTCCTTGGTTTCCCACTTTTGCCGTAACTGATAAATGACTAGCGAAGAGTCTCCGAACACCCGAAGGACACAAACTTTCCGTTCGATAGCTGCGTATAGACCCATTATACAGGCTTCATATTCTGCCATATTATTAGTGCAAAAGAAATTCAGCCTGCTCGTGAGCGGATAATGAACTTCCTCCGAGGAGACCAACATTGCCCCTATGCCGTGCCCGAGGGCATTAGAAGCCCCGTCAAAATATAATTTCCATGGCAATGCGATTTCGGTTATTCTACCCTCGGCTATGGCGGATACTAAATCTTCATCCGGGAAATCAAAGTTCAGGGGTTCATAATTCTTCGCAACCCGACTTGCCAAGAAATCGGCCACCGCACTACCCTTTACAGATTTTTGATTCACGTACACAATATCAAATTCAGACAAAAGCATCTGCCATCGAGCCATCTTTCCTGTCAACGTCGATGCTTCCATTAGGGCTTTTAAGGGATCAGACCGTGATATCAAATAAGTGGCGTGATACAACATATATTGTCTCAACCTTTTAGCTGCCCAAACCAGGGCACAACACAACTTTTAGGTCTGTGGATATCGAGATTCGCCTTCTGTGAACTTCTTACTTAAATAGTAGACTGCTCTTTCCTTCCTACCTGACTTGTCTTGTTGGCCTAACACACAGCCCATTGAGTTCTCGAAAACCGTTAGGTATAAAATCAATGGTCGGTCGGGCACGAGAGCCACTAAAACTGGGGCTTTAGTTAGATAATCCTTAACTTTTTCAAACGCTGCCTGACAATCTTCATCCCAGGTTCCCGGGTCATTTTTACGGAGAAGTCTAAAAATAGGGTCACACTTATCCGTTAACTGAGATATGAAGTGGGAGATATAGTTCAGCCTCCCTAAGAAACCACGAACTTCCTTTTGGGTTTGCGGTGGCGGGAAGTCCCTTATGGCTTTGACTTTATCCGGATCAATTTCTATCCCTCTTCGGCTGACTACGAACCCTATGAGCTTTTCGGATGTTACTGCGAAAGTACATTTGGCGGGATTGAGCTTCAACTGATATTTTCTTAACCTCAGAAACAACTTTTGCAGATTCTGAATATGCTCATTCTCCGTCTTGGATTTGGCGATCATGTCATCCACATACACTTCAATCTCTTTGTGCATCATGTCGTGAAAAAGGGTCACCATTGCCCTTTGATATGTGGCCCCAGCATTCTTCAACCCAAAAGGCATTACTTTATAGCAGACGTGCCCCACAGTGTCACGAAGGTGGTTTCTTCCATGTCATCAGGGCACATCTTGATCTGATTATAACCCGAAAAACCGTCCATAAAAGAAAACCATAAGTGCCCCGCAGTATTATCAACAAGGGTGTCAATATGCGGGAGAGGAAAATTGTCTTTGGGACTGGCCTTATTGAGATCACGATAATCTACGCACGTGCGTACTTTCCCATCCTTTTTGGGTACCGGTACGATATTCGCAACCCACTCTGGGTACTTTGATACTTTCAAGAACCCGGCTTCGAACTGCTTTCTCACTTCTTCTCTGATTTTCAACAATATATCCGTTCTCAACCTACGGAGCTTTTGTTGGACGGGCTTATTCTCCGATCGTGTGGGTAGCTTGTGTACAACAATATCTGTATTTAGACCTGGCATATCTTGATACGTCCAAGCAAAAACATCTTTAAACTCTAAAAGCAACCCAATTAATTTTTCCCTTGAGTCTGATGCTAAAGTGGTACCTATTTTTACTTCTCTTCTTTCTTCTTCGGATCCCAAATTTATTATCTCCAGATCCTCCTGATGGGGCAGTATCTGCTTTTCTTCGCTGGCCATCAACCTTATTAACTCATCGGGGATCTCTAACTCCTCTTCCTCTTCTCCGGCTTCTGCGACAAGTACAGGTTGTTCGAAATTCGGTACATGATTAAGTTCAGTATCATTCATACAATCGATATTATCGAACCTGCAAGAATTTAAATTTCCTATGTTGGGAAATAGTATACATATTTTACAAATAAAGAATAAAGAGATAAAGAATGTAAGGAACAAAATATATGAAAAGAAGATTGTTTGCCATTTGAGAAAAAGAGCGTGAAGCCCTTTGTTTTCATTAAAATACAGATTAACATAGATGCCCTTTACAAAGAAATCTCATTGCTTTGGGGCGAAAGCGAATGGGAGGTGTTTTTTAGACATTACTTTGATTCATTCTTAGCAACTACAGGTAGATCGATGCTTGTCCAATTGTTGAGCTTTTCATCCGGGAGACATGGACGAATGGCAAATAGAGCAGACTTTCCCTTGGCATTCTGAGAGATCATATTTACATCCATCATTTTGAAAATTTCACTCATAAGCTCAGCCTCATAAAACTTTTGTCCTTCTAAATTGGCTTGGTGCACTTTCTCCCCAGAATTCTCAATCCCTCCAAAGGTGAAACTATTCTTGAGATCAGTTTTGACTATTGGTTTCCATGGATGTCTTCTCCCCTAAGTCGGGCTCTTCTTTGCTCTTCCCTCCTCTTTCTTTCTTGTTTCCTTTGCAGATAGGTTGGGTGAAAGCCTAACCCAAACTTATCCCTCTTGTCAATTACACTTCTGACTTTCAAACATCCTTGTAAGTTCTTTCCGAGTTCTCTCCCTTTCCTAGCTCCTTTTCCAACAGTCTCAATCACTACCATCTTAGTGCAGTTTGAATATCTCGGGGTTGGGATCCGACTCCCTTCCACCACAAAAGTGGCATTGATGAATTCCAAGACTCGAAAGGAGCATTCTAGAGCATCTTCAGCAGGGGGAACATAAGGAACATCCGAAGTTACAGCAGCAATAACGTCTTCTTCCGCGTTGACTGTCACAAGTTTTCCTTCCATCACATATTTCAGCTTCTGATGAAGAGAAGAAGGGACAACCCCGGCTGCATGAATCCATGGCCTTCCTAATAAGCAGTTGTACGACGGTCGGATATCCATAACCACGAACTCTATGACATATTCGACTAGGCCTATAAGCAGAGGTATCTCAATCTTTCCGGCCACTTCCCTCTGAGTGCCGTCAAATGCCCGGACAGTGTTCTGACAAAACTTCATATGGGAATTATCAATAGGCAGTCGTTGTAAAGTAGTCATGGGCATAACATTAAGGGCAGACCTGTTATCAATAAGCACTCCTGGCAAAACATGCCCCTTGCAATGAGTTGTGATATTGAGGGCTTTAGTTGAACCTCTTCCTTCCTCTGGGATTTCATCATCACTGAAAGTGATGTAATTATCGGCAGCTATGTGGTTCACAATCTGATCAAGCTCCTTGACAGTGATGTCTTGTTCTACAAAAGTTTGATTCAACACCTTTAGCAATGCTTCTCGGTGCTTTTCTGAATTCAGTAACAGGTCGAGCACCGTGATTCTGGCCGGTTGTTTTCGAAGTTGATCAACCACATTGTACTCACTGTGCTTCAGGAACCTTAAAAACTCTTGGGCCTGAGCCTCAGTCACGGGCTCGAGGATCTTTGAGGGGGGATCATCCCCGAATACTTTTTCTGGCTCAACGAGTTTGCCCTTACCCTTTTGTTCGTCGGGTTTCTTCTCCTCCTAAGGGGAATAACATCTCCCGCTCCTTGTAAAGTGCCCTACTTCATTCACGATTTTAGAGTTCTGTCCCAGTACATCATCTTCCTGAACTGGTCTCCCCTCTTCTGGTGTAATGGCTTCTTGCGTTCCCGGATTTCCAGGTGTAGAGATATTGGCAGTGTAATTCCAAGGCACCCTCTGTGTGCTTTTAAAGGGAAAAGTCGAGGGAGGAGAAATTATGAGTCTCGGAGCATTTTGGCTAGAAGACCCCTCTTCGTCCACCCTACGACTGATGATAAAGGGTCTCTAAGCTGTGTATTTGTTGCTTGGAATATCCGTCATACAGATTTCTGGCTTTTCCTCCTCGCATTTTGCAAAGAACTCGATTTCTTTGGTATCCATGAGTGCTTGCACCTTACTCTGAAATTCCGTACAAACCTGGATGTCATGATCACTAGACTGATGGTATTCGCAGTATTGATCGCATCCCTCTTTTACAATTATCATCCCTCGGTCAATTAGACGGGCCGTACACAAATGTCGGAACACCCAACTTAAAGAGGATCGTATCTCTGACACCATAGATATGGCCTTTTTAGGGGATTCTTTTTCGATACTATTAATCCCCTAACTCCCGTGGTTAGGAAGCGGGTTACTAGTGGTACTTGGTTCTCCCAATTATAAAACTCCCGTATTCAACAAATTTTGAACAAGCTTCTTGAAAGCTATACAGTTCTCAATGTTATGACCAGGAACGCCGGCATGATATTCGCAATGTGCTTTTGCATCATACCATGCTGGATATGATGGACTGAAAGGGGTCACATGGAAAGGCCGCACCAAATCTACTTTGTGTAACTAAGCGTACAACTCCTTGTACGGGATCGAGATAGGGGTGAAGGTCGTCTTCTCAAATTTTTTCTTCGGCTTCCTGTCATCTCTTCTACCGCCTCCCTGAGTATTGTTGGCCGGTTGTGGTTACGATATTGTTAAATTCTGACATGTTTCGAAGGTATTTACTTCATGCTCCTTTCACTTAAATTGCTTTTTGAGCGGTTCACCTCCCTCAATCCTACCACTTTTGATGGCTGCCTCAATGCGTTCACCGGTCATGACTAATTCAGCAAAGTTACTTATCGGATTACTGATGAGTCGGTTGTACAGCGCTCCTCTCAAAGTATCCATAAACATGGGAGCGATTTCGTTTTCACGAAGTGGTGGTTGTACTTGTGCCGCGAGATCTCGCCATCGCTGAGCATATTCGCGAAGGCTTTCACCTTTCTTCTGTTCCAAATTTTGCAACATAAGTCTGTTGGGAATCATATCAGTAACATGCTTGTACTGATCAATGAAAGCTTTTGCTAAGTCTTTCCATGACTTAATCTGTGCACGGGTCAACTGATTATACCACCTTGCCGCGGATCCTATCAAGCTGTCTTGGAAGCAATGAATGAGAAGCTTTCCATTGCTGGTAAATCCTGCCATCTTCCGACAGAACATGGTCACATGTGCAGTGGGGCATGTTGTGCCGTCATACTTTTCGAACTCAGGTGTTCTGAATTTCGGGGGAATTTCTACATCGGGGACTAGGCTAAGGTCGCCCGCGTTCAAACCAAGAGAATCCTCTTCTACTTCTCTAACCCGGAGCTTTTCTTCAAGGTCTTTCCTAGTCTCCTCGAGCTGTTTAGAGAATTCTGCCTTTACTTTACTGAATTTCTCGAGTTCATCCAAATCAGGCACATTTTCACCAGCATTCTCATCACTTTCAGCCGTTCTAAATAACGGATTCTGGATCGATGTTCCGGCTCGGAAACTAAACGTCGCTCCCTTTTGTGGGACAGGGGCTGAGCCGATAACAATGGGGGAATATACCGGTTCTATCCCGGTTTGAAGCGGATTCTCTACCGTTCCTTTTCCTTTCGTATCATCTGATGGCTTAAGTCCTAACATTTGGGTGAGCTGCTCCAACATGTCTTGCTGAGCTTTCAACATGGATTCTTTCAGTTCCAATTGCGATCTTTCTATCTGGGCTCTCAGATCTTCTTCTAACTTACTGAAGTGTTCTTCTATTTTTCTCACTTGAGATCGAGTGCAATATTGATGCGGAATGATTGCAAATTCTGTTTTATAACATCTTCCAGGTTAATTTAATTGTATACATGATTAATGCATATAAAATGCATGAATGGATGCATGCAAATGATGAAATGCTTCAAAAAGATAAGCAATGCAAGTAAAGGTGTTGACTCATTTAGTGATCGTCCTTGAACCAACTTTCATTAAACTTTAAAAAGTCTTCATTACAAAGGGAAATAGAAACTACAGATAGGCATCAGCCCTAGTTCCTAAATCTTGAATTGCTTTGAGTAGTTGAACGAATCGGGCTGCCTCTTTCATGTCCTATGCCACAAAGGGCGTTAAGGCTTCAGCTTCCGCGGCTAGGTTTTTCACATATTGGGCCACTTCTTGTACTTGCACCATTAGAGTAGTGTTATAATCATCTCGGTCTTGTATCATGCGAGTGGCATCACGAAGGCAACGCAACCAATAATTATCTCCTCCTTGTGCAGCCCCCTCGAGGACCACTAGTCGTCCCAAATAGTCTTGGACCTTGGCTTCTAACTCTCCTATCCGTGCTCGAAGCGATGTGTTCTCTTGTTGACTGAGCTGTAATTCCAAAAACCCATTTCTGGCCACATATTTCTCTAAAGAGTGGTCCAAATCCTCAACCTTGTGTTCCAACAGAGCATTCCGAGCTTGACACTGTTTCAGAATTTCAGAAGTAGAGACATACAGATCTTGCATCTCACAGAAACGGTTCTTATTTTCCCGAGCCCTTCTTTTCCATGCGTTAGTATTTTCCCTTTCCCATACCACAGTTTGTTTTTCTTTCTCTTTTTCTTCCCGGTACCTTTCCCTCTCTTGGCTGATTGCTCTCCTAGCATCCCTCTTTTCTTTCTCAATTTCAGCCTCTCGAATTTCTATTCCCTTATTCATGGCTTGCTTACCCCTTTCCTTTTCTTCTTCTAGGATACGAATCTCGTGTATCCTTTCCCTTTCCACAGCGAGAAACTTCTTTCGATTAGCAGTTTGCACCTGAGTATACAACTTGATGGTGTCTTTCTGGTAGAGGACATTTTTCTCACTCAAATATTTATTAGCCTTCTTTAGCTGTTTAATTGTCCCATCCTTGATATCGAGATCTAAACTTACTTTGTATAGTTCTTCTGCATACTGGGCTTTCATTTCCTCCATCTGTTTTCTGACTTCGTCCATCTCACTTCTTAGTATATCGGGTTCAGAAGGAACAATGCGCATGTGCTCCTCCAATATCATTGTAGGCCCGTGGTCGGATATCGGGATTTTGTCATTAACCCTGATACGTCTCCAAAGGTCGTAATCTGGTGTGGTCATTCCTTGATTACTTCCCTCTACTCGAATATGGTAACAGTAGCCCCACGCCCTTGTTATCTTTTGAACCTTAGGTCGATACTCATTCTTAAAAGGGAACTCGACTTCACTCAAACCTGCCGTAAAAGGAATAAATTGACGAGATCCAAACTGTCTAGATACCAGAATGGGTGCACAGGCAATTCCTCCGTGTAAGCCGATCATCATGACCCAATCGTAGTCACCGATTCTGTAAAGGAAATGAAACTCATGACCCATCCACGGGACTCTCCACACAATATCATCATCCCGCAGATTCCTAAAGATTTCTGACCATTTTCTTTTATCGAGATCCTCTCGCCATTCTCTAGCTAAATACTCTCGCACCGGGGAGAAACTTCCTTGGAAGATACCAGACAAGACCTGGGTTGGCTCCTTCCAAAAGTGACTCTGTATCTATATCTGAAGAAGTTGTGCACACCCTCTAAAACGTCCTTCTTCATGTTTCCGACAAGCATTCAAAGAAATGAAGGTTTTTGTCAATATGGCCATTACCGGATTAGCCTTCTTCTTTAAACGATCGAACAAATCAAGAATGACCACATCTATGTTACCCAACACTTGGGGAAAAATAATCAATCCGTATATGCCTATGGCAAACAAATCCATCTTCATTTCCCCATCTAGATGCACGGGTATTATGTCCCGAATGCTCTCCCATGAAAATGCAATACTTTCTCTCCGAACCTGAATTATTCCTTTGGCCCACGCATCACTCATTCCGGCTAGAGAACTCAACTTCGAATGATAGTTCTGAGACTTAGGAGGCTTCGAGTAGATCCAATCTTTGTTGACATTCCTTCTATTTATCAAAGCTGTGTATTCTTCTATTGTTGGCATCAAATCATTTCCATTGAAGGTGAAACAGCAAAAAGCGGGATTCCAGAACTGAAAAGCGGCTCTAAGCAAAGGCTGGTTAATTCTGACATATATTAACTGAGCTATATCCCCATAATTTTCACGGAACAAGTTCTGTACTCTCACTTCCCAACTTTTTCATATTTCTTTTAGCTCATACAGATCATTCTGTTGTAAACTGACATACGTATAATCGGGCACTATACGCTCACTTGGTTGACTATCCCCAAAGGCCTTTTGATTGACTTCGGACCAGTGTCGGATTGCTGAGTTTTTATCTTGGGAACCTAGAAGACTTTTATCCATAATGAAAGCTCTCAATGCGGGCAAACCACTCGAATCAACACCTTTAAAAAGAATGCAAAAAGAATGTGAGAAAAGGAAGAAAACAAAACAAACAATAGGAAAAGGGAAAAGTGTTAGTAAGGATACCATTAATAACAAAAGCATAAATAAATGACATGAAAGAAGAGAAAGATAAACAAAATCTAGATATCATACCTAATTCACCTAAGTTATCCGCATGGCTCTAACGGGGTGGGTTGACTATATTCTCTATATGCAATTTTGGTACTAGGAGGTACCCGAATTGTCCTTGTTGTCCTCTTCTAAGAGTAGCAAGGCCCCCGATCATCACCCATTAGAGGCTCATCTCAATCGAGTTCAATTCGGGAGGACCCTTTTGCTATGCCCATACGAGGAAACAATATTCCTACGAAGAAATAGGGTAGTCGAGCCCCGAAGATACTTTACTAGGCCCCTACAAAGGAACAATATCCTTACGAAAGCCTTAGTATTTTCCCCCCACTTAAAAAGACGGGTTAAAATGATATAACTTCGAATTAATAAACAAACGATAATTTAATTGTCACTTTAATCCGCAACTTCCAAAATTAATTAAACGATTTTTTGAAAATAAGGCTTGACTCGTTTGTAAAAAAAGTCCCCAGCGGAGTCGCCAACTGTAGCGACCCTAGATTTCTTAAAAATAATAGGGGTGTAGTAAAAAAGGAGAAAAAAAAGGGTCACTAGTGGAATTGAAATTAGGGATTGAAAAGTGGAATTAGTGGATTTATTTTTTTAAAAAAAAGGTGGAGTCGCCACCGGTCACTTTTGGTAGACCGGACACCGTAAAAACCATAGATTTGAAATGATTTGGGTTCGGGAGTCGGTTACGGTTTAAAACCGTCCAAAATCGGCACCTTTATTAAATTACCGCTTAATTAATTTTGGATTTTCCGGATTAAAGTGGCATTTAAATTACAGTTTATTGAAGTATTCGAATCAATTTTATCTTTACCGTGTCTTTATTCGAAGGCAACGCATACACCACGACCATTACACTGGAACGCGGGCCCGTTACGACCGAATATCGACGTTCGAGGTTAGGTTCATTAATTAACGGAAGCGTGAGATGTAACTTAGCAAAAAGGGACGAACAAATAAACAATGTAAATAAAATAAACATAACATGAAATACAAGGTAAATATATAAGGCATTAAAGAAATATGCATGACAAAGTAACATATGTAGAGATGAGATATATACATTACACTAAACATAAGATAAATAGAATACATGCATTAACAATAAAACGAAAATAAATACACAATGCATGAAATAAATAATAAATCAGAAGCATATTTAAAAAAAACAAAGTATGAATGCATATGAGCAATAATACAGAAATAAAATAAATTTGACTAAAATAAATAAATAAATAAATAAAATAAAATAAAATAAACTCGAATAGGGACTGAATTGAAAAGATTAAAAATTATCCAGACCCTCAAACCGTTATTTCAAAACAGGGAATGGCCTGAAAGTAACCATCAAAACAAGGAGGGACTCAGAAATAAATAAACCAAATCGAAAGGGTGATTATGATACAATCAGTGACTAAATTAAAATACGGAATAAAATTCAAGGGACCTTACGTGTTATTAAAGTGACACGGAGGCATTTATGAGTGTAAAAAAACCTTTTTTAAATTAATCCCTGAGTATAAAACATAAAAAAAAAAGAAAGGAGATTCATTTCTCTTATTTTCTTTCAACCAAAAGTCCATTTCCTCTGAATATTCATCTGGGAAAAGATGAACATTCATCTTTAAACCCAGAAAAACCAACCGAACCCAGAATCTGATAAAAATATCACGCCGGCCACCATTCACGGTGGCCAGGAGTTTGAAAACCATCCTTTTTCCTTATCTTAAAAACCAAACACATTCGACCCTTTATTCTTTAGAAATCGAACCCCAAAAAAAGGTCTTTACTTCACCAAAACAAAATCGAGAAACAAGAGAGATTAAACCCCCCTTTTACTTCGATCGGAAAAAAAGAAAGAGAAGAGAAAACAAAGCGACGGCCATCTCTCTTTCTTTATGGCTCATCCTCGAAAGCATGAAGGCCATGGAATCATTGCCGGTGTAAAGAGAGAAGCGGGGAACAAGACAACGAAGGTAAAACTTTTCTTTTCTTAAAAAAAAATAAATAAATGATGTTCTCTACCTCAAACTTGTATTGCCTGTTTTTGTATTGATCTCCAAAACGAGAGGAAAAAAAAAGAGAGCTTTACAAGATGATCTTTTTTCTTTTTATAGCCAGATTACAGAAAAAGAAAACGAAAACCCTAAGATTTCTATGCTTTGCTGGAATTTTGTCTTTTTTATGCATGCTCTGAAATCTCTGATTTATGTCGATTGCGTGCCCGACCTCGTCTGAACATTTTTATTTGTTGGTGATGTGTACGAAATTCTTCTGATAATTTGCGTTTTTTATTGCTGAAAATGTATGAATCCCACAATCCTCTTTTGTTTTTTGTTTGTTTGCATGCGAGGTACGGTCATCGGAGGATCATCGGATGTGGTCGCCAGCGGAAGTCGACTGGTCGATTGAAAACTGATAAGTCTCCACGCGTGGCCCACGCGCGCGTGGGAAGCTGATCAGTCAGCGCGTGGGCGCGTCAGGACCTGAAGGGTTGTTCTTCGTGTCGATCTGGACCGTTGGATCAAAATCTTGATCCAACGGTTGATACAAGGCTGCGCAAGAGGGTAGAAGTTGATCAGCTAGGATTTTTTAATCCGGTTTGGGCTTGTAAAGTGGGCTTGTAGAGTGGGCTAAATGTATTATTTAATTGTATAACGGGCTTATATATTCTTTTACATTGGATTTATGTTATGGACTGTTATATTATTATTTATTTTTTGGGGCTTAATTATTTATTTAAGGATTTATTATTTATGTTTTATTCATTTGAAATATAATAATAAAATAAAATTGAATAATAATAATAATAATAACAAAAGATAATAATAATATAACTACATAAAATAACAATAATAATAAAAACAAATAAAGGATGATAATAAAATAAAGCAATAAAGTATTAATAATAATATTAACAAATAAACCAAAAAAAATATATATACATATCACAGTAGGAATGAACATATTAGTAATAATAAACAAAATGGAGTAAAGCTTTTAAATAATAAACTGGTTTACCGAAAATTAAGATTAAAAATAACATATGATATATATATATATTAAAAGGAAGTAGTAAGAACAAAATATTAGTATGTATAATTTTAATATATATACATAAAATAATATTTTTTGTGATTTTTTTGGATAAATCACATATACGCTAATGAAGTAATTTTTGATTCTCTTTTTCTGACATTCTTAAGCCCGTTATTGAAATGAAAATTAAAATTAAACCCGAATTTAGACACCGAACAAAATTAGTGA
The DNA here is from genome assembly GCA_035048815.1 of Abelmoschus esculentus. Classification (NCBI taxonomy): domain Eukaryota; kingdom Viridiplantae; phylum Streptophyta; class Magnoliopsida; order Malvales; family Malvaceae; genus Abelmoschus; species Abelmoschus esculentus. The sequence continues at coordinate 26,052,712 of JAUCBN010000001.1, forward strand.
TTACACCGATCATTAATAAAAAAAAAAATCTAATAAAAATGAAGAACAATAGCAGAGAAGATGAAAAGCGGTGGCAAACCTAGAGAGAATTTGGATTTAAATATAAATAACGAAAAATATGAACTTTTAGCTATAGTGAATCGTACTACTATGAATTTGGGTACGGCCCAAATCCAAACATTAGGCTTTGGAAAACCTTCCTTGATCCAATGTCGCGGCTCCCACACTACAATTTCGATCCATCCAATCTGCTCAACAAAGAAGTAAAGGAATAAGAATGTACAGTGATCCATGAAATGAATTATATATATTTAGTTATCATTATTTTTTAAAATTATAAGTGGATAATTTATATAAATAAATAAATAAATGTAATTGTATGGTTATAATGATTTTTACAAAAATTATAGATATGCATGTTAGTATTGTTGACTGATAAAGTGAATAAGAATCATAGATGACAGTCTGATGATAATTTCGCTAATGATTCTTGATCTGAGTTTAGATGTAGTTCTTTTAGTATAATATTAATGGTGTATAGTGGGAGAGCTTGAATTTTTCATATTGCGTGTTCTCGTTATATCATTCGAATATGTGTTACAACAAGATGATCGTATAGTTATGATTAGACTGACTATAAATCTATTTTATCATAGCGAAGAGGTACAACAAGTTTCAAGGATGAAAAGCGGATAGAAACAATAAATTTAGATGTAGTGGACTTGAAGAGGTGGTTTTATTGTAGGCTAAAAAATCGAAGTGAAGGTGATTAAGGTGAACTGTCGTAAATATCTTCAATCCATATTTATTTATCTATCTATATATATATCACCTACCTATCATTCATGACGGGTATAGTTTTTAAATTCAGCATTATACTTATTATCCAATTGGACACTCTTCACTTTATTTATATTCTATATCTAATTATATTATTTTAATATAAATTCATATATCTCATAATATATTTTTGAAAATTTCATTCTATTTTATTTTTAAAAATTAGAATTAAATATCTTTGTAACTATATAATATGATATTTTAATTTGATTTATAAATTTTATGACGAAATTTTAAAATTACTATTCTTGGGTAGCGATAGTTTTACATGACAGTTTGGATCGTCTACAACTCTTTCTTCCTTCTTTATATGTCTCGTTTGGACAGAGACAAGGAGATTCAAGAAGTTTCTGAATTTTATTAGTATGCTTAATTTCATAAGAATTTAATTTCTTCGTTTTTTTTGTTATAAAATGGTTGGATTGTTTAATTCAATTTTTTCATTTCTTGAAGACAATATAATTATAATTTTTTATGGATTTAATAAAATTTAGTAGATTTATAAAAAAAAAATTATATTTTTAAATACCCGTCAAAATAGATCTATGTCTATTCTAAACAAAGTATACTTACATTTACAACAATTGTGGATTAAGTTAATCAAATTGCTTTATTGAAGTGATTTTTTGGTTTGGAGGCTGGATTTAATGAGTAATCATGGTAAAATCGAATGTGATACAGTAAAATTTAGGAAAATTTTATAATGGATGCTACTAACGTTGAACACCACTGAACACTATTAAATTAATTAATAAAAATTAAAAATCTCAAGGACTCGATATACAATTATTAATTGTACGTTGAGTCTATCACTCTTTTATTAATTGCATATTAAGTCTTGATATTTTAAATTTTTATTAATTAATTTAATAATATTAATCATTAACGTTGTTTAATAATATTCGACGCTGGTCGTAGAATTTTTCTTTTGTCCTACGTATACATTTCCCAGCCCAACACCCTGGTCTGGTTACCTAAATGCTTGTGAGAAACCAAACCAACATTTTCAGACAGTGTTTGAAATGAATAGACCATTCTTGGTCTTTTTCCCCAAGCATCAAAAGAACCAATCTGCAGTAGCTTTAGAAAGAACAAAGAAGAGGTGTTATGAATAATGGATATGGAGATAAGCCATGAAAGCTCAGAATAAAGGGTAGGTTAGGTCTGCAACCAACTTTGCTTTCTTATGACTTAAAGTGGCTTGCTTTTTCAAACCAAAGGGACCGACAAACATCTGTAATGACTTAAACCTGTCCAAATTGTCCCATTTGTCGGATGGTGTGGTAAAAGATTGAAAGTGTTGGAATATAAAACACAGATGATTGCATACCAGTTTATCAAGGTATGGGGACTAATTTGCAAACTTTGGAAACATAGAGGGATGGAGTAGATATTAGGGTGGGCAAAAAACCTGATTACCCGATCCCGAATCCAGTAAGATCCAATAAATTTTTATTTGGTATTTGTTCCGGTAGGATTAGGACTGGATCCAAAATTTAAGTCTTGATCATAACCGGGACTGATACTGGATCTTGATTTTTTAAACCTAATACACAATGGGTACCTAGTAGGACCAAAACCAATACCAAATATCCGGTATTGATTTTCTTTAGTTTATTTTTTTCATAAAACTTTCTCTTTATGTATAATATTATGAGTATGACTAGTTTTAAAACTTTAATTTTCAAGTCTATAGTATTCTAATTTTATATTAATATTATTATTGGTGGTTTAAATTTTTTTTCAATTATTCAAATCCTTTTAAGAATAAATTAATTGACCGGGTACTCGGTATTGAAATCGATACCCACTAATAACGAAACCGATTCTTAAAATTTAATAACCGGTGTGACCCAAACCAGGACTTGTTCTAATTTTCAGAAATCGATGATTATCGTGACTGTGACTAATATTATTTAAATTGATCAGTACCCGATCTTGTCCGCCCGATAAATATTGTGACTCTAACCAAAAGAACATGTATAAATTTGACCTCTTTAACAAGCTTGTGGTCCATGCCATGCAAGTAAAACTATGAAGATTTGGAAAATTTTTTGGTTTGAATTTAAACCCATAAAAGAAAACAAGACAGAAAATTTCTGATGATTCCTCCTATGAGCATCATCTTTTTATATCTAAATGAGAGGCATATTTTATTTTATTTTATTTTTTTACTTTTGATTTTAACCCAACTATTACCACCAAACATCAAATACTAAATAAATTCGAGTGAAAAAGAAAAATAAAAGAGCCTGGTCTGCATATACTTTAATCATTACCACCATTGCCTTTAATCACTTTTTCAGCCATGCCAACATCATATGATGACAGGAAAAAAAAAACAACTCATTCCCTCGGAAAACACCGACACCGTGTATATGGATATAATATAGGGTAAATTATATAGATAATTATGAAATTAATATTACTATAATTATTATATTTTAATTTTAAAAGATATATTTTTATTTTTAATAAAAAATTATTCTTTACTAATAAGTAAATAAATAATGATAAAAAATTATTCTTTACTATAATTACTTATGTTTGAGATTCGTAATTCTTTCTTTCAATAATAACTTTTTAAAGTTTAAACCCGAGTTTCCTCTGCAATATTTATGTTTAAGCATAATATTTTAAAATGATGAAATAATAATTTAATATTTTTAAACATAACATAAATAATTTTTATTATTTTTTAATTTTTAGATTTTATCTTAATTAATCTAGATTGATCTGTTATGTATTTAATTTAAATAAATATCTTTTAATATTATATATAATATCTTAAATTAAACAAAATTAAATTATTTAAAAAGTGTACCAATCACCCTTAATAATAATTCCTTCTTTTTATCATTGACATAGATTGAGAATATTAATTTTTATTTAATAATTAAATAAATAAATTTAATATTTATATTTAGAAAATAACATTATTAAATTATAACCTTTTTAATGATTCAAATTGTAAGTAAGTGGAGAGCAGCAATCATCCCCACAACCATCCTCATGTTCCCAATTTCCAGGTTCTATTCATCGCGTAGAATCATATTTCCCCTCTATAAAAGGGTTATGTTTCATTTAATTTTAATTTAATTAAATTTATTTACTTTTATAAATTGAGTCGAATCATTAAATATTATACTCAAAATTAAAATTTAATTAGATTCGACTTAAATTCGAATATTTATTTAAATAAAAGACGCTCTAGTTTACATCCTCTGGTCTTCCCGCTCTCGATACCCAAACAATGAATTTTCCTTACCAATTTCTCTTTTGTTTTCTTTCCTCTCTGTTCCTTCCACTTTCCTTTTCTTCTTCCCCAAACGACACCAATGCCCTCAATCTCTTCCGCCTACAAGCCGACACTCACGGCATCCTCCGCCACAACTGGACCGGACACGATGCATGTTCCTCCGCCTGGCGCGGCGTTAACTGTTCCTCAACCGGTCGTGTCACTGAACTCTCCCTCCCTTCCCTCTCCCTCCGCGGCCCCATAATAGCCATTTCTCTCCTTCATCAGCTCAGAATCCTCGACCTCCACGAAAATCGACTCAACGGCAGCGTTTCTATGTTAACCAACTGTACCAACCTTGAACTCGTTTATCTTTCCGGCAACGATTTATCTGGCGATATCCCACCGGAAATCTCGCAGCTCAGACGCTTACTTCGACTTGACTTGTCCAATAACAACATACTAGGCCATATTCCTAAAGAAATCTCTGGTTTGAAGCGGCTCATTACTCTTCGGCTTCAGGATAATGCATTAACGGGCCAAATCCCAGATTTTTCTTCTTCTCTTAAAAACTTAACGGAGCTTAATTTAACCAACAATGAGCTTTACGGGCGGCTACCGAGAAATTTGTTGACGAAATTCAGCGAAGAAAGCTTTAAAGGAAATGAAGGGCTTTGTGGGCCAACTCCATTCCCGGTTTGTTCCTTTACAGGGTCTCACCCGGTGGATTCACCCACCCAGACCGTTCCGTCGAACCCGAGTTCAATCCCTGAGACACCGATCATCGGACCCAACGACAAAGCCAAGGCACGTAAAGGGTTAACCCCAGGTGCTATTGTTTCAATCGTAGTAGCAACTAGCGTGGGGTTTTTAGTGGTGGTTTCTTTTATCGTGGCTTATTATTGCGGCAAAAACAGGGCAGTCGACAGTTTTTCGGCCTCCGGCGGCAGCCGCGGAAGTAGCTACGGAAATGAAAAGAAAGTTCATGCAAATGGCGGCGGCGGTGCCGATAGTGACGGAACCAACGCGACGGATAATAGTAAGTTCGTGTTTTTCGAGAGAAGGAAACAATTTGAACTGGAGGATTTGTTGAAAGCTTCGGCAGAAATGATAGGGAAAGGGAGCTTGGGAACTGTTTACAGAGCAGTGCTGGACGACGGGTCCGTCGTCGCCGTTAAGAGGCTTAAAGATGCGAATCCATGTCCGAGGAAGGATTTCGAACAATACATGGATATTATCGGGAAAGCGAAGCATCCCAACGTAGTGAAATTGAGGGCTTATTATTATGCCAAAGAAGAAAAGCTTCTGGTTTATGATTATCTCCCTAATGGAAGCTTGCATTCACTTCTTCATGGTACGTTATACTCTCGTGTTCATGTTAGTTAAATCATCTGGTTAACCTGGCTTTAATTTGATAAACAGGGAACAGGGGACCGGGAAGGATTCCATTGGATTGGACTACAAGGATCAGCTTGGTGTTAGGGGCGGCTCGAGGGTTGTCCAAGATTCATCAAGATTATAGTGAAGCAAAAGTACCACATGGAAATGTGAAATCTTCAAATGTTCTTCTTGACAAAAATGGGACTGCTTTGGTTTCTGATTTCGGGTTGTCTTTGCTTTTAAGCCCTGTTCATGCTATAGCAAGATTGGGTGGATACAAGGCTCCCGAGCAATCAGAAGTTAAAAGACTGTCCCAAAAGGCTGATGTTTACAGTTTCGGAGTGTTGTTGTTGGAGGTTCTCACAGGCAGAGCTCCATCGCAGTACCCTTCGCCGACACGTCCCCGAGTCTACTTAGAAGAACAAACGGCTGATCTTCCAAAATGGGTCCGATCCGTTGTTAAGGAAGAGTGGACAGCCGAAGTGTTTGATCAAGAACTTTTGAGGTACAAAAACATAGAGGAGGAACTCGTGGCTATGCTTCATGTGGGGTTGGCTTGTGTGGTTCCTCAGCCTGAAAAAAGGCCAACGATGGCAGAAGTGGCTAAAATGATCGAGGATATAAGGGTGGAGCAGTCTCATCTAGGTGACGAGTACGATGAATCTCGCGATTCTATATCTCCTTCCGTCGCAACCACAGAAGATGGACTATAACTGGTTACTGATTTCGAATTGCAAATTCTGTGAACTTATTATCCTTTCCGGTTCTCTCTTAGATCCTTTGGTTTGCCTTTTCTGTTCCTTTTTTATGTTTAAAACCTATGTGTCTCCCATTGTTGCTGGTTAATAGATCAGTGCTGATCTTTTTTTATACTACAGGGAACCATATTTTTACATTTTGAATTAGTTCAGTTGATTGTTTCCAAATACCAGAAACTCAAAATCTGCAGCTGAAACTAGAACAGATAATAATTTCATAAATGAAGAATGGGGGTGTTAGCTAGGAGCTAACAGACTAACAGACACATTCCACAACACACATTTGAGGTACATTCTTTATTCTTACAAGAGATGTTGACTGTTTTGGTGTTGGTCAACAAGGTGATGACCAACATCTCCATTTAGGTTTTAGTCAATGATCATTGACTGCTGCAAAAATCTAAAAATCCCATGAATTCATGGTTGTGGATCATTCGAATGCTTCTCTCGATGCCGATGACTCCCATTGTGAGAGCACTGGCGAAGATGACACCGGAAAGGATGAAAACTATAAGAGAGGCTCTTCTGAGGATTGCTATCAGTCTTCTTACGAAATACTGTCCCCAGAAACCAGCCAAGATAGACACTCCCATCAGGTACAAAGCTGAAAAATGAATTCCGAAAAACTGTAAGAAGACGGATTCGAATATCTAACTCGATTAACTCGAGTTCATAACAGGATATAACAACTATGGCGTACCGTAGGGCATTGGGAACCTCTTGAGCAAGTAGAATTCGACTACGGACAAAGATGAAGAGAACATCATTACAAATGTTGCTGTTGCACTAGCTACCTGTAGATTCAAATGCACAACAGATTTTATTTTCGTGCTCATCCATGTCTGTATATGTCACGAGACTCGGAACACTGTCGACTTCAGAAATCCGGGTTTATAAACTTACCTGCGGAATCACACCGATTTCAAGGAGAAGAGGACCCAAAATGAATCCTCCACCAGAACCAAGCAATCCACCCACAGTGCCTCCCAAGACTCCACAAAGAGCACAAAATGCAATGTTCAATGGAGTCCATTGAATTGAAGCTTCACAGATTGTTTCAGTGTTCCTGGTGCTCGTTCGCTTCTCGTGATCTTTGTATAATTTGATTGCTTCATATCCAAAAACAAATAAGGATACTGGGAACTGAAATGTAAACATAAATTCGTTTCAATCGTCGCATCAATGAAAGCACAAGTTTTGCAATGTTCTTATCAAATTCGGGTTTACCTGTAAGCAGAACAGCACCCAGTACATTGTGCTACAAGGAACCAGATCATTCTGTAAACAAAAAGAACTCCCAACATGAATGAAGAACATTATGATCACCCAAATATGTGATAAACTGAGATAGATCATAAGCTTGCCTTGATGACTTGGATAACAGTGAAAAGGACCCAGACTATAACTAGTAACAACAGTCTTTTCCACCTTAGATTGAAACACAGTATTTGCTGCAACATTCGAAAACAGTGTTCGGACTAACGAGTATCGGATACGGATAGTATAAGAAAAATGAAAAGTAGGTGCATTGGAAAAGCTTGATTCACTAACCAGTTGGGATTTCTCTTCTTTCGGAATCAATGGCTCATACTCTGTATCTATCAGTACTGAAATTCAAGAATTTAAGGTGCAAAAAAATGAAGTTAACATCTTTTTCAAATATCCTAAAGACAGATATGATAAGGACATCATCTTTAGTGAATCTTACGTTCACCCCTGGAATTAGCTGTTGTTTGTGGCTTGGTGAGTTCATTCTGCAATATTTAACAAATTAAAAAGGAAAAAAGGGGTTAAACTTAGAAAGATTTGTGAAGAAGACTTGGCATTATCAAATAATTGGGGAAGAAAGAACCTTTAAAAATGTTTCTTCCTTCCACATTTCAATTCCCTTATAGAAAGACCTTGAAGAGGTACCTAAAACACAAGAAAGAAACAGAATATCTCAATGTCAAAATGAGCAGGACGCAGCACAAACATAATATTAAATTGTGGCTGCAATGTAAGGTAATGTAACGATCGCATGTTAACGGTTTTGGAGGTGTTGAAGAAACCTATGAAGAGTATGATGATGAGCACAGTGATGAGCCAATAAGGGAAAACGACGCTCAAGGCAACACCAACGGTGATGCCAAGCATCAACATAGGCTGGAAAAGAAGAGCCAGATCGTAGTCGATGATCGGCACCTCCTTGGTCGGATGCGGCACTCTAAGATTATACCAAACTGACGATGCCGATGCTCCCATGATCATGCCTGCACCCGTTCATATATCGTGTTAAAAAACCCACCTTTGTTCCCAAACCCCATTATTTAACTTTGTGGGTAAAGACTAGACTTTTATATTCTGATATGTTTCAAAGCCACTGTTCCATCGAAGATAAAGCAAAAAAAAAGGGGGGGGGGGGGGGGGGGAGTTTACATTTTGAAATAGCCGCAGCAGATTTGGTATCGAACCCAACAATCAACGTAAGCATGGGAACGAAAATGCCGCCGCCTCCAACGCCACCCACCGTTCCACAAGCCGAGCCTAGAAATCCTATCACCGTCGCTAGTACAAGCCTCGAATTCAACTCCAATTCCTTCCAAATCAGAACAGAAACCATTTAGAAACCCGAATACAAAACAGAAAAACTGCAACAAAAGGGGGGAAAACTTACAGGCCAAACTTGATCAGAGTCCGATAAATCTGAGGACTTTAAGAGATTCGAGTTACGGTTGACGGCGTTGTCGTTGTTGATGAACAAAACAGAGAGAATGGCTATTGAAAAACCAGACAGCAGATACAAAACGAATCCTTTGGTCGTCGTCGCCATGGCAGATTTGGAGATTAATCTTTGGTTTTCAGAAACAAGTCCGCCGCCGCCGCCACAACCAGAGATTAATCTTTGTATCCTGCTTCAGTCAAAGAAACAGCACAACCGCCGCCAGCAGCCGAGATTAAAAGCTAAAAGCTCGAAAAGAGAAGAAAATAAATACTCCCAAGTAATGGAGTGAAATAAAAGTACTCAAAGACATTGTTGTTGCTTTATAGAGTGAGGAAGAAAATGCGTAGCCGTGTGTTAGATTTGATTTCGATTTATTTTGATAAACTATTTTACTAATATTTAGTTAATTTGTTTTTCGTTTTTTTATATTAACATTAATTTTAAAATATATATTATTTTATAATTTTTTAAAAAAAGTTTTTAGGTGTTTTTACGGATATTTATTAAAATTTTATTTTTTAAATAAAAATAATAATTAAAAATATTTATATTCGGATATTTAATTTTATTTTATAAACATATTATAAAATCAAATATAAATTCAGATTAATTTTTAATTTTACGGTTAATTATATTCCGCCTTAAAGATGTGACCTCACTTACTGACCTACAGCCTCCACACATGCATTCGCCAGTTCAAAACCTGTCAGGAAACTCAGAATCCCACATCATCTCCACGTGGCTCAATCACATCGGTTAAACACTTTCAATCAGTTGGCAAAATGACTGTTTCTCTTTGAAACATTATTGACCCACAGATTTTGCGGGAAACGTAAAATATTTTATATAAAAGGGTAAATTATATAGATAGTAACTTTATTATAGAGTTGATATTAAAATAATCAAATATTTTAAAAATATTAAATACATCATTAAACTATTAAAATGATATTAAAATAGTCATCGATCGTTAAAAATTAATGGACTGATGATTTGGCTGTTAAAAATACAAATTTAGGACTAAATTAAAAAGATATATAAATGACATGAAGTAAATGTACAATTATTTCATACCATTAACTTTTAACAGTTGTGGTTATTTCGATATTGTTTTAATAATTTATTGGTATATTTAATATTTTCAAAGTATTATGATTATTTTAATATCAATAATATAATACGGTAATTATCTGTGTAATTTATCATATATAAAATAAAAAAGTGTTCAAATTTTGTACGGCTTTTTCTTTATAGCGTTTGTTTGTTTACTTGGAATTTGAACTCAATCATGCGATTGGATTTGAAAACGTGAAAAATACATGGAAAAAGACTGACAATTTTGACTACAATTTTAAAATATGAATTTAAATTTAATTTAATATATTTTAATATTAGAAAATTAGCAAATAATTATGTTCAAAGTGAAAACAATCTACGATATAACGAGGTTGTTATATAGCAGCGTAAATCACGGGGAGGTCAGAAATATATTTAAAAATATCATTTTTTAAATTAATATTTTTAAAAAATAATTATTTATAAAAAAATATTAATTACATTCAATTTTTATACACAAATTATATAAAAAATATAAATTTTAAAAAAACTAAGATGTCTACCGATATTTTAATTTTATCATAGCTTTGTTCATCGGGTAACTTACATCATAAATTATTAAATTTTAATTTATTTTTTATTTATATTATTAAATTATTAAAATTAATGATGCGGATGAATTCTAATGATTAACCTTCGATAATATAAAAATATTTTAAATATCAGTGATATAATTAAGGTTTAAATAAAAATTTAATATCAAAATAATATTAATTTTAATTTAATAATATAATCAAAATATTAAACTTAAAATTAAATTATATCGAACATAATTTACCTTTATTTGTACGAATACTCTAACCCTGTATGATGGTCGATGGATTTTTTTTATGTCCTAGAAGAGACACCCAATCAGTCCATGCAGATGAATAATTCAAATTGGATACGTTTCTTTTAGATTGAAATAAAAAATAAAAAAATGAATTTTTTTTATTGAATTACATGAAATAAATAATTAAATTTATATGTTTTTAAGTTTGAGCTATTTTTTATGTATGATATTTTATTTAGATCGTATGTAAGAAAATATGAAAAAAAAATATATTATATAAAATTATAAAAAGTTGTTTAAGTTAAAATCAGTTTGTACTATAATATTATAAATAATTATAATTAGATTTATATTAAAGCTAAAAAATTCAACTCAAATAAAAAATTTAAATAAAATTAATGAATTTAAGAAAAAGGCTCGAATAAAATTTAAATTTAATTTCTCACAAAATAATTGACATTAACTTGATGACTTTATTATTTGTTTCGTCCATGGATTAAGGACTAAAACAAATTTTTAAAAAGTTTGAGGACCCAAAATGTCATTTGGTCTTATATTTTATTGAGAAATGTCATGCAAGTATTTAATTACGAAAAAATATACTACTAGAATAAAATGATAGATAATTTATAATAAATAATACAAATTACTAGGGTTTTAATCATGTAATTATAAATCTACATATTATATGTTAATTGTTATCATTAGCGGAACAAATTAAAATTTTATTAATTATATAGAATTCGTTTTATATTTTAATTAAGTATTTTGATGTTATTTGTATTTGAAAAGATGATTATATTTGTAATTTTTGTACGTACAAATTAGGACAATATATATTATTTCTATTTTTCAAATTATAACTTTAAAGATATTGAATATTTAAATTTATTTTAATTTATATTAATAAAGTTAATGAATATTTAAATTATCAAAATATTATAAAATTATTACATCGATAGGGTTACGAACAATATAACATGAGATGTAAGCATCGTTTTGAAGTGGATAAAAAGCATCGTGTTTCAGATTTAAGATATTGTAAAATATAATTTTTATATAAATTATAAAATTATATTTATCAATAAAAATAATATTATATCAATAATAATAATAATTAAATTTATTTAATTATTTAATTATTATATTATATTATATTATTGATGCTCGAACTCATGGTTTTTAAGAATACAACCGTCTCTTTAACCACTGAAGTAAGATAATCATGCCGATTAATAATAGGGGTGAGTATTCGATTGAGTCGAGTCGAGTAAAAAAATTTCGAGTTATTCAAGTTGACGAGTCATATTTTACAACTCAAACTTTATTTGAATTTTTTTCGGTTCGAGTCGAGATTAAGAAATTCGAGTCGAATCTAGTCGAGTTTTCGAGTTCCTATGAATATTTAATTATAATTATTTATCATGTTATAGTATGATTTGATTCCAATTTAAACGACATTCTCTAATTATATAAGATATACATATATATATATATTTTTTCATATGTAGTAATATTTCTTTATATTTTTATATATCAATGTATATATATATATTATAAAAAATTGAGAGATTCATCTCAAACTTAAAAATTAATTCTTTAATTACTAAAAATTTCGAGTTATGTGAATTTTCATTTTACGACTCAAACTTTATTTGAAATTTTTTCGAGTCGAGTCTATGAAATTTCGAACCGAATCAAAACAAGTCGAGTATTTTCGCCTTGCCTCGCCTCAAATTATTTAGTTTTTCTTAGTCTAGTCGAATTTTGCTCACCGCTAATCAATACACATTATGTTTATCTATGTTTGGTCTGACTTAAGATATGAGTCTTGAATTTTGTTATAGTCCATCCATATTTGTAAGTGATTTAATCCAAGCCCGTTTATGTCATAGCCCATCCATATTTGGACTCAATTTATGCAAAAAGGACAAGCTAAAGACATGGTTGAGCTAGATCCTTAATGGGGTCGGAGTCATGTTTAATACGAGAAAGATTTTTTTTTAACAAACTAGAATGATTATAGTAGTATCTATTCTAGAATATAATCTTCATCATTTGACATTTATCGTTCAATCACTCTGCTGACATCGTTGGTGCTCGAACTCGTGACCTTTAGGAACAACAAACATTCCTTTAACCACTTGAGCTAGAGGACTCGTGCAATACGAGAAAGATTCTTGACTCTTCCAAATTTATATGCTCATATGATAAAGTAATAAAAACGTTCTAGGGTGGTACATACATCTTTTACTATGTGTCATACAGCTAAAAAATGGGGGATCTCTTTTATTCCTTCCCCATTGAAAACAATTCCATGAATTTATAATTCATGCCAACATATCCCACATCGAAACTATGATGCTACATAGATATAGACCCCATCTCCTTCTAAGCAAGTTATTAGGTCCCATAAGGGTTAGTTTTGTACCAAAACCTAAAAACCTCCTCATTAGTGGGGATAATGTAAAACAAAACAAAGACAAGGTATATAAAGTTCATTACAAGAATAAGAAGACTATATTATGAGAAACTAAAGTACACCAACCAAATCATAAATTTTAACAAAGTAAAAGGACTAAACCCAAAATTTATCTTTTCAATATATAGAGATATATACACATTGTGGATTAAGGGACTTAAATTATCTATTTCTTTTTCATGTTCTCTTTCATGATTTCATTTTAAATTAGAGATTTAGGGTTTAGAATTTAGGGTTTAAAGATTAAGAGTTGATCTAAAATTTTAACTGGATTTAATTTTTTAATGTGAAAAAACATAAAAAAAATAGAGGTTTTTTATCCGCCGTACAGCAGGAATCCACCTTCCCTATAAATGACAAAAGATATGTAAAGTTATTCTTCTTTCTCAACCCATTTTATTAGCCCCCCACCATCATTTCCCTTTGCCCTTGCATTTGCATGCCCATTTCTGTTGTTTCAACATGGTCTCCATTGAGTTCAACCCAAATCCGCTCTTTATTTTCATCTATGTCTTCTTTCTTATGCTCCATGGCGGCCATTACTGTTCTTCCCAAATAGCTTGTCCGAGCTGTGGTTCAATGGAGGTCCCTTATCCCCTAAGCACTCATCCTGGCTGTGGTGACCCAACCTACTCTCTTCGTTGTGATTATCCATCTCGTAAGCTTTACTTTGATGCATTGAATGGAAGTTCGTACGTTGTTACTCGAATCATGGCTTCGTTTTACCGTATGGTGGTTCAACCATCGCCGTGGTTGCCTGGTCAATGTGAGACTCGAGATATGGGTGTGAGTGAGGGCATGTGGTTGAACCAGACGCTTCCTTTTAACATCACTTCGTCAAACACTATCTTTCTCTTTAACTGTTCCCCACGCCTATTGATGTCTCCTTTGAACTGCACTCCCACCAGCCTTTGTCACCATTATTTGGAGAGCTCTGGACATGTCGAGGCCAACCGAGCTTTGCAGTGTGCTAATGCGGTCGATCCATGTTGCACGTTTGTTGCCGGGGGGATGCCGTCGGCGTACAAAATCCGGCTTCACAGTTCGGGTTGCAAGGCTTTCAGAAGTATCCTTCATTTGGATCCACAAAAGGCTGCTTATGAATGGGAGGAAGGGTTGGAAATTCAATGGGATCCACCCCTTGAATCAGTTTGTAAAACCCAACTAGATTGCCTTGGGGCTTCAAAGTGTTCACCTACTGGTTCTAATGGACTATCTCGTTGCCTCTGCAACAAGGGATACCATTGGGACCCTGTTGTTGGAACTTGCTCGGGAAAGAAGAAAAACAAAAGAGCTAGTGTTAGCTTGAAGGCGTCCATTGGAGTGATCTCCTTTTTCATACTAGCTATGGTGGTTGCTGCAATTACTTCAAGGAAACCATGGAGGAATTCCAAGAAGGAGAAGGCAAAGCTAATGAAGGAAAGGGAGGACATGTTGAAATCAAGCAATGGTGGGAAACCAGCCAAGATATTTAGGTTAAAAGAGGTGAAGAAGATGACCAATGATTTCCGTAGAGACAGGTTCCTAGGAAGTGGAGGGTTCGGGGAGGTTTACAAGGGAGAGCTTCCAAGTGGGGATATTGTGGCAGTTAAGTCGGCCAAAGTTGGGAACATTAAAAGCATCCAACAAGTCCTCAATGAAGTTGGGATTCTCTCACAGGTCAACCATAAGAACCTGGTCAGACTCCTAGGTTGTTGTGTGGAAGCTGAGCAACCATTGATGGTCTATGAGTATATCTCGAATGGGACCTTGAGTGATCATTTGCATGGCAAGTATCCCACCTTTTTAGACTGGAAAACAAGGCTGAAAATCGCTTTGCAAACGGCTGAGGCATTGGCTTATCTGCATTCTGCTGCATACACCCCTATTTACCATAGGGATGTCAAGTCCGCCAACATACTTTTAGACGACAAGTTCGATGTGAAAGTTTCGGATTTCGGGTTATCGAGGTTGGCTATCCCGGGTTTGAGCCATGTCTCGACATGCGCTCAGGGGACACTGGGGTACATGGACCCTGAGTACTACAGGAACTACCAATTGACTGATAAAAGTGATGTTTACAGCTATGGAGTAGTATTGCTCGAGCTGCTGACTTCACAAAGGGCCATTGATTTCTCAAGAGATCAAGATGATGTAAATTTGGCCATTTATGTTAGCCAACGGGCCAGCAGTGGTGCAATCATGGAAGTTGCAGATCAACAGCTGCTTAACAAGGATCCCTCAGCTGATCTGCTAAAGAGTTTTGAACTTTTCTCAGAACTTGCATTTGCATGTTTAAGAGAGAAGAAATCAGATAGACCCGGCATGAAAGATGTTGTCCAAGAACTCCATAGCATCATTCAAGTTATAGAACAAGAACATGTTGCTAAAGAGGTTAGCCTGGAGATTAACTGAAAGAACATCAATATTATATATAATTATATAGATAATAGATGCAATTACTGAATATTCATATATGATATAGCAAAGGAAAAGTTGGGGAACTGTGGGGGAAGATGATGCTGAGAGGGACATTGGTTTTGAATATTACACACAAAGGGGAAAAAAGTGGATTCCAAAGATGCATTTGAGTGGACTGAAAGATGGAAAGAAAAGATTGGGATCGGATTCTTGCTTTCTTTTAGATGATCAAAAGGGATAAGAGGGACTGGAATCTGCAAGGATTTAGTAAGAATTTCTACCTGTGGACATAAAGCAAAACAAGCTTTTAGATTTGGGGAAAGCATCTGCTTATATATATATATATATATATAAAGCTTTAATGAAGGGGTTGTCATACTAGGAAAGCATTACCTAGATTTCAGTTGTTTTACCAATATGTTATTTATTTATATAGTAAATGTTCTTGGAAATATATATTTGTGTAGTTCCTGTATTGCTTGATCCCCAATGATATTATCTTCAACTTTGTTTAGTTGGTGTATGTGTGTGAACTTCTAAAAAAAATGCATGATGCAATTCCATGTCTGGGGATTTTTGTTTTGCTGGTATTCTGTGAGATTTTCTATCCAACCAAACAGCAACTTCACTCAAGATTCAAGAACCAGTTGATATAGCTTGAAAGACGTAAATGATCTAGGAAGGGTAAAAGCTGAACCTATGCAGTTTTTTGATATCTGGGTTGGTTTGCATTCGCAAGAACATGTGATCAACTTGCAAATAAGTTAAGACAATAATTGTCTATTTGTTAAAACATGTTCTTCGATCACAAACTCAAAATGTAGATACGGTATGATACGGACAGATGTATGTTTTGCGTGGAATCCATTAGGGCTGTGCATTCGGTTCGGTTAATTCGATTAACCGACCAAACCAAAATTATTTCGGTTAATTCAGTCGGTTAATTTTTGGTAAATTCGGTTAACGGTTAATTTTTTTTTTGATAATTCGGTTCAAAATCAGTTAATTAACCGAATTAACCGACATTATATATATTATATATTATATATATATATTTATTTTTAGTCATTTAACTTTTAAAATATTATAAAATAATCATTAAATTTTGTTATATTATAAAATGGTCACTAAACTTTGTATTAAATTAGTATAAAATAAAAGTTTAGTGGCTAAAAAATTATTTTAGTTTAATTTAGTGACCTATTATGTAATTTAATCAAAATTTATAATAAATTTTGGTTAATTCGGTTAATACAGCTAATAACTGAAATAATTTCGGTTTGGTTAATTCGGTTAAAGAAAATTCGGTTCGGTTAACGGTTAAAATTTTAAAAATATCGGTTAATTCGGTTTTGGTTAATTCGGTTCGACCACCGACCAAATTAAACGAAGGCTCACCCCTAGAATCCATCAGTCAAAAAGTCACTATAATACTACTTGTCGCGGGATTATTATCTTTTTGCTAAAAAATATATCTAATAGGATATGTCGCACTATTATTTATATATCTTAAGATCTCTTTTAATTTTTTGATGCATGATTAATGACACTTCTTTTTAAGATGTGATAATATTTATAACCTTTAAATGCATAAAAAATATTAAACTAGTTAAAGTTAGTATAAATAATAAACAACTTGAAATCGTTGAAACATGTCTTTAGATTTGAATTATTGTGTAGATAAAAAATTATAAAAAAAATCGCTCACTAAAGTTATGTATACAATTAGGGATGGACAAAAATCCGATTATCCGATTCTGGACTCGGTAAGATCCGATAGATTTTTATCTGGTACTAGTTTCGGTAGGACCGAAACTGGATTCAAAATTTAGGTCTTAGTCATAACCGAAAAAGAAACTGAATCTTGATTTTTTAAACTCGGTACCCGGTAGGTACCCAATAAGACTAGGATCAATGCCAAATATTTGGTATTGGTTTTCTTTTTTTTTTTCTTATTAAACTTTTTCTTTATATATAAATAATTAAATATTATGACTATGACTAGTTTTAAAATTTAAATTTTTAAGCCTACAATATTCTAATTTTATAATTTAATATTATTATTGGTGTTTAATTTTTTCTCCAATTACTTAAATTTTTTTAAGAATAAACTAATTGACCGGATACCTAATATTAAAACCGGTTCTCACCAGTAACAGGACCGATTCTTAAAATTTAGGACCTATTGTGATCAGGACCGAAACTGATTTTAATTTTTAGAAATCGATGATTATTGAAACCGGAACCAATTTTATTCAAATTGGTCGGATACCCGATCTTGCCCACCCCTATATACAATACGAAGAATTCAAATTTTATATTGCAAATTGTAAAACTAAATTTGATTTTGATATAACAATTAAATAGAAGGACTATTCTTTGAAATAATTTTAAGTCCCTAAGTCAATATTTTTGATTTCAAGTCAAACAAAGATTTTAAAAGAAAATTCTAAGTGTTTTTGCACGACGGTATCGAACCATGGTTCGATACCCCTGGATTTTCAAAGCCATGTTCTTATGTTCAAGAACAGGTATCGAACCTCTATTCGAAACAAAGGAGCTCATTGCCAGCCTCCGTTTCGAAACACCGTTCGATACCTTTGGATTTTCAAAGCCATATTTTTGTGTTCAAGAACATGTATCGAACAACCATTCGAAACAAAGGAGCTCACTGTCAGCCTCTGTTTCGAAGCATGGTTCGAAGCACTTCGAGCATTTTTTAAGTATTTTAAAATCTATTAAAAATAGACCCCTGGTATCGAACTGTGGTTCGATACCCCCCTTAATCCCAACGGCTATTTTTGCATTAAATGTTTTGACCGTTGGTGGTAGTTAATTTTTTGATTGGTGGTTAGCCTGTTCCGAAGCATGGTTCGATACCAACCTTTACAATTTCAAAAAGGTATCGAAGCATGGTTCGATACCCCTTGGTTTAATGCACAACGGCTCTTTCTATTCTTGGTCTGTTTCGAAACAGGTAGTACGTGTTTCGATACCGCATGCTGCAGAGTGCATTTATAGTGGGAAATTAAAGTCTAAACGGTCATATTTATGTTCCCAACAACCACAACGGATAGAAATCAATGAGATGGTATAAAATGAAGCAATTTCAACAGCATTAAGGACTATTGAACCTCAAGCAACATCCAAGCACACAAATCCAACTCAAAGCACTTCATTGCATATTTTAGCCTCCCAACTTGTGTATTTCACTTTGATCAGTTGTAATTTAAGTTTGGGAGAGTTTCTTTGTATTTGGGGCTATTATTTCTTGTGAGAGAATCCTTCTTAGCCAAACCAAATCTCTTGTAACACCTTGTGAGGTCTAAATCAATTTTGGGTAAAAAATTGATTTGCTTGTAAAGGTTATCCCTTGAACCTAGAAAAAGATTGAATTCAATAGTGAATTGGTTTCAAAATCCTTAGTGGGAGCTAAGGTAGTGGATGTAGAGCTTGTTCGAAGCTTGAACCACTATAAATCATTGTGTTCCTTATTTCTCAATTTATATCGAAAATCTCCTACCATTTTTTATATCCAATTCACCCCCCTCTTGGCCATTATTCAACGTCGATCAACTCAACACAAATAAATTCGATTGGTTATTGACTTCTTTATAGCGTTGGGTCCTTATTGGTTATTACTAGGGGTGTAAACAAGCCGAGTCGAGCTCGAGTAGTGCTAAGCTCGGCTCGGCTCGTTAAGATTTCGAGTCGAGTTCGAGTTTGAGTAATTTTAAACGAGACTGAAATATCTGAGCTCTACTCTGCTCGTTAAGAACTCGAGTCGAGTTTGAGCTTTCTTTTAGCCTAATCGAGCCATGTATTAACCGATCTTTGACCGTGTTAGACTCGAGTAACTCTTATTTCTCATGTCTCATTTAAAGCCTAACAGAGAAAAAACTTTGATACACAAGTTGTATAAACTCAAACTTGTTAATTTTAGGTTTTAATATCTTAATTTAGGGTTTAAGACTTATGTTTAAGGTTTAGACTTTAGGGTTTTAAGTTTAGAAATTTAGATTTTAAATTATAAAAAAATAAAAAATAGTATATTTATATTTTCGAGTAGCTCCTGAGCTTTTCGAGTCGAGTATCATGTAGCTCGGCTCGGTTCGTTAAGAACTCGAGCTGAGTTCGAGCTCAAATCGAGTCCAATCGAATCGAGTTTTGACCGAATTTTGACCGAGTTGAGCTCGAGTAGCTCGCGATCTGTCTCGTCTCATTTACGACACTAGTTGATACAATATTAATAATGACAAAATGGATCAACAATCTCTGATCATAAAATAAGCCTTTTGGACATCCATCCTCCATGTTGTTCTTTACTTTATCCAATAGAATTTCGACAACACCAAAGGTTTATGCATATGAAAATTACCATAAAAGGTCTTTTTTTTTTAATTTTAGAAATGGGACTAGTCAAAAGCCAAAAATAATTACTTCCAGTATTAGTTTGTTTATGATACAAGTATTCCCTATTTTTTTTTCTCTTTGCTCCCGACTAAGGGTGCTTAACGACTTGAGTAGCTCGTGAGCAGTTCGAATTCGATTTGATCAAAATTTGATAATACTCGGTTCGGATTAGTTTGATTTGAACTCGAACTCGACTCGATACCTTAATGAGTTGAATCGAGTAAAGTCTAACTCGGCTCAATAAGTTTATAAGCAGCTCGTTAATTTTTTAAAATATTTTTTAGTAATTACAATAAAATAATTTTATTAAAAATATAAATCTAAATAATAATTATTAATGTGTGAATTGTTACTTTAATTTTAATATGCTAGCTTGGTGTATTTATGAATTATTACTTTTGAATTTAGATTATTAAATTTTACTTATATTTAAAAAAATTAAATTTTTTAGTGAGCTTAACGAACAATAAGTCGAGCTTAACGAGAAACGAGTCGAGCATAATTTTAACGAGCTTAACAAGCAACAAGTCAAGTCGAGTAACAATTTTTTTAACGAGCATGAATCGAATAATACCTAACTCGCGATGGACTCGCTCGATAAGTACCACTACTCTCAACTTGTAGTGATTAATAATCAAATCTCAATTAAAGTTAAGCCTTAATTTTATAACCAAAGTGTTACATAACATCCTCGAACGAACTCAATATAATTTTCTTAAATATTTTATTTTAAAATAAAATATAAGTATTAATAACCAAGATTAATAAGAAGCCTTTTAATACTATTTTTTGTGATGAATAAGTTTTATCATATGTACTGAATATTATTAATGTTAAATATTATTAAATTATTTGACTAGCACTATTAAAAACTAAGTTCAAAACTTCGGCGAAATTCAAAAGGTGTAATTCTTTAGCTTTGGGGTTCCGTAAATAAATTGTTGGATGAACTGTTCGTCAATCATTATTCATATAATGGTTGTTTATTAAGTTAAATAAATGAGTATATATAATTTTTTATGTTTATTTAATAACGAACAAACACAAACATATGTGTATTTGGTTCATTTATGTTCACGAATAAGTTCGTTTATTGACTCGTTTATCTATTTCCTCTTTTCTCTTTTTACATTTTAAATATTGGTTAAGGTAGGTACTAAACTGAACACATGATAAATTTTAGAGTTCAAATTTTAAAGTATAAGGAACTTAAGGACTATTTTTGTAATTTGACCACTTTAAGAAACATAAACAAACATGTTTATCAACCCTAAACAAACGAATACAATAATATAAAATTTTAAGACAAAAATAAATCGAACACTAATATCTTTAAAAAATAAATATATAAACAAAAACATTTCCTTTAATAATTCATTTATAGTAATTTATTAGGTAGCGATTGGAAATATATTTTTTAATAAATTATTTTCATTGATAAAATTTAGTATATAAAATAATAAATTTTCAGGTTTAATGGAGGTGATACGGTGGGCCTACCAGGCCTTAACAAACACAAACTAATAGGCTTGGACCACACTCGTTTAAAATCAAATGAAGGCTAAAAACGACAATTCCCATACCCTTTCACACTTTGTATTATTTACGGATCTTGCCATTGGCCTTCTCCCTTCAAAGAAAACCCAATCTTATTTTACTTTTTTCTCTACCTGGTCGGTTTCATCTCGCTACGACAACCCCCACAAATATTTCAAATTCTCGAAGTCTAAATCGAAAGCCGTAAATCTCTGCGATTCCGATCTTCAATTCGTCGTTCAAAATCAATCTTTCATGGCGTTTATCTGAGCGTATTTGGTAAAATCATTCACTCCATTGCTGTTGAATTTCTCGATTTTTTCCTGTTTTTTATTTGATTTTTTCAATTGTTTTTCTTGCAGAATTTAAGTGGATTTT
The DNA here is from genome assembly GCA_035048815.1 of Abelmoschus esculentus. Lineage (NCBI taxonomy): Eukaryota > Viridiplantae > Streptophyta > Magnoliopsida > Malvales > Malvaceae > Abelmoschus > Abelmoschus esculentus. The sequence continues at coordinate 26,074,729 of JAUCBN010000001.1, forward strand.
GTGAGTGAAGTGAGTGAGTCATGAAGCGGGAGTTGGATTACGGGTTGGAGGTCTCACTTCTTCCTACTCGGGATTCTGTGACTCAGTCACAAACTCAGGCCAGTTCTGGTAGTAGTTGTGAGAGAGTTAAAGGTACTCAAGTGAATGGTTACATTGTTTACACTCGAGTTAAAAAGTCGAGAATTAATTTCCGTGATGAATTTTCGGAGAACTTAGGAAACATAAAGCTCAAGGATTTTAATAAGCCGATAGATTGTGTCAAAGAATGTTTAATTGATGAGGATCATAAGAATAAAGGTTTGAAAGAAGCAAGTGATGTGAAGAATAATGTAACTGAAGGTGTGATTGGAGTTAGACCGGGAAAGGAAAATGTAGTGGGGGATAATGCTGTTGATAAGAGCTTCCTTGGTCAGGATATTGTTGAAGGGGGTTCACTTGTAGAGGCTTTGATTGAAGAGAGCCGAATTATTGGAGAAAATGCTATTGTAGGGAACCTGATAGTTCAGAAAATTGGAAGTGATGGTAGGCCTGTTGTTCAATCTAGGCTTTGTAAAGTGTCTGGTAATAATTTGGGAATGATCATGTCTAAAAAGGTGTCGATGAATGAGCTTGAGAAATGTCGTGTTGAGGAAGGAAGTTATGAAGGATCTTCAATGCAGATTGTTAACAGTAGTGATGGAAATAATGATGATTTACTCTTGAAGACCCTGAAGCGGCCTAAACGATCATCATTGAAACCCAAGATTGAAGCAATTGACAGTTTGCAGTGCCAACATCAGACTGTTGAAAACGTTTTAGTTTCAAATTTTGGTGGAGATGAAGCAACTGAAGTTAGTGACTTGACGACTTCAAGGAATGATTTGGAATTTAAAATTTCAAAAGAAATTGCTCTTAATAGGTGCCCAATGACAGTTAAAGAGCTCTTTGACACTGGTTTGCTCGACGGGGTTCCGGTAGTTTACATGGGTACAATTAGTAGTAAGGTGGCTCTTTGCTTCCTCAGTTATTTTTATTTTTGAATATGTTCTTTTCTTTGTTCTTTTAATTTGAAATTTAAATGTGGCAAGTAATTTAAAGCTTAATATTAGTTGTATATTAATTTCAGTCAGCTGGTCTTCGGGGCATCATTACAGATGGAGGAATTTTATGTTCTTGTTCCTTGTGCAAGGGACGCAGAGTAAGGAGTTTCTTTCTAAAGTTGCCGTGTTGGACATGTAACTCCCTGAAGTTATAATTGCTATTATTGAACTTGCTACCACTTTATTTCTAATTTTAGGTTGTTCCACCTTCCCAATTCGAGGTTCATGCTTGTAAAGAATACAAACGTGCATCACAATATATATGCTTTGAAAATGGGAAGAGCCTGCTTGAAGTGTTGAGGGCATGCAGGAGAAGACCTCTGCATATGTTAGAAGCAACAATTCAAAATATCCTTCATGCTTTACCTGAGCAAAAATGTTCCACTTGTAGAAGATGCAAAAGTAACTTTTCTTCTTGTTAAATTCATTAGTATTGACAGAGGCAAGTAACAAGGATGGTTTTGATTGTATTGGGGTCTTATTCTTTTCTTTTTCCTAGGTTCATTTCCTGTAGAACATGTTGTCCAAGTTGGATCACTTTGCAATTCTTGTGTGGAATCGAAGAAATCTCAGTGCAGCTCAATGAATGCACCTAGTGCACGAGCTAGGTATGCTTTCTTACAAGCATTGTTTGTAAAAGATAGTAATTGATGTCTCTTCTGCGATAGAGTTTAGTTGGTAGGGATCTTAATTTTTGTCACTAGGTGAATATTCTTTTAGTTTGGCAACTGCACTGTTTTGTGTCTGAATTTGTAGTTTTATGATTGGGTTATCTAAACTGTTTGCAATTTGCACCATCTCTCCATGGAAACTTAGCATTTATTACTATTCACTTTCGTGTAATGTAATACTCCTTGATGGTGTTAGATTGAAACCTGTGATTCAGAGTATTGGCTGGGTTTTCAATGTCCATTCAGCTATAACAAATTGACACATGTAAAAAAATACACATGCTACATTTACTTGAATGATTATTCAGCATGCACACCCTTCACATAAATTCATGTTATTCATTTTTCCATGGGAGCATATGTAACTGAATTACGGTATGAAATTAAATATGACGAAGTTGTAAGGAAATGCTTGTTTATATTTTCACTAACTTTCCAGTATTAGTGCCTAGATAAAAGTCTTATTTTATATTTACTTTTTTTTTTGTTATTTCAGATCACAAGAACCTGTTTTGATGCCACGGTCTTTTGGAAGTGCGCCATTGACTATCTCTCCACAAAATAGAAGTCAATGGAAGAAAGCAAGCAAGTTAGTATCTCTTAATTATCTTCTTCCTTTTTCTTTGTTTTTCGTGCTGTCTTTTTGGTCACGAGATGAGATGAATTACTGATATTTTATGCCTTCTTTCTTGTGCCTCTCTCTACCTTGCTTCAGGTCATCAGAGCTTGATTTGACTTCAAGTTCTCCTGAGTGTTCTTCTTCATTATCTACTTCAAAAAATAGAAGAACATGGATGACATCAAGAAAGTTGGTGATTCATTATGTCTTATGACTGTTGTTTACTGTTGCATAATTCTGTCTTTAACCCTTTTCCTCCCATTCATGGGAATAAAAACAGTCTAACGTGAAGACCTATAATGGTGCTAGGTGCTAGTTTAAACTTCAATTCCTGTTCCTCTTTTTTAGGTTGTAGTTTGTAGATCATGCTTCCACCTTTGTTATATCCAGGTTAACAAAACCAGGGTTATTCACAAAGTCCTTGAAGAGTGCTTCAGTTGCATCAGTTTATATTCCCTCACAAGATAAGGGCCAAAGGAAAATAAAGAAGAAGTTAGTATTCTTTGTTTTATCCTTTTTGCTTTTGTGATTTATCATGGTATAGGCTTCTGACTTTTGTTTTGGTATTTTCTTCATGTTTATTTCCTTTTCCCTTTTGTGCTTTCATTTGAATTTCTTAGGTCAGTGAACCTGGTTTTGACACCAAAGACCTTCAAATGTACCTCGTCGCCAACGTATTCACCCAATGGAAGTCAATGGAAGATGACAACAAAGTTGGTACCTTTTTAATATATTTCCAGACTAAGCCTATTCTTTTCCTTTTCTTGATGTAATATCTTTTTCCTGTTTTTATTTTTTTTTAGAGATCAGCGATTGCATAAGTTGATATTTGAGGAAAATGGACTGCCTGATGGAACTGAAGTTGCATACTATTCCCGTGGACAGGTAATTGAGATAAAATTAATCTATTTTATTCCTTGGTAGTTGGTACCTCAGTGGTGCATAAAGTGTGATTAGTTTTAATGGGCAGAGATTACTTGAGGGCTACAAAAAGGGCTGTGGAATAATTTGTCGCTGTTGCAATTCTGAGGTATTGTGCTTTTATTGCTGGAGCTTCAAAATTTCAGAATTGCGTTGTGCATCTGTTTAGGCTGTTTCCTTTTATCGTGCAGGTTAGCCCCTCACAGTTTGAAGCTCATGCTGGTCGGGCTTCTCGTCGAAAACCGTATGTTTTTGTATTCAATACATTCGAGTTTCCTTCCCATGTTTCTTTTCTCTGTTAGGTATATATGATTATATTTGTGCTTTTTGGCAGCTATGCATACATTTACACATCTAATGGGGTGTCTCTCCATGAACTGGCAATATCACTCTCAAAAGGTCAACATTATTCTGCTGAGGATAATGATGACGTATGCTTCATTTGTGCAGATGGTGGAAATCTTTTGCTTTGTGATGGATGCCCAAGGGCCTCCCATAAAGGTTCAATTGTACATACTAAGAATTTATTTTCACTTTAAAATGGTGGGATGCATGGTTTAATTTTGTTTTCTTGGTTACAGAGCTTTATTTTTTGTGTGTACGTGTGTGCCCCTCCCCGCAGGGGCTGCATACTGTAAGGTTTTATTTATTTGTCAATGGTATGACTGTAAAGTTTTTATTGATACTGTAGCTTTACTTAGTCAATGTCATTGCATATGAGCCTGATTTTTTTTATCTACTAGCTTCTGGCACGTTATTATGTGTATTTACTGGCATTTTGCTTTTATATGTACTTTTTCTGGACTTAATTTTGAACTTTAAGAAATTCAAAACTTGGTTTCAGGCGTATCCTTCCATCTTTTCGTCTATTGAGATTCAGTCTCTTGTTTCTTAGTCTTGAATTAAGATGGTTGTGCTAGCTCTGAATTACCTGATTGATATTGGGTAGTTTTATTGATCCATGCAGAATGTGCATCTCTATCAACAGTTCATGGTCGCTGGCTCTGCAAATATTGCCAGAATATGTTTATGAGAGAAAAGTGTATGGAGCATAATGCGAATGCTGTTGCTGCTGGAAGGATTTTAGGAGTTGATGCTATAGAGAAAATAACCAGCAGATGCATACGTGTTGTAAAAAACATCGAAGCAGAGCTTAGTGGATGTGCTTTATGCAGGTGAGGAATCCACACTAGGATGAATCTGATTGAAGCTTGTAGTTGAAGATTATTCTTATGCAGCGTTCGCTGTGACATTTCTGTTTTCGTTAGTTTTGTGCTTGACACCCTTTGATTCGGTTTGATATTGTTCTCTTTTATTTATGCCATATAGGGCTTGTGATTTTAGCAAATCAGGATTTGGTCCTCGGACAGTTTTACTGTGTGATCAGGTGGTGTTAGTTTTTCATTTCTTCCTGTTCTGTTCATTGCTTTCACATCTGCTGAACTTGTTTCACGTTTAATTGTATTTCCACTGATTTGCACATTCTTTCTTTTTCTTTATTTTTAAATCATTATGGATCAGTGTGAGAAAGAATATCATATTGGCTGTTTGAGGACCCGTAAAATGGCTGATCTAAGGGTATGCATGTTCTGTTTTTCTTGTTGTTCCTTTAAATATCCCATATGAACCTCTTTGTTCCTGTCTTTTGGATACATTATTCTGTTAATGGATGAAGATACCGCCTTCACTTGGTTCAACAGGAAATACCAAGAGGGAAGTGGTTTTGCACCTCTGATTGTAGTAGGATTCATTCTACGCTGCAGAAGCTGCTCATCCGTGGGTCAGAAAAGCTTCCAGACTCGTTTCTGGATGTTATAAAGAAGAAGAATGTAGAAAGGGGTTTAGGTGCTGATATCAATATTGACGTCAGATGGAGGCTGCTCAGTGGAAAATTTGCTTCCCCTGAAACTAGATTGTTGCTTTCTCAAGCTGTTGGCATCTTCCATGTAAGCCTTGTTCATGTTTTTTTAGATGTTTCACTTTATGACCTATTGTTGTTTTCATTGTTGATAAGATAATGCAATGGCTCTGCATTTTATTTGTAATTGTTATATTCTTATTTCCAGTATTTATTTAGAAAGTATGCTTTCCTGATTTAATGTGTTGCATTGAAGCATCAGTTGCACTGTAACTATCCTTTATGCTTCTTGTCCTCATTCTTTCCCTGTTTTCTTTTTAGATAAACTATAAACACGATGATTATCATGTATCGTATAAAAGAATTGCTTGCTTTTGTAATATTTCAGCATTCAACAACAAACATTGACCACAAGGAAATCATGCATATTGACCTATAAAAGAATTGCTTGCTTTGTAGATAAACTAGACTCTACTTTTAAAGTTTATCATGTATCGTAAGCTTTATATATGTATACATGTTATATACACAAAAGGTCAGACGTATACATATGGTGCTTTACTTTACTCAGGCAAGTGCCTTTTTTGCACCTAGCGCTCAAGGCAATGTAAGGGTCTAAGATCCTTGAGTTCGCCTTGCACCCTTGACAACATTGGAATTTAGTCATCCTTAAGATTAGATATTTATTTTGCTGTTATATCATCACTAAAATTTGGAAGCATCTAACTGTTGCTTTGCTTTTGCGTTATCTTCATGGTGGAGCTTTTAGTATACGTAGCACAAGAAACTGATTTTCATATTTAAGCCAAAAGGATAGATAAATGGATGCATTTTTTTCTCTGGCAAAAGATCATAATGACACATTGCTTGGCTAAATGCAGCTGTGATTTTCATATTTATTTCAAACTACAATTTTCTCGTTCAATATAGCTTTGCACTTGTGGAGCTCTAATTTCGTATGCAACTTAAGTCGGGCTATATTCTATTCTCTAATATATTTCACTGAAATTTTGTTGATCTCCCCCCTGTATTTACTTGTTATTTTTTGTCAAGGAATGTTTTAATCCTATAGTTGATGCAACAACTGGGAGGGACCTTATCCCATGCATGGTTTACGGGTAAGCATCAGTCCTTTTTTATGCTTGATAAAAATCTGGTTGCATATTTACATGAGTGGGCGTTGATCCTTCTGTCTTCTCTTTCTCACAGAAGGAATTTAAAGGGCCAAGAATATGGGGGAATGTACTGTGCAGTATTGACAGTCAAGTAAGAACATTTGCATGGCATTTAAAGCCTTAAATGCTTGTGTTATTCGAATAATGACAGTATTCTTTTTTCACGAGTACTGCAGCTCATTCGTTGTAGCAGCTGGAATAATTCGAGTTTTTGGACAAGCAATTGCAGAACTCCCTTTAGTTGCTACAAGCATTGCTAACCGTGGGAAGGTAAGGCTAATGGTCCCAAGTTTTTTCTCTATAACCTTTGCCTCAATTACCTCCTTTCTTACACGGCTCTAGTCAACTGGATTTCCAATTGTCTGCCTTCTCTCTCTCTCTCTCTCATGAATTGTTGCCTGCCCCACCGAACAACCTGAAAATTTTTCTTCTTGCCGACACCTTTGGAGTTAATTTTCCTACACTTGTCGTTGAAGGAAATTATTAGTTTTGAATTCATAATGTATATACCTCATGTATCTTGATTCATTGGAGTTAAATTTCCTTATAGGGCTACTTCCAGTTATTGTTCACTTGTATTGAGAAGGTGCTTGCATTCTTGAACGTCAAAAATATTTTGCTTCCGGCTGCCGAAGACTCAGAATCAATCTGGATAGAAAAATTCGGTTTCAAGAAATTAGGACTAGACCAGGTACTTCAATACATAGTAATTTATGTTTATATTCTGTTGTACAACATAGTTGCCATGTTTTCTGAACCATCTTTCTCGTGCTTTAGTTTAGGGAATATAAAAGATCCTGCTGCCAGATGATGATGTTCCAAGGAACTTCAATGCTCCAAAAAGAAGTTCCTCCCAGCGGAGATTTTATTAATACGCAGCCGACCGAGTTATAGACGGTGCAGTCTAAATGAGAGCTATGTTTTGAAGCCGAATGAGGTGCCGATCTCTATGTTTCTGTTTAATTTGATTCTTTCATGTACGTAGAATATATGTACATAAATTGTGTCATTCCCTTGCCAGTTAAAGGTCAAAGATAAAGAAGTGAACTCCATTTGCAAAGAACCGGTAGGAACTCCAATGCGAGTACTTCTAAAATTTTCTTGTCCAACTATTAACTAAAACAGCCAGGGACAAGACTTGAATTTGGTTGAATGGTGATTCGATATACCGGAGGTAAGTAGGGTTCATCTTTGATTTCTCAGATTATTTCTGTTAAATTCCGACTACGGCGCGACCGTAGTTCCTTGTTTTGTTCATTCATACATAGGACATGCATGTTTATGGTATAACCAGTTACATAGTGGCTAGTCTTGCTTTTGCATCAAGTCTCTGGAGGTTTGGTAGTTTGATTAGTGTAGTAAATTTGAGGGTTTTAACTTTTTTTTCATCCCATTTACATGGAACTTGCTGTGTAATTGCCGTGGCTGTCTCATCTTTTGTCACATGGAACTTACTTCAAAAAAAAAAAACATAGATATTAATATTGCATGTATTTATGTAATGTTTATGAGATTTTTATCTGATGTGTATAACTACTTGATATGTGAGTTGAGTTAGGGGTGAACGCTCGAGCGAGTCGAGTAAAAAAATTTCGAGTTATTCGAGTTGAGTCAATATATTTTACAACTTGAATTTTTTTTGAATTTTTTTCTGATTCGAGTCGGTTTTAGCGAGTTCGAGTCGATTCAATTCAATTTTTCGAGTTTATGTATAAATTTAATTATACTATTTATAATATTATAGTATATTTTAACTCTAATTTAAACGATTTTCTCTTTATATCTATATACATATTTTTTTATATTATTTTTTACATGTATAAATAAGATTTTAAATTATTATTATTATTATTATTATTATTATCTTTAAATACTTTAGGTATGAATATATCATTTTATTAAATTACAAGTCTTGTTAAAAACTTTTTTCTTATTTAGAAAAGATCCAAACGAGATAAAAATAATGATAAATTTAAAACAATAATATAAATACCTAAATTAAAAAATATAAAATAACAAATATAATTTAAATAATATAAAAAATAAATAAAAATTATATTAAATAAAAATAAATAAATATGAAAAGTGATTGTGAAAGAAAATTAAAATGTAAAAATAATTAAAAATATGACTAAAATAAATTTGAAAATATAACTATAGTGATTGAATGTGTAATTAGACCTTGAAAACTTTTAAGTTATTCGATTTTTCGAGTAACTCAAGTTTTGAAAATTTAAATTCGGCTCGAAATCGATATTTTTTCGAGTTATTCGATTCGACTTGAATAACTTGATTCGAATAACTTAAAATTAGAAAAATAATTTTTTTGAGTTGAGTTTTGCTCACCCCTAAGTAGAGTTACTTTAGGTAGACTAGATTTCTCAGTAAAAAAAACGTTTTTAAATTAATAAATTTTATTTAAAATAGTTATATTGTAAAAGAATATTTTAGTAAAAAATTGTCTTATAAATAAATAAATTACTGTTGTGAACTCTAACGAAGTTTTTATTGATTAATTTCATAATTTGATAATTTCTATTTTTTTCTGGTGGTTTGGTCTATACACAGATGAGTTCACTAGTTTATTTTATATATTTTTTTGAGCTGAGTATTTTTTTTTTCAAATTTAATAGTAAAGTTTTATAATTTTATGATACTGATTGATTTTAATTTAAACTATTTTTTTAATTAATGATATTTATAGTTATAGTAAGATTTGTAATATTATTCGGTAAATGAAATAACATCTAAAATTATATAATATTATTTAAATTGAAGTTAATTAATTGATTACGTTAATGGATTGATGGAAAAACTTGCACAGAGTTTCACTAAGATTAATAAGATAAATAAAAGATTAAATTGAAAATGAAAAAAAAAAGCGCATTCAAAGAATATAATTGAAGTTACAAAGTCATTAAGTTTTATTCGAAAATTAATCAGGAATTATATATTTTTTGAATGTTCTTTTTCTACTGGTATTTGGATGTTTTTGTTTTGTTTATACAATGTAAGCAAATTAACTATGTAATGGGATGACAAGCTATAATGGACTCTTACTATATTCAAAGGTAAATGTCAGTTAGGGATGAACACACCACTTGAACCTGACGGGTTCTGATCCGGTCCGAACGGGTCAGATTTTTAAAGAAAATTCAGGTTGGATCGGGTCGGATTTTTCAAAAAGTAATTTCGGGTCGGTTTTAGGTTAGAAAAATTTGACCCGATCCGAGACTAGTAGTGTAACTTTTCTATATATATTTTAGGGATATTTGTAATTATGATCACTCTTTAAATATATTTTATATAATTAGGTTACTGAAATCAATTTTTGTTATAATTAGATCACTGAAATTTTATTTTATTTATAATTAGATCTTTAAATTTTATTTTTTATAATTAAGTCCCTAAAATTTAAATTTTTAATGATTCGGGTCGGGTCGGATCAAATTTTAGAGCTTAAAAATCGGGTCGGGTCAGGTCAAATTTTTTTTACCTTAAATTCGGATCGGGACGGATGGTGGATGGAGAGTATGTTTTTTTGGGTCGAGTGCGGGTGGGCCAAAAATTCAACCCGACCCGTGTCCATCTCTACTTAAAGTTGGTTATTAAAAATTACAGATATCACGAAAGGGGTTGCCAAACTCTTGAAACTATTGTTGATAGAATTAAAGATATTGTTAGCACTAAACTGTACAAAAAATGTATAGGAAAGGGTGCAGCTCTAATGTCGATTATGCTTTAATTGGGGTATATATGTCTAAATAATTATATAAGCGTCAACGCATGCAATTGTTGTCTAGTTGTGTAATAAAAAGAACAATTATCTAAAAAATTTTATTCAAAAATTTTAAAGTAGGTTTAATTTATAAAATTTCAGTTAAATAAAATTATATTAAATTTATAAAATTCGAAATTATGAATTTCAATGCCTTGAGCTAGGGTTGAGTATTCGATTGAGTCGAGTAAAAAATTTTTGAGTTATTCAAGTTGACGAGTCATATTTTACAACTCAAACTTTATTTGAAATTTTTTCGGTTCGAGTCGAGTTTAAGAAATTCGAGTCGAGTTGAATTTTCGAGTTCATATAAATATTTAATTGTAATTATTTATCATGTTATAGTATGATTTGATTTCAATTTAAACGACTTTCTCTAATCATATAAGATATGTATATATATTTTTACATATGTAGCAATATTTCTTTATATTTTTATATATAAATGTATATATCATTAAAAAATTGATAGACTCGTCTCAAACTTAAAAATTAATCCTTTAATTATTAAAAATTTTGAGTTATTCGAGTTATTCGAATTTCTATTTTACAACTCGAATTTTATTTGAAATTTTTTTGAGTCGAGTCTATATAATTTTAAGTCAAGTCAAAACGAGTCAAATATTTTCGTTTCGAGTCGAGTTATTCGATTTTTTCAAATTGAGTCGAGTTTTGCTCACCTGAACCTTGGGCGTCAAATATACGGGAAGTGTATATTGACACTCTTCAGTCAAGAAGTCATAGTTTTGTGTGTCGTGGGCACCAAGCATATGTGCTGTTCAAACTCTCAGTCAGAACGTTCAAGCATGTGTGTCGTGGGCACCAAGTCATAGTTTTCTGACATCTTTTTCTACATTTTAGTTTTAAATTTCATTTTTTTATTCTTGAATATTTACATTTTTATTAAACTAAAATCTACTCACAAAAGAAGTAACAATCTTGTTAAGTTGACAATTATTTTCATTTTATTGTGACGTTTGTCTTTTAAAAAAAATAAAAAAGTATATTGAAAACAATAAAATAAAAATATTTAAAAACATTATTTTTTGAAAATTAGAAAAGTAATAAAAAAAACTTAAAATTTTGAAATATATATTCTAACAAGTCATTATTTTTCATTCAGTTGATTATTTTGGAAAAAAAATAAGAATGAAAATAATTTTATAAAAAGTTAAGGTATAAAAGAAAAAACTTTAATAATTAGTTTATATATCAAAATATAATTAAATTATAAATGTGATAAACACGTTTGTAATTAAAAAAGTTTCCCTGACAAATCATTTTTTATGTATAAAAAATAAAAAAAAAGTAAATAGCCTAATAGTATTGTAAATTTTTACCCACTAATAATTTTTAACATATTTTTCAAGGTAAAAAAATTATACATTTGAATTATTTTTAAATGATTTAATAATATAATATATAAAATATATTAAACTTAAATTATGATTAATAAAATGTATATAATTTAAATTGTTTTTGGAACATAACCTAAATGGGACTAAATTCTAAACTATAACATAACATAAGGACCAAAACGATAATTTTTTCTACCTTTAGAAGTTACATCCTAATATCCAGTTCAATACGACAAGATTAGTTCCAAAACGTATATCCTTACTTAATGTAAAACTAAAATTTAAAATTTTCAGATATGTTTAAAAAAATCTATATAAATACGATAACTGTATATCTTATCGGATATATTTTTTAAATGATAACCTTGAAAATATTAGATCATATGAAAATTTAAATTTTTTAGAGAGATATAATTGCCTTGATACCCTTTGGTTCATTCATGTATATAAATAGGGATGATAATTTGACTTGAATTTAACGAGTTCTAACCCAACTCGATAAAAGTGAAATTTTCTTAAAAAAACGGGTTTCGATCAGATCGAGTTATTAAAAAATAAGGTTGGGTCAGGTCGAGATCGAATCAAGGGTGAAATTCTCAATCTGATATTTTTATATAATATTTTTATTATTTTTTCTTTGATCGGGTTTAATTAGATTTTTTATTAAAATATTAGAATAGAGTTGAAATCTTATTATAATTTTTATTATATTAAATCAGATCAAAATCGAAACGATCAAAAACTCACGATATCCCACACCGTGGATATCCATATATATATATATACACACACACAAGTGACTACATATCCCCATATCCAATTCGTTAGCATTTTTGCTTTGAACCCTCTCAAATTTCCCTTCAATGTCCTTAAACTCATCTTCTCCACCTCATTTTGTACTCATACCATTTATGTGCCAGGGACATCTTATTCCAATGATAGACATAGCCAAGATATTGGCCGATCGTGGTGTTATCGTTACTGTGCTCACCACACCCAGGAATGCTGCCCGTTTCAGCGGCTCCATTGAGTCCGGGGGTCTACCTGTCCGTGTCGAACAGGTTCAGTTTCCGGCTGCGGAGGTCGGTTTGCCCCAAGGGTGTGAAGCAGTGGACAATCTCCCATCAATGGAGCTGATGGGCAACTTCTTTGCTGCACTGAACTTCATGCAACAACCGGTGGAGAAGATTCTTGAGGAGCTAAAACCCCGACCGAGCTGCATTATATATGACAGGAATTTCACTTGGATAGGTGAAACGGCTGCCAGGTATCAGATTCCGAGGATCTGGTTTGATGGAAAGAACTGTTTATCGCTTTTGTGTAATCATAGTTTAACCAAATCCAACGTCCATGAACGTGCCTCCCATGGGGCGGAGACTTTTCCGGTGCCTGGATTATCTGACAGAATCGAATTCACGGCAGCGCAGCTACCAGTGAACCTCAACCCTGGTGTTTCATCAGCTCAGAAGGAACAAAGTGAAAAGGCCAAGCAGGCAGAAGAAGGAGCGAATGGGTTGATTATAAACAGTTTCGAGGAGCTGGAAACCGAGTATTTTGAATCATTTCAAAACGTTACGAATCAGAAAGTGTGGTGCATTGGTCCTGTTTCACTAATCAACAAGAACAATCACGAGAAAGCTCGAAGAGGAAACGAGGGTTCATCAACCGATGAAAACCAGTGCTTGAAATGGCTGGATTCAAGGCCACCAAATTCAGTCATCTACGTTTGTTTTGGTAGCCTCAGTCGACTAACACCCGCGCAGTTGATCGAACTCGGTTTAGCCTTGGAAGCATCGAAAAGACCATTCATTTGGGTCATCAGAGGAGCCCGAGGAGGGTACAAGGAAGAAGAATTAGAGAAATGGTTAAAAGAAGAAGGATTGGAAGATCGTTTAAAGGGAAGAGGGTTGTTGATAAGAGGATGGGCGCCACAGGTTTTAATCTTATCACATCCGTCGGTGGGAGGGTTCTTGACACACTGCGGGTGGAACTCGACGCTGGAAGGTATCTGCGCCGGCGTGCCGATGATAACTTGGCCTTTATTCGCCGAGCAATTCGTGAACGAGAAGCTGGTGGTGCAGATCCTTAAAGTTGGTGTTGGCGTTGGCGTTGAAGTAGCTGTGCAGATGGGAGAGGAGGAATTTGGTGCTGTTGTGAAGAAGGAAGATCTTGTGAAATCAATGGAGAGATTAATGGATGAAGGAGGAGATATGGGGAAGAGGGCAGAAGAGCTTTCGAAAATGGCGATGATAGCAGCTGAAGAAGGAGGGTCGTCGTATGTTAACGTGACGCGACTAATTGAATATGTCGACCAACAAGACGCCGGTGGAAATGGAGTCTCGCCAAGTCAACTCACACTTTAGGAGGCTTCACCATAGCTGGGTGGATTTATAAAATATAAATTTTATATTTCAAATAATGTGTAATTAAAAAGTAAAATATTAGATTAAACAATCCAAAGATTTTTACAACCCATAACAAAGAAAAATAAAAATTTCTATGGAAATAAGCGTACCAAAATTCAGAAGCTTCCTGAATCTTCTTGCCTCTATTCAAACGAGACGCATAACAAAGAAAGAAAAGAGTTGTAGACGATCCAAACTGTCATACAAAAAGTACTATTACCCGAGACTGATTTTATCGACAAACAACCATCAATTGAGAGGATAAATCTTTTCGAATGACCTCTGACAAAAACATAAATCAAAAAACTAGCTTTATTAATATAATTAACATAATGAATTAACAACGTGATGAAAATGTATAATTTTTTAAAATCAGTAAATAAAATAAAACATACCGAAAACAAAAATGATCACCGATTTATTTACCTTTTAAATATTAGTATAATTAAAGATAACAAATGGGTAGAACACGTACAAATAATTTATTCTCTATATTCATAATCACGTAAAATTATGATATTGATTACCTACTAACCAACCATGATAGATATTATTTTACGTAAAAAATATATAACGTAGTAGCTCGAGCAGTAAAACAGTAGTCAACATGTTTAGGACTAAGACTCCCTACTTAGCTTTTAGAGCCAATCCTTTTTCTGAGGTTACAGATCCATTTTGCTGACTTTCTTTGCTTATATTATTCCATCGACTAAAAGTTGTTCACCTTAGGAGACCTAATGCGGTTATGAGTATGACCGGACACGGACAACACTCGATCCTCTAGATTTTCAAGGCTATCGGGGTACACTAAACACCATACGACGTACGGTGCTCTTCCCTTACCTCCGATTGAGCCGTTTTTAAGATGGGCAAACCATTAAACAAAAAAATAACTCTTCCTAGAACTCCTTATTGATTGATCAAATAATTATAAATAACTTAATTAAAACATATTTCTAAACATATTTCTAGTATGAAGGTTATAAGATAGGTTGTAAACTTCAAAAAACTCTATAATAAGTAATTAATCAATAACACAGACAAATATAATATAGGTAAAATCTCAAATTCACTACTTATTTATAATAGATATGACTCTTTACATTCACATCTCTATTAGCCTCTAATTTGCGATTTCAACACTAGTTTTTTATGGTTCCCGAAGGTAGTTTTTTTTTTTAATCAGAACACAGAAAAAAGGTTATCAATTATTTCTGCAAAAGTCCATGACACTTCTAAACCAGGTTAGTTTACAATAAGCCAGCAGATCTAAGAGCAGCTTTAAAGTTCTCTTCACTTCTCCAGTCAGGAACCTGCAAAACTAAACAGATGAAAATATCAAAACCACAAAACCACAAATAGCTAGACATGGGAGGGATTACCTCTGCTACTTTCGTGCCAAAATGATTTTCGATTTTGGACATTATCATTTCGTCCGAATCACCACATAACAAGTTGAACACAGCTCCTGTAAATCAGAGATATATAAGTATATAAGTTTGAATAGTTTGCTCTTCCACCATGTAGGTGATGCCTGCCAAAAGTAAGACACAGGGATGACATTTTCATTTCAAGAACTTGGTAACTTACCCTTACAGCCAAATCGCCCTGCTCTGCCAATTCTATGCAAGTAAACCTCACAATCGGGCTCCGTGCGATTATCATGTTTCACAGGAAGGTCATAATTGATCACCAAATTGACCTATACAAAAATACAATATCAGGATGATGCATTTTGTAAGCAGCAAGGCAAGTCGGAAAGATGAAGGGCAGTGGTACCTGTTGCTGGTCAAAACCACGGGCAAGAAGATCAGTTGAAATGAGGACTTGAGTTAATCCATCTTTAAACTCTTTCACTATCTTGTCTCGGTCTTCTTGTCTGAGAGCACCTTGAATAGTTGTACAGTCATAACCAAGGTCGGCAAGGGACCTATGCAACATTGTAGCACTATTCCTTGTGCGGACAAATATAATGGTCTGCCCTACACGCTCTCCAAATTCAAAAATCCTATCCTTAACCACCATAACCTTAGCAAGCTCATCCGGAACATTCACTTTGTACTGCTTCACTGACTCCAACGATAGTTCTTCCTTCTTGATGAATAATTGATTATGATCATTGTTCACCACCATTGATACAAAGTTCTTGACAATGTCATTAAATGTGGCAGAAAACAGGAGAACCTAAGAATCGATTCGAATCCAAGCAATTCAATCAATCACTTTTTTTCCAAGATGATGAAAGAAACTAAATGGTGATCATACATGCTTTTATTACCAATATAGACTAGCCTTTGTAGACAAAACATACACATTCGTTCAACTTTTAGAAGGGACTCTAAACAAACCTGACAGTGAGAACTGATCTTTTTAATATTCTCCATTATATACAAAGATTCGCCTTTAAATCCATCCTGAAATCAACGAACAACAATAAGTTAATCTAAACAAGAAATTTACTCAACCTGTCGAGTCGTGTGATTGCACGACATAATTAAAACAATGTTCATCCTGCCGAAATCAATCATCTAACCTTTAAATACATAGCAAGTAAGCTCCAAAATTTTCCACAAGAAACAACATTCCTAAATTATAAATGCCACCAAAAGCACAAGCAAATAAACTATCAAAACAAGGGTTACCTCAGCAAGCATGTGATCAGCCTCATCAAACACAAGAATCTTCAGAAAACTCACACCCAATTTCTTTGCTGACATCCAGCTCTTAATAGTGCCAAGAGTACCAATAACTACTTGTTCCATAATAGGAGGCCGTTGGTGTATAGGAACATGATCCATTGGAACAGCACATTCTGAAGTTATCCCAGTATACTTCCCCATCTTCCGAAGCACTTCCAAATTCTGCGAAAAAGAATCCGAAGTCCATCATCAAAAACCAAACCCAAATTTCATTAAAACATTGGAAATTCAAAATCCCCAATACTTAAACCTGAATAGCCAGCTCTCTAGTGGGACAAATACACAATGCTTGAGGAGCTTTTAACTTCGGATCAACACGAGACAGCATTCCAAGCGTAAAGCAAGTTGTTTTCCCAGAACCGTTATGAGCTTGAGCAATTAAATCCTTGTATGGAGGATTCAAAATCATAGGCAAACTAATAGCTTGAATTTTACTAGGCTTTTCAAATTTCATCTCAACGTACACTCCCTTCAATAGTTCCGGTGACAAATTCAGTTCCTCAAACGTCGATGCTGACGTGTACGGTGTATCCCCTGACGTGAACTAAATATTCCAAACAAAAATTACAAGTCAAAACCCTGAATCTCAGTACCTACATTCTTCGAATTTTTGACATTTAATTCTTGGAATCGTTTGATCTAAAAATCGAATTCCAATTAGGTAACAACCTTAGTTGACATTTCTTAAATTCAAATACATGTTAAACTTTAATTCTAAAAAACTAAGCAGAGAAAGATTAAATTTCAAAATTCAAGAGTACACGACAGAGATATAATTAAACCTAATTAGAAAAAAAAATTAAAAAAATAGATTCAGGGATTTATACGGCTTTGATATTGGAGTCTTGAGGTTCATTGATAGTCCTTTTGTTCTCGTCGATCGTTAAGTTTCCAACGCCGACTGCCAATTCGCCGGACGTTGATGAGGTGGCCGGTTCCATCGCCATTCAAATTTTCTTAAATCGACTCTTTTATTTGATTAATATTGGGAATGGAGGAGGGATTATATAGTGGTATTTTAAGTTGCTTAATAGTGACGCTGTGAGAGATAGAAGTTAGCAAGGATTCATAACTGAACTGGACTAAGGTCTGATTTAAATAAAATACGGGAAAATTACACAAATGGTCATCGAATTATTTAAGGATATCTATTTTGATCAATCAACTAAATAATTTATCAGTTAGGCCATTAAACCTTTTAAATTAACCTATTTTGACTGCTAGTTATATATTTGATTGTGTTATTTACTTATTATATCAATATGGGAAAATTACACAAATGGTCATCGAATTACTTAAGGATATCTATTTTGATCAATGAACTAAATAATTTATCAGTTAGGCCATTAAACCTTTAAATTAACCTATTTTGACTACTAGTTATATATTTGATTATGTTATTTACTTATTATATCAATTTAGTCTTGATTTTAATTTAATTAAATAAAATTAATCATTCAATTAGACGATAACACATGTCATCACCGGATTAGATGAATTTATTTTAATTTTTAATTTACTCACTAAACTCGGCTCGAATAAAAAATTCAAATTAAGTTCAAATTATAAAATTAAACTTGTCAACTTGAATAACTCAAAAAATTTTGACTTGACTCGCTTGAACGCTGACTCCTAATTTCAATCGTTGCTTCCTATGTGACATTGTATTTGTTTAAACTCTAACATCCGTGAGATTATTTCTAGAAGACTTATCCATCCACCTATGTAGACACTCAATATGAACATGGGGATATTCTATAAGAAAATATTCTAACAATTGTGCTTTTGGATAGGATAAGATTGTATCTATACAAATCAATAGTGATCATCGAATGTAAAGGAACTCAACTATAAATAGAGGTCTCTCAAGAGAAAAACACAACAGTAACTGATAGGACCATTGTTTCATATATTTGATACTTGTTGATGGAGGAGATTTCTCCCAACTGAAAGGAAACCATGTCTAGACACATTCAATCAAGAAGCAATCATATCAGATTTGGACAGCTTACTGAATCAAATTATCAGGAAATGCCAAAAACAGGAAAGACCCAGAGAAAAAGAAGACTTGGACACTTGCTTAAACGTTTAGCACACATAAGTGGATAAGGTTTTGGAGCCTTGGACACTCAACTGGCCTTGCATCAAGTGGGATCCATCAGCTCCAACACTCTGGGGTTAAGGCATGGTTCCTTTTGGGGTCCCTGCAATAGTCATACACCATATAGTATCTTTGAACCCATCTCATAGCTCTATATTGTTGCACGGTTAACCCGCCGGACCGAAAAGGTGATGCCGATACTGGCCGACACCAAGCCGGTGCATAGGCCGAGCAACCACCTGCTTTGAAGTTGGAGTACTTTGCAACAAATGGTTGGTATCTGTAATCGGCTTTGTATTTTCCATCCTCGGTTGCCCATGATGAGGCATCCCATATTGAACCGTACACCCACATTGGTCTTAGAGGAAATGTTGCATCACTTTTCCTTGGATACCTCCTTATGGGCACATCATCCACTAGGAATCTGATACAAATATCAGATAATCAATTAGATAGAATACATACAAATCTTTGACAATTTTTTAAAAAATTAACTCGAATTATTAACCCGAACTTACATGATCTCGTTAGGACTCCAAAGAATGGCATAGTGATGAAAATCTCGAGTCGGATCAAACCAAAGATGAAACTTGATTTCCCTTCCGATGATGTTGCCGTCGCCGCTCCCTCTTACGTACACATTGGTCTGCAGAGTATAAGGCTTCCCAAACGTAGTCCCCAGGAACTCCATATCCACTTCATCATGGAACCCTGGATGAGCTTCATTGTTCGATAGCTGCCATTTTTTAGTTTTTTATTAGATCAACAGGGAAAAATCGTATTGTCACGGGCCATTATCCTCTTGTCTTTTTAAGAAAAACGATAATGGTCCGTGACAATAATATGCACATCATGCATGCACATATACAAGTAATTCTCACATAGAACGCTGTTATGACGCCTGCAGTGTAACCAGGTTGAAGCTTAATGGAGGCTCCGAAGTAACCGGAACGGAAAGGCCGAACCGACTTGAATCCACTTCCTTTTATCCGAAACAACAAGCAGTAAAATCAGAAGAAAAACTAGGATCGAATTGAATGAAAAAGAAAACAGTTATGAACTGATGTAAGACCTGAAGTTGTGTCGAGCCAGATGGTTACTGAGTTTTTGTCTACAGTTTGGTGGTTTGGCCCCCAAAGGTTTTTGAAGCCATTATAGAAGTTGATGGACCTGAATTTAGAGCTTGGCCAATAGCCAGGAGAAGGTGGCCAAGCTGCATGGGTTGAAGGAAACAGTAGAATGAGGATAATTGAGAGAAAAAGAGCCATATGAGTGACAGAGGGAGAGCAAAGAGGAGAGAATTTCTATGGTTTAAGGTGTCCACACACACATACATTATATAAACTTCGGTTAAACACGTCTTCGGGTTTATACCTTGAAAAATGTGTTATTAGGAGGGAAAGCCATGAATTCTGAACATAAATTATTATAAAGTGGACATGTAACTTAACAAAAAAAAATATTAAAATTTAATTTTAAAATTATTAAGATATTAAAAAATTAAACATTTTTTTTTAAAATATAACTTAATTTTAATAATTTTAAATTTTTTGAGAGAAAATATAATTTAACCATAAAAATAAGTAAACTTATGATATATATTCATGAAATCTATAATTTGATGTAATTAGAAAATATAATTATTATTTGTACAAATTGTTTATCAATAATTATAAATATTATAATTGTTTATCTTTAAATAGATTTATCTTTATTTTTATATTATTCATGAATACTTATTTGAAATATGCTTTTATTAAGTGATATAACAAAGGAACCGACTACTATATTTTTCGAAAGTGATTGATGTTGACACTGTTTATCTGCCATTTTCATAGTCATTGGTAACTAAAATTAAAAGAATAAAATAATCCAACATTATTCAATTTAATTATTGATACATTTAAGCATACATATTAGACCGATTAATTAAATTCTTTATATTTATTTTTGGATTTAATTTTTAGCATTTAATACTTTTAGGGGTATCTCAATAATAGCACTCGACTTTGAATACCGTTACATGCATGTCTTAAAATAAAAATAAAAAAGTCGTTATAATATTTTTGCGATGATTATCGGTATGTAATATTTTTATATCAGAATCACTCTTATCAATACAGATTTAGTCGTATTTGTACAATGTTTGGCTACTAAAAAATTTTAAAACACACACAAAAAAATAAAGGATTGGTCTAAACTCGGCTTAATATTTAAAAAACAATCACTTATTAAAAATAATTTTTCACCGTCGATTTGATTTAAGTAATAAACTATTTGATATTATTTAAATAAATTTCGAGTTCAGAATTATATATATATATAATCTTTATTAAAGATTTTTCGCAAAAATCAGATATACAATACGAATAAATCTAAATTAATTAAAATAATTTTTAAAAAATAGAAAGAACAACTAATAATTTATCCATCTCATTAACCACGAATCTCCTCCCAAATGGCAAAATAGTCTTTCAATAATTTGTCTTATATTTTTACTTATAACCCCATATCCCATTCCAATATCAGAACAGGAAACAGTCTTACGGGCTACAACCTATGTCTGTGCCATTATTAGGACCAGCATCCATAAAAGTTTGAAAATTGCCCATCACTAATTATTATGTGACAAACCCTTTTTTTAATATGCAATTAAACTTACGGCGGTCCAAAAATATATCGTAACCTTAATTTAAAGTACGTTATAAATTTATATATTAAAATATTTTTAAATTTAAAGTATGTCACAAAATTTAAAGTAAATAACCAGGTTTTCTGACATTAAAAACACATGATTGGCCGCAGTTTCTTTTCTAACCAGTATGTTGTGGTCACTACTGAAATTGGAAAGGGAAATAATATGCATGGCAGCAGGGTCTAATATTCTACGACCAGACATCCTTCATAGACGAAAATATTGACAAAATCACACACCAAACCAATGTATATGTTCTTGGCTACTGTGTCGGTAACATATATACGGTTCGAATCTACTTATACAGAATGTAAAATTTATAATTCTATACGTTTTTTAGATTGTTAAACGAGTAAAATAGATACGTGATAATAATTTATTTTTTAAATGATAATCTTCATATAACTTACGGTTAATCTCGATCATTTATTTCAATCCTCCAACGTTTTAATTACGTATAAAATCATGTCATATATATATATATATACACACACCAAACTTAATTTATACGTATTTTTTCGTATTATACAATCTAGTAGCGGATGTGAACAATTTGACTTAAATTTGATATCATACACTGAGTATGTGGAGCACATTTCAGCAATCAAATATTTTCCCGAGAAAATTATGACAGCTTCGGTCTCTGAATTATTAATGAAGAAATTGTTGTAGCCGACACTTTAAAGTCGATTCCATCTTGGCATAAACTAATATGATATAGACATTGGTCGACGAAAATATTGTATAAATCAGTTACATCATACCAAGATATCGTACTTTTATTTAAATTATATCAAATAATTATTGTTCGATTAAATCTCGATTGAAATGTTTTATTATCCCTATAAGAATTAGATAATGTAGCACGAGCTCTCTAGTTCAAATGGTTAAAGGAACAATTGTTGTTTTCAAAGGTCATGGTTTTAAGCACTAGTGATGTCATTAGAGAGATTGAGCGATTAATATATATATTTTATTTAAATTTTAATTGTTTTATATTTTATGTTTGAATAAAATTATATTTTACATGTATATATTTGTCATTATTATAAAAAATTTAACGATAATGACATGTTGTATATATGTAGAATGAGGCTAAATGTCATGTTATTTAAAATATATTATCATATATATATGACATATCAATATCGTTAAATTTTTAACGGTCTAATCATTATGTTAATTAAAAAATAAGGCAAAACTGATAAAAAAATATAAACGTTAAGGGTTAAAATTATCTTTATGCCTTAAAAAAACTCATTTAAGCACGAACCATTCTACCTCCGTGGTTAAAAGAACGATTGTTGTTCACAAAGGTCACAAGTTTGAGCATCAGTAATACTAGCACAATGATTGAGCAATTAATATTCAATGGTTGAAAGTATACTCTAGAACAAATACTATTGTAACTATTGTAGTTGATTAAAAAAACTCATTTAAGCAATTTTTTTAATCGAGAAATTTCACATCAATCGAATTTTGTAATCCTTTCTTTATCAAACATCTATATTAATCGTTTTGACTAGCCAAACCTCTGAATATGACTCAAACCCTTAATTTTGACTCAAAACCAGTGGCGGATGTACCCTTTGAGTGGGGTGGGTATGGGCTCACCCTGAACTTTTTAAAGTTCACATATTTATCTTTAATTTTCTTAATTTTTATGAATTAATCTTTAAATTTTTTTAATATTTAAACTTTGTGATCAATTTCGAAATTTTATATATGCCCACCCTCAAATAAATTTCTGGATCCGCCACTGCTCAAAACGCTATTTACTAAACATGATCTTTGTCTATACTATTATCTTTCACAAGCTAACAACTAAATGATGAAATAGGATCATACAATTAAGGGTGTTCATTGTATAATTAAAAGTTATAGAATTAATATATATATATATATATATTAAGCTCAATTCCCCTTAATGATCGAATTAATAAAACTTATTTCATCCGATTAATAATTTAAAAATAAATTCAATCCGATTAATGATTAAAATTTATAAAAATTAAAATAATATTGTTTTGAATAATTTAATTTAATTATTAGCTAAATCGATCATTTGAATACTCTTACCTTGAAAAAAAAAACTTTCCTATCAATTTTAAAATATATCACTTGTAGTTATATAAAAGATGATGACGTTATCCACAGAAAAAACTTACGTTCAAACAATTTTATTTATAATATATTTACATTTTAAAATAATTTAAAATAATAATATATTAATTTATAATCACTTATATCATTATAAAATAGATTCTTTAGCTAAAAATTCTCTAATTTTTAATTTAAAAAACTAACATTATACATAATAATATTATGTCTTTTTAAGTTTAAATCTATATTTATTTTAAATAAAAAATATTTTCCACACACGTGGAGATGACTTATATAATCATTAATTATTATTTTTTAAAATATTTTTATTTAATTTATTTTAAATTTTAAACTCTTAAAACTCATAAAATAATAACTTCAAACTCGAAATTTCAAAATTTTCAGCCAATTTTTTCATTAATAATCACATCGTTGGTTATTATATCTATCATCGAACAATTATAATCATTCTTTTAATCAGCAATAATGATAAGTGTTAACTCCGAAAAAATAAAATCACAAAAAAATTAACCAACAAATATATTATTAATTATTGAAATAATAATAATTTTTGGTGAAATAATCAATAATAATATTTAAAGATTTAATGTTTTAAGGTTGTTTTATAAAAATTATAATTTTAAATTTTATTTAAAATTTAATTAAAAATTAAAATATATCAAGTATCATATTTGATAAACTGACAAATTTTAACATTAAATATCTAAAATAGTTTAAAATAAAATTCTAAATACCTACTTAAAATAAAATATAATTCAAACATAAAAAATAAATATCATGTATAGTTTAAACTACTATTTAACCAGTAACCCTTAAATAACCCAACTTTCATCTCATATCTTTCTTCACAAATTCCGAAAATTCGACCAAACCCCCAAAATATCTTCTTCTTTCGATTACTCAATCAACCAAAACCCATGTCTAACCAAGCTGAATCCTCCGACTCGTAAGTACCCAGATCTGTTTCCCCTTTTTCTTTCATGGGTTTCATTTAGATTTCTCTCATCTCATTGTGGTTTTGTGTTTTCAGTAAGGGGGCTAAGAAGGATTTTAGTACTGCGATCTTGGAAAGAAAGAAGGCAGCGAATCGACTTGTTGTCGATGAGGCAATCAATGACGATAACTCCGTTGTTTCCCTACACCCTGATACCATGGAGAAACTCCAGATATTTCGCGGTGACACTATTCTGATCAAGGTTTCTAGTTCAAATTTGGCTTTTATTTAGTGCTCTTTTTATTGATTTTTTAAACTCTTGCTTAATGTGTATTTGCTTTATGTTTACATGTTTGTGTTTTTTAGGGGTTAATTCTCACTTTTTTGTTTAAAATTTTGGGTTTTATTTGATGGGATTTCCTGCGTTTTTATGTTGTTTTGTATTGATCATCAATTGGGTCTCTCTTGTGGTAGGCTGGATGTATGAAGGAAGTTGTTGCATGCTTAATTGATATTTGCTTATGTTAGCTACTAGTTGTGTTTAGGGTTTGGTAGACTGGGTGTACGATGGAAGTTATTGTATGCTTATGTTATGCTTAAAAACTGGTATTTGCTTATGTTAATTTGTGGGTTTAATTCTCACTTTTTGGTTTAAAATCTGGGGTTTTATTTGAGGGATTTCCCTGCTTTTTATGTTGTTCTATATTGGTCATTATATGGGGGCTTTTCTTTTGCTTCACAGGGTAAGAAGAGAAAGGACACCATCTGCATTGCTCTTGCAGATGACACATGTGAAGAACCAAAGATCAGGATGAATAAGGTTGTTAGGTCAAATTTGAGGGTTAGGCTTGGCGATGTTGTCTCTGTGCACCAGTGTCCAGATGTTAAGTACGGGAAACGTGTGCATATCTTGCCTGTGGATGACACAATTGAAGGGATTACTGGAAACCTTTTTGATGCTTACTTGAAACGTGAGTTTATTTCTGTTCTCTTATTTCCAAGCTATGGTCTTTTATTTGTGGTGTTTTCGTTGCTTACTAGGCAGGTAAAGATTAACCAATCATAAGCCCAATGATTGATTGAAAAATATAAAATGATTCCCTTTAACACAAGTGAGAATTGGATTTAATGTTGAATTAATGATAATGTTGTTTATAAATGCTGACTAAGAAAAGTGTGGATTTACAGCTTACTTTCTGGAAGCATACCGTCCTGTAAGGAAGGGTGATATGTTCCTCGTCAGAGGTGGAATGAGAAGTGTAGAATTCAAGATTATCGAGACTGATCCTCCCGAGTACTGTGTCGTCGCACCAGACACGGAGATATTTTGTGAGGGAGAGCCTATCAGGAGGGAGGATGAGGATAGATTAGATGAGGTAGGTTATGATGATGTTGGTGGAGTGAGAAAACAGATGGCTCAGATTAGGGAATTAGTGGAGCTTCCATTGAGGCATCCACAGCTTTTCAAATCAATTGGTGTGAAGCCACCAAAAGGAATTTTGCTTTATGGACCTCCTGGGTCTGGAAAGACTCTGATTGCTCGTGCTGTTGCAAATGAAACTGGTGCTTTCTTCTTCTGCATCAATGGTCCGGAGATCATGTCAAAATTGGCTGGAGAGAGTGAAAGCAATCTGAGGAAAGCATTTGAAGAAGCAGAGAAGAATGCACCATCTATCATATTCATTGATGAAATTGACTCGATTGCTCCCAAGCGAGAGAAGACCCATGGTGAAGTTGAGAGGAGGATTGTCTCTCAGCTCTTGACATTGATGGATGGGCTTAAATCCCGTGCACATGTTATTGTGATCGGTGCCACAAATCGTCCCAATAGCATCGATCCAGCTCTCAGAAGGTTTGGAAGATTTGATAGGGAGATTGATATTGGTGTCCCTGATGAAGTTGGCCGTCTTGAGGTGCTTCGTATTCACACAAAGAACATGAAGTTGGCTGAAGAGGTAATCTCAAAAACTTAACTTTTATTTCTTTCCCTTTAAAATTCCATTCCCCTTCTTTCCTCAGAAAGAATGAAATGTTGAATCTACATTGTTTTCCTGACATAATGCACAGGTTGATTTAGAAAGAATTGCCAAGGACACGCATGGTTATGTTGGTGCTGATCTTGCAGCCCTCTGTACCGAGGCGGCGTTACAATGCATCAGAGAAAAGATGGATGTGATTGACTTAGAAGATGAGTCAATAGATGCAGAGATACTCAACTCTATGGCAGTCACAAATGATCACTTCCAGACTGCTCTTGGAACTAGCAATCCATCTGCACTGCGTGAAACTGTCAGTATTTCCAAGATTCTTCTATTGTGATTAACATATTCTTCTGGTTATTAGTTCATAGTTACATCTGTTTCTGACCATTCTTTTCTTACATTCAGGTTGTTGAAGTTCCCAATGTCAGTTGGGAAGATATTGGAGGTCTTGAGAGTGTTAAAAGGGAGCTTCAAGAGGTAATATCCATATCGGTCTCCATTACTTGTCTGTTTCTCCTCACAAAAATTAGCCAACTT
Organism: Abelmoschus esculentus; assembly: GCA_035048815.1. Taxonomy (NCBI): domain Eukaryota; kingdom Viridiplantae; phylum Streptophyta; class Magnoliopsida; order Malvales; family Malvaceae; genus Abelmoschus; species Abelmoschus esculentus. Next base: position 26,101,665 of record JAUCBN010000001.1, read on the forward strand.
GTTACATTGGTGTGCAGACTGTTCAATATCCAGTGGAGCATCCTGAGAAGTTTGAGAAGTTTGGGATGTCACCCTCAAAGGGAGTACTATTCTATGGCCCTCCAGGATGTGGTAAAACACTTTTGGCCAAAGCTATTGCCAATGAGTGTCAGGCAAACTTCATTAGTGTCAAGGGTCCAGAGTTACTTACAATGTGGTTTGGAGAGAGTGAGGCTAATGTCCGTGAAATTTTTGACAAGGCACGCCAGTCTGCACCTTGTGTCCTCTTCTTTGATGAACTTGACTCGATTGCTACCCAGGTATGCTCAAGGCCTTTGAATTGTATCTTTACAGATTAACTAATGCTGTAGTAATATGGGTTTCAATGCATGGATTCTTTCTAGCAAGGAATCATGGGGTTGTTTTGCCTGTCATCATATATTGCTCACTTTTGTTATATGTTGCAGAGAGGAAGCAGTGTAGGTGATGCAGGGGGTGCAGCTGATAGGGTTTTGAACCAACTTCTTACTGAGATGGATGGCATGTCTGCCAAGAAAACAGTTTTCATCATTGGAGCTACCAACCGACCTGATATTATAGATCCAGCACTTCTGCGTCCAGGTCGTCTTGATCAATTGATCTATATTCCTCTCCCTGATGAGGAATCTCGCCACCAGATCTTCAAGGCTTGTTTGAGGAAATCACCATTAGCAAAAGAGGTTGACCTTAGAGCTCTTGCAAAATATACTCAAGGTTTTAGTGGTGCAGATATTACTGAAATTTGTCAGCGCGCATGCAAATATGCTATTAGAGAAAACATTGAAAAGGTATCTTAGCTACTGTTTCTATCACATTGATTTGTTGTATGTGTGTTTTTCCTTGGATGCTTGAAAATGTGATATGAGATTATATTTATCTTTTCAGGACATTGAGAGAGAAAGGAGGAGGGCAGAGAACCCTGAAGCCATGGAAGAAGATGTTGAGGATGAAGTAGCAGAAATCAAGCCTGCACATTTTGAGGAATCGATGAAGTTTGCTCGCAGGAGTGTGAGTGATGCTGATATCCGCAAGTACCAGGCATTTGCGCAAACATTACAGCAGTCAAGGGGATTTGGAAGTGAATTCAGGTTTGCTGAAACTGGTTCAAGGGCTCCAACATCTGATCCTTTTACAGCTTCTGCTGGTGGAGCTGATGAAGATGACCTTTACAGTTAGATATGTGTGTAGTTTTTAAATAGACTCTTATGTAGAAGCCCGTTGGCAGACTTGTCAAGCTCATTTGAGTCTGAAAAACTGGTTTTGTTATTTTAGAAGTCTTCAGTTTCTACATGGTTTAAATTCAGTTTACCCTTATCATTATCAGATAAATGGAACAAACATACTATATTCAGTTTAAAAGTCATTTGTGCCACCAGTCTTCTCTATTACTTTGCCGACAAAGTTGGTCGAACTCGAGTTACTCGGATTTATAATTTCATTATATTTTTAAAATTAAGCAATTTGGCCCATGTGTCATTTTCCCCTTGCATTTTTAATATATATATATATATATATCCATCGTGTATTTTTTTTTTTGCAGATAAAGTGTCAAAGTTCTCCTTAGAATAATACTGTCTGTCAATGATTTATTTTTACTGACATTGTTTTTTTAGCAGATTAGGTGTTTGATATAAGTTGTAAATGAAAATGTTATGGCAATTTGGAACCATTAGTTATTTGTCATGGGTGAATGCACAGAAATCATAACGGTGGAACATAGTTTTCCACCTTCAATGTAGCCACCCATTTCTCCCCGCCATTTCTTTCTTTCCCAAAACAAAGGTCCTCCTTTCAAACCCAAGCACACGTTCACTCCACCATTTTGAGAAAAATTCTATCGTTTTCTCTTAAGGGTCTAAGTCTAAGGCTATCCAATTCTTCCCCCTATTGTCAATCTTCATTTTTGGTCTGCAGATTTTCAATCATCCCTATTCGAAATTTATTATTTTTCTCTTGTTTTTTTGGTTCCACCAATTCATGGTCTTGTTTGAAACAAGGAAAAAAAAATTCAAGACCATGATGTTTTAAAAGACATTATATAGCTTTGACAATGTCATGGTTCATTCACAGAATTCAATTACAGTTAGTTGTTTTAAGTTTTTCGAAATAGGAATTTTGATCTGTAGACTTTCCCCTGTTGATCAATATGATAGGAGTTATTAGGCTCCATCTTTTGTTTTTTCTTGTCCTTTTAAGTTTCTTTCCTTTTTCCAAGTCTGTAGATGGGGATGAATACAGTGAGACACAAAACCCTGCTGTCCTTCCACAAGTAACACAGCTCATCCACGATGAGATTTCGAATCTTACTATGATGTTGACCAGAGATATCGGTAGCGAGTTGAGATACTGCATAAAGGATATGTAAGTTTTTTCACAATTTTTCTGTTGTTTTGTCTCTGTATCATGCATGCCATCCCTCTTTTTTTTCCCCATGTACCTGTAAGACTTTATTTTTCTTCCATTGGTGACTTAGTTCTTATGTTTTGTTTCTTTTCAGGAGAAAAGATTTGAATGGGGCATTTAATTATACAACAAATATGGATTTCATTACTAATTGTATCAAAAAAACAAAAAGTATGAAGCTTTATCCAGGTGCAATGCTATATTTTCTTGAACTTGCGACATTATGGTGATTCATATCATCATATGCTTACTTTTATGCCTACTAAAATATTGTAATAAACTAATGATTACCATGATTCAAGTCCCGTTTTCAACATTTTGCTATTCTGCAGACTTAAAAATGGTAAAAAAAACCTTTACAGGCAGAGTAATCTGATAGACATGATTACCATGTTTCAAGTTTTCTGCTTGGCGTTTTCTTTTTCCATCTTTGCAACATATTGTCATATTTGTTACCTATGGAGCTGATGATGAAATATGATTTTAACAGGAGATGTCACCCGGAGACTATGTACAGCAGCAGAAATAAAATTTTACTTCAGTAGTTTATTTTCGAAGGGGGCGAAAACCGGTCATGTAAAAGTTAATAAGAACTGCAATTTGAAATTTTGGGTTGACGGATGTGAACCAGGATGGGGTTGTTTTGCCAACACAGACCAGAAATTTGAACTACAAGATTCAAATTACATGCCTGTCAGAAACAAAGACTGTCAACCTTGTTGTGAAGGATTCTTTTGCCCTAGGGGTCTTGCTTGCATGATACGTAAGTAGTCAACACAACCCTTTGATTTCAATGTTGAAATACAATGGCATTTTGTTATTACTGAAGTGGAACTGAATGAAGAACATTTATTGTCTTTTTCATGTTCCTGCAAAATGAAGCATGCCCTCTAGGTTCTTATTGTCCGCTTGCAACGCTGAATAAATCAACCGGAATTTGTGACCCGTAAGTTCATACTTCTTTTCTTCTACTCTCACATGATCTTATCGTTTACGTTAGGCGTAATATTTATTGGTCGATAAAATTTTCAGATATAATTACCAAATTCCTCCTGGAAAGTCAAATCACAGTTGTGGTACTGCAGATATTTGGGCCGACTTCGGAAGTAGTAGGGAGATTTTCTGTTCACCAGGATCATACTGCCCTAATACCCTTAATAAAATTTCTTGCAGTGAGGGGTATTTACTTTTATCCCTGAACTCATAGTATCAATAAAGTTATTTACAGAATTTGTATTCTTTCTCAAGATAGCATACATGATTTGATGATATCATGAAAAATTCATGCTTGGAGTTTACGTTTGCTGATAAGTTCTTTTGATGTAATTTTAGGCATTACTGCAGAAAGGGTTCCACCACCCAAACATGTAAGTTTGTTTGTTTTCTTATTTTATTCTTTTAACAGATAGACTTCCTGGAAGTTTGCTTTGAAATTTTGTTCAGACAATACCCTATACAGCAATTTATTTACAATTCCATACCATTGATTCTACCAACCTTCCTTGCTCCAAGCCCCAAGCTGTCTAACTTTAAATTGATGCATATACAGCAATGTTTGCTGAATGTTGTTGATTCATGAAAAGGGATATCCTTTTTAATGAGATTTTCATGAATACTTTGCAGCTTGCTTCAAATTAACTACCTGCAATCCAAATACTTCGAACCAGAATATTCATGGTTATGGAGTCATGCTTTTCGTAAGTGTCTTACTAACTTGTCATTGATTAATCTTCTTGAGCTGGTTATGCTTGTTATTAAGGTCATATATAGGGGTGTTCTTTTCACAATATATATATATATATATATATATATTTATAGGGTTGTTCATCAACCATGTCTGTCAAATTATATACATTTTACATAATTCTTTGAAGCATTCCTCATGAAGCTAATTTCCATGAAGGATTTCATTTGCATGCTTATGAAGAATTAAATTGTATTTCCTTTGTCTCTGTAATATGATGTATTTTAGCTTTGCTGCTGCGCCGATTGACTTTTGTATTTTTTGTTGAATAAGTAGGTTGCACTCAGTCTTCTGCTGCTCATTATTTATAATTTCTCTGATCAAGTTATTAGTACTAAAGAAAGAAGACAAGCTAAATCCCGAGAAGCAGCTGCGAAGCATGTGCGTGAAACTGCACAAGCTAGGGAAAGGTGGAAAGCAGCAAAAGAAGGTGCGAAGAAGGGGGGTTGGCAGTCACAGCTTTCAAGGACATTTTCTCGAGCAAAATCACAAAAGCGAATTGAACAGCAGGCATCGGATGCAAGTAAATCTACTGATCCCGAGTTACCAACGCCGCAGTCTGAGGTATCTGAGCAAGCATCTAAAGGTTCAAAAGAAAAGAAAAAGGAACTAGGTGACCTCACAAAGATGTTCCATTCCATTGAAGATGATGATCACAAGAGTAATGAAGGTTTTGATCTGAATATTGGAGGGAAAAATGCGAAAAAACAAGCTCCAAAGGGTAAACAATTGCATTCCCAAAGTCAGATTTTCAAGTATGCCTATGGTCAAATTGAGAAGGAAAAAGCACAACAGAACCAGCACTTGACCTTCTCAGGAATAATTTCAATGGCTACGGATCACGATATCCGGACCAGGCCTATGATTGAGATTTATTTTAAGGATCTATCCCTTACTTTGAAGAAGAACAACAAACATCTGCTCAGGTGTGTCACCGGGAAACTTAGTCCTGGCCGTGTATCCGCAGTTATGGGCCCATCAGGAGCTGGGAAAACTACATTTCTCTCTGCTTTGACAGGTAAAACTGCTGCTGGATGCGTTGTTACGGGCCTGATTCTTGTGAATGGAAAAAATGAACCTATCCAAGCATATAGGAAAATTATTGGATATGTGCCTCAAGATGATATAGTGCATGGGAACTTGACAGTAGAGGAGAACCTTAGATTCAGTGCAAGGTGCAGGTATGTGCTTTCAAACTTGTGATACAATCTAATTGTAGTCATCATCTCATCATTTTTATAAAGACCGCTTAGTTTTAAACTGGATATCTTCCTGTGGCTGGTTGACCATTGAATATGCCTTGTGTTATTTTAAGAGACCTTAGCTCATTATAATCACAAGTTCAATAATATAAGTTGGGTTGATATTCGTTGGAATTGTTAAGCCTTGATGCAGTATCCGTGCTTAATGCAATTTAAATCAAAAGAAAATTGTGAAAATCAGGAAGGATTTTATGAAATCTTGATAATCAGAACCTTTTAGCTCAATCAACATGGTAGACTTCCATTGGACTACTCTTCTAATGGTCATGTTGTAAATAACCATCCATCTAGAACATAATATATCGTCTTTATGTTTGATACTTTGGATCCTATTAGTTTCATTCTTATTTTATTATTTTGGTGGAATCCATGTCGCTGAAGACTGTCTGCGGACCTGCCAAAACCCGATAAAGTTTTGATTATTGAAAGGGTTATTGAGTCCTTGGGACTACAGGCAGTAAGGGATTCACTTGTTGGGACAGTGGAGAAGCGAGGGATCTCCGGAGGCCAGAAAAAACGTGTAAATGTTGGACTAGAGATGGTTATGGAACCTTCTTTATTGATCTTGGATGAGCCTACTACTGGTTTAGACAGTTCTTCATCACAGTTGCTCCTTTGAGCTCTTCGACGTGAAGCTCTTGAAGGAGTAAACATCGCTATGGTACTTCACCAACCAAGGTATGATTCTTTCTAAATCCAAAAATAAGAGAAAGACAATAAGCTTTTTATTGACTGAATCTTTGGATACCATGTTCGGAAGGTTCTTATTTGAGTTGCTTTTTCTTGTTAGTTACTTCTTTTCACAGCAAATTGATTGTTTATGATATGATGGTGCATTTCTATATATGTTTCTTCTAAATTTAGAGTTTCAGTTGGCAGTAAGTAGTGTCAAGCTGAGCTTGTATGGAAAAGTTTAATAAAAAATGTATGCCTGTCTGTATATGGTTTCTCATATGCATATAAAGCTTCAAATGCAGAAATTACATGAAGAATAGCTGCATTTTGGTTTTCCAATTTGTGAAGCTAATTGTTAGTTGTTTTTTTCTTTTTGATTCAGCTATACCTTGTTCAAGATGTTTGATGATCTAATACTTCTAGCCAAAGGTGGTCTGGTTGCATATCTTGGACCTGTTAAGAAGCTTGAAGAATATTTTTCCAGTATAGGGATCAATGTACCTGACCGTGTCAATCCTCCAGACCATTTAATCGACATTCTGGAAGGGATTGAGAAGCCAACATCAGTGACCCGTGAACAGCTTCCTGTCCTATGGATGCTACACAATGGTTACCCAGTACCCGTAGATATGCTCGATTTGACTGAAGGACTTCCTACACCCTCTGGTTCAAATCCAAATACTCCTGGTGGTGATGCTGGCGAACAATCATTTGTCATGCCTGAAGATTCAAAGAGTAGTGTCTCGAAATCTAAAGATTTGTCGAACAGAATAACACCGGGTATACTTCGCCAGTACAGATACTTTCTCGGCAGGTACAAGCCATCATCAGTATTCCAATCATATGAATACTTGGCACATAAATATATTGTAATGGTCTAAAATTAAAGGAGCAAAACGTTATGGATCAAACACCTACTTGTAAAAAGATGGTCTTGCATGATTTATCATATGGAAAATTTTCAGGGTTCTGAAACAGAGACTACGAGAAGGTCAGATGCAAGCCGTCGATTTAATGATCCTACTACTTGCCGGAGCCTGCTTAGGAATTCTTGCACAAGTCACAGATGAATCACTAGATAGCACCGGCTACACATTTTCAGTCATTGCCGTGTGTAAGTAGAAGAAAAGAAATCTTGGCTAACATACTCATATTGTCATTGTGTTTTTAACTTCAAACCACCTTCATTCGCAGCACTGTTGTCGATGATCGCAGTGTTGAGATCGTATTCGCTCGATAAATTAGAATACAAAAGGGAGACCGAAGCTGGGATCAGCAGTCTAGCTCATTTTTTAGCCAAAGACACAATCGACATCTTCAATGTCCTTATAAAACCAGTGGCATATTTATCAATGTTCTACTTCTTCAACAATCCAAGATCAAGCTTTCAAGATAACTACATCATATTGATGTGCCTTGTTTACTGTGTCACTGGCATAGCTTACGTATTAGCCATTGCCTTTACACCTAGTCTGGCTCAACTGGTATGTTCTAAAAGCTTTATCATTACATCAACTAATGGAATAATGGCTATTTTTCTTATTTCTGAATTGTTATTTCCTCAGTGGGCAGCGCTTGTTCCTGTTGTTTTGACTCTGATTGCAAACCAGGGAAAAGATAGCACAATTCATAAATATTTTGGCAAATTTTGCTACACCAAATGGGCTTTGGAAGCTTTTGTCATTGCAAATGCTGAAAGGTTAATAATGTCTTCCTTGTTATTCATTTTCATTTCTTTCTACTTTTCTTCGTAGAGATGATCTTGCAAGAACTTCTAAAAAATTAAATATATTCGTATCCGACACTAGGGGTGTAATTTGTAAATGAGCTCACGTCGAGCTCTAGTAATGACGAGTTCGAGTTAAGTGTGAGTTTGAGTTGAATCCAGTCGAATCGAATATTAACCGAGCTTTGATTGAGTCAAACTCAAATAACTCATGATCTGTTTTGTCACGTTACGGCTCTACACAACAAAGTACATTCTAGTTCACTTTAATTTAAAAATTAAAAATAGTATATTATATTTCGAGTAACTCGCAAGCTCTTCAGTCAAATACCGAGTAACTCGACTCAACATGTTAAGAACGTGAGTCAAATTCGAGTTCGAGAATCCAATCGAGTTGAATATTAATCGAGCTTTGATTGTATCAAACTCGAATAACTCGTAAACTATCTTGTCTCTCTTACGACCTATTCGTCTCCGATATATATTCAAGTTTACATGCTTTTACCTTGTTTATTCTTCAGGTACTCTGGAGTTTGGCTATTAACTCGTTGCAAATCATTGGATAGTGATGGTTACAATCTCCATGACTCAACTCTTTGTTTACTCGTCCTTATTATCAATGACGTTATTGCTCGAATTGTAGCTTTCATCATACTGGTGACAAGATGAGGTTGAAGAAGAAGTCATCTTTTTTTGTTTGTGTAAAAAGAAAATTTCAGCATTAAACAGAAAAGCAAGGGAAAATTCATGACAAACAGTTGGAACTCGTATCCAAGATTTTGTGTTGTAATTATATTATTTGTTTGTTGTATTTTTATATAAAATTTGATGATTTAATCATTCATGATATAAACTTTAGTTTCTTTATATAAATTTGTTTGCATCAATTTAATCTTTTTGATAAACGTGGTTACATATAATAAAAGAATCTCTATTTTTGTCTGGTATGTATTATCACAAAATTATTATCCTCTTCTTAGAAAACATATATAATATGATATGTAGGGTCACCGTTTATATATCTTAAGACTTTCATTTTTTTCGATGTGGGATTAGTATTCTCTACCTCTTTTTCGACGTGATAATATATTGTATATTATATAGTGTTGGATTAATATTATCAATATTTAATTTTATTATTTTATTCTAGGAATTACATTGTATCTAACAAAGTATACCCCTAAGCTATCAATCATGTGTTTAATGATTTTAGACTGAAATCATCTGATGCAACTAGTTCAGTGTTAGAGCATGCCCTTTTAAATTAAAGGCAGACACATTCAGCTTTATGGTTATGATCGCAAGATTTGCAACCGACTCCAATGCTCGATCCACGAACTGAGCCATCCTTGACAAGCCTAGACGCAGCACCACCTGCTGTTGCACTCAATTCCAGCTCCTCTATCTGTGTTGCACAAAGCAACTGGGGTGGTATACGAGCAGCAGCACCCCACTTCCGAGCCTTAAATTCACAACACCAACCAACCATCTTACCTCGATAGTTAAGAGAACGATTATTATTTTTAGAATTTACGGGTTTGAGTGTATTAATAATACAACACAGTGATTAAACGATTTATGTTTAATAATCGAAAATATATTTTATAACAGATATTACCGTAACCACCGTAACTGATTAAAATATATTTTATAACAGATATTACCCTAACCACCCCTCATTTATCAGGATCCTCACATATCATTTTCACATGGAAGGATGCTCAATCAGCTACCAGCAAGTAATCAACAGCTATATCCAGAATTTCCACCTCATGTAGCACCTGCGTTTAGTAACTTCATTAGTGTCTTCACTTTCGCTTTAAATTAATTAATAGGTTTAGAGATTTAGGTTTAAGATTAAAAATTAAAAGTTATAATTAGGTTTAGAAAATTAAAGGTAAGGTGTAGTATGTTAAAATTAGGGGTAGGGTCTTAAAAATTGGGTTTCTCCGGGTGCAAATCGTATACCTATTGAAAATTTCTAAAAAATTGAATTCTAAACTCTAACCCTTATTTTCTATACCCTAAACCTTACCCTAAAAATATATCATACCCCTAATTCTCTAAACCCTAACCCTAACCCTTATCCTTGAACCTTGAACCTTAAACCCTACACCTAAACCCTATAATTTAAAATGGAGGCATGACTAGAGACATAAGAAAGAGATAATTTTTTTTAAAATTTTTTTAACAAATTGATCGTACGGATACTAACTATTAAGACATATACTATACTATGGATTCTTATTTATTTTCCTCTAATTTTATTTTCACTAAATTTCGTACCACAAACTTTTCTGATCAAAATAGAACGAAATTCGAGTTACAACTTTTAATAATTCTAAATATATTCGTATTAGACACATCCAATAATCCAAAAGCTCAAATAAGTAGAAATTAACTTTATTCTTGCAAAATGAGTGTGCCTTATCCTAATATTTGTTTAAGCCTCCACCAATACATTTTGTGAGGTTAATGATTTGCACCTTTTGAACTCCATAACCTTTGACTTGAAGCCTAAGAGAAGAGAACTGATATTATATTTGAAGTTTTCATGATATCATCAGTTACATAATCTCAAAACCTAGATATATTACAGGTTTTAGTAATATTTTATTGCTTTAACAAATACACAATTTGTCTTTATTTAGTTTCTCTTTAGTTAAGGCAATGAATGGATGTTAACTTTTCTTTAAATTCCATCAGATTTTGAATAAAAACAGTATCTTTTAATTATAATTTTTGGAGGTAAATCGTATATCTTTTTCTTATACCATCATTTGTGTCTCTGTTCTAAATTAGAGAGGTTAGGGGTTAGGGGTTAAGATTCAAGTTTAAGGATTGTGATTAGGGTTTAGGGAATTAGGGATAGGGTGTATTTTTTAGGGTTTAGGGTTTAAAAAATAAGTCAAACTTTAGAAAATTTTCAAAGAGGCATAAAAGGATGCATGATAAAGAGGTAGATGATTTTTACTCATATTTTTTAGTACTTTTATTTTAAAAAATGGGTTTAGGGTTTATAGTTTAAAGTAGCGTTTAAGGAACTACGTTAGGATGTATTTTTTTTTGAACAAACTAATAATGATTTTTAAGATATATGATTTAGGATATGAAAATTAGGGTTAAAGTTTAAAATTTAATTTTTAAATATATTTTAATGTGAAACATAGAAGAAAATATAACCAGAAGATTTTTATTTGTACTTTTTAACTGTAATATTGTTTTAAAGTTTATTTCTTTTATTGTGTAAATGAATTATGGGTTGTAAATCAAAGTGGACATTACTTGAGCTTGAAGATATGATTTTAATTTTATTCTATGCATGCCATTGAGTTTATGCCTCGCATATGGGATAATCCTCAACCGGTAATCATGCCATCCTACGGATAATTCAATTCAACTAAATTTAGCTTAAGGAGTATAAAAAAAACAGATGATTGAGGTTGTTGTCGTTTCTTGTGTTCCGAGCTAGTTTCTGTTTTGTTATAAACATGAAATTCTGTCGGAAATAGACAACAGAATAGCAACGTACGAGACCCTAAACCCTAAAGTATTTAAAAACATACTGAAATTTGGAACCCAATGACACCTGGTGTGTACTGATTGATGTCTCGAGTTTCATTAAAAAGTTGTAGTGGAATAAGACCTTATATCTTTAAATAAAGAAAAGGTTTAAAGCACGAATCATCTAATCTCAGTAGATAAATGAATAGTTGTTGTTGACTTAGAGGTCACGGGTTGGAGCATCAATAAGTCAGTACAGGACCTACTGATATAGTGTATCGAAAAGATATCGTCTAGTTGCTTTCTTTCTCATCATCTGGTGTATTGAAAACTAATACTCTAATGTTGTCCCAATGGATTTATACCTGAACCTGTTCATCCTGGCCATTGAGTCTTCTTCACCAAGCAGACATGGAATGAATATCTATTTGAAACTGAGAGTTTGGACCACATCAATGGCCGTCATTTTGGAAATTGTGAAGATGTTTATGATTAGAAACTGTAAAACAAAACATATACTCAAGTGTTTACCTCAGTCTCGGAACAGAATTTCCTTAACATAAGGAAGCTGCATGATTCCTTTCCATGTGAGGGATTAAAGAGTGACTACAAAGTTTTAGGATATGTCATCATTCTTGCATGACTTTCTTTCATGGTCAAAAGGATTCGTAAACTAAACATGAAAATATTCAACTTTGGAAATAGAGGATAACAAAGACGCGATCGTAGATTCACTAATTGATCGAATAACTAAAAATATTTGTTTTACTCCATCTGATATGAGTATGAATTCTCATATTTATCATAGAAATATATTATCCTAATAAAAAAAAGTAATTAATCGGGACGACGTAAACCATCTAAAATATATGTTGCGTTCGACCCACATATATATGTTTTTTATTTTTTTTAATTAATATGAAAACTAATAGACTAGATTACATAGTAGTAGTTTTACCGTAAAGGAGTCTTCAACATCTATTATGAGTAAGCACCGGATAGAATCAGTGGAACATCATAGATAAGGTTGTCAAAGTGAGTTAAGATAGCATGTATAGCCAATGTATCATCAACATGGTTGGCTTCGCGAGGGATTCAGGTGAAATCTATTGTTCAACCTCGATTATGGAAAGTCTAGATGACCTGGACAAGAGGAATGGTGCTATGACGAGCGTTAAGAGCCTTTATCATTTCTATAGTACTTTTTGAGTCAGATAGTACCTGTACAAATCAAAATCATTTTACCAAACCAAATATAACCCATCACGAATTGCCCATAGTTTGTTTAGAGAGCATCTGTCACTAAACACGAAAACATATTGATATACATATCAAAAAAAAATTATTAGGTGAACCATGTTCATCACGTCATCCGTAATCCCAATTAATCAGAAATGCTCATCTCAATTTTTTTCAAGGTGAATCATCACCTCCTTCTTACATGTAATTAGTAGATGAACAATTATTAGGTAGTTATTTAAAGATAACCAGTCTTAATTGCTTGAACTACGGATGACGTAGTGAACATGATTCATCTAATAATCTCTCAAAACTACTTGAATCCAAATAACATAAAACAGAAGTACGACATGCATACGTATTGATATACGTTAACTAAGGAGAACTTGTGAGTCAAAGTAGTACAAATGCCTCTACATGCGGGTTCACTAAACACAAAAACATGAGTTAAATGCGCATGCAAGCATGCAGAAGCTTACGAATAATTAATCAATATTTGCATATGGTGCTTAGTAATGGCCTATTAAGCAACAGTAATAATGAGTTTATAATCTCTAAACATAGGGAGTGGGCAGGAATCAAGCTGCTGACAGAACAAAAAAGAAAAGGGCAGACACAAAACAACAGCTAGAAAGGCCAATTCTGGGGATTGGGTATGTTCAATATAATAATCATCAACACCCATATACCATAGCTTCACTTCCTACAATCCTGGCAAGTGAAGTCTAAGAATGAGCCAATACAACAGGTGATCATAAAAAGTAAATAAGAAATGAGCAAATGGGAGTTGTTTTAAGATGGGTGGGGGAGTTGTGATAAGCACCATTATGAAAAGGAATTATGTTCGATAGACAAGTGTCTTAGTTTTAGGGTTTAGTTATTTAGAATCTTTAAGTTAGGTTATAATTTTGGGTGTAGAGTTTATGACGTTATGTTTAGTATTGGAATTACATATATATAATAATGAAATAAAAATCACGTGTTTTCTTTATATAGGATCATAGACGACGTAGTGAACTGGTATCGTATAATAATTCATCTTTCTACGGAGCCTAGGCCATAATCCACTAATGTTTTAATTCAATCATAAATGCACAATCCTCTATATATAGCAGTAGCACTATCTGAACCTTTGAATTTTTCCCATAACCTAGCTCTGAGAACTCTTTGTTTTATGGTTACTGTTGGTCGATTCCACTAAGGATTAAAGAATTCCACCATCTCAGAATGTCCAGGTCTTGCCTTTTCTTGGAGTCATAAAGTATGAACATGCTTTGTCTCTAGAGAGGATATATAAACAAGACAAAAACAACTGATTAATTAAATGGAAACTGGAAACTGGAAATATGTTTTTTGTTTAATCTTGGTTCAAAAATCAAACACATGGGTTTATTGCTCTCATCTGCCGTAGCATGACATAATCAGTAAACTAAAAAAAATTAACCTTTTTAGCTTAAAAAAACTTAAAAATAAAAGATTATTAAAATATTTTCCGTTATATAGATAAATATGTATATATGTATGTATATATTTGCGGAGTCACTCATTAAGGGTGTTATATGACACTTCAAGAAAAATTAAATTTTTTTTATAAACTTAATATAAAAACATGTTTAAAATAAAATTAACATAACTTTAAACCAATATTGTCACCTTTAAAAGAAAATTTACGCACATTAAAAAAACTTAAAAAATTCTTTCATAAAAAAATTAAATTCTGACACTAAATTAATTTTTCTGACATTGTGTATGTATTTATGCAAATCATTAATGTTTTACAAAATTAAATGTTCCACAAACAAGGTAACAACTTGTAGCTGGAGTAAGAGAAAACAAGGGAAGCTGCATTTTCATTTGGTGCTACTGGCAACTAAGCAACTTGGCAAAGACGGTCTTGTGTTTTGTTTCAATTACCATAAATTCTTGGCTAAAAAAGGACAAATAGGGTTTGGAAAATATAAACAGAACTAAAACAAATAAGTGGTCCACGCGTGCCAAGATAGCTGTGTGTGTGTGAGAGAGAGAAGAAACGTGTTGTTGGGGCACTCACGTGTGGCGAGGTTTTACTTATATATACACGCATGAAGAGAATGCTTCCCTGTGGAGTAAGTAGTGGTAGTAAAGCAAGAAAATATTAAGCTTCTTTGCATTGTTTTCACCATTGGTATAGGTTTTGCTTGGGAAGCAAAGAGACGGTGATAGAAAGTAATATTCTTGCATTGCTTTACCCCCCACCCCCCAGTTTGTAAGAATCCAAAGTATACATAAACAAAGAAGCTTGTTTGTTATATAGTTAATGGAGATGGAGAGCGAACCACAGCAGTCAAAATTTAGGAGGATTTGTGTGTTTTGTGGAAGTAGCCAAGGCAAGAAGAGTAGCTATCAAGATGCTGCTATAGAGCTTGGCAGAGAATTGGTAGTTAACTAAAAGCTCTGACCTTTTTTTTCTCTGTTTCTTGTAGTTTTCTTAACACCAAATGGAACCTGTTTTGATATTTTAGTTATTAGAAACATGTTTTTTTTTTACTAATATGGAGGAAATGATTCTGCAAGAAGATCTTTTGAAAGTTGCTTAAAGGCTAAAGCCTTAAACTTTTGTCTCGTATAGTGTTTGCAACATGTTTGTGAATTGGTTTATGGTATCTGGCATTTCAAAACCCCTCAAGTTTTTAGCTTTCTGCAAGCATCTTTCTCCAAGGTCCTTTTGGAGGTTTCAATCATTTTTCAACTTTTCTAAATGCCTATTCAAGAGGTAGAAAAGAAGGGCATTGTTCTTCTCTGGAACCCCATTAAGTTATTACAAGTTTGAAAATTTGAATGTACAAACAAGTAATAGCGCGTTGAATGATCCCCAAAGAATATACTTTTCAATCTTATTGTTGGTTGGTCTTATGAATGTACTCTGAAGAAACATTGTTTTTTTCTCAAATGAGTTCATTGAAGATAACTTCCTTGAACTTTGAACCATAGTCTCATTCTAGGACTTGTTTGCTTCTGTCGCTTTGCAGGTTTCAAGGAACATTGATCTGGTCTATGGAGGAGGAAGCATAGGTTTGATGGGATTGGTTTCACAAGCTGTTCATGATGGTGGTCGCCATGTCATTGGGTAATCTCCAAGTTTCCCCATTTTCTAAGACAATATTCCAACATGTTCTTGAGAAACAAATTCATTGAAGTAGTTCTGTTGTCGTCCTCATTACAATACTGTTCCTAGTTTTGGGTTCCATCACAACTGATTATTTTCTCATGTTACTGTCTCTCTCTCACTGCAGAGTTATTCCCAAGACGCTCATGCCTCGAGAGGTATGTCTGCTACAGCCAGTGAACAATGAAAGTCCTCACTAACTTAAATTAAAAAACAAACAAGACATGAAACTACCTACATGTTCTTCACCCTTTTTTTTATAAAAAAATTGCTATCTTTTCACTATCCATGTTGTTAGTTGGTTGGTTGGTTTTATTTCATTTCAAATCTTGTTTTCTGTCTTTGCTTTTGCTTCTGGTTTCCTCTCCTTTCCATCACTTTGATTGGTCAAACTTTTCTCTTTTGTATTCCTTTTCACCACTATTTTTTTAATATTTCTTGTTTGGTTTTCTACACTTCTCTGGTTCTTTGAAGAAGACTTGATAATGATAATTGCAACTTGCCACTTTACCTTTTTCATTTCCTGTAATGGGATCATAATATAAAATTGGTTTCTTTTGTTTTTGTTTTTTCTCTGTTGGCCTTTTCTAAAATTGGTGGGGGTGGCATTTATGTAGCTAAAACATGTATTGGATGGGGACAACTCTCAGAATTGAACTCTTTGAAATTAAGTCATGCCTGCAAACTCTCATCATTGCTTCACTGCACAATACTCCAAATGTCTCTATTTTCTTTCTTTATTGTCTGTTTCTCCAGGCTTCAGTACTCTCATTTGTTTTTCTATGAAAAACTTTGCAGTTAACTGGTGAAACAGTAGGGGAAGTGAAGGCTGTTGCAGATATGCATCAAAGGAAGGCTGAGATGGCTAAGCATTCAGATGCCTTTATTGCCTTACCAGGTTAGAATCAACCAGAGGCAAAATCAATGAAAAAACTTGAAGCTATCTGGTGCTTTTACTTCAATTTCAGCATGCAAATTTGACCATATCTCATGTGTTGTTGTAGTTTGATACTATTAGCTATTTTTGGTACTGCTATCTGTTGTGAAAGCAACTATGGGATGCCTGAAATATCAAATTATCATAACTTCTTGAGTCTTTCACTTACAACACAGACCCCAAGGCCCCGGATTAGAGATTAACCCTTCAAACCCTAGTCCCTGACCTATCAACATCTTTACACTGAAAATTAGACCTTTCTGAGGAACTCTCTTTCCTTGTTTTTTTCTTGCCCCTCCTATGTATTCCCAATGTCTGTGGTGTTACAGTGCCCTGCCCCCTTACCATATTGAGAGTGTAAGGACATCCTTAAAACTTTCACTAAAGAGTGTTTGCCAACTAGCACCTGCATTTAAAAGGGAATCTTATTGACCTCTTTCAAAAGGCTACACCTTTTAGTTCTTTTTCAGCAATGGGAACTCAGTCATTATGATAAATCAAATGGTGGGGAAATTAAAAACCTTTGTAAGGTGATAATGGGGTTGAATGAGTAGGGAGCAGAGAGTTGCCTCTATTTTCACAAAGGGAGAGAACAATATGAGCCTTGTTTTTGGAATGTGGAGCAAAAAGTGGGGCAAATGATAGTCAAGAAACTCCTTCTGGTGCAGCATGCCATGAACTTTTAGTTATCCTCATTATGACTCCATAGTCTTAGGAATTTCACTAAACTTCATATTATTTACAGTTTCCATTGTTGAATTTAGTAATCCTATATAGCCTTAAATCTGGTAGTTTAAACTTGTAATCATACTATGTGCCCCATCACTTTTTCTCTCTTGGATTTGATTGGATAAATTTGAATCATGTTGTTCTGCACAATGAAAAAGCATCAAACTCCGAAACTCATACTCATATTCGACATTTACACCCGAGTTCGAGTAATTAGAATGATTTGGTTTCAGAAAGTATAATGGATGGAGTAAACTCATGTGAAGTTCATGCAGGTGGATATGGAACTCTTGAAGAGCTGCTTGAAGTGATTACTTGGGCTCAGCTAGGAATACATGATAAACCAGTATGTCCCCTTTCCTCCTGTGCAAACTGATAACACTGAATAATGCATAAATTTCCACAAATCCTTTTCAGGTTGGCTTACTGAATGTAGATGGATACTATAACTCGTTGCTTTCGTTCATCGATAAAGCCGTAGAAGAGGGATTCGTTAGTCCGAGTGCACGCCAAATCATTGTTTCTGCACCCACAGCTAAAGAGTTGGTAGAGAAACTGGAGGAATATGTGCCCTGCCATGAAAAAGTGTTGCTTCAAAGCTGAGTTGGGAGATGGAGCAATTTGGCTACACTCAATCATATGATATGTCCAGGTAGTGCTTGGAGGTGCATGAAGGAGAACTGGAGAAGGTATATAATGGAATCTGTTAAGGCTCTTGGGAAAAGACTTGAAATTTTACTTCAATGGAGGGAAACTGTTTTTTGTTTGTAAATTACTGCCATTAACATCAATATCTGAAGCTTAAGAACCTTCTCTTTTTTGCTGGAAATTTGATTCTCTTTACTAAATTGTAAGTACAAAATGCCTATGAATAGTGAAGCCACTTTTTTATATTGTTTAACCAAAAAAATCCATTTCTTGAGTTCCTTGTCTTTTGGAGATTGGTAATACAAAAAAACTTCGTATGGAACTAATGTACCAGTCAAACCGAACCTGACTTACCAGATCAGTCATGGTCTCATCCAATTATAATCACCCATTTCTTTGTTATTTTTCAAGTTATTTTTTTTCAATCAATGAATCTTTACTTATTTTTTTTATGTCATTTAATAAATATAACTTTTGGAAATTATATTAATAACATAAATGATTAGCGATAGTTTTCGTTGGTTAGAGACCACAGCTGACGTGATAAATCAGGCCTACGATATAATCTATTCATTCAAACCCATATTTAGAAAGTCAAAGATTTTTCAGATTTGGGGTTTGAGTTTTCCAGATTCTTTGTATCTAAAAATGGAAACTTTAGACTTATGTCAACTTTTTAGCAAAATTAACTACCTGAATTCAGGCATGAACGAATTTGAAACTAAAAAGATGAATGAGTGTTATGGCAAATAGCATCATGTAAGAAACAATGCCATGAGTCATTGTTGGCGGAAGGGACACACTCGACATGATTAGGCCAACTGACGACGGTTCGGTAACGGATGGAACCAGGCGGTTTAATGGAAGACAAAACAGAGGGGACACATTGGTACTGCTCTGCTCCATCTCCACGGTCTAGGGATGGGAATGGAACCCGAACCGACGGGTTCCGATCTGGTCCGATCGGGTCGGACTTTTTGGTAAAAAAATTGAGTTTGAGTCGGGTCAGATTTTTTCAAGTGTGGTCTTGGGTCGAGTCAGGTTCAAGTTTAGGATGGAAAAAATCCGATCTGACACGACCCGAGACTAATAATGTAATTTTCTCATATATATTTTATGGATATTTATAATAATAACCCCTCTTTATATATTTTTTATACAATTAGATCACTAAAATTATTTTTTTATAATTAGGTCACGAAAATTAAATATTTTTACAATTAGATCCTTATATTTTATTTTTTTACAGTTTAATCCCTAAAATTTTAATTTTTTAATGATTCAGGTCGGGTCGAATTTTTTTCACTCTAAACTCAGATCAGATCGAGTGACGGGTGAAAGATATAATTTTTCGAGTCAAGTACGGATGGACCGAAAATCCAACCCGAGCCGACCCATGTACATCCCTACCACGGTCTCTAAGTGAGCCACATTTTTCTATGTAAATTATCAACTTTTAAGTTCAAATTTTTCCAGATTCAAATCAATTCTAAAGTTGGTATTTGAATATATTTTAATTATTATTTTTTATAATAAATAGAATAAATTTATATCACAATTTTCTTATAATTACACTAAATTAAACGAGGTCTAAATTCAAATGGACGGTGATACCAATCAAATTGACAGGAGTATAAGAAAAGCACGTCCTTCTGCCGAGTCTACGATTAGAGGCGTAAATGAAATATTTAACGAATTATTTTTTATATTCGTTTATTATATTAAATAAATATAAATAAAATTATTATTTTTATTTCACACACGAACAAACGTGAATAAAAATGTATGTAGTTCGTTTATGTTCGCATAAATCCATTTAATTGGTTCTTTGTTTTTTTTTATATTTTAAATATTGATAGAAATATAGAGAACTAATTATAATATTACAATAAAACACCATTAATTATCTTGCTTTAATGGTTAAGAAAGTTTGTAGGTAAATTATTTTTTAAAAATAAGTTATTTTTAATAATTTTAAAAAATTTAATTAGATTGTTTTAAAATTATGAAAAATTAATATATTTTATTAAATTCTTGAGAGAGTTGATTTTTTTTAATTGTAGGACTTAAATTTAAAAATTTAAAAATTTTAAAAGAATAACGACTCGTAGCCCCTTATACCTTTAGCCCCTGATCACATTGTTAAACTTCAAATTATTAATATGTTTTATCGAAAGAGTGTCTCGTTTACTATAAAAGAATGAATAAAAAATAACCAGTAATTATATATTTTTATATCTCATATTAAAAATATTTAAAAATTAAATTTTAATCTTTATTTTTATATTTTAAATTTTATATTTAAAAATATATGTTATCTTTCATTTTTTTTAAACGATAATTATAATTTTAATTTTAAATTATAAATATATTATTTTAAAATAAAGATAAAAACCATTTACACCCTCAAAGCATAATAGTAAGTATTACGAATGAGCCTTTGGAAGTGACTCTCTACTCACCGGTGCGTCAAGCATTGCCGACGGCACCACTTCAGTCAGATTCACAAGCTTTTTGTGACATGAAAACTCAGACGTCACTCAAAATCATATTTTTCCCTTTAATGTCAAGTGTTAGAAATGGGTAAACTGCAATGAAAGTCATTTAGTTATAAATAGTATTATATTTAGGTCACTCAATTATTAAAAATCATATTTGGATTATTTAATTATTAAAAATTATGTTTGGGTCATTCAATTATGGGTAAGGTTAAATTTAAGTCACTCAATTATTAAAAGTTATATTTGGGTCCCTCAATTATTAAAAATTATGTTTGGGTCACTAAATTATTAAAGTTATGTTTGGGTTACTTAATTATGGGTA
The DNA here is from genome assembly GCA_035048815.1 of Abelmoschus esculentus. Lineage (NCBI taxonomy): Eukaryota > Viridiplantae > Streptophyta > Magnoliopsida > Malvales > Malvaceae > Abelmoschus > Abelmoschus esculentus. The sequence continues at coordinate 26,122,518 of JAUCBN010000001.1, forward strand.
AGATTAAATTTAATTATTTAAAATATTTAATATAATTATAGTCAAAGTTTAAAATATTTAATTTTTAAAAAATTAATAAGGGACATTATTTTTAGAACGGATGAAGTATATTTTATCAAATATGAAAAGTGACTCAAACACAACCTTACTTATAATTAAGTAATCTAAATATAATTTTTAATAATTGAGTGATTTAAATGTAACCTTACTCATGAATAAGAATTACGAATTTGGAAAGTGACTCTCTACCCACCAGTTCGTCAAGCACTGCGGACGCCATCAGTCAGATTCACAAGCTTTTTCTGACATGAAAACTCAGACGTCACTTCTAATCATATTGTCTACTATAATATCAGGGTGTCACTTCCATGACATTTGGTCTCTTAATAGATTATGCATAAAGTTATATTTAGATTATTTAATTATTAAAAATTATATTTAAGTCATTTAATTATAAATAAATTAAATTTAGGTTACTTAATTAATGATATTATATTTAGATTATTTAATTATAGGTAATGTTATTTTTGAGTTACTCTTTATATTTTTTTTTTAATTTTTGTATTAAATTAATTAATAATTTTAAATGAAATACTTTATTGTGAATAAGGGTATACAAGTAATTTAGAAAAAAACGATCAAATTGATTTATTTTTTTAAATATGAAGGATGACCCAAATAAAACCTTACTTATAATTGAGTGACCTAAATGTAACCTTTTATAATTGAGTGGCCAAATATAATTGTCACGACCTCTTTAAAAAAACGCGATTTTAGGTGAAAAAGTGCTCGGCGATTGATTTTGAAAAAATATGAGTTTTATCGCTTTTAATCTTGAGAAAACCCCAAATTTTAAGAAAAAAATATATAATTTAATTTTAAAAAAAAATTGGTTTGGAGTCGCCACCGGCCACTTAGGTAGGTCAGACACCATAAAAATAAACCAGAGATTCATTTAAAAAATGTTGGGTTCGGGAGTCGGTTACGTGTAAGGACGACCCTTACAAACGCCCAAAAATTGGTACCTTGAAAAAAACATTACGTGGCATTGATACTTTGAGGATAGATATTAATTTAATTTTTCATGACCATTTTATCTTGTTCATTTTAAGTTCTAATCCTAAAAAGGCTCCATTGCTTAAGTGTTAAAACCTAAGTTACTAATGTTATTAGTTACTTACATATCCATTTTATTTAATTTTAAGCCTAAGTTATTTTTGTCAAAATTCTAGGTTTTAATAACACTTGAATTCGATGCCAAGGTACACTCTCTAGGTCAGCATCATGGTGCGTCAAAACACCAACCTCTTTAGTGTATCCGAGACATAAGATTCAAACGTTATGTTACTAAATTATCTCTCTAATTAAATTAATTAATTAATTAAAGCGACTATTCCTAAAAAGGCTCTAAATTAATTAACTTAAGTTTATTAAATGACCTTCCTAAAATATGCCATGCAAAAACATAAAAAAAGAACAAGGTAAAAGGAACTCATCAATTTTATTAAAATCATGGGTACAACATTACATCAAAAAGATCTCATCATAAGAGTACAAAAGGAACCCATCAATTTTATTAGAATCATGGGTGTATATCATTACATCAAAAATTCTCATCACAAGAGTACAAAAGGGACTTAAATTGAAAGAGATCAAAAAGGGACTCGGAAGCAAACCTCGAAGATCGATTAGATTTAATTAAGTGTGAAATTAATTTTAAAGCTTAGGATTTTTAATTAAATTAAATTAATTAAATTTTCCTTAACTTCAAATCTTAATTAAAACCTAATTTAAATCTAACTTGGTGAATTTTAAGTTCAAAGGTTTAATTAGGGTTGGATTAAACTTAATTAAGTTAATTTTTAAATCTTATCTTAGAAATTTAAATTAATTAAGAGTCTTAATTAAAATAATTTCTAAATTTTAAGAATTTAACTTGACCTAATTAAAGTTTAATTGGTGAAATTTGGGCTAATTAGACCTAAATAGTTTTAAATCTTATCTTTTAGAAATTAATTAAAATTAATTAAAATAATTAATTAAAATTATTTTCTAAATTAAAGAATTAAAGTAAGCCTAATTTAAGTCTAATTTGGTGAATATTTTAAGGTTTAAGGCTAAACTAGACCTAATTTAGGTGAGTTAATTTTAAAGCTTATTTTTTAGAAATTAATTAAAATTAATTTAAAATAATTAATTAAAATAATTTCCAAAATTTTAAGAACTAAATTACACCTAATTCAAGTCTAATTTTTAGGTTCAAAGAGTTAAATTAATTAAATTTAACTAGGTTAAATTAATTTTAAAGTTTTTTTAAAAACTAAATTAAATTCTAATTTAGAACCTAATTAAAATTTTTAAAATCTTTAAAATTAATTTTAAGTCCTAATTAAAGTCTAAAAATAACTAATTACGAATCTAGGAGTCTAATCCATAAAAAAAAGTCGAAACTAAAGAGGAAAAGAACTTACCGCCGGCGACCTCCTTTGCTTCCTCACCGATTGAAATCCTTCCCCTTACTCAAGCTTGTAATTGCTCATTTGAATTCTGATCTCAACTCCTCCTTCTCTTTGTTTTTTCTCTGCCCCTTTAAACTTGAAATCCTCCTCCTTTTATAGGCTTCAAACTCAGACTTTTGATTGAAGTAAAAAACTCCAAACAAAATTCAAATCCCTACAAACACTCCACCAACCAAAAAAATCCTCAACTCCCTTATCTCTTATTTTTAAATTTTATTCTATTTTTATTCTATTTTTTACTATTTTTTGATTTTCTGTTATTTATTTTTGATTTTTAATATTTTTAATATTTTTTTGTTTTTTTTGTTATATGATTATTATTATTATTATTAAGAGAGAAATTCGTGTTGACAATAATCTTACTCATAAATAAGTGACCTAAATATAACTTTTAATAATTAGGTGATTCAAATATAATTATCCCATAATTAAGTGATTTTCTTTGTAGTTTACCCTAAAAGAATCAATGTTGAACGTATTTATTTATCTTATATATTATTTATATTCGATTTATATTTATTTAATTTTTAGTTTTATATTTTTGTTAATTTGTTTAATGTTTGTTAATATATTTGTTTAATATTTACGAACATATTTATTTATGTGTTCGTCAAAATGATAAAAATACGATATTATTAAATTCACCAGGTTTTACGATTTAAACTTTAAAGTTCACTATTTGTTTAGTTTCCTATATTTCTATCAATATTTAATAAAATATATTAATCTTTAAAATTTTAAATATTTTTAATTTAATTTTTTATAATTTTTAAAATAATTTAATTAAATTTCTTAAAATTATTAAAAAATTAATTTATTTTTTAAAAATGATATACCTACAAACTTTAAAAGAATATTGTAAATATTAATATTCGAACTCATGACTTTAAAGAATAATAATATTCTCTTTTAACCATTCAACCAAGATAATTAGTGTTGTTTTATTGTAATATTATAACTAGATATAAACCGTAAATTACGTGTCTAGTCCACCAAGTCTTATCATGTTCTTACTTTGATCACCTAGAGGTAAAATAATACTTGTGATTTTTAATCGGTAACACATTCATTCTGAGCTGCATGTGTGCTGGCTTCAATTGAGGGATTTTGGCAGTTCATCAATCGACAGAGTTGCTCCCTTTCAACATCTGTAATCCATGGATGTGCCTGAAAATTGTGGATTATGTAAAACGAATCGAAACATGCATATTTGGGTTTGGTTCGGCTCGAGGTTCGTCGAGCTCAGAATTTTAGGCTTGAATCCGGCTCGACAATAATATTACTGGGCTTAAAGCTCGCCAAACTCGGATCGGATCGGTTTGACTCAAAATGGACAATTTTTTTATATTATTGTGTTTTATTATTTATCTATTTGTAGTTTATTTTTTATTTATTATTTGTAGTTTTGTAAATTTGTTTTAATTGATAATATTTAATTTATTTTTAGTGGATTTACTCTCAATTATTTTATGATTTTTTTATTAAACAAATTATTTTTAATGTATGTATATAATTATTCCGAGCTTGTTCACAAGCTTTTCGAGCCGAATTTAAATAAATTCAGTTCAACTCGTTTAGGTCCCAAGCCCGAGTCGAACTCACTTGAATCAAGCTTTGACTAGGGATGGGCACGGGTCGGATTTTCGGCCCACCCGTACTCGACCCGAAAAATTATACCCGTCACCCGACCCTGGTTTAGAGTAAAAAAATCCAACCTGACCCGACCCGATTTTTAAGCTTTAAAACCCGACTTGACCCGAATCATTTAAAAAAATAAAATTTTAGGGACTAAATTGTAAAAAAATAAAATTTAGGGATCTAATTATAAAATATTTAATTTTAGTGATTTAATTATAAAAAAAATAATTTTAGTGATCTAATTGTATAAAAAATATATAAAGAGGGGTTATTATTGTAAATATCCCTAAAACATATATGAGAAAATTACATTATTAGTCCCGGGTCGAGTCGGGTCAGATTTTTTCCATCCTAAACCCGAACCCGGCTCAAGACCACCCTTGAAAAAAAACGACCCAAACCCGAGTTTTTTAGTAAAAATCCGACCCGATCGGATCGGATCTGATCGAAACCCGTCGAACTCGAGTTCTGTGTCCATCCCTAACTTTGATCGAATAGCTCACGAGCCGGATAGGCCGGTTGTCACCCGTAGCCATGGGAATACTACCTTCAAGTATAGAGGCCATCATCAAGCGGTCTTGCATAATCCGGGATGCTAGCAGCACGTGTCTTAAACATGGGAAGCTTGAAATGAACATCCGGGCTTACTTCTGCTAAAAATTGGTCTATCAACCAGGCCACCGTTGTCATTGCCCCTAATGAATCAGATCCTTTCATTAACTGCCCCTCCTTGACTATGTCAGCTATAGCTGAACCCTGCTCTACTAGCAGGAAATGATCCAGAATCCTCTGAACACAGTCTATATCATAAAGAGTAAGAATAACTCATATTTGGCATAAGCAAGTCGACAAGTGAAGCTTGATCCAACTGTGCTCCGACCCTGTTCTCCAAATTTTCTCGGCACCATGTACTTGCATGCAGTACCGTAGCTGTGCCCAACTACTGAGTAATTCATCTAGGAAATACCCTGTCTCCGGAACCAGATTCCCATCACCGGACTCATCAGTCATCGGAAGTAGTCCGCTGCACATCGAACACTCACTACATTGTGTGCCGTGAGTTCGATTTTAACACCATAGCAAAACTTCAATGTAAGCTCAAAAGCTTTGGCTCCACCAGGTAAATCATCAAGCAAACGACAACTTGCTCCATCACCGGTAGAACACTCTTCAATCAGCTTCCTTGGCATCCCACTTCTCCAAGCAATGGAAACTGCAATAAGGGATCACGGGTTCGAACATCCAAGCAATAGAAACTGCAATAAGGGATCACGGGTTCGAACATCAATAATGTCAGTATAATGATTGACCGATCAATATCTAATGGTTGAAAGTATATAATAGAACAGGTACTATGATCGCTGGAAAAAAAAAACTCAAGTTCAAAATTAAATATAAAAGAAGTTTAACGTTTGGATTTAAGTTGAATATATTGAAGTAATAATATAATAATATAAATACTTCAAATGTATTGCAAATATAATAAATAACTCAAGCTTTTTTCAAACAATTTCAGATTAGATAACCCAATGGGCAAATATGAGCCCTAGAGATTTTCCCAAAATCGTAGGACCAATTTCTTTATTTTAAAAGCCCATAACTTCTGAAACCCTAAAATCCCTAATTTCCCACCCCTATAAACTCTTCAACACTCACTTCCATTTCGCCGCCGCCCAAATCACCACTCTTCGCTCGTTACCTCACCTCTCAAATTCCTAGCCTTAAACATGCCGCCGAAGTTCGACCCGACCCAAGTCGTCGACGTCTTCGTTCGAGTCACCGGCGGTGAAGTCGGAGCTGCCAGTTCCCTCGCACCCAAGATCGGTCCTTTGGGTCTCTCCCCCAAGAAAATTGGTGAAGACATCGCCAAAGAAACCGCCAAGGACTGGAAAGGCCTACGTGTCACCGTGAAGCTTACCGTCCAGAACCGTCAAGCCAAAGTCACCGTAGTCCCCTCCGCCGCCGCTCTAGTCATCAAGGCGTTGAAAGAGCCTGAAAGGGATCGTAAGAAGACGAAGAATATCAAGCACAATGGGAATATTAGCCTTGATGATGTGATCGAGATCGCCAGAGTCATGAAGCCTAGATCAATGGCCAAAGATCTGAGAGGAACCGTGAAGGAGATTTTGGGAACTTGTGTTTCTGTTGGGTGTACGGTTGATGGGAAAGACCCAAAAGATCTGCAGGAGGAGATTTCTGGTGGGGATATCGATGTTCCATTGGAGTGAAAAAAAAAAAGAGAGGATTTTCTATTTTTAAAGTTTGTGTTTTTACAAGTTTTGGGTAGTTGTTTAAGATATTATGCTGTTTAAGCTTCCTGTTGTTCTATGATCATGAATTCTGTGTAGGTGATGGATTTATGTTATGAATAAAGATATTGTTGGTTTAAATTTTTGTTTAGGTGGTTTTCCTTATTGTGGAACTTGAATACATGGATGAAATCTTGATTTAGATTGAATCCATTTCCAGATGCATTTCATTTGCTTCTGTTTTAGATTGAATTGCTGAATTAGTGATGGGATTTAAGTTAAAGCTTTGGAATTTTTCACTAACAGGCATTTCAGTTAGCTATTTCATGGTTTCATGGCTTGTTAAATCTTTTTCAGCTGCACTTCATTTGCTTCTGTGTTGGATGGGATTTCTGAGTTAAAAGCTTCGGATTTCCTCCTGTTTATCTCTTGTTTTCATAGCATTTTGGCTTCTGTGTTGGATGGAGTTGTTGAATATGATAACCCAAGGGCTGTTTATCCTCTATTGAAACCTGTTTTTGCATGGACATCTTCACCAATCTCAACTGATTTCTTAGTTCTCTGTAAACCCCAAAAGAAAACCAGAAGTTCTTTTTTGGAAGTCCTCTCCAGGTTTATAAGATCTCTCTTCTCTTTCTTGGAACAGGAGGAAGAGAGGTGTTTCCATTTAACCCTTTGTTAATCACCATTGAAGCTTCCTTCCAAAATGGCCAAGGAAAACAGGCAAACAAGTTCTTGGATGGAAGTAGCTCCGGCTCCGATCATTTACCGGAAAAGCCTTCAAGTTTCAAACAATATATCTTTAGTGTTTGCCCTACAGCAATCAGCTGGAAGACGATACCGCTCGATGTAAGTGGCGGTTTCCAGTTTCTTGAACACAATTGAAGGCTATTTAGCTGAAGCAACGAAAAAGTGATAGATCTGGTTCTCTCGCCGGCAGCGGCTAAGCAAAATTATGATGGTGGTGGACAAAGTACACAGAGGAAGATGCTGGGGTGACGCATGGTTAGAATTACGTGGCAACTATAGGAAGCTTCCAATCTGTATAGAAATTAGAAGGGATCATCAAAGATCAAATCATGCTGAGATAGGCCTATAGTAGGAAAAATCGAACAAAAAATTGATTCCAACTCATGCATGAAGCTCATGGTAGCAGTAAAATCTTATGTTTCAACCAAATCATCAAATAATTTGCCAAAGTTTCAAGACAAAGGCCGAGATCAGTTTCGTGAAGTGATTTTGTGAGAAAGGGGCCATAACTCTTAACACTCCTCGTTAATTTAGACTTCTCCTCAAGCTCTAACGCTTCTTGGATAACCAAGAGATTTGCATGTTCAACATCAGTTTTTCTTTTTGATGGTGATCCAATAAAAATCATATTGTAATGGTGATGATGCATCACCAATAATAAATAATAACTCGCAGGCAACTCTCAGATATACTACAAATCTTAAAGGAGAAAGCTTCATGTGATTCTTATCAGTTTGCTATATATAGCCGTTTGTACTTACAATGGAAGTTCTTTCTTCTTCCTTATCTCTTTGGTGCTGTCAATGGCAATTGTCTTTGAATATACAACGGAGTCAGTCAGTTAACCTTATTGCTTCGAGAAAACCAACTGCGTAACGCAGTCAATGTTTGTAGCTAGAACTGTTAATCTTGCTCGAAAGTAATGGTTTATCCTTGGAAACTGGACTTAACACAGTTCCACTGCTGCTTGGTTGACTTTCTGCAACACCGGGTCTCATCCAGACTTTTATGTGCCCCTCTCGACAAACAGTGAGTATAGATTCTGGGGTAAAAACCAAGTCCGAGAGTGGTTCGGTATGAACCCGATGAGCAACCAGTGGTGAAATTTTCGGAACATCTCGAATGCTTGGGGAAGGTTGCAGGGTACCCAGTGGGGATACATTGTCCCAGTGGGACGATTGGCTCCCGGTGCTGTAAGTGGGAGATCCACCAGGAGGGCATCGACGCAATGGCACAACGATTTCATCCATTTCCAGGTCCCACAATAATAACTGTGTATCCTACATAGGAAGCAGTAATGTGACATGTGAAGTGTACATCAGGGGATGCATATAAACTTTGCCCATTGTTCCATTTAAAAAAGGAATCATACAAGAGGTTCATCAAGTTTATTCTAGAGCCTAAATTTCTAATTCTTCCAGTTTTCTTATTTTGCATGCTAACTACAAATTATTCGTGTTAGCTGGTCACGACGCTATTCAAATAAGAACCTAAATCAAGTATAACCTATAATGTATAGCAACCAATGCAGACCTAAGGTTCCATACGCTTCTCTGAACGTTTCTTACAATCTAAATAGTCAGTTAATGGGCTATATATATCACCGCGATTCCGTCCTAAAACAGACAACAAGATCATAAGTAGAGAAGCAACCACTGCCTCTAGAAATGTCGCTTCAACCACATTAACACAATAACTTTCAAAATCTAGCATTTATGGAATTACAATTGAATCCACAAACACAGAAAATGCATGATGGAAAAGAACCACGGAAAAACATGGCATTGAGATAGGACCCTATAATTGGGACAGTTATTATCTTCCCAGGCTAACAATATTTACATACCTGACCAACAGAACCGAACCGGTACCTCACAGTCTCCCCGGTGCCATCTGAATTAGGTGATGACCAATACGAATCAAACGCAACTCCGCTTACCTGCAGGCATCATTAGAAAGAAATGAATACAGAGCCATGTATCATCCACAACAAATAAACGATCATTATAAAATAAGAATCTGACCCATGAGTTATGCCCCTCTCCCCATGCCACAACCTTTCGATCCTTCATACTCCAAACTTGAACCAAGTCGTCTTCACCTCCAGCCAGAATATAGTTTCCATCCATACTGTTCAATGGAGTTGTCAATAACAAATTCTATTTTCTACAAAAAAATGTAAAGTGACCTCTGGATAAACAGCAATGCACAAATTTAAAGAGTTTTCTTTGTATCAAATAAATAAATAGAGCACCTCCAAGCACAACACAGTAGAGAGCCATAATAGCTTTTTCCACCACATACAAGCTGTTCTTTTGAATAGTCAAAAACTCGCAGATAACCTGCTCAATGCTTGAAAAATAAAAACCTCGAAAGTTCAAATGAACTAGAAAAGGAAACGGCCATAAAATGCAAATGACATCAAATTGAATAGATACCATCTCTTCCAACAGTTGCTAAATAGGCTCCATCAGAGGAGAAAGCAACGCTATTAATTGAACATTGACATACATGCCATCTCGCAATTGGGTTACTCTGCAAGTAAATAATGGATTGTCAACAATCAAAAACAATACAAGGAAAGAACGGAGGAAACCTATATGGCCTACTCAACCGTCTTAGACAACGGTCGGATGAATACCAATTAAGGAAACAACCTACTCAACTATCATGGCATTAACTGTAATGTAATAAAAAGACACATGATAGAACCAATAATTACCCCTGGATTTAGATGATGGTTTTAAGTTAAAGAATACCAATCTTTAGGAGGCATAAAAAACTAATAGTCTCAAATAGTTTTCCAAAATAAACACTAACAACTGACCAGTACCTTACTGTGCCGTGCATGTGCAACAGAAAACTGAGTTTGGTCTTTGATAACTGAGAATGAAGAATCACCAGCACCATCCTTGTTCTAGCGGGCAGAAATAGAAAAAAGAAAAACAATAATAATTTCAAAAATAACTTACTGCATAGAACATCATGAAATTTGAAAGTTGATCTCCGAGAAGTGAAAAAAGTCTTCTTTAATTATTTGAAACTTGCCTTCTCGTAAATATACATATTTCCATCAGCATGAGCAACCATAAAAGCACCATCACCTCCAGGAATCCATGCAATACTAGTACAGCGACTGCTGGAAACAACTAGCATTAATCAGATAGGCGACAAACCTGACTCAAGACAAACGATTATTAGACACAGAAGGCGTTGTTCCTTTAATTATCCTCATGGGGAAACCCAATAGGGAAGCAAATTCAAGAGGCCCACAAATTCAGTATTGCTAACAGTGTTAACAGTCAACTCAGAGAAAGACCACGTCATTGACACCGTATAAGTACAGTTAGAGTATTGAAAGGTCAGAAAACAAATGAAGCACTCAGCACCAAAGTCTCAAGGTGGCTAAAAAACCATATCTATGGCAGTAGCCCAGCAAAACAACAATATAAAACCCAGAAAAAAAGACATTTTCATAATGATTACATTGAATATGCGCTATTTGAAAGGAAAGTAAGATATGTCTCCATAAGATGTCAGAAAATTATCCTGCTCCAAGAAATTGGGTTTATAATATATCTTCAAACCATCCAAGAACTAGAAATACATATGTACAGATTAATAAAATAAATGATGTAGCAATTTAAATCTTGCCTGCTATTTACAGAACCATCTTTATTGAAATGTTGTGCTCCAACAAGCTTCTTTCCAACATCCTGTAATTGCTGTCTCAATGACACTGAGTAAACTACAATAATACACATAGAAAACATAAATTTGCAGGGTTTAAACATTGGGAATAAAATTGCAAATCAAAACAAGCTAAAAAAATAATTACCATCTCCGGAATTTAACCCAATAAGCAAATCATGCCCGTTCTTGGCATCCTGATCAAATGCATGGCATACAGGGTTTGAATTACTGAAATGGATAGACTTTATTGGATCCTACATTCAACATCATGATTCTTAAAATACCAACATGTTCAATCCTTCTCATTCATCAAAAACCTTAACGACTAAATGCCAAATTACCTTATCCTGAGAATTCAAATCACTTATAAAAACAGCATCACCAACATTGAAGATTAAATAAGTTCCTTTCCCATCAAAATTTGTATTAGCCATTGAATTACTCGGACTCGAACCACCCAATGACCCAATCCTATTAGTACTACTAACACTTTTACCCCCACCATTTCCTCCACCAAAGCCAAGTGCACGGCTCCCATTCCCACTACCTAGCCACCTTGCAGCTGCTGATCTTACCACACTACTAGAAGTGAAACTGGACGATGAAGCTGTTGGAGTTGACGGAGACGGTTTATCCTTTAAATGTGCTAGGGTAACCTGCCAATCCAAGAAATCAATACTGAAACATAACCCCAAAAATATCTGTTCTTTAAGTGCTTAATTAAAAAATTTTGCTTTAGAAATATAAGATTGACGAAAGTCCTAAAAATTCAATCTTTCAACCACAATGTTCAAACTGATAATACAAATTAAATAAATAAAATCTGTTCATTCGGTGCTTCCAACAAATGAGAATAATTTTACTAATAAATTGGAAATGCTCACTGATTATAAAACTTAAGTACCAAAGAAAGAAATCCCACACTGAAAACAAATGGACCAACTTGAAAGTGATACAAATAAAGATGGGTCCTGATTAAAACCCAATAATTGTCCATTATTCCCAATAATTTACGAAAATTGACACTCCAAAGAAAAAAAATACTAGAAATTTTGAGATTACCTGAGTCACAGTTTTTCCATGAGAATAGTGAAGAAGGCCAGAAGGGTAAGTCTTTTCATAGTGAAGCTTATATCGACCTTCTGGGGTTTTAAAATAAGTCTTCAAACTCGGTGATTGGGCGGCGTTGTTCGCCGATGAAGATGATGTCGAAATCATACCGTTGGCTGTACTGATCATGTCGTCTCTTATCATGCACCAGATAGCATCTGATCATTACACTATAGCCGGATTCCTCCTTCGCCTTCGCCTTCTCAAAATTGATTTTTTTTCCTTATTTCTCAAATTCCCAAAAATAAAAACGTAAAAATCAAGTTTCTTGCTTTGCTCTTCAATGGCTGTGTGGATCGGAACTTTTTCTATTTGGATTGGTTAAGAGGGTTTGGCTATTTAGAAGTTTCAGAGAAAAGTCAACGAAATGGACGGCGGAGATGAAGTGGAGGATTGAAGAGGTTGTCCTTTCGGGCCTTGAAGTTGTAAACGTGCAAACTGATAACGAAAGGTGAGAGACAATGGGAACAGTACAGAGATGGTTTCCATTTATATTCTTTCGGTTGGTTTCAAATTGCTTATTTTTTTTCTAATTAATAATTAATATTTTGTGATTATCTTTATTCCAATAAAAATAATTACTCATTTTTAATGCTTTAGTTTTTTTAAAAAAATAATATTATCAAGCAAATAATAAATATAATAGCAGATTTTTTATAAACACTTGGAAAAGTAATTGAATATGATAATATTAGAGTTGGGTTCAGGAAACTAGACTTAACTCAAAAAAATTAAATAATTCAATTTGTTGTAAAAATATTTAATTTATTTTGATTCGACTTAAAATTTTGTAGACTCGACTCAAAAAGTTTTAAGTAAAGTTTGAGTTGTAAAATAATCGAATAACTCAAAATTTTTAATAATTAAAGGATTTATTTTTAAGTTTGAAATGAGTCTCTCAGTTTTTTATGATATATATACATTGATATATAAAAATATAAAGAAATATTGCTACATATGAAAAAAAATATGAAAATATGTATATACATATCTTATATGATTAGAGAAAATTGTTTAAATTAGAATCAAATCGTACCATAATATAATAAATAATAACAATTAAATATTTATAGAAACTTAAAAACTCGACTCGACTCAAATTTTTTAAACTTGACTCGAATAAAAAAATAATTAAAGTTTGAGTTATTAAATATGATTTGTCAACTCGAATAACTCAAAATTTTTTGACTCAACTAAATTGAATACTCACCTCTATAATTAAAGTCATTTATGATCTAAAGTTTTATTATTACTAAATTAAATCATTAAACTTTTACTATTAATAAATTAAATTATTTATATCAATGTCGTTAATTATTTTAACGAAAAAACTTACTTAACATTCATATTAATATCGTTTATTTTAATATCTTTAATTTCAAATAATAGTAATTTGCTTACATGAAAAAACACGTCTAATAGGATTGTTAAGTAAGTTTTTTGTTAAAATAATTAACAGTGTTAGTATAAATGATTTCATTTGTTAATAATTAAAGTTTAATAATTTGATTTAATTTAGTTAAATCAATGGGTTTTTATCTAGATAAAAGTTGAGGATAAATTTAATGATTTAAATTGTAAATGATTCTATATATTATAAGACAAGTATTTTTATATATAAATAGCGTAAATTTTAGTTTATATTTATTTTTATTTTAGAGTTTATAGATTGAATTTAATTGTATGCTTTAGAATTTAGGGTTTAAGTTTATAGTGTAAATTTTATAATCTAAGTTTTCGGGATAAAGATTTATATTTTAGAATTTAAGTTTAAAATTATAAAATATATATATCAAAGTATTCATCATATAATAATTATATGTGTTAATAGGTTAAATATATAAATAGTGTTGCGATAAAGATTTTAATATAATAAATTAAAAATATTGTTGGATTTAATTTAAATATTATAAAATTATTTAAAGTCAGAATAACATGAAAAATATGTTTGAAATGTTTTTTTAAAAGATTTTGACTTGATCAAAGTATTTTTAAAGGGTTTCAAAAGTTAAAAACAGATTTGAACTTTATATTCGTGTTCGTTCGTTTGTTCGGTTAAAGTTAAACGAACGAACATGAATATATCCTTGTTCGTGTTCTTTCGGCCTCGTTCATGTTCGTTCGTTTCGTTTACAGCCATATCTTTTAGTAATTCGATTAAAGGTATATGAATCTAATAAATAATCCTCCAACTATATATATATATATTTTTATTAAATTCTAATAAAAATTTATAAAATGGTTACTACTTAAAAATAATAAATGGTTTTGTTATCATTAAAAATTAAAGAAAATGATATATCAGTTATTAAAATTAACTAACTAACAAATTTAATCCTCAATTTTTATATTTTATGAAAAAATACACACAAATCCGATGATTTGTCAAAATTTTTATTTATAGATAAATAATTTTTAGTAAGTTAATATAAAAATTTGTCGCAACTCCTTCACGCACGTAATTCAATAAATATGAGCGTTTTATATTATTATAAAAAAGGATGAGTCTACCACGTGCGTCGAACACCGCTGAACACTACTAGCGCAGAACATTGTTGAACACTATTAAACTAATTAATAAAAATTAAAAATTTAAAGGACTCAATGTATAATTAGTAATTATTTAAAACAAAATTTTAATTAAATTATTTTCTATAGGAAGAATTACACAAATAATCATTCAACTATCATCATTTTTGTGTGTTGGTCATCCAACAAAATTTTTAGTGATAACCGTCGCTAACATTTTATTTTATTCTCATTTTGATCATCTTCCATTATAGATTTAACGAAAATTATAAAATGATATGATTTAATAATAATTTTACAAACTAAAACTATTATACTATATCAATTTAATACTAATAGAAAATAAATCATCAAATATTTGGATTAAACTCTAAATTTTTCGTCTCTTTTCTTTTTCCTTTACAACACTACTCTTAAAATTAATTAACCAACTCACTTTTTATTTCTTTTTTTATGTCTTTGGGCAACTTATTAAATTTTAAATTATAAAATACCAATTTTATTTTATGATTTGTTTTTTTAAATCTAATTTAACTTTTCCGATTCTTTAAGTTACTGGTATACATTACTTTTTGAGTCAAATTTGTACAAATATTTAAACATTTAACATGTAAATATTAAAATAAAGCAATGTTAGTTGAAAAATTATTCCTGCATTTCAAAGATTTTTTAAATGTTTATTCTAATTCCAATCAAATTTATTGTACACAAAATTATTGTTTTTTAATACTAAACTTACAAAACAATAATTGAAAATCAGTTTCTTCTTAATTTTAATCAAAGTTCAACTCATAACTATTTTTCTATTAAAAATCAGTTTTTAAAAAATACATTTCCGAACATAATTTTAAATTTATTAAATATTTTAAATAAATTATGTTAGTTACAGGGATTGAATAGTAAAAAAAATCAAATAATCTTTAGATAGATAAAACCAAACAGTTTTTCATGTGATTATTGCATAATTTATGTCTTCACTTTATTTAATGAATATTTATAAGATTGTAATCGATTACTATGTTTCAATTTTACATATTATATGAATTAAAATCCACACACAAACAATATACAACTTAAAGATAAAATATTTTTAAAAACATTACATAACAATATAATAATATCGTAAAAACAAACAATATTATTGGTATTGTTTAAACTATTAAACCACATAAAATGTACTTATAACTATACTAAATCCTGAATTTGTGATTAAAAACTCATTTATTTTAATTTTTTCACACACAATTAAAAAAAAATTAATGTAGATCAGTATAACTCGTTATTTCTTGAACAACTTAAAACGGTTAAAATATAAAATTAATAGAGTTTTGTTATGGTTTCTCTTCATTGTATGGGTAAAACCAGAAAGCTAAACATAAGATTTTGTTATGATTTTCTATCTTTTATTATCTTTATTTTTGTTAACTAATTATTTCAAAGAGGCTCGCTGACAATTGATGGAAAGAAAAAAACGTGATTGTTGGGTTTTATATTTAGAGAAAAGAAACTGAAATAACAAACCTTGATAAAGAGTTGAACATAACAAAAAAGAGAAATATGAAGTGATTGACAGATGTGAAAGGGAACTACTTTCGGTGATAAGTATTGTTTGTATTATTATGCAGGTTTATATAAAAATATAAGAACTTATTTGATGAGTTTTTTTAATAAGATTAAATTAGTATAATATTATAAATTTAGGGATTAAAGTTATTATTAAACTATGTCATGATACAATCTTATTAAACTTTTAATGTTTGATGACCAAAACAATAATAAAATAAAATATTAGTGATAATTTTGATAAAAAAATAATTGAGTGACCAAAACAAAAAAATGTGACAATTGAGTGACCACCCTTATATTTATTCCAATAAAAAATAATTTAACTAAAATTTTATTTTAAATAATTATTAATTATATGTTGAGTCCTTAAAGATTTTAATCTTTATTAATTAGTTTAATAGTGTTCAGCAGTGTTCATCATTAATGGTGTTCAGCGGTGTTCGATGTCCGTTGTAGAATTTTCCTATAAAAAAATATTTTTTTAAAATATAAAATATTAGAGATATAAATAAGGATAAATAAATAATTTTATTTTAAAATATTTTTAAAAAGCTAAAATATAAAAATTTTAAATTTTAAAAATATTTTTAAACTAAACTAAAAATTATTTTGATTTTAAAAATATTTTAGACCTTAAAAATACTTTAAAAACATTAAATAGCATAGCCTAATTTTACAAATTAATTATTCCTTCTTTAATTAAAAATGTCATAAAGATAATTTTAACCCTTAATGTTTATAGTTTTTGTCGTTTTGGCCCTTATTCTTTTTTGGGGATAAATTTAGTCCTTAACCTATATCTTTCTGACAAATAGCTTATTTTTTAACTAGCTTGATGATTGGACCGTTAAAAATTTAACGATGATATATATATGAAATATAATTTTAAATGATATGGAATGTAACTTATCAAATACATATATATAGAATATAATTTTATTCTAATATAAAATATAAAACAATTAAAATTCAAATAAAATATTAAAAAATAATTAATTCTAAAATAAAAAAGTATTAAATATTCTTAACTCTAACTACGATAAAATCAAAATCTTATTCGAATTCTGTTTATATTTTTATTTTAGAATAAGAAATATAATAAAAAATATAAACACAATTCGAATAAGATTTTGATTTTATCGTAGTTAGAGTTAAGAATGTTTAATAATTTTTTATTTTAGAATTAATTATTTTTTTAATATTTTATTTAAATTTTAATTGTTTTATATTTTATATTAGAATAAAATTATATTTCACATATATATATATGTATTTGATAGGTTATATTCCATGTTATTTAAAATTATATTCTATATATATATCATTGTTAAATTTTTAATGGTCCAGTCATCAAGCTAGTTAAAAAATAAGTTATTTGTCAAAAAGATATAGGTTAAGGGCTAAATTTATCCCCAAAAAAGAATAAGGGTCAAAACGACAAAACCTATAAACGTTAGGGGTTAAAATTATCTTTATGCCATTAAAAATTAGAGTAGAAGATTGTTGAGCCGGGTTAATCAAGCAAACCGATCCAGCTTATTAAAACGGCCCGGTTTAAATGAAAGGATTTGGAGTCTGGAACCCATTCGCAAGTTGCCTTGAAACTCGTGGATCCGTTCGATTAGTTAAGCGGTGGATTTATATTTTTTAATAAAACTCGTTTAAATTATTCGATTAATAAATTATTATTAATAATTATATATTAAGAGTAATGAGTATAAAAAAATAAAATGAATTATTAATATAGCTACTTACGTTTAATAAATATAAATTTTTATTCTTCAATTTTTAAAAATTAAAAATTATAATCACTTGTAAGTGTAGTAAAAAAATAAAAAGAGTAAATTACGAGAATGGTCATTTTTATTTTATTCACTTTTGGTCACATTTTTTTAAAAAATAACCACTTACGTTATTGATTTATTATTTTTAAGTTATTGAACTATTAATATATGTTAGCCTAGTAATGTGTCACGTTAAAAATTTAATTTTTGATTTAATCATTAAACTTTAAATAAAATATCAATTCGATCCCTAAATTCTTTAAATCTTTTTTTATCCACACTATTAGAGCTCATTGTGTATGTCCCTCCTACGATTTTTTTTCCGTACGGTCATAAATTCGATCAGTTTGTTTCCGTCGTCTTTTCTTTACCCTCTTTTTTCTTATTTGTCTCTTTTTTAATTCGTTGTCAATAAGTAGAGATGAAATCGGAATTTAGGGTTGGGGGTAAAACCTAAATGCTTAAAAGTAGGAAAAAATCAGAAAAAATAAATTTTTAAAAACATTAAATAAGGAGACAAAAGTGAAAAAATTATTCGGAGTAGGAGACAAAAAATAATTTATTCGATATCTTTTGGAAAAATAACATACAATTAGGGACTAAACTATGCATGGGTTTGAAAGTATTATTATCTTTTTCAAAATTTTTGATATAATTATACTTTTAACCTTTTTTAATTTAAATATTAATTAAATAAAAATATTTTATTAATATGCTACGTCTTCATCTGACCGAAGAGTATTAATAATTTAGTGATCAGAATATAAATAATTTATAACATGGGTGATTAAATCATTAATTTTTGTTTGGATAGAGAAATAAAATTATTTTTTTAACAAACTCAAATCAATAATGTTTTTTTTTCACCGTTTTATCTTTAAAGTTATTCAGTTAAAATAATATTATCTCTAGATGACATTACCCGCTAGTTGAATGACGTGACAGTAAATAATATCAACATGACAATATATAACGATAATGTGATCGAGAAAATAATTTGATTTTTTAATTAACTTTAGTATATAATTGATTTTATTTATAATTTAGGGTATAAAATTATTTTAATTGAAATATTGATAGTTTAATTAATATTTAAATTTAAAAATAAATAATTTTTATAAATAATCTAATTTTTCAACTTGAAAAAATATAAATTGAATAAACACTTTCACTTGAAAAGATTTCAACTTTGTTAGTATGAAAATTATCATTTATAAAAAAAACAATGAAATTAATTTTATATTAAAATAATAATAAGAAGAAGAAGAAGAAGGAGGAGGATTAATGATCTCTTCTACTTTGATCAATTAATCTTGATTAATATATTGTCCGTCATATTATCAGCAATACAGAAAACTAACCGTTACAGAAATCCACGTGTCGCTTTCTCATCCGCCTGTCCCCTTCACTCATCTCTTCTCTCGCTATTTTCCTTCGCTTTATTCCTTGTTGGTTTCCTCAACTTTCCCCAGTTCTAATCCAAACCAAAAATATTCTCTTTCTGTATGTTTTTTCCTATCAAAAGCTATTGATTTTTACGGTCTTTCGTCTTCAACAAATCCCTCAAAACAAACAAGGAATAATAATTGTTATTATTTCCCTTTTTCTTTTTAATGGGGTTTTGATAATAACCAGAATCTGATCTAAAAATAATGTTGCCACTTTCTTACAAGACCAGATCCATTGTTTCTGTTAATTTTCTCTGTTTTGTCTGCACAATCTTTGCTACAACAGAGTTTGATTTCGGGACATTAACTCTCAGCAGTATAAAACTCCTCGGCGATGCTCACTTAAACAACCGGAGTGTGAGTCTCACTCGCGACGTCCAAGTACCGTACTCTGGTGCCGGAAGAGTTTTGTATTCGAAGCCGGTGAGATTCAGGCAACCTGGAACTCGTTCCCCTTGTAGCTTCTCCTCTTACTTTTCCTTCTCCGTCACCAACCTCAACCCTTCATCAATCGGCGGTGGTTTAGCCTTTGTCATTTCTCCCGACGCCGAGTTCGTCGGTGCGGCCGGCGGGTCTTTGGGTCTCCTTGATGAAAAGGGTCAAGGCTTGGGGTTCGTCGCCGTGGAATTCGACACTTTAATGGACGTTGAACTCAAAGACATTAATGGAAACCATGTTGGGTTGGATCTTAACAGTGTGGTTTCTTCTCAAGTCGGCGATTTGGGAGCTCTGGATATTGATCTAAAGAGCGGCGATCTTGTTAATTCGTGGGTTGAATATGATTCTTTGTCGAATGCTTTTAATGTCTCTGTTTCGTATTCAAATTTGAAACCGAAAGAACCTATTTTATCTTTGATTTTGAATCTGGACCAGTATGTTAATGATTTCATGTATGTTGGGTTCTCGGGATCAACCCAAGGCAGCACCGAGGTTCATAATATAGAATGGTGGAGTTTCAGCTCTTCTTTCGTGTCAAATTCAGAGTCAGCAGCTTCTCAACCGCCGCCGCCGCCGCCAACGTCTACTTTAATGAACCCAACGGCGAATACAGCTGTATCTCCGCCGCCTTCTTTAGCTCCTTCAGGTTCCGATTCCATTTCCACCGCTCAACAGAAGAGCAGTAAGTCATCTTCTTGCCATAACCAGCTTTGTAAACAAGGTCCAGGGGCGGTCGCCGGAGTGGTAACCGCCGGAGCTTTCTTTTTGGCCTTATTTGCAGCAGTTCTTATCTGGGTTTACTCTAAAAAGCTCAAGAAAGCTAAAAAGTCGGAGTCTTTCGGGTCGGAGATCATCAAATCGCCGAAGGAATTCACTTATAAAGAGCTCAAAGAAGCAACGAGATGCTTCAATGGCAATAGAATAATCGGCCACGGCGCCTTTGGGACTGTTTATAAAGGTATTTTATCTGATAATGGCGACATTGTAGCAGTAAAGAGATGCAGCCATAGTACTCAAGGGAAGGCTGAGTTTTTGTCTGAATTATCAATAATCGGGTCTCTCAGGCATCGAAATCTCGTGAGATTGCAAGGTTGGTGCCATGAAAAAGGAGAAATCTTGTTAGTTTACGATTTAATGCTCAATGGGAGTCTTGATAAAGCGTTATACGAAGCCCGAACGCCATTGCCATGGATTCATAGGCAGAAAATAGTCTTAGGCGTTGCCTCTGCATTGACCTATTTGCATCAAGAATGCGACCATCAGGTCATTCACAGAGATGTCAAGACCAGCAACATAATGCTCGACGAAGGGTTCAATGCTAAGCTAGGTGATTTCGGTTTAGCAAGGCGAGGCGAACACGATAAGTCCCCGGATGCCACAGTCGCTGCTGGCACAATGGGGTATCTGGCACCCGAATATCTCCTAACTGGACGAGCCACCGAGAAAACCGATGTGTTCAGCTATGGTGCGGTGGTTCTCGAGGTCGCTAGTGGTAGACGACCGATCGAGAAAGACGGCATTGGCACTAGTTTGAAATGCAATACCAATTTGGTAGAATGGGTTTGGGGTTTGCATCAGGAAGGGAGACTATTAAGTGCAGCTGATCCAAGGCTCGAAGGCGAGTTCGAAGAGGATTCAATGAGGAGAGTTCTAACGGTCGGGCTAGCTTGTTCGCACCCGGACCCGATGTCTCGACCCACAATGAGGAGCGTGGTACAGATGCTGATGGGTGAAGCCGAGGTTCCCGTCGTTGCAAGAACCAAACCTTCAATAAGTTTCACCACTTCTCATCTACTGTTGAGCTTGCAAGATAGTGTATCGGACTGCAATGGCGTGGTCGCCGTCTCTAGTTCCTCATCGGAAAATAGCTACATTGTCCCAGAGCTTGTCTAAACCAATGGACACAGTCACAGATTCCACAATCCTTTTTCATGGACTCACATTATTCATTTGTTTATCATGTAATGTTCAATAAATAATAACAAGTCCGAATCGAATTTCAATATCCGTAACCTTTTAATGAGAACAGCAAATTCTGTTAATTCTTCCTATTCATGGATAGAGTCAGAGGGTGCTTCAAATAGTGTTTGGGGACCAAGAAAATGTTTGGTAGAGTGCTGGAATCTTGATTTTTCCTTAATGGAAGGTTGGGCAGTTGCTTTCACAAGCAATCGCCTATTTTCAACAGCCGACACTAGAGCTTTGAGTGGAGGCTTGGGAAAGCATAGTTGTGAATTAAATAAAAAGGTTTGCATTGAGTTTGAAATGGTTGGAACTTCAAGTCCATGCTACAACACTTTAAAATAATTAATGGTGTAATAGTTAAATAAATATTTAAATTATATTTTTAATAAATATTAAAATATCACACATGGTCTATTTTTTTTGATAAAATATTATTTATATCTTTAATTTTTGATTTTTTTTAAAAAAATTGATTTTTTAAATCCTAAAGTACGACATCACCCACAAATCGGTGATTCATTATTTACCGCTTAAAGCGTGTTTGATATATTTTATCCATCGGTAAGAACCTAATCATCTTTTTTTTTCATTATTAGGTATTGTAAATGATAAATCGATTCATTCGTCAATTTTGACAACGAGATGATGAGATTTTAGTAGTGAGTTCGATGAAAATACTAGTGACAGATGATGGTTGAACCAGTAGTCGAAATAGATGAATTTAAGGATTTAAAGTTTAAAGATTTTTTTTAAAAAATAAAGATTATTAGATTAATTAGTATAATTTTATTTTATTTTTTCATTTTTCTCATTTTAATTTAAAAAATTATAAAATATATCACATGTTCATATTTTATTAGATAATAAAAAATCAGTTATGAAAAACCTTAAATATGTCACACAATAAAATATTAGATACTTATCTTATCCAAAATATAATTTATACCTTTATCTTAGTTTAGTCAATTATTTAACTACTAACCTAAATTAATTGTTAGAATAATACCAATAAAAGAGACAAAATGGACATACTTATCTGTTTTTTCATAATTTTTAATTTTAATCTTACCCATAAATAAAATAAAGATTCTGGAGAACGAAATATCGATATTTTTAAAAATTTATATTTTATAATTTAAAAATATAAAAATAAATACAAATAATTTAATCAATCAATTAAATATACTTACTCGTGTATATAATTTTTGTTATAAAATAAAGTTCATTTTATATAAGTTGTTAACTTTTGAATGTCTTTAGTTGCACGTTTCTCTCTTTTTGTATCCTTTTCAAAAGCATTGAAAACTTGCTGCGGAAAGTGGGACGAAGCTGGCAGTGAAAACTTGGATTAGGGGAGTAAACGAGCTGAGTCGAGTCGAGTAGTTGAATTCGAGTAGTGCTAAACTCGGCTTGACTCGTTAAGATTTTGAGTTAAGTTTAAGTTTGAGTAATTTTAAACGAGCCTAAAAAATCTGAGCTCGGCACGACTCTTTTAGAACTCGAGTTGAGTTCGAGCTTTTTTCGAGTCTAATCGAGCTAAGTATTACCCGATCTTTGATCATGTTAGACTTGAGTAACTCTTATCTTTTACGTCTCATTTAAAGCCTAACGGAGAAAAAACTTTGATACACAAGTTGTGTAAACTCAAGCTTGTTAATTTTAAGTTTTAGTATGTTAATTTAGAGTGTAAGACTTATGTTTAGGGTTTAGATTTTAGGGTTTTAAAGCATATTTATATTTTCGAGTAGCTCGTGAGCTTTTCGAGTCGAGTATCATGTAGCTCGCTCAGCTCGTCAAGAACTCGAGACGAGTTCGAGCTCGAGCTGAATCCAATCGAGTCGAGTTCTGACCGAGTCGAGCTCGAGTAGCTCGCGGTCTGTCTCGTCTCATTTACAGCCCTAACTTGGATAACACACGTGGAGATTATTAATCCTCTTGAGTAATAAAAAATATTCGGAGTTTTTTTGACGTGAGACGGTTAAAATAAGGTATTTTAAAATTATTTTTTTAAAATAATCAAAATTTTAATATTATTTTTTTATATATCGGAATACTTATAAAATAATATAAAAAATTGGTATATATAAAAATATTATTGATTTTATTAACATCTTAGTATGTATAAAAATTCAATACCAAAATTTTTAATATTTTTTAAAAATTTCAATATATCCTCATTTTAGGCTGATTCACTCTAAAACTTTTTTAAATAAAAATTTATTTACGAACAAAAGTTGGTCCAAGTGGTAAGCAACTTAATTTCACTTAAACAAGCCTCAGGTTTGAGACATTGTGTATGTAAAAATTCCCTATTGGGAGACTCATCCACCAAAATTAAGTGTGAGACATAAATCGTTACAGATTAATCAAGCCAAAAACTTAAAAAACAGAAAAACAATTAAAAAATAATAATTATGTTTATCGATCACTTTAATTCTATTTTAAACAACAAGTTTTCTTCTTAAATTTAATTAAAAATTTTATATTTTATTCAATTTAATTATCTAAATGCAGCACTTTATAAATTATTTCTTCCTATTAATTCATTGATTTTTTATACTTTGAACAATATTTGATCTTTAAAATTCATTCTTAAAAAACATTATACATTTTTAGATGTATTTGATTTATTAACGATATAAATCTTATTTACACATAAAAAAACATATATACAGAATATACAGTTAAAGAATTATTTAAATTAAAAACAATAATATTATAATATTATAAATAATTATAATTAAATTTAAATAACTATTTAAAAATATATTCAATCCGTTCTAATTCAAATTTTATGAACTCAAACTTAAAAAAATAAACATTATCAATTCAGTCCCTTTAAAATTATTTTCAGTCAATCAAATACTCACTTTTTTACTGTCTGTGCTAGAACGTCACTAAGTTTAGTGTTGATGTCGGCAGTTGATATGTCCTTACAGACATGTTTTAACTCATAATGTCTGTTTCATCGTGCACACTTTGGTCCTCAAAATTAATAAAGATGTTCAAAATAGTCACCAACAAGACAACGACCACTCGCTGCAACTACAGAATTCGTAAACATCAAAGAAGTGAATTGTATTTTCAAAATAATGAAATATTACAACTAATTCACTTTGCTTTTATACGTCGTGATGACGTCATAAATGATGATAATAATATTAGTCTAATTTCAACAATTAATGTATGTTTAAGATGTTGTACTTTTTCAGGTTTTCCTCATTTTCCACATTTGTAGTTTTTCTTTTCTCCATTTATGCCCTTGCAATTTTCTTTTTCTATAACTTGACTCCTGTATTTTCCCTTATTTCCAATTTGACCCTCTGTGTATCTAGGTGGTAACTTGGAGGCATGGTGCTCAAAGAAACAGAAGACTGTGTCTCGCTCGACAACGGAAGTAGAATATCGAAGTATTGCTGATGTTACTTCTGAAATTACTTGGATTACAGCACTGCTTGCAGAACTTGGACAAAAGCAACAAATGATTTCTGTGGTTTGGAATGATAACTCGAGTGCTGTGGCGTTGAGTGCTAATCCTGTGTATCATGCTCAGACTAAGCATGTGGAACTCGACATACATTTTGTACGTGAGAAGGTAGATGGAGGACAGTTGAAGGTTAAATACATTCTGGCCATACACCAGGTAGCTGATGGCTTGACTAAAGCCTTGACAGAAACTTATTTTTTGGCTTTCAGAAAGAAGCTTTGTGTTCTTGACAACGAGGAACTTGAAGAGTCGAAGTAGCAAGGAGAATGTTAAAGACTGAGATTTGTTCTTAGTTGATTAGTTAGTCAAAGGGTTAGTTAATAACAAAATCGGTTAGGGTGGTTAGCTCAGCTGATTAAGCTGGTTTCCCTTTATATAAATACATAGTGTGTGCACAGGTTAATGTACTTCTCTTCTTCATTCATTTCAATAAACATTTCATACACTTCCAACAGTCACAGGAGTAGGGATGGGCACGAAACCCGATCGGGTCGGATTTTTTGGTAGAAAATTCGGATTTAGGTTGGGTGGGTTGAGTTTTTTCAAGGGTGATTTTGGGTCAGGTCGAGTTCGAGTTTAGGGTAAAAAATCCGATCCGATCCGATCTATGACTAATAGTGTAAATTTTCTATATATATTTTAGGGATATTTACAATAATAATCTCTCTTTAGATATATTTTATATAATTAGGTCACTAAAATTAATTTATTTTACAATTAGATTACTAAAATTTTATTTTTTTATAATTAAGTCTCTAAAATTTAAAAAAGTTTAATAATTCGGGTCGGGACAGATCAGATTTTTTTTCACCCTAAAACAGAGACGGATCAGGTGACAAATGAAGGATATAATTCTTCGAGTAGAATACGGGTAGACTGAAAATCTTACCCGACCCGACCAGTGCCATCTCTGCACAGGAATCACCGAAGCCAATCAAGATGAAGAACACAATCCATTACACTACAAATACAATAATGTGAGTGAGTGGTCAGTTCTTTAATTATTTTCAATTGTGTTGTACAACCAGTGTCGGTATTGGACGTTTCCTTCTCATTTATAATATGCAGTCTCAACAGTGTTTATAATAAACAGAGAGTGAAATGGACAAACAGACTGGTGGGTTCCAATCGGTGTCTGATTATGAAATTTTGGAACATAGAGTCAACTTGCAATGTCCGGAAGACGTGGGAGATTAATGAGCCCATAATTTATTTTAGGATTAATTACATATTTAGTACCCCATCTTTACTTGTTTATCTGTTTTGGTACCTACCTATTTTTTGACAAAATGGTACCTAACATTATGTTTTATTTCTGTTTTGGAACTCCCTCGTTAAAAGTTTAACAACATACTGACTAGGAGAGAAAAGCACATATGATATGTTGATTCGTCAATCTATTGTACTCAGGGACGAACCAAGATTTGGGATTAAAGAGGACAAAACAAAATGTTTAGAAATAGAAGGACAAATTCATAAAAAAAATATTTTTAAAAAAATTTAAATAAGGGGACAATAGTAAAAATTTATTGGGGGGTGGGGGACGATTGTCCCTCCCCACCCCCATGTAGTTTCATCCCTAGTTGTACCAACCAAAATATGTGGTGTTTGTCATATATGATTTTTCTCTCCTAATTAATATATTGTTGATTTTTTAACGATTAATATTATTTTATTAAAAAATAAGTGTAATATCAAGATAAAAAACGATAAAAATAAAATATCAAATATATAATTATCCCTTAGAAATAGTCCATTAAATGGCCTTCCAGACGACTATTTTGATAAAGAAATGAGCTTTTGAACTTAAATTCAAAGACCAATTCTCAGTTGGGATCTATTTGACTTGCAAAGTTTTGGGTTGATAATTTTGAATCATGTTAATTTGGGTTTTTAACTGAGCTTGTTATTGTGTGTTTGGGTCAAGTCGCTTTAGATTTGAACCATTCAGATTTAATTGGAGTCCCTTTTATGGATTCATTTAGCCATAATTGGGTTGCAATCTCAAACAGCTATGCCATGGCTGGACCTTGATGCCAGTGGACATGGCAGAATGTATGCCTGTGGGATCCTTTTCCACAATGCCAATGAAAGATACAAGAAATAGACTCTAAATTTGCAGGTTCAACAGAAAAACATTGGTAAGGAATGGGAATGATATCAAGTATATGTTTTGTAATGATGTTTTCTTTCATTGTGGTATGACAGGAAATAAAAACAGCAGCATGTTCTGAACTAACATACACACACAGCATCCTTAAACATCGTCGATGCTCCCATTTCCCTTATCATTGAATCATCCATCGGCATAGAAGTTGTAGCTTGAAACCCTGATGTGAAGATGCTTACCTGCAAAATGAAAGAGGAGCATTCATAGACAAGGGTATACGAGTTACAGAACGTATGGTACCATCGAACATAATCAATTGACATCAAAATTCAACGGTAAAACTATGCCGTCAGTTTCTGTACTTTGCAAAAGTATGATGGGAAAGTTTTAAAGAAGATACTTGAAATACATTTTCCAGAGAAGCAGCTCTATCTTAAGCACAAAAAGGCAAATAGTTCTTATGTATCTAATAACATTTGAAGATAAAATGAACGTCCAACCTATCAGAATTCAGAACCAAGCCGACTATACCAACCATTTTGCTACCATATCCAACAATATCATGTTTCCATATCAAATTCAAACCAGAAATTCTTATCAGAGTCAAGGTTCATTTTCCTGTTAGTCTTTTACGATTAACTCAGAACATATAAAAGCTTCCACCTTTCTTATGCGGTACTAATCCATTTATTGAACCGACTGAAAACATTCACAAGATCTGTTCTGTGTCATTATCATGATAACATTAACCCATCACACTACGTTTAATCATTCCGTGGTTGTCTTATTTCTCGATCATTCTAAAGATCAACTCCTAATGTCAAGAATACCATAGGTACCTTGAACATACAAGACATCCTAAAAGCTACATTCACAAATCACCATAGTTTGATTAGATAAAAACATTATCCCACATGTTTGAAGCAACTAATATGACTGACACTAATTATTCACTAATAATTGAAAGCTACAAAGAAATTTTTAAGTAAAATGCCTCCCTTTTAATGAAGACAAATAATTGTTGATTGGTACTCATGTTCAAATTTCAAAGAACATTTTGTAGGAGTACCATTTCATTCAGACCAGGGTGTCCCCAAGCCACATTGGACTTGAGATTGATCCTTGTCGGGGGCGGGAGCTCTGAAGGTAAAGCCCTCCCGACCAATGCACTTCCAAGGATTCAAATTTGTGTCCTTATCCATATTGGGGTTGAGGACGCTACGACCTCAACCAACAGCTTGTTGATTCTTTCCTCTTATCATTACAACTTTGAATGATTTGCTTTCATGCATAGAGACGAAAATATCATCTTTCTATTTTCTTTCCTCACCCTTTCCCTTCCTACCAAGCACATTTAGAATTTATTTTCTTTCCACTTTTTTACTCTCATTTTTCTGTCTTTCCACTTTTTCACTCAACCAAACACCCTAAGATATAAAGAGAAACGAACCTATTCTACTGATAGAGCAGGATCACAAGTTTTGGTTTTCATTACAAGAAGTCCCTAAGAATTCTATAAGTCAATATCATGCAGCGTCAACAAAAAGTGTTTAACTCATGAATCTGAAACTTAGTTCATACAACTATTCTTAAGAAGTGACCTTCAATAAGTTCAGATTTCGAATTCAAACATCTACAACACTTCCCTATCTATTTGTACAAAAAAAAAGTAAAAGGTGCTTGATCCATGAACCCCGAGGCACTTCACACAAGTCACAACCATCCTTAGAATGCATACATCTAGCAAACTCAGAATTCAAACCCCCAAATCTGTAGTCTATTAGTACAAAAAAAAGGTGTTTGAACCGTATTATAATTGAACACCTAAGAGATTCAAGGAGAATTTCCACATATAGGTAAAGAGCCACCCTTGCATTGTTTATGGGAGGGAAATGATCAAAGATGCACCACAGAAAAGTAGCATTCATCATCAATAAAGATACCAATACCACAAATGCAACAAGAAATTGAACATAAAACCGAAAAGAATGACAAAATTGTTCCATACCCAATGTGTTGTTATTCAATCAGCTGCTCTTGGTAGCCATGGCTTTCCTGGCAGCCATATTTTTCCTAGCAGCCCTTGCATTATCATACTCAAACTTCAACACATCTGATATATGAGAAGTATCCTTGACATAAAAGAATCTCCCAAATGGGCTCTCTTCAATCAAAGGGAAATAACAAAAGAGCTTAGAATTCACCAGCCAGAACCAAACCCCACCGAGAAAAATCCCCAGTGAAGCTCCGGCAAACACCTGGGCCACCGTATGGTAACCCAGATAAACCCTAGAATACATGGTCAAAACAGCCAGAGACCAGGGCAAAAACAAAGCAGCCCACTTGGTTCTAACATTCCAAATCCCACCAATCCCTTTGCAAGTCAAAAGGGTGAAATAAACGGCGAAAAAGAACATGTATTGCGAGTGGCTCGATGGCCAGCCATGGGAATCGCACATTTCTAAAAGGGCACAGGTTTCGGGCCTGGCTTGTTGGACGGATTTTTTGATGAGTTCGTTGATGAACTGAGATACAACTAAGCCCAGTGCGAAGAACATCGCTTGAAGCTCTCTACGGAAGATGAAGTGAGAAACGAAGCCGCCGAGGGAGATGAAAACGGGAACCAATGAAACCCAGGCTAAGAAAAGGCCTAGCCGGTCACCTCTTTGGTACCTTACGTGAGTTAAGCTCACGGCTTTTAATGCATTGTATGCTGTCATGGTGGGAGATTTCGATCTGGGTTTTAGGAGAAGTTAAGATCAAGATTGGTTTTCGGTGGGATTTAGATCGGGAGATTTGGATTTAAAGCTGTTTTTTTTTAGTGTTTGTTTCGGGGGAAAACTGCTGAGAAAGTAAAGCAAACGGGTAGAAATTCGGAGGAAGTAACTGGAAAGGAACAGCCTCTGAGTTCGCTACACGTGGAAACAAAAGAACTCACATGAACCGCAGGTAAGATTATCATTAACGTCACATTTATATCATTCGACTATAATTAAAGTTATATTTAATAAATCTTCGTATTTTAAAATAATATTGAGGCAATGAAAAAATATAAAAATATCAATAATTTAAATCTGGTTTTATATTATAAATAAAAAATAAAATAAAATTTCGTCTCATATTATATCTTTATAAAATTTAATTTAAATAAATAAATAAAATTTAAATCTACAAAATTCCAAGATCACTCTATACCTATCTTTCAAGAAAAATCTATTTATTTAAAATAAAATAATATAAATTAATCCGACAATTCTATTTATATTTTTATCAACGTATAATTATTTTTGAAAGGATTCTTATTTAAATGGCATTTTCAAGAACTCGAGGGCTAAAATTATAATTCGCGGAAAACAGCAATCTATCAAAAGCGGCGGCGAATTTGCGCGCTTTGCCGGAACCTCTTCAAATCCACACTGTCACAGCGTTCCTCAAACTAAATGGCCGATGATTCAACTGCTTCCCATCGGAGAGACCCCATTAAATCCTCAGGTTCCGTCGTCTCTATTCCATTCTAGGTTTTCCCCTAATACGATTCGTTCCAGTTTTAATCGGGTCTTTTTTTTGTACAGTTGGGAACGTGGCGGCTCAAAGACGACGGCAAAATGCGGTGACTGTGGGGAAAGAGAGGAGAGAATCGCTTGTTCGAGCGAAACGGTTGTGTAGAGTGGGAGCCACCGGTGACGGCGATGCTCCCGTCGAGGAAAATGATATGATGACTGATGAAGAAGGGTTTCTTTTAGATGCCCAAACTTCTTCAGCTGTCGAAGAGTTAAAATCCGCCGTTGCTTACCAGTATGTTTATCAGTAGTTTAATTGTTAGTTATAATATTGCATTTAGTAATGTTTGATTGGGTTGTATTTATAGTATATTTGTTGTATGGTAATATGCTAAATTATGAATCTATTGTTTAGGGGAAAAGGGGCAATGCAGAAGAGGGTGAATGCTCTTCGTGAATTAAGGCGGTTATTGTCGAAATCGGAGTTCCCTCCTGTTGAAGCTGCCCTTAAAGCTGGAGCAGTTCCCCTGCTTGTTCAATGCCTTTCGTTTGGTTCTCCTGATGAACAGGTTGAAAATAGTCCAAAGTTTTTTGCTTTAGCACTCTGAAGCTGCAGATAGTTGTCTTTTTGTTGAACATTTCTTGTTCATATATTTGATTTTTTTTTGCTTAGCTGATGTTTGGAGTTTTTCAACAGAGTTATTATAATCATTTAAGTAGATTATATTAGTTTACCATTTGTTTTATGTTTTCTTGATTAAATTGCAGTTGCTTGAGGCAGCTTGGTGTCTTACAAATATTGCAGCTGGAAAACCAGAAGAAACGAAAGCTCTGGTGCCTGCATTACCATTGCTCATTGCTCACCTTGGAGGTTTGTGGTTATGAGTTATGACAGCTAGTCTTTTTTTCTTCTTTTCTTCCCATGGTAGTTGAACCCTAAAATATCGTTGTTTCTTCTTCCTTTGAACCTGTATTTTTATGTTTTTAGAAATCAAGTGGTTAGTAGCGGCAAGTTTCTCTGATTTTTCCTCATTTTTCAGAAAAGAGTTCCTCGCCTGTTGCTGAGCAGTGTGCATGGGCTTTGGGAAATGTTGCTGGTGAAGGGGAGGAGTTGCGAAATGTTCTGCTATCTCAAGGTGCTTTGCCACCTCTTGCAAGAATGATGTTGCCAAACAAAGGTTCAACTGTGCGAACAGCAGCTTGGGCATTGTCAAACCTTATCAAGGTTTTGAGCCATTTCCAGTAAATCACTTTTGTGTGTATTACTTATGTAGCAGGGACTGTAGTCTGCTTTGGTTACTCATATCCACTTTTAAACTTTCTTTTACCTCACAATTCTTGCTTGGACTTAGGGACCTGATGCTAAAGCTGCAACAGAGCTCATCAAAGTTGATGGAGTACTTGATGCAATTCTTCGGCACTTACGAAAATCGTAAGTGCATATGTCAAATTAAATATTTAATTCTGAAGAAATGTAGCATGATTTTTGATGCACTGAAAAGTTACTTCTCGAATCTAGGGATGAAGAGCTGGCCACTGAAGTAGCATGGGTGGTGGTGTATCTCTCAGCCCTTTCTAATTTTGCAACTGGTGTTCTGGTGAAGAGTGATGTCCTTCAACCTCTTGTGGAAAGATTGGCAACATCAAATAGTTTGCAACTGCTCATTCCGGTAACATGGAGTTAGTTATGAGTTATACTTGCTTTGTCATGAGTTTATGCTTATATGCTTCTCTCCTGCATGATACCATTGTTTCTAAATGGCTGATGGTTCAGAATGAAAGCAAGTTCATGACAATAAAAGTAAAAAAGAAATGCAATTCATCCAAATCCCAAAACCATGCCTGCTATGGGGTTCTGAGTTTGGGATTGTTTGGTGCAACTGTTCTCTCATGTAGTATCCATTTGTCTGCCACATGTCAATTTTCACAGACATAACATTTTTCAAGGTTTTCCGTTCTTGCTGTTTGATGTTTATAACAAATAACGAATGATGTTTCATACAGGTGCTGAGAAGTTTAGGCAATCTTGTAGCTGGTGATTCACATGCAACTTCTGCTGTTCTTATTCCTGGGCATGAAATCACAGGTTAGTTGATATTTCTGCTTCATAGAGATGGTTTATTGCAAATTTTATCACATTATTTATAAAATGTCGATGATCTTAATTGCCTTTTCAGATGGTGTCATTAAAGTCCTTGTAAAATGTCTGAAGAGTGATCACAGGGTCTTGAAGAAGGTGACTGAGTTTGCTTAATTTGCGATGCTGTTAATCTTCATCGTTAATTCTAACTTGAAAATCTTATTGTTCATGCAGGAAGCATCTTGGGTTCTATCTAATATAGCAGCTGGTTCCATTGAACACAAGCAGTTGATATATTCTAGTGAGGCCGTGCCTTTACTTCTACATCTTCTTTCAACTGCACCTTTTGATATAAGAAAGGAAGTAGCATATGTTCTAGGCAACCTATGTGTTGCCCCTACTGCTGGGGAGGGAAAGCCGAATCTGATCAACGAGCACCTGGTTTCCCTTGTTCAGAGAGGCTGTCTTTCAGGTTTTATTGATTTGGTTAAATCTGCCGACATAGAGGCTGCCAGACTAGGACTTCAGTTCACAGAGCTGGTGAGCTAATCTAGCAACTATCTGTCAGTTTCCCTTTTATGTTGCCATGGAAAACTTGTTCTACTTGCTGCAATGTCTAAATCGAGCCACATTATAAATGCACTATGAACTGTCCTTTGTGTTTTGAGGAATAACAGAAACCACATACATTTTTCTGTGTCATAGGTTTTGAGAGGAATGCCAAATGGAGATGGACCAAAACTAGTTGAGCAAGAGGATGGGATTGATGCAATGGAAAGATACCAATTCCACGAGAACGAAGACTTGAGAAACATGGCCAACGGTTTAGTCGATAAATACTTCGGCGAGGACTATGGAGTTAACGAGTAAAGTAAGGTTTTCCAACCGATACTCCCTAGCTTCGTATCGATTTCTTTGTGGTTTGTAGTTTCCTTTACCCATCTTTTGTGGAATGTAAATTTAAACTGAGTTGGTTCATCAAAGGACTCGTCGGCAATGCCCTTTGCCAACAAAACTTGGACTGATAAGGCTAAACCATGTTGTAGGATGTCTGCTAGGCTGATAGCATTTGTCTGGGAAATCTGTCGAATTGTTTGTTGTTATCCCTTTTTTTGGTCATATTATGGTTTTCGACAATATAATTTTTCAATTTTTAAATGTTTTAATTTTATTCTCAAATTATCTTTTATTCTAAATATTTCATTTTCATTCATAAGCTCGACACTGTTTTAAATTGATTCTAAAACTTTTGAATATTTTATTTTTACTGTATCATATTATTACATTATATATTAATGTTTTGTAATAATTAAAAATTTTAATAATAGTTTTATTAACATAAGATATGTTTAGCGAATGTCGATTATTTAAGAATGAAATTATAATTTTAAAAAATTTTAAGGTCTAATTTAAAATGAAAGTTATTGTTTGAGGATGAAACTAAAATAGTAAAAAATTTAATGATTAATTTAAAATACATTTTATAATTTAAATATAAAATTAAATATTTGAAAATTCAAAAACTAAATAAAATAAATATTATAATTTAAAGTCGCATGGTGTAATAATCGTGGTAAAATAAAATAATTTAAGAGTAATCTACTAATCTAACTGTAATTTAAGAGTAATCTAGATTTGAGTTCACACGAGCTGAATCCAGTCAAACTCAAATACGCATCTCAAAACCAGTTTTTAGTGTCAGAAGATTTAAGGTTGGATTTTCAGTGAGTTTTCACTGAACTGAAACACCATTATTGCAACTGAGGAAAAAGACAAGACGGGGAAGAAAGGAAAATGGCTGTCTTCTCTAAAGAAAGCATTCAGTACAGAAAACAAGGAAAAGGTCCGAGAAAAACACTCCAAACTCCTCAATGAGTGTTTCTTTTAATGTTCTTGATTGGTATGTTTTGTTTTTGACTTTAGAAATCCAAAGAACTGTTTTTGGAGAAGCAGGTGGATTTGGGTCCTAGTGATTCTGATGCAGCCATTTTAGAAATTGTCAAGTTGTCCCCTCCTCATCAGCCTGAAGAGGTGAAAGTACTCGAAGCCGAGGTAGAACCGAGCGAGCAATCTTACCCCATGCCAGTTGCCCCTGCTGTTCCAGCCCAGGTTGTTAGTTATCAACTCAATGCAGGTGCTAGGTTTGCTGGAAAATCTATTGAGGAAGTAGCAGCTATCAAAATTCAAACTGGTTTCCGAGGTTACCTTGTATGTGTTGCGACACATCCCAACCACCTCTGTACCGGAACTTATGTATCGGATTCGACTGACGGTGATTTCTTCTTTTCAGGCAAAAAGGGCATTGCATGCTTTAAGAGGTCTGGTCCGGCTGAAATCAATGACGGAAGGGCCTGTGGTTAAACGACAAGCAGTCGCTACCCTTCGGTGCATGCAAACTCTTTCTCGTGTGCAGTGTCAGATTCGTATACGAAGAATCCGGATGACAGAAGAAAATCATGCTCTTCAAAGGCAACTCTTGCAGAAACATGCAAAAGATATTGTAAACTTGCAGGTAAAGTTAGTATATGTGATGAAGAAGTTGGAATGGTGCAAATTGATTCAAATATTCTCCGAACTCGGATTCATATATATATATATAACCACTTAGTTCCTCATCAGAAAAGTTCCCTTAGCTTTTTACGTGGATTCCTTCCCACTGACCATTGATTATGAATGTTTAAATAGATGGGGGAGAACTGGGATGACAGCCTGCAGTCAAAGGAACAAATCGAGGCAAGCTTATTGAACAAGCACGACGCAGCTATGAGACGAGAAAAGGCCAAGGCTTATTCGTTTACGCATCAGGTAACCTTGTCTTCTAATCTTATATATTGCTAGCGTACATATGATAATCACTAATCTGATGCTTAATCTTCTCTTCTGTGTGTTAATAATTTCGTTTTCCGAGTTAGTGAGTTAATTTCTTAACTGACAAAATGAATGAGACATGACTAAATCACTTCAAAAAAATGTTCCCCATAGCTGAGTCATGAGAGTAAATTTGAAACACTAACCAGTGGAATAACTATTAGATCAAAATATAAATAATCCGACATCGTTAGTTCTGTGATCGTAACGTCCGAAGGTATCCCTTTCCCGTGTTAGTAGCTTATCCTAAAACAAATATGTTTGACACTTGACAGCAAACCTGGAAGAATGCTTCGAAATCCATGAATCCATTATTCTTGGATCTGAACAATCCATCTTGGGGTTGGAGCTGGTTGGAACGTTGGATGGCAGCTCGGCCATGGGAGGATCGTGGCATGGCAGAAAAAGAACAGAACAACAACCAGTCATCCGTGAAAAGTAGACGCAGAACCATCGGAGGAGAAATCAGCCAAGCTTATACTCGTTCCCTACTCGATTTGGATAAACAGTCCCCAAAGGTCAGCCAAACTTCGAGTCTGCAATCCCCTTCTACTCCCAAGCCAACTTCCATGCCTGCCCGAAAACTCAAGTCAGCAAGCCCGAGGAGCAGTGTGGTTGCGCCTGATGATGACACAAGAAGCATGGTGAGTATCCAGTCCGAAAAAAACGGCGACACAGCTTTGCAGGCATATCGGTACGAGATGGTGAAAGCCTAGCTAACTCCCCATCACTTCCAAGTTACATGGTCCCAACACAGAGCTAAGAGCAGGTTGCAAACTCCACTGGGACTAGAAGCAAATGGAACAATAGCCGAGAAAGGACCAACCCTGTCTACCAATAAACGACTTTCTTTTCCACCGTCACCCGCCAGGCCGAGGCGGCAGTCCGGTCCTCCTAAAGTGAACAGCAGCAGCAATACCAATACAGAAGTTGCTGTGGTGAATGGAGATGACAATTAGTTCATTGCCTGCATTACTTCTTTGTTGTTTATTTTGGCGTTTGATATTTGCATTATTTTTTTGCTAATCAACGCCCTAAATACACCTTTTAAAATTAAGCCTTATTTTATAATTTGTTGAAATAATTCAATTAACTAAAAATTAATATTTTGTGATTTATTTTTCAAAAATTTTTTAGGCATTATATATATATTTTAAATATGTTTGATGATTCAAAATGGGAATTGTTTCATAGATTTTTTATAAAAATTATGAAAAATGAATTTAATTAATATATAAACAACTTAATTATCATTTAAATTGAAGAAGTATACGAAATAGATTTTGTAACTATTTTTTTTTATGAAATAGGAAAAACTAACATTTTAAAATCATTTAAATGTATCTATTTAATTATTTTTTATCTTATTTTTTATTAAATGAATCTTCACCTGATAAAATCGGTTTTTAAAAAGTGAAGTTTCTCTTAATTTACGATAAACATTAGTGAAGATTCGAGAAATTATATTATGGGTAAGTACTACCACGTCATCCATAGTACCAATCACTAAAAATCATCAATCTCGTTATTTTTTTCATGTCATGTTTTTCTAAGTTAATCTTCACTCATATTTACCGTTAATTTATTTTTAAAATAGTTTTTTTTTCCAGTGAAGATTTATTTGAAAAAAATATGACATAGAAAAATTGATGAGATGTGTGGTTTTTAGTGATTGGTCCCATGAGCACTTGAAAAAATTATGAGGTGAAAAATATGCATTCCGTAGATGATGCGACGAGAATGACCCATAATATAATTTCTGAGAAAAATAAAATAAAAATTTATTATTGAATAAAATCATGAATGATGTACTGAGACAGACCCAGCTAATAGTTTTTTTTTCTTTAGAGTAATATGATTAGAGATTTAAATTATAACTTATAAACCTTAAATTTTAATCATAAACCCAAAATTCTATCAATAGTCCTTGAATTCAAAACTAATACCCTTAAACCTTGAATAAAATCTTTAAAGTCTAAACCTTAAAGTTAAAACATTTACGTAAATAAAATTTTTATAAACAATTATACAAGAAATAATTACCCAAACACGAACTATTTAACCTTAGTGGTTATTTCCAGGCGATGAATGTCTAACTATTTAGCCCGTACCAAGTTTTGGGACCAAGAATGGCAGCCCAGCCCCGACAAATACTTACCATGTCGTAATATGTACAGGGTTAGGGCGTTCAGGGTTTAAACTTTAAACTCAGCGGCTGCTGATTCTCCGTCTTCGTCTTCGTCTTCGTCTTCACACACTAAAAAACCTAGTTTCAGTCGAAGCAATCTCTCTCGGCCAACATGGGGTATGTTTACTTGTTTCCAGTTCCAGCTTAAAGCAGTGGACTTTTTTTCCATTTTCTTCTAAGCCTTTTGATGCTCCTTTTTTAATAAAAGTTTAAGCTGGTCTTGTTAGTTGAATTAAACCAACTTTTCACAGCTTTGAGTGCATCCCTACTGCTTTTGATTTTAGACATTGACGGTCTTAACACAAGGAAAAACAGCTTAATAATTACATGTTTTATGAAATTGTTTTCCATAGCATAAAGAATTGTTAGTACAAATCTAAACTTAGAATTAGAACATGGATTTGGGTTTATGATTTTGTGTATGAAAATTAATATCAGCTTACTGAAGACCAGGTGGAAAAACTGTTGCTTGTATTCAGATATTTAAGATGTAGGAGAATTCCAGATGAATTCCATTTGAGTAGTGCTTGTTTGATATTACAAGATGTTGGCTTTCACCTAAAGTGATTAAGGGTTGAGGAGCTATTAATTGATGAGATTAAGGGTATTTCATTCAGGAAGACACGTGGTATGGGAGCCGGACGCAAGCTCAGGACCCATCGCCGGAGGCAGCGATGGGCTGACAAGGCATACAAAAAATCCAACCTTGGAAATGAGTGGAAGAAGCCATTTGCTGGTTCTTCCCATGCTAAAGGCATTGTCCTTGAGAAGATGTAGAAATACCCTTTTCTTTTATTTTAGGTGCCTTATGTTTTCATGGAACTCTAACTCAATATTTGAACCAATGGCTTTCTGACATCCAGAGGTATCGAGGCTAAGCAGCCGAACTCTGCTATCAGAAAGTGTGCTAGAGTTCAACTGATCAAGAACGGGAAGAAGATCGCCGCTTTTGTCCCTAATGATGGCTGCCTAAACTACATTGAAGAGAATGTGAGTAGTACTGAAATTGTATGCAATTAATTGTTTCAAGCACAGTTGGTATATATCGGTTTGACTTTGCCGGTACCCTTTTGATGATACTATAATGGCTTCTGTAGGATGAGGTGTTGATTGCTGGATTCGGACGAAAGGGTCACGCTGTCGGTGATATTCCTGGTGTTAGGTTCAAGGTTGTAAAGGTCTCAGGTGTTTCACTATTGGCACTCTTCAAGGAGAAGAAGGAGAAGCCTAGATCCTAAACTAGGATGTCTCTTACTGTCTTTTTTGTTGGTTAAAACCAAACTAAGAACATTCTATTGCTTGGTAGCCTTTTGGACAACCTTTTTTTATGTTGTGGAATACTACTTTGGTGTCATTTTGGACAAAAAGATTTTGTTGCTTAATTTGCTGTTTCAAACTGTTGTCTCCTGCTCATGCTATGACTGAGAGAATTTATTCTTTAGCCTGGTCTTTGCTAGCTAGGTTATGTGTCTAATATGATTATTTATTTTTTTATTGCTCTTTCGGTTTTCAAGGCTTTAGCCTAACATTCTGGAATGACCCGAGTTTGCACACCTAGTTTTGGTTGGTGAGTCTCCCAGTAAGGATTTTCTACGTACGCAACGTCTCGAACTTGATACTTGCTTAATCGGAATCAAGCTGCTTACACTTGGACCAACCTCTATTGGTTCTAATATGATTATTTCGTTGGCTCGAGTATGTCGAATTTGATTGTAACTTGTTAAATTGTAAACAGAAATCAAATTAAAATAATTTATTTTAAAATTTTATACTAAAATCGGGTTTGATTATTTTCTAAAAATTATTTTGATTATTTGATAAATTTAAATTATCAATTTCTTGATCTTATGTCCTATTAATTAAATAGGATCATCAATTGTTCAGTTATTTTTTTACTTTATTTATTATAATATTAAATATAATAATATGATATATTTAATAATTATTTTATTACAATAAAAATTTTAAAACCATTATAAAGTAAAAAATTTAAGACCTATACCTTGTAACTTGGTCAATCAATTATATGTTTAAATACTTCAATTATTCGATTAATAAATTATAAAATCATTATCTTATTTA
Organism: Abelmoschus esculentus; assembly: GCA_035048815.1. Lineage (NCBI taxonomy): Eukaryota > Viridiplantae > Streptophyta > Magnoliopsida > Malvales > Malvaceae > Abelmoschus > Abelmoschus esculentus. The sequence continues at coordinate 26,162,522 of JAUCBN010000001.1, forward strand.
ATTGATATAATATAACATTAAGAAATAAATAATTCAAATTTCACTTAATCAAAATTACTTTTTTAAGGATTGATTGAACTTGATTTTAATACATTCTTTTAAATAAATTATTTCGATTTTGGTATATATTATTTTTTAATGATTGGTGATTATATCAAAAATTTTAAAAGTTTGATAACTAAAATTAAAGTACCTTAAAAGTTTAATGACTATTTATATAATTTAACCTATATGTAATGAAAAATTGAAAATTAAGGGATTTAACTATAAATTAAGGGATTTAATTCACCCAAGGGGAGAAGAACTTGATCGAACACTCGAAATACATCCAACACTCAGCTGGTAAGAATCATTGAACTTCAGATTTCTTGTTTTCCCGATTTACATTGAATATTATTTCAATTGAAAGATACCCTTTTTATTTTTCCATGTAGAGAATTGAAAAAAGGGGGGAATGGAGAACACTAATTCATCATCTGAAGGGAAAAAATTCCGGGTCCGAAAGATGGAACTTTCAGATAAAAGCAAAGGCTTTATAGATCTATTACGACAACTTACTGTTTGTGATTCAATTTCAGACAAAGAATTCGAAGATAGGTTTAAGGAATTAAGTATGTACGGTGATGATCATGTTATCTGTGTGATTGAAGATGAGATTTCAGGTAAGATCATAGCTTCAGGGAGTGTGTTTATCGAGAAGAAGTTCATAAGGAACTGTGGTAAAGTTGGGCATATCGAAGATGTGGTTGTTGATGCCGGTGCGAGAGGGATGCAATTGGGGAAGAAAGTTGTGGAATTTCTTGCAGATCATGCTCGCTCCATGGGGTGTTATAAGGTTATTTTGGATTGCAGTGATGAGAATAAAGTATTCTATGAGAAATGTGGTTTTAAGCAGAAGGAGATCCAGATGGTTAAGTATTTTGTTTGAATGTAATGTTTTGGATTTTGCCTTGTTTTATTATGTGCTTTGCTTGTTCTGATGTTGAGTTCAATGGCAGATTTCTTTGAATATCTTAAGATTCCCATCTTATGTATTATTGGATTGCGTTGCTTATGATGAATTATTGGATTGAGCATAGAACATACGGTGGCATTCGACTCTTCATTTGTTCTTGAAGTACTCATATTCGACACATATTCTCTGAGTACGCGGTTATGGTCCTCTAGTAACCTATGGCTGGACGACATACCGTGTCTGATCCCTGGTCCATGTAACATAGAATTTTACAGTTATGTTGAATTTTATATAGGATCATGCAGGTGTGTTATGCATCAAACCATGCGTTAGAGAACGGTTTATCTTATCAATGGGCGGTAATTTAGCCAAATTTTGCCAGAAACCATTCAAAGTAGATGATATGAGGATGGCACATGGTGTTCTACTTCCAGTTCTACATGATTTCTAATGCCTAGGAAAGTTTCTGCTTTAGACCTTGAATGTTCCTTGCCTTAAAATGGATGGATTTGCATCTTCATTGGTACTCTAATTACGGGCCAATTGCATTTCGTGTTTACAGTCCTGCATGTGAAAGATAATCCTTTCTGAAGAAATCAATTGTCGGATTAGCATCGGGAAACGATTCTTTTGTTTGTTGATGATGTACCTTGCCTTAATATGTATGGATTGTATATTGACTTGTACTCTGATTACATGCTAACCTAATTATGCATTCTGTGTTTACACTTGTGCATGCAAAAGATATTCCTTTTTCATTAAAACAATTTTCGGATTCGGAAATGATCCTGTTGTTTGTTGACAATGCTCCATGCCATGATATGGACTGATTTGCGTATTTAATTATGCATTATGTGCTTAAACTTCTGCATACAACGGACAATCCTTGTGCAGAAAACAAATTTCGGGTTCTGCTTAAGAAATTTTGTTGTTTGTTGACAGTCCATAATATGGATGGATTCATATATTGAATTGTACTGTAAATTCAGGGCTTAATTGTGCATTTGTGTATACACTTGTGCATACGACGATCAATCCTTTCTGCAGACACCAAATGACGGATTCTGCATAGGAAATGTTGTTTGTTGATAGTGTTTCTTGCCTTGTATCCATGGATTTGTGTATTGAATTGTACTCTGATAGGGAAACTCTGCACTCCATTTCTTGTTTTACCTCTTTTGTTCGAGAAACAGTCGTTTCCGGAGAAACCAATTGTCAGATTATGCTTGAGAAATGATATTGTTGTGTGTTGATTTCCCTTTCGTTGATTTGTGATGAAATGTTTTGAAATAAATCTTCATTCACCCGTCTTATTCCATAAGGCATAAGCTCAGTGAACATTTCTATATGTTGTTTCCCAATAAGCAGCTGTTTTCGGTTTTTACTACCTGAAACAATGAACACTGCTGTGCTAATATTTTCTTCAGTCTTCAGCTCATTTCATTTATAGCTGTTCGAATTTCGGATTTTTGAGCTTTTTGAATTCGAGCTACTCGAGTTTGTGTTTTTGAGCTTTTTGAATTCGAGCTTCAATTTGTTTTCTGATTTCGGGTTGAGTTTGATAGTTTTGAGCTCATGAATTTTTGAGTTAAACTCAACTTAAGTTTATCGAGTTTAACACTACTCGAACTCGAATGACTCATTTACTCCCCTACCTTGAACTTTAAAAATATTTAAGTAAATATTCATCCAAAATGTCATTGATTCATAGAATTTTAGTATTGGCATAGAGATAAATTTGATCCTCAACGTTTAGAATTTTTATCATTTTGACCCTCATTCTTTTTTTGAGATAAATTTAACCTTTAACTTATGTCTTTTTGACAAACATCTCATTTTTCTAATCAACATAATGACTAAGCTGTTAAAAATTTAACGAAGATAAAAATTCTAATATAAGATATAAAACAATTAAAATTTAAATAAAATATTAAAAATTAGTTAAATCTAAAACAAAAGTATACTAAAAATTATCAACCATAACTATAATAGAATTAAAATTTTATCTAAAAAAATATGAACACAGTCTGAAAAAGAAGACTTTTTTAAATATTGTTTTTGATAGATCAAAGGTAAGAGATTTTGATACTAATCAATTGATTTTTTGTTATTTTAGTTTAAATTTTAGGTATTTTAATGTTTAATCTAAATTAAAAATAGTAAATTTGAGGTTTTAAGTTTTGAATTTTAATTAAATCTATAAACCAAAATTATATAAAAAAAACATAGTAATAAATTTATTTAAGGTTTAATAGCCAAAACATTTTAGATTTAATTAAGTGTTGATATTTTATTTATATTTTAATTATTTTATATTTTATATTAGAATAAAATTATATTCAATATGTACATATTTGATAGGTAATATATTATCACATGTTTACTATAAATCATTATCATTAAATTTTAACGGTTTAACGGTGTGATTATCATAATTGTTAAAAAATTAGATATTTGTCAAAAGAACTTAGGTTGAGGATTAAATTTATACCAAATAAAGAATAATTGTCAAAATGATAAAAATATAAGCATTAAGTGTTAAATTTATCTTCATGTTTTTAGTATTTGGTGGTTCTTTGGATGAAATGAAAACAAATCATTTATAAAAAAAATACAATATATTTTTTGATATATAATAATTATTAATTTTTATTAAATAAAAAAGAATCAATTTATTGAAGTACATAAATTAATCCCTATCAATAAATAATAGATATAAATAAATATTACTATCAATAATAATAAATACTATCAATATAAACATAAAAATACATATAATAATAGTCCATTGATAAACCAATACCAACATAAAAAAGGGTGTTTTTTCGGACTATAATGTGCAACAGAACAGGGCAAGCAAAGCAAACTTGACTCCAGTCAGAAAATTGATCAAGAAACAAAAGACAATTACTAGTGCCGAAGGAGGAGCAGCGGCTGAGTGATAGACATGAAGTAAACAATCACAGCCTTCTTCCGCGTCGGCCACCCTTTCTACGGGTACTATCGGTGGGGATCGGAGTAACATCCTCTGGGGTGAATAAAATGTTAAATGGTCAGTTTATGAGTGAAGTAAATGTACCCAATGAGACTGAAACAAAGGACTGATTTGTACCTATGCGTCCGATTTTCATGCCTGAACGAGCGAGGGCTCTAAGTGCGGACTGGGCACCCGGCCCCGGTGTCTTGGTCTTGTTACCTCCGGTAGCTCGGAGCTTTATATGAAGAGCTGTAATACCCAATTCCTACAGATAAACGTTCATGAACAAAAGTAAGTTCAAGGCAAGGAAGCATAACACAAAACAACTCAAACGGGTAAGCCGGTAAGCAATACCGACCTTGCAGCGTTGAGAAACATCTTGTGCTGCAAGCATGGCGGCATAAGGGGAAGACTCATCCCTGTCAGCTTTAACCTTCATCCCACCTATGTAAAATTGAGAAGTTAAACATACTCTTCATAGAAACAGACGCATAGCAAACAAGCAAAGTTCGATTGACGGACAATCGCTAAAGCTTAAGAAATCCAATACTGGCGTTCTTCGTTTGAATGACTACAACAAGCTAAAACAGCTACAAAATCAGGAGACACAAGAATCAAATATAGCAAAAGAACCATTTTCGAAAGATCAGCACAAACCATACCAGTGATGCGAACCATCGTTTCTCGTCCCGACAAATCTGTCACATGCTGCCATTGCAATTCAATGACATTATCCTAAATTGAACGAAGTACCAGAAAACAAAACCAATGTAAAACAGAGAAGGTTATCACTTACTATAAATGTGTCGTTAAAAGAAGCAAAAATGTGAGCCACTCCGAACACATACTCGCCTTCTCGGACAGCAGGTCCAAGGGTGGTATTCTCCTCCTTGGGCTCCCTAACCTTTCTCCTCGACTACAAAATACCACAAATCAACAAAAGTGTCATCTAAATCTGCCTTACACTATAAAAATTCTAATGAAAAACGATCCTATGAATCTAAAGGAACACCATTGGCACATTTTCCAGTTTTTTTTAGCGACAGTATTTTTTGAGCATAAAAACGTAATAAAAGCTATCTACTGCAATGTTTATGATGCAAAGAAACAAAATAAAAAAAAATAAATAAATCACATTTTGCTACATTGTCACAGTTAGTATGTGAAATTCTACTTTTAGATTTCTATTTTCTATACCGAATACCTAAACTTTTATTTTCTCAGCTACCAAACAAGATTTAGCTTGACGTTGAGAGAAAAGATGAAAATCAAGACTTACCATTGTTTCAGGCGAAAATCAAGAGATTCGTCAAATTAGGGATTTTTGAGAGCGCTTTTGCAGAGGACACTCTTAGCTGTGAAAGAGTTGCTGCGAAATCAGTTACAACTCTTTTATAATTAGGGTTTTGATAACCTAGAGAGTAAATGACGAAAATGGCCATAAATTGGATAGCTCAAAGTAAGAGAAACACAAAAAAGAGTCGCTAGAAGGAGGGCTTGAACCTCCGACCTTGTGGTTAACAGCCACACGCTCTAACCAACTGAGCTATTCCAGCTATGTTATCAAGTTATGGTAATATTGGTATTTAAAAGATATTATTACAATGGAACTGGAAACCTCTATGGCCTCTAGCTATCTGACCTTATATAAATAGGTTGCTCTAAGTGGGTTATTTGATTTATATTTTTCAGATAATGACTTATTTTACTAATGATTCAAATTAAAGAGAAATTATTTTATAGATCGGTTTATCACGTCGTCTAACTATTAAAAAGTAATTAATTATTTTTATATTATTTTTTAAAAAATGAATCTTTATTTTTTTATTATCATATAAATAGGTAGTGATGGTTAAATAGAGATTAATCAAAAAATAATATAAAAAATAAAAATTAATTAATTAATTATTTTTTAATAGTTAGAAATCATGAATAACATAGTGAAATTGATTCATAAAATAATCTCTCTAAACTAAGGGATTATTTGTTTTTTTTCTTTTGGTATAATTAGGGAAATCTACTGCATAAATACTTACACATGTAAAACAAATTTAATTTTATATACATTTTTTTACCATTTTATATACAAATTTATCATTGAGAAACGCAGATCAAAACAGAGCGTCGCGGTAAACTATCCACGAGCGTAAACCGTATATCCATATTCAATCTGAGGGTCCAAAGCAAGGAAGATCATCGTGATAACAAATAAGCGCTGTCATAACCCATTTCAACAATACCAGCCCAATACCATAATATTAATCAAAGCCCAATATCAATAACCCAACACAACACATAACCCTAATGATAACAAATTATACCCTAACCTTCTCCAAGCTGTCGCCTCTGTCATGCACAGTCACTGCGCGTGACCGCCACGCGCGGCGGTTGGCATGCCGCGTGGCCGCCACCCGCGATATTATTGGACCGTCTCACCGTCCATTTGATCGGTCGTCTAGCTCCACCGCCTTTGTCAATCGAATCTGCAAAACATTAAAATGAAAGGATTAAGATCTGAAAAAGTAAAGTTTTTTATGTTGTTTATTGTTATAAATTGGGTATAAAAACCCAGATTCGAACCAATGAAAAGGACAAAAAAAAGAATGGAATGAAAAATCCCCACATTCGAACTCAAATCTCCACCACACACCACCATCAAATATTCGAACATACAAAGAAATAGAGAGGAAAGTCAAATCGGAAACTAAACCGAAAGCAAAACAAGGGTATATATTCATCAACCAAAACGACGTCGTTTTGGCATGGGTGAATATTAGCCAAAACGATGTCGTTTTAGCTCGATAACCCGCGGATAGACCCGATCCAGGACCCGGATTCACGCAGTAACCCGCTAAAGGGGGATAATCCCATGCACAGTCACCACACTTCCAGTATCCATATCATTCGGTCTTTCAGTTTACATTTTCTTAGAATTTAGCCACTGTTTTTTTTATTATTTTGGTTATATATTTTATATTATTTAGTTTTGGTTATTGTTTTTTTTATTTATTATTAATATTATAATATAATGTATATTAACATTAATATTAAATTATATATCATTATTACTTATTTTTCATACATTACTGTTAACATAGTAATATATATTATATATCTTATTAACGTAATATATATATATATTATTTTATCATTAATTTATTACATGATTTTATACTCTTGCACGCCTAGTTTTAGGACATTAAGATTATTATTTTATTATTAATTTTATACATAATATTATTTTTGTTATAAAATTATACAGGATCACGAGTTTTAATTTAAAACTGAATTTATATTTTTGATTATATAAAATATCGTGTAATCGACAAGTGTCGATTTCGGGCATTGTGGGGGTGCTCACCCTTCCCCACGCGTAACAGACTCCCGAATCCAACTCTGATTCGTAGACGCAAACTTGGTGTTCCAATCGCACCCGAAAAAAACGATTGGTGACGACTCCCCGGACGAATTCCGGTGATTACAGCTGGCGACTCCGCTGGGGACTTAATTTTCGAGAGTCGAGCCTCAACTCGGTTATATTTTATTTAACGATCGAAAATATAAATTCGATTATTTTCTTTTATTTATTTATTTTTCACTATTTATTATTATTATTATTTTTATTTTCATTATTATTTTAAATACTTTACTAATATGTTTTTAAATGCTTTTTCAGGACCTTTCATCCCATAAGCCCTTAACCCGGGCTCGTCCAAATTAAGTGAGAGCATGAAACCACTCCTTCGTGAGGTTATGCCTCCGTGTAGGATGGGGAATTGCTTCCGATATATTTTTTCCTCTGTCTTCGTGAGATCTACGTCTCCGCATAGACTTGGAGAAATATATCCCCCTGAATTATATTTATTATCCTTAGTAGGATAATAAATATCGTTTGGGTACCTTCTAGAACCACAACACATATAATGAGCCTAGAAGCCTACCCTTAGAACCGTCATGTCGAACCTCTGCCTGATTAGAGGGTCACCTTGTAGGGTTTTCTTTTTAGAAAGAGAGAGTGGGTTTTTATTTATTTATGCCCTTTAAACCATGTCATTTATTTTTTGTTATTTATTTTTGCAATATAAATTGTCATGTGCCTATTCATGCATCATAAAACATGCACGTTTATTATTTTCTAGTTCGATATTAATATTTATGCATCCTTGTATTGTATTATTTCTCGTTTTTGCATTCACGCATTTAAATTTTAAAAGAGGTGTTGATAAAAGTACAATCATTAAAAAGGATCAATCACGTAGAATCATTTTCTTGATAAAGTGAGTGGCACCGGAATGGGTTCTGCTAGGGATATCAAAAGAACATAGCTCGAGATAGTTCGTGCCAACTAGGATGGAAGGTTCACCCCGACCAGACCCAGTATTATATTCGTACTTTGATCGAAGCCATAAAGTAAGCCTGAGAAAATGATAAAATATATGTGGATTTTAATTGTTCGAGACCAAATTTTATTTGGGGCAAGAAGCCGATAGTGTTTTCTCAGAAAATCAAAATTTCGAAGATAAAGGCTAAACAAGACTCACTTTATGTAGAGAAAGCTTCGTTCTGACTCGAGCTCCCTTTTTAAAGTTGTACCAAGTCAACATTTTTTTTATAAGATATATAGCATTTTGCACATACATGACATCATTCTAGTTGCACAAGCATGTCATATTGCATCATATCCACCATGAGCCTAACACCAAGGGGCATGCTCTGTTGCAGTAATTCTAAGCTACAACGTCTTCATCTCGCCAAAAGTAAACCCGAAAGAATGGAGGCAAGATTAGCCAGGGTCGAGCAAGCCTACGAAGATATGCAGAAGGACATAGAGAGTAAGCTGGAAAAAATGCATCTAGACACTCATGTGTACGTTTCGCAGTCACATGATGACCTGATCAAAAGAATGGCCAAGATGTTGACCGAGAGGGATTTTGAAAGGCAGAAAGAGAACTCACGTGCAATGGTCAAAGGCTCAACCCATGAGTCGATGGAAACCCTTACAGCAGAAATGGAAATGTCCAAACAAGAGTTTGAAAGAAGATGCGTCGATCTGGAAAAACGGATGTCAGCAATAAAAAATGAAAGGAACCTGGTGAAGCTTGGGATACGATCCCAGGAACGAGAAAGGGAAAGGCTAAAGAAAGGGAAAAATAAAGCCGAAGAAAGCTTGGAGGATCTGCAAGGTGGTCATGAAAAATTTCGACAGTCAATAAAATATGCGAGTATCGGGAAGTTTCCTGCTGATCGAAAATTTGAAGCCCAGAAGAAAGCTGATCGCTGGGAAATGAAATTTAAAGATACATACACGCAACAAGATCTCATGCAAGAAGAGTTGACCCGTAGCCGGTTCGAGAATATCAGTTTGAAGGATCGAATTATTGAGCTGGAGAAACACTCACAGGGGCACTATAACAAGGATTTGGCGGTCGAGGCGAAAGAAAAAGCAAGCTCAAATCAGAAGACAAATGCAGCAGAAAAGAAGTTTACCCCTATTCCTATCTCATACGGCGAGTTATATAAGTTTTTGTATAATACACACATAGTTTCCCCATTTTACGCGAAGCCATTGGAGCCTTCTTACCCAAAATGGTATAACCCTGATGTTCGATGTGAATACCATGCTAGAATTGTGGGGCATTCCATTGAGAACTGCGTTGGTTTCAAGAAAATCGTGGAGAAGCTTATGAACCTAGGCGTTGTGAGATTTGACGACCCTGCTGGACCTAATGCAATCAGGAACCCTTAGATTTCCCTTCTTTTGAAACTTTTTGTTCGAAGGGTTCACCTATCCTACGACTACTATAGTCAGACTATTAAAAGTCTCCTACGACTTTCGGAGTATCTTAAAAGCTATGTACATAACGTACTTGTCACTCTTGCCCGAGAGTAACAAGAACATTTTTGTAAAAGGGCCTAAGTCTACTATCTCTATAAAATGGAACTTTTTGTGATACATGTGCTACTTCTTCTTTTAATACAAGAGTGTTGAACAAATTACGCATCATAACCAAACAAATGGTTCCAGACCTCAGATGTCGAGTTCAGATCCAAAACTCATGTTTAAGAGCGATATGTCTCTGAAATTACTTGAGTCTGAAAATGATCAAAGACATGATCCGATTTAACATAAATGACAGAAGAAAAACGATAAAAAAGATATACCTTGATTAAGCACAAATATCAACGATGAAGGAAGATTGCAAACAGTCCAACAAAAGTTGCCGAAAATAAGGTTCAATATATGAGAAACCTTTTACTATAACTTGGTGTCCTTCACCAAAGATGTTAGGGGCAACATATTAGCGAGCCATGATCGCATTATTCCATGACATGAAGATCAAGGTATCTGTCGACGACATGACCGCCAAGTCGAGAACTGAAGACGACCACATAAAAGACTTTTCCCACCAAAGTCGAATCCTGCTAAGATGAGTATTCGAAGTCGTATCCGAGAAGCGGTTGAGCCACATAGACGAGAAAAAGAGGTTATAAATGATGAAACTCGAGATCTGAACTCTGACGGTGACTTCAAGTCTACAAGCACAAGATATTGGGGCAACATAAATACCCATAGCAGATGATTGTAACCTTTTCGTCAGTAAGCTCAGCTTTGATTATACAAAAATTCGAGCTGCAAAGTACCCACAAGTGGTCACGGAAAGTGAAAAAATGTTACAGAGATAGACATGTGATTCCATCATGAAGATCAAGCACCGCCACGATGCGTAAACGCCGCTGAATCAAAAATGAATTCCGAAAAGTCTACGAGAGTGTTTTCTGAATGCTGAATTCATACCAACATAGTCACATTGGTAGGCAGATAACGAGATTTGGGGTATTATGGGCCCACAATGAAAATAGATAGCATAGGTCATGCTAAGGGGATGCCACTGATGTAACACGAATGCTGGTAAAATCCATGTTCTTCTATCATCTATGCAAGCGATGACTTCCTCTTGGCCATTCTCTCTATGGGGCATGGACGTCGTTGAACTTAGCTCGATAAGGGTTTCCAATAGACACTGATTCATCTCTGTGGTTTTTGACCATCTTACCAATGGGGTAAAAAGATATCCACTTATGCTAATTGTCGTGATCGGATCCCTAAGGAAAGAGATCATATGACGATGCGAAATGTCAGAAAGCATAATGTCTAATGATACGCTGAACTTGAACGATGAAATCGCAGAAGAAGCGTGCTAATAATTCAACATATGGCATTGTAATTCCTCAGATGAATGAAGCAGTGGAAACCGCTAACTGAACATTAAGGAAAATATTGTTGCAAAAACAGTAGAGACCTATAAAGACTGGCACGAGAAGCTACTGTTTGGCGTATAAGCCCACAAAGCATCATCTAGAACTTCTATTGGGTTAGCCTCTTTTTCCCAAATATAAGGGATAAACGCAGAATTACCCATAGAAGTTGAGTAAAAAGAAATCTTTCCCTAATAATAGGAGAGGAAGCCAACACCAATCAAAACTTCTACCGGGTCAGCCTCTTTTCCCTAATATAAGGGATAAATGCTCGTATCCGTAGAAGTCAATATTTCTTCCCTAATCATAGGAGAGACATCAGAAGCCAATATCGTTCAGAACTTCTTCTGGGGCAACCTCTTTTTCCCTAATGTATGGGATAAACGTTATTTTATCTGTAGAAGTCGAAGATCATTTCTATGGGTTTGCCAAGAAAACAAGATGAAACAAAGATTCGCGATACATGAGGGATATTCACTCAAAGTCTTCAAGGCACAAGATGACTCCGAACTTGTTAACAAGATATGGGGGCACCGTATCTTGCTAGTTTATCCGAGTATCTATCAATGTTTGCTGCTTGGGGCTTAGTCAATCAATTGACGATATTGCTCCAGAAACATTCCTAAAAGTACAGAAACTGAGAGCAACCTCAATTCAGAAAAAGGATTTCTCCAAAAAAACACCAAAAAAATAACTACTCCACAAACAGATTGGGGGACTGAGAGCAATCTCATTTTAGAAAGAGATTTCCACCAAGAACACACCTCAAAAGGAAAACAATATAGGGTCAGACACTTTGCCTGAAGAAGAAAGACACAACTATGAAAACAGAATTCCAACAGACAGTCAGGCCAGCTGAATGAGCCAATCTTAAAGCAAAATCATAAACATATGCACTTTGCATTTCATGCTAGAATCATGCATTCATGCATACATCAGACATGTTAGGATTATAATCATGCAGCGCATGCTAACCATAACATTTTGAATCTGTTTGTAATAGGATCATACATTCATGCATACATCAAACATGTTAGGATTAGAATCATGTAGCGCAGGCTAACCATAACATTCTGAACCTGTTTGTAATAGTGATACAAAATTCACTCATCCTCTAATAAATGAGGGAATAGACGAACACAACCACTTCGTCATCAAGATCACCACTTCCTCAGATGATGTATAGATTGTTTTCACAAAGATCCATCACTCCCGCAGATGTTGTGTAGATCGTTTTCACGAAGATCCACCACTTCCTCAGATGATGTGTAGATCATTTTCATAAAGATTCACCACTCCCGTAGATGTTGTGTAGATCATTTTCATAAAGATCCACCACTCCCGCAGATATTGTGTAGATCGTTTTCACGAAGATCCACCACTTCCTCAGATGATGTGTAGATCGTTTTCATGAAGATCCACCACTTCCTCAGATGATGTATAGATTGTTTTTATGAAGATCCACCACTTCCCCAGATGTTGTGTAGATCGTTTCACGAAGATCCACCACTTCCTCAGATGTTGTGTAGATCGTTCTCACGAAGATCCACCACTTCCTCAGATATTGTGTAGATCGTTTTCACGAAGATCCACCACTTCTTCAGATGTCGTGTAGATCGTTTTCACGAAGATCAACCACTTCCTCAGATGTTGTGTAGATCGTTTTCAACCACTTCCTCAAATGTTGTGTAGATCAGTTAATCACGAAGATCTAGTCCCTTCTTCAAATGTCGTGCGGATCAATATTTCACAAAGATCTTATCACTTTTTTAGATGTAGTACCGATCAGTTCTTCATGAAGATCTTACCACTTCCTCAGATGTAGGGAAGATCTACTCCCTTTCGGTCGTACCACATCAGGCTATTTTGTTAAATTATTTCGTATTACTTGTTTTATGTATTAAGTTTTCCTTATAAAATATCCTAGTAAGTAATTTGCGTCATAAAATGGAGAGCTAACTAATCTGGAGGTGCAGGTAAAGCTGAAGATAATACCGATTGGAGGATATAAATGCTGAACATAGCAAGATGGAATGAGCTATTATGCCTAACATGTTTTTGTATGAACAGATAAGGGGAGGAAAGATGAAACAAGGGGAAATTCAAACGCCCATTGAAATCCATTCTTGCGAATGGTAAATGAATTAAGTCCTTAGTTTCGACTGATTGTACCCAGAGTAATGGTACAACTAGTCCGGAGCAAACGGCTACCGGTAAAGGCAAATTAAATCCGTTAACCCTTGTGCATTTGGGAAAAATGTATTAATAGGGACCATTCGAACGTCCATTAAAATTCATTCTCATGAATGGTCGAGGGATTAAAATCCAATATCATAATTGGTACCAACTGATTGTACCTAGAGTAATGGTACAACTAGCCCAGAGCAAACGGCTACCGGTAAAGGCGAACCAAATCCATTAATCCCTGTGCATTTGAGAAAAATGCAACTGAACTAAGATCACTGCTTCTTCAGCATTACAGCGGAATCAAATTCTTGCAGTTGGATCAAATCATGACACTAAAGCTGGATTTAAAGTTATAAACCATCTTCTCAACGGTGTTGTAGCTGTATCCAATGTTATAATCCATCTCGTCGTCAGTGCTATAGATGGATCAAGATTTATGGACCTTGCAGCTTCGTCAATGTTTCAACAAAGTTCAAGTTTTCTCCGAAGATGGCAACATCATCAGTGCCGTTGCAGAACAAGCATATTATGTCTCCTACAACAAGTCAAACTTATGTCACTTCCTCCAACGGATCGTCAATTTTGAAGATTTTGCTGACAAGAGCGGTGGGGTTAATCAAGGCAAAGCTCCAGTGGAAGAAGCGGTGGCCAAGAGAACCCCAACCTTACCACAAGAACCCAAACCTTACCAAAAAGAACCACAACCTTACCAAAAGAACCCCAACCTTACCAAAAAAAAACTATTACCATACCAAAAGAACCTCAACCTTACCGAAAAAAGAACTATTACCATACCAAAAGAACCTCAACCTTACCGAAAAAAGAACTATTATCATACCAAAAAGAACCCTTACCCTACCAAAGAAGAACCCTGAAATCATACCAGATAAAATGGGTTATTCTTTATCTTTGCTCTATTGCTGTTACACAACAATAAGCAAAGAGGGGCAACTGTCATAACCCATTACAATACCAGCCCAATACCATAATATTAACCAAAGCCCAATATCAACAACCCAACACAACACATAACCCTAATGATAACAAATTATACCCTAACCTTCTCCAAGTTGCCGCCTCTGTCATGCACAGTCACTGCGCGTGGCCGCCACGCGCGGCGGTTGGCATGCCGCGTGGCCACCACGCGCGATATTATTGGACCGTCTCACTGCCCATCTGATCGGTCGTCTGGCTCCACCGCCCTTGTCAATCGAATCTGCAAAACATTAAAATGAAAGGATTAAGATCTGAAAAAGTAAAGTTTTTTATGTTGTTTATTGTTATAAATCGGGTATAAAAACCCAGATTTGAACCAATGAAAAGGAGAAAAAAAAGAATGGAATGAAAAATCCCCACATTCGAACTCAAATCTCCACCACACACCACCATCAAATATTCGAACATACAAAGAAATAGAGAGGAAAGTCAAATCGGAAACTAAACCGAAAGCAAAACAAGGGTATATATTCATCAACCAAAATGACGTCGTTTTGTCATGGGTGAATATTAGCCAAAACGACGTCGTTTTAGCTCGATGACCCGCGGATAGACCCGATCCAGGACCCGGATTCACGCAGTAACCCGCTAAAGGGGGATAATCCCATGCGCAGTCCCCACACTTCCAGTATCCATATCATTCGGTCTTTCAGTTTACATTTTCTTAGAATTTAGCCACTGTTTTTTATTATTTTGGTTATATATTTTATATTATTTAGTTTTGGTTATTGTTTCTTTTTTTATTTATTATTAATATTATAATATAATATATATTAGCATTAATATTAAATTATATATCATTATTACTTATTTTTCATACATTACTGTTAACATAGTAATATATATATTATATATCTTATTAACGTAATATATATATATCACGTATATAAGTACAAGGAAGAGATGTCACGTATAGAAAGAAGAATGTGAGGCTCTCGAGTGTGACTCTAGCAAAGGAACTCAAACGCTATGTTGTCCACTCCGACTTTGCCATTGCGTTAGGAAACTTTCTTTCTTATTAGAATAGAAAGGGAAGGATTGATTTTCTGTGTTCCCCGCGGGCTAAAATGAAAATGGGGAAACTCATTATGGCAGGGTGTTGTCTGTTCCAGACTTTATTACTTTATTTGAAGCTGGCATCGAGTGCCTGACTCACATGCGACCTTCAGGTCTCTAAGGAAAGAGGACATACTCCCCGATTCTCGGGGGATACGCGTTGCGGATTGGTTGCGTCTATACTTTTAATCGCAAAATTCGGTTAGTATTGCAAGATGAAGTTAGTGTGCCGACCCTACGGCCCTAGCTACTTTCCTTCCTCCCAGCCAAGGGCAATAACCTTGTTCTTTGTTTGAACGAGGAGAACAGCGTTACTCTAACCTTTTAGAGTGTGGATTTCATAGTTGCTATTGGGAGCAGGTTTCGGATCGACACAGGGGACAAATCCACTGTGAGACCCTTACACCAAAAGGGTCAAAGCCAAAAATCTGATGAATAGAAGGAAAAGAGATCAGAAAGATACGCGGACGACTTTACTATAGTATAGGTCGGATGTTTCCGTGAGCAGTAAGCAGCGGATCCCCCCTTATTTTGGGAAAGCTGGTGGCCGCGTGTGAATTCTTTCAAGGCAAGGGGCGGCCTGATTCGACATTGTTGTTTTCTCTGATCCGGCCGAGGTGGTTTTCGTTTACCAGCGCGTAGGTGGTCTAAGTTCCTATGACCGAGTCTTTCTGGCCCCTGTGAACATCTTTTCTTAATGTATTAAAGAGGGCCTCTCTAACCGGTGAAAAGTGGTGGGTGTCCACTAACGGCCATTCCTGGCTCGACTCTGATAACGCAATTCCGGGAGGAGTTGGTAGTTGGGCACTGGATCCCTTCGGACCTGGAGAACGTGTGACGCTGGGTCGGGGTTTGGTGAACCAACTGGTCTCTAGGGTCAGTCAGACAGGATTCTTCTCTTAAGCGCGGGTGTAGCTCCCCATGGTGTCTTTCTTCTAGCTCTGATTAGTTTCGCGCCAGCCCTTTTCATTTCTTCGGGGGCCCACCATCATAAGCTTTCTTCCCAGGCCAGTGCATTTCTCTCCAGTTATAGAGGGAGTGCTAAAGATTGGAGTCCTAAGGAAAGACTATCCAAGTTCAGTTGCTTTCATTATAGGATACATCGCTTGAGCTTAATGTTAAGCTGCGACCTACAGATGGTGAGCCTGTTTTCGATCTCACGCTTTACCGGCAGTTGGTGGGAAGTCTGTTATAGATAACTATGACTCACCTTGATCTTACTCATGCAGTCCCTGTTATCAGTCAGTTTATGACCACTCCCAGATCCGTTCATCTTGCAGCAGTTTTTCGGATCATTCGTTATGTTCGAGGTACTCTCTCAAGGGCATTCTTTTTTCCTTCTAAGAGGGCATTCGTGAACAATAGGTGCCAGGTTGCGCCTGTGTGATATGATATTGATCCAGGCTTTCAGTCGACGTGAGGCACTCTTTCTCTTATATAGGCTATATTGCAGACAATTGGGGGCATCTAGCTCTAAAGCGGTATTTTGTAAATAGGTAATTATCTTGAATATATTAACTATTTCTTTATTTTTCGATCGCCTGGAAGGGACAAAAGAAATATCTTGTTCTTTCTTCAACAATTTCTGATCTCTAGTGGACCTCTCAGTAGGATTCGAACCCAGATGAAGTTCTGACCATCTATTAGAGAAAAAAGAATGAATGGATCTTGTAGGATTCCCAAGAAATTCTTCGATTTCTTTCGGAAGCAGATGATTATTCATACGCTTCTCACGTTCCGTGAATAGCCGAGACATTGAGGAATATCCAGAAAGGCATTTAGGGAATCGGTCTGATTCTATCTCCGTTCGTTCCGTTTGAAGAAAGGAAGGATCCCAAAGAATCGATCTTTCTTTTAGTTGTTGAATCTCTCATTGATTGATCAATGTGTGATATTCCGAATCCTCATTACTAATGGAATCAAAACGATCTCTGGATTGATCAGAAGATCCTTTCAATTGGCTAGAATCCGTTACTTGAACGAAACTAGATCTTGTGGAATCATATTGAATATTTGACGATACATTCCGTACCTTGTTAAAAAATTGATCCCTGTTTACCAACCATACATTGTCTAACCAAATCCAATTCTCTCTCGATATGTTCCTCAAAAAATCCGATTTGTACGGATTCTTCCCCCAACTAACGAAGAGATCTTGGCGGAATTGCCACATATGAAATTGAGCACAATTTTGCAAAGAAATAGCCCACTTGCCTCTCGAGAAGAGATGGGAAACATGCTCAATATCATTAATTTATTACATGATTTTATACTCTTGCACGCCTAGTTTTAGGACATTAAGATTATTATTTTATTATTAATTTTATACATAATATTATTTTTGTTATAAAATTATACAGGAGCACGAGTTTTAATTTAAAACTGAATTTATATTTTTGATTATATAAAATATCGTGTAACCGACAGGTGTCGATTTCGGGCGTTGTGGGGGTGCTCACCCTTTTCCACCCGTAACAGACTCCCGAATCCAACTCTGATTCGTAGACGCAAACTTGGTGTTCCAATCGCACCCGAAAAAAACGATTGGTGGCGACTCCCCGGACGAATTCCAGTGATTACATGCGCCATCTAAAAAAATATTAACGATTATTAACAATTCTGGATGTTAATTTATTTAGTAATGTTATATATAAAAAATATTATATCTAATAATTCAATGCATATAAATTATTATAAAATTAGTTGATTTATCGATTATTAACGATCGCACATCGTTAAGAATATAGCGATTTAATTGAATATAATTTTATTAATAAAATGTATTACGTGATATAATTTATCAACTTTAGAATTCAATTGAGTGCAAAAAATTATTTAATTAAATATAATTTAATGAAATTTATTAAATATTTAACACAATGTCAACGTTTTTATTTTTGTAATAAACCTTTTATTAAGAAACGTGTTAAAATTTATATCATTCGTCAACTTAGATATTTGACATTTGTTAATTTCTTCATCTAGAGAAAATATCAAATATTATATACATTTTTAATTTTTTTAATGTCAATTTCTCGGTTTATATTCGGAGTTTGAGGTTATTTATTTCAACATTATCGTTTTTAACATTCGAACATAAACTTTTTTTATATAAAAATATGATACATCTTATAATTACATCTAATATTTCTTCTGTCGTACGAAGATTGTTATTTATTGATTTTTTGAAGTTAAAGTTTTAAACTTTAAAGACATTGTATATTTTTCACTAACGAATCAAATACATCCAGTTAGTACTAATAAAAATTTACTTGATAAAAAATAGGATAAAAATAATAAAATAAATATATTTAATTAATTAATTACATAAACAACGTGACAAAAATAACTTATAATATAATTTTTCATGTTCAACGGACCTTTCTATTTTTTTAATAAAATATTATAATAATAAAATCTACATGTGTTAAAATCCACAAACCTAAGATGCTTCTCTCCGGCAGGTCTCCTTGGAAAGAAAAATTAAAAGAAAAAAATATATATTCTGTTCAGTCATTTGACTTAAAATATAAAATAATTAAAATATAATTAATATCATTGTTAAATTCCAACTTTTTGACAAAAAATGTAATATTGTCAATTTGTAATAAAAATTTCCACAAATAGATCCTTCTCCCAATTTGGTTAATTGGAGAGGGAAAATATAAGAAAGAAAGCTAGTAAGATAAATTATTTACATGGTGCTAAACCTTTTTTTTAACATTTTAATATTATTTACGAAATAATATCTTAATTCATTTTAATATTATTTACGAAATAATATCTTAATTCATTTTTAAATTTATTTCGATTTATGTACATTTACTGTTGGTTATATAGACTGCAAAATAGGGCATTAGCACTGACAGGAAAAAATAAAGGAACGAACTGATAAAAAGTTTGACCGTGTCGTAGTATGGAGGCCACTGCCTTAGAAACAAATCGCCCCGATGTGTGTACTTGCTACTTTAGGCGGTTGTCCCCCGAAGGTTAGCACGGTCCTCCAAACAGTGTACACCCAAAGTTTAGAGTGAACTGTAGAGGAAATGATCGTCGGAACCAGAGTCGAACAGAATGATGCTCTCTAATTATCTCTCAAGTAAGACAGATGAACTCTGAATGAAATGCTTAAAAATGAGAGAAAAACATCTTATTTATAGGTTGAAAGGAGGGGCAAATCTGTTCAGATATCAAATAAAATATGATTTAAATTTAAATTTAAATTTAATATCAGATAATATCTATCCAAAAATAGTAGATTTGTTAACCGAAAATATCCATTTAAATCTCGGATAAAATCTATTCAAAATTAGATTTATTAACAGATAAAATCTAATTAAATCTCAGATAATCTGTTAATATCTATCTAAAAATAGTAGATTTTATAACCGAAAATATCCATTTAAATCTCAGATATTTTGTTATTAAATCTATTCGGTTAAGTATTTAAAATTCTAAGAGAATTTTAAATCAACTGAACTGCTCTCATACAACCTATAAAAACAGAGTGTGGGATTCAAGCATTACATATTTCCAACAATCCCCCACTAATGCGAAAGAATCCTCATGATGTCACAAAGTTCGACTATCACTAGACGAATATTTGCGAGATTAGTTACTTAAGTACATAGTGAACGAATCTTGAACTAGTACGTAGTGATGATGAATAATCCTCCTCTTAGATAAGTGAAACTAGTCTTGAACTTTCTAAGATCGGGGTGAACTCATAACACATAACTAATCCCTTCATCCACCACAGTCCGCGATGTGAAGATGTGTATATACATAAAGTATATATATTTAGCCATTTTACCTCGGGATTTTAGTAAGTGTACTAGAAAAACGGCCCATCGTTTTTCATAGAAGGCGGCTAACTCTTCTCACTTACATAGGTTATTTCATCAAGTTTATCTCAACATAAATCACCCAAAATTGGGCTATGAAATAATTAAGAGCTTTGTATAAAGCTCAACCTCACAAGAAAATAAAGTGATTTTCTTCAACTCTGGGCTAAGAAATCATTAAGAATAAAAACTCAACCTCTTTGTTCGGTAAATTCAATAATGTTCTTCTCAATAGAACAATCCAACCTCTTTGGATAGAATTTATTAAGAGTTTAAAAATAAACTCATCCTTCCGAGCGGTAAGTTCAATTAGTCCTTCGCAATAGATCTAAGAACTTATTAAGAGTAGTTATTCAACCAAAATCGGTAAATTCATCAAGTCTTTCTCACTAAGACCACCTAAACTTGGGCTATGAATTTATTAAGAGCATTTAAGCTCAACCTGGGCATGTACATGAAACGTCATAAGGATTGGGTAAAGGGACATGTACACTATGAGTCTCTTTCATGGTTTCGTTTAACCACATTGAACTTAGAGAACTAAGTTGGGTATCCACCATGAATCTCTCAACAAATGGGCTTAAGACCCATCCCCCTCGACGAATCTAGAATTTGTTTCCTGCTCAATCCTTTGGTAGTAGGATCAGCCAAATTCATCTCCGACTTAACATACTCTAAGGTGAGTACTTTGTTCTTTATTAGGTGCCTCACATATTCGTACCTTATGCGAATGTGTCTCTTCTTACTATTGTAGACTTGATTTAGAGTCACATGTATCACAAATTACGAATCTCACAATAAAGATATCGGAGGAGTCGGTTTTCCCCACAAAGGTATCTTTGCTAAAAGATTCCTTAGCCACTCGATTTCTTGCCTAGTTAAGTTTAGAGCTATAAACTCTGACTCTATGATGGAGCGTGCAATACAAGTTTGCTTAGCAAACTTTCACAAGATTACAACTCCACCTAAAGTGAGAACATATTCATTCGTAGAGCTTACCTCATCACTATTAGAAACCTAGTTGGCGTCACAACATCCTTTCAAATAACAGGATAGCAAACAAATTTAAGTTTCCAATCCATAATACCCTTAAGGTATTTTAGTAAGCGTCTAAGAGTCGTTCAATGTTCACCACTTGGATTATGAGTATATCTACTTAATCTACTCATTACATAGGCAACATCGGGCCGAGTATAGTTCACTAAGAACATTAGGCTTTCAATAATCTTAGCATATTCAACCTGGGAAACACATCTTCCTTTATTTTTAACGAGATAAGTGCTAGAGTCAAAAGGGGTTCGAGTATAAATGACATCTCAACTGTCAAACTCTTTAATATTTTTGAGTGAACCCTATAACTACTAGCCTTGCCTTACTCTGGATTGACCCATTTGGTATGAGTTTCTTCTTAAGAACTCATTTGTTGTTGATAGGTTTAAATCTTTTAGGCAAGTCTACCAATTCCCAAATATGATTTAGACATTATTGACTCTAGTTTATCATTAACTCCTCCTCCAAAAACTAGCGTCAATAGATCTCATAGCTTCTTCATAAGTTTTAGGATCCTTATCTAACAAGAAACTTGAGCTATAAGATCTGATAAGTTGTCTAGATCATTTATCTCAAAAATAAAGGAAGTAACAAAGTCTGGTCCAAAAGATATTTTTATCTTTGTTTAGGCTCTAACTCAAACTCTAGAGCATATCATACGATAGTGTTGGTAGCATACTCAATAAATACTACATCAACGGTTTAGGCATCGATGGTGGACTTCTTAAAGTCAGGCAAACATACTTTAGCCAGACACCCCCACACTTTTAGGTATTGCAAGTTAGGTACATAACCTTTTCACAGTTCGTATGGGGTTGAGTCTAATTTCTTATGAGGTACTCGATTTAAGATTTACCAATAGAATGACTTCTCCCGATATATTATCAGCTAACTCAGAACTTATCAACAATGAATTTATCATCTCTATTAAAGTTCTGTTTTTCCTCTCGACTATGTCGTTTTGTTGAGGAAATTAAGGGACAGAAGTTTCATGAACTATGTCATTCGTCTCATATACATCTTTAAGAAAATTTAGATCCAAACTCACCACCTCTATCGGACCTAACACTTTTCATCTTTTTTTCATAAAGAGAATTTTTATGAAGATTTTTGCACACTCCTAAGATAGACAAATCTTTTTTTCCTTCTTAATTATTTGAAGAAAAGAGCTCAAAGAGATTTAATAGCTACAAACATCTTTTAGTAGCATTAATGTCTATCTTTTTCTCTTTATTTTAGACAAGGTTCTTACCTTAAAAGACCGCTAGAAATATTCATCTACTATGACTAAAAGAAAGCTATCTTAAAAAATTATTAAGATTATTATTCTAACTTCTACATTAAGTATAGAATATTTATTTAGTCATAGTATTTTATAAATTGGAATAATGAGCATCGTAATGCACAAGGTAGGTTTAGAAAGAGAGGTGATGCATAAAGCATACTTAAATACCAAATCTTTCAAAAAACCAATCCTAGACATGCATTTTTTAAACTATCTCACTACTTTCCGATTAATCTCTTATGAATATTTCTCCTCATTTAGGTCTTTTAAAAGTTATGCTTAATATATATATATATTCCCCACAAAAAAAAATTATTAAGCATACTCAAGATAAGTTTTTTACTAGAAAAGGTCATCTAGCCTTCTTTTACTACCTAGTCTAAAAGATATCCACTAAGCTTACAGACTAGGTAAAGGCTTAAAATAAATTCATGTAATATAAATCATGAATTAAATAATCTGACCTTATAAGTAGAAACGCAATTCATGTAGACCTTGTCTATTTTGATCATGCCTGCAGCTTCATTCCTTGTATTATGATCCCAAAATTCATCGTGACCGATATTTCATAACCATTTTGAATCTTTAGGATTTTGATTCTTATCTTCAAGATCACCACCATCTTCGATTATTGACCCATCAAGTGCGTCAAGCTTGAACAAACCCAAAACCACCTTGACAATAATATCATTTTTGCAGTAGATTTGTTTCTAAATTGTTGGTTATATAGACTGCAAAATAGGGCATTAGCACTGACAGGAAAAAATAAAGGAACGAACTGATAAAAAGTTTGACCGTGTCGTGGTATGGAGGCCACTGCCTTAGAAACAAATCGCCCCGATGTGTGTACTTGCTACTTTAGGCAGTCGTCCCCCGAAGGTTAGCACGGTCCTCCAAACAGTGTACACCCAAAGTTTAGAGTGGACTGTAGAGGAAATGATCGTCGGAACCAGAGTCGAACAGAATGATGCTCTCTAATTATCTCTCAAGTAAGACAGATGAACTCTGAATGGAATGATTAAAAATAAGAGAAAAACATCTTATTTATAGGTTGAAAGGAGGGGCAAATCTGTCCAGAAATCAAATAAAATATGATTTAAATTTAAATTTAAATTTAATATCAGATAATATCTATCCAAAAATAGTAGATTTGCTAACCGAAAATATCCATTTAAATCTCAGATAAAATCTATTCAAAATTAGATTTATTAACAGATAAAATCTAATTAAATCTCAGATAATCTGTTAATATCTATCTAAAAATAGTAGATTTTATAACCGAAAATATCCATTTAAATCTCAGATATTTTGTTATTAAATCTATTCGGTTAAGTATTTAAAATTCTAAGAGAATTTTAAATCAACTGAACTGCTCTCATACAACCTATAAAAACAGAGTGTGGGATTCAAGCATTACATATTTCCAACATTTACGTTATTTGAATTCGGGACATTTAAAAGGAACAATTTATATTTATTACTGGGACCATTTAATGGATTCACGGTCCTAAATGTTTTTAAAAATAGTCTTAATATGATTATAAGGTATTATATGATCATAGTTTTTTTTAACAATTGATAAAACATACACAACTTAAACAAAAAAAGGAATTGTTTAAACTCGAGTCTCATAGACTGAACATCAATCATTTTTTTCTCGCCTTATCACGTTATCTATAGTTTTTTTTTCAATGATATTTATCAATTTAATGAAACGTAAGAAAACTATGAAAATTCACCTTAAAAAAAGGAATAGGCGGAGAAGTTATATCATGGGTCCTGTCATGTCATCCATGAGACCAATTAATCAAATATATCTATTTCATTATTTTTTTCATTCTATATTTTATCAAGTGAATCTTTTTTAAATTTAATTTACAGTAAATATTAGTACAGATTTACTTGATAAAAAATAAAATAAAAAATTAATAAAATTGATGTATTTGATTGATCTCATGGTTAACATTAGGGGTGGGTAAAAAACTCGATTAACCGATCATGGACCCGGTAAGACTCAATAGATTTTTATCTAGTATTAGTTTCGGTGGGACCGGGGCTAGATCCAAAATTTAGGTCCTGGTCATAACTGGGACCGGGACTGATTCTTGATTTTTTGGACCCGGTACCCAGTGGGTACCCAGTAGTACCGAGACCAATATCAAATATTGGGTATTATTTTTTTTTTTTTGTTTATTTTTCTTATCAAACTTTCTTTTTATGTATGAATATTATGAGTATGACTAGTTTTAAAACTTTAATTTTAAGTCTACAATATTCTAATTTTATTATTTAATATTATTATTGGTGGTTGAATTTTTTTTCTTCAATTATTCAAATTTTGTAAGAATAAACTAATTGGCCGGTGATTACCGGAACCAAGACCAATACTATTCAAATTTACCTGGTTCCCGGTCTTACCCACCCCTAGTTAACAGGATAAAAATAACCTGACATAATTTCTTAAATATGTGAAATTTACCTTAAAAATAGATAAAAAAATTTATTATTATATAAAATCATAAACAATATAACAAATCATACACATCTAATAATTTTCTACTCTTAAAAGTATTATTTTTAAAGTTGGAATCCAAATTCTCTTCTACCATCATGTGCTGCCATATCACCCAATACTGTGTACAAAACCATTGATTTTTTGATGCAGTGTGAATGATACAGAATTTCCTAACAAAAGAGCAAGAAAGTTTCCAAGTCCCATGTGCCTTCCTCTTTGCCTCATTTCTCAAACATTTTTGGTCTCCTTGCCTGACCCCTACCATAGTCATCCTGCCCAGATTTCTCTCATTCCCCCCTTATAAATCACGTTCCTTTATCACGGAACAAACATAACCAGAAAACAATGGATGATATGCCACCAGGGTTTCGATTCTATCCAACTGAGGAAGAGTTGGTCTCATTTTATCTCCACAACAAGCTACAAGGAAAGCAGCAACACCTCGACAAGCTTATTAACAACCGAGTCATTCCGGTCGTAGACATTTATGGCTTCAATCCAAGCGATCTCCCACGTAAATTATGATCCATGGACTTGATTTTTAAACTGTTGTTCGGTCCTTTGAGTTTACTGGCGTGTAGTTTTCTTTTTTATGCAGGGTTTTCGGTTTCCTTGTGCCATAAGGATCCAGAGCAGTGGTTCTTCTTTGTCCCGAGAAGTGAAAGTGAAGCTCGAGGAGGAAGACCCAAGAGGCTAACGGATTCTGGGTATTGGAAGGCTACTGGTTCGCCTGGTTTCGTTTATGCTTCCGATGGTCGACCGATTGGCTTTAAGCGAACCATGGTTTTCTACACCGGAAAGGCTCCGAGTGGGAAGAAAACTGGCTGGAAAATGAACGAATATAAAGCTTTGGAAGGAGAAGTTCCCTCGGCAGCAGTCGCTAACTGTGCTCAACTTCCCCCAGTATGAAACTTTAACTCTTAATCCTATTTTATTGCAGAATTTTAATAAGTATGTTTTTTTTTTGTTTATAGCTGAGACAAGAATTTAGCTTGTGTCGGGTCTATAAGAAATCAAAATGCTTGAGATCGTACGACAGGCGACCATTGCCGGATGCAGTGCACACCGGCGGGCAACTGGGTCAGGTTCCTCACCACGTTGAACATGGTTCTGAGTTTGCAGAAAGGTTCCGGAGAGTTCATCTTTGTGTGATAATCAAGGCAATGGACTGACTGAAACCGGAGAAAACCATGAGTCTGTAATGGTAGTTGATGGTGAATATTCCTTTTGGAATCTAGATGGGTTCTGGGATTCAGAGAATTAATGGAGTTTTACTATATTTTATGATTCTCTACACGGTATATGAATTAAATAATGATTTTTTTATGATTTAATTTATCGTGATCAAACTTTATTTAAAAAAATTTCAAGTCGAATTTATAAAATTTTGAATCGAGTCAAAACGAATCAAATATTTTAACATCGAATCAAATTGAATTATTTAATTTTTTAAAATTAAATCGAGTTTCACTCACCTTTTATCTATGGAGCCATTTGACCTTATATAAATAGGTCGTTCTAAGTGGCTTATTTGATTTTTATTTTTCAAATGATAAATTGTTTTTACCAATGGTTCAAACTAGGGCTTCTTTTTTTGGTATAATTAAAAAAGTCTACTACATAACTAATGTGAAATTCATTTAATTTTATATATTTTAGGGGTTTGAATTTAGGTTTAGGTTGTAAAAATCCGACTCGACCCAGAATTAATAATGTAATTTTTTATATATATTTTAGGGATATTTCAAATAATGATCCCTCTTTATATATAATTTTATACAATTAGGTTACTATTTTTTACAATTAGGTCACTAAAATTTTATTTTTTATAATTAGCTCCCTAAATTTCATTTTTTTATAATTAAGTCCCTAAAATTTAAATTTTTTTAATGAATTAGGTCAAGTCAAATCGAATTTTTCACCCTAAAACCTGGTTCAATCGGGTGCGATGGGCCGAAAATCTGACCTGACCCGACAACCCGTGCCCATCTCTAATTATAGATAAGAAATAGATAGATAATTGTGATTTTTTTAAATACTTGTTTTTTCATTAATGTTAATCATTTATTTATCATAATCCAACAATTTAATAAACATAAAATTTAAAATCCATATATATTATGTAAGAGAAATTTATCTCGTATATAAGTATACGTAAAAGCATGCATAGACCCATGATATTATTGGACACAATTTTGACAATGTATCCCCTGGCGTTGGCCTAGACCATAGCTGATAGCTACCTAACGAAGAATAATAATGTCAAATTCCAACGTCGTTGGGTCGTATTTATTAAGTATAGGGACAGGTTCTTTACGTTTAAAAATTGCTCGTTGGAAGTCTTTTCTTCTCGGACAGCTGTACCTAGGTGGTGATAATGAACCTATCAGTTCGCGAGCTATTCGGGTTCGGTTCGATTTAAGTGAACTCAATTCGGGTTTAAGTTCGGCTTGAGACCTTAACGAGTCAAGTTGAGTCAATTCAAACTCGACTCGAAAAGCCCGTGAACATGCTTGGAATAATTATATTATATATATACTACATATACACTAAAAGTAATCTCTTTAGCAAAAGAAAAGCAATAAAATAAAATATGAAAAATCTACTAAAAATAAATTAACTAAAATAAATTAGGCATTTTTTTTCATTTTGAGTTGAGCTGAGCCTAACCCGACGAGTTTCGAGTCCAAGCTGAGCCCAATAATATTATTTCCGACCCGAACCTAAAATTTCGAACTCGTCGAGCCTCGAGTTCGAGCTATGCCCAATAACACTGTTTTTGAGTCGAGCCTTGCCAGACTCGAACTCGGCTCGTTATCCCCCTAGCTGTACCTGGATTTCCATTGAGTTTTATAAACTTATTATTTTCTTCTAAAAGGTGGGTTTTTTTTATTAAGTAAAGATTATAACTTTTTCTCATACTGGAATTCAAACTCATACAAAATAAGACGATAAAATAATTTTTTATACACATAATAAAAAAATTATGAAAATTGTTCTTGAAATAAATTTAAAAATAAAAAATAAATATAACTCTTGTCATCATTATTTTAATTCTGAAAAATGTTAATTTATTTAGTAATGTTACATATAAAATAAAAAATATGTTATATTTAATAACTTAATACAAGTGAACTACTACAAAATTAATTGATTTATTGATTATTAACGATCACATACCGTTAAGAATATAGAGATTTAATCGAATATAATTTTGTTAATAAAATGTGTTATTTAATACAATTTATCAACTTTAGAATTCAATTGAGTGCAAAAAATTATTTAATTAAATATATTTTAATGAAATTTGATTAAATATTTAACACAATGTCAACGCTTTTTTGTAATAAATATTAAGAAACGTGTTAAAATTTATATCGTTCGTCAACTTGGGTCTTTGACATTTGTTAATTTCTTCATCTAGAGAAAATTTCAAATATTATATACATTTTTAAAAAAAAATTTAACGTCAACTTCTCGGTTTATATTCGAAGTTTGAGGTTATTTATTTCAACACTATCATTTTTAACATTCGAATATAAATTCTTTTATATAAAAATATTATACATCTTATAATTACATATAATATTTTTTCTGTCCTACGAAGCAGTGGCGGATCCATGCTTTGAACAGGGTGAGCCCGTGCCCACCCTGAACTTTTTAAAGTTCATAGATTTACTCTTAATTTTTTTAATTTTTATGAATTAGTCCTTAAGTTTTTATAATATTTAAGTTTTGTGTCCACCTTGATATTTTGAAATTTTATGTGTCTACTCTCAAATAAATTTTTAGATTCGTCACTGCTACGAAGAATGTTATTTATTGATTCTTTTGAAGTTAAAGTTTTTAAACTTTGACTATAATTTTATTATATATTTTAAATAATTAAATTTATAAAATATATATTTAATTAAAAGATTTTTAAAATATATTTTTTATTAATAATATATTTTTTAAATTATAAGTTAAAATTGTAAAATGAAAACCTAAAAATCAATAAAAAATAATCTGAACGAGGAAAAATTATTAGGTGAACTCTATTCACCACGTCATCTGTGATCCCAAACAATCAGGACCGTTTATCTCAAATTTTTTCAAGTGAATCATCATCTCTTTCCTATATATAATATAATTTTTCATATCCGACGGACTTTTATATTTTTTTAATAAAAAATTATAAACAATAAAATCGACATGTGTTAAAATCCACAAACCTAAGATGCTTTTCTCCGGCAGGTCTGCTTGGAAAGAAAAATTAAAGGAAAAAAATATATATTCTGTTCAGTCATTTGACTTAAAAATATAAAATAATTATAATATAATCAATATCATTGTTAAATTCCAACTTTTTGACAAAAATATGTAATTTGTCAATTTGTAATACAAAATTCCACAAATAGATCCTTCTCCCAACTTGGTTAATTGGAGAGGGAAAATATGAGAAAGAAAGCTAGTAAGATAAAATATTTATATCGATTTATGTATACTTGTAGATTACGTTATTCGAATTCGGGTTACTTAAAAGAAATAATTTATATTTATTACCGTGATCATTAATTGATTTACGGTGTTATAAACATTTTTTTAAATAATCTTAATATGATTATAAAGTATTATATGATCATAGTTTTTTTAATGCTTGATAAAACACATATAATTTATAAAAAAAAATTACTCAAACTCGAGTCTCATAGATTCAACATCAATCATTTTTTTTGTGTGTAAAGTATATATTAATGTTCGTAATCCGCGGGTTTCCGTCTCAACCAGAGGCTAATAGAATCCATATGCATCCCTTTTCGGAGAGAAATTTAAAAATATAGATTAATTTGTAAAAAAATATTTTATATACTCATTTATAAAGAAAAAAAACGTGTATTAAAATTTTGGACTCCATTTATGAGATTTTGAAAATATGCCACTACTCCCGATGAGAAATTATTATAATGATTTGTTTTATCACGTTATTTATAATTTTATCTAATAAAAAATATTATATTATTTCGCTTTACCACGTTATCTATAATTTTATCCAATGAGATTTATCTATTTAATAATATATAAGAAATGTATGAAAATTCACCTTAAAAAAAAGAAATAGACGGATAAGTTATATAATAGGTCATTCTTATCATGTCATCCATAAGACTATTAAACAAATACATCTATTTCATTAATTTTTTTCATTCTATATTTTATCAATTGAATTTTTTTAAATTTAATTTACAGTGAATATTTACTTGATAAAAAAATAAAATAAAAAATTAATGAAATTGATGTATTTGATTGATCTCATAGTTAACGTGATAAAAATAACCTATGACATAATTTCTTAAATACTTGAAATTCACCTTAAAAAAAAATAACAAAAATTATTATTAAAATAAAATCATAAACAATAGTAATAAATCAGACCCATCTAATAATTTTCTACTCTAAAAAATATTGTTTTTAAAGTTCGAATTTAAATTCTCTCATCGAACATCGTGTGCTGCCATTGCACCCAATACTGTGTACAAAACCATTGATTTTTTGCTGCAGTGTGAATGATACAGAATTTCCCCAGAAAAGAGTAAGAAAGTTTCCAGGTCCCATGTGCCTTCCTTTTTGCCTCATTTCTCAAGCATTTCTGGTCTCCTTGCCTGACCAGTGACATGACACCTACCATAGTCATCCTGCCCAGATTTCTCTCATCACCCCCCCCCCCCCCCCCCTCCCCTTATAAATCACGTTCCCTTATCACGGAAAAAACATAACCAGAAAACAATGGATGATATGCCACCAGGGTTTCGATTCTATCCAACTGAGGAGGAGTTGGTTTCATTTTATCTCCATAACAAGCTACAAGGAAAACAGCAACACCTCGACAATCTTATTAACGACCGAGTCATTCCGGTCGTAGACATTTATGGCTTCAATCCAAGCGATCTCCCACGTAAATTATGATCCATGGACTTGTCTTTTAAACTGTTGTTCGGTCCTTTTGAGTTTACTGGCGTGTAGTTTTCTTGTTTTTATATGCAGAGTTTTCGGTTTCTTTGTGCCATAAGGATCCAGAGCAGTGGTTCTTCTTTGTCCCGAGAAGTGAAAGTGAAGCTCGAGGAGGGAGACCCAAGAGGCTAACGGATTCTGGGTATTGGAAGGCTACTGGTTCGCCTGGTTTCGTTTATGCTTCCGATGGTCGACCGATTGGCTTTAAGCGAACCATGGTTTTCTACACTGGAAAGGCTCCGAGTGGGAAGAAAACTGACTGGAAAATGAATGAATATAAAGCTTTGGAAGGAGAAGTTCCCTCGGCAGCAGTCGCTAACTGTGCTCAACTTCCCCCGGTATGAAATTTTAACTCTTAATCTTATTTCATTGCAGAATTTTAATATATTTCTTTTGGTTTATAGCTGAGACAAGAATTTAGCTTGTGTCGGGTCTATAAGAAATCAAAATGCTTAAGATCATACGACAGGCGACCATTGCCGGATGCAGTGCACAACGGCGTGCAACTGGGGCAGATTCCTCACCACGTTGAAGTACATGGTTCTGAGTTGACAGAAAGGTTGCCGGAGAGTTCATCTTTGTGTGATAATCAAGGGAACCGAATGACTGAAACCGGAGAAAACCATGAGTCCGTCGTGGTAGCTGATGGTGAATCTTCCTTTTGGAATCTAGATGGGTTCTGGGATTCAGAGAGTTAATGGAGTTTTGCTATATTTTATGATTCTCTACTTAGTATTTGAATTAAATAATGATCGTTTTTTTTATGATATAATTTTGGATCATTATTATAAACTCACTAATAATACATCTTCCTTTTCTAGAGTTTTCTCTTTATCATTAAGATTAAAATTAAGATTTATCATAAATCTTTTTAAAAAATTACGAATAAATCTTTTATTTTAAGATTTATTAATTATTATTATGGGATTTTTCTTTATGAGAAAGGGGTTGAGCATCAGCTTAGGGTTACATTATAATATTATACCGAGATTTATTAACGGGATAATATTAAATTATACAGTATAACATTATTTTAAGTTTTATATGTTTTTAGATTATTAGATAATTGGAATAGAAGATTTAAATCAACAGTTAGTTATTTAAAGATTATCACTTGAATTCTTTTTGAGAAATTAATCTGGGACATCTGTTTCAATCATCGTGTAAAACTTATAAAACTTTATATTATATAACTTTATCATATCTTTTTATTGATCATGCATATATCATTTTTCGAATTAGTATATTGATTTCGTTGTTATTATAATTAGTAGAGGTGCATTCGGTTTGATTTTGATTTAATTCGGTAATTAATTATTTTAGTAACCATCGGTTTTCGGTTCGGTTAACCGTGGTTTTCGGTTTTTCCATATTAACGTTGATTTATAAAAAAATTGTATTTTATCTTGACAAAATAGCTTTATTTTATGATTTTTAAACATTAAATGATAAATATTTATTTAAACATATTTTTAAGTAAAAAAATAAAAATACATTTATAGTACTTTAAGTATAAAATATATATTTTTACCTTACAAAAATAATTAAAAATCAATTAAAAAATCAAATTTAGTTTGATTCGATTAACAACAATTAACCACAGTTTGTAAATATATGAACCATAATACGTTGGTTCGGTTCGATTTTTGATTTTGCGGTTAACTATATCTAACCCTAATAATTAGAAACCGTGAATATGATAATAATTTATTGAGATGTCTAATAGATAAAAAAAAATTATGTACAAGTCTATCACAATTAAAATAATATTTTTATCTAATTAATTAAAAAAATCACTACAAGTCTGTAACAATAATGTCTATAATTTGGTGCTTGATTAAATAAATAATTTCATATGAGATTTTTACCACTGATTTTTTAAATTGTAGTTTAATATTATTTTTTTATTTAAATGAATAAAAATACAATATTATAATTTCCAATTTCCCAGCGTGTTGGAGACTAGTTCATCAGCAATGATAGATAATAAATATCAACTTCGGTTGACCTCATACGACGTCGTGCTTCAAACCTTGCGGTACGAACTCCAAACTTCAGCAGTTTCCTGACATTTTCCCGTCTCTTTAGAGAATGATGATCTTAAAAAACTGTTAAAAAATAATTATATATTATTTTATAAAAATTTTGATATAAATTTTTTAGTATATAATGATTTTTTTATAAAAAATTTAAATTTTTTTATATATATCGAATTTCTTAAAAAATATACGAATTTTAGTTTATATCGAAAAGTGTAAGATTTTTAAAAAAAAATAATATAATAATTAAAAAGCTTTAAAACTCACTCATATTAACCGATAAATTATGACGTGTGACACTTCTATAATACGATTAAAATAAATAATTTACATAATTTTTTATTAAAATAGTAAAAATATATATAATTATATAAAATTTTATAATCTACCCATTTTTCTAAATTGATGACTTTCCTATACGAGATAATAGGAATGCAATTGTACTGTTTTGGAAATTTAACTATATATTTTAAAAGTTTTTTTTTTTTGTATTTTATATTTATAACTTAATTAGTATTTTCTAAAATTTTAAAAAAAATTATATAATTAGGTTATATATAAAAAAATTATACTCCTAATATAAAATTTCAGGTCCATCTCTTTATAGACTATAATATCTTTTACATATAAGCATTGGAAGTAAATCACAATAATTTTAAGAATTTATAGAATATTATTATTATTATTATTATTATTATTATTATTATTATTATTATTATTATTATTATTATTATTATTATTATTATTACAAGGTGATTATTTTATTCACTGATAGTAGATTTTTTTTATAATGGTTAGAATAAGGGACAATGCTATATATAGGGTGAGAGGGAAATAACCCTTCTTAAATTTTTTGGTATAATTATATTTTTAATTTTTTTTAATTTAAAGTTTTTTTTTTGGTATAATTAAAAAATATTTTTTTACCCCTTCCAATTTTTAAATTTAAAGGTTTAATAGATTATTGTCTCTCCCAACATTGAATCTTAACTTCGTCCCTGATTAGAATTTAGAGTTTAAATTTATAATTTAGAGTTTATGCTTTATACTTTAAACACTAAACATTTAACACCCAAAATTTTTGAAAAATCATATTTTTATATACTTTTTATATAAAAAATTAAAAATATATATAATTGACACCCCTTTATAAATAATTAATACTTTTTAAATAATATTCAAGAAAATGATACCTTTTTAAAAAAAATTCTGGTTTTGCCCCTGAACACATTACTCTAAAATATAAACTATAACATTTAAACCTAAATTTTAACTCTAAATCTTAAATTTTAAACTCAATCCTTAAACCTAATAAAATTTTTTTTATTTGATTAAATGGTTAAGTTTATTAAATTAATTGAAATTAAAATTCAGTTGATATATTCAAATTAAATATATGTATATAATTTTTTGTTAACTACCGTATAACTTATTTTTATTAGATTTTAACGATAAATAATTAAATTAGTATGTTTCAAATAGTTGAATAACATGATTAATAAATTTAATAGATTAAACCAGTGGCAGATGCACATGAAATAGTGAGTAGACTCGTATTCACCCTAAACTTTTTAAAATTCATATATTTGAGCTTGATTTTTTGAATTTCTATGAAATAGTCTTTAAATTTTTAATTTTTATAATTTGTGTCTATCGTAAAATTTTGAATTTTAAAAGTTCAGGTAAGTACAAATTCATATATTTAAATTTGATTTTTAAAATTTTTATGACTTGTATCGCCTAAAAAATATTTTAATTTATACTCAACCTTATAAATATTTTTATATCCGTCACTAAATTAAACCTATAATTAAAAGGTTATCGATGTAATTTACCTTCAGTATTGCGTATAATCTTAAAATTTCACCTTCTACTATGTTACGATGTTATTAAATTATTAACAACAAATCGATGGAAATGATAAGCATCTTTATATTAAGTAAATTTTAAATTTTATGTATATATTTTTTTATCTAAATATTTTTAAATCAAAATTAAATATTTAATATAAATTCATCATATAAAATTTTAAAAGTTTAAGAAGACTATAAAAAAAATTATTATTAATATTTAAAATGAATCACACTTTTGACGTAGGGGACAACGTCCTTGCCTCTCTGTCTTCCACCTGTCTATTTATACTTTCGAAGAAAGTAGAAGCGAGACCATTCAAAACGACACGTTTAAAATTTGGAAGAAGGCTTAATTTCATGGATACCCTTAAACTATACAACTTTTCTAAGTTCGGTATCTAAACTTTTTTATTCGAATTAGTACTTAAACTATATTTTCTAATCAATTTGGCCCCTGTCGTTTAGTTCATCCATTAAGACGATACCACACAACTAAAAGAAGTCCAGAATTTGAAGAAAAATCAATAAAATCCAGAAAAATTGTAAAAAGTAAGAAGATACTGCATCATAAGGCAAGAACAAATTCATTTGTAACCATTTCTTTCTAAATTTTCTCAGCAGCCAAACTAATCTTAACGAGAAACAGAATCTGTGCATGAAGACTGGCAGGAAAAAAATGAATACAATTGGATCGATTCTAGTAGTAGAGGGGAAATAGAAAGAAAAAAAAAACACCAGGAGGGCTTGAACCTCCAACCTTGTGGTTAACAACCACACACTCTAACCAACCAAGCTATTCCAGCTTTGATGATGATCAATGAAATAAATTTTTTAAATTAGTTAATATTAGTATTGAAAAGACATTCATCTTGACAAGAGGAGTCTTTGTCTAGCTAAGACTTAAGAGCTACCCCAGCTCTATACCTCAAATATTAAGAACACTCTGATGGCAGCGGTGTGGGGCCGTTTTTGTTTGCCCCGAATCCATTCGATCTGATATAATAAAATTATATGTTAATATCAAAATTTTAATTAAAATATTAAATATAATATATATCGTACATACGAGATAAAAAAATTTCACCTCAGATCTGAAAAGACTCAATCCAAGAATCAAATATAAAATAATTTCGACCCCACCGACTCGAGTAGGGTCGAAACTTGCCGGATCGAGATTTTTTTTTTCATCTTCTAACTATTATTATCATCGTATCCACTTGAACCGGTTCATACTACCAGAAGTTAGTTCAGGCTATTCGTTTTGGTCAATTGGATTAGGGAGGTCAGCTGGTTGTTTGATTTTAGTTGATTGGTTAACAGAATAAATTTCTTTTCTGAGTTTAGTTTAGCATAATTTCCTCTTACTCCATAATCTATATAGATTATAACTTATTAAATCAAGTAAAGTCAAATATATTGTTGTTAATCTAAAATTGTAGAAATTAAAAAATAATTTTTTAAATAGAATTTACTTATGAAATAACAAATCCATTAATTTGATAACAAAAAGATTTTATTTTTTTCATATTTAATTTTAGGTCTAATATCTCTAGATGTCTATCTAATATGTATATCCACTGGTTTCTCTACCAACTTTAATAGCAGTATGTTATATTTTAAAAGATTAATTGCAGTTTAAATTATGATTTTTATTTTAAATTAATTTTCAGGTTTGAAATTTATAATTTTTAAGTATTTTTTAAAATAAGGTGTAAAAAGAGAATGATTTAAAACAAATATTTTTATTTAAATAAAGTTTTTTGGGTACAAATGGTCGAAACTTCGACCATTAAGCCATTGTTCATCACAAACGAACCATTTTCTCATACACAAGTTTCAGGTAGCTAAGTCATAATCACTGCAAAGAACACACACAAAAACAGAAATGAAGAGCGGTGATCATGCAGCCATTGATGTGCCGGAGTCCAGCGCTGTTGCAAAAGGCACAGCGCCTCTCGTAGGGTCTCAGAGGGAGCAAAAGACCGGGGTCAACAAGGGATTGGGCATCGCCGATTTCCTTTTGAGACTAGGAGCCATAGCCGCTGCTCTTGCCGCTGCAGCAACCATGGGAACCGGCGACGAAACTCTGCCTTTCTTCACTCAGTTCTTCCAGTTTGAAGCTAGTTATGACGATCTCCCCATTCATGTACGTATCATATACATATAAAAACATAAAAACACTTATATCTTTCTCTCTGTCTATCGTAGATGAAGAAACTGAGACATAAATGCAGGTTTTTCGTCATTGCAATGGCACTGATCGGCGGCTATCTCGTCCTTTCGCTTCCTTTCTCCGTAGTTACTATCGTCCGCCCTAATGCCGTTGCACCCAGACTCTTATTATTCATTTCAGACACTGTAAGTAACTCCGTTAAATCTTTAAACGTAATCCAATATCAAGTTTATATTTTTTGGTGGAATATATATATGGCAAGTGGCATTGACTCTGACCACTGCGGCCAGTGGTGCGGCGGCAGCCATAGTCTACTTGGCTCACAATGGAAATCCCAACACAAATTGGCTCGCCATCTGCAACCAGTTTGGTGATTTTTGCCAGAATGTGAGCGGAGCTGTGGTGGCATCCTTCGTGACTGTTATGGTCCTCATGGTTTTGATTCTACTCTCTGGTTTTGCTCTCAAAAGGCATTGAAGGATTTATAACTTAGTGATTCTTCTTCTTCTTCTTCTTCTTCTTCTTCTTCTTCTTCTTCTTCTTCTTCTTCTTCTTCTTCTTCTTCTTCTTCTTCTTCTTCTTCTTCTTCAAGTGTGCTTATAGTTATTAAAATTATCATTGTTTGTCTGTATGAGATTCAATTGTTCTGGAAGGAAACTACAATTATTGTAATGAAATTAACACTTATAGTAGTTAAAATTTATAACTCTGTCGCATTTAAAAGGTTTAATATTAACTTTTTAAAATTAAAATTTTAAAATTTTGATTATAGTTATTTTAAATATTTTAATTTATTAGATTTTATAAAATATATATTTTTAAACTACTTGATTAGAGGTTTTTAAAATATATATTTTTTATATTTTTATCAATAATAGATTCAAAGTTATAATGAGTCAAATTTAAAAAAAATATCAAAAAAATCAATATCAAACAAATAAAATGGGACCGAGAGTGTAATACATATTAAACAATTTATTTTAGAACACTATGATATTTTGGGTATCTATTTTGATTAAAATATTAAATATTTATTTTTAAAAATGTATAGTTTAAACACGTATTTTGAGTTAAACTTAAATTTTAATATTTTAATTTAAATCTTAAATTTAACTCAAACTTTAAAAATAAAATCAAACTGAATCTCATATATGTAATTTTATATAATATGAACGCATGTTTATGGAGAGAAAGAGAGATAATCAAGTTACATAACATCGATGGATAACTAAAACGGATAATTAAAATTAATTTTTTTTTAAATGATAATCTTTATACAATTAAATATTTATCTGAATTATCCATTTTAATTATCTTTCATATAAAAAACATGTATTGACGTAAAGGAAATTATGTAGGAAAAATAGCAAATCAGATTTGTAAGTCGGTAAAGAAATTTAAGAATCAATATTTATTTTGGTTAAAAACAATATTTAATGCAAAAACAAACCCAATATTTATTATCAATAGATTTAATAAGATAAAATGTTAAAATTTTCAAATAAAATTAGGTATTTAAATATTAATATTAAAAAATAAAAAAATGATTAAGAAAAAAAAATCAAATTATTAGATTGAGAAAGTTATCTTATATAAAATTTCTATAAAACCTTATATAAATCATTCGAATAATTAATCAGGTACTAATAATTAAACAAATTAATGATATTTATTTAAATTAATTATACTTCCCAAAAAACCGACAAGAAGAAATACAAGATAAAAAAAAAAAAAAAACTACTTTCACTTCACTTGTACGGTTGAAATTTTCTACCTATTCATTCTAAAAAAATAAATCCTATAAATGCATTAAATGATAAACTTTATTGATTTGGTGATTATTATTTTTTACAGTAATTTGGTGACTCATTATTATATTTTAGAACTTCAACATCTACAAATATTAATGGTGACACTTTGATCAATTCACTAGGGAATTAATTAATTATAAATGAAAAAATTTCTTTCACAGATAAATGAATAAGATCAAGTTATACAACGTAATTTTTTTTAGTTTTATATGTTTTGAGATCGTTTGATGATTAAAATAGATAACTCAGATTTAACAGTCGGTTAATCTAAGTTATCCATTTTAATCATCTAACGATCTCAAAAATATATAAAATTTAAAATTTTTTACGCTGTATAACTTGATTTTATATACAGAATATTTATGGTAGGAAACCAAACTAACAACCCATTTAATTATTACTTTTCACATTAAAATTTTCACCCAAAACTTCAATATATGAAAATTTGGTGATGTTGGTGTTGCCATTAATACATACATGCATACATATGTATGTATATTGTGTGTGTTATTGATTTTTAGTTATCAGAGTTCTGTTGGGGCATTCAAATTGGTTTTAGCTGCTAGTCTTGGTGCCCATTAAATTTCTTTGTTGTTTGAAATTAATAGCTTAGTTGGCCATTTGATGTTTGGTTCTCGAGAAAATTAAAGATTCTGGGTTTGTAACCATAAAGCTTTGAATGTTCTTAACAATTCTTTACATTTTCTGGACTCAATTTAGACTCTTCAGCAAATCCTTCTATTTCATTTAATTAACCTCTAAAAACCCATTTCTCTCCCTCAATTTCTCACCTTATAAATAACTGATCTTTCTCCTTCAAAATCACTCACCAGTCCAAGCTTCCTTCACCTCCAAGTTTAGGTATCATCTTCTTCTTTTTTCAGTTTCATGCATGCATGCATGGATACATGTATGTATGTATGTATGTATGTATGTATGTATGTTGTTGAACTGAATTCTTTTGTTTCTTTGATTTTTCAGCTTAATCTATAGCATACTACATACGGCAGGATGAGTGGAAGAAACGGTCCCAAGCGTGAGTTGAAACTGAACATACCACCAACGAGGCCTAATCCAAGAGCGGAATCTCCGAGACAAGCGGCGTCGGTGTCGCCGACCTCTTCTCCGAGCTCATGTGTATCATCACATGACATAAACATGAACGATACGGTCGGATATTCGAGCAGTCCCGAGGTGAAGTCTATGGCTCTCGTAGGTTGTCCGAGGTGCCTAATGTACGTGATGCTTTCGGAAGACGATCCGAAATGCCCCAAATGCAAGAGCACGGTCTTGCTTGATTTCCTCCATGACACTGCAACAACTAGCAATGTTAAGACGAGAAAGAGATAGGTCGGGAATCCATTAACGTCGGTCCATCGAAAGTCGGGACCTTTTACGCTTTGCTCGGTATAAACGATGGAAAATTTATTAATCAAACGGTTAAGGTTCACAATCAATTTCTTATTTTGAATTTTAACCGTTTAATTAACAAATTCCCATCGTTCGTACCAAATAAAGTCGAGTATTATAGGTCTCTTTCCTTTAGTTTTCCTTTGTTTTTCTCAGATATGTCCTTTGGGGTTCCAAATCATAGAATTTAGAGTATGGGCATTTATGGTAGTTTTTGTCTCTGTTTTGGTCTGTTTTTGAGGTTGTTTTTCCCTCTTTAGCAGATTACTATGTGAACTGCTTCAACTGCAACTGCCCAAATTTTCTTATAATATATTATATTTTAATGTTTTCCTCATAATTTTTCGAGAAATTTAAAAAAAAACTTAAAATTTATGTTTTTAATGTCTATCGTCGTCATCGATTGATATTCGAGTGTGAATTTTTTTAATATTTTAATAATCTTCAATAAACAACAAAGATAAACATGCTTCAAAATTTTAAATTTTTTATTTTTAATCATATTTTTATACAAGAAAAAAAATTAAAAACTTTTTTTTCCTTTTATATATAAAGTAATACTAAAAGAAGTAAAAGAATACTTTAACAAGAAAGAAAGATTCATTAGTATAATTTATTCTTAAATATAAAATAACTTTTTAATTATAAAAATTATAAAATATTTGTAAATTTGAAACCAAAATTATATATAAAGATTATCTAACAATTCATTTAATTTTTTTGAAATTTTCAACATTTAAAAAAATTTATATAAAATTTATAAGTTACACAAACTAAATCTTATTTAACTTGATTTATTAAAATCTTAAATTAAATTTAATTTTAAATTAAATTAACTCGAATTAAACATCAACTCAATTTTAATTAACTCAATAAACTTGTCTGAAAAAAGATGTTATTAATACAAATTAAAAAATTACCTCATCAGCAATACGTTTAATAATTAACAATTAATAACTTAATTAATAAAAGAATGTTAATTTAAGATAAATATTTTTGCTTATTATAATTTTAGTGAC
Organism: Abelmoschus esculentus; assembly: GCA_035048815.1. NCBI lineage: Eukaryota > Viridiplantae > Streptophyta > Magnoliopsida > Malvales > Malvaceae > Abelmoschus > Abelmoschus esculentus. The sequence goes on from JAUCBN010000001.1 coordinate 26,203,940, forward strand.
TAAATCGTAAGTTTATAAAAAAAAAATACAATAAAATCCCCCCTTTTATTCTCCCCCATCCCATAGCTTTGATTTTCATCGCCTTTCTTTCTCCAGATTCTCCACTCTCGACTTCTATATCTGCCTCTTTTCCCCCCTTTCCGATCAGATCTCTAGAAACACATTGAAGATAAACCTCCGGTGAATCTCCCATGACGCTTGGCTCAGGAGGATCGAGTGTCGTGGGTTAGCCTCTTTGCTCCCCTTTCACAATTCTCCTTAGATTCCATTATTGAGTTTTTTTATTGATTTTGTTGTTTAATCCCTTCCTGCACTTATAATCAGCTATTATTTATGTTCCTGGACAATTTATGTGGATTAAGATAAGAAATTTAAGTTTATTATTTCGTTTTAAGTTCTGGGTGGCTTACTGGCTTTTATATTTGCTTTTGAATTGGTTTCATTGATGTTGTATTCGGTGTAAAGTTTTAGTTTCTTTGCTTACATTGGGTATATATGGAACAATTTGAAGCAGTTTTAGTTTAATTATGAATATTATGTTAGTTTATTAATTATGATTTTTCGTGAAAAAACTCATGAATGTTTGGTCTTTTATGTTCTAATAGTGCTTGGCAGGCATGGAACCATTAATCATGCTTACATGATCAATTACTTTTCAGAAACCTTCCTCGGAGACTGATTCTATTGGTGTTAAATCCAATGTTAGGATTTATTGTGTGATTTAGCATAACGATCATGCCCTTTATTAAGTTTTATACGTTCATTTTACAGTGCCTCGGAACTTCAGATTGCTGGAGGAGCTTGAACGTGGAGAAAAAGGAATTGGTGATGGTACTGTCAGCTATGGAATGGATGATGGAGATGATATTTACATGCGCTCTTGGACTGGCACCATTATTGGTCCTCATAATGTAATTGCATATTTTATGTCAACCTTCATATTTTGCTGTTTTTCCTTTAGATGAAACTTAGTGTCCCGTACGAACATGACGAAGAACGGGGTATTAAACCCAGCACTTCGTATAAACAGAGAACTTAAATCTTGTTCTGGTGCTCGTCTTTGGAACTACCCTACTCCTTGCTATTGAAGGGAACAATGGTATTTTGCTGGTGTGTGTGTGGAAACAATCATTTTGTACATGCCTTTATGTTACGTTCTTTGTGTTGATTCTTTTTCCTGTTCTCAGACCGTACACGAGGGTCGAATCTATCAACTGAAGCTGTTTTGTGATAAAGATTATCCCGAGAAGCCACCAAGTGTCCGTTTTCATTCAAGGATCAACATGACTTGTGTTAACCATGAAACTGGAGTGGTATATACTTCGTCATGTAATGCTTGGTTTATTCGTTTAGGAAACATAATGATTACGAATTTGATGTTATCGAATTTCAACAGGTGGAACCGAAGAAGTTCGGACTTATAGCAAATTGGCAGAGGGAGTATACAATGGAGGATATTCTGACACAGCTCAAAAAGGAGATGGCTTCCCCGTCTAACCAGAAGTTGGTCCAACCACCCGAAGGTACCTACTTCTAGCTCTCAAGATCACATTCTATACATATTCCTGGATCTAATTGCATCTGTAGTAATGCAATATCTAGTTTGCACTGCTTGTTTGATCCTTGCTTTAAGAACAAACTGGGGAATGCCCTTGAAAAAAGCTTCTCCAATTACTTCTCTAAAGCTTCATCCTTTTAATCCTGTTTGTCAAAACTCTGCTGTTTGATTAAGAGGATTTGATTAATCAGTGTGTCAAATATTAAAAAAAAAATTGATTATTAATTTGATTAAATTTGAAAGGTTATATATTTTTTTATACATTTTATGTATTAAAATATAATTTTTTAAAATAATATACTCTATTGTTTTTTTTGGTAAAATATACCTTTTGTCACTCAACAATCTTCTCACTTTTATTTAAATAAATTATATCATCACTTTTTACTTATATATAAATTATATCATCATTTTTTTTATTCGTAATAAATAAATATATAATTATTAGAAAATTATTTAAAATTAACAAATTTAATTATTTATATCACGAATAAGGTAGTAGAAAAATGGGAAATATAATTTTTCTCAAATTTGGCAGTACGCTGCCTTTCCGTGTGCATACCGATTAGAGTTCTTAAAAATGATTGTTAATGTATTAAATAATAATTTAACATTAATTAATTAATGGAAATAAAACAAATTAAATAGGAGAAAACCGTCTCTATACGGTCTACAAATTCCATACCCCTCGCGTCGATTTTCTTCCGATCTGCCCCAAATTGAAACCCTAAATCCAACCCCGAAAAAAAACAATTTAAATCAAAATTTGGTTGGAAAAGATCGAAGAAAATGTCAGATAAACCGCCTCTTAGAAAGTCGGTCGTGATCCGATCCGTTTGGTCTCAAAATTTGGAGCCGGAATTCGAGTTAATCAGATCCATCGTCGACGACTTTCCGATCATCTCAATGGATACGGAATTCCCCGGCGTTGTCGTAAGGCCAAATTCCTCCGGCGACGGCGCACTGTACGTACGGTCGGCTGCCGTCACGGCGCATTATAAAAGCCTCAAAGCGAACGTTGATTTGCTGAAGATGATCCAACTAGGCTTAACTCTCTCGGACGGTAACGGAAATTTGCCAGATTTCGGCACGGAAAACCAGTTTATCTGGGAATTCAATTTCAGAGACTTCGATGTCGCGAATGATGCCCACGCTCACGATTCCGTCGAGCTTCTCCGTCGTCAAGGCATAGATTTCGAAAAGAATAGAGAATTCGGGATCGAGTTGGTCCGGTTCGCGGAATTGATGATGTCATCAGGACTCGTTTTGAACCACGACGTTACGTGGGTAACTTTCCACTGCGCTTACGATTTTGGATACCTCGTGAAGTACTTGACGGGCAAATTGTTACCGTTCCAACTCACCGAGTTCTTGAACCTCGTGCGCATGTTCTTCGGAGACAGAGTCTACGATGTCAAACACTTAATGAGATTCTGCGCTGGCTTGTACGGGGGACTCGACCGAGCGTCTAGCTCTCTGTCGGTGAACCGTGCCGTCGGTAAGAGCCATCAGGCCGGTTCCGATAGCTTGCTGACATTAGACGCGTGGTTGGAGATCAAAAGAAGGTATTTTGGGGAAGGGGGTGTTGAGAATTATGCTAATGTTCTTTATGGTTTAGAATCTGAATCTTCATGAAAATTAAATGCATTCTCTGTTCATACATCCTCATGTTTGAGAGAAATGGCATTTGTTTTTAGTTAGATTTTTGTACACAATATCTGTGTTATTAATCAATCATCAATAGTAGCAATAGTTTCAGTTTTATTCGTTTCCATAGTCTCCATAGATACTAATTTGTGTTTCTTCTGCTAAACTAAGCTTTAAATCTTTTAATTACATTCAAATAATCCTTTGAGCTGTACTTTGTACCTATGAAGCCGTAACATTGAATTATACTTTAACAGATCTTTGGTGTTATTCGAGTACAAATCAAAGATAATAATCTATTTGATTACCTTCAATGTTCTTTTTTAATAGTTTAGCCTTCAAAATGATAAACTTCTCAAGAAAAATGAGGGTCCATTGTCAACGAGAAATTATATCATAGGCTCGGCCTATCACATTATCCGTGATTTCATCCAATAATAACTATCTACTATACCACTAACCTGTAACTCATTTTTTCTGACTAATGAATCTTCACTCATAATTTACATGTTATTTTAAAAATATAATTTCTAAAAATTATATTAATTACATAGCTAATTAATGACAGGATGAATGATTTTCATTGGTTAGGGACCACGATTGACGTGATAGGCCAAGTCTATGATATAATCTCTCATTTTCAAGAAGGATGATGCAGAGGAGAGATTATTTCTAGCAAAGGGGTTACTGATCCGACGGATATCAGAGGCTCAAGGGGGCTGATAAATACAAATATAATACCAATCAACTATTTCTAGCTGATCAGAACACAATTAATCTTGTCATTAAGTTTAATAATTTAGTTCTTTATTTATAATCTCTGTTTATAACTCGGTAAAACTTTCACTGTGTATATAGGAATAGAAAGGCTATGCTCTCTGAGAGATGGTAATGGATCAGACTTAGATCTGACTTTATAAAGTTTAAATCCAATCCAATTAATAATCAGACTTTCAATTGACTTTCAATAAAATTCAAGTCTAAATCCAACTCCATTTAGATAAATCCAAATTCAATCCAATAAAATATCTAAAATTCAAATCCAAATCTCCAAATCCAATTGGTTTTTAAAGTAACAACTCAAACAAATTATCATTAAATAAAAAAACTATTTTTATCAAATAAATATTTTTAAATTTATAGCACAAACAAATTTCAATAAATATTAAAGTTCAATATAAAACAAATTAAAGTAACAACTCGAACTTTTTAAATCTAAAAAATTTAAATATTTTTATTCGGATTAAACTCGGATCAGATTCATATTGAATATAGATTCGAATTGAATTCGGATCGGATTCATATTGAATATGGATTCGAATTGAATTTAGATCGGATCATGGCAATATTCATATATGATCCACCACCTATCAGAACTCGAACCTTTTTTCTGGATTCAGATTCGAACTTTTTTTAATCTAATTTGGATAAAAAAAATCTTCAGATTCGGATTGTCATCCCTAATCATTTCCCATCTACGTCCTCTTAAAAATTAATTTCTAAATCTTAACTCTAATTTTTTACATCCTAAACTCTAAACTCTACTCCTTAAAAAATACACCATGCTCTTAATTTTCTAAACATTAACTATAACCCTAAACCCTTAATCCTTAAACTCATTTAAAATGAAACAAAGACATGATTCGGGGCAAACCCTATATAGAAGGTCTAGTTTCTACTGCATGCAACAACCAAACCCTTAGACCCACAATGTGAAAAGGGAAAACCTTTCTTACACTCTTTACACACAAAATAGTACTCAACAAGTATCACAGTTTTGGTTCTGCTAGTTTTTTGTGCATACTAACTTCAAGAAAATACTTTGAAAAATGTCCAAAACCATATGCATAGCACAAATAAAGTATTAATATTATTAAAATAAAATATTTTTAGAAATTCTTTTCTAAAGATCAAACAAAACCTCATCAACATTGATTGTCATCTAAATTAGCCAATTCTACATATCTACACTGGGTATAGCTGGCTTTGATAGTTCAAACTAATTAACCGAGCAACTGAAGATCAAGCATGGGGTATTAATTGGCATATAATCAGATTTGGTGGACGGTGTCAACCGTGTGATCCCAGTACAGTCCATAGCATGAATTGTGTTCAACATTCATCCAACGGACCAACTCAAAATTCCAACATGTAATACTAATTTGTGTAACTAATCCATAAATTGCTCAACTGTGCAAACAATTGCATTCACACCCCCAAAGTTACCAACCACATTTATCCAGTAATCCATGTAAATTAAAGATAGGAGTATAGGTTTTGAGTACTTGGTTAGTAAAACAAATTTTACCTATGAGTAGAGTTAAATGCGGAAGATGGCACTTCAACCATCCTGGATGGTGAGGATTGGGGCCTTGGGGTACTGATATCAACCATTCCAAAATTAGCATCAAGCATATCTACCCCACTCCATTCAGCACCTGCAATTCTTGGAGTTAAGTATTACACTTTCAAATATTGTTCCTATGAATGTATATTGGATTGCAAAAGAAAAAGAGTTTGGGGAAGTGTTTTTTTCAGCCTTTGGGGTTCAAGCGTATTGAAGAGCTATAAAATTTCTAGAAGGATACAGTCCGTCTTCCACATATCTGTTATGCTAACGTCAGCATCTGATAGAAGCCAATAATCTGTATCATTCTGAAAAGAAGACAAGAAAAGTGATGGTCAATCTCAACTCTCGGAAACAGAAATGTACATATTTCACCATACAAAGATGGAGCCGAGTGTTCTCTTTTTATTTCCTTTTTCTGATTTTGATGCATGATGAAGCCCCGGGCAGATAGGGAAATTGATTTTGGGCCTTAAAGTGGGGGAACAACCCAGGGTCCAAATGAATTTTAAATCCACCCCAACTTTGTAAGTATCGTTGCGAGTAACAACAGATCATGCATCCATTCTTCTAAAACCTTGCTACAGAACTTACATCAATATTTGAAGGAACAATTCTCATCATTCCCCCAACAGACTCCTGTGAAGCATTAACATCACAGACCATTTGATGAGTTTGCACTGCCTGTGGTTTAATTTCCTTTCTGGTACCATCCACATTGACCTCAACTTGGTTTTCGTTAGAGCCAGAGCTTGAAGCGAGTGAGACACTTGCAGGTGGCTCAACACCGTTCACCTCTTCAAACTTTTCAAATTGGCTGAGGAAAAACAACAATTTGGAAAGACAAAAATAGAAGGACGTCAAAACAAGAACCTTTGTTGTCCATCATCAGTTAGATTTCATTGAGAAAAAAGATGGTTCAGAAACATGAACAGATAAATAGCTTAGCATACGAAAGGTAGCAATACCTGACTAGGTAAACATCAATGGAACCCATTGTGCTTCTAAGGATCATCCTGTATCGCCTTTGTGGGTAGTCAACAGCCTGGGAAATGAAGAAGCAATGCAATCATGCATTCAATACATTAAAAGTAAAAATGGTACCGACTCATTAGAATTCTCCAGTCATAAGCTTACTTCATCAGGATCAGGAACTTCGAGAGTTGTTCCATGTGGAGCTTTAATTGCTATTAGGGTTTCATTCTGACAAAAGGAATAGTAAAATCAAGATGTTTAGGAGAGCAGTGTCAACTGCAGAACATGATTGTGAAGGAATAAATTTAATCAGACATGGAATCAACAGACCTGAAAGCAAGGTAGACCTTTGATGTCTTCTTCAGTCACAAAAAGCCACCTGTAAAAATTGAAGATGGGTTAATGTATCACTGTTTGCAAGGAATCTGCAGTTAACAACAATTAATTGGATCCAAGTGCAAGACAGAAGAGACATTATTCTTACCTCTGATTGTTCTCATTCTCACTCAAATCCCTCAATCTTTCCTGCATTTCACTGCAATATTTTAGAAGCATCAGCAATCCTAAACAGATTTGAGGCAGTAAAAGTAACCAATGTTACAAGAGAATAAGTCATGCATGCATAACCTTATTTGATCATCTAATGTGTGCTCTTTCATGGTAAGGTTTTCAATTTCTGCCTGCAAACAAAAGATAAACTAATATCATATGTAGGGAATACAAATTGGTCAATCAGTAGTGATAGAACATTCTCTCAAGTCATAAACCAAAATAAAGAAACAGAAACTCTTATACACAATAACAAGAAAAATTGTTGCCTGGAGATATGTAGGTAAAACAAAATCAATACTGCTTCTGCGTACCTGTAATACAGAGAGATCAATATCTGCTTCTCCAGGCCTTGAATCATCTACACCCCTAGTAAATTTGATTCAATCCTCAAATAAGTCCAATGTTCTTTGAAGGTTAACCAGAACGGAAAAACAATAAGACAATAAAATTCTTGAAAACGTTTAATATCATTAGTAATTACTTCCAACGTATTTTGTTTTTCAGCTTCTTTTCGATAAGACCAATGCCTTCCAAAACATTCGTTATGTCATATATCCTCCTCTTTTGCACCTGTTAAGAGGGGGGATACCAATAAATAAACAAACAAATAAAACAGCCATTTCAATAATATGACAAAACACCCAAAAGGTACATAAGCTCAGTTAAATTTATACATTACCTCCAACATTTCTGCAGCCTTATTTAGGTCAAGGATACCATCTTCAGCATGCTTTATGAGATTGATGAACTTTTTTGTCAAGAAACCTAAAAATTTCAATCACATTTCACCACGTATAAAAGCTTTAGGCACAACCCAAAAATTACCCATGTGTTCTTTAAACACACACGTGTGCACACACAAACATATATTTATATTATTGAGGTTACCTAAAGAATTGTCATAACGGCAGCTGCCAACAGGAGTAAGAGGAGATGGAGAACCTGCCAATACCATATGTAATGTCAGTGGTTCTCCTATTTTCTGTCTTTCTTTGCACATTAGTGATTAGACTACATGCTACAGTAATGAAACTCATATATACATCCTGGGACTGAAACATATAAGCTCATAGCAAACAAAAAAATCGTGACATAATAAAGTGGTTGGAGGGTGGAAGTTTCTCACTAGCATGTGCCACAGGGGTTTGGGGAGTAGACTTATTGGCCTTTGAGGCCTTTGATCTACTATTTATCCTTCCTCCTTTAGCAGATACAGGTGTCTGGAATGGGCTATTTAATATGCTGGTAACTCCAGGACTATTTGTCCATTGACTATGTTCAACTTCCCTGTTCTCCACTGTACTCTTTCTTTTTAATGGCTGAGAAAAACGGCAGTGTTTCAAAGTGATGCTAATAAGAGGAGTTACAAGTTTATATCAGAAGCTAGTATGGCCATGCCAAGAAATTTTTTAAAAAAAATTTAAGTGTGCCTAGATTTAGACAAAAAGCAATTATTTTTTTGAAGAGGACATATGCAAATATATAATGTGCATAAGAAAAACTACTGTGAATTGTTAACCATAAAAACCTTCAGAATCACTTTACTTTTTGATTCAAAAGGCTATTGCAAATGCCAAAGTTCATAGAGATCAATGTCATGAAGTAACCCAGTATGTACAAAAAACGGGGATTCACTTGTTATTAGGTGGAGGACAGTGAGAGAGGAATATCATATATGAGCAAAGATTTTGAGACAGAATGGAGATTGTAATTTGTGAAAGGGGAAGTCATAACAATGTCAGCTGCAACGTTTATCAAAAAGCCATTAAAGCTGCAACATACAAAGAATTTACAGACTTCAAGTTTTTTTCACATAGGGCATGGCATCTAATATTCTGCTTTTAACCCAACGATGCAGCACAAGCACAAGCTTCCTCTCTGAGCAAGTTTATAACATAAAACTAATATACTGTCAATTACAATAAGGTTTGAAATCCAAAATATCACAAACTAAACCCACTAGACAGATAGATATTCACTCCTTAGCATGTGGGCCAAAGGTTATAGTGCTAAAAACTAGTTTCTGAGGGCATGACAGTTAATAAATCATCGTGTTTCAGCCATTGGATGATCCCGGCGTTTCAACTTAGTTCAGCGATGGCGCACTTTAATCAACCCAAAGCCCATTATATCATCCAATACATCACCCAAAAATCATAAATGCGCTAAGAACAGTTCACGTATTAAAATGCAAGCGAAATGATTTCTCAGCAAATCTATAATTCAAGTCCACTGAGTAAATAAAGCACCAGGAAAAGTTCTTATGAACAGTTTTTTATTAAAAAAATCCATAAAATTAAGTACATAAAATTGAAGTGTATTTATTGTCATTAAAAACTTGCGATAGAACACAATCTAACGATAAATATCAAATGAGGGTATAAGCAAAACAAAGAAAAATGCATATGTTGACAGTTGACTCACTACACCACAGACACCAATTTTTAAGAAAATAATGTGAAATATATTTCATGAAAATTATAAAAGCTCACAGTAGATCTAACGACAATCGCTTCAACTTCTTGATCGGCGATGATTCCACTGGTGTTACCGGAAGCGGTTAGATTATTGTCACTGTTATTAGAGGAAAATCTATGATAATCATCGGGATGAACAAAAGGCGGCTTTGTCGAGGCGAAAGCGAGATGGCGGCGTATCGGCGGAACAACAGAAGGACCCGACGGAGCTGGTGCTGAAACGGCAGCAGTAGAAGGAGGAGGAGGATGCGGCGGCGTGGAACGAGCGGAGGCTCGAGCCAAACTGGACATCGAGATTTATAATTTAGAGGGAGAAAGAAGGAATCGAAGAGAGAGGCGAGCCTAGAAATTCAGCTGAAGAGAAGAGATTGTGAGGGTTAGAAAGAAAATGGGGGAAAGTGGTGAAGAGGGAAAGGGTTAAAGCCTTCAAGGAGGGAAAATGGAAAGGAAAGAAATTTGAGATTATAAAGTTTTTTCTTAAGGCATAATATATAGGGATGACAAAAATACTTGTATCTGATCTGATTTGGTGTGTTTTAATATGATCCGATCGATTTTTTCTCTTTAAATTTAAAGGATCGAGGTGGGGCGAAGCACGACTTAAAAATTATTGAATTGGGTCAGATTGAGTATTTATTTGAAATTTTTCGTCCCATCCGATATATTTTTATATATTTTATAAAAATGTCATTATACATAAATATTTTTACAGGTTTTTAAGTAATTTTAATACTTTTGAAATTTGTTCTTATAATAAAAATTTATTAGAGGTTGTTCAAATTTTAATATATTCGATTATATTAGTCGATGATTCGAGCTTTTTTCTTTTTTAAATATGTAATTTAACATGTGAGTAATTTAAATTGTATTTTATTTTTTACATAGGTTTAAAGTTAATTAAAAACCATCATTTATGATTGTGATGAAGGATTGATCGAATATAACTTTTATCGTTGACAAAGATTTTTTTTTAATTTTTGGGTCGGGGTCAGATTTAGAAATAATGTATCAGGGCGAGACGGGATGTATAAACTAATATTTTAACTCAGGTCAGGTCGAGGTCAGTTTAGGGTTACTAAATCGGGTCAGGGTCTGGATGGCAAAAAACCCGCTTCGCCCGTCCCATTGTCATCCCTAATAATACAGGAAAATATTTCTAAAGTTTAACCGAATATTTTTTTATTTTAAAAAATATATTTTTTTAATCTTTTAATATTTTATTTTGAATTAAATTAAATTTTATTAATTAATAAATAACTTGAATCGACGTAGTAATTTTATATGACAATATATATTTCAATAATAATTTATATAGATAAATATATTAATTTTATAAAATAATATATTAATTAATAATTTATTTTTTAGAACTATTCACTCGAAATTAAATATTTTTAAAACTATAGGTTTGTAAATTGTTTATCTGCATTTATTTTTTTAGCATATACATATATCTAAATTTCTTAATACAGTAAAATCTTAAATGTTGACATTATTGGACTTATTTATCTGCATGAATTTTGAATTTTTTTCTTCTAATTTTAGATTATAGTAACTTAAAAAATAATTATAATAGGTTATATTTTAATATATGAATCTATAAATAATTTATAATAAATCTTAAATTTTATACCTTATACATTAAAATTTAAAATCTTTAAATTTAAAGGATTTGTGTAAATTTTAAATTTGCGTATCAAAGTATTTTTAATTATAAATTTTGTTGTAATTGTATAACGGATATATTATATAAATAGTCATCGACTATTAAAATTTTTCTATTATGGTCATAATATTATTTAAAAATTATAAAATACTTCAAATCTTAATTTTGTCTTCATTATTTATTTATATATATATATATTAAAGAAAACGATATTTACCTTATAATTACTTTAAAAATAAAAAATTCATATCTCTTTACCGGAATTTAATCCATTTATTTTATAATGTTATTTGTAAACTCTAAATCTTAAATTTTAAACCCTAAATATTAAAAAAATAAAAAAAATATATCAAATTAAGGTAAAATAATCAGATCTCGACTTTTATATGGTAAGACTAAACCATTATCGAAACTGAAAAGGCAAAACATTGAACGTGTCTGAGACCAACCACTAAAAATCATTTATCTCATCAATTTTTTTATGTCATAATTTTTCTCAAGTAATCTTCACTTGAAAAAATTATTTTTAAAATAAATTAACAATAAATATTAATGAAAATTTACTTAAAAAATAATAAAAAAATATAAAATAAATAATTTTTAATGATTAATCTCAGAATAATATGATATGATTTATCCATAATATAATTTCTAAAAAAACTATTATACGTGGGTACTTGTTCTTCATCTTCACGCAGAAGGGCGTTAAACTTCATAAATGGGCCTAATTTATATATTTTTTAATTTGGTGAGTATGTCTTTTTTCTTTCAAATTAGATCATAACATTTAATTTTTATTATGTAAATTTTTATCAATCAACGTTAAATTAATTTTTAAATTATTATGTGACGTGTTCTTTATTTAATTTTTAAATTATTTTAATATATAAATTTTTAAAATTTTAAAGTTTTATTTTTTTAATCAAATATTCTAATTATATGTCTCTCACCTTTAGGTATCTCTTACACGTCGGGTGGTTCATTGTTTATTGTCCAGATGTCATGTACTTTCCTATTCGATATTTCTCGCCTTCTAATCGTCGATCAGAACCCAGTTGACCTTTTTTCGTCATTGTTGGGTGTTCGTCAACAATGTAATTAATGCTTTATTTATCGATTTTGAATGACAAGATGATGAAATTTTTATGTGAGGTCTAATAAAGACAATAATGATCGGTGATAGTTGAATCAGTGATGAAGAGGAGATGAATTTAAAGATTTAAAGATTTAGATTGTTTTTTTTTACAAAGATCGTTGGGTTTTTAGTAAAATAAAAGATTTTTTTATTTTTAAAATAAAATTAAAAAACTAATAGTAATAGATCATGTGTCTGATTGAATAATGATATTTTTAACGATCGTGATAAAAAATATGATTTGAGTAACAAAATAAAACGTTATAACCTAATTTAGTACGAAAAACGTTAAACACCAAACTAAAAAACATTGAGTGGTTAAATATGTTTGATTTCATGCCCTTCTAAATATTACGTCAATAATACGTCAACAAGCTAAGCTCGGACATCAAAATTTTCCTTTTAAATGAATATTTTATATGGTGCACGAATCATTTAACTTCATCGATTAAAGGAACAATTGTTGTTCTTGAAGGTCACAGGTTTGAACACCAATAATATCAGTAATACCAGTAATGTCCAATAGTTAAAAATATATTTTAGAATAAATATTATTGTAATCTCTGTATCTAAATAAAAAATTAAAATAAAAAATTTAATTTATACGACGTTCACTTAAAAACAATAAACAAATAAGTGAGAGATCTATTAAATAATTTAAAAAATAATTTTGGAAAGCATAATAAATTATTCGTTATTTTCCATGTGCAATTTCTTTAGTATTCGCTGCCTTGTGCTTTATTATTATTATTACCATTATTATTATTATTATTATTATTAAAAAAAAAGCTACACCAAAAAATCGGTATGCCTGCAATACACCAAAACATTTTCTTTTAAAGCAGCAATAAGCAAAAACCGTTACTGGGTCCCGCACTGACCGTTGGTGCTTTCACGTCTTCACAAACAAACATGACTTTCGAAAATTCCCAAAATTCTCCCTTCTTCTTCTTCCTCCTATAGCCCTAACCCTAACCCTAATCTTAGTTTACAATTCCCATGTCTTCCTCTTTCCCTTCATCAGATTTCATATTTGGCCTTTCAAATGTATCGCTTTGATCTACAATTATGTCACACGTACCTTACTTTTTCTCTTTTATAATCCACCAGATGAACATGATTAATCGTAACCACCTATGTTTTATATGATTTGATTATTCTGTTTTTTATGAACGAAATAATTCCTGGATTTTGAGCGGTGGATTGATTTGAGGAGTGAAAAAATTTTGTTGTGTGGTGATAATGTCAAACATCCGCGGTGGGGATTTCAATCAAAAGATTGATTATGTATTCAAAGTGGTTTTGATTGGGGATTCAGCGGTTGGGAAATCTCAGCTGCTTGCACGTTTCTCTCGGAACCAATTCAGCTTGGATTCGAAAGCCACAATTGGTGTTGAATTCCAGACTAAAACACTTGTCATTGATAACAAAACTGTTAAAGCTCAGATTTGGGATACTGCTGGCCAAGAAAGGTTAGATTTTACTTGTATATGCCTGAAAATTTCAATTAGTTTATCTGCATGAATTTAGATTCGAGAAAATGAAAGAATTTAGAGTAAAATTGTCTGGGGAACAATTGTTAGAATTCTACATGTTATATCCTTTTACCTCTCCAAAGAATAGTGTTAATATTTGTAATAGGCAAATGATGTAAATTCGAAATGAGGCCGAAATGACATGAAAGAAACAATAATCTGACGAGAAAGAAATCATCTTTTTTTAACAATTTTAAAGGATGATATTTGTCAACGTCGTAGTTGCTTGGCTTATGGTTAAATTCTGGAGATGATGATGCATTGGTTGCTTAAAGACTGCTTAGTTGAATCCAAGGGATTTGGTGGGATGAGATTTTCTAATTTGGCTAATGTGAGGCAGATCTTTATTATGCTTCTTTTTCAATTCAATTAGTGTTCTCAGTAAAAGGCTGTTCAGGGAGGAAGGCAATGCCATAGTCATAACAGTTGAGCTGCTTAGCCTGGTTAATACTTCTGGGGATGTTTTTTGGTGGTATTCAGTGGAAAATTCTTAGTCCTCGAATCAAGTCTTCAAAATTTTCGTGTCATTGTTGTTTAAGATACAAACTCATTTCCTGCTAGTTACAGATTCTAAAATTTTTCAAATTAGAAGAGATATTTCTGATGTCATAAAGCATTTTCATGTAATTTATGCTTTGTCTTTTCATTTGTGATGGAGTTGTATAATTGTAAGTGTTTATAGGAGAGAATTATTGTTCAGCGAAGTTTCATGAATCTAATCAATCATTACTCAAGAAGATTGATGCTACAATAACAGACATCATCTGAGATTTTTAGAGCAGTTGAAGCAGACCAGTTAGTTGAGCAATAGATTCATGACCATATAAAGTGAAGAATAGTGAGTTATTATCAAGTTATTTGTACTCGAGCAGATTAGTGATACATCGGAAAACATATGTAGTTCATCTTTCAATAATTTTATAGTTCAAGCTGATGAATGAGTTTCAGTAATAGATTCGCGAATATATAAATGTGGAAGGATGAGTTCTTATCTAAATTGTCCAGAAGTTCTTCCAGAATGAGATTGCAGCTATAACATAAACCCTCATTAATTGCTTTATGCAGCATGCATGCTAAATGGTCATTACCGGTCACAAACATATCATCCAATCTAATAATCCAACACATCTTAGTAGTGCATGCATGTGCTGAAAGCAAGAAATGATTAACGTGACTGTTGATGGACAACGTACCATCGGTGGTTCAAGGCAGTTGACCCCTTCTAATTTTGAGGACAGATAACCACAAGTGGTGATGGTGTTAGGACCAAGCATGGTGGGTGTTTAGAGAGCAAAAAATGGTGTTCTGGTTATGGGTAGAGGAAGAGATATTGAGAGAATGAGAAAGGGAACAGATACCCTTTTGTTTGGAGAAGAGAAAGTTCTTGTATTGTCTCTGCCCCTAATTGAAGAGTGACTGATGAGAGTTCTGGTGTGTCCTTGATGTGTGTTTACTTAGAGGTATAACAATGACAATTGATTTGCTTTAGAACACTATCCGCACCCTACTGCAGCAACAATCGGGTGTTTCTAAGTTTTTCTCAGACATGGTAACCACAGTTCTGGCTTACTCTCTATGAAACGATATAAAATTGAACCTTCTTTGGCATGTGCCAAATTGCTTCGGTTTGGGTACTTTCAATCTTTATATTTTTTTCTTATAGATTAGATCCCAAAGTAACATGGCTATGGCTGATACACCGAGATGATCTCGAACTGTGTTTTGTTGCATCAACCAACTGCATTTCGGCCCTTCATGCTGCATGGTATGCTGAAAGTTATCCCTTTATTTGTTTTCCTATCAGGTACAGGGCAGTGACTAGTGCATACTACCGAGGAGCTGTAGGAGCAATGTTAGTTTACGACATGACCAAGCGTCAATCGTTCGATAACATGGCAAGGTGGTTAGAGGAATTGAGGGGACACGCGGATACAAATATCGTCGTAATGCTCATCGGCAACAAGTGCGACTTGGTGAACCTAAGAGCAGTCCCAAGGGAAGATGCACAAGAGTTTGCTCAAAGAGAGAACCTGTCCTTCATGGAGACATCAGCTCTAGACTCGACCAATGTCGAGACTGCATTTTTAACAATTCTAACAGAGATATACCGAATCATCAGCAAGAGAACCCTTTCAGCTAATCAGGGGTCAGATGCCAATGGCAGTGCGGGTCTTCATAAGGGAACCCGGATTATTGTTCCCAATCAGGAGCCGCAAACCCAAAAGGGCTGCTGTGGGGGATCATTCTAATTCTAATAACATCTGTTTTTCTTTTCTTCAAATTTGCTAAACTTCATTTTTGATATATGTTTTCCAAGATTTTTTGATTTAGGCTTATTTGTTGTGTAATTCTTATCAAGTAGTATATGTAAAGGTTACTATTGGATAATTTTTAAAAAAACTAAATAGGAAGACAAAAATAAAATAAAATAAAATTCTTCGAAAATAAGAACGATTGTTCTCCCCAACCCCATATAGTTCCGTCCCGTATATGCATATATGTGTGTTTAAACTAAAGAAAAAGAACAGTTACCAGTAACCAGAAGAAGCCCAGAAGGGAGTTGTTTCAAAACCACACCTCTCTTCCCCCATAAATCAACCAGCCAGCAATATCAACACCGTCCAAGGTGTACTGCTTGCTCTAAACAAGTAGAACCCAACAATGAGAAACAAGCAACCTTCAGAGAAATCTGCGAAGGAATAAAACATTTCATATAAATTAAGAACCTGAGCTTGGTACGTTTAGGCTTCTTCACATCATCAGCTGGATAAAACTTGGGGGGCTTTTCGGCGGCGGCGGGAGCCTTAGGCTGGGGGTCATGGCGAGGGAAAACGCCGCCGTGTTCGGCCTTGATGGCCTAAAAAGCCACGTTTGTGGTACATCTTAGACCTGGAATACTTGCAAACACCACGTTATCATGGGAATTTCAAGGTAATGTTTCGGATTTACGAAAAATATGAGGGTAAACTATTATGTTATTCATTTTTGTTTATTTCAATATATTTTTAGTTATCGATTTTGAAAATGATCAATAAGATCATTGTCGTTTTCGGTGCGTAAAGTTTTGATCACTCCAATGTTAAATATCGACGAAAAGATGATCTGACACAATAAAAAATAATAAGTTACTTAAATAATATCTAATATAAGATAATATTACAAATAAAAATAAAAGAATATAATAATATATTTGATCGTTATTAGGTGATTTTGTACATTATTAAATCACTAAACTCTAGTGTGTTTGGGACATAAACAGTGATTTTGTACATTAAATCACTAAACTAAATATACATATCTTATTGATTTTATATTTATTCTTTTAATTATATATATATTATATTTAATTTCATATATATAACTATAAACCTTAAACTATAAATGATAAATATTACATCTTAAATCTTAAATGTCAATTTCACATATATAATTATCAAATTAATTTCACATATATAACTCTAAACCATTTCTTGCTAATAATATAACCAAGTTCGGTCTCTATTTTATCAGAGAGATTACAACTCCTATTAGTCATGTATTTCTCTCAACTTGATTATTTTTTTTCGTAATATATGATTTTATTGATAGAAAAAATTGTAAAGAATTATTATATATCTCATTAAAGCTTCTGCTTTAAAAAAAAAAGAGAGCTTGGTGTTAATAAAAAAAAGTAATTTCAAAAACACCAATATAACAACTCTAGCCACACGCCATAAATAATACATCACCTAGATTATAAGCTACTCGAGCTTAACTTGATTAAAATTTAATTTGATAAAACTCGATTCGACTCGAGCTCGAACTTGAACTCAGCTTGAGTTCTTAATAAGCCGAGCCGAGCTATATGATACTCAACTCAAAAAGCTCACGAGCTACTCGAAAACATGAATATACTATTTTTTTTTTATTTTTTTCTCCATTAGACTTTAAATGAGACGTGAGAGATAAGAGTTACTCGAGTCTAACACGATCATAGATCGATCAATACTTGACTTGATTAGGCTCGAAAAAAGCTCGAACTCGACTCAGGTTTTTAACGAACCAAGCTCAGATATTTCAGACTCATTTAAAATTATTCAAGTTCAAACTCAAAATTTTAATGAACCGAACCGAGCTTAGCACTACTTGAGCACAAGTCAGCTCGTTTACGCCCATAACCATAACTATATACATCAACTTCTTAGATTAAACAAACCCTTCGAGCAGACTAATTCATTTGCAGTTCCACTACAATAAAATCTTCGAGAGCTTTATTATACCGTCGCCAGTAAATTAAATCTCAATGAATTTTACTAACACTAATTATATTTTTTTGAAAATCTAAATACAATTTAAACTTGATTTGATCATAGAAGTAAAGAATTAAAAATTAAAAATATTTTGAATATAAAATATCCGAATAAATAACTTTAAATTATTTGATTTGGAAAATAAAACTACAAATCCAAATGAACATATTTTTTAACATCAACAGTGGGAAAAATAGAACCGAAATGGAAAAAAATGCAAACCACTTTATTTATTAGCATTGCCTTGATACAAAAATTGCACTGTAGATATCTCAGCACCCAATCTCTTGCTGTTGGCACAAGTCTAGAAGCATTTCCTGTGGACAATGGATGGTCCAGACTCGTCATACTCTGCCTTTGCAATCCACATCTGAAAAGAGAATTAATTTTATCCTGTTCTTATTAAGTTATAAACAAATTCATTACGATTTACAATTGGAATATTATTATTTTTCGAATAACTCAATCAAAATTAATTGTCAAGATTTTCCGTGGTGTGATATCCGTTTTTTCAAAGTAGAAAAAGAAAAGGAAAGATTACCTGTTGGAAGGTGCTGAGGGATGCCAAAATAGAGCCTCCAATCCAAACGCTGTACTTCCTCTCCGGTGGTGCAACCACTTTAATCTTCATACTGCTTGGAGCTAATGCCGTGATTTCCTTGCTCATCCTATCGGCAATTCCGGGGAACATAGTGGTGCCACCGCTGAGGACAATATTTCCGTAGAGATCCTTTCGGATATCCACGTCACACTTCATGATCGAGTTGTATGTAGTTTCATGAATGCCAGCAGCTTCCATCCCGATCATGGATGGCTGGAATAGAACTTCAGGACACCGGAACCGTTCAGCGCCGATGGTAATAACCTGTCCATCGGGTAGCTCGTAGTTTTTCTCCACAGAGGAGCTGGTTTTTGCTGTCTCAAGCTCTTGTTCAAAGTCAAGAGCAATGTAAGCTAGCTTCTCTTTTATGTCCCTCACGATTTCTCGCTCGGCGGTCGTCGTGAAAGAGTAACCACGTTCGGTTAAGATTTTCATGAGGGCATCAGTGAGATCACGACCGGCTAAGTCGAGACGCAAGATGGCATGTGGAAGAGCATAGCCTTCATAGATAGGAACTGTGTGGCTCACACCATCTCCAGAGTCCAGAACAATACCTATAAATTAATCTTGCTTGTTAGGTCCAAAAGTCAAGTGAAACATTAGATCATTAACAAAGGTAATGTTAGAGGATGAGAATGCGAAATTATTAAGCTAACAATGATACAGCTAATAACCCAATAAAGGGACACAATGAGAAATTTGATCAGATTTGAGAATTATTTGAACCAGGTATCAAAATATATTCGAAATTGGCTCACTCAATAGTTCAAACTATTCATGTTTGAGTTCGGATCAAATTAAAATTTTTAAATCGAAATCAAGTGGCTTACTAAGATCAACACATTTATGTTTTCTAACAATATCTTGGCAAAGAACAAGTCCAACCACACATTCCATTCGATTTCAGTTAGCTTTCCTAAGAAAATATGACCTATAATCATATCAATATAATGTTGAACAAAGAAGAATTGTCAGTCGAATGTGCTAACCTGTTGTACGACCGCTGGCGTACAAGGAAAGAACGGCCTGGATAGCGACATACATCGCAGGGGCATTGAATGTTTCAAACATGATTTGAGTCATTTTCTCACGATTAGCCTTGGGGTTAAGAGGAGCTTCAGTGAGGAGAATCGGATGTTCCTCGGGGGCAACACGAAGCTCGTTATAGAATGTATGATGCCAGATTTTTTCCATATCATCCCAATTGTTAACGATACCATGCTCAATTGGGTATTTCAATGTCAAAATACCTCTTTTGGATTGCGCTTCGTCTCCCACATAAGCATCTTTTTGTCCCATGCCGACCATCACTCCGGTATGCCGAGGGCGACCGACAATACTAGGGAACACCGCTCTTGGAGCATCATCTCCAGCAAATCCGGCCTGAAAAGTTTAAACGTCAAACAGAATCGAAATAAATCTCCGATCAACAAAAGCAATTCTCGGAACTACTAAAATCGAATCAAAACAAATATAAAGAGATCAGAATAATGAAAACTAAATCAAGCTAAAACAGGAAAACGAGATCTGATGAATGTTTACCTTCACCATTCCAGTTCCATTATCACAAACAAGTGGCTGAATATCTTCGCCGTCTGCCATTTTCTATCGACTGTTTTATACGAAGCCGAATACAAAAAATCAATAAACATATATGATAAGAAAACTGACCGAAAATCATAATCTAATATACTCATCACCGAACAACAACTGTAAATGAACTTCAAATTGTGAAATTCAATACGCAAATGTTCGATTCAACTGCAAATCTTGAAAGAATTAGATAATTAGAAGATAAAATTTCAAATTCCAAAGTACGGTAATGCAGATTGCAGAGCATAATGCCATAATCATCAATAATTAAAAGCAAAAATAGGTGAAAGTTTGGAGAGGTTTACCTTAACAATATTCTGAAGTTGAAGATCTGAGCATCAAAATCCGATCAAATTAGAGCAAAAAAAACATATTCAGATGAAACAAACAAAGAATCTGAATTCAAAAAATATAAAACGATTCTCACATTCTGTTGCAGTTTTAACGGACTGTTGAGCTCCGCAGAATAAGGCGGTTAACGTACGTGCGATCTTCTCTTTAAAGAAGGCGAATTGTAAATTCACCTCAAAGACGATTTCGTCAGATCCTGACCGTCCGTTTCCTATTTTCTATCTCCATCTACGGGACCTATTTTCCCCCCACAATCATGGCGGAAACTTTTCTATTGACTGGAAATTTTCTTCTCCGTAAATTTATCAAAATTATCTTTATTTATTATCGTTTTCATATACTTTGATTTACTCGTATTTTTTTAATCAACGGTATCGATTTAATGACCCAATTAATCTAAATAATATTTATTTAATTTGCTATCCTTTATTTATTTATTTTTAAGAAAAATAATATATTAACGTTCTATAACATTGCTATGAAATCGTGTACTGTCGATTTTATGGCGAAAATTAATCCAACTTCGGATAATCCTATGATGTACTTTTTAGTTTGCTTCAAAGAGACATTCTAGGTCTTCTTTGACTTTTGTTAAAGGAATGATTAATGTAATAAATTTTCTTATTTATTAATCCAAAAAATTAATTTAAATTAAATTGGATTGATAAAGTATATGATAAAATTTAATGAGTAAAATTATACGTTATATTATTTCGGTATTTATGTTATATTTTCGTTGATTGTTTGGATGGTAATTCTGAATTGTTTACTTACAAGAGTTAAATTGACTCGTATGGGAATGGTTTATGAAGAGATTAGTTGTGGTTTATGTGGCAATTCACCAGAGATAAGGGACCACTTATTTTTTGAGTGTGGTTTCTCCAAGCACGTCTGGTGTATGACTCTCTGATGTAATGTGGTCGATCGGGAGGTCATGGATTGGTCAGAAGAGTTAGCTTGGGCAATGACTAGTTTAAAGGGGAGATCAGGGTCGGCTCTCATCCTTAGGCTTGCATGGCAAGCGTTCGTTTACTTGGTTTGGCAGGAGCGAAATAGAAGGTGTTTCCGGGATATACAACGCACTTGTAATGAGCTTTTTGAGTATTTAAAGACTATTCTTTGTGTTCGCTACGTCATAAGAATATTCGGTTACAAACTGTACACAATACAACTCTTGTTGCATGGGGTGTCCTCTAAAATGTAATTTGTAGCAGGTTTCTTGCTTTGGAATAAATATTACAGATTTATTAAAAAAAATTATCCACTTAAAATAAATATTTTCAAAACTAGAATTTGAAATAGATAACAAAATATAAATATTAAAAATAAATATAAATTTATAAATAAATTAATTTAAAAATCTAAAAAATATTTATCTTAAAAATATGAATTTAATTATTTATCTACGAGGTGTATACGCGTTATCACCAAAGCAATGGGTTTAATTAACATGGCTTCCTCCAATTTTTTTACGGTTCATTTTATTTATTGTTTGATAGGATTTTAATATTTTATAGATGGAGCGTTGGTATAAAAATAACTTAATAAAAACAGTACTTCCACTTAATATTATGTTTAATTTTTAATGTATTTTTAATTTTCACTTAAAAAGCTTTATTTTGACAACAAAAATTCAGGAAGTCGGAAGAAAGGGCATTGGCTAGCTTTCTTACCTGGTATTATAATTACTCTTCTCCTCCCCATTTTCTCCTTGATTCGAATCCTACATGAAGTTAAAAATACAAAAGGATCTCACTTGGGTAAATTAGTAATTTTCTACTTAATATATGAAGCTTTTTCATTGGTGCAAATTAATTAAAGTGAAAAGAAATTTTCCGACAAGATGGGTATTTTTATTACATCAAATTACACTACTGCCTCTTTTTAACAACTTTAAAACTATGATACAAAAATGACCGAGTTAATCTTTGAATCATTGAACTAACCAGGTCGTCTTCTATCTTCTTCAGCTCTTTCCCATGTCTTGCTCTAATCGCTGTTGCTTCAGGGAAAGTGGATGAATCACGGTACTCGATCGGTTGTTGTTGTCGTCGGATCGTGTGGTTTGGATGATCAATCGGAGGAGGAGACTGCCGCCGTGTAGGGTGTTGCACCACCGGAGACCGGTTAAAGTTGGGATCTGATGAAAGAGGTGAAATCGAAGAGAAAGGTTGGTGAATCGGTCTTTTCCTGATCCTCATATCTGATACAATATCTATAAATTTTCTTTAAGAAAGTTCTGAGGAAAACCAGAGGAAGAAATTTATTTATTTTTACATGAAAGAAACGAGAGAAGGAAAGAGAAGAAGGTGCAAAACCCCAAATACAACTATTACTACTATAATAGCATACAGGGACGAGTTACGATTCGTAGTTAGGAGTACAAAACATAAATATTTAAAAGTAATAGTAAAAATTTATAAAAAATTAATTTTAAAAAAATTAAATAAAGGAACAAAAGTAAAAAGATCTTCGGGATAAAGGCGATTGTCCCTCCCCATCCCTATATGATTCCGTCCCTAATAGCATCATCGAGACAGAAAAGTTAACTCAACACTTCTTATAAAGTCTTAATAATTAATGTAATATGACTAAATTATACGAGTGCAAATCATCTGTCTTTTTCTAATGCCCCATTTATGTCCCACTTCTAATTAAAGGGTTTAGGGTTTTAGGTTAGAGATTTTAGTTAGGGTTTAGGAAATTAGGGTTTAGGAAATTAGGGATAGGGTGTATTTTTTAGGGTGTAGTGTTTAGAGTTTAGAATATAGAAAATAAGGGTTTAAGGTTTAAAATTGAATTTCTTTTAAAAATTCAAAAGAGACACCAAAGGAAGCATGGGGAAGACGCAGAGGATTTTTGTTAAAATTGTACATATAATATATTTTTAATATTTTAATTTAAATATATGTTCAAAGTTTTATTTTGATATTTTAGGTGTATGACCATTAAAAAAATTATTAATTAAAATATGATACACGGTATTTTTTAAATTTCTTTTAAATAAATTTTAAATAAAATTTTAATTTTAGTTTTTTTATAAAATAGTCATAAATTCGTAATCTAAAACTTTTTAAATTATCGTTGTTGTTGTCATTAAGCGCTTCACCAAAGACTATCATTTTTATCTCCTGGCTATCACGATTATTTCCTAATCAATCATCGCCGATAAACAACGATAAATTTGTCTATAAAATTGATTGACACACTTACTATTAATTACCGACGATGAATATTTGAGAAAATAATTGTGATAGTTCGATAATTGATATGGTAATCAGTGACGTAACCATCGACGACGAAAACGAACGAGAAAGATAAAAATTTTGAATTTGAGAACATTTTATGAGTTTTAAAAATTTTGTTTTTTTAATTAAAGTAAAAAAAAGTATTTTAAAATAATTATAATTTACAATTAAACACCAAAAATATCAAAATAAACTTTAAATATTTATTTAAAAATATTTAAACACAAAAATAAATTACAAATATAATATAAACACTTATTTAACAACTAAAACTTTTATAAATAACAACAAATACTACAAAATAATTCTAATATACCACTACTCCATTTATTTTTTTAACATCTGCCTCTAACTTTTTATTTGTTGCTATTAAGTCACAGAAAGGAGTACGGATGGAATACACGTGGGTGCGACTGGTTTAAAAGGTGGGCACTGGGCAGTGAAGGAATCAGGAGAAGGTGAAAGTGACCGGATGCAAGGGTGGCAGGGAAAGAGACTACAAAATTAGTGGGACCGACGAGTTTGTTCACCATGTCACTTATAATCTCAAGCGATTAAAATTGTTTATTTTAATTTTTTTAAGATAATTATTATTTTTTACATGTAATTAGTAGGTAAGTAATTATTATGTAGTTATTTAAAGATGAACGATTCTGATTGTTTGGATCATAAATGACGTGATAAACAGGGTTTACATAATAATCTCTCCATTTTATGACATTATTGGGTTCTATCACTCTACTCTTGATTTGGCTCTATATATTAGAATTTGTTAGATCTGATAAATTTGATTCAAGATTTAAATTAATTTATTTGGATTGAAATTTGTAATTGAAAATCAAAATAAATTGAACCGAAAATGATATGAATTATAGTTGAATTAAAATGAACATAAAAAATCATTTTTCAATCAAATCGAACAAATTTGAACTTATTTCACCCAAATAAAAGACAACTCGAAATAGAAAAATATATTAAAAAAATAAAAAAAATGGGATGTGAACTTTGACATAAGTCACCAAAAAGTTAAATATATTGATTTTATAAAGATAAAGATATAAAATAATATTGATCCAACCTGAGAAATTGTCTGAGACCAACTGATCTTCTACTGATTTGATATTAAATCCGATCTGAAATCAATTGAACATAAATCAATTGGACCAATTTAACCGAGAGTAGTCAAACTTAAAATGATCAAAATTATCTAAATAACCCATTTATCAAAATTTTCTGATCTTCACTCTGCACTTGAGTATTGTTTCCTATATTATAGCAATTTAACTTACTAAAGAAAATTGAAGTCACCCATTAGTACTAAACAATTAGAATTGTCTGAGATTAGTCCATCATTTTGTAAACAAATTCAGTCATAAGAAAATAAAGGCATAAAGATAATTTTAACCCTTAACGTTCATAATTTTTATCATTTTAGTCCTTATTCTTTTTTTAGAATAAATTTAGCCCTTAGCCTATATGTTTTTAACAAATAATTAATTTTTTAACTACCATGATTAGAGGTATAAATGAACAGGGTGTTCGACGAGCTGTTCGTGAACCGTTCGTATAATATTCGTTTATGTTCGTTTATTAAGTTAAATAAACGAGTATGAACAGATATTTTATGTTCGATTAATAAACGAACGAACACGAACATAAGTGCGTTCGGCTCGTTTATGTTCACGAACAAACTTGTTTATGTTCGCTTATAAGCTCATTTATATACTCATTTATAAGCTTGTTTATGTTCTTTTATGTACAAACGCTAAACAAACATGTTCGTCATGTTCATGAACACTAAACGAACATGTTCGTGAACGCTAAATAGACAAGTTGATTAATATATACAAATGAACTAGTTCGCGAACGCTTAACGAACATGTTCACGAACGTTAAACGAACAAATTATCGAACATATAAACGAACACGTTCGTGAACATTAAACAAACCGAGCCCGAACACGACAAAAAATAAATGAACCAAGCTTGAACATACCATTAAAAATTTAAACGAACACGAACAAAGTTTGAACACCTTCAAAAATAAATAAACGAACACGGACATACATTTGTCCGTTCAAGCTCGGTTCGTTTACACCCCTAACCATGATAATTGGACCGTTAAAAATCTAACAATGATAACATGTCATATGCATATGATAATATATTTTAAATAACATGACATTTAACCTATCAAATACATATATATAATATAATTTTATTCTAATATAAAATATAAAACAATTAAAATTCAAATGAAATATTAAAAAATTAATTAATTTTAAAATAAATAGTACTAAATATTCTCAACCCTAACTACAATAGAATCAAAATCCTATCTTAAAAAAATTAATTAATTAATTAAGGTTGAGAATATTTAGTAGCCTTTTATTTTATAATTAATTAATTTTTAATATTTTATTTGAATTTTAATTTTTTTATATTTTATATTGGAATAAAATTATATTTCAAATATATATATATGTATTTGATAGGTTAGATGTTATGTTATTTAAAATATATTATTATATACATATGACATGTCATCATCGTTAAATTTTTACGGTTCAGTTATCATGATGGTTAAAAAGTAAGCTATTTGTCAAAAATATATAGGTTAAGGGTTAAATTTATCCCAAAAAAGAATAAAGGCCAAAACGATAAAAATTATAAACGTTAAGGGTTAAAATTATCTTTATGTCGAAAATAAATAAAGTTACCCCTTCATTTTGAGGAAGTGAACCTCCGATAGATGTCAAAGTTGAAGAAGCAATTAAGGGTGTTCATTATCGGATATTGGATCAAATCAGATTTGATTTTTTGGATATTTAGTTTTTTTAGATCGATGATATAGTGATTCGTATCCGATCTAGAAAAAAAAAGTGAGTAACCGCATATTCGGATTGGATATTCAAATATCCGATTATCCAAAAATTTAATTTGATTAAATTAATTTTTCGAATTTGAAGTATATATTTATAAAAATTTTAGAATTTTAAATATAATAAACAAAAAATTACTAAATACAATAAGATTCATATTTATAAAAGTTTTGTTTTAAATTTTTTAATGTAACAAGAACTAAATTGTTAAATATAACAAGATTAATATTAATGGAAATTTAAATTTTTGGATTTTTGGATTTTCGGATAATCCTAATTATGATCCGTATTCGATCCGAAAAACTTAAAATTAGATCGAATATTCGATCTAAAAATATAAAAAAAATAAATTGAATATTTAAATTTTTAGATCAAATCAATGTATAAACAGATCGGATAGACCGGATCAGATATTTTTGAACATCCCTAAAAGCAACCGCAAGACATGAGTAGTTGAGGAAATTAGAGTAAAAGTTTAAGAAGGTTAATTTAAATTTTTTAAAATTTGGAGATTTAAAAAATAATTTAATTTCTTGAAAATTTAACTAAATATTTTAATAACTTAATTAATAAAAATATTTAAAAATTAAAGAATGAATTAATTAAAAATATTCAAAAATTTTATGATTTTTTTTAACGATGATAAACTTTTATTGATAAAAAACTCCATACATGTTAGGGCTAAAGCCCAGAACAAACAAAACAAGGGTAAGTAACAGCCCGGTACAACAAAAATCAGCCCATGATGTCCTTGATAGGATTCTGATGCCTCGCAGTTAAGGGGTGAGTATTCGATCGATTCAAGTCGAGTCGAGTTAAAAATTTTAAGTTATTCGAGTTGACGAGTCATATTTTTTAACTCAATTTTTTTTTTTGAAATTTTTCGGTTCGAGTCGAGTTTAAGAAATTTGAGTCGAGTTTTCGAATTCTTATAAATATTTAATTGTAATTATTTATCATATTATAGTATGATTTGATTTTAATTTAAACAACTTTCTCTAATCATATAAGATATGCATATATATTTTTCATATGTAGCAATATTTCTTTATATCTTTATATAATCAATGTATATATCATAAAAATTGAGAAATTCGTCCCAAACTTAAAAATTAACCTTTTAATTACTTAAAATTTTCAGTTTACAACTTGAACTTTATTTGAAATTTTTTAAGTCGAATCAAGTTTATGAAATTTTGAATTGAATATTTTTGCCTCGAGTTGAGTTATTCGATTTTTTCGAATCGAGTTTTACTTGCACAGTGATTGGTATTTGCGATTGCAAATATCTGCATCATCTACGTAGGCATCAGTGATAGTAGATTATTTTCTAAGCACACTGGTGGGAAGAAATTTAGAGGCTAGAGCAGACACTGCCGGTTGAAGATAGAGATTCTTTCTCGAGCATCATTTTCAGCTTCAGCTTCTAGGAGAAGAGGTGTTATTTTCAGGGTTTTGGCTGCTGATAGGAGAGGACTGAACTTGGATCTCATGACTTGAAACTGGCCAGCAATGCATCGTCTATTTTACTTTACAAAGAATTCATAGACAAACTAAGACACAATCAACAAAACATTTCCTTTAAAACACTAGTTATCGGAGATGAGATCAAATCTCGAAATACGCTAAGACCTCGATGATGACGGTTTAATAGGATGAGACAGAATTCTTTAAACAAGATTAAAAGTTTGAATCATAACGTCATGAATGAGTTAAATACAGTGGTTATAGAAAAAAAATATACTATACTAAAATGGATCTACTATATATATTATTTGATTCCCAGATAAAATTAATGATTAAACAAGAGTTATTACGAAAGGTCTTTGGACGATATGCGGAAGTTAATTGACGGTGTAATCATGGAGTAGATCCTTTTCTACTTCGGAAGTTAATTGGCGATATGCATCGAATCTTCAAGGTGAGGGTTAGCATCCTGAAGTTAATAGGTAGGATTTATATGGTCCTTGGATGATAGTTGATAACTGTCGATGCCGTAATGTTAGTAACCCTAATTAATGTGTGCATGGCATCTACCAAGAAACCTGATGAGGGCTCAAGGTTCACGATCTTGGCAAAGGATACTGTGCAGGAAGTGACACCGGAGGCACCAGAGAGGGACTTGATAAGAATCTTGATGTAACTACGGACACTGGAAAAAAGACGTCTCCGATTGCGGTTGAGCCATGGATTTCCATTCGGAATGCGGCGTTTATGGCCTTTAACCTAGATCAGAAAAGGGCAGCTAGTAAGTCGTCTCAGTCGGATGTTGCTAGGTGGATTTCCCTTCGGTTCGAGCATAATATCTCTTCTTTTCAACCGGTGGACTTCTAAGGTCTTCGGACACATTGGACAAAAGAAAAGACGTATATAGCATGCAGACATTCAGATTCTTTAGTCTCCCGTGTGAAACAGTTGCAAAATCGAACCTTGTTGAAAGCTTGATCGAAATGGGTTTTCGATAAGAATAAGAATATTAGTTTTTTTCATGCATCAGTGATGGCCTGATGAAGAATTAAAATATTTTTAGTTGAAGCTTAATTATTTCAAACCTTATTATCAAAGAGAAAAAAGTGTGATTTTATAAGCCTACGATGAAGAATGTTCATGATGATGATGATTTTCTCTCTAAAATAAGATGCTATAATTGTTGGTGTGTTTTGTCCCATGCTTTTTAGACATCATGATGATGGATGGTGATGATTGTGATAATGAAAGGAAGCATGGTAAAATGCTTAATGAGTATGTCTTAGGAAGGTTGCAAGTCATCTACGTCTTTTTCACGTCTCATTCGTGTCTCCGCTTTAAATTAGTATCGATGATATATTATTATTTAAATATGTTTATTTCTTTGATTTTTTATTTTTATTTCCGATAATATTTTTCGTCTTTAAAATTATTAATGTCCATGGAAGATACGTTCCTTGACCACTCAAAGAACTGCACCTCTCTGTCATAAACTGTCTGCCATCATTTCCAAAAACACAACAACAAACATCGACAATAATGCTAAATACTTGTGTTCGGTAAAACAACACATTCCAATCATTAATCTTTGTTTTTCAGTCTGATCATCCTCATGAGTATGTAGTAAACATTTTAAAAAGAAAAAGAAAAAGTTCAGTCCCAAAGTGTTGAAGAATATTTGATGACAAATCATTTTCTCATGCTGGGGTGATGATGATGACACATGATTTTCTTACACTGATTGGGTGAGACCCTAATAATTCATCTTTAACCTTGTGAAGTTATTGAAGCATTAATTAGTAACATCTTCCCATATATTTAAATTTTAGATTTAAATGAAAATTAAATAATTGAAGTTTTTTAAATTTTTGTGTTTAAAAGATTTTTTTTAAAAATTGTGTGTATAGTTTTAACCATTATAATTTGGAATTATCGATGTCATCGTCGGTAATTATCGTGGACTTAATTTTAACTTTGATTTTTTATAGAGATGGGTACGGGTTGGGTCGGGTCAAATTTTCGGTTCACCCAAACTCGACCCAAATAAAAATAACTCATTTTTTACTTTGACCCGATCCGACCCGAAAAATATACAACATAAACCCGAACTCGACCCAACCCGATATCACATAAAAAAATCATCCGATCCGAACTCAATTTTTCATCAAAAATTTCAACCAGATCAAGTCGAGTAGGGTCGGAACCCTATCAGACCGGGTAAAATGTCCATCCTTAATTTTTTGCATCTTAAAACCTAAAACCATAACTTTAAAAAGTACCTTATACCCTTAATTTTTTAAACCCTAAATATAATCTTTAACCTTAAAACTTAAACTCTAAATCTTAAATTTATTTATTTAAAGTGAGATATTAATAACGATGCGATTTTCACCTGTACGAGTTATACAGATATCCACGTGCATTTGTCAACCTGGATTTGTCGGTCAAATCTTTTTACTCACACGGGGAAAATGGAAAAAAAAGAGTGGTGGGTCTTATTAATGTCTTCACCAATCCTCCATTAAAACACCACTCGTACCTTCTCTTTCTTTAACCCTCCTTTTATGATTGTAAATCGACCATACAGAACAGATTCAAAACCTTCAGTCACAGTTGTTTCTTAGTTTTTGACAAAAAGGAAAAAGATGGAGTTAGCTTTGAGCTTGGGTGAAAAAACCTCAAACCCAAAGCCATTTCAGTTTCTTGAGAAAAAACCAAAGTTATCCAGGAGCAGGGATCTAGGGTTTTGCATGGAGGTTGAAGATGAAGAAAGGGTTCCTTCGGGTCCACCTCCTCAGCTTCGTTTCCATTGCTTCACTGGTAATCGTCAGTATTTTTCATTTGCCCTAAAAATGATAGTTATTGTGAGATGTTTTTTTTTTTTCTTTTTGTGATTAACCTTTGCGTTGTTACATTAGATGGAGACGGCCGAGGGTTAGAGTACTTAGACGTGAACCGGTTGCCACTGGCGGTGGCGGAGGAATCTGAGGAAGGAGTGGCGGTTTCATCTCCGAGCAGCGCGGTGTCGTATTTTCAAATGAATTTCGGGATAGGAAACGGGAGTAACAGAGGGAAGAGAGACCTAAAAGGCGTCGTCGAACTGGAAGCTGAAAGAGCGAGTGATGATGATGAGTTGAACGGGTCAACTCGGAAGAAACTCAGGCTCTCCAAAGAACAATCTGCCTTCCTAGAAGAAAGTTTCAAAGAACACAACACTCTGAATCCTGTAAGTAAAAAAAAAAAAAACCATCTCCTAGTCTCAGGGTTCTAATTTGTTCGAACATGTTTTTCTGGGATGTTGTTTCAGAAGCAAAAGCTTGCCTTGGCCAATCACTTAAATCTTCGTCCTCGACAAGTAGAAGTTTGGTTTCAGAATAGAAGAGCAAGGTATTTCCCCCCATAAAATTAGAGAAATTTTATTTATAATTTAATTAAAAAATAATACTGAGTTGTTGGGGAATTTATTTTGTACTAAATTTTAATGTTCTAAAACAGGACAAAACTAAAGCAAACGGAGGCAGATTGTGAATATTTAAAGCAATGTTGCGAGACACTGACAGAAGACAATAAGAGGTTACAGAAAGAACTCCAAGAATTAAGAGCTTTAAAAATTTCTCAGCCTTTTTACCTGCACTCACCCGCCACCACCCTCACCATGTGCCCTTCGTGTGAGCGTGTCGCCACCGCCGCCGGCTGCCAACACTAGAGGATACTTACCCTTTTCTCGTCTACTAACACAGGGACACGGAGGCCGGAGCAGGCCAGGCCACCTGATCAAATCACTTGTAAAAATGCATGGAGACAACCTTTTTTAGATTGTTTTTAAATGTTTTTGGCTTGCAAGATTTTTTTTCATTGTTTCTAGGAGATGTTTCACAGGAATAAATTAATTTATTTTGATTACTATAGTTATGTTTTAATATAATCTTTAACTTAGGTTCATGTTTAAAAGTTTAATATGATCATCCATAAGTGTTGATGATAAGATATAATAATTTTTAATGATTTAATTTTTTATAATTTAGACGAAGAATCACAAATAACGATGAAATAAAAGTTTAAGGATAAAATAAAAAGAAAAAGAAAATACGATTGTTTTTAGTCCAAGTAATGTATTAAAAAATTATTTAAACTTAATTGTGGTTGAGTAAGATTTTTATTCACTCCCGTTCCTCTCTTTCCACCCGAGATTAATCTTTAGGCTTATCCTTATTGTCGTTGGTTATTAATAATATGCATAAAGATAATTTTAACTCTTAACGTTTATAATTTTTATCGTTTTGACTCTTATTTTTTGGGGATAAATTTAGCTCTTAACATATATATTTTTGACAAATAGCTTATTTTTTAACTATCATGATAACTGGACCGTTAAAAATTTAACAATGATGACATGTCATATGCATATGATAATATATTTTAAATAACATGACATCTAACCTATCAAATATATAATATAATTTTATTTTAATATATAATATAAAACAATTAAAATTCAAATAAAATATTAAAAAATTAATTAATTCTAAAATAAAATACTACTAAATATTCTCAACCCTAACGACGATAGAATTAAAATCCTATCTTAAAAAATTAATTAATTTTGAACAGTGTTCATATTTTTTTAAGATAGGACTTTGATTCTATCGTAGTTAGGGTTATATATATTTCATATATATATATGTGTGTATATTTGATAAGTTAGATGACATGTTATTTAAAATATATTATCATACATGTCATCATCATTAAATTTTTAACGGTCCAGTTATCATGGTAATTAAAAAATAAGTTATTTGTCAAAAAGATATATGTTAAGTGCTAAATTTATTCCAAAAAAAGAATGAGGGCCAAAATGATAAAAATTATAAACGTTAAAGGTTAAAATTATCTTTTAATAAGAAACATACATGTTCTGATAAATTATGTAAATTATTATTATTTTTTAAAAATTTATTTTAGTTATTAAAATTTTAAAATATTCTATTTATTCATTAAAATTTAAACACTAAAATTTTTTATAACTCTGTTGTTTACTATCTTCAAAAGTGTACCATTGATAGAGGTCCTTTAATATCAAATTTCACTAAACGTTTCACTTCACTCTTTGAGTCCGAATTGAACTTTATTTCGTTTAAAGGTGTCTCAAAGTCCACAGATTAAGTAATATGGATGTTCATCTATTTTACCCTTTCTACAAGTTTAAATCTTGATGTTTACTTTAAAAAGTACTATTTAATAAAAAATAAATATTATTGTCCATCAATTATTTAAATTTGGTTGCGTATAATTTTTCTAGTTTTTTTTTGTGTTTTATGATATGTTGTCAGTTTTTGTGATAATTTTTTACAAGAAAATCAATAATATTTTAAATTTTAATTTTTTGGTGGTTGTTTTACACCAAATCTATATATCGAAATAAATTAAATGATTAACGAGCTGCTTTTATCGAAATATATGGTAGTTGTTTTAATTCGAATATTTGCTAGTTATAGGTTTTGTTTTTCTTACTTGGGTATCTTTTGAATTTTAATGTTTATTTTTTAATTCGTCATAAGTATTTACGTTTGATATTATCTCAGTTTTTTTATAGTTCTAAACAATTAAAATACTCTTTAGTAAGCCTTGATTTGGTCATGCTATCACGAAAAGTCCTACCAAAATTACAGTTAAAAAAACAAAGATGGTTACACATGAATTTCCCACGTGCAGGTAAACTAAACCGGTATCCTCCTTTACGGTCTATGCACGGTCAACAAGCCCACCCCTACCTCGATCCACTTGTTTCTGAACCTACTTAATCACTAATCGAAACATTACCGTCTAACTGAATCTCTCTATTTACTCGAGAGGCTTTAGCTTATTGTTATTGCCCACTTATCTTTTCGCAAGTTCAAGACGAGGTTTTAGTCACTCCTTGGGATATTTTAAAGCAAGCTAACATTAAATAAGGCACCGGAAGAGACTAGAACGGTCAAGCACATGCCACAACATTCTAAAACAGTTCAGAACGTTCTACCTAAATCTAGACCCACCCGGGAGGACCTAAAAGACTCGGAAAGGTTCGAGACTACTTTAGAAAACTCTGAAATTCTCTAGAACATTTTGTATATATATATATATATATATATATGTATAGATATTAGTAGAGATCTCTAGAATCATGTAGGTTCTTGTAGATATTTTGGGAGACAACATAATAGCCGTCCGATCAAATAGATCATAGTCATCCATTCGAGAGGCGAGAACCTATAAATAGGGTCGCCCTTTCATTTGTAACTCACTCAAGAGTTGAAGTATTCACTACACCAGACTTGTTCTACAGCGGCGTTTTTTAAGATATATAGTGGCGTTATCTAGCGCCGTTAAAAGTTGTTGCGGCGCCGCAAAAGATAGCGGCGGTTGTTTTTGAAAAACGCCGCTACAATACACGATCTTTAGCGGCGTTTGAATCTTAAAACACCGCTATAGTACACGATCTTTAGCGACGCTTATTTTCTAAAACGCCGCTAATAATTATGTTCTATAGCGACGTTTTATTAAATAAACGCCGCTAAAAGATTATATACTTTAGCGGCGTTTTTCTTCAAAAAACGCCATAATTGTCACGTACCGTTGTGGCGTTTTCTATATAAACGCCACTAATTTATTTGATTTTTGTGGCGTTTTTCACAAACGCCGCTAAGAGGTATTGCATCGTAAAATACTGATTTTATAATATTATTGCTACCCAAAATTTTCCTGTAATAATCCAGCAATAATATAATTAAAAAATAATATATTTAGTATATACAAAATACTTAATCATCAAAAAAATTAAAGTCTAATATTAAATAAAGAGAAACATAATTTAGTGTTTAAGTGAAATAACAGTTCAGGAACAAGTACAAACCAAATGAACCTAAAATCAACTAAGGTGACGAGTTCCTTTGTTGGTTCTGCTTTAACATCGCCACCATATCTTGAAATTGTTTTTGAAGATTCTGATATGCTGCTTCTCTCTCAGCTTCTCTTCGTTCTCTCTCAGCTTCTTTAGCTTCCATCTCTGCTTTGAATTGGGTTAATTGTTGTTTTAAACGCTGAACTTCCACTTGAGAAGACTGACTTTGTGATAGCATGTACTGAGACGAGTGAGATCCAAAATATTTAGTTGGTGTCACGAATGACCCTTAACAACGCACTCGACCATATCTTTTAGGACCCAAAACTTCAGCAAAAACTTGATTCTCGATATCAGCAATATTAACAGAACCATCAGTTGAAGCCGTAGCTTCCATCTCTGTCCTTTTTTCCTTCATTTTCATCTGATAATCATTTATGAAAAATTATAAATGAATACATTATTTACAACATAATACAAATTTAAGAGCAATAAATATACCATAATTTCTTCAGCTTCAGGATTCATTGGAGAGCCATCCTTTTTAGTGTGAGTAATATCGAATAGCTTTACCCGTCCGATACTAGAACCAGTCGTCACAAGCTACAAAATATAATAAACATGAATATTAAGTTTAATGTAATATAAGTAAAAATAATATTTAAAAAAATAATACATCTTCATTAGCTATGCGAGTATAGCTCTTCGTCCCTGCTGTGTGAGTAAATTTTTGCTTTTGCCTACTAGTAACTCCTACGCGCTCTCTTTCCTGTTTAATTTCTAATTTTTATTACATTTAAAGTTGAAATTGTAATGATATAATGTTATTTTTACAAATTGTAGATGTTACCTCCCCTTTGGTTGAACTCCAAAACCTGACTGCATCTTCCCATTGATATCGTAGTATTCCTGGGGGAACATTTTGAAATTTCTCTTGAAGGCTCAGATCGTTCTTGAAATATGTCTTCTTCAAGAAACTCTTATGGTCTCTCCATTTCTTTCCTAAGGCATGCTTCACATAATCGTCCGAGACCTCCAAAGAAAATTTATCCTAAAAATCACAAAATCAAAAATAAATATTATTATTTAAATGTAATAAATTAACTACTATAATAATATTATTACCTTAACAAGATCAAGAGCTTGGTTTTTGTTACTATTTGGTATCTGATGCCATGACTCATAATTGATTGGCAAAATTGAAGCATTGCGTGCAACAATGCCTAAATAACTTGCCAAAACACCTGCTTCTGCCCCAATAGGTTGGCCGGTATCGTTTCTTGAAACTTTTACACGTTCTCCAACGGGAAGATCGTATAATTCTGTCGTATAACAACCTTTTTCAGATTGTTTTTAAATGTTTTTGGCTTGCAAGATTTTTTTCATTTGTTTCTAGGAGATGTTCATTAGGAATAAATTAATTTATTTTGATTACTATAGTTATGTTTTAATATAATCTTTAACTTAGGTTCATGTTTAAAAGTTTAATATGATCATCAATAAGTGTTGATGATAAGATATAATAATTTTTAATGATTTAATTTTTTATAATTTAGACGAAGAATCACAAATAACTGTAAAATAAAGGTTTAAGGATAAAATAACGACAAAAAAATACGATTGTTTTTAGTCCAAGTAATGTATTAAAAATTTATTTAAACTTAATTGTGGTTGAGTAAGATTTTTATTCACTCTCATCCTCTCTTTCCATCCAAGATTAATCTTTAGGCTTATCCTTACTGTCGTTGGTTATTAATAATAGGCATAAAGATAATTTTAACTCTTAACGTTTATAATTTTTATTGTTTTGGCTCTTATTTTTTTTTTTGATAAATTTAGCCCTTAACCTATATGTTTTTGACAAATAGCTTATTTTTTAACTATCATGATAACTGGACCGTTAAAAATCTAACAATCATGACATGTCATATGCATATGATAATATATTTTAAATAATATGACATCTAACCTATCAAATATATATAATATAATTTTATTTTAATATATAATATAAAACAATTAAAATTTAAATAAAATATTAAAAAATTAATTAATTCTAAAATAAAATACTACTAAATATTCTCAACCCTAACTACGATAGAATCAAAATCTTATCTTAAAAAATTAATTAATTTTGAACGGTGTTCATATTTTTTTCTCTTATTCTGATAAATTAATTAATGATAAGAAACATACATGTTCTGATAAATTATGTAAATTATTATTATTTTTTAAAAAATTATTTTAGTTATTAAAATTTTAAAATATTCTATTTATTCATTAAAATTTAAACATTAACTTTTTTTTTATCACTATGTTGTTTACTATCTTCGAAAGTGTACCATTGATAGAGGTCCTTTGATATCAAATTTCACTAAACGTTTCATCTCACTCTTTGAGTCCGAATTCAACTTTATTTCGTTAAAAGGTGTCTCAAAGTTCACAGATCGAGCAAAAATTTTTTGTTTTTTCTTTTGTCGATCTTCGTCCTTCATTGTCAGAGGAAGCTCGTTTCTTAGTATATTATTTCTCTTCTGTAGATAAAGTTTTTCATTGTTTAAATCTTGAAGAAGTTCCACCATTAGCCGATAAATAGACATCGTCAAAAATTTAACAGAAGAACGACAAAAAATCGTTTAATAACAAAACTTTAGTGAGTAAATTAAACATTTTAAAACTTTAGTGATCAAATTAAGTTTTAGAATACGATTCAATAATGATTTACGTAATTTACCCAAATTAAACCGATACATATCCAACAAAATCCTAATTAAGAATAGATCATGCATCTGACAATATGTTAATATGTATAAACATGGAGATTGAAAAGATTCAAACCCAAACATATAAACATAAAATAGAAAACTATTTTCATATTATGAATTTAGAATAAAACCCAACTACTAATAGAAAATAAAAAAATAGGAAAAAATATGGAATTTAATTAAGAAACATGCAAACATGAATCCACGTAGAGTTAGGTTAGTTTTAAGATTAACGGTTAAACTATAAAGAGCAAAAAACAAAACAAAGGGGGAATGAACCTAAAAGAAGAACAAAACAACCTTGCAAGAATTCTCTATTTTATTTTTATATTTCTCTTACATATTAATATTTGGTTTTTATTTCTCTGGGTTTGGTTGGTTTGTTTGTTTGTTCTTCTCTGTCATCACCCTCCTCCCACCCTCACATTTCAGCCTTTCATAGGCTATTATTTTTCTTTCTCAGATCAAAGTTTTTCAGGTATGTTTCTAATACCCTTTGTTCGATCGTAAATGTTGAAATTCGAATGATTTCGATCGGTTATTGTATAGATATGATATTGTTACATTTTATTTGCCATGCAGGGAAAAATAGTTGTCTCTGCATGAAAAAAAAAACTGACAACCTAACATCCTAAGCTATGTCGTGCTGCGGAGGCGCGGAGGAGGAACTCGACCGTCCTCCACCGAACCAATATCAAGCCCCGACTAGTCAATACGGTGGTGCCGGTAATTGCTCCGACGCCTCGGTTAAATTGTGTTCTTGATCCTTATACAATACTCACATAGTGTTTTAATTTATTTTTTTATAGAGAGTGGAAGAGGAAGAGGAGAGCCAAGGGGTGGCCCAACGACTAAAAGTGGGGCAAATTCTCAGCAAATTCTACCTATTGAAATACCAGCCATTTCATTAGAAGAATTAAACCAGATGACTAATAACTTTGGTACACAGTCTCTGATCGGAGAGGGTTCTTATGGCCGGGTTTTCTATGGAGTTCTAAGTGACGGTCAGCCGGCAGCTATTAAGAAACTCGACACGGGTTCTTCTCCCGAACCCGATTCTGACTTCGGAGCACAGGTGAACATACTATTAGTAGGTTCGATATGATTTAAACATTCGATTGACATGTAAATTTATGATTTTTTTCAGTTATCAACGGTTTCGAGACTTAAACATGGACATTTTGTGGAGATGTTGGGGTATTGTTTGGAGGACAATAACAGAATCTTGGTGTATCAGCATGCAACAAAGGGCTCTTTGCATGATGTCTTGCATGGTAAAACAGCCATGCTTAGTTTCACCATTCATCTTAAGAAAGAAAATAATTCATTTTTATTATTCCTTTATGTTTATTTTACTAGGGAGGAAAGGGGTACAAGGGGCCGAGCCAGGACCAGTTCTAACATGGCAGGAAAGAGTAAAGATTGCATTCGGTGCTGCGAAAGGGCTCGAGTATTTGCATGAGAAAGTTCAGCCTTCGATCGTCCATCGTGATGTGAGATCGAGCAATGTGCTCCTTTTTGATGATTTCGTCGCCAAAATTGCCGATTTCAACCTGACGAATCAATCTTCCGACACTGCTGCCCGGCTTCATTCCACTAGAGTCTTGGGTACCTTCGGGTACCATGCCCCAGAGTAAGTCCTTTATGCCTATGTGATTGAAACAAAAACTCCTATATGAAAAGTATCTTCGATGTTTCGATGAGGTACGAGGATGATGTAAACCCGAATCTAAAACTTACACTCGAGCCCGAGTAACACAAAGAAGAAGAAAATTAGACTAGTTTGGAGTTTTCATGTATCTGCAGAAGTTGATTCTATCATACATCACAGTATAGTTACTTGACATGGGTATAAGGATGTAACTTGACACACACGTAACTCGACATGGGTATAAGGATGTAAAGGTCACACTTGTATCCGAATCCGAATATCATAATTAAGAGAATTTTTCTGGGTATTTTTCTAGGTATGCTATGACAGGGCAAATAACACAGAAAAGTGATGTATACAGTTTCGGAGTTGTTCTTCTTGAGCTCTTGACAGGGAGAAAACCAGTAGATCATACAATGCCCAAAGGACAACAAAGTCTAGTTACTTGGGTATGTTTTTTCCCCTCTTTATATATAGATATATATATATGCAGCCATGTGTAACACATTTCCACTGATTTCAGGCAACTCCAAGATTGAGTGAAGATAAGGTGAAACAATGCGTGGATCCCAAGCTAAACAATGACTACCCACCAAAGGCAATCGCCAAGGTTGAATTTCTCTCTTCTGCTACATGAATCATCTTCCTATGACTTTCTGCTTTTCATATTGCACTTTCAAATGTCAATGAAAAAAATCAACCTGCTCCGTTAATCCGATTTAAAAAAAAAAAACATTCTTTTAAGATCGCGATAGGTCGGAATTCAACGACTTTGAGATTTTTACCGGATCATCTTTATACACAAAAACTCGAACAAAAAATCATTTAACATAGTATTATAAGATCTCTAATTTGCATCTTTGGGGTTTTGTATTTGGCTATTGTATAAAACATCAGCTAGCAGCCGTTGCAGCACTTTGTGTCCAGTACGAGGCAGACTTTCGGCCGAACATGACGATCGTTGTCAAAGCTCTTCAGC
The DNA here is from genome assembly GCA_035048815.1 of Abelmoschus esculentus. Lineage (NCBI taxonomy): Eukaryota > Viridiplantae > Streptophyta > Magnoliopsida > Malvales > Malvaceae > Abelmoschus > Abelmoschus esculentus. Next base: position 26,244,537 of record JAUCBN010000001.1, read on the forward strand.
CTCTTCTAAACGCACGACCAGCAGGACCAGAACCTCCACAAGCATCATAATATATATACACACACATACATACATGCATATATATATATATATATGTTATATTTCCGACATGATAAACAGTAGTAAAGGCTTGTGTAGTAGTAACTCTTTTCTTCATGTTTTGTATTCTGATGTAATATAATTTCCCTGTCAGAGTTTTACTTTGAGTGAAGAAGATGATACTGTTTCCTGGAGATTGGATGGTATCATCTTAAAACCAATTGCAATGTATTATTTATTTAATTTTATGTTGTCATGCGCTTATCTATCTTCCAATTGTATGTGTAATTTGGCAACCACATTGCTCTCATTTGCCATAGATATATCTCTTCGACTATTTTAAATCTTAGATATTTTAAATTTTTTTTTATATTTTATACTAATAATCTAATATTATTTTTTTATATAATTTTATTTACTACAAAATTCGTAACCCTAACATAAAATTATGTGTTTGTACATACAGTAACGAAGGCACGTGGGGAGGGGGAAAGGGTATAAATCGTCTACCTCTTTCTCATGCCTTCATTCGTGACTCCATTTTAAATTAGAGGGTTTAAGGTTTAGAGATTAGGGTTTAAAGTTAGGGGTTGTAGTTAGGGTATGGTGTATTTTTTAGGGTGTATGAATTAGGGTTTAGGATATAAAAACTTAGGATTATAGTTTAAAATTCAATTTTTTAGCAAATTTTAACAAGAGGCGGACGATTTTTACCATGGAAATGGACAATCGTCCCCTACCTCTGATTTTTTTTAAACTTTGCCTTCCTATTTTAATTTTTTTAAAATTTAATTTAATTATAAATTATCTTTCATTTTTAATTATTTACATTTTATTCCTTAACCTTAAATCTTGGTATCGTCCTTTCATCCATGTTATCGTATTCGACCTAATTCCCTCGGTTGAATGGGCCCCTCCCAAACCCCAACCTCAGCAACTACGGGCCTACGGCTTTAATGGCAAAACAGTGTTTGGGAATTGCATCAATGAAGGGTGCTTGTTTTAAAAGGCTTGCAGAGACATACACATACGTATTCCCTTAATGAAAAAAAACGAAGAGGACAGTGACTTGTCACGTAATGACTAAACAAGTAGAAAGACTTATGTTCGGCAAGGGACGGCCAAGGCGAGTCCAAAGAAAAGCGTGTTAAGTTATAGTTAATAAATGACAAGTTCTTAAAAGTATTGGAGGAGTATTTTGTTTAAAATTTTCAATTTTGATCGTTTAGATTGTAATAAAGAAATTATAAATTCGAAAAATGTTTGTTTTTAATAAATATCAAAATTTAATATATAATATATTATAATATAATTAAAACGAACATAAATATTCTATAATTTTAATATTTTTATATATGTCCAAAAAGCTAAAAAAAAACAGACGTTAAGTTTTAGGGTGAAAATTATCTCTTTTCATGTTTTCGTTTTAAATTAGAGGTTTAAAGTTTAAGGTTAGGGGTTGTGGTTAGGGTTTAAAGAATTAGGGGTATGGTGTATTTTTAGGGTTTAAGATTAGGGTTGTGGTTAGGGTTTAGGGAATTAGTGCTATAGTGTATTTTTTAGGATTTAGGGTTTAAGATATAAACAATAAAGGTTAAGGTAGAAAAATCAATTTTTTTTAAAAAAAATAAAGGATGAATGAAAGGATACACCATAAAAAGACAGACGACTTTTACCCTGAGTTTTAACCGAGTAAAAACCATCTACCTCTTTATCATGTCTCCATCCATGCATCCTCTTAAAAATTGAATTTTTAACCCTAAACCTTATTTTTTATATCTTAAACTGTAAATCCTACACCCAAAAAAATATACCCTACCCTTAATTTTTTAAACCCTAACTACAACCTCTGACCTTAAACCCTTACCTTAAACCTTCTAATTTGAAGCGGAACTGCGGAGGCACAAATAGAGATATAAGAAAGAAGTAGACGATTTACACCCGTTTTAACTTCAGAAAATAAATCTTATAACCTAATTTTAAATCTTAACCTTAAAATATTTTTAGTTTTAAGACATATAAAAACACTAAAAAATATATAAAATTTTGTTTGATTAAATTATAGGTGGATAGATTAAATATTACTCGTACCCAAAAAGGCATGAAATTGGTTGCGACAGGTTACAGTTGTGTTGGATAAATGGTATAAATTGAGGTTAACCTATTTATTAATGGAGGGCCACGTGTCGTTGAACGATAACGCCAACCGCCAGCAGAAACTATAAATTATAAAACAGTTGACCACAAACACCAACCAGTATAAGGATACAAAATAACTGTATTTTTTATATTTTATATTACAAATTTAGATTTTTAATTTAAGATTAATGTTAAATCTGAAATTTAAAAAATTAAAGATTTAATATTTTGTTTAAAATTTAAAATTATAAGTTATAATTTATTTTTTAATATTTAATATAAAAGTGATAAAAAAAACGAAAGTTATACTTGATTCGTTGCATCTTGGCTAGAATTGACAAACTTGATCCGAGAATCTAAAATCAAATCTTTATCCGAACCGAAATCCGATTGAATCCGAACAAGATGATCCTAACGTGATTCGAAATTTGATCCGAAATCGAAACCGATCCAAATTCTAGAAAAACCGATATAGATCCAAAACCGATTTGACCCGTAACCGATTTGACCGAACCGATTTTCACCCGAATCAATTTTCACTTAAACAGAAAGCAACCCGAAATTAACTTGCTCAAAACCGATCTAAACCGAACATCAACCCAATTTTAACCCGATAATTGAGGTAAAGTGAATGAATAATTTATTTTTACTATTTTTTATTTTAACTCGATAATTGAGTCAAAGTATGAATAATTTATTTTAAACTCAAAATGAATAATTTATTTTTAGAATTTTAATCTGAATCTATGTATTTACAAAAATGGCATTAGCCCTTAAATTATTAATATTGCCTTTACTCGAATAACAACCGAGGCAAAAAATTTTAAAACAATTCTAATACGAAATGTTATAATCCTTGAGTCATCTTACATCATTTTTCAAAATTTTATGACATTTCGAGGTCAAATGATTATCCAACTTTAAAATCGAAATTTTTCCCTATTATAGTTTTTCACGCAAATCTTGAATTAAAAATCTAATTCCCACCATTTTTCTTGTACTAATGTGAACTATTCGTTTATGGAATAAAAATAATTATTGGGATCGTTATCAAGTTGTTCCTTATACTTTTTTCTCCTTTCACTTTTATCCTCAAACAAATAAAAAGATATATTTTTACCAGAATATATGATTATTTCTATATATAATATACACGATTAGATTCATACTCAAATTCAACTCAAACCAAATTAACCCGAAAATTCAAAGATTGATCCGATCCGAATTGATCCGATCCGAATTGATCCGAACGACCTGATATAGACCTGACTTGAAAACATCCGATCCGATATTAACCCGACCCAAAAATAATCGATCCGATATTGACCCGAATCTTCAATCCGATATCCGAACCGACCCGAATTAATATATAACCGAATTAAAATCGAAACCGAAACTCGAGCCAACCTAAACTGAATACAAAAAAAATCCAAAATAAACCAAACCGAAACAATTCGTACTAAAACCGAACCGAACAACCCTTTTCTATCTCTCATCTCGACTAACAGTGACTCGTTTTGGGTAGATTGCATCAAGACTTGTGTTTCTAAGGGGAGTGATTATTGGTCTGTGGTAACTAGAACAATTATGAGCTGGACAATCAAGAGACTTCTGAAACCGCACAACTAGGGGCGAGTAAAATTCGATTCGAAAAAAATATTTTTTTTAATTCTAATTTATTCGAGTCGAATCGAATAAGTCAAACAAATTTTAATTTTGAGTCGAATTAAATTTTTAGAATTCGAGTTACTCGAAAAATAGAATAATTCAAAAATTTCCAAGGTCTAATTACGTATATTCAGTCTCTATAATTCTATTTTCAGTCGTACCATCTTATTTTTATTATTTTTATATTTTAATTTTCCTTTCTTTACAATATTGTCACTTTATATATTTATTTTTTATTTTTAATGTAATTTTTATTTATATTTTTATATTATTTAAATTATATTAATTATTTTATATTTTTTAATTTATATATTTATATTATTATATTTAATTTACTTTTATATCATTTGAACCTTTTTTAGATAATTTTTTTTAATGAGACTCATAATTTAATAAAATGACATATCTATATCTAAGGTATTTGATGATAATAATAATAATAATAATAATAATAATAATAATAATAATAATAATAATAATAATAATAATAATAATTCAAAATCTTATTTATACATGTAAAAAATAATATGAAAAAATATGTATGCAGATATAAAAAGAGAGTCATTTAAATTAGAGTCAAAATATACTATAATATTATAAATAGTATAATTAAATTTATACATAAACTCGAAAAAACAAACCGAATCGAATCGAAAAAAATTAAAAAAAAGTTTAAATTGTAAAATATGTTGACTCAACTCGAATAACTCAAAATTTTTTGACTCGACTCGCTTGAACGCTCACCCCTATGCACAATATGACAACGATAATTTAACGTCTAAATAATAATTAAATATATATAATATTTTAAATATAAAATACTTAATTTTATCTTATAATTATAAAATAAATAATTAATTAAATTGATTCAATTTCATTAACCACAGTTTATTTTATTTGATACCCCATTAACTTTGTTTTGAATGCGATAGCTACCTGACCCATAAGCCTCCCATTTTGTCCTCATCGACATATCCATTTATTGCTGTGGTGATTGTTTATAGGAGTGTTTGTTAGAGTAATTAAGATTTAATGACCAAACAGTAAATGATGGGGCAACGAAAAAGCGACTACACACGAAGTAGTCGGCAAAGGAATAAAGAATCGAACAGGAGAACGTGCGAAAGTTAGGGATGGGCACGGGTCGGATTTTCGGTCCACCCGCATCCGATCCAAAAAATTATATCTTTCACTCGTCACTCGACTCGACCCGAGTTTAGAGTGAAAAAATCGACCCGACATGACTTTAAGCTTTAAAATTCGATCCAACCCGACCCGACCTGAATCATTAAAAAATTAAAATTTTAGGGCCTAAATTGTAAAAAAATAAATTTTAGGGATCTAATTGTAAAAATATTTAATTTTAGTGGCTTAATTATAAAAAAATTAATTTTAGTGATCTAATTGTATAAAAAATATATAAAGAGGGGTCATTATTGTAAATATCCCTAAAATATATATGGGAAAATTACATTATTAGTCCCGGGTCGGGTCAGGTCGAACTTTTTCTACCCTAAACCCGAACGACCCGAGACCATCCTTGAAAAAAACCTGACCCGACCCGAATTTTTTACCAAAAAATTCAACCCGATCGGACCGAGTCGGGTCGGAACCCGTCGGGTTCGGGTTCCATGCCCATCCATAACGAAAGGGGAGGCTTACAACATCGTAGAAGAGGAAAAATTATTAGGTGAATCTTATTTATCACGTTATTTATGATCTCAATTAATTAAGATCGTTTAATTTATATTTTTTAAGATGAATTATCACCTCTTTCCTACATGTAATTAGTGGGTGAATTGTTATTAGGTAGTTAATTTAAGATAAACGATCTTAATTGTTTGGACCATAAATAACGTAACGAACAAGGTTCACTTAATAATCTCTTTTTAGAACAGAGTCTTTAAGTAAAAAATGAACGACGTATGTCGCTATATAATGTTAACGTTATATAATTATTATTAAAAATATGAAGGATTCAATCGATAATTAGATGTTTTTAATATAATTTTGTTTCGTTATTTAAAATATTAATTGTAAATTTTAATTAATTAAATGAATCTGTTTAATTAATTTTTTTTTTTTTTTTATTAAGTGAATTTTCACTAATATTTATCATAAAATAAATTTAAAAATAATTTTTACTAAGGAAAGATTCTTTGGTAAAAAATGAGGTGACAAAATTAATTAAGTAGATTTTTTTGATTGATTGTAGCGGAAATGACCCATGATATAATTTATCAATCTATAAGATCAATCAATTAAATACATTTGTTTAATTAATTTTTTTACCAAGTGAATCTTCATTAATATTACTGTAATTAATTAAACTTAAAAATAATTTTTATTCGCTTGATAAAAAAATAAGGTAAAAAATTATTTAAATGGATGAATTTAATTAGTTAGTTTTACGAATGACGTAACGAAATAACTCGTGATATAATTTTTCCTAATCATGCCCCTCTTACTCCTGCTAAAATTTTTAAAATTTAATTTTTATAGTTTTTTATATCTCAAACCCTAAACCTTACACCTTAAGAATATTTTCTTTAAACCTCTTAACTAAAAAAGTCCGAACCTTAACCCTAAATTTACTGATTTGCACCACGATTACCATCCCTATTCTCAGCCATTCACTTTCATATTAATGGCCATGGCCATGGCTGCCTCATTCCTCCATCGATGAAACCCTTCTTTTATAGACCCCACCTCCTCCCATCTTAGCTACCTCCATTTTATCTTTCTTTCCTCTCCTGCTCATTTGGGATTCCCTTCAATTCCCTCGTTCTCACTCTCAAAAGAAAGAAAGAAAGAAACTTTCATGGAGAAGAACAAGAATGACAAGGAAACACACGATTTCATGAACGTGGAATCCTTCTCTCAACTCCCCTTTACCCGCTCTTGCCCTAGTAAAGAAAAGGGTATTCGCTTATTCGGCAAGGAATTCGGCGGCAGCGACGGTGGTACGACTGACTGGGCTGCGGAGGTCGCCATCAACGACTCAGACGCCATGAAGGATAACGAGAATGAAGATAAAGATAATAATACCAACAGACACAGGAGATTTGAGTGTCACTATTGTTGCAGAAACTTCCCCACTTCCCAAGCTCTAGGTGGTCACCAAAACGCTCACAAAAGGGAACGCCAACAAGCGAAACGACATCACCTAACCCTGCACCACAATTCTTCTTCGTCTGTGCATAATATTTATGGTGGTTTTAACTATAAGCTAGCCTCAGGCTCAGCTCCACCAACGCCGTCAATGGCGGCTTACCCTTCGTGGAACAATAGCCTTAGCAGTAACGGTAGGTTTTATGGGAACCAAGAGTTGTTTTCTCAGCCACCGCTGATCAATGGCGGCTCACTGGGGTTAGGGAGAATCCCATTCCCTGCTACAGTTCAAAATAAGTCGTGTGATTTCAACCGTGACCGTTCACTGATGCATCAGTTGCCGATGTTCACCGGCGATGAGTTGCCTCCGTCGCAGGTGGTGGTCGGTGGTTCGAGTTCCCAGAGTCGTCGGTACGTTTATGAACCGAAGCCTAGCGTTAGAGATCATGTTAGCTTGGATCTACATTTGTAGTGATCATCTTAATCTTATGAATTATGAAGAGTTAAGAGTTAATTAGTCTTCTTATTTTCTCACATTTTCTTTCTTGTAAGGCACGTCATCCAATAATTTTTTTAACAATGCACTCATATACGAATATTGATTTTTTTAATATTTATTAATTGATTAAATAGTTAAAAATATTTATATTATTTCATTTCATATAAATTTAAATCTTAATATTATCTTTGAAAATGATATACCTTTCTACTCAATAGTTGCTCCAATAAAATGTTGATTCCAATAAAAATATATTCGAGAAAGGGTAACAAACTGGACTAACAAGAATGAAGACTTATCTCGTAAAGAAGTAAAAAAAATATTATAAACCGATAAACAAGTTAGGTCAAGACGAGAGATTTATTAATTGGTTGAAAGATCGATGATGTTTATGTTGTCCTAATTTATATGATTTTAAATCTCGACATTTATCGTGACTAATTAAGATTAATTTTTGATGCACACCCAATTTTTGTGAGTAAATCGTTCAATAATTTTTTTTTTATATACATAAATTCTCGAATCTAAGATGTACTTAAGTGATACCAAATTAATTAATAAAAATATTATTAATTTATTAGTGACTGTATATTTGGGCTTTTCTCAATTCATTCAAGCAAAAATAAGCCCAAATATGATGAAAGCCCAAACCCAGAAAAAAACTCACTTAGAGAAGTTAAAGCAGCGGCTATAAGAAGATCAAAACTAGGGTTTTGTTTGCCCATAAAGATCATTGCAACGGAAAGGAGAAACGGCGGGAGTGTGTAAAAATGCCAGCAGGTCACGGTGTTCGTGCTCGAACAAGGGATTCATTCTCCAGACCCTTTAGGAAGAAGGGTTACATTCCTTTGTCTACTTACCTTAGGACCTACAAGATCGGCGACTATGTTGACGTCAAGGTAAACGGCGCAGTTCACAAGGGTATGCCTCACAAGTTCTACCATGGTCGCACCGGTCGTGTCTGGAATGTCACGAAACGAGCTATCGGAGTTGAAGTCAACAAACAGGTATAAATAAAAATCTGGGTTTGTTTCGAAATCTGAACCTTTTGCTTGAAATAGAATGTATATTGGAAAGGAAGATGTAGCCTGCATTGTCACCTGGTCGTGGCTGGTTTAGAACTTTCCCCACATTCATTTCTGTCTTGTTTAACCCTTGTGCCGATTCTTGTCTAAATCACTCTTTGGGGTGAGCTTAAATTTATGTTTCTGTAAGATTAGATCTGAATTTACATCACTTTTTATTGAATGTGCCTGCATTTGAGGCTGTGTTCTTGTTATAAATTTGAACTTGGTGTGGCTGTATTTCAAATGATTGTCGATTTCAGGTAGGTAACAGGATAATCAGGAAGAGGATTCATGTACGAGTGGAGCATGTTCAGCCATCACGGTGCGCTGAGGAATTCAAGCTTAGGAAAGTGAAGAATGATCAACTAAAAGCAGAGGCTAAGGCCAAGGGTGAAGTCATTAGCACAAAGAGGCAACCAGAAGGACCTAAACCTGGTTTCATGGTGGAAGGTGCTACATTGGAAACAGTCACTCCCATTCCATATGATGTTGTTAATGATCTCAAGGGTGGTTATTAAACCTCATCCCTTTTCGCCGTTTTGGTTTATTTTTGATGAACTTGAAGTGAAACTGGATTATTTGATGTGTTTGTGCTCGTTTTCATTGGTAATTTCTGTTGAAGATATTGCTTTTGCAGAGATTTTAATAGGCAAAGGATGCCTTGAAATGCATGTTATAATTTAGATTGGTGTGCACAATAATTTGAGTATTGAATGTGTTCAATATGGTTAGATTTAAGTTTCCATATTCAACTTTTGATGGGTTTAAACTCTGGAGAATATATTACAGGGAGGAAGAGCTACGAATTTAGAATATGAATTTTGATATATATTGAATTTCTTATAAAAACTATAAAAGTTTTAGTATGTATTGAAATTCTTACAATTTTATAACAATTTTAATTTAATCGTTTTTTAAATAGATGATTTTTAATAATTGGTTCCATTGATGACGTGATGGATTTATCCAGATATAATTTCTCCTAAAAAAGATGTTTTCTTTCTATTAAACCCACATCCTCTTGTTCGTATAAGATAAAAGTTTTATCATGTAATGAGGACAGGCCTTCTTTATCGTGGTAAAGATGCGAATCTGATACCCCGAGAAGATGTTTTGCTTAAAGACTCAGAGAAAGATGGAGATGAAGAAGATGAAGAGTTTGGAACAGGTGACGAATCCGACGAGGAGATGTTATGACCTGACAGAGCAATGGCGGGCGCAGGATATGTATAGGGTGGGCAGTGATGGAGCTATGTTGTAGGTGAGAGCGACAACCAAATTTTTTGGTATAATTACATTTAAGGTTCTTCGTAAATTAGATAGTAATAAAATAAGGTTTTTGTCCCTCCTAATTTTTAGATTTAAAGGCTTAATAGACCTTTGTCCCTCCCAGTATTCGATCCTGGCTCCGTCCTTGAGGGTGGGTATAGGTCACCCTGAAAATTTTAAAATCTACACATTCGTTTTTAATTTTTAAAAATTTTATGAGTTAATCTTTAAATTTTTTTAATATTTATAATTTATGTCCATCTTAAAATTTTTAAAATTTTATATCTATTCACCTTTAAATATTTTTCTGCATCCGTGACAAAGACATCCATATTGCAATTACATTGAAAGGGAAAAACAATCAAAGCATTTACGGTTAATACGATTCATCTTTAAACTTAGAGTGATCCACAACATAAAAACGACGAAGTTTCACGATCATACAGAAAGAAAAGAAAAAGGTATTTTTCGTGGATATAAAATTCATGATCAAAGAGAATATAATATAACAAAAATAAATAATTTGATCGGCCGTCTAAATTTACATAGCATTTGAAGTTTGTAATAACCCATTAAGAAAAACAAGCCACTAACCAGGCCCAAGGATAAACCCAGCCCTAAACATATCTAACCCTAATATGAACAAAACCCTAGCCCTCAATCATCTGCAGCCGCCGCCCATGTCTGCCGCCGCCTCCACGTGGTGACCTCTGATTAGTCCTCACGGCCGGCCACCGCCCTCCTCAGATCCACCGACCTGCAAAAAACTTAAAGGGATTAGATCTGAAATCATCAGATCTGAAAAGGAAGAAAAAAGCAGAGATATTTCTATATTTTATATGTAAATTGGGGTTATAAATACCCTAAATCTATGAATGTAAAGGGGACCGAAAAAAATTAACTTGAAAATCAATAAAAAGAGCATATTTTCGAACTGAAATAGTACACCAAAACACCATCAATCGAAACAACAAACCAAAGAGCAGAGAGGGAAAGATCAGAAGTGAAATTGAAACAAAATAAGGTAAAAGTATTAAATTTCGAAACTTATCTATTCTTCAGATCTACGTTGATAAACGCACCATCTCGAAAATCCGACCTCGGATTCGTACTCCTCTCGTTCGAAAGCTCCGGAAAGTTAGGTCCTTTCTCATTTCCGGCAGCCGGCACGGCGGCCGGTGACTCCCACGGCGGCGGCGCGACGGATCCCCAGCGGGATGCAGAGAAAAGCTCAGAAGCTTGGTGTCCTCCTTTGTTAGAAATGAATGCAGATGAAGATCAAATAAAAAAGAGGTATTTAAGTTGGAATCAAAACGGCACCGTTTTGGTACCGGTCCTAATGGCCCAAAACGGTGCCGTTTTAAGCTCATATCCATGGACCCAACCCGATAACCGACCCGGATCCACTGCTTACCCGGAAAAAAGGGTAAACAACGCCACTGGTCCCTGTGTTTCTGGACCGCTTGCACTCCAGCTCTCCAGTTTGCATGTTGTCTCAATTTGGTCACTATTTTCTTTATTTCGGTTACAAAATTTTAATTTTCTTCGATTTTAGTCCTTATTTTATTTATTTTAACCCCTAATATTCATGTTTTGCAGATTTGGTCCTTAATCTATTATTATTATTATTATTATTATTATTATTATATGCTTTTTATTATTATTTTTATTATCATTATATGTTTTATTATTAAATTATTATTATTATTATTATTGTTATACGTTATAATAATATTATTATTATTATAATAAGGTTTTATTATTATATATATTATTATTATGATTATGATTATGATTATATATATATTTATTATTATTAGTTTATTGTTATTAGTATTATTATTACTATTACTATTATTATTATTACTTCGTATTTTACTATTATTATTACATATATTATTATTGTTATTATTATTATTATTTCGGGTTTTATTGTCGTTATTATTATGTTTTATTTAATTTAATTATTACCGATATTTAATTTATTTTATTCATTTTACAGGTTAAAAACTACGGGATCATGAAATTAACTTTGAATTTATATTTTCGATCATATGAAATATTTTGTAACCGACAGGTGCCGATTTGGGCGTTGTAGGGGTGCTCATCCTTCCCTACGCGTAACAGACTCCCGGACTCAACTTTGTTTTCGCAGACCTTAATTTTTGGTGTTCCAATCGCACCGTGAAATGATTGGTGGCGACTCCCCGGACCAAAAACGGTGGTTACAGCTGGCGACTCCGCTGGGGACATTTTCGAGAGTCGAGCCTAAAATCGGTTACATTTTATTTAATGATCGAAAATTTAAATTCGATTTATTTTTGTGATCCTTTACTTTAAATTATTTACTAATATTTTTTTAAATGTTTTTCAGGTCTCCTCATTTCATGAGCTCTCAACCCGGGCTCCGTCCATTTAAGTGGGAGCATGAAACCACTCCTTCGTGAGGTTCTACCTCCGTGTAGGATGGGAAATTGTTTTCGGGATATTTTTCCCTCTGTCTTCGTGAGATTTATATCTCCGCATAGACTTAGAGAAACGTATCCCCCTGAATCATGCTTATTATCCTTAGTAGGGTAATAAATATTATTCGGGTACCTTCTAGAACCGAACCACATGTAGTGAGACCTAGAAGCCCACCCTTTAGAGCCATCAAGCCGAACCTCTGCCCATTTTAGGCTTGAATGCCCTTATATGTTATTTATGTACAGTTTTTTTTATTATTATTCTTGTATTTATGATTTAATTAATTTATTTATTTTAATGTGAACTAACCTTGTTTCTTTTTGAATGCATTATAATAATCATTCATTTTGCATTAATTATCATGATCACATTTTAATTTTTTTTGCATTTCACGAGCATGAAATATTGATTCACAATTGGTTCTTAATTTAAAATATATCGGGAGAAAATCTAGCACTCTAGATATCAATACAACATTCAAAGTTGTGAATAAATCCCTTGCACGTGAAACGGTGGACCTGAGAACCATTTTTGAATCAATATCTTCACATCTATGTCATGCATCCACATGCATTCATTTTTATAACATTAGTACTAATCTTTGGGGTCCCCTATCTTAGCGATACTGGACCAGGCGATAATTCATCATCCTTACGGAACCAGACTCAAGACGAAGAAGATGAACGAGGATAGATTGGATAAGATCGAGCAAACTCAGAAGGACTTACAGGATGACTTAACACGATAAATGGAGGATCAATTAGCAAGGGCTCGACAAGAAATGAAAGACCAGATTGCAAGATCTCAACAAGAAATGCTCGGGAAATTAGCACAAATGCTAGGATTCAAGCAAGAAGATACTTCTATGATTGACTCAGGGGCAAATCCAGTTAACATGATGGAAGATCCTATATATCCTTCAGGTTTTACTCCTCTTCAAACCAAGACACCATCGGAGGCTCATCCCCAGGTGGTCTTTTCTAAAGGGAAGTTGTCGCTACATCCGACTGACACGTATAGCCCCATGAACATACCCTCCACATCAGAAGCCAAACTGAGAGGCAATCAAGCAGAAAATTTTGTCTTAGAGCTCGATCAACTGATTGAACCAAAGATCGAGACTTCAAAGGAAATTGAAGAGCGTTGTAAACGGCTCAAAGAGAAGATGGAAGCTATGGAAATCGAAGACAGTTTCATCGGATTCGATGCCAATGAACTCAGTCTTGTCCCAGATCTGGTGCTACCCCCGAAATTCAAAGTTCCAGAATTCGAAAGATATGACGGAACCAGCTGCCCTCGAGCGCATCTTACTATGTTTTGTCGAAGAATGACAGGGTACAGCAGGGACGACAAGTTACTGATATACTGCTTTCAAGATAGTTTAACAAGATCTGCCACTAGATGGTATAATCAGCTGAATCGTCATCAGATAAAATCATGGAAAATTTTGGCTAAGGCTTTTCTGGAGCAATATAAGCATGTCAGTGATATGGTGCCAGACCGTCTGACCTTGCAACACATGAAACAAAGGGCTAACGAAAGCTTTAGACAATACGCACAACGCTGGAGGGATATAGCAGCGCAAGTCCAACCTCCTCTCAGTGAAAAGGAGACGGTGATTATATTCATCCAAACCTTGGAAGGCCCAATCCTAGATCGCCTCATAGGCAATGCAACTACTAATTTTGCTGATCTGGTGCTATCCGGAGAGCTCATTGAGAATGCCATCAAGAGTGACAGAATTGATGTCGGTGGAAGTTCGTCCCAGAGAAGGTCGACACACGGGAAGAAGGATAATGAACTGAATTCGGCAAGAATCTACAACGTCAATTATTCCAAGCCTGTAACGATGACACAACCTGCAACCTCGCGTGCTTATAACTCCTCCAACCAAGATTTCAGTCAGAGAAAGAATTTTGAAAGGAAAGAATTTACTCAACTGCCAATGACTTATGGGGAGCTACACAAAGAGTTGTATGATAAGCGCTTGGTGTCGCCCTTCTTTCAAGAGCCGCTGCAACCTCCTTTCCCAAAATGGTACGATGCCAATACAAAATGTGATTATCATGCGGGACAAGTGGGGCATTCGATCGAAAAATTTATCAGGCTCGGAATAATAAAGTTCGATGACTCAGGTGAAACGACTACAGATCCTTTGTCGAAGCACGAAGACACGAAGTAGGAATGACAATGTTGTTTTTGAGTTGTGCAAAAGTAAATTTTGCCTAGTAGGCTAAGATATTACTCTACCTTGGCCATAACAGGTCACTTGTAGTTTTTATCTCTTCCGTCGAGATGTTTTTTATAAACTACCTCGTTAGCCTAAGCCCACTGGCAGCGATAGTCTTTTGTAAGGGCCCAAAACTACAAGTTGCAATAAAATATCTTTTGATACAATACTCTGAGGTAGAATGCTAAGCGAAACAACTTCAAAAGATAGAGACAGCTCAACTGGGTAATATGAACATGCGAATGTTTGCACTCTAAAGGTTCAGATTGTTAAAAATTATTTGGGGCATCTATTTTGAGAAAAGGTTCCGAGGAAGGAGGCCAAATCAGAAGAATTCAAGCAGCTTTCGTCATAATCAGTGAAATCGGGGTACCCCTAGAAATCATGACATTCATGCATTCAAGCATTTTGCATTTACAAATCATACATTTTAGATTAAACATGCATCAAGCATAAATTAGGACATCCTTTGAAAATAGAAAAATCATATCATTTATGCATTTAAACATCACGCATTCAGACTTAGCATACATTGAGCATTCATGATGCACATATTTTGCTTGTACATATGAACAGGTCCAGAGAAGAGATCGAACAACCTCAATCATGGGGGCAACAACACGATGACCAACCTTTGGCCCCGAGAAGGCTAAAATAACACAGATTTTTCAGATAATGACTCCAGAATTTTGAATCGTAAATAACAAAGGTTTGATTTTGCTTTCAGGTCCTAATTACCCATCATGGAGTATCAAAAACAACTTTTTCCTAATGTCACCTGCGTAGTGGTGGGAAATCAATTTTGATAGAATCATGCTCCTCCGACAACTATGTTGCGGATTTCGCTTTTCTATATTTGTACATATAGTACAGGTGAATCAAAATTATTCTGAAAAAAATGAAAAAATGAATGATGAAAAAATTTTAAAAATGAATGATGGATAAAAAAAATGACGAAAAAATGAACAATGCAGAAAAATGAAATGAAAAATTAACAAAACATGCAGAAACAAGACATTGGACAATTCAAATGTCCTTCAAAATCCATTTTCGCGAATGGTCGAAGGAAATCCATTCCTTTGGAAAAATCCAATCTTGCGATTGGTGCAACTGATTGTACCCAGGATAATGGTACAACTAGTCCGGAGCAAACGGCTACCGGTAAAGGCATAACAAATCCGTTAATCCCTGTGCATTTGGGAAAAATGCATTGATGAGGACCATTCAAATGTCCATTGAAATCCATTTTTACGAATGGTCAAGGAATTAAATCCTTGGAACCAAATGATTGTACCCAGAGTAATGGTACATCTAGCCCGGAGTAAACGGCTACCGGTAAAGGCATATCAAATCCGTTGATCCCTGTGCATTTGAGAAAAATGCAAAGAAGATACATGACATCAATTGAATCAGATATTTAGATCTTCCATACTTGATCTTACCCCTCCGTTGATGGAGCGGATAGATCCCAACTCAGTCCTGCTTCTCCGTTGATGGCGCAGTAGGATTCAAATTACAGGCTTGATCTCGTCCCCGTTGATGGTGTGGCCAGATCGCATGCTTCTCCGTTGATGGAGCAGTATGATCCAGACTTGATCTTACCCCTCCGTTGATGTTGTGGATATATCCCAACTTGGTCATGTTTCACCGTTGATGGCGTAATAGGATTCGAATTACAGACTTGATCTCGTCCCCGTTGATGGTGTGGCCAGATCACATGCTTCTCTGTTGATGGAGCAGTATGATCCAGACTTGATTTTACCCCTCCGTTGATGGAGTGGATAGATCCCAGCTCAGTCCTGTTTCTCCGTTGATGGCGTAATAGGATTCGAATTACAAACTTGATCTCGTCCCCATTGATGGTGTGGCCAGATCCCATGCTTCTCCGTTGATGGAGCAGTATGATCCAGACTTGATCTTACCCCTCCGTTGATGGAGTGGATAGATCCTAACCCGGTCTTGTTTCTCCGTTGATGGCGTAATAGGATACGAATTACAGACTTGATCTCGTCCCCGTTGATGGTGTGGCCAGATCCTATTTAATCATGCTTCTCCGTTGATGGAGCAGTATGATCCAGATTTAATCTTACCTCTCCGTTGATGGAGTAGATAGATCCGACTCAGTCCTGCTTCTCTGTTGATGGCGCAGTAGGATTCGAATTGCAGACTTGATCTCGTCCCCGTTGATGGTGTGGCCAGATCCCATTCAATCATGCTTCTCCGTTGATGGCGCAGTATGATACAGGCTTAATCTTACCCCTCCGTTGATAGAGTGGATAGATCCAACCCGATCCTATTTCTCCGTTGATGGCGTAATAGGGTCCAAAGTGCTGAAATTTGATCTTGTCCACGTTGATGGTGTGACCAGATTTGAATCACTGAAGTTCAATCCTGCTTCTCCGTTGATGGCGGAGTAGGGTCCAAGTTACTGAAATGTTATCTTACCTCTCCGTTGATGGTGCGGATAAGATACAACCTTTTACTTCAAGTCTTACCTCCTCGATCTAACAAGTTCTCATTCTGTCGGTCTCGTTTTACCGTTGATGGTACAATTAGACCAAATTTTGTATTTACGGATATTACATTTACAAGAAAAAGAAAAAAGAAAAAGAAGAAGAAGAAGAAGAAGAAGAATATATGTCAGATCATGCTTCTTCATCGGATGCAGCTGAATCCTGCCTGACAGCTTTTGGCTATGTTGCAGCTAGATCAAGTTTTCTTCGAAGATGACAACATCATGAGTACCGCAACAAGCCAAGCCTATTTTGTCTTCTCCAACGGTTCAGCCGCAACTTTTGTTCACTTCGATGGATCTCCTCATTATGAAGATTTTGTAAACAAGAGCGGTGGAGTAGATCAAACAAGCTCCAGTAGAAGAAACGGTGGCCAGAAAGAATCTCAACCTTACCAGAAAAACCTTAACCTCAACCTAAAGAACCTCAACTTTACCAAACAGAACCCTGACCTTATCCACAATAACCCTTACCATTCCAAAGAAGAACCCTGAAGCTAAACTAGATAAAATGGGTTATTCCTTATCTTTGCTCTATTGTCGTTACACAACAATGAGCAAAGAGGGGCAACTGTAATAACCCATTAAGAAAAACAAGCCACTAACCAGGCCCAAGGATAAACCCAGCCCTAAACATATCTAACCCTAATATGAACAAAACTCTAGCCCTCAATCATCTGCAGCAGCCGCCCATGTCTGCCGCCGCCTCCACGTGGTGACCTCTGATTAGTCTTCACGGCCGGCCACCGCCCTCCTCAGATCCACCGACCTGCAAAAAACTTAAAGGGATTAGATCTGAAATCATCAGATCTGAAAAAGAAAAAAAAGCAGAGATATTTCTATATTTTATATGTAAATTGGGGTTATAAATACCCTAAATCTATGAATGTAAAGGGGGACCGAAAAAAATTAACTTGAAAATCAATAAAAAGAGCATATTTTCGAACTGAAATAGTACACTAAAACACCATCAATCGAAACAACAAACCAAAGAGCAGAGAGGGAAAGATCAGAAGTGAAATTGAAACAAAATAAGGTAAAAGTATTAAATTTCGAAACTTATCTATTCTTCAGATCTACGTTGATACACGCACCATCTCAAAAATCCGACCTCGGATTCGTACTCCTCTCGTTCGAAAGCTCCGGAAAGTTAGGTCCTTTCTCATTTCCGACGTCGGCGGCCGACGGCCGGTGACTCCCACGGCGGCGGCGCGACGGATCCCCAGCGGGATGCAGAGAAAAGCTCAGAAGCTTGGTGTCCTTCTTTGTTAGAAATGAATGCAGATGAAGATCAAATAAAAAAGGGGTATTTAAGTTGGAATCAAAACAGCACCGTTTTGGTATCGGCCCTAATGGCCCAAAACGGTGCCGTTTTAAGCTCATATCCATGGACCCAACCCGATAACCGACCCGGATCCACTGCTTACCCGGAAAAAAAGGGGAAACCACGCCACTGGTCCTTGTGTTTCTGGACCGCTTGCACTCCAGCTCTCCAGTTTGCATGTTGTCTCAATTTGGTCACTATTTTCTTTATTTCGGTTACAAAATTTTAATTTTCTTCGATTTTAGTCCTTACTTTATTTATTTTAACCCCTAATATTCATGTTTTGCAGATTTGGTCCTTAATCTATTATTATTATTATTATTATTATTATATGCTTTTTATTATTATTTTTATTATCATTATATGTTTTATTATTAAATTATTATTATTATTATTATTGTTATACGTTATAATATTATTATTATTATTATAATAATAAGGTTTTATTATTATATATATTATTATTATGGTTCTGATTATGTTTATATTATTATTATTATTATTATTATGATGATGATGATGATGATTATGATTATGATTATGATTATATATATTTATTATTATTATTATTATTATTATTATTATTATTATTATTATTATTATTATTATTATTATTAGTTTATTGTTATTAGTATTATTATTACTACTACTATTATTATTATTACTTCGTATTTTACTATTATTATTACATATATTATTATTGTTATTATTATTATTATTTCGGGTTTTATTGTCGTTATTATTATGTTTTATTTAATTTAATTATTACCGATATTTAATTTATTTTATTCATTTTATAGGTTAAAAATTACGGGATCATGAAATTAACTTTGAATTTATATTTTCGATCATATGAAATATTTTGTAACCGACAGGTGCCGATTTGGGCGTTGTAGGGGTGCTCATCCTTCCCTACGCGTAACAAACTCCCGGACTCAACTTTGTTTTTGCAGACCTTAATTTTTGGTGTTCCAATCACACCGTGAAATGATTGGTGGCGACTCCCCAGACAAAAAACGGTGATTACAAAGTTGGTTTTGTTGTTACTTTATTTGATTATGTGGTTGGTCAATTTCTCATTTGGACCCTTGGATTAATTTTTTAATATTAATAGTAGTTCTCAATCATCTAATAAATACCCTTGGAGTATTTCTTTGTTTTTATCTTTTATTTTTAGTTGTTTAATTTGATTTTTAACACTAATTTTAAAATCATGAACTTTAATTATATTTTTATTTAATTATTTCATAAAAATAGATGCTATTTTTTAAAAAATTTAAAAATATATAATTTTTATGAATCTTGGAATATTATTTAATTCTCAAATATTGAAATAGATCCGGTCCGTTCAAATTTTAAATTATATTGATGTAAGGCTCAATTTAATCCTTAAAATATTTTAAGTTATTCGAGTTGATGAGCCATATTTTACAAATCAAACTTTATTTGAATTTTTTCAGTTCGAGATGAGTTTAAAAAATTCAAGTCGAGTCGAGTTCTTATAAATATTTAATTATAATTATTTATGGTGTTATAGTATGACTTGATTCCATTTAAATGACTATCTCTAATCATATAAGATATGTATATATATTATATAGTAATATTTTTTTATATTTTTATATATTAATATATATCATAAAAAGTTGAGAGACTCGTCTCAAACTTAAAAATAAATCCTTTAATTACTAAAAATTTTAAGTTATTCGAATTATTTAAATTTCTATTTTATAACTCAAACTTTATTTGAATTTTTTTTTAATCGAGTCGAATTTATAAAATTTTGAATCAAATTAAAATAAATCAAATATTTTCACCTCGAGTTAAGTTATTCAGTTTTTTCGAGTGGTTGTTAACCCTACTAATAAATAATAATGAACTCATGTGTGCTGCCGGGACAATCGCATCATACGCGCTCCATTCGCGGCTTTGATTAACGCGCGCTCTCATTTCGTCTTCGTTAGAGAAACAAAAGATCCCGCAGAAAGAGTTTACAGAGAAAAACCGAAAAGAGAAAAGAATTTTCAGTTTCGATTATTTGAACTGATCAATAAAAGATGGGGGCTAATTCGTCACCAACGGACTCAACCGCCGATCTTGATGAACAGATCTCGCAGCTCATGCAGTGTAAGCCACTTTCCGAGCAGCAGGTATGTTTTTTTTTTATCTTACGATCTGTTTGTTTCCCTAGAAAGAACGATCATTTTGATTTGTGGTTGATCTATTAGTAGGCTCTGTTCTGCTGAGAAATGAATATCCAAAATGATTTTGAATTGAATTTATCATTACAAATTTTCAATATATTATACTTATTTTTCTTGCTATTTTCATTTGTTTGAGTTATTCAATAGAAATCGCGGCGTTTATTTTCTCTTTATTTCAAAGCAGAAAGAGAATCAAATTTCGATCTATTCTATGGCGGTAATTTTGAAAGAAATCAGAGTATTTGCACGGAAAAATTAAGGTGTTCTCAATGTATAGTAATTTTTCTTGCTATTTAAATTTTAATTTACATTTATTTAAGTTATTTAATAAAATTGGAACTTTTTTTTCCTCTTCATTTTAAAGGAGGAAAAGAAATTCAAATTTTGATTTGTTTGATTTTGGTAGTTTCAAGAGAAATCAAGGCATTTTCAAGGAAAAAAAGTGTTGTTCTCAGTTTGATAACCGAAGTCCTTGTGTGCGTGTGTGTGTATCTTGAATGATTATAACTGTTAGTAATTTTATTCTTGTTGCCTTGTCAGGTCAAAGCATTATGCGACAAGGCAAAGGAAATATTAATGCAAGAAAGCAACGTCCAGGTTTATTATGTTAGCTGATCTTTAGTCTCTAATTCCTGGAGACATTGATCTACATGTGTTTAATTATCAGTTACTTTTGGAAATGTTGAGATTGCTCTTCTATGAACTGGGAAGATGTAGATTCATTTTATTTTATTCTATCACAGCCTGTGAAAAGCCCTGTGACAATTTGTGGTGATATTCATGGACAATTTCATGATCTTGCTGAACTTTTTCGAATTGGAGGGAAGGTACTTTTTTTAACTGTTTCTGTGACTCCCTTTTTGTATTTAGTTCGGTTTCAGCTGAGGTAGCGTGTGAATCATTGTTTGAGAACTCAATTTAAAAAAAATGGAGATCTGCCGGACGCAGGTGTATCTTGTAGCTGTAGCACCGATATTTCACTTTATTCTCTCTTGATAGTGTCAGACATTTAAAATTTTGTCTCTGGCTTTTTCATGTATAAGTGCTATGTTTTGATTTTTTTTTTTCCCATTCTGATTAATGTTTTTCCTCTTTTAATTGTTAGATAGTGACCTATGTGTGTCATTAGGTGATTCATAGGATGTATTAGAACCTATCAAGTTATCATACACTTTTTGCTTACTTTTTCCCTTTTTATATGTTCATGATCAGATTTTCTATTGAGACTATACCTCGGTTGGTTTTATCTTAATTGACAGTGTCCAGATACAAACTACTTGTTTATGGGAGATTATGTTGATCGTGGGTACTATTCTGTTGAAACTGTTACGGTATGTACAATTGTAAATGTTAAATTACAAAATACATTTTTTTCTACCTTTGCCCTAAAAATTGTTTCTTATTTCTGCTAAAGCATGGTCTAGAGACAGAAACAATATATGATTTTTATGGTTTCCGGGAGCATATCCTCCTTTCAACACTTGGGGAGGAGGGGGGGGGACTGACATGGTTTGATATTAGTGACTTTTAATGCTATGGATTTGAGGTGCCTCTGCCTTTTGGAAGATTTCTTCGTTATTAGGCTGAATGATGGTTAGAGGGATGGTGAATTCAGATTATCCTTTGGATAGGGTGCTTTGGATTTAATGTAACTGCATTTTATCTTATTTAACACATTTGGTTCTCTGTGGTGGATGCACTTCAATTTGACCTAACTCAGCAGGTAGCCATGTACTTGATGCGAAACACTTTACTGGTGATTTTTATCACTACGTTCCACTTCAATGAAACTATACTCTATGCTAGGTTGATGCTAGATATTTAAATCACTGGACTCAAATGTTGTTACCTACTGTTACTTTTTCTGTTCATAAAGATGCATGTTATTTTACTTTCTTTGTAGTTGGTCTTTTATTTGCTAGTGTAATCTTCTAAAATTGAATTAAACAAATTTAAGCAGTAAGACATTTGAGCATTTCATTTGGATGATACTATTTTCTTCGCTTTCAGCTATTGGTGGCTTTAAAAGTTCGTTTCCCGCAGCGTATTACCATTCTCAGAGGAAATCATGAAAGCCGCCAGGTATGGCGTCTACTTTTTCTTCTACTCTGACTTGTCCAAATATGTATGCACATGCACACCCAAAATTTTGACATGGTGGTACATTTTGTAATGTGAGTCTTAATTCAATGTTCGATATGAAATTTTGACAAACTATAATGTGAATGTCTAGCTAATTCTTCAGGCATTTTTCTTTTTGGCAGATCACTCAAGTTTATGGTTTTTATGATGAATGTCTGCGAAAGTGAGTTTCTATTGCACAACCTTCATTTGAAAGGGTGTAATTTTAAGAGCCATTTATATATCAGCTCTACTAAAAGTCTTCACACTTATCTATTTCCGTTTCAATGATATTTTTTAAACTACTCCCTTTTCTTTTTCATTTTTCCAGTTAAGATATTTAACTTCTTTAGTTTTGCTTTGATTGATATGATCAATTAAACTAGTGGATTAGAGTTTCTGGAGTTACACTCGTAAGAGAAATTGGAGTCATATGGAGACGGTTAGTTTCTTCTTCCTCTTGCAAATCCATGTTAATATTTTTATCGTTATATATTTACAGGTACGGCAATGCTAATGTTTGGAAGATCTTTACGGACCTATTTGACTATTTTCCATTAACTGCTTTGGTAAGCAGAACTAATATGTGGTACTGACTATTTTGATTTCAAACCTAAATTCTAGGAAAGAAAGAGCTATGGACATGCATATCAGCCTTAGTATCTTTGATATTTGATATTTATGTCTTAGTTCTATTTCATTTGGTTTTGTAGTTTATTACTATTCTTGTGCTCCATGGACCATGGTCGTTTTGTTTGAGCAAGAAAAGTTTGGGGATTTATAGCATTGCACCTCTTAAAAATGACACCAAATCTTTCTGGAATGTAATGGAAGCAACTGGCTGTTTCTTGTATTTGACGGTTATTGTAAAATCAAGATAACCAACTTTATTACTATATTGGTTTAGTCCCAGCTGAAGAGATATGTTGTCTTGGTAATGTTCAAGTCAACTTTGTACTTACTAGAACAGAAGGGAAATTATGGTTGTTAAAATGATCAGGTGTTTCCAATTGGTAATGTAGTGCCGTTTTCTTCATTTTAGGTGGAGTCAGAAATATTTTGTCTGCATGGTGGATTGTCCCCCTCAATTGAGACCCTAGATAACATAAGAAACTTCGATCGTGTTCAAGAAGTTCCTCACGAGGGGCCCATGTGTGATTTATTGTGGTCTGATCCAGATGATCGATGTGGTTGGGGCATCTCACCTCGTGGTGCTGGATATACTTTCGGCCAGGTAATTAATATTCAGAGTTACCATTGTTCTAGTTTTTGTTGTTGTCTTGCCTTTCTATATTTCAGTATAATATCGAAATTTCGTGCTCTTCTCTGCAGGATATATCTGAACAATTCAATCACACAAACAGCTTAAAATTGATTGCTAGAGCTCATCAGCTAGTTATGGATGGGTTTAACTGGGCACATGTAATCATCCTTGTTTTTATCATTAAATTATTATTATTTTTGCTTGTATACAGCCACGGTATAAAATGCTCCGGGTGGTGGTGGTGGTGGTGGTTAATTTCCAATTATTTCCTTGTAACAGGAACAAAAGGTGGTAACTATATTTAGTGCACCTAACTATTGTTATCGCTGCGGGAACATGGCTTCGATTTTGGAAGTCGATGATTGCAAGAATCACACATTCATCCAGGT
This sequence comes from Abelmoschus esculentus, assembly GCA_035048815.1. NCBI lineage: Eukaryota > Viridiplantae > Streptophyta > Magnoliopsida > Malvales > Malvaceae > Abelmoschus > Abelmoschus esculentus. The sequence goes on from JAUCBN010000001.1 coordinate 26,268,839, forward strand.
CTTTCTTTCCCTCCTCGCTCGTTTCGTTTTCCTATCATTGCACACACATGCATATGCAAATCAAGGTAAAACTTAGAAGAACAACAACTTACGGAATTAAATTCCCGAACGCCTTTTTCATGTGTAAAACCGTTTTAAGTTCATCTTGCTGCAGTTTGAGCCAGCTCCAAGGAGAGGAGAACCCGATGTTACTCGCAGAACACCAGATTACTTCCTCTAAAAAAACTCTTCTTCAACTCCTCCATCCTGTTACATAGTCAGGTAGCGGTCTATCTTTTACCGAAGTCTCTTGCATCTACTACCTGCCAGTTTTTTACATTCCATGTTTTTTTTATTTGAATCTTTCGACAACGATGACGAGTACCAAAAACATGTGTATTAGTCTAGGAAGATGGCCTATAATGTTCCACTCGAATGTTGTATCGAAAAGATTGCATAGCTGATGAAGTACACACCATCAGAATGTAGATTTTTCGTGTTTGTTTTCGATTTTTCTGTATTCCTGCCTTGTTTTTGATTCATCCATCTTATCTTTTTTCGACTCTGTACCGGATACGGAAAAGTACTATGTTTAGTGGTTGTTTTCTATGTTACTCGATCTCGGGTGTGCGTGTCAGATATAAGTATGCATCTAGCATATGTATATGTTCGATCGTAACTATTCCCAGAAATATGTGGAAGAGAATTTCAACCAGAATGAAGAGTTAGAGCAAAATCAGAATGGCATGGTGTGTTTTCTATGTTACTCAAAATTAAATCTACGTTTATTGAGTTTACAGTGAAGCTGATAAGATTATATCGGTATATTGATGATAAATTTTTATAAAAAAAATATTTAAGGTACCACTAATTAGTGGTGAGCAAAACTCGACTTGAAAAAATCAAATAACTTGACTTGAGGTGAAAATATTCAATTCGTTTTGACTCGATTCAAAATTTTATAAACTCGAATAATTCGAAAAAATTTCAAATAAATTTTAAGTTGTAAAAGAGAAATTCGAATAACTCAAAATTTTTTAGTAATTAGAAAATTTATTTTTAAGTTTGATACAAATCCTCAAAAATTTATAATATATATTGATATATAAAAATATGAAGAAATATTGCTACACATGATATGATTAATGAAATATTAGAAGAAATATATATATATATATATAGCTTATATGATTACTGAAAGTTGTTTAGATTACAATCAAATCGTACTATAACGTAATAAATAATTATAATTAAATTTTTATAAGAACTTGAAACTCGACTCGATTCGAATTTTTTCAAATTGACTTAAATTTTTTGAATGGAAGTTTGAATGATAAAATTAGACTTGTCAATCTGAATAATTCAAAAAAATTTTACTCGACTCGATCGAACGTTCACCCTTACCACTAATGAATTAGAATTTTCGATAAAAAAAATATACGATGAAAAGATGTAACTTAAAGTAAGTGTGTCTCAGATTTGAATACTATAATTTTTAAGTTTATGCAAATTTGTTTAAAATTAAGATATTAGTAACATTGTATAACTATTTGTTTAAAAATAAAATATTTTTATCAACGTCTTGATTTTAAAGGTTGTAGATTTAATTTAGGATTATAGTTTAAGATTTTTATGTTTAGAATTTAGGAGTTGTGATTTAAATTTAGAGTTAAAATTTAGATGTTATAGATAAATCTTTAAATTCTTAACATATCACTCTAAAATTTGAATTCTAACCTTTAAACCCTAAACCCTAAGTTATAGACATGAACTCTAAATTAGATCTATAATCCTTAAAATTGGGACGCTTTTAAAACAAAATATTTTCATCACCCGAAGTCCGAACCGTTATAAAGGGGAATCCGAATGGAGTAATCCTGCATGCCAAACACGTCTACTTAAAACGCAAGGGCAAGATCGGAGTTTTCAGTCAAACGGAAAAAAGCCTAAAGGATCGTTAAAAGCAGTTACAGTGAATATAAAAATGAAAAAGGAGCGGTCTCAGGCCTATTCTTTGTAGATTTTTCTTCTCTTTATTCAGATGGAGAAAGCTTGTCTTTGATCATAATTGCTTGATTCCCAACATTTCAAAATGGAGGTACTTTCCCCTTTTTTTTACGTGTTTTATTTGATTAAATGGAGTAATTAGTGCTTGATTCTCCATTTATGATCCTTCTAAGATTAATAATTTAATGTAGTTCTTTGATATGTTTTTTAAATTTTATTTTGTTGAAAGTTTTGATGTTTGGATCTGTAGAAAATTAATTGCGATTTGCTCTTAGGTATGGTTTGAATTATTCCGTTTAGTTGAATATATAGTTTTGAATAAAGCCAGATTTGGGTGGTTAAGTCGTCAGATCTCTAAATTCTTCAGCATTTGGAATTGATTGAAGTATTTTCTCGTTCTTTTTTTCATTTTTTAAACTTTTCGTGTTACATTTGATTAATAAAATAGTAAGAATTTGATTCTCCAGTTTGGTGAGTTGATCTTTAGAAAATTAATTCAGATTCGTTTAATACAAAATTAAGCACAAATAATGAGATAAAAGATTAAAGAATCTGGAAATATGTTCTTAGGTTGAGAATCGTTGGGTCTTAATTTATTTTACATAGATTTTTCTGGGTTGGTTTTCTCTTGTTTGAAATATTTCTTGATTTTGTTTACCTCTTAAATAGTCAAATAGCTGGTTAAAAAATATTTCACAGATCGATTGATCAAAGGTATTGAATTTGATGATCGGCATTGTTTTCAGATGGAATCTGGTTGTTGATATAAGTTGTTTTCTGTCTTTGATTTTGTCTTACAAGTTCAATCAATAGATTTCTTGTTTCAGAAAGGGTATTAGACTTGGAAGATTTTTTTGGTTAAGTAGATTGGTTAACGAACCAGATACTTATATGTTGTGGTTGACATCATTTATGTAGGCATCATCAACTACGGATCTGCCTGCTACTACGGATCCCCCTACTACTACGAACCCGCCTGCTAGTGCAGATCCGCCTGCAAGTACAGAACCTCCTGCAGGTGATGTAGAGACTGTACCGGAGATGATCAAAGATCCTGCCTTTCACTGTGATCTTTGTGATGCAGAACTGCTTTTCAAGATAACTCAAGCACTCCTTCCGGGGTTAGCTACAGCTTGTGTCGACAATACAACCGGTGGTGTTTTCACATCCCCAGGTTCAGTAGCAGCAGAGATAAGAAAAGAATTGGTGGACTATCTTACCCAAAGAACTGAAACTTATGTGGCTGAATCTGTTGTCCTAGAAGGTGTTCCAGAGACTGAAACATTTGACAATCCTTATGATATCATTGCTTTTCTTATTGATGAGTTTGCTGTTTCGAAGAGGAATTTGTTTAGTCGAGTTTCAGCATTGCTACTAAGTGAGAGGAGAGAAGACAGTATCGATGATTTTGCTCAACAGATGGAAGTTAATGGGTTTTGGCCAGTTGACAAGAGACAGGAGATTGTACAAACTTTGCTGAAGAATGTTGATGTCAAGAACGAATATCACTGTAACATGAAATTTGAAACTGAAGAAGAACTTTCGCTGCACATGCCAACTTGCAGCTTTAGAGTAATGACCTGTGAAAATGAAGGGTGTGATACAAGATTCTCGGCTAATAAATTGGAGAAGCACGATTCAGTTTGTCCTTTCAAGATAATTCCATGTGAACAAAAGTGCCCAGCTTTCCTCATAAGACGTGAGATGGACAGACACTGCATAACTGTCTGTCCAATGAAGCTCGTGAACTGTCCTTTCTTTTCAGTGGGTTGCAAAGCAGGCGTACCTAGTTGTAAGATTGAAGAACATCAATCTGAAGAGCTCCATTATCACATCCTTTATATTCTTCAAGGTATGTACAAGGAAGCATCTGAGGAGGTTTTAAAAGAACGGGTAGATCTAATAGAAGAGGTAAGTCAATATGTGATTGAGAATTCTTACATATATTTCTTTAAGCATTGGGCATCTTTCTTTACTGTTTTTTAAGTCATTGAATGAATCATCATGGTGAACTTATAGAGATGTTTACGAACCCGGTGTCTCAAATCAATCAGTTAGTATGTACTTACAATACCAGGGCAACTCTATGATCAATTGCTTTTCAGTATATGCTGTATAGAACATCTACTTGTGATATTGATTCTTGCAGGATTCATTGTTGTTGCTGCCTATCACTGATTGTTTCCCAAACCCCAAGCCTTGGGCAATTTTCCTTCATAAACGTCATTAATGGCCATGCTGCTATGCTGGTCTTCATCTGCTTTTGTTTACATGTAGATGACAATTTCTTGTCTCTTTTAATCAAAGTTCTTACATTAACATTTTCATGGCAGAAAGCCGCTGGTAGGCTGGCGAATGCCAAAACTGTGCGATCTCTGACATCAAAAGTCAAGGATGTTAACGCAAAGCTCCCACCCTTGGTAATTGAGACAAAGAAAGAGCAGGAAGCACCTTCAGAGACAGAAGCAAAGCCTGAATCTACAGGAGTTAGTGGCACAAATGAGAATACTGAAAATGCTGCTGGGACTAAAGAAGTAATAAACTCCAAAGCAGCACCTCCATCAAGCAAAGATTCTGAAGCAAATCCGAGGTCACTAGAAGTTCCACTATTAAAGAAAGACGATGAAGTTTCCGAAACCGAAAACAGGGATCTTGAGGCAATGCCATCATCACAAGAAGTTCCGCCTTCAAAGGAAGATAGTGGAGAAGCTTCGGAAACTGTCGTCAAGGATGCTGAAGCTCCTGAAGCAACAACTGAGAATTCGGAAGTTCACACAAAGAATGAAACTAACGAAGATTGAAGATGGTAAAAGTCACTTTATACCATCTGATTTCAACCAGGCATACAATTGAGATGAAGAAAGCTTCAAGCTCTACAATATATAACTGTATGTGGATTTTCCTTCCTATATTCTTTCATTTTGATTGAATTTTGGGTTAATATTTTTCTACCCTTATCTTTCTGTTAACTTAAAATTTCATTGTTAGTATGTTGAGAAACTAAAGAGGAAACTTGGTTATTCTAATCTCTTCCATAAGAAGAAATTTAGAAGATAAATAAATTTCGGATTTTCTTTTATGTTTTAAACTATTTAATTTTTTAACACGTTTTTTTTTCATATAGTATCTATTTTTTATATATCGGGGGATTTCTTTAATTAAAGAAAAACAAACTAAAATGAGAAATAAAGGGAAAATAACATTAATAATATTTAAAAGTTGAACAAAATGCTAGGCGTTATAGTTCGATCCAGATTCAAAGCATTAAATTTGGGTTACTTAAAGTCACAAAATTTTTATTTAAAATCTTAAATTTAACCACTAAATTCCTTGAAAATTAGGAACGTTATAAAATGTCTCTTGGCTCTTCGATTAATTTGATCGGTAAACGACCAAAACTAAATTAACAGAAATTTTTAAAATCTTAACTGTTAACCGAACCAAATTACTTTTATAACTCGGTTCTGAAAATTTAAAGTTTTCTTATAAATTATATATTTTCTTTACTTTTAGTTGGACTTGGAAAAAATTATTAAAGCTGAGGGATTGGTTATCGATCTTAGACGGACGCCTGGAGAATTTTACAACTAGGAAGGTTTGGGAACACATTAGGCATAAGAAGAAAAAAGTTTCATGGGATGGCATGGTATTGGGAAAGTTAACAATTCCAAGGCATTCACTTATAACTTGGCAAGTTGTATTGGATCGATTGCCTACTAAGGAGAGAATGATGAAGTGGGGATGCCAATTAGATTCGACTTGTATCCTTTGTGAAGCCGATGTGGAAACCCGAGATCATTTATTTGGGGATTGTGATTTTTTATGGGAGATTTGAAAGATGATATTGCGTGATTGTGAATGTCAGCAAAACAGATGTTCTTGGTCCGATTTGTTTGCATGGATAAGTAGAGAAGGTAAGGGGAAGACATTGCGCGCTACTATTCTCAGAGTGGCTTGGGGTGGATTAAATTATTACATCTAACAGGAAAGAAATGGGAGAATTTATGGAAGACAATCTCGTAGGGCTACTGCTATCTTTGCAATTATTCAAAATGACATTCGTTTGCGTTTATTAGATTGTAAAAATCTTAGTCTGAATACTAGATTAGCTTGTAAATGGAGTTTAAGTTAGATATCATTTGTATATGGGGTTCTTGTACTTGAAGTTTATATGAGGTTATTGGATGAAAAAAAATTCATTTATCCAAAAAAAAATAATCTAATTTTATACCTCTTAACTCTCGTAACTTTACGCCCGGTATTTTAAGTAGTTTACACCTTATATAAATTTTTGGGTTTGTCCATGACGGATCTATGTTCATAAGAGGGTGGGCCCATGCTCACCCTGAATTTTTTAAAGTTCACGTATTTACTTTTATTTTTCTTAATTTTTATGAATTAATCTTTAAATTTTTATAATATTTAAGTTTTGTAGCCATCCTAAAATTTTAAAATTTTATACGTACGCACCCTCAAATAAATTTCTGGATCTGCCATCGACCGGGTTCCACACCTAGCTCCAACCTTTCCTCGCAGAATCAGCTGGTTCAGCATGAAACTGCTGAATAGGATGGGGAAAAAACTGATAATATGACGAAGTTCGAAATTTTAAAGTTAATTTACATCCAAGATAAAAAGATTGAATTTTTAACTATTAATTAATGTAATAAAAACTTCTATAATTTTATTATCCCATCACAAACCTGTTATTAAAGATATAAAATTATTCTAATAGATAATAATATAAGATAAAATAATATTATATAATATTATTTTTGTTTAGTTTATTATAATATGGTATTACTTTTGATTTTTAATATTAAAGTTTATAATTATAGTTAAAATAATTTTTATCGCCGTAAGAATAAATAAATAAATTCTTTACATAGAGATTAAGTTATTTATTTGTTTAAAGAAATATTGATTTTCCTTTTATTTATCTATATCAATTACTCAAATAACGATTTCTAATTATCTAATTCACAAAATATTTGTATTTATATAATATTATCATGTCAAAGCAATACAAAAATTATAAACATTTGGATTTTTTAAGTTTAATATATTTTTTCGCCTCAAACTTTTTTTTAATTTGACTCTAATTTAACCCGAAAATTAGACTAAATCATCTTTATTTAAAAATAATTTAAAAATAATATAATTTAGGAGGTGATTTAATAATAGTGTAAAATATAAGGAAAAATAAGTCAAATAATCTGAGGGATAAATTGAAAAAAAAATATAATTTAAGGGAGAAAAATGTATTAAACATTTTTTTTATTAAAAAAGAGCATTCTGATTGGCGGTCTAAAGTCTAAACATGATTAATCAACGACCCACAAATTAATAACCATGGGCCTCACCCTCAGTACGCCGAAACCCAAATCATTTGACTAAATGACTAAAATAGGCAGATTCAAAAGGGCTAAACAGAATGGGTATAACCGTCATTCCGAAAGACATGTCTATATAAAAGAAAGCATATCTAGGGTTTATCATTCGTCCCTCCAAACTCGCGAGAGAAAGCAGCCGCTCCCCTATCCATCCCCTCGTCAAGGTTCATCAAGTTAGTTATTAATCTCTTGCATTTTATGATATCGTTTTTTATTATATTTAGCTATATATTTTGCTGCCGTTAGTTATTTTAAGGATTTTTTTGCCTAATTTTTAGCTATTTTTCGTAATATAATGGTTCATTATATGAGAAACCGTTCCTTTTAATCTGTTTTCTGCAGAATGGATAGCCAGATTAAGTTTGCTGTGGTTGTGAAAATTATGGGAAGAACCGGTTCCCGAGGTCAAGTGACTCAAGTTCGAGTCAAGTTCTTGGACGATCAGAACCGGTTCATCATGAGGAACGTGAAGGGACCGGTCCGTGAAGGTGATATTCTCACGTTGCTCGAGTCTGAGAGAGAAGCTAGGAGGCTTCGTTGATCGGGTTTCTTTTAAATATTATTCTCGGTTGATTTTAATTATCTATTATGTTTTCTGAATCACTTCCGATAGATGTTTTCGAATATGGAGATCTGCGATTTGGGTGAATGTTTGCCCTAAAAAGCTTGATTTTATGATGTTGAAATGAACTGGATTTGGTTTTAGTTATCTCTGTGATCTTTTAATTCTTTTCGATTAAACTTCAGTATCTGAATTATTATGCGATTAATCTTTTAATTATCGTGATGTAATGATTTTTAATTTAGCTTAAAGTACAGATTTAGAGTTTTTTTTTTTTCTTGATCAAAATAGTTTAGTATATTTAGCTTATTTATTAAGCTAAATAAAACAGCTTCAGATAGGACCAGAACATAGAACAAGAAATTGTAAATAGTTCAAGCTTGTTGACAGGACGATGGGTGAGTATTTGATTGAGTTGAGTCGAGTTTAAGAAATTTGATTTAAGTCGAATCGAGTTTTAAGTTTTTATAAATATTTAATTATAATTATTTAATATATTATAGTATGATTTGATTTTAATTTAAATGACTTTCTATAATTATATAAGATATGTATATATATTTTTATATGTATATATCATAAAATTATTATTCGTTTTAAACTTGAAAACTAATCATAAAATGTTAATCTTTTAATTATTAAAATTTTTGAGTTATTCGAATTTTTATTTTATAATTTGAACTTTATTTATAATTTTTTGAGTTGAGTCAACGTGAGTCGAATATTTTCGCCTCGAGTTGAATTATTTGTTTTTTTTGAGTCGAGTTTTACTCACCCCTAACGACGAAAATACATTCATCTTCAATTTTTTTATTTATTTTTTAAATTAATTTTTATATGAATTTATCTCTTTCAAACATTTACATTTTGTATCTAACTTTAAATGTGTTATCTGTTGTTTTAAATGAAATTTTATATGAGGTGAGCACGAATTTAAAAGAATTATCTCGTTAAATAATATAAAATCAGGATCAAATTAAAAGAATATATAAGTATTGACTCCTAAATGTGTTATTATTATTTTTTTGTTAAGTAAATGTGTTACTATTATCATAATTTAAAAGTCACGATAATTGTTCTGTCAATTACTTATAATTTTTTTTTTACAAAATCTACAATTACTTGTAAATTGGTCACTTGTTTAATCTCAAATCAAAATATTAACTATTAATTGATAAAATTATGTTTAATAATCAAAATAGAATGACATAGTTACTTGAATATATTTTTAATTTAGTCCCTAAATAAATTTGGTCACTTTCTATAAAATTCATGGACCAAATTGAATTTTTTTTACTAAGTTTAAGAAATAATTTTTTAAATAGAATTAATATCATAAAAATAAAACGATTTAAACCCGGATCTCTTAGAAATGATAATTATATAATCCTTAATTTTACTATCATAGTTTTTGGTACAATCGACTAATATTCAACTTAAAAATCTTTTTATTATGAGGTGATTGTTTTATTTTTTTTTACCATGTTAATAATAATGTGTCATTACAATATCATTATTGCATAAAAGATTTAAATTAATTTAGGATTACTTTTTAAAAATATTTTTAAAAATTAATATTCGTTTCAATACCGCATCTAAACTATCCACCTCAATTACTCATCATCGTAACCAAGGCCTTTCCGCATTAGAGCCCATCAACTTCAAACACGCCTCATAATTCAATTTCAAATATCGAGAAAATAACACGAACCATCTTGTTTGAGTAGTTAAGAAAATGATTATCGTTTATAGAGTTTATATGTTCGAGTACTGATGATATAATATAGTAATTAAACAATCAATATTTAATGATTTAGTGTATACTCTAAAACAGATATTATTGTAATCGCTATAACTGATTAAAAAATCGAGAATTTAGAGATTAAGATAATCTATTGGGCTTCTTCAAGAAAAATTGGGCTGGAAAAATACTATTTTTAAACCAACAAAAAGCCCTAATCCAACACCTATTTGATCCATAGGAAACCCTAGCATGCGTATCTTTCTCCATCCTCAACTGAAAGACGCACTCTTCAGTTTTCGGTCGACACTCTTCCTTCTGTTCTTTCATTCATCTAAACAGAGGTTTGTTTTTGGTTTGAAATTTTTAGTTTTTATTTATAATCCTAATTTCCTTCGTAAGACTCACTTTGATTCTCATATTCTGCCAAATCCATTGTTTTTTATGATTCGGCTGTTGTTTTCGCAGGTATGGCGACAGCCGTGGAAGCCACCGAGGTCTCTAGGGACCCAACACAACCCTCCAACGAAGTCAAGCTTTTCAATCGCTGGTCTTTTGAGGATGTTCAGGTTTTTCCTTCTTTCTCTTTTCCCTCACTATGCATAGATATGTTTTGATTTCTTATGTAAAATGTTTCATTTAATCTTTATGCTATTTTGTATTGACTTTCCACTTGACGTACAATTATGAAAGTCTATCTGCAAAATTCCTTTTGGGTGGTTGTATTTAGTGTAAAATTGTTATTGTTTCATCAGTTTATAAATTCTCGTCTTATTTAGCTGTTATTTGTCTATAACCTGAGCTTAATTGTTTTTTGTGGCTTAGTTTGATCTGATAAGATGTTAAGTAGAATGAATTCAAGTGTCCATATGAATTCATTAATGGTTTTTGAGTTGGTTTATGAATTATGGTTCACGGATTAAGGTTTGTGAATTATAATTTATGAACTAGGGTTATGAATTATGGTTATTGTCTAGAACTATTGGTTGGAGAGAATCTGGCTCCTCAATTTGCTGTTCCTTTCAAATATTGTAACTCTTGGTTACCATGGTCCTTGACTGGAATGGTTATTGATTTTTAGGTTACTGATATCTCCTTAAGTGACTACATTGGTGTCCAAGCTTCCAAGCATGCAACCTACGTGCCACACACTGCTGGGAGGTACTCAGTGAAACGTTTCCGGAAGGCTCAATGCCCTATTGTCGAGAGGCTTACAAACTCACTGATGATGCACGGCCGGAACAATGGGAAGAAACTTATGGCAACTAGGATTGTGAAGCATGCCATGGAAATTATTTATCTCCTGACTGATCAAAACCCAATTCAAGTCATTGTTGATGCAATAATCAACAGGTAGCATATATGTAACCTTAAGCTTAGTTAATTCATCCAATGATGATGGGGTATCTTTATTGTTTCAATCTCTAATAAGCTTTTGCATCTTTTTGATTGATTTAACAGTGGACCTCGTGAAGATGCTACACGTATCGGTTCTGCTGGTGTTGTCAGACGTCAGGCTGTTGATATTTCTCCTCTTCGTCGAGTGAATCAAGCCATCTACCTCTTGACCACCGGTGCACGTGAATCTGCATTCAGAAACATTAAAACCATTGCAGAATGTTTGGCTGATGAGCTCATTAATGCTGCAAAGGGTTCTTCTAACAGGTCTCTTTTGTTGCTCAATTAGTTCCGATCACTGTATGCTCCATTTCTGCAAAGGGTTCTTCTAACATGATATACTTGATTGTGCAGCTATGCCATCAAGAAGAAGGACGAAATTGAGCGAGTCGCAAAGGCCAACCGTTGAGGCATGACGACACCCTTCTGGGGTAATTTCATTATTTTAATTGGTACTTTCTAGGTCATCTTCTTTTGTCTCCTAAACCTGAAGTAATGTTTTGTTTGCTATCTGAGTTGGCATGTTAGTTTCTGGTTTTAATGGAGTCTGATGAGTAGAGATATTATTGGAATTAAAGATTTTTGCTGATTGTGGTTTACTGAAATGCTTGTTATATTGAAATATAAGTTTACCTTTACTGGTTGAATTATCATGTAGTTTCCTTGCACACTGGATTTGGATCTGATTATGGCGTGTGGTGGTTTAGTAAGTGATAATAATTTAAGGGTAAATTACATAGATGGTCCTTCACTATGACCAAATTATTTGTTAAGCCCCAGACAATGAGAAATTATAAATAGGTCTTTTAACTAATTGCAAGTAACAAATTGGTCTAATTTTGAGTTGAGCACCTATTAACAAATTGGTCTAATTATTTGTTAAGCCTCAGACAATATTATATTCTTTTAATTGTTTTTTACTGCTTATATAAACAGAGTGCCTATTTTTGAGTTAATAAATTCTTTTTAACCGTGTTATTTTAAAATATTAGACTTTGTTAAAATATTATATTAATGTTAACAATAAAATATTATATTTTAAAATAATATATAGTTTAAGTAATTATTTTTAAATTAAACTAAAAATTTATTATATTCATGTTATTTTTCTCTTTATTTGACATGATATAATAGTATTTTATCACCGATATTCATATTATTTTATAAATTAACTTTAAAATTATTTTTTAAATGATCTAATCTTTTCATTTTATTAATACCTAAATTTATTGTTTTTCCCTAAGTACTTAATTAAAGTAAATGTAGTATATCAGGAGATACTATTCCTATGATTGATCTCTTATCACCACGTAACATTATTACGAGTTTTTACTCTCGTGGTGGTTTCTTATCATGGTTGTTCACTCTATCTATCTCTTTATGTTAATACATAAAATCAAATAATTAAAGAGTCACTTCGGTATCATTTATCATATAGTCATTATCATCATCCTTAAACACATGTTTAATAAGACATGAAACGTCACTGTATGAAAATTCTAAGACCTCACTTTTTCTTTTTGACGTAAAATTATTACTCGTAACATGATCATCAAACTACTGTTTCTTAAGCAGAAAGTCGATAAAGTCCCTTTTTAATAACTTAATTATTGAAGCTTAATTTCACTTTGAATTTTCAAAAGAAACAAAGTTCACAAAAATAATGATTTCATCCAAGTAATAACCTTGTCATGATGGTGAATCACTGAATTAAATTATTTTTTATATTCAAATATTAAAAAAATAAGAGTATTGAAACAATGTTTAATTTCAAATTTTAGTCCCCACATTATCTTAAAATTTAAGATTTAATCTTTCTATTGTAATTTAGTATAATATGATCATACACTTTTATGATATTATTAGTAAGTCCAATCTAATAACATTATTCGTCCTTGCAATTAAATCGTTGATGGAAAACCTTAGTACTGTTAATTAATCTCATAGTTTAAAACCATGTAAATTGTTAATTATCATTTAAAATAATATCTATAAAATTAAATTTTAACGTTACAAATAAAATACGTTAAATTAAAAAAATACTATCTCGATAATAGATTAGATAACAATTATTATACTAATAAATTATATGTAAAAAATTTAATAATCATGTTTAATAAATAATAAATTATATATTAATTGAGCGGTGAAACTTGTCAGTGATATCATTAAGAGAGTAAGATATTGAATTATATTTTATCTGTCCCATGAAAAATGTTTATTATTGATTTTTTTTTAATTTTTCTTAATTTTCACTTATAATTATTTAAAATTTATTATTAATAAAAATATATATTTTTAGAAAATTTTCATAATTTTTTTAAATATATATCTTATAAAGATTAATCATTTAAAATATTTAATATAAATAAAGTTAGACTTTAAAATATATAATTTTTAAAAAATCAATAATGAATAATTTTGATAAGACAAAAGTAGTATAAAACTAAAATAAATACTAAATATATAGTAATATTTTTAAACGAATAATAACCGTTAGCTTTATTGTATATAAAAATTAATAAAAAATATTTTAGAAAATAATAATAAATTAATAAAAAATATTTTTAGAATTATCGTTACGCACAAACTAACACATAAATAAATAAATAAATATGACAAAATAAAAAAGAATTAAAAATATAACCAAATAACTCAAATAAATAATAAATATAAACAAATACCAATATCTACGATAAAGAATAAACGCCACCAATAAAAATATAAAAATAATTACCGAACACAATCATGACTTATCTTTAAAAAATAATAAAGATACATCAATAAAATAAAATAATAAAACATTATTTTAAAAAAATAACATTGAATTTAATTATAATAAAAAGAAAAGGAGGGCATGCCTGCGGAAATTAAAAAAAAAAAGACAAAACCATTTATTTAATTCGAAAATATTTTAAGCATTTAGAAAAATCAAAATGGAAGTTTGACTATACAAAAGATATTTAAAATCAAAATATATTATTTTAAGTATTTTTTAAGAAAAAATTATGCATAAACTAATTTTTAGCGTCCTACTATTAACTATCTTCTAGATTTTTATTATTTTTAAAATACAAAAAATAAAAATAATCTGACATGGCAACAATTGATTGGATGGTGTAAGTATCAAATTATAAGCAATTCCACATTGAATCTAAACTCATTAAAATAAGTCAAATAGTTTTCGTTTATGGTCGACACGAAAAAAAAAACACTGAATCAAAGAGAAATCACTTCCCCCAACAACCAAACAGCCCCAAACGGAAAAAATTTAGGGTTTTTCCACTTCCGGATTTGTTTTCTTTTTTCAATTTTCCCTCCTAATTTTCCCTTCCATCAAACACAAATTGCCTTGATTACCAGTTTTGGGTTGGGAAACGTTTTTCTTGCTATTGGGCTTGGTTTCAGGCGGTTGATTTTGTTTTGAAGAAGTTTGATAAAGATTAGAAACTAGAAAGAGTTTGACTTTTCTTCTCTAGAGGTTTATTTTCCCGGGGAAATCCTTTTTCCCTGCTTGCTCTATCTCAGCTTCCATGGTTAGTTTCATCCTCCCCCTTCTCTCTTCTTCCTGTTCTTCTTTTCTCTTTGAATCATTTAAAATCTTTTTCGATTAGATTTTCTGGAGATTTTTTTCCTTTTAATATTATCTGAGAAGTATCGTGTTATTCATAACTTCCGTGTATTGTTTATAAGGATTCCTGGAAATTTTGTCTAAAACGGAACTTTTTAGCTGCATATCTTTCGTTTTTTTTCAGGAACTTTTCATTGTGATTGATTGATCCAGGAGGGATTTATGTGGTTGGTGAGTGGAGTAAAAAAAGGGAGGGGAAATAAATATTGATTGAAGGATCAAGTTTCAAGAGAGAACTTTAATAAGTTCTTATATTTTCTTTAGATTCTGTTGTTTTGGTATTAATTGTCAGTAAATAATTAGATTGCTTGAGTTGAATGCATATATTGATAGATGGAGTCGGAAGTATATTCATCTGCAATTCCAAGAGATTTGGTGAAATGTTGTGATTGTGATTGTGCTACCGGTTCTTTGATGGGTGAACATTCGAGTACTTGGTTTCGGTCCGTAAAACGAAAACATGATGAGTTCGAGGCAACAAACAGTTTCTATGTTCCGGGATTGGATCTTAACTCCAATGCCAAAGTCCAAATTGAGAATGAATGTGTTGTTTTGCGGGAGACAGTTAGCAGCCAACAGGCCGCCATACAGGATTTGAATAGAGAATTGGAGGAAGAGAGAAATGCATCATCCTCGGCTGCTACTGAAGCCATGTCAATGATATTGAAGTTGCAGAGAGAGAAGGCTGAAATCCAAATGGAGGCACGGCAATTTAAGAGTTATGCCGAGGAGAAAATGGTGCATGAACAGCAGGAGATAATGGTGTTGGAGGATCTGTTGTATGAGAGAGAACAGACTATTCAAGCTCTTACATGCGAAGTTCAGGCTTGCAAGCATAGGATGTTGAGTTATGGGTTTACCGAGGCCGAGGTCGAAGGTGAGCCTAATGGGCAGATTCAAAACATGGCTGAGGACTTTGATGACTCAGTTGATCTTCTTCCATATGATTATCCACCTCCAAAGTGCAATTTGGACGAAAATCTTGCTGATGATGTTGAAGATATTGAGAAATATTCATTTGGTGAGGCCCCCCAAGAACACCTGAGAAATCTGGAACAAAGGATCTGCCAAATGGAGAGGAATCTGAGCAGCAGTCAGCTGAGTCAACTGGATGGATGTTTCTCTGGAACAAAGAATATTTCAGAGAAGGTAATAGTTGGTCACTCTCCTAGGCGACAAAGACATTCAAGGGGGCTTTCAGGTGATAGTTCAAACTCTTCCCTGCCTAAAGAGATCAGTTTGGAGGTTACTGGGGATTCTCCCAGGTTTAATACTAGCTTCAAGAAGGAGGAGTTCGTCTCAGAAATGGACAAGATTTCCAGCTCAAGAAGAATGGATAATGCTTCAGAAGTTGGAGATGATATGAGTGACAGAGTGTATACGATTGATTCGATCCATCCTGGGGTGCCATATGAGGGAGCCTCTGAGCCTAAACCTGGAGCTGAAGGTTGTCATGATTATGCACACACTCCAAGGGATGCACTTGATCTGCCTGATGTTTGTGATCCCAATATCAAGAAGCTCTATTCAAGGCTTCAGGCCCTTGAGGCTGATAGGGAGTCAATGAGACAAGCAATAATATCAATGCGAACTGAAAATGCACAATTGGTATTATTGAAAGAAATAGCTCAACATTTGTGCAAGGGAATGCCACCTGAAAGACAAATGACCTTGAGGAAGCCATCTATTCTTGAAAGCCTTCCATTCATGTCATTCTTCAAGGTAATCTTTGTTTGAACACAAAGTTGTTGTTTTAATATTTTACACCATCAAGCTCTATTATTGACGTTCTCATGTCTCTATATTTTTGCATTATTCAATCTTGCGATGCCTTATTCTTGAAACTTTAAATTTTACTTTGGCTTTATTTGCCAAGTGTTCTCCATATTTACTGTTCTTTTATTTGTAATGTTCTATGACTGTTGAAATAGTTAAAATATAATATTCTAAAGGTGTTTTCAAGATGAGTTGCATGTTTCAAAATTTAATTGACATTAAAACTGCCTACCTATATGATTGGTCGTTTCTTGCATGTCATCTTTCATCTTTTGTTGCATCAAATTCTTGCTCCTTGATTTTTCAAATCATATATGTATCTTTTTACCCCTTTTCAAGCTTCATTCTCTTACTTCTTTTAACTACATGTATTAATTTAGTGTTTATTCAAGTTTTGATACAATAGGAGTTCAATGAAGTAATCTTTCGTGAACAAGTTCACTTTTACTAATTTAATAGCAATTTTGTTCCACTTGTTTTATTGAATTCTCTTCTGGAACCTCCTCATTTGAGTGGCATCATCAATAGAGCTAATATGTTTACAAATCTGAACATCTAGTTCCACTTAAAATTTATTTTCTTTTGATTTTATTTTTTTTTCAGTGGATTCTGTCCTTTCTTTTCTGGAGGCACAGAGCTCGTCGAAACAAGTAAGTAGTATACCTGTTATATAAATGATTACTGTTGGACTTACCTGTGTTTTAAAATTGACGTTCTGTCCAATTTATCTAAGGACTAGCACTGTTAGGTTAAAAGTACAAAATTCATTATTCCACTTTACAGCATTTTAGAACTTGGCCTCTAATCAATAGAGATGCAAGTGTCGGGAGGGACATGCACTTAGATGCATAATTTTTTATGTTCTCATATAAATTGTTTTATTGTATTCTATATAGGTACCTGTATGGATTATCACCAAACAACGTTGGTTTGCTAATGCTTCTAGACAAGGGCCCTCGAATGAGGCAGTGGAGATGTCTTTCAAGTACACAAGTGTGAAAGTGATCCAATCCGCTTCCATTTCAAGACGAAGCTTATAATCGTAATGGTGATTGCCGAGTGGGTTTGAATAAGCTATCATGTATAGATATTGCATCCTTTCTTATGGATTCCTTGGAGCAGCTTTTGGTATATTTTTCAACGTTCTTTCATCTTACATTGTTTTTCGTTTTTTTTTCTTGACGATTGAATACATTTTGCTGTCTGATCAGCAAAAAAACGAGTGCTGTGAGCATACTCGCTCATATGGTTTGCCAGATTTCAGTTTAAGGTATGATTCTACTGCCGGTTTCCTGTACATTTCAGATTTTTGTATGAGTTTCATTTCAAGTATGCTGTGTTTATGACTTTCTAAGTTGAGCAATGGTTAGTACGCAAGAGTTATTGCGACTAGTTTCATCAAGATCCATATCGACACTTAAGGATCCTCCAAACATATAGTAAACCGGTTTCGGACACATTTCTCTTATCCAACATCTACCCCAAGTAGCATAGTCCTTTGTCATTGCAATATTAATAAACTTTTGATGCTTTACCCTGTCATCTCTCTCCTTTTTTATCCCCAAGTATTTCCTAAAGTTTGCTTATGTTGATCCGGAAAACAGTTATTCGATTACCTTATTGTGGTTTGTAGGATTCTGTTGCATATTTGATGCCTATCCACTTGTTTGTCTAGGTTATGTTGATATTATCTTGTAATGCCATAGTCACGTTGAAGATGTTATACAAATTTTGATATAGCAATTACTCTTAGCATACAAGCTTTGACACATGTGAGCAATCCTATGATGTTTGCACCCGATTTTGACCCTGTACTAGTCAATGTGTTTTAGTGTATTCAGGAGGGATGGAGTCGGGATTTAAGGATGGAAGTATGTATTAATGTCAATGTGTTTTAGTGTATTCAGGAGGGATGGAGTTGGGATTTAAGGATGGAAGTATGTATTAATATTAATGTGTTTTAGTGTATTCAGGAGAGATAGAGTCGGGATTTAAGGTTGTAAGGCAAAACATAAGTTTTAAAAAGTGAGGTTATAAATTCATAATTATATCAATTTTTGAAAAAATATATAAAGGATCAAAGATAGGGATGGGTACAGAACCCGAACCCAATAGGTTTCGACGGTTGGATTTTTTTGAAGAAAATTCGGATTCAGGTCGGGTCGGATTTTTTCACTCTAATCTTAGGTCGGGTGACAGGTGGAGGATATGTTTTTTGGGGTCGGGTGTGGGTGGACCGAAAATCCGACATGTGTCCATCTCTAATCAAAGAGTAAAAATGAGGGGGGAATAAGTTCATACTTAAAAAATATTTTTTCTAATATATATTTTTGTATTCAACGTACGGATATTGTATAATTTTATGCATTGTTTGTAATTAAAATAATGATGTATTATTAAAATTAAATTAATTAATTCTAAAATTTTATTTTTGATATCTCATCATCTAAGCCATTGATAAAACATATAGTTAATACACCTCAGTGTATTAAAAATAAATCATTTAATATTTATGCTCAATTTTTTATTTATTTATATGTACAATTATTTTTATGTTTTAATATAATTAAAAGTTATATTTTGATAAAAAAATTATATATAAAATCTAAAACCTAAATCTCTAATTTTAACGCCTAAAATTTATACCTTAAATTACACATCCTATAACCTAAAAGTCTATGCTCTAAATCATATCTTTAAATTAAAAAAATTTATATAGATTAAGATTTACGCAAACTTAAACTGAATTTGAGTCCAACAATCTTGTTCCCTTTCTATCGTTTGATAACTACCTAAGCTCTTGTTTGTATACCTCTGATGAAAGTTGTAAAGTTACGAGGCAGGTTAGGCTCACCATATTCTAATGTTGGTTTATATATTTACGGATTGCAGGCAACAATCAGGCGCATCTAGTGTAGTGGTATCATAGTACCCTCCCACGGTACTGACCGGGGTTCGATTCCCCGGATGCGCAATTACTCTATTTTCATTTTTGATCTTAATCTAATGAGCTTTCAATTTACGTTCTAATTAAAAATTATCCCTACTCGTTCATAATAAATATATTTAATCAAATCTGTTATTATTTTTTTTAATTTGTACTTGTAAAAAAAATTCAGACAGAGATTCCTATGGTTTGGTTTCTAGTCTATGGTTACCCTAAATAATCGGGAGCAAGAAGTCAATGGAACCCCACAAAACCAGACAGCATTTGTTCTAATAAAATCTGCTTTCTCTTTCCTTGTTTACGATTTCCGTTACCCAATTCTTCATCTGTTTTTGGCATTTCAAGACAATATCTGTTAGTTTGATTTAGTTTAATTCTGTGTTATTATTTAATGTCTCATCGGATAATCCTTACGGCTCCAACCACTACCGTCTACCGGAGCCAAACGCTGCTGCAAAGCCATTCCACAACGTCTTCCGTTCTTTCCAGCTTCGACGATGGCAGCCAGAGCGTGATCAGCAGAAACAGCTCGGGGAAGAGTGCAAAGTTCGGGGAGTTTTGTGGGGGAGCGACAGCCGAGTGTGCAGCTGTTTGTTGTTGTTTCCCTTGCGGGATAGCGAACCTCCTGGTCTTGGTGATTTATAAAGTCCCGGCGGGTCTTTGCCGCCGTGCTTTCCGTCTGAAACGGCGGAGGAAGTCGCAGAAGAAAGGGCTGTTTCAACCGATGAGTGGCTGTGGATGTGTAGATGGCGAATTAATCAATCAGCCTATGGATTGTGTGAAAGATATATTTGTAGACGTGAAGGTTTCTGAGGAAGACGACCAAGCTTTGTTTAAACTTGAAGAAGAGATGTGGGAAAAGTTTCGAGGCACTGGATTTGGGCGTACTCCTTCTCAAAGAGAGACGGAGATTCCGGTTTTCTAATATGATAAGGGTTAAAATGAGATTAAAATGAGGTGTAAATTATAAAAATTTTGATAATATTTTTAATATATATTAAAATTTTTATAATTTTTTTAAAATTTGGTATATATCGAAATTTTTATACTTTAAAAAAAATTATAAGAATTTTTATAAAAATTTTGATATATACCGAAAAATTTATATATATTAAAATACTTATAATTTTTATAAAAATTTTGATATATACCAAAAAATCTACACTAAAATTCTTAACTTTTTATAAAATTTCGATTACGTTTCAATTTAATCTCATTTTAACTCGTCTTAATTCCCAGGGAGTCGATCAACGTTAAAACAACTTTAAATTATTTTTTGTGTCTAATTGTTTTCAAGCCCCTCTCAGTTTCGAGACAAAAACAAATTAACCCCTGATTTCCCATTTTCTTAGTTAAAATATTTTTCAGGTCATTGTTAATTTAAAATTAAAAAATATCTGATATCCTTATATTCGATTCAAATATTTTTTTAATTTTTTTATAAATTTTAAAATTACGTAAATCAGATCTTGAACTCCTCGATATTTAAATTTTAAGTTATCTTTTAGTTTAATTTATAAAAAAAAAATCGTATAATCTTCTTGTAAATTTTTCAGTTTTCAGGTATATTTTTATTTTTATTTGTTAGAATTAACATGTAAATTTTATCATTTAACATATTTTATTTTTTCTTCATATTTTTATAAGTTAAATATATTTGTAATTTTTAACATTTTTAAAAAGTTTACGGAAAAAATAAAATAATTGAAATTAGTTTAATAGTATGTTGCTTGAATAAATTTTACATATATATTTTTTTATTTTTAATTTTTCTTCATGTTTTAATATATTTATTTTCCTTCCAACCAAATATATGAATGGTATAATAATTATTATATCAATTCCATTCCACCCAACCAAAATATTGAATAACTCATTTTATTTTATCTTTGAGGAGATATTCTCATATAATTATTTTATTCTATTCCCAATTTATTATATTCCCATTTATTATATCAATTTATTATATTCCCATTTATTATATCAATTTATTATATTCCCATTTTCTTTACCATCAAAGTCTTAGAAAATGATAAATTTATTTGTCGATGCATTCTTTCATGCATTCTTTAAAAAAATTAAAATTTTAAATTTTTAACTCTAATTCTTATTTTCTGCATCCTAAACCCTAAATCCTACCTATAATTCTCTAAACTATAATTATAACCATTAACCTTAAACCCTAAAACCTCTAATTTAAAATAAAAACATAAAAAATAGATAAATTTCACCCTAAAGAAAATAACGTAAAACAAATTTAAGGTAAATCAAACTTGTATGAATTAATATCATAATAAGCCACATAAGTTAATTATATGATCAAATCAGTTAAAGTCTTATATTTTAAAATATAAAAATTGATAAAAAAAATATAATACTAGCAAATATAAGATAAAAATTAATTATGAATTTGATTGCAAAATGAGTTTAAAATTTGGTTGAAACTATTTTATTTTTATAAATATATTTAATAACGATTAACTTATAGGTTAATCATTTTATCAAACTTTGTGATTATAATCATTAATTACCATTTTTAATAGTTTAGTTAATCGAAACCTTTTAAACTTAATAATTCAGTTAATTAACTTGTAAAATATTATAATTATACCAATTAACGATTACGATTCACAATTACGATTAATTATATACACTATTATCTTCTGTTACAAGTCTTTGTTTAATATTATTTTATTTAGATAACATTAGTGTAAATGATTACAATTAAGAAAACTCATTTCCCCTCAAACTTTGAAGAGCTAAACTAAAACTAAACTCAAAAAAAAAAAAAAAAAAAATCCCTATGAAAATACTATATCTTTGCCAAGAATATCTATTATGTACCTTTCTTACCCAACTTTAGGAACCATCATGGCTACAAATTCATTGTAATCAATCCGACCATCCTGTGAACACAAACAAAAACACGAACACGAGATGAGTCGAACATGAACATTTGTTCACGAGGGATGCGGTTATTATTGTGGTTTAAGTCGAGCGACAACGAACATGTTTGCATATGCATGTAGGAAATGGATTAGAGATATGCTTACGTTGTCTGCATCGACTTCTTTCATGATTTCATCGATGCGGATGTCTTCTATACCGAACTCTTGACAAGCTTTTTGGAGTTCGTCGGGAGTGATGTAGCCGCTGCCATCTCTGTCGAAATACGAGAAGGCTTCTAATAGATTGTCTTCCCTCTCAATCTTGTTTAGATGCAATGTTGCAGCTACAAACTCTTCGTAATCGATTGTACCACTGTTATTAATGTCTGCCTGGGATTCCCATATAAACAGAAGATAATCATGTCAAGTGGGTATGATAATGGTATCAGGATGCTTTGAAGTCGTTAGTATCGATATAGGTTACTCGGACTCAGGTCCGACAGGGATTCTTGTATTGAAAAGAGAAGAATCAAAGGAACTTACAGCCTGCATTAGAGCACAAAATTCGGATTCAGCAAGATTTGCACCAAATTTTTTCAATCCCACTTTGAGTTCATCATAGGTGATTTGACCACTACCATCTGTGTCTATCATCTTGAACATTTCTTTCAACCCGGCTATTTCTTCTTCAGAAAGTCTTTGGGCAATGACCTTAAAAACATAATGAAATAATTGAGATTTTGACCAAATAAATATCATTTAAATGTGGGATTTCTGTATGTGACTATTCTGAAGCTTTATAGGCCATTGAAAATGGAGAAAACTTACTCTTAAGGCCATTTTCTTGAGCTTATCCATTGCAGAAAATTGCTTCATACGGCTCAAGACAATAGAATCGAGTGGCTTGTCAGGTGCCACCCCATCAACTTGAACCCAAGGGTGGCCTGCAAGTTATAAAGATCAAATTAAGCTAATTACTCAATCTCATGGTGGAACAGCTATAGATCATCAAGTTTAATCCATTGGTCTCTGGGAAATCGGATGGTTTCAATTAGTGACAAATGAACTTATGGCCTTCTAGGAGCCAGGTAAACACATGAAAAGATCAGAAAAAAACAGGGTCTGAGAATTCAAAGTTAAAACAAGCTTTAAATCACTTATAACGAGACTTACGTAGTACTTCGTGGGCCGTTATCCGCTTCTTCGTATCTCTGTTGAGCATTTTCTTCACTAGTTCTTTAGCACTTTCAGAGATATTAGGCCAGGGATCAGATGAGAAGTCAAGCTCACCATTTAAAACCTCATTAAATATTTCTTGTTCAGTTTCTATATCAAAATAACAAGAAATAGACCAAATGTTCAAAACAAGATTGCTAGAATAACTTGAAGAGTTCAACAAAGCAAATACTAATAGAAATTATATCAGGTGAACATTTACCACCCCAAAATGGAGGCACCCCACTTAAGAGGATGTAAGTGATTATCCCAGCACTCCACACATCTGCTTCCTGACCATAACGCTTTCTCAATACCTCGGGAGCAACATAATACGGGCTTCCAACCACATCGGTTAAGATATCCCCTAAAAGATTTCAAGAGCTTCTTTAAGAAAACAATACGTTGTGATTTCGCAACATTGTTTATTTAAACTATAAATGGAAGCGATAAAGGAGAGTTATTTTCTGAACATACCAGGCCTGAAGAACATTGATAATCCGAAATCAATGGCTTTAAGAGGTGAATTCTCCTCTTGATTCACAAAAAGGAAATTTTCAGGCTTGAGATCCCTATGCATTACTCCCATGGAATGGCAAGCTTCAACAACAGAAACAATAGTCCTTGCTATCTCAGCCGCCTTTCTTTCACTATAATGTCCTCTCTTTACAATCCTATCAAAAAGTTCACCCCCTGCACACAACTCCATCACAACATGAACCGACACGGAATCCTCATAAGACCCTTTGATGGATATAACATTAGGGTGCCCTGACAAGTGATGCATTATCTGAATCTCTCTTTTCACATCATCGACATCATCAACAGTCATAAGCTTCCTTTTTGCAATTGATTTACATGCAAACTCTTCGCCGGTACCTTTCTCGATGCAAAGGAAAGTAGTTCCAAATTGTCCTTGGCCTAACTTCCTCCCCAAGTTATAGAATTCCTTCAAATGACCTGTTTTGGTTTGCAACACTGAATCAACCTTCAACCCTGCACAGGATTGTCTTTTCACATTATGAGCCTTTTTGGTTTTTCTATTCTCAGCTTTACCCTCGTCGAATGCTGCAAGTTGAGATGACTGGGAGTTAAGTCTTTGAGACTGAGATTTCGATTGTTGTCTGTGTGTTGTTTCCTGGACTTTAGATTGTTGTCTTCGGGTTGCTTCGGTAGATTTTGATTGTTGTTCCTTCCCTGTTTCTTCCCTAACAATCTTCATCTCTTCCGGAGGTTGTTTTTGAACCGTGTCGGATTCTTTACTTTCACCATCATTGCCATCGCCATCCTGTTTTTTTCCACCATTCCCGGCTTCCCCAGCCGATCTGACACAGGTATTTCCCATCTGAACACTTAAATTCTCACACTTTTTCTTCTTTAATCATCCAATAATATCTACATTCTCCCATAAACTATAATCCCATTTCTTATCTCCCGAAAAAGTTCCTTTTAAAAAAAATAACATAAAAAATGGAAGGTTTAGCTAATCTAAATCACCCCTATATCTTCACAGAAACAATTCATCAAACACGTATGACTCAATGATGAATGTAACGAATCAATTAGAAGAATCAACAAATTACTCTCAAAATTCCTCCACAATGATCAATGATCATTACAAACAAGATATTTTCCTAGAATAATCAATCAATGATCATTAACAAAAGGAAGAACATTTCCAATAACCCAATGTAAATAAACAACCAGAATCGACAAATTCAACATCAAAACAATAATGTGAAATCGCAACGGGGAAACAATGGGTGTGTTTTTCATTTATTAGTATAATCAAAGAAAAATAATGTCTTGATTTTTCTGCATTTTTTTCTTTCTCCATTCTAAGAGAAAGAAAATGGAAGGAAAGAGAAAAGGAAAAGAAAAAGGGCAGGTTTTTCTGTTAGAATTGTTTCTAAATTTTACATGTTTAAATGGGAATAGTTAAATGTTTTTTTCATCTGTTCACACGTTAAGTAACTTCAAAATTTATAATTAATATTTATGGTTAATTTAAAATAAAAATATTATAAAAATAATAATTCGAACCGTATTAAACCAACCCAAAATTCAAAGAATACTTTTTTTAACAAATTAATAGTGATTACAGTAGTATATGTTTTAGAATATAATCTTTCACTATTTGACATTGATCGCTCAATCACTTTGCTGGCATCGCTTGAACCCGTGACCTTTAGGAACAATAATCGTTCTGTTGATATCAACTCTAAGCAAAACAGGTTGATATCGTTTAAATAGAAATCTTAAGTTCAAACTTTTGTGTATGTTGAAAATCTTAATCCATAAAGAAATTAGACCTGTTTTTTTAGGAGGAAAGGAAAAAAAAGGAGTTACCACAGCTGGGTGCAGCCATTGCAGTGTAGCTCTTTCCAAAAGGTGAAATTGCAAAATGGGAGACGGAAAGTAAAATTTTCTTTTGTTGAGAGTGGGATTTGAACCCACGCCCTTTCGGACCAGAACCTTAATCTGGCGCCTTAGACCAACTCGGCCATCTCAAGTAGGAAAAGGAAGTGAGTCTTATACTGGGTTTTTCCCTTAGAATGTTAATATTTACTTTGTCCGATTATATTGTAAAAATACATGCGTCTTTTTGTTTGTTTATTAAACAGATCAATTATACAGCCGAGTTGAGCTTTAGGGATAATGAATGTGGCTGTTTAGATGGGCTACCAAGTGATTCAGAGTTTAGGCATATAATTTAAATTTATTTATATATATTTAGAGATGTTTATTAATCGGTTAAATCAAACTAACCTACCAAATCAGAATAAAATTGGTTAATGTATTAAATAATTTTAGGTTTTAACTAGAAGAGTTTTTTTAAAATTTTAATTATCGATTAATTCGAATTAAAATTGGTTAATTATATATGTTTGTTTATGTTTGTTTGTGTTCGCTTATCATTTTAACAAATGAAACATGAACGAACACGAACAAGCTACGTTCGTTAATGACCGAACACGAACAATAAAATTTTATGTTCATTTATTTGAGTAAAGTTAAACGATTAAATATGAACGTATCCTTATTTATAATAATGGCAATAGAATTTTACTGCAAAATACCAGAAGGAATTCAAATTCTCATGTTACAAATGAAACGAAGAAACACTCTCCAATCAGTTGAACCAAGGAATCGAATTTGAGCCCCACAAGACATATGGAATAGAATTTAGGGTTTATATAGCTTTCATATATAATCCATGGACTTAAGCAAAGAAAGAAGCAAGGAAGGCTCCAACCAAGGACCCAAGAACGGGCAAGGTTGAGGTTGCAATGCTGGATTCTGGGCCTGGTGCAGAAGCTGGTGCGGCACCACCCAAGGAGGAGGAGGAGGAATCAAGTGGGGAGGCGGCTGGGGTGGCAGCTGGAGCGCCGGCGCTGGAAGCCATGACTGCGCTCATGGAGGCGGCGGCGACGATGACAGCGCAAGAGATCTTCTTCATGTCCATGGTGTTGGAGGGACCTGCCTTTGTTTGGTGCTGAAAAACTTACGGTTGGTTTTAGCTTTCTGGGTTTTTCTTCCTGCAGGTGAGGAGGAGGAGAGTTCCTGGGTGGTTTTATACATGTAATTCCACACCTTCTTCCTCCTTTAAATTAGGGTTTCGGTTTTGGTTGGATGGTTTTGCATGGTTTTAGGGTACAGATCTTGACTCTTAATTTTCCATGCAAAAGTCAAAATTATTTTGTGCTAGTTTTTTATACAAAATAATGTTTATGATCTTTTCTCCTTAAAATCTGCGTTTAAGCGATACTATTATAATTTTTATTTAGAAAAAATATTATTTTTTTAAATCTAGAGGTTTGAATTTGTTTATATTTATCATTTAAGAAAATAATTTATTTTAAACATCGTTTTTATTCAATTTGGAGAGAAAAAAATGTATTAACTATATTTTTACTATATTATTTTAATAGGTGTCATTAGACACATAATTTTAAGATACGAAAATAAATTATTAAAGTAAAATTCAATGAAATATAAAACATGTAATAATTTAGAATTTTTAAAGATATAAATAGGGATTTAAAAAGCGTTTTCGGTCACGTTGTGTTTATTGTGGCTACAGACATAATGTAGTTATCGCGGTCGTTGTGGGAGTCGTAATCCTGAATTTTTTAAAACTCGTACAATTTATTATGGAATTTTTTTAAATAACAGTATAATAACGGCAATAGTTGTTGTTATTGGTTGTTCTTGGTGTGAATTTGAATCTCACAGTTATTTTTACGAATAACGATTTCGGATAGCGACGTTATTGTTAAATAACGATCGTTATAGCGGTAACAGACTGTTTTCAATCCCTAAATATAAATGCATCCTAATATTTTTTTGAGAGTAATGAAACATTCGAGATATAAATTCAAATTTTAAATCTCAATATATAAATTCTGTTTAATTATTATTTTTAACTTTTCTGTATAACGATGCGGACGAATATAAAAAAATTATATTATTTTTTATTATTCCTAGTTGCGGCCAACTATTATCGATGTTTTGACAAACTTTTTTTTTGATAATTGTTACTGAATTTTTATTAAATTCACAGAAAATATTATAATTATAATGCATTCGAAAAATAAAATAAAATATTTTCTAAGGAGATAAGCATAACATCAAAATTCAGAAGCTTCCTAAATCTCTTTATCTTTGTCCAATCGAGACACATAACGGTTGAATAAGGAGTAGTGAGCGATCTAAACCATCATGCAGAATATTCCGCTACCCAGACTGATTATATCGGTACACAACAATTAACCGAGTGGGGATATAACCATCAATGACCACTGACAAAATCATAATCATAAACTAGCACCGATAATCCCTGCAACAATCAGTTGCTAGGGTATGTTAAATCATGTCACAAGAACAAATAAAATAAACCACAAAAATAAAAAACGTGACATAAGGACAGAGGAAACGCTTGCTATGAAGGTAGAGATTCTTATTAACAAAAAAAAAGAACAATAATAATAATAAATCCGACGGTCGATAATTAATATAAAATTAATCGCCGACCTTCGATTAAAAAACAAAAAAGATGAAGAACGACGGGGACAATGATAAAAAACTTAAAAAATAATCTTTTAAGTGTTTTTAATTTTTTCTTATAGGGAAAAAGAGAAAAATACTAAGTTTTGAACCCGAGTCTTAAAATAAATGAATAAAAATAAATAAACAGATCTGAGGTAACCTCTTTATAGACAAAGGAATCTAAGACAGCAAAGCTAACCTCTCTGTCTTTTTCCTTTTTCTAAGCCAAGCTAACCTTTCCAGTTCAGAAAGAACCAAACACAATCTCTTCGAGTATGTTGATGTCAGGTTCAATCAACTGATGAGCTGTGCTTTTTTAGGGTTTTGAACTTATTAGCTGTTATGTGAACGTTAGCTGTCAACTCTCCTACTCGGTACACCCCACGCGCCGCCCTTCACTCTCCCTATAAAACATCACTCTTCCCCATCACGGTTCCACAAGCAGCAAAAGATTCCAAATTTCCCCAGCTTCTTCTTCTTCTTCTCTATTTTTTCAGAAATGGCGCAAGTTAGCATGTCGAAGTCCTTGTTGTTGGCTTTGGTAATGGCGATCTTAACCGTTGCCTCAGCGCAGGTTAGCGAGGCTCCCTCTCCATCACCTGACGCTGGAGCTGGATTCTCCGTCGGTGCTTCTACCGCCGCCGTTGTCTTCTCCTTGCTTGTTTCTGTTCTTGGTTTCTTCATGCATTAAATTTGATGGTTTGTTTGGGTTTTGTACTGTGTTTGTTTTATATATTGATTTTATGATACCATTCTTTGGTACTTCATTCGTTTGCTGTAATGAAGTTGATTCTTGTAATAAATGACTTCCGGTTTGAATTTTTGATGATGTTTCTTTGTTCAACAAGAACATAAGGAAAAGTATTGATCGATTGTGATTTGTAAATAACGATCCAAATAATCTATAATTAAAAATTAAAATTCAATATTTTAGGTACAACAAAGCATTATATATTTTATAATTAATCTGGTGTAAATCGTCTACTTTTTTCTCGTACTTTCATTTGTTCTTCATTTATAAATCAGAGGGTTTAGGGTTTAATGTTAAGGGTTGTAGTTAAGTATAGGAAATCAGGGGTAAAGTGTATTTTTTAGGACGTAGAGTTTAGAATATAGAAAATAAGGGTTATGGTTTAAAATTCAATTTTTTAAAAAAATTCAATAAAAGGCATGGATGGAGGCGCATGATAAGGAGGCAGAGGATTTTTACCCTAATTAATCTATAATTAACGTGTAGAAATCATCTACCTCTTTCTCATGACTTTTTTCATGCTTTCGTTTCAAATTAGAGGTTTTAAGGTTTAAGATTTAAGGTTAGAGGTTGTGGTCAGGGTTTAATGAATTAGGGGGTATGAGGTATTTTTAGAGTGTTTAGTTTAAGGTTTAAAATATAAAAAATAAGGGTCATACAATGAGATTCAAATCTATACCACCTTATTTTATTTTCTAACTAAACAAACATAAATAATAGAGAGAGAAATTGATACCATAATTTCTTAAAGTTATTGCCCACAAAGAATCTGTTGATGGTAAAATGAGATCTTTAAGAGAATTTTGGATTATTCTATGAAAAAAATCTGGGTGTAATATTGAATTGAAAGTAAATAATAATAATTTGTTACCGATATAAATTGATGAAACAATGAAAGTAAATGTTTGATTAGATGTTTGAAATTATTATTATTATTAATTATATTTATATATAAATATAATTTTAGTTTTTTAAAAAATAAATAACAATAAAAATTAACATTTATGGCGATGAATCATCTATTTAAATAAAAAATATTAAATATTTATATAAAAAAACACTTATTTACGCATTAAACAATTATTCAACGAAGGTTTAAAATAAAAAAGGCAGCGAACCGAAGCCAACCTTTTCGGTTCACACGAGAAATTATTAGGTGAACTCACGTTATTTATGATTTAACCAATCAGAATCGTTGATTTTTAAATAATCATCTAATAACTACTCACTCACTAAATTTACGTAAGAAAGAGATAATAATTCGCTTAAAAAATTAAGATCAACGGTCTTAATTAATTGAGAACATAAATCACGTGGTATACAAGGTTTACCTGATAATTTTTCGGTTCACACAGACAACAAAGCACACAATATCTTCAATTATTATGTTCATTAGCTGTTATGTGAACGTTACCCAGCTGTCACTCTCCCTCTCCGTATATCCCACGCGCCCTTCTCTTTCCTATAAAAACACACCAGCTCTTTCAAAACGCCATCAAACCAAACAACTAACAAACAAACTTCTCTGTTCTTCTAGAAAATGGCGCAAGTTAGCATGTTGAAGGCCTTCTTGTTGGCTTTGGTAATGGCGATCTTAACCGTTACCTCTGCGCAGGTTAGTGAAGCTCCGTCGCCCTCACCGGACGCTGGAGCTGGATTCTCCGTCGGCGTCTCTACCGCTGCCGTCGGCTTCTCCTTGATTGTTTCTCTTCTTGCTTTCTTCAAGCATTAAATTCAAGGGCTTGTTTGGCCTCCCCCAGCGCGTGCTTTTCCCTCTCTTTTTCCTATGTATTTATGATACAATTCTTTCTTCATTATATTGTTGTAATGAAGTCGATTTGTCGAATAAAATGGTTCCGCCATGAATGTACGATTCTTTTCTTTGTCTGTGTGGAATTTCTTTCTTATTTTGCGACAAAAAATTTAAATAATTTTAATTTACTTGTATATATTCCATATTATATATATATTATAAAATGATTTTTTAGTTGAGTCTAAATTATAATTTCAAGTGATAACAAAACAAAAGAAAAAAAACTAAACAATAACTATCCAAACAACTTTATGTTTTTAGGCTTATTTCCTCCAACTATGGCTTAGATTTTATTAGATCAGGAACTAAGCTTTAAAAGATATACTCTCTCTGTTCTAAAAATAATATCGACTTTTTAAAAGTTAATTTTTTAAACTTTGACTATAATTATATTAAATATTTTAATTAATTAAATTTTATAAATTATATATTTAAAATCTACTCGATTAGAAGTTTTTAAAATATATTTTTTAATATTTTTATCGATAATAAATTTTAAATAATCAAGAGTCAAAGTTGAAAAAGTTTAACCCAAAAAAAATCAGTAAAAGATAATATTTATGGGATAGAGGGAGTAATTGTCTTCTAAAAGAGTTATAGTTTCATAATAAGTTGATACAATATATTTAGAACAAGTACATTTATTCGGTTGGTCAAACTGCTCATTTTTATTCCTTATATTCTCTTACATCATAAGTTCTAGACCTATTAAGATCATTATCTTTCGTTTCTCCTTCTCTCTGAGTAAAATTATTACTAAATTTAAGATTTATCAAATATATGTATATATATTAAATAGTCTAATAGTGATTACAAGATAATATTTGTTTATGCACAAGTCTTCTAATTCAAGTGGTTAAAAGAACGATTATTCTTCTCAGAGGTCATAGGTTCGAGGACCAGTAATATTAACTGAGTGATTGAACGATTAACTTTTTTTTCTGTCCACTTATAAAACAAAAATTGAAGTTCTTTTTTATAAATGGAATTGGGAAAAGGGGGAAGAGTGTTAGGAGGCCAAGCTGCCATGGTCTACTACTACCGCACACGGCACATGGTGTTGGGTAAGGTTTCACATTCCCACATGAGAACACGCCAACCGACAATAACCCTTTCGGACCTTGAAACCACAGCTAACAATTGCAACGCGTCTGAGTCAAACTAGCCGCCGTCCATTCTTTCAGCCATTTCGTCAAACACCTACCGCCCTCAACATTGAGCTGTTCAAAGCAACCACCTTGCACAAGCTGGTTCCTCTTCATTTCTTTAGTTGAACTACCAAACCCTAAATTCTTTTTAATATATAGAACCCCAAACCCTAAAATCTCAAATCGCATAAAAACTATAAGTTATTCCTTTTTACAAAAAATAATTGTATATTTTCTTTATTAGTTTTCATAAATGGCGAAACCCCCGATATCTAGCAAACAATTTGCTTCTTCACAACCTAGCCTAGCCCAATGGTTACTGAACAAAAAATATACTCTCTTCGTCCTCGTCCCCTTATAATGTCCAGTATTAATTATAACATTTTAAAACTTTAATTATAATTATTTTAAATATTTTAATTTATTAAATTTTATAAAATACATATTTTTGAACTACTTGATTAAAGGTTTTTAAAACATATTCTTTTATATTTTTATTAATAATAGATTTAAAGTTAAAAAAGTTAAAATTAAAAAGTTTGACTAAAAAAATTAATACTGGACAAATAAAGTGAGATGAAAATAATAATAAGGCATGAAGCCTATGTCTTACTGCATAATAAAAATTAATATATATATACTATTTCTAGTTGAGGAATTATTCTATGCATTGACCATAGATAATTTATTTTATTCCCTAAAATATAAAATCTAACTTAAAATAAAATATGACAAAATAATAGCACTAGTGAAATATTTCTATTCTCTATATGTACATGAAATAATTTTAAAAAACATCGAATGAGCAGAAAAATATTGAACAATAATGGCAGAATAACAAATGAAAAAGAATATTATGGTGGAAATACATGTAACAATGAAGCTAATAGGAATAGGAATAGGAATTAAGCATTAAAACTTTAGTTGAATGTTACATCATCATAATATTCTGAATGAGCAGAAATGGAAATCTAATTTAGAAAATATTTGAAGCAAGCAAAAAACAACTAAATCTGATCATAATTTCTTTAAAACATAAGACAAGGATTATCCTCAACCTGTTCTAACTGTTTTGTTGTAATAAGGAGAATAATAAATGGTGAAAATTGAAGTTTCCATTGTAAAACTGACCTCAATCTCTTTTGTCTTCACCTCCTCTTCTTCTTTACCTTTACTTCAACATTCAGTCACCTGCGGAACCCGAAAATCTGATGAAAAAATATGAATGTTATTTATTAAAACCTTTTTGTTGTCTCTACCTCGGGAGGGCTCAATGAAAACTGGTTTCAGTTTTGCTGAGCCACAAGTTGATCGAGCTGCATTTGCTCGAGCCATGCACCCAATGCAGCATTATCGACCGGATCCGAGTTTGAGCTAGAACCCTCACCCAAAACCGTTGTTGCTATTTTCTCTTTGATCTCGGTGGGAGATTCTTTAACAAGGGATTGAACCCATGATAAATCGGGCTCATCGCCATTACCAAGCTCAAATGAGGAGGACCTGTGATGCTTTCCTAACCCATCGGCATTGACAGCCCAGTCCGGCTTCCCATCGGAGGATCCCCATCTTGACCATGAATTAACTGGGGAACCAGCAATGGCAGACGAGCCAGAGCCAAGCTCCCTAGAGCTTAGGCTGCGAAATTCCTGCTGCTTCTCTCGTTGAGCTAACATTGAAACACGAGAGTTCATTGGTGAGATAGGTTCGATGTTTCGAGGGGACATCCTACCGGATAGAGAAGATTGCAAGAGAGCGTGCTCAACATTTTTAGGAGAAAAATTTGTATTTATCGGTGATAGCAAATTCTGCTGCTGCTGAAATTG
Source organism: Abelmoschus esculentus (assembly GCA_035048815.1). NCBI lineage: Eukaryota > Viridiplantae > Streptophyta > Magnoliopsida > Malvales > Malvaceae > Abelmoschus > Abelmoschus esculentus. Next base: position 26,302,960 of record JAUCBN010000001.1, read on the forward strand.
ATTGAGAACCGCAGACTTATGGGTTGGGGAGAAAACACCGGCAGCCATTGCTTGGTCAGAGTATCGAGGAGATGAGCTCTCGGCAGAAAATATATCATCGAGATTTGATGGGTTCAGGGTCTTCAACCGTCCTGATCGGTTGAAAGAACTTGAACTCATCGAAGGCTGAGAAAGACCAGAAAACTCATTCATCAGCTGATGTTGATGCACATCAAAATCAGACAGCAAGTTGAATTCTTCGGCTTGAATGTCTCTCGCATTAAAAGAAGAACGCAGGCGACTAGATTGAAGGTTGCTTCCCGGAAGATGCAGAGCTGGAACATTGGGTTGAGCCCAGCCAGCATTAGAATTTGACATGCCATTCATAGAGGGAGACATGGGTGGAGTGAACGGTGTTGGAGACATAATCGATACAGATGAAGGAGATCCTGGCAAGAGACTCATGGCTGCAGCAAAATCCATAGCTGTAGCACCGGAAGTACTTGATCGAGGAGACGGAACGGCAGAGCCAGTAGAGACATAGAGAGGCCGGAGTTCCTCACCCGTGTGAGCAAAGAAGCAGACTCTCCTCGCACAACTAGTACCATCCTTGCACAGCCGGGTCCGATATTGAGCAGGGTGTAGCCAGCATTCAAAAACACCATGAGCATATTCACACATATCTCCTCGCCTGCATGCTCCCTTGCGAAAATCAGGGCAAGGAACACAACTGTAATGGAACTTCCTAGGATCCCTTCTTCGGGCGTTCTCTCCAGGGTGAACAAACGGGCACTCGGTCCAATCATGGGAGTAGGCACGCGAACAAGGTCGCACCTTGAATGAATACATTCGGAACTCATCGGTTGAATAGATGCTATTCTTAATGTCTGGAAGAGACGGGTCAATTGGGTATTCTTTCTTCTCTGATGTCAGAGAAATGGGAGCATCACTTGACCTTGACTTCATGGGAGAATCTGAACCAGATGACAACAAATCATTTTCCTGCGATGGCGATAGAGGAGGGGAGCCGGAATTCTCAACGGCCAACACCTTTGCATTCCGAACAAAACCAGAACTCTCTGTTGCAAGGAGATCTTCAAGAGTTAATTTCACAGCTTGAAGCTTCAGAGGAACAACAATAACATCAACAGGAAGATGACCATTCGCATCAACCATATTTACATCAGCACCAGCCGCTAAAAGCAGCTTCACAACATCGATAACATTGACAGCCCCACCAGAGGCAGCACAGTGAAGGGCGGTGCTTTTGTCACGGCCACACACACGATTAACATCAGCATCCGAAGATGAAAGGATCAGCTTAATAACATCAATGCTACCATAGGTAGACGCAACCATCAGTGGAGTTCTCTCCTCATTAACCATCTGCTTCGAGCCTTTCTGACGACCATACCATAATCCAACCTCATCAACACCGAAAGGATCGTGCTCAATCCATCGTTTAAAGCCCTCAACATCATTATTAGCAGCAAGCTCAAGCAAGCTTGCAAAAGTATCTTCAGTCACTATAGTCAAGTGATTCATATCTACACTAGGAAGTCTGCTAACTTCAAAAGAAAGTATTCAATATTATCGGAGACGGCTTCGGATTAAACTGCTTCAATCCACAGCACATGCTTTCATTTGATTAGAATCAAACTGAGAATTTATTAAAGAAAATCAGAATCAACATATGGAGAAAGATCAGTTTCATATATATATATATATATATATGAAAACAACAGCAAAGGCCACCAAGTCAATGATTATCAAGAACATGTCAACCAAAATAAAACTAGATTTAGACAAAAGTTTAACTAATACTCAGGTAATTAACACACAAACATAATTACAGACAACAAAACATTGTGTTTCATTAAACAAAATTGAGAACCGAAAGTTTAATCAATATCAGAAAATCAGAACAAGATTTATATACAAAACATAATATCAAATAAAACAAAAAGATCAAACACATGAACATGAACATCAGTATGATTTATAAACATATTTTTTATTGAAAAAGAAATTAAACACTCACCGGTCACCGCATATTATCATTAAAATCTAAAGGATCTTGCAAAAATTCTTTCAATAGTCATCAATATGAAACTATAGTGAAAGCAGGAGAAAATAAAAGATCGGATTCAGCAGAAATCAAAACAAAAATCTCAGCTAAAATGAACTTCAACTAAAACCCAAAATAAAAATCCTTACCAATTCAAAATCCATAGATCTACCCGGAAAACGAAGAACCGAATCTTTCAGATATATCTTCAAAAATGAAAATAATAATAATAATAATAATAAAATCTAAATTAGATTTTTCTGTTTTTAATGGGTATTTTTGAAGTGAGAAGGTGAGAGTTCTGAGAAAATGAAGAGCAGCTTCTCATCTCCATTTCCTATGTTACTGCTACTTTTTCTTCTCATTAGAATTATTGTTTTTATTTTTTTTTAGAAAATTAAAAAGAAAAAGGAAATAAAAAATAAGACAAAATGGAAAATGACGTTATTCCCCTTGTTGCTTGACCAATCAAATTGTAACGCCACGTCGTCATAAAGTTATTAAAAATTAAAGTCAGGGTTACTTTCGTCATGGGGATTGTCTTATTTTCCACGTGGTATGATTTTATTGGTCTGTGATGTTTAACTAGGACAACTCCCTTTGACAGACGGACGACCTAAGTTTTGTGTAATAATTTTACATTGTCCGCTCCACAAATTGCTTAGAAATTCGACTTAAATTCACCTTACATGACGGTTAAATTTTCGAGAAAATAAAAGTGATTATCGGGTGCAACTTCACTTATGGAGAGCACCAAGTAAACGCTGAGTTGGCAGGTTTTCATTGACTGGTAAAACGTAAGGATTTTTTATTTTCCTTAAATACCCTTGATTAGTTGGTGAAAAGGCATCCGTATCCTTTTTATGAACCCATGCGATTCTGACACCTCATGAGGTGTCAACTAGGGGAAAGGTAGAAAAAAATGCTTTTTACTAAAGTTTAAAGGCGACCGAGAACCGGTTGAGGAATTGGAAAGGTCAGAGAGATACCGGTTAGGTGAGTAAAAGGAGGGGATGTAACCGGTGAAAGCGCGGGCATGCTCGAGAAGTGGGATTGAACTCTTTTAATCGTACAAGAGCGGACTCCAAAGGCCTCAATCAAATTTGGTTAATTGTGGATTCGAATCACAAAATGAAGAAAAAAAGGCGTGGAACGACAACACGTGGAAAATTTTCAGTACACACTATATCTATTTAGTGTTTTCTAAGAATAATGTTAAAATAAAAAATATTCGAAATTAAAAATTAAAAATATTAAAAAAAGAACTTGTATAAAATTTATACAAGGTAAATTTTATTAAATAGAGAATTATTATATTTAGAGATAGTGATGAGGTGAATTGAGATGGTTTTTGATTGTTTCAATTTACAATCAAAATTTAAATTATTTTGTCTCTATTTTAATATTTTTTATTTAATTTTACATAATAAAAATAAAATTTGATTTAATTCGACTCTGATATTTTCGTAAAAAATTTGATCAGACCCAATCAAAAAATAAAGAATATTAAATGAAAATAAATATATAAGTATAATGTGTCGGGTCAAAAAAATTTACCCCTAAACCCAACTCTACCCATGCCCTATTTAATCTCAATCCGACCAAATTTGAAACCCAAAAAGATTAAAAAAATTGACTCAACATATCTAATTGAATTGAAACCCGTCAGAGTCGATTTTTTTTATCATTCTTAATTATATTTTTAGATCAATTTAAACTTATATAAAATAAAATACTATAAATATTTTTAATCACCGAATTAATTAGTGGATCTCAAAACATAAAGTATTTGAAAAGAGTTTAGATTAATTAAACTTGATTCAAGTAATTTAAAAATAAACATTTCTTTTCCAAGTGTTTTAAGTTTGAGCAATTTATTTATATCGTGTACTATTAGTAGGTTAAAATTAATAAATTACTATTTTATAATTATATTAGACGATTAAAAACTAGATTAATTATTTTAGAAATTTAACTGAATTTAAAACATGTAATATACTTGAGGCTTCTTTCTGATAATTTTCATGTTAGTTTTATGGTTTTATATTTAGAATATGAATTTATACATTTTAATAATATTATTTTTAAATTTTAAATTTATGTTTTCTCTTAAAAATTATAATATATCGTATCAATACATCTAAAGTTATAAATACATTTATCCTCTCTTGATAAATTAGTATATAATTTAAGTCTCGATTTTTTATTTATCACTCAATCAATTTAAATATATTAGATAGCATCGTAAATATACATAAAATAGAATAAAATTTAATAAAATCATTATTCGAATCTTTATCTTTATTTTTTCGTAATATAACTCAAAACAGGGATGAAGCTACTAAAGGGCGGGATGGGGTAATTACCCACCCTGAAATTTATCTTTTTCACTTTTGTCCCTCTATTTAAATTCTTTTAAATTTTTTTTTTTATAAATTTATCCTCTACTTTTAAACATTTATGTTTTACCTCTCAACTTTAAATTTTGATTTCGTTCCCGGGTTAAAATTATTATTTTCACGCATTTTTTTCCAAGATACCAAAATTGAAACCAGTTTTCTGTTGGTAATTGAATGTTGAAGAGGAAAAGAAGGTGAAGGCAAAGCGATTGAGGTCGGTTTTACAAAGGAATCTTCAATTTCACCATTTTATTATTATATTATTATTATTACAACAAAACAGTTGGAACAGGTTGAGGTTAATCCTTGTCTTATGTAGTAAAGAAATTATAATTAGGTTTAGGTGCTTTTTGTTTTCTTCATTGATGATGATGTAACATTCAACTATATAAAAAATTATATTATGGGTCAGTCCCACCACGTGGTCATGGGATCAGTCACTAAAAATCACCCACATCATAATTTTTATATGTCATGTTTTTTTTAAGTGAATCTTCACTTAAAAAATTATTTTAAAAAAGAATTAACAGTAAATATGAGTGAAGATTCACTTTAAAAAATATGACATGGAAAAAAATAATGATGTGGGTGATTTTTAATGGTTGGTCTCATGGATAACGTGATGGGACTGACCCATGATATAATTTCTCCAACTATACTATTATTTAAAATTTACATTTATCAATTATTCTAATTCTATATAACACTTAAATCAAAAATGATGATATGGGTGATTTTTAGTGGTGGGTCTCATGGATGACGTGGTGAGACTGACCCATAATATAATTTCTCCAACTATACTATTATTTAAAATTTACATTTATCAATTATTCTAATTCTATATAACACTTAAATTTAATTGAAATATTAAATATATTTATAATTTTGATTTTAATTAATTAAATTATTAATATTTGATGTATAAGAAAAAATAACGAATATGTTTATTTAACATTTAAAATTTTAAAATTCTAAATCTTAAGCTAAACTTAAATTCTTAATTCTAAAATAAATTCTTATTTTTTTTAGACCTTTGTATTCAATTTAGATACGTAATTTGCTTTCGTGATAGCTTCTTACAACGTTTAACTCTGATTTATGATTCTTAATATTTTTTAATAGTTTAATCTCCTTTCTTGATTTATTTACCGATACAGTTATATTTGTCAGTATATATTTTTTTGTGTGTTTTAGTTGAACTTTTAACTATTTTTATATATAATCGTTATATAATCTAAGGTGATTAGTTTTTACGTTGATATTATATAAAAAATAACTTAACCATATAGTTAATTTACAAAACTAATATAAACCTTTGTTATGATTTTAATTTTTTTAATAAAACTAATAAATTTAATTAAAAAATTAGTTTAATATTCCATGCATCTCCATCATCTAACCATATATTAAATGAGATTTATTATTACCTAATTTGGCAGTTAAAAACTCCCTTTTCCATTTACTATAAACTAAACCCATAGTGCTTACCAACTCAACCACTAGTACTAAAATGAGACCTTTGCCGAGTAAGATTTCCATTTACTATAAATTCTATATTAAATTTGTATTATACTTATAATAATATATTTATAAAATAAAATAAAAAGTATTTTAATAATTGAAAATAAAAAATTATGTTAAATTATAACGTAATTAATATTGAGACATAAATCTTAAAACTTAAACCTTATATTCTATCTTTAAATTTTAAGTCAGATCTTAAAAATTAAAATCCGCGATTAAGCCATACACCTTAAACTATAATTTTAAATCCTATTATTTTTTAAATATTAAGATATAAATAGAAACAGTAAAAAATATTTGAATGTTTGACATAATTCTTTCTGAATTCAAGTTTCAATTTATCTTAAGGACAAGTAATAGTGATTTATATAAGAAAAATTCTATGATGTGTGTCGAACATTGTCGAATATCATTAATATTGAATATTATTAAATATTATTAAATTAATTAATAAAAATTAAAAATTTTAATTATAATTTATTTAAAATTTAATTTTAAATAAATTAGTTATACATCAAGTCCTTCAAATTTTTAATCTTTATTAATTAATTAAATAATATTCAACGTGTTCAACGTTAGTGACATTTAATAGTGTTCGACGTACATGATAGAAATTCGAGTTAAATTAATTCAAAATCTACACTTATTTGCTGTGATATTTTAAAAAATAATAAAAATTGCATATTAATCGATATAATAATATTATAAATTGTTGTGGATTGTAAACAACCAAGGAAGCTGAAAATCTGGCCTTGGGTCCAATGCTCTATAAAGACTTGGGGGGTAAATTGGTCCATTTCAAGAGTGGGTTCTAAAATCCAATGAACCGATGTAGATGGGCCTAATCAGAGTTCAAAGGAAAAGCATTTAACAAACACGGATCAAGACCATAATGGAATTAATTTGAGGGGTATAAAAGTAATCAAGTAAAAAAATGTACAAGAATTGGATTAGAAAGCAATAAGCAAACATTTAATTTTTTTATTTATTTATAATTATCGATATTTAATATATTAATTAATTAATTCAGATTCAACATTATTATTAAGAGGTGTATTTTTAGAGATCATATCTGATCGGGGCTAAAAAAATAAATATTATATTTTTTATCGATAAAATAACGATACACATTTAATTACAAAAAAATATTCAATTTTTAGATCGAATATTTGATTTCTCAAATTACAAGTAGTAACCTTATCTTTTTTTTAACAAGCTAGAGTGATTACAGTATTATCTGTTTTAGAATATAATCTCTATCATTTGATATTGACCGCTCAACCACTCTGTTGACATCACTGATGCTTGAACCCCTCACCTCTAGAATAATAGTCTTTTTGAATTATCTCATAAACTAAAACATTATCTAAAAATATTTTAAGTCGTGATTTCAACGAATAGAGAATTTTAATTTATAATAAAATTTTAACTTATTATAAAAATATAAAATTTAAAATATTATCAAAAACATAATATTTAAACTTTATAATAATATTTTAAAATTTAAAATTTACATTTTTAAATATTTTGATTTTTAACCTGTTATATTAACTTGAAATTAGGGGCGAATAAAACTGAATTTGATTTAAAAAATTAAATAATTCAACTTGTTTTGAGGTAAAAATATTTAATATATTAATTTGATTCAAAATTTCATAAATTTAACTTTGACTAAAAAAATAGTTTAAATAAAATTTGAATTTTAAAATAAAAATTCGAATAACTCAAAATTTTTAGTAATTAGAAGATTTATTTTTAAGTTAGTGATAAATCACGAGTCTCTCAAATTTTTATGATATATAACAATATATAAAAATCTGAAAAATATTATCCATATAAAAAATATAAATATATATACATGTATTATATGATTAATAAAAATATTTAAATTACAATGTAATAGTACTATCAAATAATAGATTATTGTAATTAAAATCTTATAAAATTTTAAAAAATTAATTCAATTAAATTAAAGATAATAAAATTAAACTTGCCAATTTAAATAATTTAAAATTTTTTAATTCAAACAATTCGAACCGATGTTCGCCCCAATTTAAAACAAGAGTTGAATAATGAAAAATCACAAGCTTTATCACAAACAGTGGGACCCTGATGTATTTTTTTCTTTAATAAGTTAGCCGGGAAAAAAAGGGAAAGTGAGTGTCCATCCACGCCCACCGATGAGCTGTCCCTCTTTCCTTTCCCAAAGTTTCTAGGAGCTTCAAACGTGGCGGCGTGGCACTGGAGTTACAGGCGGCTTATAATTCACTCCTTGTCTCTGGGGACACGTGGTATTCACCGTCACACTCTCCGGGGTCCTACAACTATCGAGAAATTATATTATGGGTCAGTCTCACTACGTCATATATGGGACCGATCAATGATAATTATCTACCTTATTATTTTTTAATTTCTAAAATGAAAATTCATCTGAAAAAAAATATGACATAAAAAAATTGATAAAGCGGATAGTTATCATTGATCGATCCCATGGACACGTGGTGAGACTGACCCATGATATAATTTTTCCACAACCATCTCTTCCTTGCTTGCTACCTAACGCCACGACAGTCTAACGGCGTTGGAGCCGTTTAAAACTGTTGGCCTGGACCACGTGGCACTCGATGGTGGTGGGACCATCGTGTCAACGTTGTTTTTTGGATCTCGTGGAAGCCAGTAGGACAGGTGGACACTTTTCTTTCTGGCGTCATATGTAGTGGCAATACATGTAAATATATCAATCTTTACTTATCCCATTTTTTATTTCTTAAAATATTTTTTAAATAATATTATATAGATATATAACTTTATAAACATTTTGAGGTCTTAAGTTAAAATCTGTGTATATTAAGATTTTATTTTAATTTATTAGTATATTATATTTATAGTCAGGGATGAATTTAGAGTGGTGAGCGTATTTTTTTAATTTTAAGTTTTTATGTATTTTTATTAATAATTTAATTTTATATTTTTTAAACTCTTTTAATTTTATAGATTATATTTTTAATATAATTTTTTTTATAGTTTGTATCTTATTACATAAAATTTTGAATCTGACAGTAACGAATCTAAAAATTTATTTGAATGTGGGCACATATAAAATTTTAAAATCTCAGAGTGGAGACAAAACTTAAATATTATAAAACTTAAGGATTAATTTATAAAAATAAATAAAAATAAAAATAAATATGTGAACTTTAAAAAATTCAGGATGAACACAAACTCATTGTACTCAAAGCATGGATCAACCATCGGAGTCTATCCTTATTTTCGTTGTATTTATAAATAGATCATGGATGTTCATATTTAGTTATCGAATTTAATTTAATATAAAAATTAAATATTTAATTATTTAAATCAAATATTTAAATATCTAAATATATAATAAGAATTTTATTAAAAAAATGAAAGGTCAAGAAACGTGGTAGAAAAAAAAATGAAGATTAGGTAAGAAAAGAAGGAAATAAAACATTTTAAAAAAGCAACATCGTACACTTTTGTTGTTGCGACTTAAAGAAGGATGATCTCGTCAGTATAGAAGAAGCAGAGGCATTGACGTCATCACGGCGTTTAAACGGAAAAGTCCCTCTCCGTTAACTCACCCAAATTAAGAAATAAAAATCTTTTAAGCGGGAGGAAAACGACGTTTCATTAACACCTCCATTTTTTAAAAAAAGAAATAATAAATTATTACGGCTTTAATTTATTTATATTTATTTCTGGTTTCGTTGCTCTATCACACTTACTAACTGCACTGTGGCATATATTATCTTCTTCCCTTTGAAAGTTCAGAGCGAAAACGTGAAGATTTTATTTATTTATTTTTATTTTCGAGCTCTCATCTCGGTAAGTTCTTCTCCATTTCCTCTTTCGATTTTTAATTTATTTATTAAATAAAAAGTGATATTCGTATTGGTTTCTGGTTGATTTAATGGATTCTGATTCTTTTTTTCTTTGTTTATGGTTTATTTATTGTTTTATTTGAGCTATTTTTCATTGATATATTTGGTTTAATTACTATTCATGGATTTTTTGGATCAGAAAGTCGATTAAGGATCAAAATTCAAGGTATGTATGTGCATGCATGCATGTATGTACGGTTATGGATGATGATCTGATGTATCTGGTCTTTTACTATTGTTAATGTTCTTGCTAAATTGGATTTCCTTGATTTTTATCCTTTTTAAATTATATATTAGAGATTTAATGTAAGATGATTATTACTTTAGGTGAAGTTCTTGAGCTGATTTGAATTCTCTTTAGATGGATTAAAAGAAATAATTTTTGAGGGACAATATATATATTGATTATTGTTTATATTATTAATTTAGTTTTATATTTTAGTCCATTAATTATTCATTTTTGGATAATTTTTGTGCTTTCCTGTAGCAATTTTTATAATAAAAGAATATATCAGAAGAAGAAAAGCAAAAGGAAATGGAACTTTGATGAAAAATACAAGATACTTTTTTAGCCTAGCTAAAGTTGCTAAGCCAATTGTATAGAACTTTATCAAAGGCAATTACTTAATCAGGGTCTTATTTGAATAGTTATGTTACTCGAACTTTTCATTTTCTTCGAATTGTATGCGATATAAGGGTATGATCCTTCAAATATAGAATAACTTGGACAAGTTTGGGTATGATTCTATGAACCCAAGCATGATCCATAACATAGGAAAGTAGTGTTCAAGAAATACTAAAAAGTAGGAAAGTGTGAAGTTATTAGTCGCTAATTGACTTGTTTATGAAGCTAGTGAGTGTTTCAGTTATCCCCGCAAGCTTGGTATAAAACTCATCTTAGCTCATAAATTAAGTTACCGTGTCGTTGGAATGAGTCTTTCTGATAGTTTAGTTCATGTGTCTCGAGAATAAAAGCAACATGAAGCATGTCATTATAGCTAATTAGCAGCTTAATTGAATTATGGTCACTAGATGTGTCTTTGATTTATTCCCCAAACGCGATCATGATGTATTGCTCATGAATACTTGTGTGGTTATATACATGTTTAGTTCTTCTAGTTTGTTTATAAGAAATGAAAAGATAAAAAGGAGAAAAAAATACATGCATATATAAAAAAGGCAAATCCGATTTTATTTTTATATTCTTCCCTATATGCTGCATCAACAATGGTTTTTGTATCCTCAGTTATCTTTATATGGTATGTTCTGTGAGATTAATTTTAATCATGTACTATTAAGCACCGACTGCTTTGATCTGTGCATATGCAACCGACTTTTATATGCATTTTCTCCTGAATGTCCTAGCTAATTGTTCGAAGACAGACATATATATACACATACAGTCGTACACACATGTAATGATAATTATGATATGCTTTTCTTTTCTGTATTAATAGCTGCATTTTGGATAACCAAGCACTTGGTTGGGGTGTCATAGATTTTAGACTACTGAAGATTGAAGCATGCACCGAAAACCAGATGTTACAAACCAACTGGAATCCAATGCCAATAACTATAAACCACAAACAATTCGGGTTCAACCTTGGTGGTGCAGCACACAGCAGGATTCTATCTTAACGGATGTTTTAGGAGACAGCAGGACTAGCTTATCTCCGGCCAAACACCCAAATGGAGGTTTAGTAACCAAAACAACTGAATCTCTGAGCACGGTCGGGACTGATGATAAGCTTTGTTCTAGTAAAGAAACACCTTTAGCTATGTTGCCACATCCAGGTAATATGCATATGCTGTATTATGCAATGAGTTTGCATTTTGTGAGTGAACATGATCTGCAACCTTAGGTTAAAGCTTTTAGTTCATGTTAACTTACATTCCCTTTTTTCACATCATGTCCATATGTTGCGAAGCTAATGAAGGTTTTTCTTTTATGAAAAGATGGAAAATGTGCCAATGAACAGACATGTTTACAGCATGCTATACCTGTTATACATCCGACAATGGGTGAATATGTACCACCACCATCCCAGCTGGAGCTCATTGGCCACTCAATTGTAAGGTCTCGCTTCCTCTCTTTGGAGAACATGAATAATTTATGAAAAATCATTTTTCATAGCATATGATATTGAGCTGTTGGATATATCTTTCGTGGGTTTGGTTTGATAGGAAGGATAGAAAGTTGGAAGAAGGGATTGCATTTCATCCGATGGTTAAATCATCTTATGTTTCTGTCACAATTATCGGATTAAGAAAGCCTATATGCTCACCTTTCATATTTTAGGCTGAGGCCATCTAGATATTTACTCGAATGGTGCAATGATGGAATTCTAAAAGGAAAAACTCTCTTGCAGGCATGTTCGTCCTATCCATATGCGGATCCATATTACGGGGGAGTAGTGCCTCCTTATGCACCTCAATCTTTGGTATGGATTTATGCAGAACATTATTCACCTTAAATAATTTGTATCTTCCTAATTGCTTGGTTTTGTATGGGTATATTCACCTTAAAACTATATTAGTATTCATTGTGATATAGGAGTGATATATATACTTACATAACTAGAACTGGTGTCGTTTACAGATATATACTTAAATATATGTGGAAGTAATTATGCAGGGTTTTTTTATGTATCCAAGCTTTAGATTTTTCTTAAAAGTTGAATATACTGTTAAAATATAATGAATATTTATGAAATGTATTGAAATATCATTTCAGGTACATTCTCATAGTCTTGGCGTGCATCCTGCTAGAATGGCATTGCCTCTTGAAATGGCAGAGGAGCCTGTTTATGTGAATGCTAAGCAATACCACGGGATTCTGAGACGAAGGCAGTCGCGTGCAAAAGCTGAGATGGAAAAGAAAGTGATCAAAGTTCGAAAGGTTTGTTTTTTGGCCTAAATATAAGCACTTACATATAATGAATCGGTTCATCATATCGTTTTTTCGCATCATAATACAGTTGATCAGTACTATTGTCAAAGGCAATATACAAACATTAGTACCATAAGAATGATGTTTTCTTTGCTGTTTAAAACCGGGACAATACTGTTCCGACAATATAACATGAAAACAATGCATATGCACCTATTGTTATCATGAGATTGATACTTGAGGTAGTACCATAAGTGTTAAAATTTGTATTTCATGTGCATTTATGAGTTCTGAGTGTCTCTTTGTGGTGTTTTTCAGCCCTATCTTCACGAGTCTCGACATTTACATGCTATGAGAAGAGCAAGAGGATGCGGGGGTCGGTTCTTAAACACGAAGAAGCTTGAAGCTGATGCATCTAAACCCACGCCTGGCAAAAACATTGAGCCTAGTTCAGATCTTCCATTACAACATGGCAACTACTCTGGGAGTTGCAATTCATCTGTTGGTCATCGAGAAGCAACCGAAACTGAACTTCAGGGAACAAATATGCTGCAAGCATTCAACAACCGCAATGGAAACTTTTACTCCGACGGCAACGGCTACTATCTGCACCATCAAGGGGGTCATTTCTCTACTTCTCGTTCACTTTCCGATAAAACATTGGAAGTAGGAGACTGTCCTAGGCATCAGCATGAGAGACTCATGGCAGGTGTGTCTCACAGGGCCCTGACAATCAAATGAACCATCCAAAGTGGCCTGCTGATGGCAAGTGTTCGATCAAGCGAACCGGATGAACTCTCGACTCATGTTATATATATATTCTGTTGACAGGCAAATCATTCTTGGCTTGACTTGGTTTGTAATCGGCACTTTGTTAACTCTCTTTTTCATTTTTACTGTCTGATGTGTGAAATCTGAGTAAACCTTTTAATTTACGTTTCCCTAGTCTGATGGTGGATGGTATTTTTAAATGATTTTACCATGTTTCCTTGTGTTCTTCAGTTTTGAACAAACATGCAACAACTGCACTCATCAGGATGATTAAATTAATTTTTTTAATCAAATTCGAATGTATAATTAATTTTTTGTTAAGTTCATAGGTATAATTGAAGAAATTATATCATATATTATTCTCGTCACGTCATCTATGAGATCAACCAATAAAAAACATATATTTGATTATTTTTATATCTTTTCTACCAAGTGAATTGATACTTGATAAAAAATTTAAACTTAATTATTATAAATATTAGTGAAAATTCACTTGGTAAAAAAAATAAAGTGAAAGATATTAAATGGATGCATTTAATTGGTTGATCTCATGAACGTGACGAGAATGACCATGATATAATTTCAATCCATCTATTACGTCATTATCACACATGTACTGTCATTTCAATACAATGGACCACCATATCAACACAATAGATGGTCATATCAACACTGTTAACTATTGCGTCAATATTATAACAGTCAACATTAGTTTGGTAAATTAATTTATTGCAATTCATAGAACCAATCAATATTATAATAGTCAACATTAGCCAATAAATTAATTTATTGTAATTCATAATTAGAAGAACTAATCGACTATATTTTCGTATAAGACATCAAATTATTGATTTAGGTCGAATACAAAACCAAAGAAAACTTAGGCTTAAAGTTAAAATTTAAAATATTAAATGTAAAATATATTTTTATGGTATAATTTATGATTTAAATTTAAAATTATAACATAATTTATTTTTAGTGTTCATGCAAAACAACCCAGAGGAACAAATGATTTATGTCCGTCTAGAAATGGGGTCAGATAGAGCTGGGATTGCGCCAATATTGTTATTATCATCCCCTTTTTTCACTGTTTTCTATGGATTTTTAGTAGCCACATATGAAGATCAAAGCACCCATTTATTCTCTTTGCACTTCAGATTTGGGTGATTCGAAAATTAGATGTGCTAATGTAACAGGTCACAGCCATGTGATGCTGAGGTGAAATTTTTTAAATATTATTTTCCCTCTTTCATATGTTATTTTTATAAAATATAACCACGTATTAATAAATTTTCATTATAAATATATCACTTGTATATATTTTTTATATTTTTTATAATAATGAGAGTAAAAAAACGCTCTGCAGAAATAATAAACAAAAGATTTTATACAAAGGGAATTTATTATTAATGGCAGTACGCCATAAAAGTTTTAAAACCAAATAGCTAAAGCTAATTCAAACAAAGTTCCAGATTTAAAGCCGGAACGGACAACACACAACAGTTTAATAACCCAGACATAGATGATTCAAACAAAGTTTGGACATTATTTAAGGCCAGAAAAGGTCACTTACAAACCCAGAAAACCCTTCTTAGAAGCCACCACGGAGGCGAAGGACAAGATGCAGAGTAGATTCTTTCTGGATGTTGTAATCTGCAAGAGTTCTCCCATCCTCAAGCTGCTTTCCAGCAAATATCAACCGCTGTTGGTCTGGTGGGATCCCTTCCTTGTCTTGAATCTTGGCCTTGACATTGTCAATGGTGTCGGAACTTTCAACTTCCAAAGTGATGGTCTTTCCAGTAAGAGTCTTGACAAAGATCTGCATACCACCACGAAGTCGGAGAACCAAATGGAGAGTAGACTCCTTTTGGATATTATAATCGGCGAGAGTTCTTCCATCTTCAAGCTGTTTTCCTGCAAAAATCAATCTTTGTTGGTCTGGTGGGATTCCTTCTTTGTCCTGAATTTTGGCTTTCACATTATCAATGGTATCTGAACTCTCAACCTCCAAGGTAATTGTCTTTCCAGTGAGAGTCTTGACAAAGATTTGCATGCCACCTCGGAGACGAAGCACCAGGTGGAGAGTGGATTCCTTTTGAATGTTGTAATCAGCTAAGGTGCGGCCATCTTCAAGTTGTTTCCCAGCAAAAATAAGCCTCTGCTGGTCTGGTGGGATCCCTTCCTTATCTTGAATCTTTGCCTTCACATTGTCAATGGCGTCAGAACTCTCAACCTCAAGGGTAATAGTCTTTCCAGTGAGGGTTTTGACAAAGATTTGCATGCCACCACGAAGACGAAGCACTAAGTGGAGAGTGGACTCCTTCTGGATGTTATAGTCGGCCAGTGTACGGCCATCTTCAAGCTGCTTTCCGGCAAAGATAAGCCTCTGTTGGTCTGGAGGGATTCCTTCTTTGTCTTGGATCTTAGCTTTGACATTATCAATAGTGTCGGAGCTTTCAACCTCCAAGGTAATTGTCTTTCCAGTAAGAGTCTTGACGAAGATTTGCATGCCACCTCGTAGACGAAGTACCAGGTGGAGGGTGGATTCTTTCTGGATGTTGTAGTCAGCCAGTGTGCGACCATCTTCAAGTTGCTTGCCAGCAAAAATAAGCCTTTGTTGGTCTGGGGGGATTCCTTCTTTGTCTTGGATCTTTGCCTTCACATTGTCGATGGTGTCCGAACTCTCCACCTCGAGGGTGATAGTCTTACCAGTGAGGGTTTTAACAAAGATTTGCATCTATTGAATCAAAGAATCAAAACAAATTAGTATCTCAACAGCTCAGAAAATTAGCTAAAAATCAAAAGGCAGCAAACCATAAATTAGAATCGTAGACCCTGAATCACAAATTATTAATTATATTATCAAAATTTAGAATTAAGAAAAGAAAATCTGCAGGACAACCAAAAAGCACCCAATTCTAACTAGCATAGATGAAAACTTCAAAACATCAAAACCCTAAACAAACCTAACTTGCATAGAAGAAGACAATATAATTTCCATGAACACATCTCAACTAATTTGAAATTTTACATGTTAACAGCTGAATCTAGTACAAACATAGTTGATCCATTAAGAGATCTACCAATATATTCAAGATAATGTGTCTGACAAACAAGAAAATATACAGAATTAATTCAGTATTATTCAAGAAACTAAGATTGGAACTCCATTAAGAAATTCACCAACAATTTGACCTCATCCTCTTTTCAGATATCATATTCAAGAATCAAGATAGTACGCCTAACAAACAAGATTCGATTAATTAAAAAATGATAAAATCCACAATTCATAGATCTCATCAAAATATCGAAAGATCGAACAACTATTACAGCAACAAAGATTGAAGATTGATTAAAAGATCCACCTATAATTGAACTATCCTCTTTTCAGGAATGATATTGAAGAAAATACGATAAACAAACAAGCTTCGCTTGATTAACAAAATGCATAATACAAAAGCAATAAGCAATCGATTACCTTGAAAAGTATTCGGAAAAAAGCTTTGAAGCGTCGGAAATGGAATAGTCTGCCGATCGAGCGAAACTCAGGTGTCTAGGGTTGGGAGATTTACGCCTTTCTTTATAGATGGGATTTGCCGACTCTATAACGATATTGCCAATAATACAACCAATCAATTCCCGCCACGTATGTTTCAACCGAAGCTCACGCTTAAGGTTTGTTATAAAATAGAAAAATAAATAAATACTAGCTTAAAATAGGCATTTATCTATATTTTAGCTTAAAATAAAAAACACCTTTATAATTAAGTATTATTTAAAAAAAATAGTTTTAACTTGTTTTGAGCTTAAATCAATTCATAATTATTTTATTTTTGTTTTAATTGTTTTGAGTTGGTATTTTTGGATTTTGATATTTAAATTTATTATTTAAGTTTGACGTTTTTGTTCGATTAATTCGGTACGATAATATTTTTTATTTTTTAATAAATTTAATTAATGAAGTATTATTTAAAAGAATCAAGCTTTATTTAATCACAATAGGAGAAAACATTAAACACATCTTTAGATCAAATCACTTTATAGTTAGATATTTTTTATCTGTAATGGAGATCATTTGATTATGAGTAAGGTTATATTTAGATCACCTACTTATTAAAAGTTATATTTGAGTCACTCATTTATGGGTGAAGTTATATTTAAGTCACCCAATTATTAAAGGTTACATTTAGATCACTTAATTATATGTAAGGTTACTTTTGGATCACTCTTCATATTTGAAAAAATTATAAATTCATGTATTAGATTAATTAATGATTTCAAATGAAGTATTCTAATGTTAACAAGGTTAAAAAATGATCAAATTGATGTACTTTTTCAAATATGAAGGGTAACCCAAATATAACCTTACTTATAATTGAGTGACCCGAATGTAACCTTTAATAATTGGGTGACCTAAATATAACCTTATCCATAAATGAGTGACCCAAATGTAACTTTCAATAATTAGGTTACCTAAATGCAACTATACCCATAATTAAGTGATCTTTTTTATAATTTACCCTTTAATTATTAGTGTCTTATTTTAGATTATACTGGTCTTTTTGCATATAAAAATTGTTTATCAATTAACGATAAATAACTTAAAATTATTTAACAAAATTACAAGTCATAAAAAATATATTTTATATAAATGTTAAAAATAATTTTTGATTCATATCTCATTCTATAAAAGGTAACATATTTGTCTTATGACATAGCTGTCGCAGTATGTACTATCAAGTATGTTTATCATGATAATTTACTTTTAAGTCATTTATCGTCAGTTGACTAACAAATTTTATCTATAATAAAATCATTTTAATTCAAAATTAAACGTTAAGAGTTAAATTGTTTTTTTAAAAATAAAAAAAACTAAAATGATTATTTAATAAATATTAAGAATTTTTTTATATTATCCTTTTGGTTATTGTCAAGTCATTTTGAATTTAGTCCTCGTAGGTCTAGATATTTTTTTTTCACTTAAAAATTATTTTTAGATTTGAATTGAACAAATTCACAGGTCTGAGTTTTTATGTTTAAATCAAATATGATTTAATTAAAGTGTTATATATGCTCGTCAAAATTAAAAGTTGTATAATTTAAAATTTAAAATTTAAAATTTATGATATTAAAATTAAAATATTATTTATTAAAATATAACTCTAAAATAAAATATGAGATATTTGATTTAAAATTTTAGATTTAAATCAACGGATATATTTAATTTAAATTATTCGAATCAAATTTGAATTAATGGCAGTTGGGTTGGTTACATCAACTCCAATGACTTGTTCGAAAATATGGGCCAACCATATGGAGCGCCGTTCATAGATCTCAAATTTAAGGGCAGAAGAAGCCCAAAAAAGAGACCAAAATCAAGAACTGGAATTCTTTAATTTCCCCGAGAAAAACACAGTGAGAAATTACGAATCTTCCTCCTCTACTAATAAACGTCTCATCCGGTCCTGAAACCGAGCGCATATCATCTGAGAACTGAGAGATGGCGGTCGGGAGAGAAGACGTGGAGATTATAAAGCCAAGAACGGACAAAAGGGAGTATCGAAGGATCGTCCTTAGTAATTCCCTTCAAGTTCTCCTCATCAGCGATCCCGAAACCGACAAGGCAAATTAATCTTCCAATTCATTTTTAGTTCCTTTTTCATCAACAATCCATCACAATTTTCCTTTTCCCCCTTTATAATTTCTTTGTTTTTGTTTTCAGTGTGCTGCTTCTATGAATGTGAATGCCGGTTCCTTTTGCGACCCCGACGGCCTTGAAGGCCTTGCCCATTTTCTTGGTATTCTTGATCCAATTGATTTATCTTCCTTTTTTTATTTGTCAGATGCCTGTATTTTTTTTTCTATACTTTGATTTCTGACAACGTGCTTGCTCATAGTGTTTTAAATATATCTTGCCCGGTTTGTACTTTGAATTCTGGGTTCATATTCTGTTATCATAATTTATTTGAAATGAATTTGTTGATTGTATTATTATTTTTGGTGTTATTATTGTTTGTTTGCATTGATTTAATTGTTGACATAAGTTTGGTCTAGCAATTGGATAAGAATTGCATGGTCGTGGGATGGTTATGATTTTACTTGGTTTCTTTGTGTTTAACATGCTGTCCTTTCTTGCAGAGCACATGCTGTTTTATGCTAGTGAGAAGTATCCATTGGAAGATAGCTACTCAAAGTATATAACAGAGGTATTGCTCTTCTTAAATGCATTATGGTCACCTATTGATGCATGCATGCAGTTTTAATGGTTACTTTTGATAAAGTAATGGCACTCATTGTGTTTTAATTACTAAATTGCTATATAAGTATGCATAAATTGTTTAAAAAACAATTTTGAGAGGTATTAGGGTTCTTATTATCTCTTCTCTTGCTACTAAATGCATGGTCACTTGCATCATGCCACTACAGCTACTGTGCCTCTTTATGAGGTATAGCATTTGGACCAGTTATCAGGGAGTTACTGATATATAAAACCATATATAGATAATCACATGAATAATCGTTTTATTGATACAGAACTTTTAAAACTAGTGAAGTATCAATATTATGAAGCATAAATAGAAAAGCAGGTATTTTAAATTATTATTATTGTTTTCCCATAATAATTTAAGATGTATGTGTTGTAATATCTAATTA
Source organism: Abelmoschus esculentus (assembly GCA_035048815.1). Lineage (NCBI taxonomy): Eukaryota > Viridiplantae > Streptophyta > Magnoliopsida > Malvales > Malvaceae > Abelmoschus > Abelmoschus esculentus. Next base: position 26,323,147 of record JAUCBN010000001.1, read on the forward strand.
ATTGTTAGTTAACTTTGAATAAATTTTTAATGGGATCTGCCCATAAAGCACAAGGCTTATGGTGAAGTAAAATCACTGGTATGACTTGTTTTCAGATAATATTCTTTAGATATAAAATTTACATGGGGTTTTATGTTCCTGATTTACAGCATGGAGGCAGCACAAATGCCTTCACAGCTTCTGAGATGACCAACTATTATTTTGATGTCAACACTGATTGCTTTGAAGAGGCTCTGGACCGGTAGATGTATTTGCAATCTTTCTTTAGCTGTTATTTTCATCAATGTTGTTGTAATGTATGTGAGATTGGGTCCTTTCATGTCACTCCTCACTTGCTCTATAGGTTTGCACAGTTCTTTATCAAACCATTGATGTCAGCTGATGCTACTACAAGGGAAATTAAAGCTGTTGATTCTGGTTAGCTCTTTGGTTCTTTATTCACTTTAACACATGGATTTCCTCTACTTTAGTCTATAATTAATCAACACAATTCTCTTTTTCTAGAGAACCAGAAAAACTTATTGTCTGATGTGTGGAGAATGAGCCAGGTATTATTTTCTTATCGTTGAATCACACTTTTTCGGCTGAAAGATTGCAAAATCCCTGCTCTGAACTAATTTAAAATGTTAGTAATTTTTTCTTTTATTGTTATTATTTATTCTGGAAGGCACAGATCCTAGAATTGGTCCCCTTTCTCCCAAATCACAATTGCAACTTTATTATTTTGTGATTCCACTCCCATCAATGCTTTTTATGGTGTTCATTGTTATCACTTTTTCTTTAGTGATTAAAACCAAACCCCAAGCCCAAAATATATTACATTGTAGGAACATGAACATCTTGTAATGTTTTCCATTATTTACGTAAAAAAACCCATATTCTGCTTGTGCGTGTCATGTTTAGGTTCTCATACTAATTTGGGGTTTGGCTGGACTTCACAGAGAAGCAAGTTACTAAAGTGATTGGTTCCTCAAAGTGGTGAACTGAGCTTATTTTTGGAAGCGTTTTTTTCATCCCTTGATATTGATAGACGAGGACTATTTAATGTACCCTGTCATTTAAGTGCTGATCATCAATTGCTTCCTCAGGTCCTATTGAGGGTGTATGGTGTGCTTGGTTACTGTGTTTTCATTGCTATTTTCCTTGATAAGCAAAAGATATTTGTGATTATTGAACACACTGGGTTGCTGTTGGTATTTGAGTGATTGTTCATGGATCTCCATGCAATCTAGTCATCTCAAGTGGTTGATTTATATTGTTAAAACCGGTTAATAGTTGATAATTGTTTGAGTAAGCACACTTTTAGAAGCTTGCCCATCTTTTTGTTTCTTGAAAATAATTGAATTATCAGTGTTCCTTCTTTTAGTTGAGTGGAGGAATTTTTTTGATGGATTATGGGTATTGATAGGGATAACAATTGATTCAAAACATTTATGCAGTATTAGTTCACATTCTTACCTTTTCTGTGATTCAAGTTCATGTTAATACTTTTCACGGTGATTTTTCAAGATGTATTCCCAACTGCATTTTTTTTTTCCTTTTATGCAGCTTCAGAAACATCTAAGCTTGGAAAGTCACCCATATCATAAATTCAGCACAGGTTAAAACATTTTTCTTATTTGATCTTTCTTCATTCCTTAATGAGTAATGACCCCTTCTATCTTCTTCTCTTTAGTTGAATTCATTGTCTTAGCTCCCTTTAGGGAATGCATTCTTCTTTGAACTTGGTCAATTAACCTAGTGACATTGGAGACATCACCATGATGGCGATTACCCAAGACTCCTGTCGGGAGTCTTTGAGTCAGAGAGCTTACTTTTTAGACAGATGCTAAGATTTTTTTCTCATACCTGGATTTCTTGGATGAAATTGATTTTAAGTGCTCAATTTAATTTCTGTACTTTTTGAGTATTCTTTTGTTTTTCTACATTCCTTAAATATGCAAGGATGTGATTTTGATCTGGATCTTAATTTTGAGATTCGGATCTCTCACTCCCTCTCTCTCAAATAATTCCTTTTGGTTTTCTTCCTTTTATGTTCTTTTATTCTGTTGGATGTCTCTGATACCCCCCTGGTGATCTCGTCATGGTGCTCTCTTTCGGCAGCTTCTTTTGTGTGTGTTTTGAACTTGTAAAGAAAGAAATGACACTAGTCCATATTCTTGTACTTATCATTTGTTCATGTACAGGGAACTGGGATACTCTGCATGATAGACCAAAAGCAAAGGGAGTAGACACAAGGCAAGAACTTCTTAAATTCTATGAAGAGAAATATTCAGCCAACCTCATGCATCTGGTTGTTTACTCAAAAGGTTGGTAACAAAAATTACCAGCAACATAATTAGGCGGTTCCGTAAGAAGAAAACTTGTTGCTATATTTCTTTGAATCATCAAAATTACAATTTATTTGTTCTCTAATTTCAGAAAGCCTTGATAAAATTCAGAGTCTGGTGGAGGGCAAATTCCAGGAAATTCGAAACTCTGATAGAAGCCGTTTCCAGTTTCCTGGTCACCCTTGCACATCAGAACATCTTCAGGTATACGGTGCTGATTATGTTGCCTATTTGTTATGTTTGTCAAGTTTTGAGCGAAGAAATCAAGACTCTTCCGCAAGGTTCAATATTGTAAGAGTTTTTTTGGGGGCTCCTTTCCTGCTTATTTTTTCTTTTCAATTCTCAGATTCTTGTCAAATCCGTCCCAATAAAACAAGGCCACAAATTAAGGATTGTATGGCCAATAACTCCCAGCATTCTTCATTACAAAGAAGGGCCATGCAGGTATCTTGGTCATCTCATTGGCCATGAAGGAGAAGGATCTTTATTTTATGTCTTGAAAAAATTAGGTAGGTTGCACATGTTGTATGCTTTAGATAATCCAGTTTGAAAATTTTCTTAAAATTCTCGCGTCCTTAAAATTTGGGATGCATCCTTTTAAAATCTAGGTTAAGTGTAGGCCATGCATATCCATTACGTGGGTGAGATAGATAATATTAGAATATAAAATATGAAAGAGTTTGAGTCATCTTAAAATGTCTTGAATAAATGCATGCAAGAGAACCTACTCAGAAAAGTATTCTTGTAAATAGGTCTTTGAACCCTGTCTCTGCATCCTAGTAAAAGTCGGAAACCAAAGATGGTCTTATTTAGGGATGGCCAAACCTGGTTTGACTAAAAAAAAGAATTTTGAGTTAATCAAATCGAGTTATTTGAGTTTGAGTCTAGTTAGATTTTATAATTTGAATAAAACGAATAAAAAATTTCTGTAAATACCACTTTGGTCCCTGACAGTTTCAAAATGTGTATATTGGATTGAAAAAAAATAAATAAATCAAAAGTTCTGAAAAATTATAAAAACGTCAAATATTTTATAAAAATTGTAAAATATATAATCTTTAAAATCTATGAAAAGTTTAATTATATATATTTAAATTGTTCCTAATTGATAAATTCGAGGCTTTAAACAAATAAATTATTAAATCTAAAATATCTTATTTTACTTTAAAATAGTTTTCAAATATTTATGGCCTTAAATATATTTCTTTAATTCGGAATTTAGTTATATTATTGGCAATATTTTAATTTGACTTTTTTTTTTAAAAAAATTTAACTAAACTAATTTATTGGACTTGATTAAAAAAATCAAATTGAGTTGGGAAGAAAAGATATGACTTGTCAACTCAACTAACTGGATTTTTTCCCACTCTATTTGATTGAGCACACTTACCCCTAGTCTTACTAGGTACAAGGTTTTTGTTTTATGTTTGGTTCTTCGTCAAGTCAATGGTGTCACTTTATTCATTACACTTAACTCAATCATGGGATTTTCTAGTCTTGGTTGGCATTTTGATCTTTCTATTTTTTGATTTCTTTCCCTAGAAATATGATGTTCCTTTTGTTGAATTTCTTCAGTATAACATCTACACTTCTACTTTATGTTTCCTATAATCTCTATGTATTGTAAGAGCTGTTTCTTTTCTTTTGTTGCATTTAATGCAATAGGATGGACAGCACTTAAATGTTCTAATTGAATTATAAATACAATGTGAAGTTTTGCAAAATGGGTTGCTGTGTTTTGAATCCAGTTGTTAATTCATACTGCATGCACTTAAATGGATCTTTTGCAAAATTTGATTGGTATAAGTATTTGCTCCTATGTTGTTTCAAACTAGGATCATTGTATTTAACTTGAATAGTTGAATTCTTCAATAATTTTCTTAGAATTTAAGTATCCTTTAGGTATGGGGTTATTGTTTGAGGACCATGATATGCTTACAATTGCACTAGGATATGTCATATTTTGCCATTACTTGATATCTGTTATTGCAGCTCCAAGTGCGGAAAAGTTTAATAATAAGTTAAAGGGACTTAGCAGCATTAGTTCAAATTGAATGTTCACACATGGACAGATAGGCACTGTGCCCCCTTCCTTTTTTTCCCCCCTTTTCCCTTTCCCCACTATTTTCTCCTTTTACGAGGAATGCATGCACAAAGTTGCACATGTTTGCATATTCAAATTTATTTATATATGTGTAAGGACATTATATGGATTTATTATGTGTGTATATTTAGTGAATTGTGCACATGCATATGCATCAAACTTTGTAGGATGGGCTACTGGATTGTCTGCTGGTGAAAGTGAATGGTCTTCAGAGTTCTCTTTCTTCAAAGTAGAAATCGATCTTACTGATGCTGGCCAGGGTTAGTTCTTATTTTCATTCACATTCTCTCTTTCATCATTTGGTGTTTGATTTGCTTTTAATCATAGAAGTATACTTTATTGGTAAAGGTTACAAAGGCTTGTAAACTTTGCATGGGAAACACTGATGTTTTTAACTTATTGTTTCCCTTTGAGTAAATTTCAGATCACATGCAAGACATAATTGGGTCATTATTTAAATACATTCAGCTGTTGCAGCAATCTGGCGTTTGTGAATGGATATTTGATGAGGTATGCATTTATTATTCTTGAATAATCATAATTCTTTTAGGGGTTATTGACCCTCCATTGTGTCTGTTTATTATCATTTGAATATGCCCTTGTTGCTTGTGGGTGCAATCATATGTCTATTTTAACATACTGCACATCTTGTGAAAAAAATGCTTGGATTTGTGAATTTTAGCAGGAAAAAAAAAAGATTAGGATTTTTTTGTAATTGAGGTTTTGGCTTATGGGAATCATGTTAAATATGGGTGAGAATAAGGGTTGATGGGTAATAGAAAGGGACGTGTGGCTACAAAAAAGAAAAGTAATTACAGTTCAGAGGCAGAGGTTTTATGCTGAGAACAGTATCCTGATAAGATTGTTGTGAGAGTGGTTTTTTTTCCTGATGGGAATGGATTTAAAGTACGGGCAAGCTAGAAGGGAGAAAAGATAGGAGGAAGGGAGGGAGTTGATCATAATAATTAATATTGGGGAAATGCGATTTTCACCATGAACAAGAGTGGAGATTGATAATACCTAGACTTTTAGCTACAATTCATTATTCTATTAATCAAAAGCATTGTGAAATATAAATGACTGGTATTTCAACGATTTTTAGACTACACTAAACTATTTCAAAGCATCAATGATAAAAGAACCACATAACCAACTTGGTCTCCAAGAAAATAAATTTAACTCAAATATTCTACATTCTACACTTGACTGCATAATCCTAGGACATTGATATCAAGGAACTACAAGTTTTACCCTTATACATGAAAGCATCCTTAATATATAACATATTAATACAAGATCAGATTGGTGCCTTTATTTTTTTGTGGTGGTATTTATTCTGTTGAATATTCTTTGGTAGTTGAAAATCAGTTTATTACGCTATTATTAATTGGTTACATTTTGAATCTCTTTGTGGGGGATCCTTTACTCCTTTCCCCCTTTTTTTTTGAAAAATATGAGCAAGAAAAACTACTTGATCTACTTTCATAGCTATAGGCACATTGGTCAAGGTGATTTCAGAATTCATGTAGAGATTTTGCTCAAATTTTCCATTTACATTTTGTGCATCAATGATTTGATTTTAGTTTTAGTCAGTATCTTATTATATTAATGATTCTAAGTTAATTTAGTTTGTGAATGAAGCTATCGGCTGTTTGCGAGACGGGATTTCACTATCAGGACAAAAATTCTCCTATTAACTATGTTGTAGATATTTCAACAAACATGCAGGTAATTAGATTACATCTCTCCAATTTCTTTTTACCCTATTTTATTGCTTAACTTTTGTTTAAGGGTTCTATTGTTAACATTTTTATATGTTGTTCTTAGTATAAAATATACTTTAGAATTGATTTATATTGTTTCTAAATAATATAAATCACTTCTAAAGTATATTTTATACTCAGAACAACATTATAAATCATATTATGGATGTTTAAAGATTGAAATATTCAATATCATTGCAATAACAAGTAGCAACGAACAATGAACAAACAAGCATAAGAAACATAGTTCAATTAAAAAAGGAAAAATCTCATAGTGTTTTGAGTTGTGACACTTAAACAAAAAAGCAAAGCAAACAACTACTTGATCACTCCAAATCATCATCATTCTCGTAATCATCTCCATTTCCTTTAAGTAAGTTCTCAATTGTCAAGATAAAAAACCATTAGTCTAGTTTGACTAGAAATAAGGATGTCGATCGTCTGACTAGTTGTAGTATAGAGTGACAATCATGTCATCTTGTTTCAGGTTTGAGGCCTAGCATTCAATTCCAAAGAGTTCAAATATGTTGTTTGAATTGAATATGTTTCTTGAACTGTTTCCCAGACTTCCTTTGCAGTTTCATAGAGAAGGAAATTTCCTCCAATTGTTGGCGACTTGGCGCCATGGTGTTTATTAACGAGGACATCACTATACTATTTTCTTGTACCCACTTCTCATACTTTGGATCTGTTGCAGTAGGTTTCTTAACCTCTCCTGTGATATATCCTATTTTCCCCTCGACAGAGGTGTAGAGTTCCATTGACTGGGACCATCGTAAGGTGTACGATTTGATTTCTACTTTTTTGTGGATCTCGGATGAAGAAGAGAGATCCATTGATTCTTGACTAAGGATCGAAAAGATCTGATACTATGTAAAATAATCAGAGTTTTTGAGAGGAGAGCTTTGTGATTTTATTAGAATCGAAAAATCTGTTGTTTACAGATTGTTAGTTCTCCTTTTAAGGACTAGTTATAAAGTACAATTCACATAAAAATCTAATTCCTAGTAAAAGTTAAACTCTATCTTAATAACTAAAAGAACTTTTAGTTAAGTTCAACCTCCTAATTAGATTAGAACTCTCTCTCTTAGGTACAAGTGTTACACCGGTATAAGACTGTAAATATTATCTACAAGTACCTTAGTTTTAAAAAGCGCGCCTAGCCACGCTTAAGGCGCCAGGCGCAGCTAGGCGGCCGGAAAAACGCCTCACACGGCTGAGGCGAAGCGGCATACGGTGGGCGATGGCAGGCGCGCACCTTTGGCACTTTTTAAGGGATAAAAGGCGCTGCGCTTTAGCGCTTTTAAGGTTTTGCAGAAAATAAAAAAAATAGGGTTTACAGAGAAACAAAGAAGGGGTCGGGGAAGAAGAAGAAGTGAGGTTACTATTCACTCATATTTTACTCGAAAAATGGGTTCAGTTTTATTATTTTAAATTTTTTTATTATAGAAAAATGTGTATTTAATTAATATAAATATTTTATTATTTTAAAAATCTTCACATGTTTCAAGCAGGAGAGAGTCACCTATAATTGACAACTAGACAACTAGCTGTGCATCCACTTTTTCAACTTTCTTCATTTGAACAATTAAATATAATCTTTCTTTCATTGTAGTTTGAAACTACTCCCTTCATTTGGTCTGTAAAATGTTTTTAATTTTCCACTCCCTTCAATTGTTCATTGTTTGCTCAGTTTTGATTCCTAAGCATCCACATTTCTCAATCACCCATTTTTATTATTTTTACATATCAAATAAAAATTATATTTAATTAATAACTAGTATATATGAGTTAGGATGAACAAAAAGTTATATTTAATTAATAACTAATGCATATAAGTGGTTTCTAAATTTATATTAATTAACAAATAGTTCTTCTGCCAGGTTTATTGAGAAATTCATACTATTAATTTAAATAAAATATTAAATTTGTATATTTAATTAATATAAATTTATTAATAATAATTTTAAAATTTATATCTAATCGCAGGAAAGCTTTTACTCACGATTCATAGAAGATTCTAGTATCCTTAGAATAAACTAAAATAACAATACATATATGGATAGCTTATTGTTAGTTATCCAAGATGTGTTAAAGGTTGAAGAGAAGTCTAAATTAACGAGGAGTGTTAAGAGTTTTTATTTAATATTTAATTAGAGTTTATTCCTAATTAGTAGTTTAAATTTATTAGAAGTCTTATTTAAATTAGGAATAAATATTATTTAAATTAGAGATAAAGTATAATTTTAGTTATATTAAAACTCTATTTTAGCCTATTTAAAGGCTTATTCTGTAACCATTTGATATAGAAGAATAATAAGAGAATATAGAGAAACACTTAGTTTTCTCTGAAAAATATCATCTTCCGTTGCATCTACGGCCACCATGGCCCCTTTCTCACATGGTATCAGAGTCAATAACGGTCTCGATGTTGTCACCATTGCTGCTATCTATAATCAACAACAAATCGACAATATGGATTTTCAGATACACATCGTTTTTCTTTTCTGCTGATGCTGTTTAGACCACACTCGTTCATTGCTTCTCCATACAAATCTTATATCTCTGGTGAAATTTTTACTCGGTTAATTTTGTTGGTCCTTTATTTAATGGTTCTATCTTAGCCAATTAAAAAGATAGATGAAAAGGTTATTGTTTAGCCTTAAAAGCTATTTGGTTATATCTAAGCCATCCATTTCAAAAGATAGGAAAAAAGGTTATAGTTTAGCCTTAAAAACTATTTGGTTTCTATCTTAGCCAGCTATCCAAAAAGATAGGTGTGAAAAGGTTATAGTTTAGCCTTAAAAACTATTTGGTTCTATCTTAGCCAGCTATCCAAAAAGATAGGTGAAAAGGTTATAGTTTAGCCTTAAAAACTATTTGGTTCTATCTTAGCCATCCATCCAAAAAGATAGGTGAAAAGGTTATAGTTTAGCCTTAAAAACTAAATAATATTTTTAAAGGATTCTACGTCAAAGGTTCAAGTTGGAATTCTAGTCTGTGTAACTATCAACTGGAGGGGAGTGTAGATTTCTTTGATTACTTCATACATCATTCACATCATATTTTTTAATCAAGAACCGCGTGCTGGAGCATCTAAATCAAAGACTCCTAACCCGAGAATAGAGTATTTCTTTTTCCGAAGAAACAACAGAAGAAAAAAAAGAGCAGCGCATCACATCCAAGATCCAAGCTGGTGCTTTACTACGTTTGTTCACCAGTTTGAGGGGGAGTGTTAGTTATCCAAGATGTGTTAAAGGTTGAAGAGAAGTCTAAATTAACGAGGAGTGTTAAGAGTTTTTATTTAATATTTAATTAGAGTTTATTCCTAATTAGTAGTTTAAATTTATTAGAAGTCTTATTTAAATTAGGAATAAATATTATTTAAATTAGAGATAAAGTATAATTTTAGTTATATTAAAACTCTATTTTAGCCTATTTAAAGGCTTATTCTGTAACCATTTGATATAGAAGAATAATAAGAGAATATAGAGAAACACTTAGTTCTCTCTGAAAAATATCATCTTCCGTTGCATCTACGACCACCATGGCCCCTTTCTCACACTTATGTTGAAGTTATTAGGGATCCAATATTAAAAAATATAATTTAAACTAATTTATAGCGCCTAGTCTACGAAAAGCTCTCGCCTTCGCCTAGCGCCTCGGCCTCAAAGACCTTTAGCGCCTCAGAGCGCCTAGCGCCTCTTAAAACTAAGACAAGTACAACAAATGTAAGTGAAAATAGAGATAAAGTTAGTGTTTTAAGTGTATCTTTAATTTAGATTAGAGTTCTATCTTTATCAGGTTACACAGTATAGAGTTTGTAACTATGTAAAACTTCTCCTTGTTGTCTAACTCTTGAACCTTTGCCTTTAAAAGTATATGTAACTATCTTATTCTAAGGTAAGTGAAAATAGAGAAAACACATTGTTTTTTCCTAATATATTTCTTCAAATGCAAACACAACTGGTGTCCTAAGTAAGTACTGGGTAGAGTGGCCTAAGTAAGTACTGGGTAGAGACAAGGATTCTATATTTATCTTAGTCTATCTCTTCTTCTAAATAGAAAAATACTTGGATGAAGCTGCTTTGTTTGGATGTTTCTTGGATTGTGCCAATTAACTGACAATATTCCTTCTAGGCTTTGCTTGGTGGGAGATGGAAGGGAAAAGTTTTTTGATAAGATCTGTGATGCGAAACACTAGCTAGATATGGGATTTAACCCTTAGCTTTAACTTTTTCCCTAATGCAATGAAAATACTTTAATCCATCATTCCATCTTCCCTTTTCACATCATTCTTACCCAGAAAGCTAAAAACTGCTCATGAATGTCCTAATTTGTATGGACTTTCGAAGGTTTTCCTATGAAAAGATCTGCATGACTATGATAGATTTCTTCAACATGTGCATTGCTCCTCTGGTTAAAAGGAGTTGCATATTTTCAAGTGAAGAGAATGTTTTTATAGTTGTATCTTTTTTTTTTTTGCAAGAATATTTTTGGTTAGTATATCTGTATATTTTTATGATGATCAGGAACAGCTTTTCCATATGCTAGAGGATGTTAGGCTTCTGTTAGAAGTATAATGCAATTTGTGATTGACCTAGAAGTATAATTTAAATTATTTAAAGGGTGCTCCTGAGGTTCTGTATAGGTATTGCATTTGGTGCATCTCTTAAATCTGATACTGAAGGACTGTTTAAGAAGCAATATCTTTCTCAAGTTCATTTGGTAGCTTTCTTAAGTGTTTGTTTAGTTCCCTATCTAGTTCCTTTTAGAGCTTTTTTTAATGAAACTGATACTTCAACCAGCAATAGGGCCAGCATGTGTTTAGCTTTTTGACTTTTAGGACTTGGTTTATACCATCATTCTCTATCTCAGTTGCCCTCATCTATAAGTTTGTTCTTTCTGTGAATTTCCTATAATATTGAAGATCTCATCTTGGTGCTTTTTTTTCTGATACATTCAAAAGTGATTTTCAGATATATCCTCCAAAAGATTGGTTGGTTCGATCATCATTGCCTTCGGATTTCAATCCAACTATCATACAGAAGATACTAAACGAGCTTTCTCCTGAGAGAGTCAGGTATGTGTTTGAGCAATGTTAAACCAGAAGATTTGAAGCATTCAGTTGTCCCATGAGAGACAACGCTATTTACCTTCATTTTAATGCAAGTATATGTCTGTCAAATTGTTTGGGCCTCCATTTGGAACTTTTCATACATTTTTTAAAACAATCATTCTCTCTTATTAATTTGAGGCTTTTGGTTAACATTGGCATCCAAATTTTATTTTCTGTGTTTATGTGAACTATATTTTACATATTATCAAATAAATGTGTTGCCAAGTTATCAAATGAATTTACTACCATTAGTCATTGGAGCACCCCCTAAACAAAATTTCTATTTATCACCCCCTTAATAGCAGAAATGTTTTTGAATCATATAAGCTAAGAGAACGTGCGGTTGTGCTCCAATATAATTTATTTCTGATAAGCCCACTTTTTAACAGAATCTTCTGGGAGTCAAAGAAATTTGAGGGAGTGACTGATAAGGTTGAGCCATGGTATGGCACTGCATATTCCGTTGAGAAAGTTATCCCCTCAACGATTCAGGTCTGTAATCTGATTTTGCTGATTATATGTTAATCACATTTGTATGATAACTTGTCTATTGATGGACTAGTCTCTTGATTCTACTGAAAAGGTGCTTCATCAATTCTTCTTTGACTATAGGCATGGATGTCCTCGGCTCCTAATGAAAACCTGCATCTACCAGCACCTAATGTCTTTATACCAACAGATTTATCTATTAAGAAAGCACAAAAGAAGGTTTGATGACCCCTTTGATTTTATTATAACAACCTTTTTACAGATATCCTGACTTCCCATATGATTATCCTTTGGAACAGGCCAAGTTTCCAGTTTTATTGAGAAAGTCATCCTATTCAAAGTTGTGGTTCAAGCCTGACACATTGTTCTCTACTCCAAAGGCATATGTTAAGATAGACTTCAACTGTCCCCATTCTAACAACTCTCCTGAAACAGAGGTTCTTGCAGACCTTTTTGTACGGTTATTGATGGATTATTTGAATGAATATGGTATGATAAGTGCTGTTTGTTTTGCCATAGTAATTTAATGTGATTTTCCTGTGTGATTCAACACTCTCCTCCCTTCCAATATCTTTTTTCTCTTTGTTGAGTGTTTGATATGCAAAGCCTTCTATAGTGACAGTAGATTTTTCTTCTCATTTTATTACCATCTTCTTTCTTAATGCTTTGTTTTATCTTTCATGCTTCAGCTTATTATGCTCAGGTTGCTGGTCTTCATTATGGCATAAGCCTCGGAAAGAGTGGTTTTGAGGTACTTTTTCTCCTTTTTTCGCATTAATGTGATTCCGTCTAATTTTTTTTCTTTGAACTAAATAGGAATATCTATGGTTTAGTTAATGGATTTTTATGACACTTGAAAGTCTTAAGCTATTTCTCATTAAAAAGGATATATTCTTTATGAAGAATATTAACATAGATGGAATTTAGATTTCTGTCTTAAGAATTTGGAGGTGGGATTATATATTTCAAGGTTAAAGGTCCACGTTGCTTGAGTTTGGCCAATTTTCTTAGGAGGTTTAGGTTACTAGGGTCATTTTAACCTGTGTCTGACTCTGACTTGTCCACATTGAATTGGTTGGGTGGTCTGTTTATTAATTTTTGTCGTGAACAAAGTGATATCACTTATCTTCTATGTTTCAAACAATTTTATATATTTTTATTTTTTTAGAAAAAAGAAAAAGATTTTCTGAGTGGTAGAAGTTAATTGAGATCATTGACTGCAATTTAAGAAAACCTGAAATGCTGCTTTTTTCTGTTGTTTTTTTTGTTTATTGAAGAGTCTTCTTTGCTATTGCTCTTGGGAGTATTACTGAAATGTATAGCATTATAACCTAAATTCTGCCTTACTCTTGTACCAATAATATGGAGTTTGCCTTCTGTTCAAGTTAGATTGAAGTTGAAATTGGCATATGGATTCTCAAAATATACCTAATTTGACAATCCTAGGGAAAAATATTCTTTCTTGGCAACCGTTTTCTCTCTCTTTTTCTGTATGTATGTGGCTATGTGCAAACTTTTCCAGCGGTTTGCAGAACTCATTTTTCTTTTATTTCTCAATTAAATGGTATCATTTAATTTTCTTTTCATTTTAGGTAACATTACTTGGTTATAATCACAAATTGAGGATCTTGCTGGAAACCGTGGTTGATAAAATTGCAAAATTTGAAGTGAAACCTGACAGGTTTTCAGTTATCAAGGTAAATGACTAAGAGCTAATATAAAATGCTATTTTGACTTCAGAAATAAGACCTGCCTTTTACCATTTGTGGTGTTCGTGCTCTTCTCCTTCTTGCATGTCTTAATTTTTGTTACTTATTAATTTAAATAAGAATAAAAAGGTGATGATTGTGATTTTTATGTCTGAGGGTTAATTACATAAATACGTTTAGGTGCTGCGATCCTTTATTTCTCCTCAAAATTGTCACTAACCTAGTTTAATTTATGTCCAAGTTAATGTGTTTGTTGTCTCTCTCTTGTGGAATTAGTTATATATTTGTTTGGTTTTTACAGTGACTTATTGGCCATATGTCATGTCGAGCTCACAGTCATCCCGATGTGTATTTCTAGCTAGTGTGAATGTCCTGTGGCCATTTTGCAAAAGTTTCATCCATTATTCCATCACATTCTCATGTATATATTTTAGTCCGAAGAAGAATGTTTCCACATGGTCATATAGATAGCCTTTAGAGTTTCAAAGTTCATAACTGTTTGTTATACTTTGACCTCAAATCGCCTTTAGAATTTCAAAGTACATGTCTGTTTGTTACAATGTAGGCATATTTCTTGTAATAACTTCTAACAAAGAAAATTTTACTTTAAAGGTGCCAAATTTTTGTAACATTGGATTGCCATTCCATTTAGAAAGCAATAATTGCCTGTAAAGTCTCCAGTTAGCTCCTTATATCTATACCACACTAGCTTCATATATTGAAGAGATGTAGTATTCTTATGCCATCGGCAAAAAGGCATTGTCTGTAGCATTGCAATGGTCTTTCTAATCTTCACCAGTCTCTGTTAATGAATTTTATTTTAGGAGTGTAGAAGAGTTATTTTTTCACTGACAAATGTATACGAGAAATTTAGTTATGGATATTAATTTAAATTTCATATACTAGTTTTGTATAGCTAGCCACAGTTTATGCAGCTGCCTGTCTGCCAAATGCAGTGCTTTTCTAAACGGCCTTTGAATTGAAGGGAAAGGAAGGATTTCCTAAAGACAAAAAAACTTATGTATTTCAAGTAATCTGTGATAAAAGATATTGTTTGGGCAGATTGTCTTCTCTCTGTCTAAATAAAAGTATGCAAGAATAGGCTCTTGACATGTAGTCACTTTGCTGACACATGATATGATCTATTGGATGGTACTGCTAGATTTTTTTGTTAAGCCTCTTTCTTGAAGCTGAATATATTTGTTCATCAATGGTGCACCTGATTTAGAAACACTTTTTTTTTGTTAATTAATACATTTGTTAATAACCTTTTGCTTTGCCTTTGCATTCTTTCTTTTTATCAGGAAATGGTTATTAAAGACTATCAAAATTTCAAGTTCCAGCAACCATATCGACAGGCTATGTATTATTGCTCATTAATACTTGTTGACCGAACTCGGCCTTGGATGGAACAACTAGAAGTTTTGCTCCATCTTAATCCAGAAGACCTTGCAAAATTTGCTCCAATGATGCTCTCACGGACCTTCCTAGAGTGTTATATAGCGGGTTTGTCTCATCTTTCTTCCCTTCTCACTTCATTCTTTTCGCATCAGGTTCTTGTTTGGTTCTAATATTCCCATCCTTTTGCTTTTGTTTTTTTCACCCATAGGAAACTTTGAACATGAGGAAGCTGAATCAATGATTCAGCATGTCGAAGATGTGTTCTTTAAGGGTCCAAACCCAATATGCCAACCACTGTTTCCATCTCAGCTTCTAACAAATAGAGTGATCAAACTTGATAAAGGCATGAATTACTGCTACAGTAAGGAAGGCCTTAATCCAAGTGACGAGAATTCTGCCTTACTACACTATATTCAGGTAATTGTGTTTGTCTGCAGAACATAAAATTTTTGGTGACCCTATAATCCATATCGAGTGAATTTTCATACCTCTATAAAGACAATGATGTTATGTTTTGAATCAATGCACAACATGCTGAAAAGTAACTAATTTATGCCATTTTCATTTAAGGAAGTATTTTGCTCTAAATATTGGAGCTTTAGTTCAGACAACTTGTCTTGAAAGGACATGTCATTGGTGTTTAGCTTATTCATGTTTATGAGGATATTTTTTTTCTTGACCAATAGTTGAAATGTTGCATCACATTTATTCAACTCAACCTTTTACGACTTTGAACTTTTCCCGAAACCATGTGCTGGATGCAAAATTTGAAAATCCTGTATGTTTCTCTATTGGCTCCTATGGCGGTGCTAAGCTTCATGAACAAATTTCTTGATGTATGTCAGTACAACCTAAGTCTGAAAGGAACATATTTGCATTGAATAAACAAATGTATGCTTGTATATGGAAGCAACATCGGTATTCATCAAAACCATTGCATGATTATGTGGAGGATGATATGCTTTAAGGCTATAATTATGGGGAATACTTTTGCTCTCTACTGCTGATTCTGGATATCCTGGGGACAAGCACATGGTGTCTTTCCATTAATCAGATGCCAATGCGGTTATTATTTTGTTTAATTTTTACTACTTCCTAGGTCTTAATGTGTAAGGCTCGTGTTTTCAAATGTCTGAGGAATGTTCTTGTTACGCATGCTTATCTCTAAATATGTAATTTTTTTTTCTTTTTTGTAAATGAAAGGATGTCTAGGTCTTAAAGTGGTTGCCGCACTTCTCGGTGACACAATTGGATTTTACATATCGCCTCCCTTCCCTACACTCCAATAGAAAAACAGAGCCTTATCTGTTCTTTTTGTTTGTTTCTATTGTAGCCTCTGTGTTTTTTGCTTGGTGTGGGTGAGATAAAGTTGCATGATTGCATCTTGATTATCTAGACTTTATTTAGTTCTGATGTGAATCATGTTCGACTGGCCAGGTTCATCGTGATGATTTTATACTGAATGTGAAACTTCAGCTTTTTGCTCTTATTGCAAAGCAATGTGCCTTCCATCAGCTTAGATCTGTAGAGCAACTTGGATACATTACCGTCCTCTTGCAGAGGTATGAAGAAAATTTTCAACCCTTATTTTATTCTTGTATTGGTCTGCCAAATTTTAAGGCCTTTAATTGTCTCCTATTAGAAATGATTCCGGGATTCGTGGGGTGCAGTTCATTATCCAGTCTACAGTAAAAGTGAGTAGCAGGTTCTTTCTTTTGTATATACCTCTTGCCTTGATCATTCAAGTTAAGAATACAATCTCTCTTAACAGGGTCCCGGACATATTGATTCGAGAATTGAGGCATTCCTAAAAATGTTCGAGGGTAAACTGTATGAAATGACGAATAATGAATTTAAGGTAAGACGGAGAGGAAACTGTATAAGCCATACTCCATTGTTTATCTAATAATAGGCAAGAGATTTTATTGAAATGCTTTTTGTTGTGTTTTCTTCCTTGTCATGTCTTTATTAGAATTCAATTATAGTTTATTGCTTGAAAATTTGATTTGAAACATTTGATGCAAGATTTGCATGTTTATGACTTTAAGGTGTTCCTTTTTCTTTTTCTGGATATGAGTGAGAGTTTCCTCTAAGCATAAACTGCCAACTTGTTACACAGAGCAATGTTAATGCGTTGATCGATATGAATCTCGAGAAGCACAAGAATTTAATGGAAGAATCTCAATTTTACTGGTCAGAGATTCGCGACGGGACTCTCAAGTTTGATAGGAGAGAAGCTGAGGTATGCTCATCAATCTTGATGATTTCTAACCATTGAAAAGGAAATTCATCTACTTTGATCTTTAAATACTTCATCTTTACCATCTGTTTCGAACAGGTTGCAGCATTAAGGAAACTTTCGCTACAAGAGCTGATAGAATTCTTCAACGAAAACATAAAAGTGGGTGCAACACGCAAGAGAACGCTTAGCGTTCGAGTGTGCGGGAACCAACATTTGGCCGATCTAAACTCGCAGGAAATGGAAGCAGTCCAACCGAATACAATTCAAATCGACGATATCTTCAGTTTTAAAAGATCACAACCTCTGTATGGTTCATTCAAAGGAGGATTTGGACAAATGAAACTGTAGTACAAAGAAGGCTCATCCCTTGTGGAGCAAATACAAAATTTAGGTACGTACGCTTGCCCTGGGGAAACACACATTTCTTTCCAGTTGGTTTTCATAGAATTGTTCTACATTGGAGACACAGAGACTACCTTCTGGCTGTGATTTTATTTACTTAGGTATGCAATTTAATGCATTCATAGAATTGGACGTACTAGTCTATTGTTTCCTACTTTACAGTCTCAAATATGTATGTGTTTAACGTCAGTCCTGGTCCCGGGACAGGACAAGGAGATTCAGGAAATTTTTAAATTTTGATGGTATATTTATTTTCATAGAAATTATTTTACTTATTTTATTTTTTGGGTTATAAGAAATGATGGGTATATTTAGATCCTTTGTTTCTCTTCCTGGATTGTGATATTTGTATAGATTTAATAAAAATTTAGTGACTATTATAAAAAAAATCATATATTTTAGGTATTTTGTGAGTTAATTTCTTTTTGAAAAGAAGTAAATAAGAGTGAGTAAAAGGGGATTTAATATTTTCCTAGTAGTTGACAATTTTGTGTGTTTAATCGTAGTTATTGCACGATATTTTCTAAAGTGAAAATGAGTTGAACTATGTAAATCAAAATAAAAATTGTATTTGGTGCAGGATTTTTTTTTATATTTTTAAATTAAATTCAATATTTATTTCACCTTTTGTTTTTATAATTATGTAGTATAATTCATTAAATTGATTTTTTAACCTAAATAATAATATCCAGAATTTATATTTATATATGTATTCCAACCTATAAATTTACGGTTTTAAAAATTTAATTAAATAGACAGCGCGCCTGGTACAAACCCTACCAGACAAAAACATTAAAATATTGTTAGGTGCTTCGGAAGGACGAAAACGAATAGAATTTGTCTTTTTTTGTGTGTTTTTAAGTTAAAATTTAAGTTTATTATTAGATTTTAATATAGGAATTTAGAAAATTTAAGATAATATATATTTTAAAATTTAATTTTTTTAATGTTTAATATAAAAAAAATATCAGTAATGTATTTGGTGAGTGTATGTATTTAAAGCATTAATTATAGTTTTTTTTCTTCTTCAGAATACCATTCTTTCTCCACTAGAGTCATAACATTAACTAGTGTTTTAATGCATTAATTAATTATTATTAAACATATACGTAGACTTTACTTATAGTTTATGTAATAATATTTATGAATAGTAATGAATGATGATTAAAATTGTATAAGATAGTGTTTTTTTAATAAATTAATAGTGATTATAATAGTATCTGTTCTATAATATAATCTTTATTATTTGACATTGATTGCTCAATCACTTTTTTGGCATCGCTACTGTTCGAACATGTGACCTTTAAGAACAACAATCGTTCCTTTAATCACTTGGATTAGAGGAACTCGTGCAAAATTATATAAGATAGTAAAGAATGAGAATTAAATTCTTATGTATATATTTTCTCATATTATCTTATTATTTTTTTATGACCATCATTGTATTATAATGAAAGAGTTTATGATTCTAGTAAAAAAAGTTTATACATTTTTTATTATTTTATTGATTCTTTTATTTTGAATTAGATTTAGATACAAATTGACAATTATTGTTTTTATTTGCGATTGAGTTATAGTTTTGATCGTATTTATCAATATACCTTATTATCATAATATAACATGTATTTATTAACGTTGTTTATTGTTAGTTTTTACTTTTTATCATAAACTTTAATGATTATTTGTATTTATTTTGTTTCAAACCTTTGAATTAAAGTTTTTTATTTATTTATTTTAGGTTTAGGTCATGTTACGATATAGAAATACTTTTTAGATAAATGGTTAAAGTTTTATTTATCCAAAAGGAATCTCATAAGAACACTAACAAACAAACCAGTATCAAAACAAGAAAAAAAAGAAAACTATACAATATCCCACTCAGAACATAAACCGGATGAATCTCGTGTAAGCTTGCAACCAAGAAGTTCCAAACGAATATTATGCTGAATTTTATCCGCAACATAAGAAAAATTCTTTGAAGATCCGCCATACACACGCTTTTTTCGTTCCTGCCAAACATTATAAAGAAAACCACATCAACACAAACGTAACAAGGTAGCTCTTAACGTTTTTTTCTCCCTAATCTTTAAACCAAGTCAATCAAACATTACCAAATTACAAAACTATCATGATCTTGATAAACCTATAAAATAATTTTTTAATAAAAAATTATCTGATAAGTCTGCTTCTTAAATTATAATTTTTATTATATTTTTAAAATTTTCTCTTGTAATAAAAAAACTTAAAAAAAAAGTTTATGATCAATTTACAACATTTAATCAAATATATTTAGAAATCAATTTCCTTCCCTGCACTATGTTCATAAAAGACTCGCTTCCTAACATACAATTGATATTTTAATAATACAACCGTTAAAAATTTGATATGATATATTAAAATCAATATCGTTAAATTTTATAACTTTTTTTTATTTTAATTATAGAAATATTTAAAAATATAGTATAATAAATTTAATTTTATTTAGGTATAAAATTCATAAATTCTTGGTTATTTTATGAAGAAGGTGAACAAAATAAAATAAAATAAAAATGAGATGGAAGCAAAAGAGAAAGAACAGGCAAAACCAACATGGCAGCGTTGCCGTCGTTACCGGATCTTTTCTATAACGATTAACGATTACTTTCTCTGCCACAAACACAGAAAATATATAAGCTCTTTCCCCCTTCCTTCTCCATTCATTGTTCGTTCATTTTGTTCCTTTTTTTATCATCACCTATCATCTCTGAAGGTACCCTTCTGTCTTCTTCGATCATCATCTGCTTTTGTTTTTCTATGTTATAATTGAGGGGAATCCATTGCCTTGAACATTTCCTTCTGGGGATTATAAATCATCTCGATATTCATTTTTTCTTGTTTAGTTTGATGTTTTGTTGATCTGTGTATGCTTGGTATTGTCTCAGTTTTGGTGGGTTTTGTTTCTTTCCTTTTTTTTCCATCTTCATGTGCATGATGTTGATAGTAAAATTCCGGGTTGTTCGATCACAATGTTTCTCCGTTTTCTGCTTGTTGTTAAATATTTCTTCTTTAAATTATGTGTTGCTAAGTGTAGGAAGCTTTTGTTATCATCAGCTATGGATATGGTGAAAAGTGAAGACTAGGACAAGCTGTGCTGTTATAGAAAGCAAAACTGATTTTAACTTTTTCCCTGAATTAGACTCTTATTATTATTATTATTATTTCTCCAGTAATTTTTTTTTAACTTACAGAGAGCTAAAGGTTGGATTCTTAAGCTCAGTGATACAGAAGAATTCCTAGAAATGGCTGGTGCTGCAAAAGTTCTGGATCCTGCATTTCAGGGAGTTGGTCAGAAATCGTATCCTTAAAACAAAGGGTTTATATATATGTCTTTATTTCTTTTATACGAGTAATATGGGTATTTTTGGGTCTTTTGATCATAAGAGACCTGAAACCAATCACTAAGTTTTTTCTAATTACCAACATGAAAAAGAAGAAGATAATGACACATTCTCATTTCTTCTTGTTGAGGTTTGTGCTTATGTTCCACATATGTTCTGATATTTTGTTTGCGTAAAGGCTGTTGGACTTGACGTCTTGTAGTGGGATTGAAATCTGGCGTATTGAGAATTTCCAGCCGGTTCCATTACCAAAGTCTGACTATGGAAAATTCTACATGGGGGACTCTTACATTGTCTTAAATGTATCCAATCTACTTGTCTCTCCTTTACCACTCACATGACATACATTTCTATGTGCCTTATTCGATTTTTTTATATGTATTTTTGTAGACGACGCATAGTAAGGGTGGTTCCTATATGTATGATATACACTTCTGGATTGGGAAAGATACCAGTCAGGTGTGCTTTTTCTGGGTCTTCTTATCCTATTTTGTTAAGGATTTGAATGTTCCTTCAAATGAACTAAAACAACATTTTAAGATGATGTTGCCGTATGCAGGATGAAGCTGGAACAGCCGCTATCAAAACTGTTGAGCTAGATGCAGGGCTAGGAGGCCGTGCTGTGCAGCACAGAGAACTTCAAGGCCATGAATCTGACAAATTTTTGTCATATTTTAAGCCTTGCATTGTACCATTGCAGGGTGGTGTTGCTTCCGGATTCAAAAAACCAGAGGAAGAAGTGTTTGAAACACGGCTGTATGTCTGCAAAGGAAAACGAGTTGTCAAATTGAAGCAGGTATCTGATGATCTTTGCATATGTTTGATGAGTATGGATAAAAAGAAGAAATAGAGAAAAAGAGTTCCATGAACTATTTATAAATTATTCAAGGCTTTTTTGGATGATGGGAATAGCATTTTGGATATGCTCTCGCAGGTTCCTTTCGCTCGGTCTTCACTGAATCATGATGATGTATTTATCCTGGACTCTGAGAATAAGATTTATCAGTTCAATGGTGCAAACTCTAATATTCAGGAAAGGGCGAAGGCATTAGAAGTTATCCAGTTTTTAAAGGATAAGTATCATGATGGAGTGTGCAAAGTTGCAATTGTTGGTAAGGATGATGCATTTACAGTATTGATTGATGATGTTTTTTTTTTTTTTTTTTTTTTTTTCTCTCTCTCTCCAGATTTTCTACTTCTCTGCTAGTATTAATTGGATTTCATGCAAGTTTACTTTATCTTATTCTATCTAAAAATGCCACTTTTTTTAATGGTAATTGTCCTGACAGATGATGGGAAATTGGATACCGAATCTGACTCAGGCGAGTTCTGGGTCCTCTTTGGTGGTTTTGCTCCAATAGGCAAGAAGGTTAGCAGTGAAGATGATGTTATTCCTGAGACTACTCCAGCTAAACTTTATAGGTAATGTATCTTCTAAAACATTGCTAAACTATTACATTGCATCCTGTTTGTATGTTGGTAATGATACTTGTTTTGTTGTGATTGTAACCAGATTACTATAGGTTTGTAGGCCCAACTTCTTGCCATAAGGAAATCATCCTATAAATTAAGCAATGTGCTTAGAAACTGTTTAGAGGTCTCAAAGATTGGATCAACACTCTTAATTCTTTTAATGTATTTGAAATCCTTAAGCTTCCTCATATTTCTCTGCCGCTTTTTAATATATTACTTTCAGTATAAAAATTCCTTAAAATCAAACTATCCTAATTTGGCTAGTATTTTTACCCTATTATTTCATCCAATGGAAGTGTGAAGCCTTGTGATATGAAAAGTTTCCAACTCTAAAACCATCAGCTTTCATTTCAAACCATAAACCTAAGTAATTCATGTCGATTATCTTTAAGAGCAAGAAATCTAAAATCAAATTCTTTAATGTGTTACTGATATCATGAGACATCGTTATAGATTAAGGCCAGAACTATTTAATATGTAGACTCGATACCAATTGCTCCTTTTTCTTTGTCATAAAATGAAAAGAGAAAATGATGGTTATAGTGAACATAAAAAGCTTTCCTGTGTATAGGCAATAACAAACATATTAAGTTTATTTTAATTGTTAGCCAGACTAGTTTGAGAAAGTTCTTATGGTCACCATTATTATGGTTAATATAGATGAACATAAGGCTAGATACCTGTTTTCTGGTAGACCGTATCTTTAGGAGAAATTTTAGTGAGTAAACGCTCCTTATTAAAATGCTTTTGAGTTAGTATTAGTTTATGTTACTATTGTTTTTAAAGGTGTATGTTTTTGTTTACTAATAATTTGGAATCACTGGTTCCTGTAGCATAACTAATGGTGAGTTGAAGCCCATAGAAGGCACACTATCGAAAAGCCTATTGGAAAACGACAAAAGCTATCTGCTAGACTGTGGTTCTGAGGTTTTTGTTTGGGTTGGACGAGTGACACAAGTAGAGGAGAGAAAAGCTGCCAATCAAGTCGCTGAGGTAGAGCTAGAGGCGTGGTAGTGTTTTTTTTATGTATGCTAAGAATATGAATTCTCATTCCCTGCCTTTTATCTCCAGGGTTTTGTTGCTAGCAACAATAGACCAAAAGCAACACGCATAACTCGTCTCATCCAAGGGTATGAAACCAATTCATTCAAGTCCAACTTTGACACTTGGCCGGCTGTATCTACAACTCCTGGTGGCGAGGATGGAAGAGGAAAAGTAGCTGGTAATGATTACTTAAGAATCTACAATTGACACTAGTATATTTTGTGGTTAGCATTATTAGAATAGCACTTTTTTACTTCCAGCTATGCTGAAGCAACAAAAGGCTGCTGTTAAGGGAGTGACCAAAACTACTCCTGTACAAGAAGAAGTTCCTTTGCTTGAAGGCGGTGGAAAGCTGGAGGTCTAGTTAACAGTTTTAGTTATTGATATTTAACTTAAAGACAAAAGAAAAATTATATGACTTGTTTTTCAGGTATGGTGCATCAATGACGGTGCCAAGACGCCGTTGGAAAAAGAGGATATTGGTAAATTCTATAGTGGTGACTGCTACATTGTGCTTTATACATACCACTCGGGTGAGAGGAAAGAAGATTTCTTTCTGTGCTGGTGGATTGGAAAGGATAGCGTTAAGGTAATTTACATTGATCATTCATCTTTAAATAGTATGCCCTTTCTGTCATTCGTCTTCAAGTTTTTGTTAATGATAGATGTACTGCCTTCGATGTAGCAATGTGAAACAGTGGATTTGATGTTAAATAATCTGGACCAGAGTGCTACCGATATGAGCTCTTTGTCAGCACTTAAACAGTCGACTTGTTAATTTTTAAGTGTCTGCAATAAGTTGATTTCTAAAAGTCGTGTAAGTCAACCTGGACTGCCGTTGTTGATTTTTAGTGTCTGCAATAAGTTGCACTTTCATTATCAATGTTGTTTTTTTAGAATTGCTTTCTAGCTCATTTGGTGGCGACAATATCTACTTCATTCAACTTGTTCTTTGCATTGAATCTAAAACACATTTTTTTCATTATTTTCGCATCCATGGCTTTCACTCTTCACGTGCTTTCATAGAAGAACGTTCATTTTCTTAAAGTATGTTTCTTAATTCAGGAGGACCAAACAAAGGCAGCCGAGTTGGCTAATTCAACATTTAACTCACTTAAGGGGAAGCCTGTTCTGGTACCATGTTACCTTTGTCTGAGTACAGTTAGTCTAGTGCTTGTGTTTCTAATAGGTGCTTCGTGTAGGGTCGTATATTTGAAGGTAAAGAGACACCCCAATTCATTGCACTTTTTCAACCTATGGTGGTCCTCAAGGTATTTAATTTGACCTCAAACTTTTAGGATCTCATTATCAATGTACCATTGCATGGGGATTTTTTGGCTTGAAATTGTAAGTTATCAATTTTTGTATGACTGATTCCCATTTAGGGTGGCCTAAGCGCGGGTTACAAAAAGAGTATAAAAGACCAAGGCTTGACTGATGTAGCATACACAGCAGATTCCATTGCTCTGTTTCAGATTTCAGGAACTGCTGCGCACAATTCTAAAGCACTGCAAGTTGATGCGGTATGCATTAGTTGTTTTTTTTTTGTCATTTTTTCCTTTTAAATTTTCGTTGGTTGTTTTGATTTTCCAATGAATTAGAATGTATTTTTTCCCTAAAAACATGCATGCAAACAAATAGTTTAATTTTGCATCGCATCCAAGTATTTGATGTAACACCTTATCCAATATGAACTTTTCATACTGTTATTTTCATAATATTTCCATTATTTTACTGGTAGTGAGGTACGAGCTTCTTTTATTGGACATCAAATGAGTTGTGATGACTCTATTCCTGCAGTTTTTTTTTTCTTTTTTGTGATGTCTTCTGCATGACTGCCTATTCCTTTTGTACCTATCATGTATACTGCTGGATATCTTTATTCTTGGATTTGTAACCATTGTTTAGGTGGCGAAATCGCTGAACACGAATGAGTGTTTCCTCCTACAATCTGGATCTTCAACAATTTTCACTTGGTATGGAACTCAAAGCTCTAAAGAAGAGCAGGAATTGGCTGTGAAAGTTGCTGAATCTTTAAAGGTATACTCTACAGAAAGTTACTTTTGTGACATAAGATTAAAACACATAGATCTATTGAGAAGCCTGGTAATAACTTGATATAGTTACAGTTTAAAAGCTAAGTTCCAACAATTTGAGTTGACCAATTA
The DNA here is from genome assembly GCA_035048815.1 of Abelmoschus esculentus. Lineage (NCBI taxonomy): Eukaryota > Viridiplantae > Streptophyta > Magnoliopsida > Malvales > Malvaceae > Abelmoschus > Abelmoschus esculentus. The sequence goes on from JAUCBN010000001.1 coordinate 26,348,768, forward strand.
ATTGATAATACAGAAGAAAGAACAACAGGAATATATGCCTATGTATGTCTTAAGTCTTATCTAATGATTATGGTTCATTTGATTTCAGTGTTGCAGTTAAGTTTTCATTTGATCACAATTCTTCAGCTGATTATACCTGTTTTCTTCTTTCCAAGAAGTAGTTATTTAGATATTTGCATTTTTACCTCCAAATGTCTTATGAAGATATAGTGAGACGATCTTAATTCCCTTTCTAGCTTAAATCTTGTGATTAGCTCCTCGTTGGTAACGGACAATGGTAACACTGTTTAGTCCTTTGAAAAATGCCTTCCCCCATGTCCATCAACCATCTAATAATCTTTTGCATTCAGCCGGGAGTTACTCGGAAACATTGTAAAGAAGGAGCAGAGGTCTCTACCTTCTGGTCTGCACTTGGTGGGAAAGAAAGTTATTCCTCCACCAAAAAAGAACCCGATGAGACTGTCAGGGATCCCCACTTTTTCAGTATCTCGTTTCATAAAGGTTTATTTCTTAACCAAAAATGTGATGTGCTTTGCCTCAGTTATCAATGAAGCTTATTACCATTCTAACTGTTTTTCCATGGTTTTAACTTTTTTTTACATGGATGCCTCAGGAAAATTTCAGGTGAGTTTTTCCTTCTGTAACTGAAAACTTGTTCTTAATATATACAATGTCCTCTATATGTAAGTTTACATTCTATTGTGCAGGTCGAGGAAGTGTACAATTTCTCTCAAGATGATCTCTTGACTGAAGATATTCTGATACTCGACACACATGCGGAAGTGTTTGTTTGGGTTGGTCAGTGTGTAGACACCAAAGAAAGACAAAGTGCTTTCGAAATTGGCCAGGTAATACATTAACTTCAGGTTCTTCATTGTAATATCCTTTTCATATGCTCGTTATTCATTTTAGAAAATTCCATGCAGAAATACATAGACAGGGCTGTATCTCTAGAGGGTTTGTCTCCAAAGGTTGCACTTTTCAAAGTCATTGAAGGAACCGAACCCTGCTTCTTCACTGCATTCTTTTCATGGGATTCTCATCGAGCTATTGTATGTGTGTCCATGACTGGATTTTTCTACTTTATCCTTGTTGTCACTTCAATTAATATTGATGTTATACTCTGTTTTTCTACATAAAATGGTATGAAAATAGATACAATTCAATTGAAACACTTCGAATCAATGCAAGTGTTTTCTAGATGTAGAAATGTTGGAATGCATACATAGAGTCTCTATGAGATAATTATACCTGGAACCAAACCCTGCTTCTTCACTGCATTCTTTTCATGGAATGCATGTTATATGGTTCAGAGAATCGATTATTATCGTGCACGTGTTTTAAAGAAAGTTCTTTCATGTTTATTTCTTGCACTGCATCTCTTTGAGCTCAGATGTTATCTGTCAAATACAGGTGCTAGGAAACTCGTTCCAGAAGAAGGTGGCATTGCTCTTTGGGGGTGGCCAAGTAGAGGTAATTTCTTTTCGTTATATTGAGTTTCTGTTTAGCATACCGAGAAGTTTGGATCGTAAATCAAATGGAACGTTCAAGGAGAAACAAAGGCTTTCAAGTCGGAAAATTATTTTTCTCCCATCTGTTTTCTTGACAAAGATTAGTTCAGCTTTGTTTTCATCCCTCGTATGCGTTATCGGATGTCTGATTATTAATTCCTTTTGCTTCTGCTGCCATTTCCCAAAGCTACATGTCAAAATGTATTGTTGTTTTAATATATAATGATCATTACTGAAGTGCTGTGTATTTTGAGCAGGATAAATCCGATGGAGGTCAAGGACCTAGGCAAAGAGCTGAAGCTTTAGCTGCCTTAACATCTGCATTTAATCCAGCATCAGATACCAAAACTTCAGCTCCAAAGCCTGACGGCGGTGGTCAGGGATCGCAACGAGCTGCTGCTGTAGCTGCTCTCTCAGGGGTTCTTACTGCAGAAAAGACCATTCCTTGTAAGTACCCTTGTACTCTCTGCATAAATTTATATTTAAAAAACGGACCATTCCTTAAAACCATTAGACCAATACGTCGAATTCGGTTTAATTTCCGATAAGTAGAATCCATGCACGTTTTCATGCATAATTCTCACACTGCATCTGATGAGATTGTTCAGCTGACGCAAAGGGTGAACTGGATCCTTCCCAAGGACATGATTCTCAAGACACAGGTGAAAACAATGCCGATGATTCGGAACAGAACCAAGAGACAGGTGATGATGGGAATGTGAGTCAAAACTGTACATACAGTTATGATCAACTGAAGTCCAAATCCGAAAATCCTGCAACCGGAATAGACCTCAAACGTAGAGAGGTTTGTCCCGACATCGATGTTCTAAAGTCCACTCTTATCCTTTTTCGAATTATATCGCTGTTCTTACTCCCATGCCTTTGATTTATCAGACTTATCTGTCTGAGGAGGAGTTTGAGGCCATATTCGAGATGACGAAAGAAGCATTTTACAAAATGCCAAAGTGGAAGCAAGATAAAAAGAAGAAGGATGTTGATCTATTCTAAAGCTTCATGCACTTAAAACAAGTAATTCAAGTGTTCATTTCATTCTTACCAGCAATCCCTCATAGAAATTTGATCTTTGATTCTGTCCGAAAAACATCGTTTCGTTGTTACATGATGCCTGCATTACCATTTTTGTCCGATTTCGTTTTCCGATTAACGTCCGTGTAATTAGTATTCGGATCGATTTAAATGTTGCATGGATTACCATGATCATGTATGGTAATTTTTTTTCAGGTTAAGTACATTCTTTGGTTTGCCTGCAATATATCTCATCTTTTTGATTAATCATTTAAGAACACATGCTTTCCATATACATCTCTTGATTAAAGGTTGAAGGTTAACCAGCCATTTAAATGGGGTGAAAGATTATGCTTTGTGGATATTTTTATTGGACTTTCGAACGTTAATTTTCATATAACTGATTGTTAATTTGAGTTTTACGTTTCCATCATTTAACAATCTAAAAAATTATAAAATTTACTATATAACTTGATTTTATCTTATATATGCATATAAAGAGTCACTAGCGGATTCACATGGTAAGGAGAGTGGGTCCGTGTCCACCCTGAATTTTTTTAAAATTCACACATTTAACTTTGATTTTTTTAATTTTTTTATGAATTGATCCTTAAATTTTTAAAATTTTATGACTCGTACCCACTCTAAAATATATTTTGATTTGTGCTCATTTTTATAAATATTTCTTGATTCGCCGTGTAAAAAAATTATAAAAATGGTTGATAGAGTAGAAAAGGTTATGGAAACACTAGTGCAATTTTTTAAAAAAATTCTTTATTAGTGTTGATCGAGAAATTCCTTGAGTTTATTATTTCATATAATACTAAGTACTCATTATTTCACATGCAAATTCCTTGGCGTGTTCCACTATGCCTTAATTAACAATTAATTACATCTCATTTCGGTTATTATTTTATGTTAATGTAATCCTCCACTCTAATTAATCCCATCATACGTGTGCCTCCTATGTCAGGACAGGATTATAAAGTCGATTTTTGCTTTAGAAAAATAATGGCAGTATCAACTTTAACTATATTAACAATTTTTATCATTCTAAGACATTTAATAAATATAAAAATATGAATGAACGAAGGGTGAAAATATAGTCGGAGATAAAGTTCGGATTTAAGGTTTATAAATAAAATATAATTATTTAAAATAAAAAAATATAAAAAATAAAAAAAGTTGGTCTCTCTTTATTCGATATTAAAAAATTATTTTTATTCTTAAAATTATATAAATTTATCTTTTAACATAAAATCATGCATGTGATAAAATATCATATATTTCGGATAAAATTTAATTCACTTTTTCTATAGTTATTTTAAAAATTAATTATAAAATATAATACGATAAAAAAAATATTAGAATTCAAAAGCCATAAATAATTCCTTTTTTAAATTAATAGAGGAATATTGTATGAGAATAACGACAGCCAATATGGGGAGACAGATGGCATGGGTAATGAAAAACGCTTTAAAATATGCGTTTTTTTTTTCCCAATAATTACGGATCTAATTTATTTAATTATTTTTAAATAATAAACGTAATTAAGAGATATAGTAATAGTTCATTTGAAGTCCCTGCATGTGGATGAATATCGTTATTTTATACTTTCAAATCCAAACCCTAATTCCCAAATTATAATCCCAACCCCAAAATCATCCCCTTCACCTCCCTCGTCTACCGAAATCTGTAAATAAACTGAAATCAACTTCACGTTCCTTTTTTTGAATCGGAGAGCCAGGCGGATTCCGCTCTTCTATGATCTTGTTTTGTTCGAGATCAAATCTAATGATCCAAGAGGCAACAGATCGGTTCATAAACTCAAGCCTCAAGGTAATCAGATCCAACCATAAAACTTTTCAATGATCCACAGGGTCGTTTACAGGGCGTTGCTTAAGTGCAAGGTTAATTGATTTACTCTTGCAGCACGGTATCCTGCAACGTATTAGTCGACTAAGAGAAACTTGAGGTTGCTTTTACTTCATTTCCAGATTTCGGCTCGCGAGGGTGTGGCCAATTGGCCATAGGAGGGGAAGGGAATAGTTTTGGAGTCTGTGAACAGGGTATTAAAATTTGAATCGATTTAGAAAAAATAAATATCTAAAATATTTGACTTATTTTGATTCGATTTAAAAATTTATAAATTTGATTCAACTCGAGAAATTTTTAAATAAAGTTTAAATTGTAAAATAAAAATTTGAATAACTTAAAATTTTAGTAATTAAAATATTTATTTTTAAGTTCTAGACGTGTTTTTTAAATTTTTATGATATATATTAATATATAAAAGTACGAAGAAATGTTATAATATAAAAAATCTCTCTCTGTCTCATTTAAGATGTCCAATATTGATTTTTTAAAAGTTAAAATTTTAAAACTTTGACCGTAATTATTTTAAATATTTTAATTTATTAAATTTTATAAAATATATTTTTAAACTACTTGATTAAAATTTTTAAAATATATATATATATTAATAATAGATTTAAAGTTATAATGGGTTAAAATTAAAAAAATTGACCGAAAAAAATTAATATTGGACAAATAAAGTGGGACGGAGAAGTATATCTTATATAATTAGAGAAAATCACTTAAATTAGAATCAAATCGTACTACAATATGATAAATAATTATAATTAAATATTTATAAAAACTCAAAAACTCGACTCAATTTTTTTAAACTCAATTCAAATCGAAATAACTTTTAATAAAACTTGAGTTATAAAATATAATTCATTATCTCAAATAACTTAAACTTTTTTTAATCAATTTGATCAAATATTTACCTATTTTTGAGTATATTTTGAGAATTACAGTATAGATTTGAAATGATAAAAAAAATACAAGTATACAAGAAATAATCAGAATTACAAGTAATAAATAAGGATATTTATTAAAATTTACTTCATTTTTTTTCAAATATATATATTGTATTCTATAAATTTACGTTTTGAATACATTAACATCGCAGACATTACTTTAACTTCCCCACGATTTGATTTTGCTTTTATTTAACATTTAATGGTTTATATATAAAAAAATAAATTATATTTTAGACGTAAATATTTAATAGATTATATGTTATATTATTTAAAAATATTATCATAGATATATTGTTAAATTTGCATATTATATTATTTTTATACTTATATAAATAAAATTATCGTTATTTTTTTTAATAATTTAATTTATATAGTAGTTAAAAATAAATAATTTAATAAAAATATAAATTAAGGATCAAATTTAAAATAAAAATTATAAACATTAAAAAGTTAAAATTATTCTTATTTCCTAAACAATAATTCAAAATTAGGAAGTTTTTTTGGTTAAGAAATCCCTATAATCTAAAACTATTTCTACAATTAAAAAATAAAATAAAAAATATAATTTGAAAGACTAATTAATATATAATATTTTACTAACAATCCCTGTAAACGTAAAAATTTGTTTCGCATAAACATATTAACTGCATAATTAAGGAATAAAGATTATTATTACCGTGTTGGATTAGTGAATAATCTGCTGCAGTTGAGTTGGAACTCGAATTTGTGAGTGAACTCGTTTTTGGAATGGACTCACTGGATGTTATAAAATCAACATTCTTCAATAGACGTTCATTTCCCACGAGTTGACTCAGGATTTCTGACTCAGATATCGAATTCTTCTTCTTGTGGTGCAGTGTAGCTCTAACAATCTCCGTCAACATTGCATTGGCTAACCTCCGAATCCCTCTAGCTCCGCCCATCAAAATCGCTGAGTTAATTTGAGAATGAGACCGAGTTTTATCCGAGTTCCTAGTGCCTTGCTTGCCGGAGCTGCTTTCCTTTGGAAATAAATAAACAGACTCGGGACTCCGATTCCTGACACGGCCGAGTGGATCACTCAGTAACATCAAGTTCTTAACATCCAGTAGCATTATATGCTTGAAACTCCGCCTGGTTCTTCCTAAGAGCATCGGATAGCAAGCCCATCTCCTGAAACTCATCGATACGTGATCTAAAAACGCAGCCAGCGAGTTCTCCGGATCCAACTCGTTCACTTCGAATCCCACAACCGAGCCGTAAGTCAACCGAGTTGACTCACCGTCATCTTCAGTTGAATTACTAGAATTCCCTCGCCCTCCCTTCTTTCCCCAAATAGTCTCCCGTACATCTTTCTTCCCAGATTTCCAAAACTGGGTCGAGTCAAAAGCGAACATCGAGTCACGGGACCCCTTATTATTAGACTCTTTGTAGTGTTGAATGAGTTTCAAGGACGACTCGTTCTCTTCATGAATAACAGTGCTGAATTTCGAAGATAAAGAAGAGCCAAAAAGGAAAACAATGTCGGCTTTCGAAGAGATACCAGACCTATGGAAGATTCTTAAGAAAAGCCTGAGCTCACCTTCAGTCAAATCTTCAACAATATGGCTGACTATAAGATCGTTCATGGCTTTCGTTCCACGTCTATACAAAGTCCCCATCCTCTGCAAAGCGAACGAAGAGGGAGAAACCCCGGGGTTTTGCTTGAGATTCAGTGGTGTATAATCCCACATAGGGAATAACCATTTAAAAGGAAGAGGAGGAGGAGATTGGGTCTTCTTGGACAAGATTCGACGAGGGTTTTTGATGGTGGGGGAGGGTTCGAAAGTAGATAGAGTGAATGGGAGAAGAGTAATGAAAACCAAGAGAACGCAAATCGAAATGGTGGATTGAGCTTTAGAGGAAAGGAGAGTGGAACTGGTTCTTCTTCTTATGAATCTTCTTGGTGTCGTAGTAGAAACAGTATTTTGGTTATCAATGGAGGAACCGGTGGTGATTTTGGTTTGGTCTCCTCCGCCATGGAAGAACACCAAGAGTAAACCCATGCCCTTGCTTTCTTTACTGACGCCTGGTTTAACTGCGTCGAAACCCATTTTCCTCTTTATCTATCTCTTTCCGTTTCACATCTTTTCATGGCCTAAGCTTCTTCTACTTTTTTTCCGGCTTGAAGTGTGGTGGGATTGTTGTTTTCACAAGGTCAAAGAAGAGGCGGCCGAAGGCTAAGGCTTGCGTGGCTCAGGCTAAACGCTCTATCACTGGTAGGGGTCTCGTTAACCGAATTAATCCATCAAACCGAAATTATTTTAGTTAATTCGATCGGTTAATTTTTAATAAAATTAATTAATGGTTAATTTTTTTTAAATTTAATTAATAATTAATTCGATTCAAAATTAATTAATTAATCGAATTAACCAAAATTATTATATATTAAGTATTATATATATTATATTTATTTTTAATCATTTAATTTTTAAAAAATTATAAAATGTTTATTAAATTTTTTTATATTAAAAAATGGTGATTAATTTTTTATTAAATTAGCATAAAATAAAAATTTTGAGGTTGAGAAATTATTATAATATAATTTAGGGATCTATTATGTAATTTAACCAAAATTTATAATAAATTTTAATTAATTCGACTAATTAACTAAAATAATTTTGATTCGATTAACGGTTAAAATTTTAAAATTTTTGATTAATTCGATTCGAAGATTACCGATCAAATTAATCGAATACACACCTCTAATCACTATCCCTTTCGGTGAATACCCTGCTTTCTATTTGGGGGGAAATAATGTGATCTGCTTTACAACTTATAAACTAAATTTAATTATTATTTGGTAAATGTTAAATATGATGAATTATTGCCTAAGTAAGTGACCATAATAAAGTTATTTAATGGTATTAGTTTAGTTTAGTTATTAGTATAGTTTTATACCATAAAATTATCTAATGAATATTACACATATATAAAAATATGAGTTTAATAGTTAAAAAAATATTTAATTTATACTCATTTTTCAGTTTAATATTTATTTTTTCTATTATAATATTTAATATTTTTAATATTAATAAAATAGGTGTTTCGTTATTTCAGTTCGTTAATTTTTATTAAATATCATGTGTCAATTTTTTAAAATTTTAAAATTATATTTTAAAAATAAATAAAAATAAACTTAAATTTAATAAAATAATCCCAAAATTTAAAATCTTTAATGCCCAAACACTAAATTTTGAGAGAATATCGATCAATGTGGTGTGAAACATATTGACCGAAAATGTTAGGCACCTACTGGTTCAAAATACAGTTCATACACCTATATAAAAAATAGGTGTAATTTGGACACTTAATTAACTGTAAGCCTTATATTTAGTATTTTTTTTTATAACAAAAGTATTATACAAAAAAAATATAAAAACATCTATTAAAACTAAAAAATTAAAATTTTAAACAATATTTAATATAAATTTAAACAATACTCAATATACGAGACTTCAGATTTTTTTTAAAAATTAAACAATACTTAATATACGAGACTTCAGACTTTTTAAGAAAAAATAAACAATACTCAATATTCATTTGTTATCGATTACGTTCGTATATCATTTTAACAAACGAACATGAACAAACACGAACAAGCTACATTCCTTAATAAACGGATATGAACAAAGAATTATATTTATTTAGTTGTTCGTATACATTCAATTATTTGGTTAAAATTAAACAAACAAACATGAATATATCCTCGTTCGATTCGTTCCCGGACATATTTTTTCGCAATGAAAAAAGATTAATTTGTCCATTTTTAATAGAACCAAAATATGGTAGATGGATTTATATGATACTTTTACCATTAAGCAAAGACTAGATGAAACTAAATAAAAATATAATAGAAGAATGGAGGCATCTAATACAAAGGAAAACCAAAATATAAATTACAAACATCTTCTGCAGACACTCTTACACACTGATTTACCCAAAACCTACCTATTAGATTCACTTGATTCTTCAACGAAATACAATATTTTCTGCCAAGAAATGTCGTAAAATTCGACGAATCATTTACCTAAACCTTCGTTTTGCTTCTCCGTAAGCAACGACACCGAGAACGGTCATTGTATAACCTGCAATGCCAACAACTGTGACGGGATTTCGGAACAATAGTATCGATATAACAACGGCCACTGCTCCTTTTGCATTGCCTAATACCTGAATCACAAAATCATGCCCAAAGGAACATAAGGAAATGCAAGAACCCGGAAAAAAACACAACGATAACATATTCTCGTATAATATTATACGAGGGAGTGCTCAAGGTCAAGGATATAGAGCAATGAGAGGTTTAGACTTTCAAGTGTCCGTCTCCGACATGGATTCCTTCTGTGCCACTTGAGAACACAAGTCAATGAGGCCAAGCTTGAATTAGACCACACCTGGTTAGATTTTTGTTATCTGGGCTGTCCCGACCTATGGATGGACCTAATATAAAAGGCTAAGGCTAAGGTTAAGGTTAGGGTTATACCCTTCCGTGCCACTCTGGGACAGGTTTATCGTATCAAGGTTCATGGAATATAGGCAGCTTGTACCAGTGCTTCTACTTCATGCTATTTGATAGAATAACTCGATGAATCGACTTGGGACATTGTTTAGTGCTTAAGGTCAATATGTCCTATTGTAATTCATGGATATTGATATCGAAAAGAAACTTTAAGAAGGAAGAAGAGATTGAACCTGGAGTGTTAATGCACTTGTATGTTTAGTCACCAAGAAATTTGACAAATTAGCCGAATATGCGAGTGTTGAGTTAATGAAAAGAAGTAGCCACATGTATCTATGCTGTCTTCCAAGCGATAGTGTAACTTCCACAACATTTGGTTCCATTATAAGTGCAGCAGGCATTAGAACTAGAACGGCAATCGGGGACATGTAGAGTAGCAAATTCATCGAGTTCAACTTTTCCCTGCAAGAACGGTCCAACAACACAAGAAGTTATGTTACGAGGGAAAGACAGATAGAAATATTTACAAGAATAAAAGGCGGCAGCCATGGGAGAGAAGGATTCAAGACATTATACACATTGTATTTGACAGTAAATTAAACTTAATATTAATATATGACTACATGGTCTGGCATTAACACAAATCGTAGACGAACTTGTCTTTGGTTAAACCCTAACTGACTGCAATGTATCATCCGACTCTGAAAAGTCACCATGATAGGGGAATGAAAAGGGAAAACGGAACTAAATGCAACAAACTTCTGTTCCAGCAACTATTAACCGAACATGTAAACATACGTGCTAAAGCGAATTGCAGATGATGAACAAATAGAAACATCAGTGTTATACCCTTCTGAAGACAGCAGAATCCCCTGAAGAACTGATTTGAAGGCCCTTGCAGCAGTTGCACTTATGCACATAATGAATCCAAACCAGTGAAAACCTGGTTCACCCTGCCACCAATAATAAAATTCAAGGGTTTTAATTAAAGAAAGAGACAAAGGTCGATTAGAACTGCAGAAAAGTTACTTAGAGTTCCATGTTTCTTTCCTAGTTAATAACAAACAATTAAGGCCTAAAAAGAGACACCATACATATACAAGCGCATCTACACAATGAACCCATCATTTTCATTCCAGGATGTCAGATGAGTGAGACGATTGTACTTAAAACAGGTCAATTATAAAAAAAAGGCATTACTGATGAACACGTCAGCAGTTCGAGCCAGTTTCATTTGTTTCCTCTTCTAGAAGTCCAAGACTCAAGTCATTTTGCTAGAATAAGCAATGAATCTCACGACATACTCTGGATATTGCTAATCACAATGCAATCAATATCTCACAAATTTTCTTAGGTTCCGATTACACTACAACTACGATTCCAAAGTAATTTGCACCTTCGCTACACAATTATTGCAGAAAATTACCATCTTATCAAGTTATTACTTATTAAGTAGTTCAGTGCATGCCAAATTTTACATTTGAAGGTTTTGGCACGTCTATGGTTAATCATCACAAGTAACTTGATAAACCAACCTAAAAATAAACAAATAAATTAGTAAGTTGATATTCAAGTTTTACAATTCCGACCATATAACTTAAACCAAGCCAACCCACCTATATGTTCAGTTTGTTCAAATTTCCATTGTATCAAGATATCATATTCTTCTAGCTTTAGCTTAATGCATATTTCATAAGGTTTTACCAAGACTTGCAACAAAAGGACAGTCCTGGAATATTTCTAACCCAAAAGTTATGTTCTTCTCAATCGACTCGTCTTTTCCCTTCAGGTATCTATTGCGGTAGCATCCTCAACATACATAAAAAACTTAGAAAAATTGAAAATACATATGTTAGACACACCCGTTTTCCACACTCCCCTCGTGTCCAAGTCCAAATAACATAGCCTAGAAGACAACAACAGATTGAAATGATACAAAACTTTGTTGGTTTCGTAGTTTCAGTTTCTGAAACTAATACTTAATTAAACATAATATGGACTAATTAGAGAGAGAAAAAACAATAGATTTTTTCTCCAATAAATTGACTAATATAATGCATTCCCATTATGTACGTTACTCAAGACTTGGATTCAAGCATCAGACGTGGGAATTATCCATCAGGAACATGGTTAGAATCTCTGAAATTTTTCTGTATTTAGAGAATCTATAGATTTTGTATCCTAAATAAGTCGATACGAGTGTAAAAGAGACTCCAAGGAGTCCGAGCAACATTGTTTGATCACTCACTGTTTACATTATACAGCACTGAAAATTTTACTTAAGATTTATGGTAGTAAAAGATCAAAGCATTCAATTACAACTAATTATCATACACAAATAACATCATTACAACCTCAGATCTATCATCTTGATCACCACACATACACATACACAGAATCATGTAATGAATCTAAAGCCAAACATTAAAAAATAGAAACTTTCTTCTTCTTTAATCAATCAAAGATCCTAAAGAGCTGAAAGGGGAAAAAAGGGAACATACCCCACTGGCAATGACAACCCCAGCAACAACAGGCACAAGAGCAGCATAAGTAACCCACGCCTCTCTCTTGAAAGTCATCAAGTAAGCAAACACGGCGGTGAAAAACGGTGTCGTGGCACCGACAGCCTGGTTGAAGGAAACCGGGAGGTACCTCAAAGACACGTTTCCGCCGACGACCGAACCACAAAAGACGATACCCAAAGTTGCAATCTTTAGAAACTGTGGCCTGGATTTGATCTGCTGGAGAGGGACGAGCTTGATGAAAACAATGGAAACGTAGCTGAAGAAAGCACAGGCTGACATGTGGCACATTGTTAAGAAAATTGGGAATTTGAAACCGTAGTTGGAAAGCAAGTATTTGTTCAAGAGGAGGACTCCAATGTTTGAGGAGTACCATAGGATTATGAGTGAAGCTATGAAGAGGGATTGGTTTTTGGATGACGATGGTTGCTGGGTTGATGACATTTTTGGAGATTTCAAAGCCAGAGGAGAGAACGGTTGGATCTGTTATTTTCTATGAACTCGATGAAGAAGATGAAACAAAGAACCGAAGGAGCTGTCACCTGGGCTTTACAATCACTTGGAGCCTTTAACTTTTCAAAGGGTAAACTATGGAAATGGTCATTTTTTTAATAAATATTAACTTTTGTCCATCTAAGTTACAAAAATAATATTTTAACCATTTATATTATCATTTAATAATATTTTAATATTAATCTGTTTATAATGTTTTAGTAGGAAAATTCAAAAAACGACTAAAAACGACGGTATCGTTCTTCTTATAAAAATTTTGATATACATTTTTTTGTATATATCAAAATTTTTATTTTTTTAAGAAAAATAATATATATTGAAATCTTTATACTTTTTGTAAGAAATTCGATTCAAAATTTTTACACTTTTCGTAAGAAATTCAGTATATATCATTTTTTTTACAAAAGTTATAAAAATTTTGATATATACTAAAAATTGCGTACCAAAATTCTTATAACTTTTAAAATTTTAACCATTTTTAAGACAATCATTTTCTAAAACTTTCTATTTTAATCACTGAATATTAAAAGTTATTAATTTAATAATATAAAACATTAAAAAATAGGTTTAAAAATTACTTTGATCTCTAAACTTTAAATGAAATATTAATTTAATGATGTAATAATATTAGTGTTTCGAAAATACACAAATATTCTCTAAGAATTTCACTCTAATTATTATTTTTTTTAATTTTTTCATTCTCAAACTTCTTTAAATCACCAATCTAAGCTAAAATAAATTTCATTTATTCAGATAATATCTTAAAATTCAAAATTAAAAATGACATTGCTTTCAGAAGACAATAATATAAATGACGTCTCTATTTATACCGTAAATTTTTAATTAATTTTTAAAAACAAATTTAAAAAACACTTGTTGTTTTTTTAAAATTATTTTTAAAGGACGATATTTCCCCAATTAAGGCCAATTACCTTGGTGTTCGTATTTGATTTTATGAGAATCGTAAGAAAATGACACGTGTGTTGACAGCTATTGTTCGAACGGTTTCTGTCGGCGGCAACGACATTTTTCCGACACTCCAAACAATATGGGAAATAAGAAACGTTTATCCTTAATGGAAAAAAAAAATTGATCTAAAAAAAATAAATAAAATCAATGTTGGAATTTGAGGTTTTTAAAATTCATTTTGTTTAATTATTAATTTTTAATTTATTAGTCGTTAAATTTAAATCAATTTTTCTTAATAATTTTAAATATTATTATTTGATCTCTTTAATGGCCGCACAATATCATCACAGATATTATTTTTAAAAGATATATCAAACAATATACTATACAATATCATAATTTATATTTTAGTTATATTTAATAATTTTAAAATAATTTATTTATTTTTGATAAAATTAATTTATCATTATATTTATAATTTTAAAATTTAATATTAAATATTTATTTTAATATATTAAAATTTATTTTTTATGAGTACAAAGATTAATCGAAAACCACAAAAATTCGTAAGTGATAAATATGGGACAAAAGCCCTCCAAATGTTTAATGTGAATACATCAAAAACATACTTAAAAATATTAAAAATAAAATAAAAAATTATACTCGATCCGCCTTATTATCATCTCTAATTCTATGATTCATCAAATAACGTTTTCTTACTACAAATTGATATAAAAGGAATTTATAATAGGTGTAAATCGTATATTTCTTCCCTATGCTTTTATTCGTGTCTCCGTTTTAAATCAAAGGATTTAAGGTTCAAGGTTAGATAGTTATAATTTAAGTTCAAAAAATTAGGAATATGGTATATATTTTTAGGCTATAGGGTTTAGGATATAAAAAATAAGGGATAGTTTAAAATTTAATTTTTAGAAATTTTCGATAAGACACATGGATGAAATCATGATAACGAAGTAGGAGATTTTTACCCATTTATAATAACATAATTAATTTATTTATTACTAAAATACTTAAACTTCTTTTTATAATTTGTATTTTTTTTACTGCAAATTGTACCAGGAAGGGGGAAGTAAGCAAATTTGCATACATATGCTATTGAGAAACAAGATTACAAAACCCTGGATGGAATTTGTTTTTTCATAGAATGGAAATTGTTCATGATACAAAAAGGATACACTACAGTAATCTATAAACAAGAAACTTGAAATTTAAGTAAGAACAAACTATTGAAGCATACTTAATTGTTCGATAAATCTAGATCGAACACTTGTAATAGTAATTGTCCTAATCTAATTTGTATCATTTACAATGTTATGATTTAAGCTCCTAACATTGTATAAAAGATCTAATGTTTTATCTCACTAGATCAATTGATCGTTGAGAACATTTCTAGTTTTTTTCACTTTGGTTTTTGCGAGTCTCAACTCTACATCTAGAATCTACTTTCCTTTGTATATATGTTGTTCTCTCTTAATTTTTTTTATATAACTATTGATATTTGATTTATCGATCGATTAATTCGGATCTAAAATAATAAAGACCTATTCCGAGAGATCTCTTCTAATCCAACTTTCTTCATTCACCACATAAGCTCTAAGGTCTATATATCTAAGAGACATAACTCACCATATAAGTGGGTTCTGTCTTTTGATGTTTGTTCTTCATTTCTTTCTATTAGTTGAAAAAATCACACTGCAACAACAACAAAAATAAAAACATGTCAAATAACATAAAAAATAAATCAACAAAATGAAAATACAAAGAGACCCCACTTTTGAATCGAAAATCACAGGTCGAATAAAAGAATAAAAATCAATAAAAATGCAAACCTTTGTATAGTTTGAGCACTAGTACTTCTCTTTTACTTTGGTTCAAGTTGTACTGAACTGCAACTCGGTGCTTTCAAGTTGCAGTGTCAATGGAAAATCCGAAGCATGGCATGTGCATGTTTTTGAGCTTCTTGTCGTGCTTAAACTCCAAATCCCTGGAAATAAGAAGGGAACGAAATTTAACAACTGGATTAATAAGGTTTGACAAGAAAAAAAAACACAAAAGAGAGAGAGAAATGAAAATTAGAGTTTTAGGATCAAGATTATAAGTTTTAAGACTTAAAAAAAACATGTTGGAAAAATATTTCTACTACCTGTAGATCAAATAGTAACTCATATTTTGCATGATTCTTAAATTATCCTTAATCTTTTCTTCTAAACTCTTAAATCAAATAATTGTGTTTGACATTTTAAGGCTCAAGACTTTCAAGAGGTACCCACTTAAGTCCAATGAGAGTGTAAGAATCTATATAGTGGTTAATTATGTATACTTGTAAATAAAAATTAAATAAAACAACAAAAAAAGGGCTTAAGAAAGTCCATCCCTACCAAATTAAATTACTCAAAACTTCATCATTTTAATTTCTTTTCATCCATTAAAAATTTTAAACTCTCGTATAATTTATTTATTTATTTATAAATATTTTTTATATTTTCTATTGATTATCCAAGTTAACATTCCTAAAATTCTGTAATTTCACACACCTTAAAATTTTTAATACAACTCCTAATAATTAACACCCTGACATAAAATCATGTGTCTATCCTTCCCAAACTCACCCTTATGATTGTATGATGTATCAACTAATGAAGTTTTTACAACATTTGTGATTTGTATTACAACATAAATTAAAGGGTTATATTTTAATACACAAACTATGAAAAAGATATTTATACAATCATTCATATTTCAGTTATAAAATCTAAAACTTTAAACCCTAACCCTACATCCTAAACCTCTAAATCCTAATCATAAACCTTATATTCTACACACTACAACCTAAACCTAAACCTTAAACTGCAATCTATCTAATATTAAAAATGCTTGTGTACAAGCTTAAATTTACACGAGCTTGTGTATCAAAATATTTTCAAAAATTAAAGGATATAACACAAACTAATATACTAAACCAAGTTTAAGTAGCTAATTAGACAAGAAAAAAATCATATAAATTAAACCTTAAAGCTAGTTCAAGTATCTAATTGTACCAAAAAAATTTAAGTACCAAATTGCACCTTTAAAACCTAATGTATGTACCAAAATATACATCAACCTTCTTTTCACCTAAAATGTCCTTTTAGTTTTCTCTGTTGGCAAAATAGAAACTTAAACTCTAAAAATACAATCAACAACAGTGCAAAGATGCATTATCTCAATAATAAGTAAAAAAAAACGTATGCTCCCAAAAACATATACAAAATAAATGTTGGTATTCACTCATTGATTCATTGATGAAACAATTATATACGAAGAATGTATCGAATATAATTTTTTTAATAAAATATGAATATAAAATGTGGTCAGTTATTAATACTTTTTTAATTAGATTTGACTAAAATAAATGAGAAGTTTTATTCAATTGAATAACAGTATATATTTTAAAATTGTATATTAATACCTTAGTGAGTTGCTTTTTCCTTGTTATATTAATCTAATTAATGAGATTTATAGATTTGTAAGTTTCAATTGGTCATGGTTTAATTTCATATTTGAGTCGACAATTAAAACAACATTGATTAAATAGTTAGGGTTTTGTCTCAATATTCTTCAAATATCCCATCTGACTTTTTTATATTATTAAAAATGTTATTAGATATTTATATTGTATTTTAAATGCCCATATTTAATTTAGCTAAAAAAACTGTGAAAGTTTTAAACTATATTAAAGTTTCTAAATTATATATTATAGAGAAACGATTTAAAATATATTATACATATTATATACATGCACACTCAAGAATTAAGCCTCACTTTATTTTGGATTTTATTTTTTATATATACTTTTCTACATAATAGTTAACCCTAAAAATTTAAAATTTATATATAATTTTTATTAAAATTTATTTTTATTTTCTAAAATTTAATAATTATATATCTCTTTAACATAAAATCATACGTCTATTCTAGATTCATGTATCCATGCAACGTAAAATAAAAGAATGTGGTGCTAACATTATGCAAGCATTTATAATGCTTTTAATTATAAATTTAATTAATTGTGGGCTCTCCCTTCCTACATGAAAAGAAATAGACCGGCCGGTCTAGCTCGAGATCATTATCACGTGTTTAGGTCATTTGAACCAAAACCACCACGTGTACTCTTAAATACTCGAGTTTTGACACTTGAACTAAGTACATAATTAAGTTGTACTTAGAAACAAACTTTAATTCATTTATTGCTTTGTTATTTTATTTATAATGTTAATCTTTTGACGACAACAGTAACAGAACTAAAAAGGACAGGGACGGGTAATCGCCTCATCCTAAAAAATACTCATTTATTGTTTTATTAATAATATTAATCTTTCGATGATAAAACTAGACTCGTACAAAAATATATTTTTAATTTAAATATTTAATAATTTTATTTTTTTAAAAATAGATAACAACATCATTAATATGTGACAGAATCCTATGTTGTTAGACTTAAAAGTCAACACTGTTAATAAAAATACTAAATAAAAATATTTAAATCAAATCAAATAATAAATCGACATTCTTTATTTTTTAATATTTTTTATTAAATTATTTGTATAGTTTTTATAACTATGAACGCTCCAATTTATTAACAAATATAACTCACATGAAAACAGTCTTAAGAGTTAAAGTCAATGAAATTTCCCACTGTCTGCCGTTTACAGATAACCAGATTTGCCTCACAAAGAATTCTGACTAAATTCATTTCATCTTTACTGCTCCATCTAATAAATTTTAATTGTTCTTTTTTTTTTGTGTGTGTGTGTACTAAATTAAAATGCTAATAACTAATTTCTTTATTTTTAAATTTTAATAATTTTAAATAAAGATAAATTAATTAACTCTAAAGAAGGGGATTAATCTAATTATGTGCCATATTTGAAAGAGAATTTTATGAGATTACAAAACTACAGATTTAAACCTGCCAAATTATAAAATGTTTAAAGTGTGTTTTCTGAAGAAAAAAATATTTCCCCATTTTCCCACTTTTTTTCTTTCTGGAAGATGAGAAAAAAAAAAGAATAAATGTAAACAGGGACCAACCTAGAAGTCTAAAATCTTGGGCTGAAATTAATTAAAGTAACGAAACAAAATTCCAGAGAAATTCATTTCAAAGGGAGGGTTCAAAACCTTTGAACCAAATAAATTTTCAAAATATATTTTATGAAAAAAATAATTAATTAAAAAATTTAAAACATACTTTCAAAATATATTCAATAAAATTATATTAATTTTTTTATTTCAATTTTAAATCCTAACCCATTGATTAAAACTTCTAAAGCAACAGAAGGGGAGGACCAAATCTAATTTATTTTCATATATTATAAATTATATTTTCTTTCATTTATTTTCTCTCTTTTCTTGTCTCCTTGTTTTAGCTTAGAAACTACTGGGTTTTTTAATCTGGCATTGACTATGCTCTGAAAACAAAGCTGACCCAGAACAACAAATTGGTGAGGTAAGCTAAACATATAAATATATAATTATATAATATTTTTGGACATTGATTCATTGTTTTATTTCTGTTCATCTACATTGGTGTAAAACTCAATTCAGCAGTTATTTCTTTATCACGAATCTTTAGAGATATTTGCAACATCTTTTTGTTAACAAATCTTCATTTAATTATGTGAATAATACAACTGTTTTGTTTACGGGAATTAAATTACATGACTTTTTTGCTTTATCTGGTTTCTATTTTTTTATTCATGCTTTCCTTATTTTTCAGGACTGAAATGGTATAGTTGCCTTTTATTAGTTGTTGGAGATTACTTGGGAAATGGCTTCCTAAATCATTTATATCTAAGATGTTCATTGGCTGGACTGATTTTCTAGCTGAGAATTGTTTGTTTCTTTTTTAATTTTCTTCAGGTTTTCTGGGTGTTGTTTATGTTCAGAATATTAGGTGGAGATTTGGTGATTTGGGAGGATAAGTTGAAGCAATGGGGTGGGATTTTTTTCATGAGAATATTGGAATTTTTGTGATTTTCCTGGGAAAATTTCAGGAATCGGTACTTGCTTGAAGGAAGGTGTATTTTTTTTGTAAGAATACGAAGAATTGGTTGCTGGATTTTGTATTAGAATCAGAGATGAATTTTGGAGAAGAGTTTTCAATTCCACAAGGGAAAGAGTTTCAGTTTATGGGTTCTTGGATATCAGTAACCCCAGAAAAGCTTATGCCACCCGGATCGAATCCAATCCGGGTGAATGGGCATGGGAACCAGTTTAGAAAGGAAAACTGGCAGGAATTTGCTCGAGTTCCTACGGGATATGTTCAAGATGTCCTAAATGACACCGGAGTTTCTCACAATTTCAACCAGGATCAACATTTTGACAGTCTAAATTTGGCAAGGAATAACAGAATGATAAATAATATTGCAGGTTCTTATAGACAGGTTCTTCAAAATGGAAGCGCGGAATGGAATAATCGTACCTGGGAAAATCTTCTGGCAACCGGAAATGCCGCAAATGGTTTTGCCTCTGCAAACCAAACTGCAAGCCTAGGCAACGGGAACACAGTGCCAATACTAAATTCAAATTCTCAAGAAGATAACTGGAGACATTCTAGCTTACATCAATCCTCAAGTTCAGACTTCGTAAGTGATATCAACAGCTTCCTCCAGATGCCAAAATGTAAGTTGTTAAATCTGTTTAAAAAAAGGAAAATTGTTCAACTAAGATTTCATTTGAATGTCTGCATCTTCCAGAAACAAATATATTCACAAAGAAATGTAAATGCCATGGTAATTGATATTGATATTACTATATGTTAACTATAGTAGTTTGTATGTAACGGTTAGTTAACGATTATCATGCATAGGATAAGTTTTCAGAGCTTTGTTGAAAAATTAGAAATTTCTCATTATTTATGAAGTTACTAGAGTTAACAACTTTATGAACTAGTTCAGTTTGTTATAATGCCCTGGAAAACGGTAAACGCGTAACATTGGTTCAACCAAATTGCGTGATACTTGTCATTAATTAGTCTGTTTATTAAAGGTAACTTTCTTACAGATGGATTTCCGATACCGTCAGTGCCAGAGTGCAATTACTCACCAAGGACAGAAGTCGGTGCAGACTCTCGTTTCACCACCTCATTTCAATCCATGTTAGCAGAACTAAATCAAACTGAGAAGAGGGAGAACAAGCAGATCTCGGCAGCACCAACTTCTGCATTGGATGAGTGTTTAAATTGTGATAAGGAAAAGCAGGAAAATTTAATTGCATGCAATGAAAATGGAGTTTCTCAAAAGAACTGTGAGCTCTTACAGAACGTTGTTGATTCCTCATCTGCTGTCATCTTCGCTCCAATGGAGGAAAAGGACTCTGAAAGGGTAAGTGCCCAAGGCATAGATCTGAATAAGACACCTCAGCAAAAGAAACCTAAACGAAGAAAGCATAGGCCCAAGGTAATTGTGGAAGGCAAACCCAAAAGTACTCCGAAGTCTTCGGCTGCAGAAAACCTTAACTCCAAGGACAACCCAAGTGGGAAGAGGAAGTATGTACGCAAAAAAAGACTGGAGGAATCAGTAACTGAACATGCAGATTCAACAAAGGAGTCCGGCTCAACTTCTGGAACTCCGGAGAAGAGGAAGCATGTACGGAAGCGGAGCCTGAAAGAATCAGCCAATGAACTAATAGATCCTGCAAACAAATCTGCTTGTGGTGCTGGGACAACTGCAACAGGGAAGCACATGCATGAGAGCAACCAGAAAGAACCAACGACTTTAGAAGGAGATTGTACAAGGGACTCTGCTCCTAGTGCTCAAGCAACTCAACAAGTAGATCTTATGAAGGAGGCTGATCCTAGTCCTGTGCCTGCTCAAAGATCCTGCAGAAGAGTATTGAATTTTGACTTGGGAAACACTGGAAATGAAAGTCTGGCCTATATACTTAATCACCAAGCAATGCTAGAGGGAAGTAAGTCCTTTGAATCTCCATCCCTGGGATTTCCCGATGTGGGATACAATGGGTTTAGAACAAAACTCACTACACAAACTACTCAAAGGAGTGGATATGCTGCGGGAAACCAGCAACTACAAGCTGAATGTAGCCGCCCTGCTTTCTTGAAGAATATGGTGCCAATTGATTACATGTCCCTGCCAGGTATCACAGCTGCTATGGCCTACCAACTTCAAGCAAAGGAGATGATGGAAAATATAAATGTCATGACAAGGAATGTAAACATGTACAGTGCTGATTTGAGCCAAAAAAGCTACAGAAATGGGTACACTTCCACACAGCAAGCCATTCAAGTTGTTTCACATAGGAGAAGCAACTGGGAAAATAACAGGACCAAGGAACTCATGCTCGAGAAACACCCTCAATCAGTAGCAGCAGTTTTTTCCAAATCTAATGAAGGTAGGGGATCCAAGAGAGATCACTATCATGCCATTGAGCAGGGACAATTTAGCAGAGCAGGTTCAATCAGTTCATTGCTATCCCAAGGGATATTTGAAGAGGAAGAAGGTTATAAGAACGGCAGCTGTAATGGGTCACCTTTTCTACGGGCTTCGAAAAGAAAGATGAACGAGGATGGCACCTGTGCATATATTTATGGAATGGAGTGCCCAATGTCCCATGCTGCAAGACTACTTCAAACAAAAGGCACAAATGGTGTTAATGAAGGACAATTTGCATCACTGAGAGATTGTGGACCACCTAACCCCCATTTTCAAAGTGATAAGATATACAGCAGAGAAAGGGGTGCATTCAGCGAACTCACAGGAGACAGGTATGTTAACTCTACAACTAGAGGTCTAACTTCTTCAAAGCAAAATACTTTTCGCCAACTGCATTCAGGCATGGAAAGAGTAGGAAACACAAATGCGTTGACTCTCGTCCAAAACTTAGCCACAATCAAGAACCACAATCTCCTTCTACCAACCACCCCTGAAAAGGTCCTTACACCTCAATTTGGATTGGTCGGCGAAAGATCCCATACCGATGTTTCAGAAAATAAAAAAAGAGAGCTTGGTGTATCTAGAAGTGTTCCATCCAGAACTGGAAAGATGCTGCAAGAAAAGGAAGAAGTGTATGAGAACCAACAGCAATCCATAAAAGCAAGAGGTACTAACAAATCTTTACCCTTCATAAACTGTTCTTGGTAACATATTCTACTCACCATCATTAAATCAACTGTTCTTGGTAAAATATGCAGGGCCATTAGAAAAACAGGCATCTCTCAATCCAGTCGAGGAGATGATAAATAAATTCAAGGGTCTCAGTCTCGAAGAAAGGAACAACAAACCCAAGGGAGGACTGCAGAATGCACTTGTTGTATACAATGGAGCTGGAACAGTTGTCCCATATGAGGGGTTTGACTTGATGAAGAAAAGCAAAGTACGACCTAGAGTGGACCTTGATCCAGAAACAAATAGGGTATGGAATTTGTTGATGGGGAAGGAGGGAGAAGACATTGAGGACACAGATAAAAAGGAAAAATGGTGGGAAGAAGAAAGGAGAGTTTTTCACGGCAGAGTTGATTCATTTATCGCACGAATGCATCTTGTACAAGGTACAGCCTGTTACATTCTTGGTCCCAATATTCTGTAGTACAAAGACTTCTGCATCTGCTTTCTAGATCAACATGTCACCCTGGACCTTCTAATCACATAATTACAGGATAAAAAACAATTATTTAGCATAACTAAAGCATGAGAAACACTGATATGCCAACATAAACAAGACAGAACATCAGGAGCAAAAATGACATGACCAAAAAATTACTAGTCATATGTAGTACCAAATTGCCAAGCTAGCATAGTATTCCCTGCTCTAGAACTACTGGATTTTTTTCCCAATCTTCTAAAAGTACATCATGGTAAGTCAAACTTGTCTACCATCGTTAAGACAGGTACGAAATTGAGAAGAATGCATATCAAAAGTTAATACATGCTTTCTAAAGAGAAAGGATTTGAGGGAAGTACACCCCACCCCACCCCCCACCCCTGTTGTGTCAATATAAAATTGCAGTTCACTCAACCAAGATAAGCACTTCAAATAATAGAAACGCCATAATAGAATATTTATCAGACTAACACTTTCTGACCAAACCAAAGTTGACAGAATTTTAGAACGTAGCCCATATGCAACAAATTGTATCAATCAAAATTACCTGAATATTCAGCATAAACTCTTTACTTGAGTCTTATAGATTGCAGCATGTATGTTGACCTAAGTGTCATGGAACTCTGCAGGAGATAGGCGCTTCTCAAAATGGAAGGGATCTGTGGTGGATTCTGTAATAGGAGTCTTCCTAACCCAAAATGTTTCAGATCACCTGTCAAGGTAAGTTAGTTTGGTCATACTGGAAGTACAAATAAAGATGAAAACTGAAAGTATAAATAACATTTCCCCCCTTTCCTACCATGCAGCTCTGCCTTCATGTCTCTAGCAGCAAAGTTTCCTTTGAACTCATCAAGCAAGACGGACTGCAATACAGATGGAGCAAAACTACTATTCGAAGAACCAGAAGTCTGTGAACTGAATCCAGATGAAACCATCAAATGGCATGAAAAGCCATTCAGTCAACAACTTGTCAGCCAAAGCTCCATGACTCCCAACAGGTCAACAGATTACCCAAGGAACAGTGAGTATTTAGGTGTAGAGAGAACAAGCTTCACTGGAGCATATAGTCAGAGCTTGGAGGAAGAAGTGCTATCATCACAAGGTTCTTTTGATTGCTCAGTTAGTCAAGCAAGCAGAGGCATCAGAAACTACTTAGGCTCCCATTCAGAAACAGAAGATCCTACTATGAGATGCAAGTTCCTCAACATTCATGGTTCAACTCTTGACCAGATAGAATACAATGCCTCATTGGAGGAACTTTACCATTGTGCAAATGGGAGCTCACTGTTTCATGAAGGATTAAAATATAAACAATCAGAAGTTACTGAAGAGGGTCTATCATCAAGATTGGAAAGAACAGAAAATCTCAAATGGTCTTCCTCATTCAATCAAGATAGCTATATTAGAAGTCAACTACAGGAAAAAGCGTTTGGAGTGAGTAGCCATCCACTACACATAAATTTTGAGTCTGAACCATGGGAAGAAGAGGGCCTTGAACCTTTCATTGAAGAGTGTGTGTCTTCCTGGGCGTCAACTGCTTCTGGGTTCAGCAAGCCAAAACAACCAGGTCATAGTGGAGGTAAAATCACAGTCCAGCACAATGGACAACCAATAAATCAAAATATGGCCACAACAGTCTTGAAGACCTTATCAAGTGAGCACATAGTGCACCAAGAAGAAGTTCATACTCGAAGCAATCAGCTTTGCAACAATCATCAAGAAATGAGGAAGAACTTCCAATCAGAAAGCGCATCAGTCAAAATGCCTCCAACTTCTGATGTGATCACCAAGATGCAGAAAAGTACCTCACTGTCTGCTGCAGATGCCCTCAAACTCACAAAAAGATCTGATGATGAAAGAATGACTAATTTGTCCAAGGGAAAAGCTATAGAAAGCAGAGAGGTTCAATCCAATGCAAAGGAACCGATGTGTTCTTCTGGAAATCAGCATGGAGAAAATAGCAGCTTAAAGCCCATGAGAAGAAAGTCTCAGGAAGAGAAAAATAATGCAACTGACTGGGACCAGTTAAGAAAACAAGTGCAGGCCAATGGTTTAGAAAAAGAAAGAAGCAAAGATACCATGGATTCCCTGAATTACGAAGCAATGAGAAATGCCAGTGTTGATGAGATTTCTAACACCATCAAAGAGAGAGGGATGAACAACATGTTGGCAGAACGAATCAAGGCATGTGAATGAATTCAGTTACTAAGGAACCGATCTTATCTAGGAGCAGCTCCAGTAGTACTTGTTGTGAAACCTTTACTGCATATTCAAAAGTACTTGAAAATTTTTGCAGGACTTCTTGGACCGACTGGTTAGAGACCATGAAAGAATTGATCTGGAATGGCTAAGAGATGTTCCTCCTGGTAAAGCAAAGTAAGCCATCTCAAAGTTCACCATTAACTCTTTAACATTATAGTTATCATCGTCATAAATAACAAAACTCTCCATGGCATCAACTAATCCAGAGTGAATAGCCACTGATCTCCTGCATCTTTGAAGTTCATGTTCATGGCATCATAAATTTTCTTATGCTGCAGGGATTATCTTTTAAGCATACGAGGACTAGGGCTGAAAAGTGTGGAATGTGTTCGGCTTTTGACCCTTCATCATCTTGCTTTTCCAGTAAGACTTGAATAAAAAGTACTTACAATTCTTGTTTGACAAGATCAACGAAACCGCTCATCCAATTTCCAACATTTGCATTTTCTGAAGGTTGACACAAATGTTGGACGAATAGCAGTTCGGCTAGGATGGGTTCCTCTACAACCGCTGCCTGAGTCACTACAGTTGCATCTCCTAGAATTGTGAGTATTAGACATTTAACGAGTCAGCCTCATTTTTTCTCATTGCCTCATTGCTCATATGCTAATACGTTCCTCTTAGGTATCCAATACTGGAGTCGATTCAAAAATATCTGTGGCCAAGATTATGCAAACTTGATCAGAATACATTGTAACCTCATAACCCATCTTTAGATAAATGTCTATTCATAAAAAATTTACTGATTTATGCACTATTGGTACAGGTATGAACTACATTATCAAATGATTACATTTGGAAAGGTATTTCAGTAGGTTAAATTTTACATCAATGCTTCAGAAATTAGTATCGTATTTTGAAGGCCCTTAAAGAGCATCAGTATGTTCATGTACTAACATGTTATGTAGGTTTTCTGCACAAAGAGTAAACCAAATTGCAATGCATGCCCAATGAGAGGGGAGTGCAGGCACTTTGCAAGTGCTTTTGCAAGGTTAGTGTCCAATCTCTTTCCAGCTTGTCTTTATAATGTCAATAACCGGGCATCTAGAAATATGCACCGCTCATTGGCATGCATCTAAATTTCCAGATACAAGATCTAAGTCTTCAAAATTTTATTTGCTCAGTTACTGATTAATAACCAATTACTATGTTTTACTCTACTTGTCTGCATGGTCTTAGAGCATTGTGAAATAACTACTGTAAATTTACTATTCAATTTGGTATTCACAGTCATTTCAACAGACATCTACTGAGATCTAAAATAACAGAGATATTAACATGGCCATGAATTGTGTCATAGGCATCCTTATTGATGTGGAAAATATTAATTGTCTTAAACATAAAGGGAGTCAAAGATAAGTCACTATAAAGTAGAAAGGATCTGTCTCAAACCTATGAGATTCCCAATAGGGTAGATGCTTCTTTCCCCTATGTTTAAAATTCACACACACACACACCAGACAGGTAACCCATGTCTCCAGAAAAATAGACACAAAGTGTGGTGCTAACAAGCTTTCAAGGAATAGTGATAAAAAATAAGTGTATATAGTTTCAAATCGGTGTAAAAAGTCAGATACGCTTAAAACCACCTACCTTGGTCTCCAAAAGCTTGAACTCTATGTTCACACTTGTGTCAACTTTCTTTCATGCAGTGCAAGGCTCGCACTACCAGGGCCTGAAGAGAAAAGTATGACAAGTTCAAGTGCTCCAATGATGCCTGAGATAAATCATATTGGAGCTGTGAATCAAATTCCATTACCTCCACCTGTGCATAACTTGCTTAAAGTAGGGTCTAATGGTGGCAGTAGTGAACCTATCATTGAAGAGCCAGCAACACCAGAACCAGAGCACACAGAAGTAACACAGAGTGATATTGAAGATGCATTCTATGAGGATCCTGATGAAATTCCCACAATAAAACTGAACATGGAAGAGTTCACAGCAAATCTACAGCATTACATGCAGGTGAATATGGAACTCCAAGAAGGAGACATGTCAAAGGCTTTAGTAGCTTTGGATCCCGAAGCTGCTTCTATCCCTACTCCAAAACTGAAGAATGTGAGCAGGCTGCGAACAGAGCACTATGTGTAAGTAGATATTCTATCATCATTGTGTAATCAAAGTACCAAATACAAACCTACAATCATGGATAAACCTGTTAATATAATGGTCAGAATGGTTAAATTATCCCAACCAATGTACCAGTAGAAACACTCTAGATAAAATTGACCTGACCTTCTGCTGTAAAAAATGGACTAGGGTTATACTAGGAAATTGCTTTAAAAAACAAACTTGTTGGTTTAGAGGGAAAAACAATTAGACCACAAAATTTTGATGCCAATTAATCAGTAATTTATAGTGGCTACCTTGTGCAAGAACACATCACATTCTGATAAATAGCTGCAATGATGCAGATATGAACTTCCGGATACCCATCCTCTCTTGAAACAAGTAAGTTATTTGTAAGTTCAATGAAATTTGAGACTTCAATGCATAACATACTATTCTAATCTCCATTTTTACAACATTGTAGATGGAAAAGAGGGAACCTGATGATCCTAGCCCCTATCTTCTAGCTATATGGACACCAGGTAAGAACAAAACTCAAATTGCCAAGCTATATAAAGCAGGCTAAGAGATGGGCATAGAGCAGATCATGCCATTTATGAAATACTTCTGCAAATATTATACAATGTTAAGATCACGCCATAGATCACCATTGTGTTGATAGGATATGTCATCACCATTAAAGTTAAAACTACACATTGAAAAGTGTTAGTGGAAGAGATATTGGTTAAACTACAAGCTAATTAAATGTGCTTCCATAAACATGAATTTAATAGGTGAAACTGCACACTCAATTCAACCACCAGAACAAAGTTGTGGATCCCAGGAACAAGGAAGATTGTGCAGTGAGAAGAGCTGCTTTGCTTGCAATAGTGTAAGAGAAGCTAATGCTGAGACAGTCCGAGGAACCATCTTGGTGAGCAAGATTTACATGTATATAAATGTTATGGAAGCAATATACACAAATACCCCCAAGATTTCTAACTAATATTGGCATCACAATTCACAATTTGTACAGATACCTTGTAGATCTGCAATGAGAGGAAGCTTTCCCCTAAATGGGACATATTTTCAAGTGAATGAGGTACACAATTCACAATTCTTATTCTTAGAAGACTCAGAAGTCAGAAGAAAGGAGTCAAGTAGGATCTGGGAAACCACAACATAGAACTATATCCTAGACAAGATATAGATTATCTTTCATGTTTCAAGAACCATGTTATGGTTCCTATATTCCTAGAACATATAATTTATTAATTAGATGCTTATAAGATTAATTTGTTATTACCACACAGGTCTTTGCAGATCATGAATCAAGCCTCAACCCAATCAACGTTCCAAGGGAATGGATCTGCAATTTACCGAGACGAACTGTATACTTTGGAACATCTGTGTCATCAATATTCAAAGGTAAGAAACTACCCACCAGATTTTTGAACATTAAAATTGTTGTCCAGGTTCAGCTATAAAGGAAAAAGGTTACTTACAGAATTAATCTTTGTCTCCTAGGACTTTCAACCGAGGGAATTCAGTACTGCTTTTGGAAAGGTATGGAATCTTCTCAATTCTCATCATCTATCATATCTGCGTGCAACACACATCGGCTTCTTATTAGACAAACATATAGAAATGGGGCAAAACTGTTCATTTGTTACAAATAATATCATACACTAACCAAAATATTTCCTACTTGAAAACTAGGTATTGTCTTTTTTTCTTCTTCTTTAACATTTTGAACACCTAAAAAAGTTTTTAAAAACGCCCATGCATGCATTGAACAATACAGCTATTACAAAACATCCTAGTTCAAAGTCCTTCCAGAAGCATTGCAATTAACATGCAAAGAAATTCAGTTGAACCACATTTCACACTTTTAAGAACTAGCGTGAACAATGATTATGCATGTATTGAAGATTTATCATGCTTCCACCCATACTCCTTTAACTGACTCAAATTATTTGTAGGATTTGTTTGTGTAAGGGGATTTGACAAAAAAGCACGAGCCCCCCGGCCGCTTATGGCCAGGTTGCATTTTCCTGCAAGCAAGCTGGCCAAGATGAAGATTGACAACAAGAAATGAACCAGCCATGATACAGAGATGAATGTTACTGAGAGGTACCAGTTAGCGCCAATCCTACAATAGCCAGCCAGTATCTGCCCATAAAGGAAACAGAAATTTGCAGAGTAGCAGAGAAGATTTTTTTTTATTAACAAATTGTTGTACACAACCGTTCTTTATCTAACATGAGATGCATCCACCCATGTTAGCACAGCAGAAAGAACTGTTTTAGTGAAATTTTGAAACCCATGGTACTAAGTGGGATCAATGTAGTCTGTCAATTTATCAAAACTGTGATTGTTATTTAATTCATGCTCTAAAGAGAGCCATTTTTCAATAAATAGCCAGCAATAAATTTTCCTACTAATGCTCCAATCCACAATACAGTCTAGACTTGGCAATTTGTGTGTCTATACCGTGTGTAGTGTTATGTTATTTTTCACATCATAATTGTATTCAACGTGTTATAGACTTCTAAAATATTTGACATGTTGAACTTTGTGTTAATATAAATTTCAACAACCATGTATTCATACCATGCTCATCTAATTTTTCATGCCAATACATAAGCATTACCTGTGCAGATATATATAACCATCATAATAATTGTCACAGGAAAGACACATCAACCGAAGAATAGCACATTTTGGAAAATCACTCTTCAAAGCTAAAACATATATAATATGTTGTAGTAAATGTGTCACAAAAATGTGAAGACACCAACCACACTTATACCCTCCCAAGCTCAGCAAGTCTTTCTACATGCATGCAACAATTCCTTAATGGAATTTCAAAGGAAATCATGCAGTACTGAGAGAGAAATGTTTATTATTGAGGTTGGGTTATCAAACATATCCCGGCATTGGCATCCAGACAAAGATATTGCAGTAATCCTTGGCAGCACATAAAGAAAACCATGCATAGTATATGATAATTCCAAAAATATTCAAGTCTTTAGTCTTTACAGCCGATTACTTTTCTCTTTTAATGATTTTCTAAGGCTCACCATCAACTGACCTTAACAGGACACAGAGTTCCTACGATACTAATTTATCATGTAAATTTGCAAGACTGTGAACATTAAATTTAAGAGCAATGCAGTTTGTGGAAAATAAACAAATATGGAGAAAAAATAAGGCCCATGCAATCTCTCAAACAAGTCATAAATATTACAATAGTTTAAATAACAAAACCTTTATGATGAAACATGAATGTTAAACATGTGAGAACAATTTGATCTTACTGCATTGAGCTTGAATGTCATATATAGCATAGTCTTCAAGCAGCTTGTCTGCATTAAAATTTGAAATGATGATCAAAGATCAAATTAGACATGGTAAAAAATAGATCTAAAGAAACTCAAGCAAGAATGCACGCAAATATAATAAGTACACTAGAAAAAAACAAAATAAAAGTAATATTATATATATGCACGCATGATGTGGGTAAAAATAGCTTTTTACTAGAGGAAAAAAGTGACATACTTCAAGAAATTTTAGTCCTCTATATCATTGAAGTTAAATTCTCAATAGAACAATTCAACAGAGTATAGACACCTAGGCTTTGTACCACAGCACTCAAATGTATAAATTACATATAACATATAAATGATGTACATAAGACATATGAAGGATAACGTTAAACCAGAGGGGAAAAATATTTCCTAGCACAATGTACAAAAAGCAAAACAGCACAATCCCTTAGTTGCACAATAGCACTATCAAGTATTATCTCTTTCATGGTGAAGTTTTGTAACTTTTTCTGTATCATCATATGCTGCTTAAGCCTAATTCAAACTGCAGTTAAAGCATTGTTGATCAATATTTATCCCAACCCTGTATATGAACATCAAGAAAAACAGCAAGGTATAAACTTTGATTCACTAGACTCGTGCATGCAAACTTATTTTCAAGTAATAAAACATAATAATTATACTCTCAAATTCCCAACACTTTTTCGACTAAAAGATTTTCCGACAGCAAAAGCTCAAAAAGCAACATGTAACTACCGAGTATAACTCCTACAATGATTGCAAACCCCTCTACCGAACTTCAGCAAAGCGTTATTTAGACACGTAATCATTGAATGCATCGACAACAACAGAACGTTGATATGACGCGCCTTGCATGCACGTGCGCATAAATTCATTCCAATCAAAGTAAAAAACAATTTTGATACTTAAACATCATAGCAATCGTCCAATAATCGCGCAAAAGACACATAATTATTACAAACTTAAATAAGTTAAAGTCGTAAATGAAAGATTCATCATAAATATCAATTCAAACAATTATTTAACAAACAACTGTCAAGCTCATATAGAATATCACAAAAGCACTAGGGATATCAGATTTAACACTTTTACTTTCATCTTCAAATTTCCTCTATTTTATCAATAACCAAATCAAGATCAACTCATTACAGCATATCATACAACATTATAAAAGCAAAACGTATCTTAAATATTAAAACTCAGAATAACCACTTTCATTTCATTTTTTTGCATTTTCTGATCATCAAAACATGGATTAAACACATTTGAAAGATATTAGAACATCGGAGGCAAAATTAAAAAAAGAATCTTAGAATTTATACCCTTCAATTCGCTTGCTTCTATTTTTTCTCCCACTTTCTCATAAATCAAACAACAATTTTATCTTTACGCACAGTTTAAGAGATCACGGGAACAAAATGAACCAAAGATTTTTTTAATTTCCTCCAATATCTCAACAAAAAAACTAGGATGAAGAATTATTTAGAGCCAAAACAACAATATTTTCTTGAGATACCAAAACAACAATATTTGATCGAAAACAAGCACGAAACATACACATGAAAAGGGCTAAATAAAAAGAAGAATACCTTCATCGAAATCATCAAAACGGTTACAAGAGTGAAAAAGGAAATAGTTGACGGACCAATGGAAGCGCAGATTCCAGATAATCACAATAATTACCATTATTATTATTATGCCATTTTTAGATTTTGAATTCTTTTAAGCTTGTTCTTCTCCTCGGTATTTTTCGGATGGTTTTCTTTTTGCCGCCATTTGTTCTTCCCTCTGCTGGTTTTACTGTAAAACCTCTTTGCTGTAGTGACGTGTGAATTACTAGAAACTTGTACAACCGCCTTATGATATGAACACGTGTACCTTTTAGTCAGGCCCAGGTGAATCGGGTCAAACCGATCCGACTATCCGTGCCCCGGTTTTGATTTTCTATATTAAATTTAAATTCGATTTAATTTAATTTTATTAATTAAATATTATAAAAATGTAAAATTATTTAAAATTTGTTTTAATTTAAATATAATTTGATTTTAACTAATTAATCATAATAAAAGATGTCTACAGATAATTAAAAATTCAATTTTATTGCTTTGTCTCTAACTTATTAATTTAAGATTAATATGCAGAAACAATCATAAAACTTGATTTCAGAATTATTTTGTTAATGTGTTTATTTATTTTCCAGTTCATTTATTTGTATTTTTTTAAATATCATCTTAGTTTAGATTTGTATTTGAATTAATTATTATTTTATTGTAATAAAATCTAAATATCATGTATAAACAATGTTAAGTCTGCAATTAATTTACTTTTACATATGTTTAAATTATTTGTTTTTCAGAATGCAAACATGTTTTATAAACATGTTTAAATCAATGATTTTTCTGATTAGGTCTAAACAAGATATAGGTTTCTTGTTAAAAGATATAAAAAAAATATATTAATAGATATTAATTTATAATATTTTTAAAATTGTTTAATTTTTTTTATCGTTTCTCGAGTATATTATGACATATGTACGAAGATGACCGTTGGATACAAATATAATAATATTAAGATTAGTGTTTAATACGAGTATATTAAATTTTTAATATATATTATTTCGAGAATTATCTATTTGTACTTTTTCTTATATTTATAAATCCGAATAAAAATTTAATATCGTAATAATATAGACATTGCATGAATTGCAAATTTATTCTCTTAAGCAGGGACGTAAAAACAGTTATTCGGATGGGTTTTAGGTCGGGTAAAATCAGATACAGGTCATTTCAGGTTGATTTGATATTTTGACTAGATTCGAGTCAAGTGTAGGTCTATTTCAGGTCGGATCCATTTTAGGTCGAGTCTATTTTAGGTCGGTCTGTTTCAGGTCGAGTCTATTTCAGGTCGTTTCAAATGGTTTGGGTTCAAATCGGATAATTTACAGTTTCATTTAAGGTCGGGTAGATTTCAGGTCGGTTGTATTTCAGGTCGGGTTCATTTCAAGCCGGGTTTGTTTCAGGTCAAATTAATTTTGGTTTTAAATTCATAATAATTACAATTATTAAATTTGATTTTGTAAAAGTAAGTAAATAAACGATAGACTTTTGTTTGAATGGTTGATCATTTATTTCGAATTAATTATTTAATATCTAACGTCTTTTACTAACATGAATCTCATTAAAAATAAATATTACATGGTAGACTTAACAAAAATATCATATAATGAATAATGATTCATATCTTAAAAATAAAAATTTTGCTAAATTACAAAAATTAAAAATTAATAAAAATAAATATTGGACTACAAAGTCAAAGAATAAAAATTTAAATTAAAAAAGATAAAAATAATAATAAAATAAAATATTATCTTATTAATACATTTCAAAAATGAAAATATGAAATTTAGACTATATATAGAATTTATACTATAAATGGAATAATAGTATATATAAAATTTATATCATATAAGAAATTTATACTATATATAAAATATATTATATATAGAATAATATTATATATGGACTAATACTATTTTTTAAAATGGAATAATACTATATATGAATTATATTATAAATGAAATAATACTATTTTTGGAAATAGAATAATACTATATATGGAAAATAAATTTATACTAAGTATGAAAATATATAATATATAAATATAATATCATATATATATATAATACATTAATAATTTAATATAAGTATGTATACAATATATTGATAATTAGATGTATACAATAATATATATTATCTGTATATAATTATATATTAGTAATTAAATGTATCATGTATACATTAATATATCATATATGTATAATGTATACATAGTACATTCATATATATTATTGGGCTTGAAGGGCTCGATGAATAATCGATTAAAAACTCATCAAGTGGTGGAGAAGTGACAATTTGGGTGTTTGTTGTGAAAGCAATGAAAAATACAATGAACACAAAGATTTATAGTGGTTCGGCCTTCGAACAAACTCTTACGTCCACTACCTTAGCTTCCCACTAAGGATTTCCTAAATTCACTAAAAATCTCTTCCTTTTGAGGGCAAAGGGCTAACCTTACAAACCTTGATTCAAACCCGAAGCAAGCATCCAAAGTTCGCAACCCGAACTTTGGGAATCCTCTCAAACAAGAGATAAACTTAAGCAAACTTTGATAATCCTTCTAACAAGACTAATTGTTTGCAATTAAGCTCTCACTCAATCCTAATACACTTGAACATACATAAACAAGTTAGCTCACAAGTGTTTTGTCTACCCAAAGATGAGAATTATGCTATAAGACAAATCTTTGATCGTAATATTGTTACATTTGAAACATTAGCCTTCTCTTGATGTTTGAGGCTTCCTTTTATCATCCCAAATGAGCTTCTAGTCGTTTACGACCGTTGGGATTGATTTAGAGCCGTTTGGAGCTGATTTCAAGGCATATTTCTGTTTTTGGTACATGAGGTATCGATACCCCTGAAAGTGGTATCGAAATGCCTGCTTTAGGAAATAACTGTTAAACCTGTATTTAAGAACAAATATCCAAACTGGTATCGATATGGCTCTTAGTCGTTGGGGGTTTCATAAAATCGTTTATGATCGTTGGGGTGTATAGAAACTGGTATCGAAACAAAACATCATAGTGGTGAAAGGGTATCGAAACGTGTATCGATACGACTATGATTTTGCCTTTGAAAATATGACGGTATCGAAACTGGTATCGAAATGTCTGGGTTAAAATCACTTCTTTGGTTTCTTTAAATCATTTAAAACACCTTTAAAAACTCTTAAATATATTTTGAAGTTGTTCGGACATAAGAATCATTTTTGAAATCTTTTCAAATTAGTTCAAAACTATTTTTCAATTATTATATCAAAATATTAGTTCTACATATACTATAATGATTAGATGTATACAGAGTAGACTAGTAGTAGTACATTATTATATACATAGTACATTAATATATATTAATATATGTATACCTAGTAATTAGATGTCTCATATATGTATAACTAGATGTATTATATACTAGATGTATATATATTATGTATATATATAATATACATTAGTAATTTAATATAATATATTACATTAATATATTAATAATTTAATATATTTATTTGTATTATATTTATATATGAAATTATGTATATTATGTATGTATCTATACATATAATATATATATGTACAATATATTATATGTATATATGATTAATCCTTAAACAAAAAAAAATAAAACTTTTTCCTTCATTATTTTACTTTGTTGTTAGTTTTACCTCTTAAATCAAAAACAAAAGTTTCCCTCTTAAATTTAAAAGTTTTTTTCCATTACTTTAATAATTATAATTATTTTTAATAAATATTTTTTAATTTAATGATTATAATATAATTTAATATATATACTTAAATGTATAAATAAAATATATGCATTTAATTTGTTTATGAATTAATGTATGTATATTATTAATTCTTTAAGCCCAACACTATTACCTTAAGCCTAAATTATTAAACTAGTTCTTTAAGACCAATTTTTCAATCACTAAACTAATTTCCTATGATCAAATTAAAACAATTTTAAAATATAAAATATGATTGTAATTAAATGAGGACCAAATCGAATAAAAAGATAAAATTTAAAACTTATATTTTGAGTGATTATAATCAAATCGAAATAATTGTAAAATAATGTGTAGAGCGGCGTGAGATTTGATTTTTTAGGCGCGATCTGTATAAAAAAAATACGAAATTTTTTACCCGATCTAATATAGAGTCAAATTAATATCTAAATCTAATATATTTTTTATATATTTTTAATTAATTTTATTTAATCAAAGT
The DNA here is from genome assembly GCA_035048815.1 of Abelmoschus esculentus. NCBI lineage: Eukaryota > Viridiplantae > Streptophyta > Magnoliopsida > Malvales > Malvaceae > Abelmoschus > Abelmoschus esculentus. The sequence continues at coordinate 26,385,671 of JAUCBN010000001.1, forward strand.
TTATTATTTGATTATATATTGTAATAATAATGATAATCCACCAAAATTTACTATATATAGGGATGTTCAAAAATACCCGACCCGAACTACCAGATCCGTTGACCCGTCTACCCGATTTAAAATTATCGGGTATTTATAATGAAATACCCGACCTATATTTTTTCCAGGTAGCTGGGCCGGATCAGGCCGAAATTTTTAAGAATCGGGTACCCGACCCGGTAATTTTAATAAATATATATATTTTTTAAAATTTTAAATTATATTTTTACTATATGTTTTTATTATTTTTCTCTAAAATTAATTTTAAATCCTTAACTTCTTTTTATACTTGTATTATAGACTTTTAAGATTTGAATTTTTCATAAATTTTTATTTTAATTTGTCAATATGAGATTTGAAAGAAAAATTATGATCGAGAATAATATATTTTTTATCGATAAACTTTAATATATGCATATATATCCAAATATTTATCTTTAAAACCTATCTCAAATTAATAATTTTGTGTTTGAAATATATACCATTATTTTTTAAGTCTTTCTTATATATTTTTTTAAAAAATTAAATAAAAAATATATAAAAAAAAATTAAACCGGGTACCCAGTATTCGATTTTTCTGGGTTGACTCATGGGCTGATGTTTTGGTACCCGAAATTTTCGAGTACCCGGTTATAAACACCCCTAACTATATATATTGATTCCCTCCAAAATTTTGTTTTACCCTCTTTTTTATATAATAATCAAAACTTATTTCTATTTCTCTCTAAAATTTTAAGTAACTTATATCCTTTAAAATTTTTATAATAAAAGTAAATTAATCTTAAACTTAAAAAAATAAGTGGTTTATTTCCCTCCAAAATTTTGACTTTTCACTTTTTTATCAATTGTGTTTTTTTCTTTTATCAATTGTTTTGGTTTAATTTAATTGAGTCATAATTTAGATTAATTTAATAAAAATCTACATTCGATTTTAGAATTCTTTTAAGGCATAAAGATAATTTTAACCCTTAACGTTTATAATTTTTATCGTTTTGGCCCTTATTCTTTTTTGGATAAATTTAGCCCTTAACCTATATCTTTTTAACAAATAGCTTATTTTTTAACTACCATAATAATTGGACCGTTAAAAATCTAACAATGATGATATTTCATATGCATATGATAATATAATTTAAATAACATGGCATCTAACCTATCAAATATATATATATGAAATATAATTTTATTCTAATATAAAATATAAAACAATTAAAATTCAAATAAAATATTAAAAATTAATTAATTTTAAAATAAAATATTTTGATTCTATCGTAGTTAGGGTTGAAAATGTTTAATAGCCTTTTATTTTAGAATTAATTAATTTTTAATATTCTATTTAAATTTTAATTGTTTTATATTTTATATTGAAATAAAATTATATTTCATATATATATACATATATGTATTTGATAGGTTAGATGCCATGTTATTTAAAATATATTGTCATATGCATATGATATGTCATTATCGTTAAATTTTTAACGGTACAATTATCATGGTAGTTAAAAAATAAGTTATTTGTCAAAGAATATAGGTTAAGGGCTAAATTTATCCCAAAAAAGAATAAAGGACCAAAATAATAAAAATTATAAAGATTAAAGGTTAAAATTATCTTTATGCCTTCTTTTAATTATGTTTGTAATTTATGTTTTTATATTTTAATTTAGCTTAATTCATCGTAAGTTCAATAAGTTAATTTAACTTAATTAAATATTAATTTAAAATTATATTTTTTAATAAAATATTAATTTAAAATTATAATTAAAATTAAATACATTAAATCTAAATAAAATAGTAAATAAAATAATTTAATTAAATATGTAATACTAAATTTAAATATTAATCATTAAATTAATTCTCATGTCTAATTTTATTTTTTAAGTCTAATTTTATTTACCAATATTTTAAATTTATTAAATTATAGATATACTTAATTATATATCACGTAAATATTAAATCTTATTAATATTAGTTCAAGTCAATAACAAGTCGGATCATTTATCAGGTCGGGTTAAATCAGGTCTCGGGTCGATTCAATCGGTTAATATCTGTTATCTGTCAGGTCAGACTCGGGTACAGGTTCGTTTCAGTCGGATGTAGGTCGAGTTTTGGGTCCACAATAATAGGTTGAAATCGGTTTCAGGTCATTCTCGGTCGGATACAGTTTGGATTCGGTTATTCAACTCGAGTTCGGGTCAACAACAGTCATATCGGGTTCGGGTTATTAGATCCCCAGAAGTTCTGACTCGAACAGGTTTCAATCGGGTTTTCAAGTTAGGTCAATTTTTTACATCCCTATTCTTAAACCTCGTTTTATTTTTCAGGTGCAGAACCATATGAAGTAGATTTAAAAGAGCAGAGAGTACTGACCTTGAAGTTTACTGCAATAAGGTCTTTGGTGCTTCTCATTTGAATTTGCCTGATTTATATTGTATCGTAGAGTTTTATAACGCAAGACGTCTTAAAATAAAGTTAAAATTAAGCGTAATTAAAATTATAATAAAAATTGTGAAAATTTTGGTATTAACTTTCTTTTATATATTAAAATTTTTATATTTTTTATAAAATTCATTTTTATATAAAAAATTGTTACCAATTTTTTTTTGTAATATTTATAACAATATTAGTTTTATCTGATTTTAACGCATCTCACGAAGGATTTTTAGTGATGATAAAAAGAAAATGATTGTTTAATGATATTTTCCCCCCTTAGGTTTGCTGTTTTAGTACTATCTGTTGACGGGTACAAATCATTTACTTCTTTCTCATATCTCCTTCATATCTTCTTTGATTTTTTTTTTTAAATTTAATTTTTAACTCTGAGCTTTATTTTTTATATCTTAACCCTAAACTCTACGCCCTAAAATACAACTTACCTATAATCCCCTAAACTCTAACCATAAACCCTAATATTGAACAATATACCCTCTAATTTAAAACAAAAGCATGGAAAGAGTAATGAGAAAGAGATAGATGATTTTCAGCCCGTTGACTAGGGTGTTCACGATAACAAGAAGAATAAATTTTTTATTAAGTAGAGAGATTACGTCTTTTTCTCATACCAGAATTTGAATCCATACAAAATGGGATAATATAAGCATCCTTGACCACTGGACTAATCAATCTATCTCAAACAAAAAGAATAGAATTCATTTGTTAATTTTTTTAATAAAATTTATGTTATTTTTTAAAATAAAAAATCATTTATATGTAATCAAAAACACATAACAAATAAAAAAAATATTTATATATACTTATTATTAATTATAATTAAGTGATATGGGATCTAATTTATCCTTAACAAGTATTTCACTTTTAGGCCGAAACAGCTTAACGGGGCGATGCTTTTCTAAAATTTGTTCCCATGTTTCCAGAATCCAGTAGGCCCGTAAAAAACCCTAAGCCCTACAAATTATTTACTATCGTCGCAACCACCGCCACTTTAAAAACCAAAAACCCTAACTGAGTTTCTTCTCTCCACTCTCCTCAAGCAACCTTGACGTAGCTGCCGTTTCTTTTTTGCTTTCAGGTAACCTAAAATCTCTCTTCTTCTTCTTTTTCTCAGCTTGTAGATCTTGAAACTTATCCTTTGCTTCTAATTGAATGTTTGTTATTGATCTTGTATTCCATTTTCAAAATATCGAAAGCTTTAATGATTTGTTGTGGGCTTATAGGGAAGTAAAGGTTCCGTCACCAATTGCTTCTGATGTTCTTAAACGATTTCAATTTACAATTTTCCTCTATGTTAGACTAGAAAAATAAAATATTGGTTTGGTTGAAATGGTTTCCGTGTTTTGAATTTGAATTGCTTGCGGTCGTGTAATCTGTTGGAAGAAAGAATATTTTGATTTGAATGTGGTTTAGAAATGGATGCGATAATTGTTACTTGTTTCTTCTAAAAATTCAGAAGCAGGACCAGCTTGTATTTGGAAAAATGGTGAGGGTTAGCGTTCTGAATGATGCACTCAAGAGCATGTACAATGCAGAGAAGAGGGGGAAACGGCAAGTGATGATCAGGCCGTCCTCTAAAGTTATCATCAAGTTCCTCTTGGTGATGCAAAAGCATGGTTTGTTTCTCCTAAACTCTGCCTTTTTGCCTTCATTCTAGTTTTAATATATGACGACTCCGATTTAGTCGTGTCGGATTCAAGTACATAACATATACATATCATACTTGTATAAATTCAATTTTTGCAAGTTTTTCTCATATTTAGTGCTTTACATGTTCATATTCATGTCGGGGATGGGTCGGGGGAGCAACATAGGTTTTAATCTGACTTACAGTATGAAAGATGCAAAATGTAGATACACTAGTTTGTGATTGACATTGCAGGTTACATTGGAGAGTTTGAGTATGTAGATGATCATAGATCCGGTAAAATCGTGGTTGAACTGAATGGAAGGCTGAACAAGTGTGGGGTTATCAGTCCTCGTTTTGACATCGGAGTGAAAGAGATCGAGGGTTGGACTGCTCGGTTACTTCCTTCCAGACAGGTTAGCCAAGAAATTTTGTGGTCTTTTGTTTAATTTTTGATGGAAATGTTTTAATAAGAACTATTAGTTAATATTTTCTAAGTTCAATAACTTTTTGTTGGAACAAAGAAATGCACTTCGATTTATGAATATTATTATTTAGTTTTCTTTGTAAGTGGCGTCTATGGTTGCAACTTGTTATCAAGTTGATTCGAACTTAAACTTCACGATCAATTCGATCAAACTTGATTAAAAAAATGACAATCACTTTTAAAGCACAAGCTTGATCCTATATGGAAATTGAATTGTTTGAGTTTGCAGTTAAATTGTTCTCGTTTACTGACGAGTTGGAATTACATGTACTTCAAACTCGATTATTTGTGGTCTAGCTTGAGATATTTGGTTAGTGGTTTAACTTTTTTGATAAAGGGTTGATTATATTCGAGATATCTATTCGTTTTACTGTTGCAGTTCGGCTATATTGTGCTGACCACATCCGCCGGAATCATGGACCATGAAGAAGCCAGAAGAAAGAATGTTGGTGGAAAAGTACTCGGCTTCTTCTATTGAGACCCAATATCTGAGAAATTTCATTCAGTTTTGATTGAACTCGTATTAAGACATGGTTATTGTTCTGTGGTTTGTCAGTCCTAGTTTAATGCTTGGATCATGTTGTTCGCTACTATGAATTGTTTGGTTCTGGGATTTCCTTTGATAATAGTTGAAAGAGTTTTATATCTGGGATTTTCATTCAACTTGGCACTTGCTATTTATGAACGTAGCTTCTTGTTTTTCAAAGAACATAGCTTTATTTGTGATATGGGCCAATAAAATTTGACTCGACTTGAAAAAATAAAATTTTAACTCAACTTGAGATTACATAAATTTTACTTGAAAAAATTCAAATGAAGTTTGAGTTGTAAAATAAAAATTTAAGTATTTAAATTTTTTAGTGATTTGTTGATTGATTTTTAAGTTTAAGTTAGTTTAATATAAAGAATATGATGAATATTTATGTATATCTTATGTAGTTAAAAATATTTTAATTAAAATCAAAATATTTTATAATATGATAGATAATTATGATTAAATTTAGGTATAAAGATAATTTTAACTCTTAACGTTTATATTTTTTATTGTTTTTATCCTTATTTTTTGTATAAATTTAACTCTTAACCTATATCTATTTGACAAATATATTTTTTTAACTAACATAATGACTAAAACATTGAAAATTTAATGATATCGACATGTCATATATGTTAATTAAAAATATATAGGTTAATGGTTAAATTCATCCCAAAAAGAATATGAGGGCTAAAATGATAAAATCATAAACTTTAAGGGTCAAAATTATCTTTACACCTTAAATTTATATAAAATTTTAAAATTTTGATTTAAATTTTATAAATTTGACTTGAATCGAATAATATATTTAAAATTTGAAGCATAAAATATAATATTTTAATTTAAATAATTTAAATTTTTTTATTTAATTTAATTCGACTCGGTCAAATACTCGTTATTACGTTGTAAAGCTTGTATAATCGGGTTCTGTAGCATACAAGGGAGACTTGGCTAGTCTGTGGATCTAAGTTTCGTTTCCACGTGGTATTGGATTTATTAAAATAAAGGAATAATGTATAACAAAACACACCCAAAAGGTGCGAAAATAGTCATATTAGGATTTAGGGTTTAAATAAAATCGATTTATCGATATATGAAACAAAATATGCTATAATGTGCTGTGGAAAAAGAGGAAAATTTCTTTTTGAAAATAAAAATGAATAATGAAAATCATTATTGTTGTTTCGGCCCATAAATTGATTGAGATCCATGACCATATCGATATGGTTCAGATCATGTTTCAATTGGATGAGCCCAGAAGTGGCTGAAGCGACGACGAACATTAGGGTTCTTCTGGTTCTGGATCTGGCTGTTACACTCACAGAACATCCAAGAATTAATTAGTGGTATACTTGTAAATTCTGTTAAATTATCAATTGAATATTTTCTCTTTGCTACTGATTTTCTTATACTTTTCCCTCTTTTTTCTGAATTTCTATCATTCTCCTTAGTTTCTTCCTCTTCTATTTACATTACGAATTTGGCTTACAACACTGGACTAGCCTAGGTTTTACTGACTTCGATTCTTTAACGTATTTTGTTTATGGAGGTCGAAAATTAAGGAGCGAAAGTTTGTCAAAGTGAATCAATATGAAATCGCCGGCTTCAGCCTCATGGAAAACCCCTCTCAAGTTCAGGATGTAAGCTCCGTGCTCTTAATTATTCTTTGTATCTAGGGTTTTGGTAAAGCCTTTATTTGCTAATTTTGATCCCAAAATTGAAGGCCGACAGCTGAGAATTTAATACCCATTAGGCTGGACATTGAAATCGATGGGCAGCGGTACAAAGACGCTTTCACTTGGAACCCTTATGGTATGCATCGAACCTTATCTTGTATCGTTTCTCATGAATGCAAGAAATTTTATGGAACTTCTTATGATGTGTTTGAAAAGAAATTAATTTGGAAATTAGGATTTAGATTTCATTTGTTATATGAATGGTGGGAAAATGCATACATTATGTTTGAACGAGTTAAAAATTTGAAAGTATGAAGACATAATTTTCAAATTCATAAGTATTGGTTACATTTTCATGTGTTCTATTACATGATTATATTATTTTTTGAATTCAATTTTATTATATGAAATTCGAGCTCTTAAATGCAACCTTAATTTAATTTGCTAATCGAATGTATTCTCGTGTGTGCATGTATGTTTCTAAAAGATCCTGATTCAGAGTTGGTGATGTTTGCAAAAAGGACTGTAAAAGACTTGAAGCTTGCGCCTGGTTTCCTTCCGCAAATCGTTCAATCCATTCAGGTAACTATAACTGTTTTCTTCCTCTCATTACAATCTTCAAAAGAAAAATAAAAGTTGCACTTTAAAGTTGATTTGTTGTTGTACTTAAACGTTCTCCTATTCTTCACTTTGTGTGCTATCTTTTAGTCACAGCTTGCAACATTTCGATCATATGAAGGCCAAGACATGTATGTTGGTGACAAGATCGTTCCAATTAAGGTTTCTTTCATAAATAAACTACCAACAATATTTTTATAAATATTATTTTTTTCCTATAATGACTTTCTAACACCTACTTATCCATTACTTGGAATTCATCAGCTTGATCTTCGAGTCAATCATACGGTTATTCGGGATCAGTTTTTATGGGTGAGAATTTAAAAATAAACCTGTATCATAGTATTATCATATGCATGTTCTTGTGTTTTATCATGCTTGCTTATCATTTATATCTTTTGTGAGCTATGCATTTTTTCTCAATGATGTTTGAATCTATTATTTTAATTTGTTGTAGGACTTGAATAACTTTGATAGTGATCCTGAAGAATTTGCTAGAACTCTCTGCAAAGATTTAGAAGTTGAAGACCCTGAAGTTGGGGTAAACAATTGATTTTAGTCTTTTAGAAGCATACTCTTAAATATTTATCTACCCTGTTTCATTCTATTTTTCTGCCTTCTAAAGATGTCTTGTGTATTTCTTTGCAGCCTGCAATTGCCTTAGCAATTAGGGAGCAACTTTATGAGGTAGGCATCAAGTGTTTCTACCTTATCTTAATTATTGATGTTATGTGTTGTATGGTCTTGTTGTAAATTGTAATGGTATGTGTTTTAGATTGCAATTCAAAACGTAACTTCAGCAAGAGAGAACAGAATAAACAAAAAGGGTCGCCGGGCAGCTGAACATTTCCCTATCAGGTTTTTGTGTTGTGTCCTTACAATATAGTCTTCAAGCCTTGATGTTGTGTGCTTGTCGATGACATTACTCTCTGTTTTTGCTCTCTCACAGTAAACCTAGTGGTGCTGCATTGGACTTGATGAAGTTATTCAGTTTCAGATCAAGTGTTGTTCGGTATGCCCTCTAGATAAATCTCATGCAGACATATTCTCTATTGAACCTTGAAATTGTTATGGTCCATTTGGAAACCGGAATTTAAGGGGTAGGATTTGGATTTCTAGATCCAAATTCATTGTTTGGGAATAGTTTTATCTGAATTTGGGTCAAATTTAAAAGGTCCATTGGGTTTTCAAAATACTTGTGCTATGAATTAAACTTAGCACATACTGGACTCTCTTACATGTTCCCATATTATAAATTACAAAACATCATAAATTTAAAACTAGTTGAAATATTGAACTTGAATCCAGATTCTTTAAAACATTGAATTCATAAATTTAATATCAAAAGAATATAAATTAGTAAAACTTAAATCCACATTCAAATTTAGGCTGCCAAACCCAAACCTTTGATTCTTCTGTCAAGTCAGTTTATGATTTGCATGACAGCTCCAGTTCTTAGGTGAGAAATGATACTGAGTATTGGGACGACTAGATTGAGCATCTAATACCTTGAATTTCTAAGCACTTTTGAATTGTGTTTCTTCAAAATAAGGTAATGAGCTTTTTAAATTTAAATGTACATTAACACCGCCTTGTGCTGCACTCATGTCTTCCACTGAGTTACACTCATGCTTATGGATTTCATTACCTTTAATGGTTCTAGAAACCATTAAAAGATCTCAAAGATGAAGTCCAATTTGTTGAAACCGTCAAACTAAGTCCTCCATTACACAATATCTCCTAGGGATGTAAAGTCATTGAGTTATGTCCTCGGCAGATTGGTTGAAGTCTCAACCCAACCATTGAAATCTTTAGTCAATTTGAAAGGATTGATTTAGCTTCACTTTGCTTAGTGGTTTGGGTTCTTTTTTTACACTTCGGTCTCCTGTATATATCTAACTAGTACTTATTACCATTTTGTGTTACTTTCTTGTTTTCTATATTTGTTTGATAAACGCTCGTATGTTATAACGACATTCATGTTGTTTGATCTCTTATCTGCTTGCTCTATCACTTCAGAAAAGTTCTAAAAAAAGATGGTTATGGCTATCCTTTTGTTTCTGCCGTTTCAGGAAAAGAAAGGAGTGGGATAATTATAAACCTGTTCTTGACCTTTTATCGAATGAAGACGTGGATGCTCTTGAAGCCAAAGAAGAGAGGAGTGGTCGGTGAGTAAACGTAGTATGTATGAAGGATTAATTTTTCATGCACTGCTAGATTATAATTTTATGTACCAGTAGTTAAGTTGCTATTGACAATTTGACATATCATGATAGAATTTTAGAACAATTTATGCATTGTCATTGCATCAAATATTCACCCTAATTTCTAAAATTTTAACTATAAACCTTGTATCTAAAGTTTATACAAGTGAGCTAAATTCTGTCCAGGTCTCAAACCCCCAAAAATTAAATATCCATATATCTATTAAACAAATGCCCAATCCTTCATACTCAAAGAACCCATCAAATATAACCCATTATATTAATTTCATTTGGTTCTTGCATGGTATCAAAATATAAAGAAAAATTTCAACTCCTCGGTCACCAATTCTCCACTCTCATTGGCTTTAAGATGCTTGCTCACCAAGTTGATGAAAATTTAGGTTCTTTCTTTTATTGAACCGGAAAGAAAAAAAAATCTCGACCACCATTAAAACAGGAAAAACTTGAGCTTTCACACTCATCTCCAAGCTCGTCTCACTGCTTCCATGATCGGAATCACCCATTATCGCTGTCATTCAAAACCAAACTTGAACTAGCCACCATCTCAACTGTACCCAATCAATCGAACCCAAAATATGAAGCAAACCATTGCTTCCTGCCACCTCACTCAAGCTTCAATTCCACCACCCCATTTCTGAACAAAAATAAACAATACCCACAGCCCCAATCAAATCGGATCATACACCCCAAACCAAAGAAAGAAAGCAAAAGGTTCACCCATTCCGACCATAATCGTTCTCGGTGGTAAGGGCACTTCCGACCAAATCTGAACGGTGGCAAATTCCGTCGAAGGAAATAGAGAGAGAGAGAGAGATAACGAATCCAGCTTCATCCAACGGTGGATGACATAGGTCTGATGCCAACAAGATTCGGATTCAGGGCTTACATTTTTCAAAATTTCAAGTCTGTTTTGAGTGATTCCAATCTGTGAGAAAGAAAGAAACAAGTAAGACGAAAAAATGCTCGATGGTATCGTTTCGCAGGAGAACTCGCCGGAGAGACAACGACGACGGTGTTAAAAATACACGATGACTAAGGTTTGCGAGAAAAAAAGGATTACTCCATTTTTCCTTTTAAAAGAACGACAAAATGAGTCGAAAGGGGGGAAACCCTTTTTTCTTCAGCTGACCCGCATAGATCATTTAACCCGGTCCAGCAGGGAAAGTGAATTGGCGAGCCCATTTTAGCATTTAGTCCAATGTTATTGGGTTGGGTACACTATTTTAATTTAGCAGTAAAATTCTTTCATTTATTTAAAATTTTAAGAGCAAGAAAATAACGAATTATTTAATCATTATAATTTGTATATCAAAATATTTTCGATATATTCCCTCTTTGTTTAAACCAAGTAACATGTATGTAAAGTACTCCGAATTTTAACGAAAATTCCACACATTGGGGGCGTAAAAGTCTAGAACGTGCAAATAGCGGGACCTTTAGAAAAAATATGAAAAAGTTAAGGGAGTATTAAGAAAAAAAGGAAAATTATAAGCTCCAAGCTTTAATGTTCACTCGGTTTTGGTTTTTATTATATTTGTTTTTTCCAACTACATTTATTAATCTAAAAAACAATTGAAGTAAAAGCACGCATTGCCCACCAGTTGGCTTCTTTTAGCCCTCACTGCACCTTCCCAGCAACAGCGTCTCATCTCTTCAGCATTTGATTTCATATTTTTTTTTTCTTTATTTTTTTTCGCAGCTTTCGAAATCGAGTGTTGTCTTTTCCATTTCATGTGATCGATCGGTAAGTGTCTCTTTTTTGCAACATTTTTTTACCTAAAGTTTTTGGCTTTTTTTGGGTTCTCTTTCTGGGTTTTGGTCTTTATTCGGTTTGGAATTCTTGGTTTGGTTTGGTGATTGGAATTTTTTGGGTATTTTTTGTTGTTATTTTAGCCGTTGGATTTGTATAATTTCCATTGTATTCCTTTGTTTAGCTTGGCTGATCTTTAATTTAATTTTATTCTTTGTTATTTGATTAATCATTGTATGCCCCCTTTTTGAGCTTCTCACCTTTTATATTCTAACTGATTTTGTCTGTAGATGGTAATAGCATAGTTCAATTCATATGTTTTGATGAAATTCAATTTTGATTTACTTTTTAAGGTACTTTCTAGCTATTAAACCTTAAAAAATAATGTGATTTTTCAATTTTTCATGTTGATGGTTTAGTTTGATTAGTTTCTAATTTGATTGTTTGAGATTTTAAAGAAAAAAAATCTATGATAGTGTTGAATTTCTGGGCTTGATTTTGCTGATTCTGTTCTTCAATTGTGTTTTTATGTTAGATACCTTTGGGGACTAAAAGATGGTGGCCGAGTCTTGGTTTCGTAACCTTTGGAAAATTCCGCGGAGGCATGAGGGGATCTCCGAGAAAATCGAGATCGGAGTATTAGCATTTGAAGTTGCGAGCTTGATGTCTAAGCTTGTGCATCTATGGCAGTGTTTGAGTGATAAACAGGTTGTTAGGTTGAGAGAGGAAATAACAAATTCTGTCGGGATTAAAAAGCTAGTGTCCGAAGATGAGGAATACATCGGACGCTTGATATGTGCAGAAATGGTTGAAAATATTATCCATGTGGCGAAGTCTGTATCTAGGCTTGCGAAGAAATGTAGTGATCCGGGGTTGAAGAGTTTTGAACTTGTGTTCACCGAGTTGGTCCAGATAGGTGCCGACCCTTATGGTTGGATATTTTCGTCAAAGAAGATGGACAACAAGGTTAAGAAGATGGAACGTTTCATTTCGGTGAATGCAACCTTGTATCAAGAGATGGAACTGCTTGCGGATCATGAGCAAACACTAAGGAGGATGAAAAGCAGTGATTCAGCACTGGAGAATTTGCTTGAATTCCAGAAGAAGGTTATGTGGAAGCAGCATGAAGTGAAGAGCCTACGGGCAAGCTCTCTTTGGAATAAGACTTATGATTATACAATTTGCCTTTTAGCAAGATCAATATTCACAATATTCGGTAGGATCAAACATGTCTTCGGAATTGAACATAGTGTAGATGTTGGGGATTTGAGGGTGATGAATTCGGATTTTATGCATCGCAGCCAATCAGTTTCTGCCTTAATGCATTCTTCGGTTCATCCAACCGAAAACACTGGCCTTCCCAGATTTTCTTCAGGCCCTTTAGGAGGGATTTTTAGCAATAAATCAGGTCCAATACCAACACCAAATAAAATAAATTATTTCCATTCGGGGCCTCTAGGCGGCGCAACCCCAAAATCAGTCTCTATTTCCGGAAAGAATGGAAATCTCAACTTCCATTCAGGTCCACTCGGGAGGCCTGCAGGAAGGTCTGGACCACTTTTTGGAATGGATAAAATCAGCAAGATTTGGCAGACTAACAACCGCTCGGCTGCTGTTAACGGAAGGAAATCACATTTGAAAAGCAATAGATTGACTCACGTGGGACCTTTTAAAGGATGCATGGTAGCGGTTGACAGTGGTACTGTGAGAAATTGTTATGTAAGTTCAAATGGTGTCCATTCTGGAATTCTGAACGGAACCAAAGATAGAAACCTTAACCTTACTGAAGGAAATGCTGCTCAGAGTAGTTCATCGGTGTTTAGATCTCAATGCCGGTTGTTGGATGCTCCACCTGAAACTCTCGGTGCTTCTGCTTTAGCATTGCACTATGCAAATGTCATCATAGTAATTGAGAAGTTAGCAGCATCTCCCCACTTGATTGGTCATGATGCCCGAGAGGATCTGTACAACATGCTACCTGCAAGTGTGAGAGCTGCTCTGAGGGTGAGGCTAAAACCGTATGCAAAGAGCTTAGCTTCATCGGTTTATGATACGGAGCTTGCTGGAGAATGGACTGAAGCAATGTCTTCCATATTAGAGTGGTTAGCACCACTAGCTCATAACATGATCAGATGGCAATCCGAGCGGAGTTTTGAGCAGCAGAACTTTGTTTCCCGAACTAATATGCTTCTGGTGCAGACTCTCTACTTTGCAAATCGAGAGAAGACAGAAGCAGCAATCACTGAGATTCTTGTCGGTCTTAATTATGTCTGGAGACACGGGAGAGAACTCAACGCCAAGGCACTGCAAGAATGCGCAGGCAATAGAATATCTGATGAATGTCTGCATCTCGAGAAATGAAGTTCTTAACTCTGTTGCAATATGATATCTCCAAATATCAATGATATCGAGCTGAGTTCGGGCTAGATTCTGTCTCCAGCCAGCAATAGACATCTCTGTTCAATTTGCCTGCATGATCAAAGATGAAAGAATTGTCCAACCAAACCGTGAACTACAAAGCCGAAAGCATTCTCCATCGTGTCAGGTATAATTTGATCTTTGCCGATGATCTAGTTTCGAAGATTCCTCGTTTATAGTTGATCAATTATCGTCGAAATGTGTGTATTAATTAGCAATATTGATACCCTTTGAAGTTGATTGTATATTTACCATACATGCTGTTTATGTTACGAGTGCCACTCGGTCAAGTGTTCTTTTATCCGCAGCCGATGCTTGATAACTGAAGCAGGCATAACCAGGTTGCTCGGTCCGAATTCGAAGTCGAATATCACCAGTTTTAGATGCAGGCTGAACATCTTACATCTATGAACTTGCTGTGTACTTCATGTTTTAACTTCATGTTTAATAGCTGATCCAACAAGATGAGTGCTTAAGTATTTTAAGCAGAGTTAGGGTTTGAATTTATCACTACGAAGGGTGCAAACTGAAATGAGATGATCACTCCTATAATGATATTTTTATATTTAATTTATTAAATTATTATAAAAAACCAATAAACAAGATATTAATAAATATTATATAAAATAATAACAAAAAGGTTAAAGAAAAATTAAACAAATAATAATTTGTAATCACATCAGTATAATTAAAAAAAATTATACAATTTTTTTAACATTATTTATTACATATGACGTCATAAAATATGATTTTTCATTAAATTTAGATAGAAAGTTTCTATAAATATGGTGTAAAGTTTAAGAGTTTAGGTGTAAATATTTAAAAATTTTATATCCGAAATTAAGACTATAAATATTAAAGTATTATTTTTTTGTTAACGTTTCATATCATTGTATTAACGAGGGTTAATTGTCGAATGACCAAAACAGTACGGACGAGAAATAAATGACAAAAATAAATATATTTTTTAAAATAAGTGACTCAAATAGAATAAACCTTAAATATAAAGGACCTCTAGTAAAATTTACCCATTATCTAATTGTTTTTTATGTAATAAATAAATAGAATCGGATTAAATCATTTATAATCGGTGATTTGAGTGTAAACTTTGTCCTATATAATTGGTTTGGTTTGTTGGATCGAAACAGAATCAGGAAAATGAGATCATCAACGAAACCACCAATTGGTTCATGTGGCGATGCCGAGATGCCGAAACCATAGCCCCGCCCTTAGCCGCACGTCTCTTTCATTTCCTTGCTCTCTCCAATCATCAGATTCCTTTCAAAAACTTCGAAACTAAGTAAATTTAAATAACAAATCCGGTTTAAGATATTTGAACTCAGTAATCAACGGTCATGGCTGCATCGAGGCCGCCCCGATCGGTCTCGTCCAGAGACATTTCAGTCGGTTGCGAAAGGTTGGAAGGTGCTACCAGCTGGGACACCCTTGAATGGACCAAAATTGAGGTTTTCTTTCAGTCTTATGTTTCGAATTCTATCGGTTGTGATTAATTTATTGTTTTTAATTAAAAATAATTAACTTCAATTGCAGCCAGTTACGAGGTCGGTTTCGCATGTCAATCTCGAGTTTTTGCTAGAAGCTGAACGAGTCGTAGAGGAGGTAATTTATATATATATTTCTCCTTTTACTTTTCAATTCCTTAAATCATGGGCGCTCCATCTGAATTATTGGTGTAGGCGTTTTGTACATAGAATTTAGATCATGAATTATTGTTTTGATTGAAACGAGAAATTCAGTGATTGCTAATTAAATGTTAAAGCAGGAAAGCAATTATAGAATCTTGAATCTTCATTTTTTTAATGTTATGAAAAGCATGGCGAATAGTAATGGCATTTTGGAATTTACTTCCTTTTCAGGGTCATGGTGTTGTTCTTGTTAATACTGATGAGGCTGGAACCTTGTTTGTTACAAACTTTCGTCTTCTCTTTCTTGTGAGTCAATTGCATTGTGACTTTTAGTTTCTGGACACTGTTTCCATCTTGCATTATTTATTTGGCAAACATATGCCATCATCATATTAGAATGTTGGGTGAGTGAAATCATACAGGGTAGCTGCACAGACAAGGTTTTGGATATTTTTAACTTGAAATGGTTAACATTTTTCATATAGGATTGTAGAAAATTAGTTCTAAGATCAGATAACTTACTCGGTTACTTTACTTGATTCTAATAATGGCGTTCAACCTCCAGTTTTTTTAAGAAAGTAGGTCAAACACTCAAGTTTTATGTATGTCTAAGAACAATGCTATAGTTTTGTTTTAGATTGACATCACCGATTCACCCTTAACTTTGGAAATCATTTGTTTTCACTTACTGTATGGGTTACATTGGTATGATGGTATCAGGATAAAAATTGTCAATCTAACAATCTAACATACTTCATTATTGTTTTATGGCATGCTCTTGATATAAAATTATTCTGCATGATGGGTGTTTATGTTGAGAAGATGAAGACTTTTTAGCTGAGATGACATAAGAGGTGGAAGAGACAAAATGCATTGAAAAAGAAAAGTAAAATCATTTCTATTAGATGAAATGAGAACTATGATGGCTCAAATGAGTTAATAATGATGAAAATGAACAGGAAATATGATGTCTGAGGGGCTTCATTAATGCTATTGCATTTTGCAAAACTTCTATGACATTAGTATTCACCATTCACGAATCTCTGTTTTATGTATGCTTTAGTGGTACATGCATTTATTCATTCTTGTTACAAATTCAATGTAATTGATCTATTTTCTCCCTTTTTCCAAAGAGTGATGGGACCAGAAATATTGTTCCGCTAGGTACCATTCCACTGGCAACAATTGAGAAATTCAACAAAATGGTAAGTTATTGTTTGCTGTTAAGCTTTGAGATGTGAGCTTTGCATTATGTGGAGAGATTCAATTTGAATACATGTGGCAAATCTCAGTACTTATTGTGGACCCTAACATGTAACGAGCAATATAAATGAAGTTTATGGGATTGAGTCTTAAGTGTGATCTTGTATCAGTTTTGGAAGGAAAAAAATGGTGATATCTTTATTCGTTTGTGAGATAGTTAAGCAATAAGTTCAATTGAGTGTTTTTCAGAATTTTATAAGGCTTACAGACGTATTGGGCTGGAAGTCATTCTTGATTACTCTTTGGATGCTGTGTTTGTTTTTTATGCCATCTAATATTCACTGTGTTGTTTTCTGTATTCCATCATGTGAGACCAATTAGCCAATTGGCTCATGATACTTGATTAGTCTTAAACTGAAAGGCCTCCTTCCTATTTCCGTAGGATTCCTAGCCATCCTATAGCCATCCGTACAGAAAAAAGGAAATGATAATGTTCAATAGCGTAGAAAGTCTTTTAATCTCTTAATTTTTCATGTATATTATTTATGTTACAGGTTGATATGAACTTATCTTATGTATCTCTGTGTGTGTGATTCTTTGTCATTTGAATGTTGATAGTAGCATCATTTATTATTCTACATTTCTTCAGTGGATTTTTTAATTTTTGTTGCCTGGAATATGTATAGGTGGTAAAGATTCAATCTAATTCACGCCAAACTAACAAATCTTCATCACGTCGTCTTCTCCAGATCATTGGTATGCTATGAATCTCTTTCAATACCTTAATTGTTTAAAAGACAAACTTTTAGTATTATTTTTGCCTTTGGATGAGCATGCTTATTCACTGGGAATTTGGGATACGTAGAGTTGGTAGCAGGCTAGGTGGAGGTATTTATTTAATTAGCAGCTACTGGATCTTTTTGTTTGCTTACATCTCTGGTGGGTGGGTAGGATTGCATATAAAAGTAAAAGCTTAAATTAGTGAAGATTGCAAGGTTGTTGAAAAGAGAATTTTCCAAATGCATATTAGAAATCATCCATTTTCCCCTGTTAAAATATTTTTTGAACCTTTGAAGTTTGAAGGGACATGGGGTTACAAGAGATGGGATGGGATTGAGGAATTGACGCTTGGAGAGGGAGAGAGTAGAGACAACAGTTAGGCTTTACATTTGTATGCTGAAGGGGTATAAGTTTAGAATTTGTGGTCATTATACACCAATGCGGAAATACTTTATAACAAATTTTTATAGGGTGAAAAAGGTTATCTGTATTTACTTCCAAATCCCAAGTTTGATTTGAAGAATTGATGTTTTAGAGGAGTTGGTTGGAATTTGGTTCGTACCTAAACTCGCTCATAGGTAGTGTAAACCCCTTAACATTCTTGCAGAAGATCCCTTTAGTGTTCCCTCCCAATGGAACTCTAGGAAGTAACTTGACAGTCTTTTAAACTTATTGTTTTTAAATTATGACCCAAAGATTAACAACCAAGCTAATTTAATATTATATATGCACTTTTGTTTCTTATGCTAGCGAGGTTCTATTCACTTGGGGTCATAAGAACTGCTTTCTAATTCAATTGTTATGGAAATAGTAATGGACCTTATGACTTCGCTTTGTTTTGCAGGAAAAGATATGAGAATTATTGTGTTCTGTTTTCGCCCTCGAACAAAACAGGTAAGATTTTGCTGTCAATTATCTGAGTTCCTTTGTATTTTAACTGATTTTGTTTTAGTTTATTTATTTAATTTTGCACTTGAGCATTGGGATCAATTCTAGATGCATGTATCCAGCCACAAGCTCTATTAGTATTTTATTCTACATACTATGCTTCCATTGAAATTAAAAACTAGAAAAAGGTGCAATTTATTATGCTAAGCTGAGAGCTGCTTTAAGATTATGTTAGGCTTTAGGTGGGCAACATATCATACCTCGTTATCCACAATTACAACTCTGCTGCTTTATATCCCCCTCTGTATGTAGGTTTATTTCTTCCATTTATAAGTTTCATTCTTGTTTTATTTTTTTCTCTCTCTTCTTTTTGAGCTGAGACAATGCATTGCTCTCAATTATGTTTTGTTCATATATTCGAAGGAAATAAATATGCAGAATCGAGTATTGAGAATAATGAGTCCATGAAAGTTTCTTCTGGGCATAGTTTGGAAGTTTATCCTCCTATGAAAAAGGAAATTTTTGTTTTAACGTCATGGATTCTTAAATACCTGTAGGTTGTAAGGCTTGCACAAGCGTAAAGGAAGTGTTAACTTCCAATTTTGTCATTTTACAGTGTAGTTTATTTATAAAATAAAGTAGTAAAACTATTATATTCTTTGACAACATGGCCTGGAGACAAGTAATTTATTTGAAGAATTTAACGAGGCTGTATTTTTTATCCATGTAGAGACGAGTAATATATGATGCATTGTCTAGATGTACAAAGCCAGAGAGAATTTGGGATATTTATGCTTTTACTTGTGGACCTTCCAAATTCAGTAACCCAAACCCAAAGGTGCGGTTACTGAATGAGTACTTTCGCCTTCTTGGAATAGGTTTCCATCATGCATCAATGAGTATGGTTGAAGATGGGTCCTTTGCATTGTCTAATGATTTTTGGAGAATAAGTAATGTAAATTTCAACTATGCACTGTGCCAGAGTTATCCGTTTGCATTGCTTATTCCAAACACTATTAGGTAAGATACCGGAATCTTTTGAGATACAAGAAGGAGCAAAAAGAAATTAGATTGAGTTCTTTCCCCATTTTCACTTTTGAATTACATCAATTGTTGATGGGGCCATTTTGATTTCTTTTCCTAGAGCTAAGGAACTAATTTTTTTGCCTGGTTACTGATGCTAGTGATGAAGAAATTATCCAAGCTTCAAATTTTCGTGGAAGGTCTAGGTTACCTGCAATTTCTTGGTGTCACCCTGGTATGGGATGTATATGATTGTTTGTGTGTGTGTGTGCGCGCGCGCGCATTTTCAATAAAATCTGCCCTTATTTTGTGGTTGTGATGTGAAATTATGAATAACAGGAACTGGAGCAGTTCTTGCACGTTCATCTCAACCTTTAGTTGGTCTTATGAATACAAGGAGGTATTCCTAAGTTCTCAAATAAACACGAAAGCACTTCAGTCAAAATAATTCACAAGAAAATGATGCTGTATAAGAATTTTATTTATGACAAACATGTTATTTGGTTTTTCATTCAAGGTTCAGAATATGCTGTATCTGATTATTCTTTTTTGTTATTCTGATATAGCAATGCTGATGAAAAGTTGGTTGCTGCACTTTGTGCTTCACTCATTGATGGAAAGGATTCAAGGAGGTATTCCTTTTTGTTCATTCCTACATGCTCTCATAGGTCCTTTTTCCCTTTTAATAAGTATTATGACTACTTGATATTTTTTGTCAGCCCCATAAGACGTCCATATCAATTATCAAATTAAAATGAGCTTATGTATTTTGCTTTCCACCAGATTTAAAATGATGATCTCTTTTTCATCATGACATGGGAGCTTGCTCACAAAGAAGCTCCTTGAAGGAACCAGTTTTTTGTTTTAATTTACACAATTTAAAAACTTTTAATGGCATGTTTCTATTTTGTTGTTTTCCAATGGGAAGAAAGTAATGTTCCTATAGTGTGAAAATGGTGGCATTGGTGGCCGGAGTAGACTGAACAGCAGTGGCTGGTGATGTGATACAAAGGGACAAGAGTGATGATGAAAAGGAATGGCTAGGGTTTACTGGAAATAGATGTATTTCAGATCTTTTTATTAAAATGGATCAACACAGACTTACAAAACCCAATCTATCACAGACTTGTACAGCTCAATGGCTTAACAAATTACTTACAAAATAACAATTGAAATGGCCCTGTTAACCAACACTGGCCCAACTGATTTTAAACTACTAAATCATTGTCTGACATATAAGGACTACTGTTTTCCTTTATTTTCGTATTATTCATTTTGCCAATTCAGGAAGCTATATATTGCTGATGCGAGACCAAGGAAAAATGCATTGGCAAATGGTGCGATGGGAGGGGGCTCGGAGTCATCTTCAAATTATTTTCAATCTGAGGTCTGTCTAAGGTTTGAACTTGGAAGTTATGTTGTAGCTCATGAAATTTGTCAGTATAGTTTTTATTGACCTCAGTTTCTTTTATTCTCCATGTCAGATTGTTTTCTTTGGGATAGACAACATACATGCAATGAGAGAAAGTTTTGCTCGGTTTAGAGAGTATTTAGATACTCATGGTGCCGCATCATCAGATGGAATGTCATCATTCTTGGTTAGTCCTACAGTCATGGTCCTATGAAGATCTTAATCAATTACTTTTTTTAAAGGCAAAACCTTTTCATAGTGGAAGTGCATCTAGAGAGAATCATGATGATATGTATTTGGTGCATTAAGCTGGGAAAATTTTGTAAAAGCATTAACATATTTTGACCTTCTTTGCTAGAGGAATTATATCTAGCAAATTCTTTTTTTGTGGATAAGAAGTTAGCTGGTAACTTCTTTGTATAAATTCCTAGGTATATTCTAAACTTGATTTGTCTTGTTAGGAAAGGATATATTCAGAGATCTATTGTATAGTATTTGCCTATTTTGAGTATGAATTTCTTAATTCTAGGCTGTTCCCAGTGTTTACTGGTCATTCCAGTTTTTTAGGTCTCTGAAGTTGGGTATTGATCAAGGATATATCGACAAGCATTTCATTTGAAGTTTTATATAGTCTTGCTTACTATATTGAAGTGTTAGAGTATTGTGGTTAACATCTAATCTATTACAATTTTAACTGACAGAGACATGGCGGTTGGACTTGGGGTGGGGGAAATCTCAGCAGTATGTCTGCTTCAGTATCAACCCTCGGTGATAGTGGTTGGTTAATACATGTTCAAAGTGTCTTGGCTGGTTCCGCTTGGATTGCTGCACGTGTTGCTTTAGAATCAGCAGCTGTTCTTGTACATTGCAGGTCAGAATTCTTTTAATTCCATGCTTCTTTTATTGATCATTGTAATTCTTTGTTGCATTTTCTTAATTTATTTCAAAGTTTATTTGAGGATAGACCAACTCTCTCTCTCTCTCTCAAACACACACACACACACACATGTCAAAAAGGTCAAATCTTCTCTTGCAAAAAACTGCATCTATTCGTAAATGGCGTGAATGACATTACTTTTTTTAACCCTCTATTCTGGTGTTTCTTGCATCTTCTCTTGCCAACAACTGCATCTATCTGTAAATGATGTTAATGACATTACATTTTTTAATCCTCTATTCTGGTGTTTCTTGCTTCTGTTTTGGCTATTTTATTGTGCAGTGATGGATGGGATAGAACAAGTCAGCTGGTTTCACTTGCAAACCTGATGCTTGATCCATATTACCGCACATTCACTGGTTTTCAGGTATTTTTTGAACAATGAACTTCTTGTAAACCACTATTCACTGTCCTTGTTTTTGTATTCTCCATTTTTTGAACCAATCTGCACATTATTTACCAGGCTTTCCTTGTACATTTTCCTGGTTCACTTTTTCTGTGTGAAACTTCATCACATGTTTGCCATTACTTTCGAGATCAGTAGTTGTTATGTATCTGATGATCTGGAGTGTCAGATTAATAGTTCAGCTCATCAGAGGGAGACCGAAATCTCTCATCTTATCAAAGGGAGACTGAAACCTTAGGACTCATTAAAAGAGAGACCTAGATCTTTTTATAGTTTTTGATAAAATTCAGACAGGGTTTTATCATTTCGTGCATCCTTTTAAATAAGGACCCAACTCATTACATTAAAGGAAAACTATTCTTAAAATGAAAATAAATCAACTGAAATAAAAAAACATAATCAATGTGCAATGAACTTGGTATAACCACAAATCGAGTTTCCTCTTAAGTTTTGGACTTTTATCTTGATACAGGCACTGGTTGAAAAAGATTGGCTAGCTTTTGGGCACCCATTTTCAGATCGTGTTGGAATGCCAAGCATCTCTGGATCCTCATTTGAATTAACCAGACACGCTTCTTCAGGAAGTTTTTCATCATCACCCTTACGTCAATCTTCAGGGCCCTTCTCACCTCAAGCATCCTATTCGTCTCATGCACAGAACAATTATTCTCCCATATTCTTGCAGGTACACTTGCTGACATGTTATTCTATGAATAAAGTAGCATTCTTTTTTGCAGTTTTGTTAAATTTAATGGACTAATAAAATATGATCCTCATGAGGTTTTTGTAAACAATGATGTTCATTAGTTTAAAAGACGCCCTTTGTCCTCCCTGAGGGAGGGAAATGGTGAAATCATCATTGAAAGGCTGATGGAATATGCTGAAAAAGAAACATGTTTTGCTGATGAAATCTCTCTTTAAGACAAGACATGCATATCTTGTTTTCACTTTCTAATTTTTATGAGGTTGACACTTGACAGAGCTGTTTCTTTTGTTATATTCTTTGTCTTCTCCATAGTTAACATTGTTACTTTATGGTGGTTCAGACTTTCCTGGTGGATTTCTTGGATTGTGTGCTTTCTTGTCGTTTTGGAAATTTCTTGTGTAACAGGTAATTTGAGAAGTGCATCATTTTGAAAATGATTTTTTTGGCAGGGTGATTCTCTGTGTTTGGCCATGTGATGAAATTCGAGTAATTCCTTGGATCGGCATATATATGTAAATGTAATTCAAATAATGTGGAATCCTCTGTCAACTTATTTTCAGGAACTGAAATTCATCTTAAATTTTATCTTCCTTCCATCCATTTTTCACTCAACCCAGCATACCCTAAGACAGCTAGCTTATTATCAATCATCTGTTTACTTCGAATATACCCACTTGGACTCTGAGATTACATTTGGTTCATTCCAGATGATGTTTAGAAAAAATAGTCATCGACGCCTATATCTTTAATCTAAATTTATACTCCCTTCTTTTTGTATTTTGGCACTTATATTTTTTCGTTCAACAGTGGCCATATTTATTCCAGAATCAGTGTTTCCATCTTCTGCATAAGCTTTGGGTTCTTTGTACCTTAGATTATGAGTCTGATATGTTTCATAAAATTTTGATGAACATAGAGTGTTTCCTTCTCCAGTTATTAGTCCTAACATTGCAGTATTGTTAAACCGACTAATTGAGGTAGCTGTAGTGGTACATGAATTATTAAAACTTTTGAAGGTTACCTGTCGAATCGAAATAAATGCTTTTCCTTCCTTCATTTGCCTTACAAATTTCCTGGACTTCCTAATTTCTCTGGTATTTTTTTTAATTTAAAATTTCAGTGAAAAGGAGAGACAAATATGTGCTGTAGATGAAGCTTGTGGATGCATATGGGCTTATTTGGCTCATCTGCGTTCTTCGGAGGGAAGGTCACACGCCCATTATAACCTCTTCTATGATCCACTGAGACACGATGGGCCACTTTTACCTCCAGCAGCTGCTTTAGCACCGACGCTTTGGCCTCAATTCCATCTTCGCTGGGCATGTCCTTTTGAATCCCAAGCCAGTGAGCTTGAGGCTGAATGCCGGAACATGGCTAAAAAGTTTTCCGAACTGCAAAAGGTATTCAATCTTACAGTTTTGGTCACTAATTCTTCCCTCTGGTTAACCAGAAATACTAGGTGCAGATAGGCTGCGATTTTTTCGAAATATAATTTATTGGGTATTGTGATGCTAACAGGCTAAAGAGGCGGCTGAGATGAAAGCTAAAGAATACTTGGTGTCCATGGAAATATTGAATGCGGATCTACAAAATGAAAAACAGGTCAGCAGTTCAGCGATGAACTTGGCAAAGAGAGCTAGCAAGGAAAGTGCTGCCATAACTCGAGCTGTAGAGTCATTGGGGTGTAGGGTTAATTTTACAAATAGCAGTGATTGTACCGTTGATGGGGAAAGCATTCCAACAGAAACCTCCCAAAAACTCTCTCTTCCTAGAAGAGAACCCGAAGGTATGACAGGACGCGATGACAATTCAGATTTATCGGTTTCTATTACAGTTGTGAACGATGATGTTGTTGTTCGAAGTAGTCCACTTGGTCGAGTGTGTGAAACATTGTGTCCCTTACATGCACAAGGCAGGGGCTGCCAGTGGCCAGATGCTGCCTGTGCTCAGCTTGGTAGCCAGTTTGTCGGACTGAAGGCAAATTTCGATGCATTTGACAGGCTTTCTATTTACGACCGATATTTTCAGTCCGAATGAAATTCCGGGCATGTAGGTTAAGCTGAAGTAATCCGTTTTGGCCTGAATAATCAGATTTGGTGCAAGAAACCGGAAATCTTGGCTCTCTTCTAGAAACAGGTCCGGAGATAGTGGCACAAAGGTACTGACCCTAGCTTTTTCGACAGGTTTCGGGATACGCTGTACAGAGAACGTAGAATCAATTCATTGTTATCAATCTAGTTTTAGCTACCATTGGAGGACAGAAGCAAGAAAAAAAATGTACATCCGAAAGGCGAAGCAGCTAATGCCAGTCAGTCCTTGGTGCCTTTCTTAAGAAGGTATTTTTAGTATTTGCTATATTTACTTGATTCTTTTCTTGAACGAAGATGTAGTTTGTGTACAGATTTTAGACTTTCCATTCGCAGCAGTCCCCCCTCCCCATTTCATAATTGATTCATACTGAATACTGCTGACTTGCTAGAATTCAATAAGAAAAATTAGGGTGTGATTTGAGTTGAGTCAAGCTCAACTCATAATTTGAGGCTGGAAGCTCGTTCGATTTCAATCGAGTTTTATTTATAAAAGCTCGAATGCAGATCGAGATAAAAGATAGAATTGCTTGAGCTCACACGATTAGGCTTGTTTACCTAGTGAAAAATGAGTTCGATCTTTGTACACAACTACACAAGCTCGAGTCTGGATAGAATGAATAAGAAGCTCGATTCGGTGTAATACTCTAAAAAGTAATTATACGATAATATTTGTTTTTATATATTTTTAATCTTTTGATAATATACATATACTTTATTTAAAAGTGGTACGTATTTTTTTGATACGACTAGTATATTTTTTTATAAAATAAATTACTTAGTTTTTTTTTTTTCCTTTGAAAAATAAACCGACCAAGGCTCACTGTTTCGAATTATTAACAAATTATGATATTAAAATCCAATTAAAATATTTACGATTAAATGAACTAAATTATTCATGTCGATTTAAAATATACAAATATTCATTTGCATCTTTTTTCATATATTCTTACCTTCCATAAGGTAATATGCTTCAACTCAAAACCCTTCCTTTGTACCAAAAACAGCTCCTTTGTATTCTCTGTACATAATAAGTTCAGTTTCGAGGTTTACTTCTTCAGAATATCATAGTTTGTTCTATAATCCATTGGCTCTTCATCTTTTTTTCTTCTTTCTCATTTTTGTTTTTCACTTGAAACTGTATTTCAGATTGTACGTACATGTAAGACAAATCTGCAGTACAGACAATCGTACGAAACGAAGGAATGAAAGCTTACAATGAACCAGAAGCAGGCTGCAACACGAGACACGGTTGAATCCGAGAATGATTAGCATCGGGATGTTAAAGTGTTTCATAGTTCCCTAAGTACAGTGCTTCATGCCAATAGAACTCTCTTCACCGGTTTTGAAGCTCTTCGATCGCCTTTTTCCACTGCCATGCTCTTTGTTTTGAATCATCAAATGATAATACCTTTTTTGGCTGAAGAAGCATCACAATATAGATCAGACAGTGGAACAATGAAGAACAGTAATCCGGGGACTATCTATGTATGAAAAAAATGGAATAAAAAGTACCAGGGTGCCATTAATAAATTCGATGAATTCATTCGTATCCTATCAGGACATGCTCGTATACTCACCGTGCAAATCTTGAAGTGAGATGGACTTGTGACCTGGACGCTGAGGTCGTTAGGATTATCGGACCAAATAATGTTCCCTTTCACGACCAGTTTTGAAGGATCAACATAGATCAATTTTGGCTTGTTGGTGAGGATAAGCTGCACTTTCTTTCTGGATAATTTCTGTAGTTTCTTCACCACTGAGATCATAAGAACCGATTCTCCCGGATCCAAAAATTGTTGCCTGCTTAAATCAGAAGAGCAGAAAGAAACAAAAAGAAAAGTTAAGGCTCCATTCGGTAAGGATTGAAAACCAATCTAACTGGATGGTTGCACTAACAAAATAGCACATGTTGGTATGTAGCTCAACCTTTAGGTTCAAACTTTTTCCTTAATACAAGACATTGACAAATACCATTTTGAGTCGAAGGAATCAATCGAGGCTAGTCTAGTTATATGGCCAGATGATTCAGCCAATGTTGAGGCACTGACAATTCCATCGTTCTTTTCGGCTGAACAATCTCCGATGTGCGTAGGATTCCATGAAGAATCGCTATAATCATCACCCTCACTTGATTGGGACTGAAAATTTTAACATAGGATAATAGAACTTTAAACTCTGAAAAGACAATATGAAAAAAAAATGGATCCTATCATAAACAATGATTGAAAACACATGTTGCCATCATACCCCTGTCTCTAAAGCAAGCTTTGGAGGGGTTTGTGCTCTTAAACTACTCCAATCAACTCCCTTAAAGAAAGGATGCATCTTGAGTGTGGCATAACCATCAGGTCCGGCACCCGGTCTTTTATTGGGAACTAGATCCTGCACCATACGGTTGCATTACAATTCTGATCCTTTAGCCCAAAACTTAACATCACACACAACATAGAATAAACTGAAGCTAAAATTTTAAAAAGTAATGACATTGGATGTGCATGACTCCATTAGTTGCTTATTAGGGGAGCGGAACGGATGTCGAAAACCGATAATAAGGGCAGTTATCTCATAATTTCAAAAACAAAAGTTGATTTTCCACCCCAAATTGGTGCAGAGAACCCCATGCATATCATAACCTATGCAGTTTCTGAGCCCTTTTATTCCATCTTTTTTCCATCATAAAATGTACAGAAAAAAGTACGATGCACGTCTAATAAGAGAAAAAGGTAGCAGCTTCAAAAAGTCTTAAACATACAAGTTTATGAATGTACAGTATATATCAAATCCAAAATGCAGAAAATGGAGCTCACCAGTAAGCGATCAATAAGGTCTCTAGCTTCTTCAGAAAAATAATTTGGAAATTTTATATCTCTGGCTATGATTCTTTGAAATATTAGCCATTCACTAGCATCTTTAAAAGGGGAAGTCCCAGAGAGCATTTGGTACAAGGTGCAGCCAAGTGCCCAGAGGTCATTTCTGTTTGAATATGTTGAGAAGAACAAATTAGCTATCATATGAACAAAATCAATATAAACACAACTAAGCCAAATCACAAGTGCTTACACTTTAGTTATTTAGGAAAAGAGATTGTTAGGCAAACTCATTAAGAGATTGAAGGTCTCTTACCCGACAGTAGCTGGAGAAGAGTTTAGGACTTCAGGAGGAACATATGCAGCTGTACCCACAAACGTGCATGCCTTATCAGCTGGAGAGGACAATGTTAGTCTTAAACATGGCGAGGGAGGGAGGATTTCAACATGATATAGTCAAGATTTTACCTGAGGATGCATTAGGAAGGACTCTAATTTGGCTATCCTGCATGGTTTTTACACTGCCAAAGTCAGCAATCTTAATATGCCCATCTGTAGTGAGAAGCAAGTTCTCTGGCTGCCATGTCAAGTAAGAACAAACATTAGTATGTTACAATTGTTGACCTAACAAGAACATACATGTTGTGAAAATACCTTAATATCTCTATGTATCAATCCCATGCTGTGTATGTATTCAATGGCATCTACAACTTCGGCAGCATAGAAGCGAGCTTCATCCTCTGATAAACGACCTTTCTGAACAAAAAGATAATCAGATGATTGATAATATGTCGACATCCATGTGCACATATTTATTATTTATAATAAACGACCTATGCAGTTGGCAACATTTTGCAATGAATTTTAAAAAGCTTCAAAAGTATCATATATAGAAATGATCATAGATAAAGAAGTACACATAATTATTATTTATATTGTCAGAGAAATAGGAAAAAATATATAATTATTATTTATATATGAATTAATGTAGGATCACATGCCAAGAGTAACTTACTCTTGCTATTTGGTCAAAAAGTTCTCCACCTTCACAGGATTCAAGGGCCATGTCTTCACAATATAATCAAGGGAAAAAAATGTCAAACAAACAACAAAGCAAATCGCATGAACTGGCAATACATAATTAATGGAAGAGACTCGAGAAAGAAAAGCTTTTGTAAAAACTAACTAAACACGTATGCACATAATACTAATGGAAGTTACAACCAAGAATACATACACAGTGAATAAGTATCTTGAAATGTAAAATAGAGCCGCACAACACCAGGATGGTCTAGTTGATCAAGCACAATACGTTCCAGCTTTACATAACCTGTTTTATTTTCCTTGGTGATGAACTTTTTGTCCATAATCTTCAAAGCATACACCATTCCTGTATCCTTCTTCTTTGCCCTAACAACCTGATGACAACAATAATATGATCTCCAGAAATGCATATAAGAACTGCCATTACCAAGCATATAAGAAATGCCTCCATTCACACACTTAATGTCAAGTACACAGCTGAAGTGCTCAAATAACTGAGGAAGCAAGTTATTTCAGCCTCACATTTCCAAAACTCAAAGTAAAATAACAATAAAAAAGGGTTTACTACTAAGTGTAATACATTCTGGGATGGTGGTAAAACAAAATACCAGAAGGGGAAGAAGAGATGAACATCATAAAAATGTTGATATCCAAGCGAAATAAAATCAAAAGGAGAGCAACGCAATACACAATACACATACGAACTTGATCCAGCAGTAAAAGGAAGAGCAGTAGGTTCAAATCCCCCACCATACTCATGGTGTAGGTTGTGGCTTTGCTAGTTATGGCAATAGATGGAGAATGGACAGAGAAAACTAAGTAAACAATCAGAGGCTAGTTATGATTCTCCCCATTAGACCCTAAAGGATTTTCTAATCTTCTCTTAAGCAAGCAAAGCCTAAACATCACACATCTTCAAGGAGAAATAATATTCATCTTATAGGAAACAGAAACAGAAACAGAATAAAACATTGTTATGCGACAGAGTTGTATGTTCTTTTCTTTGCACTAAATTCCTACAAGTTAACACCTTTCATTCAAACAGCTTAAATCACCATTAAAACCCCACAAAATTCAAAAAGATAACTAAATTTTACACCCCAAAAAAACACAATTCACAAATCTAAAGCATGTATACATTAAAATAATCAAACATAGAAAAAGGAAGCAAAGAAAACCAAGTGCCAGAAATAGAAAGCATAACCAACAAAAACAATAGTGTATGATCTATTGATAGAGTGCCTTGACTAGAATCAAACAAATATAAATTTAATTTCTAGAAAAACACTAACCTTGGAGTAAGAACCAACGCCATAGATCTTCCCCAATTCAAAATCCTGGATACTGAAATTCTCCTGAGGAGCTCTAAATGTAAAGCTTTTGGATCTCTGAACATTGTTAGAAGAATTATGTTTGGTGTTGTCATCGGTTCCCTGAATCCTAAGCTTTGAATCAAAATCCTTGTCCATAGCCAACATTTCTCTCTAAAAAAATTTCCCTACTTTGCCATGGACACCATACTGTAATAATTCTGGGGAGAAGCTTTGCTTTTTCGATTTTTGTTTCCAGTCAAACAAGAGAAAAGAAAAAGAATCTTTTTTTTTTCTATTTATTTGGAAAAAAGTGAAATTTATTCTTTTCTTGCGAGTACTTTCAATAAATAAATAAAAGTATGAAAAATTAGAAAATTATTTCATTTATCCTGAGTAAAAAATTTAACCTTCAATATTCTCTGTTTTATATTAAAAATTATTAAAAAATTAAATTTTAAACTTCAATTTTTATTTTTATTTCTTAAATTTTAAATTTTAAGCTCGAAAATATATACTCTTGTTTTTGATTTTTTAAACTCTAACATTGAATCATAGTCTCTAAATCCTAAATTTATTATTTTAATAGATTGACACGTAATTTATTATTTATTTTAAAAAATAAAATAAATTCATCCCCCAATAATTATCACAAATGGATCGAATATCTTTACGTGCATTTATGACCAGGGACGAAACTACATTCATATGGGAAGGGGCAATCGTTTCAACCCGATTTTTTTTAACTCTCGTACCTTTTTAAATTTTTTTAAAATTTAATATTATTGATGTTTGAAACTGTAACTTTTAAAAACAATCGTTCCTTTAATATTGAGGTAAAATAATTCGTGCGCAGAATGCCAGATCTATTTGCTACTTTTAGGAGTATTTTTGGCATCACCAGTTGCATTTTACATATTCTTCAAAAAATTTGATTCGTTTTGAAATTTTTCGATCGCGAGAGAACAACAAACAAGACAAGATAGACTCGTTTTCAAGGGATGCATAATCAGATTATCGAAATATGTTCAGTCCTTTTGTAAGCGTTTTTTAAGCCAAAGAAATTTAAAAAAAAAAAATGCCTTCCCAAGTACAAAATCATGTGTTCACATACTTTGAATTACATGCATGTAGGATATTAAACTGGTCTGGGAAGAGGATGCCAGATAACTAGCCTGCCATTATATTTGCTTCTTTCAGTCAAATGTTTCTTTAAAATTAATTTTTTTGAAAAAACTAGACGGTTTCTTTACTTAATAAAGTGTTCAGAAACAACATTGTTGAGAGGAAAAACTATAAATCTTGAATATAATAAAAAATTTTAAGATCCGGTCACTATCAACGATAATATTTGTTAATAGTAAACAATATCCGATGATCGGAGAGTTTGACCAAATTTTCAGGTCAATTTGACTTTTTATCTTAAGGTCAGGGTCAAATTAAAAATTTATTTATTTTTAATGACTTGTATCATTAATTAATTAATTAATAATTCAGTGATCAAAATATAATAAATCGATAATGTAAATGATCAAAATATAAATTTTTCCAATTTCAGTAAGCAAAATAATACATCATAAAAACAAAAGTGACTTTATCTATAATTTACCCAAATTAAAATTAGTATTTTTTTCTTCATACAAGATAGGGTAAACTACATGAATGGTCCCTTGATTATATCTTAATTATTTTTTTATATTCTCTGAATATCAAATATTATAAATTGATCAATTGATTAATTTTTTGATATAATGTGGTCCTGTACCATTAAAAATTTGACGAAAAACTAATGTGAATGTTAACATTCTGACTTGGATTATAGAGATTAGAGATATCACATGGTTATCCAAGTCAGCATGTTAACATTCACATCAATTCTTCGTTAAATTTTTAACGACATAAAATTAATTATATTAAAAATTAATCAATAGATCAATTTATAACTTCGATAATTAAAATATAAAAAATAATTAAAATATAATTAAGAGACTATTTATATAGTTTACCCTAAAAATAACCTAAATATTTATTCCCAGAAGAGAGTCAAAATATTTTGAACTACGATAGTCCAGGTCGCCGCCCCGACCCTCCACGGAAACCAATAGCAAAATGGGACACAGTTGTTCTGTACTGCTTATATACCCTTCCCGCAGGGTTTTAAAAACATTTTTCTAAGCATTAAAAAGAAGACGAAATTCTCAATCTGACAGCTTTCTATCTCTTTAGGTAAGCACTCATTCTCCGCTTCATTTTCTTCTAGTTTATCTCTCTGGGTTTCCTTTGAAATTCATTTCCATCCGTCATATCTGATTATCTCGTTAGTTTTTCTTGTTCTACACTAAGTTCCTTTGTGTAATCTTGTCTTGGTTTGCCTGCGTAATGCCTTGTCTTTGTTAATTGATCTCCAGTTAGTGTTTTCTTGTTTCTTTTTGAAGTTCTTTTGCTGAAAGGGCAACCCTTTGAATTGACTTGGTTTCAACTTTCAAGGCTGGAAGTGTTAGCTTTCCTGGGTTGAGTAAGGCTCTTTTTTGGGAATAAAAATTCCAAAGATAACGGAAGTGTATGGTTTTCTTTAATTTAGAGTACCATTAGATTATGTTGGAGATAAGTTTTTTCTTTCATTTAATCAACTAAGAAATGGCAGTGTTACAGGGAACGAAGTGCAAATAGTGAAGCTTATATCACAAATAAGTATACTAACCTTTTCATTAAGGTATCTAGAGTATATTTTGGTCAATTTAAGTACCTAAAGTATATTTTTTTTGGTCAAAATAGATACCTAATGTGTTTTTTAATCAATGTCCCATACAACTTTTAGGAGTCTATATGAAAATTTTATTTACTTTAGGTACCTATTTTGACAAAAAAAATACTCTAGGCACCTAATTTGACATAAAATAATTTAGTTACCTATTTGACCAAAAAGTATACTTTAAATACTTATTTTGACAAAACAACAACTATACTTTAGGTACCTAAATGAAAAGTTGGTATAATTATGTACTTATTTGTAATATAAGCCAATAGTGAATAACAAGATGTGACTGACGCCCTTAATTTAAGCTTTAAAAAGTTGTATTATGCGTTATGCATCTCTGTCTACTGCATAATTTAAGCTTCACTATGAAAGGAATTGTGTTCATGGGTTATACTTCTCTGATCTTGATCTTGATTCTGTATTGTGTAGGCCTTAATGCTGTGAGCTGGTGGTAAACCCTCTAATCATCATGCATGCTATAAAAGGTGGGTGGGTTGGGCAAACTTTTGCTCTAGCTAAGTGCAATGAGTCCGGAGGGAAGAAGTCTCGTGTTCGTCGTTCAAAGGAGGAAAGGAAGGCAATGGTTGAGTCTTTTATAAAGAAGTAATCTCACACGGTTTCTCTTCCTTTTTGTTTTCTACTACTGATGAATTTAATTGTATGTAGGTTTGTAGCATCTTTATTTAGTCTTTACCAGTTTTATCTTTTTTCGTTCCAATACACTTCTATATGCCTCGTTCCATGGTAGTCAATAGTCATACTCATAATAGAATTACTCTGTATACAGACTACAGTAGGATATTTTAGACATTCAAGCTTCTAAATTTATTGTCATTATAGTATGTAATAAACTAATTGCAGGATGCTTGTGATTGCTTAATATGAGTATTAACTTAAAATATATGCTTGGATATTGACTCTGCTCACTGCTAACTTTAAATGTGTGAATGCTGGGTTATCGAACACAAGGACATTGATGTAATTTATGATTGTCCATACATATCAGTAAACTTTTTTGTTCTATATAATGAATGAAAATAAATTTGATACAATCAAATGAGACTTTTATTAGCTTTTAGAAGAATAGTTTATTGAAGAACAATTCATTTTTTGAAACCTAAATTTATTATATTTCTTTGAAGACACATTTGGACTTATTTTCAAACTGAATATACTTTGTTCGATATAAGGATTTTTTTGCAAATGCAATATATGAAATGTTGCTTTCTCGAAATCAACATCAGAAGTTAGTTGCTACATTTTCGTACCATTTATTTAGTTCACTTGATGCAGGTAATGGAAATTAAACAATAGAAAATGTGCTCATTGATGAACTTCTTGCAGGTATCAAGCATCAAACAATGGGAATTTTCCATCTCTTAACCTTACCCACAAGGAAGTTGGCGGGTCTTTCTACACAGTACGAGAGATTGTACGAGAGATAATTCAGGAAAATAGAGTGTTGGGTCCTGCAAAGTTGACTGAAGGGGAGCAGAACACTGATCTGTTCTTGCAACAAAATCCACTGGGCTCCATTTCAATTGCACCCGAAACTCTGTTGTCCATCCAGTCAAATGGAAGTTCTTTTGCTCCCAGTCATCATGAGGATGCTAGTGATGGTTCAGTTTTTTCAGTTACTGGTGAGCTTACTATGGGATCTGAATATAAAAATTTTTATGGTGAGAACATTATTAATGGGAATCCTGTAGATGTAACCAATGGAACTGATAAGGTGGAAATTGTAGAGGTGCAAGTAATTGAACCTCCAGAAAGTGATAAAAGTGAAAAGGAAATGGATGCATCCACAACTGAAGTCACTCAAATAACAGCAGATGTAGTAGTAGAGACATTTCCACTGCGTCCTCTCGCTAAAGTAACTGACATCATTGATGGAATGTCTAGTGATGTTGGGAAATTAAATGAAAACTTGGATCAAACAGAAAATGGGAAGGTGAATGTGAGTCAAGAAAATGGCAGTTTTAAGTTGGATGGTACGAATTCCTCTGAGGTTTCTGTTTTGACTGATGAGAATGAAGTGGAAAACAATGAGGATGTGTTGTTGGAAAAGAACTCTGATTTAGCAGATAAGAAAGTGGTAGAAAACATTTCAGATCCATTATTAGAAAGCTCAGATTGCTCTACTGGGGGAACTGCCATCAATGATACTCGCAACAGCGCAGCATTAGAGGTCTCTCGTGATGATATCTCAACTTCCGAAACAAATGAACAAAACCAAGCGATTGATGGAGAGGTGAGCTTTTGTCCAAAAACCTTTGTGCATGCCTATGTTAGACATCAAATAAAGTGATTGCTCAATCTGCATGATAAACTGGTTTTGTCTATTAGCATCTAAATATTTGTTTTCTCTTGCTATTATTCACTAATTATAAGTTTTGCTTATAAAATAGTTGGTGGTTTGACAGTAATTTAGGTCGAATAAACGGGGAGTTGTTACTTTGAGTACAGTGCAGGATCTATGTGCTATTAGTGTCATGCCTTGCTATGAAATCACTAAAAAAATTGAAGGATGTAAAAAGGATTACATACTGACATGTTCATGGGACCCTATACTCAAATCTTGTTATTTGAGGAATTTCAAAATTGTGGCTTTGAACTATGTTACCCGGACACAGGTATGTGTCCAACATAGGTATGGTCAGAATTTTCTTAGTGTTTTTTAATGTATTTGGAGAATCCTTGGAGGTCACATCCCAATGTCCATGTTTCCGACATGAGTGTCGGACGACGGACATAGCTACTTCAAGAAAACTGAAAATTTGGAGCAACATAGATGCTTTGTAGTGCTTTGACTCTCTTCCAAATCCTCTCCCCCTGAAAGGCGTGTGTGGTTCACACACATTTTAGGTTTTAGACGCTTCACTAAGTATGTTTGCTGAAAAATCAAACAATGATATTTGCTAGTAATTTAACATGACTAAGATGCTATCGCATGCATTTGTTCACATTCTTTCGGTGTCTTATGGCAGAAAATTGTAAATCACCTTTTTCTAGGCGATTTTAAGTTCACTCGAGTTCTTATAGTTTATTGGCCTACCATTGTGGCCCCAAATAAACAAATACTATGGGCCAATTGGAGAAAGCTAATGACTTTGTTTTAGGTTGAACTGATGTGTTCATTTTCAGTGTCGGATTGAATGAGAACCTGATGGTTTTGTTTTTCATCAGGCAATATATATTCCAAATGGCATCGACTCGAAAACTCATGGCACTTGCCAGTCAACACAGGAGGGAGCTGTTACGGCTGAAGGTAAAGTTGACGTGCAGCATGTCAACTCGAAGAAAGGAAGCAATAAAACATTTGACAGAATTAATCTGTTAGTATTTCTCCCCTATGCTCATTTTACTGTTTAAGTTGAACCAGTCTTTACACACTTGGGTTTCAATGTTATAGAGTTCCTTACAATATTACGTTGGTCTCTATGGACAGAGAATCGTGGGAACGGACATCGAAAGGCGCTGCAGAAGAAACTAACCCCCTTTTGGCTATTTTCAAATACGTTGTCGCTGCCTTCGTGAAATTCTGGTCCGAGTAACAGTTTTTGGAGAGTAATACAAACTTTATTAGCAAATATACATCTATAGAGCATGTGTGGTTATTTTCCTGTTGTGTTAGCTTGCTAAATGTTTACGTCCGTATTAAGTAACGATTACGGTATCACTAGAGTTTCATGATTATATCGGTGTCGCAAGTTGAATGCTACGACGGGGCAGTAGTTATTCCTTGGATTGAATTAGATTTGCAGATTCAAATGCCATTTAGTGGTATGGTTATAGTTAGTGAGAACAGTATTCCTTCTGTCGATCGAGTCGAGCCGACTGTTAGAATGGGATAAACTTGAATGCAATCTTGTTTTATGGATTACAGATAGTGTTGATTTTGGTTCATATATGAGCATGTAAGATGAGAAGCATGAAATGCAGACATTCTTATTCTGTGTCATGCAGGGAAAATTCCAGGACCAACATCTTAACGATTATTTAAAGTTGTGCTTCAACTGCCTATTTGTCTGCTCGTCGATGTTCATGAAATTGTAATTCGGTCTCCTAAAATGGTAAAATTCTGATTTAGTCCCAAAAATTGTAATCTCAGAAACTAAAGCAACGATAAAATTACAATGTAAAATTAGCTTGTAACTAAAAGCATTTATTATCTAAATTTAGTAAGTAAATTGAATGTTTTAAACTTCTGTGATTAAAATAATTTTAAGAATAAAATTTATTAGTGAATTATATAATTTATCTTATTTTTATTTATATCTTATTATATTTTAATGAGTTTCTTTTATCATGTAATTACTTTGTTTTCAAAACTATGAACTCTAATATAAATCCTATATTTAAACTAACGGGAAAAGAAAGAAACGTAAACCAAACTCCATCACCGTTACAGCGTTGCAACAGTACATGAACCCGATCACCGTTCTTACAGCTGCCGTTATAGACAGCAACCGGTTCTTGGTTTGTACATTTAACCCTTTTCCAGCAACTCTGTCGGCTTTTATATATAATTTTTAATCACATTATTTCAGTAATTTATTTAAAAACTACCTGAAAGCTTGATAAGATAAAAAAATTATTATAATAATATTTATAATTTAAAAATATGATTTCAGTGTCTTTTTCTTCCGATAAAGTTAGTAGTACTCGATTAACCCATGACATCGATTCAATTAAAAATTGAACGTACTAAAATATACTTATTAAAATATATCTATTAGATTAATTTTAATGATCGATAATTAATATTAAAATTAATTACCAATCAATCTATAGACAAAAAAAAAAAACAAAAAAAAAGTTCTGAGGCTCTAAGGTTGAAAGAAAAGTTTATTTTAGCCTAACAATAAATTATATTTCTAAGAAATAATAATAATAATATAATTATAATTTGATTTCTCTAGACAACATGAAAAAATAATTATACAGGGACCATACTACCTTTTGTTTTTTTCCCTCATATATACAATTGAATCATACATTAATATTCGATTTTTTTTATATATGATTTATAATCTATTTACTTTAGCTTCATGCTAGACTGATTTATTTTTAAATATTCATATATGAAATACTTGAACAAAACATATAACGTATATAATTTTTAAAATATGTTTAAAAAATTTAAAAAAAATCAAATATAATTATATCGAACACATATCCATACGCCATACTTCATCAAAGACTAAGAAAATGGCAATAAAATCATTAGCAGAATCACATGCAAATCCAAACAAAAACTCAATAATACAAGTAGCAAGGAGGAGACCAGCTTCAATGAGCCAACGAGTTAGATAAATAAAGTGAAACAAATACACGTAATCAACTTGTTTTTGTGGGTCTTAAGCTTTAAATTTTCTGATATTAATCTTAAAAAAAAGTTTACACGTATATTTACGTACTAATCTTACAAAAAAACAGTTTACGCGTATTAATCTTACAAAAAAATATATAGTTTAGCGTGTATGTCTCAAATATTATTGTTTTTTTTATATAAAAATTTTAAGTATGTAATAAAACTACATAATGTAAACTGCAAGTAGGATGGTTGGAAATGTCTGTTTACTTATTTTGATTTGTTTTCGTTTTAAAATAGTGGATTTAGAATTTAAGATTAAGAGTTATGATTAAAGTTTAGGAAATTAGGGGCATAGGTTTTTTAGGGTGTAGGATGTAGATTTTAGGGTTTAGAATGTAAAAATTAGGGTTAGAGTTTAGAATTTATTTTTAAAGTATTTTTTAGTGTGAAACATAGAAGGATGTATGGTTAGAGACATGGTTTTTATTCGCTCAGTGTTGGCATGTGCCCAACTTGAACAGAGTAAAAATCTCCTATCTCTTTATTATTCATCTATGCCTCCTATTAAAATTTTTTAAAAAATTAAATTTTAAACCCTAACCCTTATTTTCTATATCCTAAACCGTAAAAATACATGCTACACTTAATTCCCTAAACCCTGACTACAATTCTTAACCTTGAACCCTAAACTCTAAATCTTCTAATTTGAAACAAAAACACGAATAAAAGTATAAGAAAGAAGTAGACGATTTACACCCACTTGAACAACCTCTCAACCTTTGAAGTGTACAAAATTTTCCTTTAATACTCATCCCATAACTTATTATATCACTAGCTACTACTAATTAACCAGAAATATTACAAAATAATGAACCCTAAAACAAGTCTTGTTGTGAAATCTTCTTATTACAAGGAAAAAGGAAGAAGAAAAGAATATTAAAAAAGAACAAAAAAGCTTAAGACACAAGGAGAAAACAAGCTTTGACACAAGGAATAAAGTTCGGAGATTTGGAACGTTGTTGTCTGGTTTTATCAGTTCATGCAGAACCTCAAAAAGGTTTTTTAATGCTGTATATATGTATTTTCCCCAGATAAATTCTGGGTAAAAATGATTGTTTCACAATTTACGAAAAAAAATGATTTAATATTGGATTAATGAAGGGTTCATTTGTTTGTTAATCTACATTAATCCAACATATACTGCAGTTTAGTACCTTTTTAAAAGAACAGGGATTTAAGCTGTGAAAAACATGCAGGTGAGAGTCAGCCAAACCAGACATATTTCACGTGGACAGATTGATTGTCTTTGGTGAAGATGAGTTGGTATTTGGTGAAACCAAAACCAATAAATTTTCCCATTAAAATACTCTTGGAAGAGATCTGGTTAGATGAGAGTATTCGAGGCTCTAACATGGGATCCTATGCTAAACAGATAGAGGAGAGAGAAGCACCATAATCTAACACTTAAGCCCTACGTCACTCTTATTTCCCCTCATATAATTCATATTGGATTTATGTAAACTTCGGTCCGAATTAATCGGTTAATGAGTTAAATATATATAGTTAAAGCAATAGAAGAATGGGCGAAAATCAAAGACATAAATCGTTTATCCTTTTGTTATGTCTCCATTTTGAAATAGTGAGTTTAGGGTTGTAGTTAATTTTTTTAATCAGTTACAGTAGTTACAATAGCATCTGTGCTAGTGTAGTTAGTTAGGGTTTAAGGAATTAAGGATTCAAGGTCAGTGTGTAGGATTTAGGGTTTATGATATGAAAATTGAGGTTAGAGTTTAAAATTTAATTTTCAGTATTTTTAGTGTGGGAAATAGAAGGAGACATGATTGAGGATAAAAGATTTTAATTCAAAAATCAATAAAAAATGATTATTGCTGAATTTGCCCTCTATTTAATTTTTTTTAAAATAATTTATTTATAAATTTATCTTTTACTTTCAAACATTTATATTTTACCGTTAACCTTAAATTCTGATTTGTCTCTCTACCGAATACTTGTTTTGTTTTATATCTATTCGTTAATTTCCTATATTTTTCATTTAAATGACATTTAAAAGGTTGATTAAAAGTTTTAACTAAGTGAGGTGGATTAATCAATAATGATATGATTTCATTGTAGGGTTTAGATGTCAACCTTACAAAATTAAATGAGTAGATCAATGAAATGTACTTCGAGCAGGTTGACAATATTGTTAACCCTAACTTAACGTTAAAAAAAATAATCAATCGTTAATTATTTAAATAATTAATTATTATATTAGTTAATCGTTAAGAAACAGTTCTATTATAGGTTAATATATAACCTATTATAATTTTTTTCAAATTATCATTATTTCATTTTACAATAATAAATTTATCTCTCCGATAAATATGGTATTAAATTTTCAAATAAAAAACTTAAATAAAGAGATTTTGAACACAAACTTCATATTTAATTAAAAAATCATATATAAATTAATTTATAAGATAATCATTAACCCTAAACCCTAATTTAATTAACTAAAAATCATTAAACTTTTAATAATTAAATTAATTAACCTGTAAAATAAAGAGTTATATAAATTAATGATTATTATTTATTTTATACATCTCTAATAATAATCGTTTAAAATTATTAAAAATAATATTTGCTTAAAATTATATTGTATGTCTGTTGCTAATATATAAATTAAATATATAAAAATAAGCTCGGTTACCCCTAATACCCTCGGTCTTTTCGTGCTTAATAGAGATAAAATAAATCAAAATAACCGTCAATTTAATTACAGGAAGAGTGAATTAATTTATTTAAAATCGAAGTAAAATAAAGTTTTTATATAAAAAAAAGAATTTCAGATAAATAAAAAAAAAAAGTTGTGGAGTGTGTTTTACACGCTCCATGACCGAGAGTGGGTAATTATAGAGACAGAATAGATACCACCTTTTGTCTTCACGTAAATTTCACGTTCCTCGTGTTATAATTGGAATCCTCTAAAGCGAAACAAAATGAAGGAATAAAGGAAAGTGGGTTATTATTCTCTGTACCGGGTCTCATATGTTAGCTGTTATGAGAGACTGACACGTGTCCGTTTAAAAGGTTGCTGGGAAAATAAAACCACAACCTCGAAGAGCATATTTTAACTGAAAAATCAAGGACGTGTATATTAATTATGGGTCCAAATCAAATAATTTGAATTTGAAATTTTATTTCGTACACAATTATTTAACATATATTTAATTGAAATAGAATTTCAAATTTAATCAATTAAATTTTAATTTAAATTGTGTACTGATATACGAACAGTTATACTGGTAAAATCTTTTAGTGTATCGATACGAGCATACTTTCAAAATCTTAAAATGAAATTTTATGTACTGATATGTGTTTGTTTTATATGTAATATCTCTTTTTTTATTAGACAGTTATTGATATCGAACTCTCGTGTATTAATATCAACATGCCTAAAAATATATTTAATATTATTTTTTTTTATCTTAGACGGCTCCAAATCATCCCAACGATCATAAATGACTAATAGCTCAATTCACATTTAAAAAAAGACGTGAGACACTTGAAGATGGTTCTCATTTCTATTGTATATTTTAAGATAATAAATGTAGACTCGATTGAGTAGACAAACCAATATTGTTCACTAAAAATTCAAAATAAAACATAAAAACCATAAAATTAAAGATTTATGGATTGATCGAATAATTAAAAATATTTATTTACTTTATTTTTATATGATTATAAATCTCTCAGTCGTATATATATTTTTATACGGAATTTTACATACTTTTAAAACGAACCAAATATATATGTTATGAAATTTAAAACATTTAGAATTAAATAATTTGTATTTTTAAATAAAATAAATAATTATAAAACTAAAATGATTTAAAATGCAGTAAATATAGAACATATTTTATCTAAATTCAATTGGATCTTAAATTTTTTAACAAAAAAAACATATTTATTCATATAAACCTTTTGATAAGATCATAATATATTAAAATTTTAAAGATTCAACGTCTTTTTTCACTTTAAATGTTAGCCTATTTATTTGTCTCGTGGTACTAAATTATTTTTCGAATCTGTCCAACCAAAATATATAAATAATCTCTCAAAAAAGCAAAAATATTAATATAAAATTATTTTACAAATTGGGATTTCAATATTTTCTTCCCTAGAAAGAAAATTAAATAAATTTTTTATTATTATAATTATTATTTGATATTGAAAATAAATAAATAAAGGTTGAAGAATGGAACAGTAAATTGTTTAGAGAAGAATATAAAAGGATCCCACACTGCCTACTCCCTCAGCCTTTCTCTTACCTTCCATTACACGTCTTCTTCTTCCTACTCCTCTTCTTCTTCTTCTTCCTGTCTCTTTCTGGTTTGTTTTTTTAAAACAATAATGTCTACAGATCTTGGATTACTACAAGATTTGTCGAAAGCAAACTTACCCAAACTAAACATTCAATCTTCCAATCAAATTGGAACCGAAACCCAGCAAGAAAACAAAGATCGAGACGACAGTAGCAGCGAGTGTTCAACGCCGACCTCGGAAGAAAACAAGATCCCGGCGGTTTTAGCATGTCCCGGAGCACCAAGGAAACCTAGGAAAACACATGTTTCGTGTAAACGGAAGCTGTCTGAATTCCAGTTCTTCGAGATCCTCAACAGAGATGAAGTCGATGCGTTTTTCGAAGCTGGATTTCATGATCCCGTCGCTAAAAGAAGGTGCCCACGTACATGAAATTATTATTAATTATATATATGCTTATTTTTGGGTTTTTATATGTAAATTTTTTCATTTTTTCTGTAATAATCAGACAGTTTTCTTCTTCTTGTTTGGTTTATGGATCCGATCTATATACATGTTAAATATTTTTCATTTATATAATTATATTGCTTTAGTTTCCGATTTAAATTTATATATTATATTTTCTTTCTTATATAAAAATCGAACCCTCTTCCTCCTTAATTTAGATTAATTATGTTTTTATCTCTCAGCTAAGCTACCATTAATTCCTTTTTCAAAAAAAATACATTAGGTTGAAAGATAAAAAAAGAAGGGGTTGTTATTTTATTTTTGTTAAGGATATTTTATTCGACTTATCGGATCGGATCAGATCGAATTTTTATAAAAAATTAAGTTCAGGTTGAACATTTATTGAAGGGACAGTTGAATCGAATTAAATCTAGTATTTATTGAGAGAAAGTCGGATCAAGTTTAGATTTAAAGCGTTAATTATTTGACATGATTTAGGATTAAATATGTATTTAAAATTAATGAAAATAAGTATTTTTTTTATTTGTTTCTGTTTGAAAGTGTTTTCTTCGTAAGGGGATAATTTTTAAAGTACAGTCGTTGGCTTTTGGATCTGCCATAACTGATTTGATTTGATATTTTCGGAGATGATTTTTTTTTTCTCGAGAACGTGATGGAAAGCGGGAATGGTGCACTGTGCTTTGGGCAGATGCAACTGTTTTGTCTCTTTGGGTAAGAAATCATTGGTTTCAGGTTTTTATATATAAAAAAATAGATTGATTTGTATTAGGAAAAAGTATAAAACGAGTATTATACATCACTGAACATCACTAACGTTAAACATTATTTATTAAAATTTTATATTTGATTTATCTATATTAAAGTGTTTGTGTTCAATTTTTCTTATAGTGGGTGTACAAATATTTTTGTGCATCGCGCCACATTTGGATTATGTTATGTATGATTTGACCATGTATTTATATGACTAGTGATAATGTTATACGTTTATTTATCTTTTTTATTGCTCGTACTAGTTTATACGTTTATATTTATAGTTAACATGAAGTATAATAGAGTACTAGATGTGTATCATTGAGTTTTCTAAGCTCAAACGCTCAGTATTGTTGTTTTCATATGTAGGTTGATCATTGGATCTAGGGGTGTTCAAACCCGGCCGAATGAGTATTCAAACAGTCCAATAAATCTACTATTAATATTATATCATTACTATGTTTTAATGTCTTTTTTTATATTTTTAATTTGCATTATGAGTTTATTAAGTCGTTGGGTACCCCTTGGATCATTTTGAATATCCTTGGATGTATCGCGAG
Source organism: Abelmoschus esculentus (assembly GCA_035048815.1). NCBI lineage: Eukaryota > Viridiplantae > Streptophyta > Magnoliopsida > Malvales > Malvaceae > Abelmoschus > Abelmoschus esculentus. The sequence goes on from JAUCBN010000001.1 coordinate 26,429,924, forward strand.
ATTAAAAAACACTAAGAATTAGGATTTCAAACAAACGAGGTTTGTTAGAATACAATACTTGCAATCGTAAGATCACGGTGCTTGTTCATTGGCGGATCCAAAAATTTATTTGAGAGTGGACATATATCAAATTTTAAAATTTCAGAGTGAATACAAATCTTAAATATTATAAAAATTTAAAAACTAATTCATAAAAATAATAAAAATTAAAAGTAAATACGTAAAGTTTAAAAAATTCAAGGTGGGCACGGGCCCACCCTCCCTTAAGCTTGGATCCGCCATTGGCTTGTTGAGTATCTATAAATTTTTACGTGGCCGAATTTGTAATATTATTTTTATATATTATATATAAACTCGGAACTCCTAGTTTGTAAATTGATTTATATGATTTATTTAATTGTATGAAGTATTTGACGTCGTATTATTTTGAATAAATACTAAATTTATAATTTTAAAATAAAACCCATTTAGATTTTATAGTTTAAGTTTAGGGTGTTAGAGTTTGATATTTAAATTTTAAATTTTATAAAAACTATATTTTTTATACAAATTATATATTAAAATATAATTGTGTATAAATCCTCTTATTTAAATAAATTATAATTATTAACGAAGTTAAAAAAAAAACATATCCAAACTATATATAACCCCTCAAATTCTTAAATTAAAATTTCACCATTTCTTTTAGATGCGAGATCCAATAATAATGTCAACTAAATTAAGATTAAATTGATCATAAATATAAATATTTAATTCTAAATAAAAATAAATAAATTTGGTACCTAACATTTTTAAGCCATAATTTTGAAATACAATACAAACAGAAATTAATTTTGCAATTAAACAATTCGTTTTTTTAATACAAATAAAAATAGAAAAATCCCATTAAAGGGACAAATAATGTACACGGCCTTTTATTATCTTATGGCCCAAAACAGATGTGTTTAGGGCCGGGCCACTGCTTGATTTCGGGCCCATTTAACTTTCAAGCCCATGTTTATTTAGTATCCCGAAAGATTAATTATTAATTATGCCACATGTTTAAATAAATAAATACGTGATAAAATATTTTTAAAAAATCTATTCGCTTTTTTTTTTTAATATTTTTTATCGTCATTTTTATTTTTTAGTTAAAAATTATATTAATTTTAATATTGATTATCTACTGTTAATATTATTTTTTATTAAACCAGAAATTTGTTGAGAAACTTAAGTTGGCTACTTAGGTTTTAGAGAAAGTTAAAATAGTAATAATATAATTAGAATTTTTATAAAGATATATATAAGGGGTATATAGATAAATAAATATATATTTTTAAGATTTTTTTATAAAATATCTAAATCTTTACAAATATTAGTTAGAATTTTTTTGGTTATTTATGAGATTACAGTTCGATTATCTCTATGTTCAAATATAATAATTTTCGTCTTTATCATTATTTGAACTACGATAATAAAATTTTACCCATCTCATTCTCGTCCCGTAATTGAAAATTTTAATTATTTTTAACTTCGTTGATTTAATTTCTCGTAATTTTCGAATATTCGTCATTTAATTCTCACAACTAAATAGAAAGAGAGTGGTTGAGCCTCATTTCATATAATACGGATCATTCCAAAAAGAAGAAACAAGTTCCACACAACTAACGCTACACCTCACGTTTTTCTTTTGAATATAAAAATTTGATTAGTACAATTTAAACTTAAATTAATTAGAGGTAATAAATAATAATAATTTAAAGGATGAGTTTACCACGTGCGTCGAACATGGTTGAACACTACTAACGGTGAACACTGTCGAACATTATTAAATTAATTAATAAAAATTAAAAATTTTAAGGATTAAACATATAATTTTAAATTATTTAAAATAAATTTTTAAACAAATTATATATATTATATTTTAATTTTTTAAAATTATTTTTAATTTAAAAATAAAAAAAATATTAAATCCAAAACCTAAAACCCTAAACTCAAATTAAAAATATTAAACATTAAATCTTAAAATCCAAAACACTAAATCATAAATTCTAAACCCTAAAACAATAAACCCATAAACCATAAAATCTAAAAATTATAACCATAACCTAAACCCTAAAATAAAAAAAATTAAAACTCTAAAAATATAAACCCTAAACTTGAAACCCAAAATTAGTTTAAAATTTAGATATAGGGGTTTTGGTTATTTTAGGGTTTAGGATTTTAGGTATTAGATTTAGTGTTTATGGTTTAGTATTTTAGAGTTTTTGATTTAGGGTTTTTGAGATTTTATATTTTAGGGTTTAGAGTTTAATGTTTAGTGATTTAGGTTTTGAATTTTAGGTTTAGGGTTTAGAGTTTAGGAATTTTTTATTTTTTAAAATTAATTTGAATTAATATTTTATTCAATTATTTAAAAAAATAATATATAAAAAATAATTTAATAAAAAAATTATTTTAAATAATTTATAATTATATGTTGAGTCCTTCAATTTTTTAAGCTTTATTAATTAGTTTAATAATATTTAACCGTGTTCATCATTAACGGTGTCCAGCGATGTTCAACCCCCGTTATAAAATTTTCCTAATTTAAATTAGTGTAACTTGAAACTTAATTAAATCAAACTTAAATTAATTTATTTTTCGAACCACTAACTAAATTCATAACATGTAAAATCCAAATGACTCAAGCCCAAAAATTAATTCAGTATCATTAAAAAAATATATCTAATTAAGTTTTTTAGTTAGTAAATTATGTCAAATTGATTAATTTCGATATTAATCGTTACAGTGTTAACATATTAGTTAACAATATTGATATGACGGTCCATATTACTGATATGACAGTTAAAGATGATGATGTGATACGTGTGATGATGATGTAGTAAAAAGATTGAATTGATTATTTTAATCGAATTTAATGATATAATTGATTTATTTGATTAAATTCAAAGGTATAATTGAGTTTGATTAAAGTTTAATAATTTATTTATTAATTAATTCAAAAAAAATTAAAAAATATTAATATTTTATAAATATTTTTTATTTAAATTTTAAGTTAATTTAATTGATTAATTTTTAAAATAAACCAACTAAATAATTTAATTTTTAAAGTTGAGCTAATATGCGAAAAATCAACTAACATGTTGGTATAAATATCCTTTAGTTACGATAATTTTAAAAATAAATAAAGTGAGAACTATAAAAAAAATAATCCTCATTTTCCTATAAAAATCCATAACTTAATAAAAATAAAAAAATGAAAAAAATTAAATCAAATATATATTATACGAGTCAATTTAAATTAATTAAAATAAAAAAATCTATAATAAAATATTAGTAAATCTCGAATCAAGCGATTATTAATACAATTGTTTGAACTTTTCGTTCCATTTTTTTTAAATCTATGATAAAATTTAAATATCTTTAAATAAAAATAAAAATCTGTGGCAAATAAAGGACCATATCTCGAAAGTTGAAACAAAACCATGAATGACAAATAAATCTTAGCTGTATTCAAGTCATATTATACTAAGAATAATACCAGTAGCAGTTACAGTTGTTACGAGGACCAGGTAAAAATTATCTGTTTTTTTATGATGTATCTTTTTATATTTGTTTTGAATTTTAAATTTTAATATTTATTTTTTTATATTTAAAATTATAAATTTATACCTTAAAAAATATATTTCATCCTTAATTCTTTAAACTATAACTATAATTCTTAAGTAGGGGCGGTTCAAAAATTTTGGAGGTCAGATACAGTTTATTAAAATGTGGCCCTTGCAAATAATTGTCCATAGCTTTCACTGTTTTTAAAAGTGTGACTTTTAAAAGCAATTGTCCATTTTAAGAGTCCTGTGCAATTGTTTGTATAGGGTCTGTATAGAACCTCATTATATCTATAGAAGCAATAGTAATCGAAATAATCAATAATGTTTTATAATTAATTATCACATTTAAGACATAATTATAACAATTTAACAATTATAACTTTTTTTAAGAGTATTTACAAATTTTTTACAACAAATTTCAAGATTAATATCAATTAATGAAAATAATTCATTAAATTTTAGGGCCCTGTGCGGTCGCTCCTATTGCGTCTGTCCAGAACCCCTACTGTTCTTAATCTTAAACCCTAAACTCTAGCCCTGAACTCTTTAATTTAAAACAGAGACATAGAATATGAGAAAGAGGTAGATGATTTCCACCCCTGAGTGCTACGATCATAAATAAGTAATTATTTTCTTCATAACTTTTAAGGGATAAAAAATATACAAAAAATTATAGATGAGTTTAATTCATCATGTCATCTGTAATTTTATTTAATAAAGTTTTTTTTTATCTTATTTTTATGATAAATCTTATCTTTTTTTATATATCTTTAATTTAAAACGGAGGCATAAGAAATAAATAAATGATTTTCATTATTGAATGCTACTATCATAAATAAGTAATTATTTTCTTACGTAACTTTTAAAGGGTAAAAAAATATACTAAAACTATAGATGAGTCTAGTTTATCACGTCATCTGTAATTTTATTTAATAAAAATTTTTATTTTATTTTATGATAAATCTTATCTTTCTCTTCTATATCATTAAATAGATAAATTTTATTAAATGACTCATAAATATCATAGTAAACCGAACCTTATAATAATTTCTAGAAATATACCCCCATTTAATGAAAAATTATTATATGAACCCTTTTCACCACCTAAGATATGGTCTCAACCAATTAAATTAAGACACATAATATATTTTTTTCATATCAAATTTAGATTGACCAAATCATCTAATTTAATATCTTTGATTTAAAAAAGGAAAAAAAATATTATCAAAGATTTCTTGTGTCATCTTTCTCTTTATTCTTTAAAATTTTCCTAATTAATTTTTATATAGATTTAGGGTTTAGGGTTTAAAGTTTAGGGTTTAGAGTTAGTGATTAGTGGTTTAGGGTTTATGTGGTTTAGGTTTAGGGTTTATGGTTTATGTAGTGTAGGGTTTAGGATTTAGGGTTTAGAGTTAGGTTTTAGGGTTAGCAATTAGAAAAAAATAATTAAAAAAATTAACAATAAAAAAGAAGATAACATAAAAAATCTTTGATAATATTTTTTTCTATTTTTAAATTAAATGCATTAATGTGGATGATTTGGATGATATTTATGTGTAAATATGATATGAAAAAAATATATTATGTATCTTATTTTAATTGGTTAGGATCATATCTTAGGTGGTGGAAAGGTTAGATGTAATAATTTCTCCGCTTCAATACAAATCTCTATCCGCCTCTATATAGAGAGAGGTCCAGCACACCATTTGGTGCTTATCTTAGAGACAGTAAAGGAGAGAAGAGTAGTTATTTTGTGATATGGGTTTCACAGAGAAGCAAGAAGCATTAGTGAAGGAATCATGGGAGGTTCTGAAGCAAGACATCCCTCGTTTCAGCTTGATGTTCTTTTCTCTGTAACTTCTTCTTCTTCTTCTTCTTCTTTATGTGTATAGATTCATTGATTTTCATTGGACTGTAGGATACTGGAGATAGCACCGCCTGCCAAGAACATGTTCAGTTTTTTGAGGGATTCAGAGGAGGTTCCTCAAAACAATCCAAATCTCAAAGCTCATGCTGTCAAAGTTTTCAAGATGGTTTGTCTCTTTCTTTCTCCTTATTCTAAGTTTTAAAAGTATGGGTGGATTTAACAAGGATACTCTTTGTTTGTTTGTTGAAAGAAAAGACCTGTGAGTCGGCCATTCAGCTGAGAGAGAAAGGGGAAGTGGTGGTGGCTGATACAACTCTCAACTATTTGGGTGCCGTTCATGTCAAGAGTGGTGTCTTGGACCCACATTTTGAGGTGGTGAAAGAGGCACTCTTAAGGACAGTGGAAGATGCAATGGGAGAAGAGAAATGGAGTGAGGAGATGAAGGATGCGTGGGCAGAAGCTTATGATCAGTTGGCTAACGCTATCAAGGCAGAGATGCACAACAACAACAAATCTGATGCTTAAGCTTAATTGCTCTTGTACTGCCATCAAACCAAGTTCAGACTTTAATGAATAAAGAACTTATTGTTAATGTTAAGGACACACTCATTTTCTAATGGTTTCTTTGAATTTAAAAAATATACACAACATTTTGTTTGTTAATGAATGAAGAATGATGCTAACTGTTATTCCAGTTATACAAAAGCATAGGATTCATCAGAAAATACACCTCCAAAGGCAACTTCACACTCTTCTAATTGGAATGGAGCCCCTTCAACTCACATTGCCTTCTCCTACTCTTACTCTTACACCCTCTACTTATTCTCTTCTTTCGTCTCGTTACAGTATCTAGTATGCACGGATTACCTCCACAATGGGTGCTCGCCGCTTGGCACAACGGGCATTTTCCTCCCCCTCGAACCAACTCATTCGCGCATTTTGTACATGTACACATGTGTCTGCATCTGCTACCATTACTAATTTTTATCATTTAATTGATAGTTATGGACCTATGGTATATAGATCAGCATCAATGGAGTTGCGCACCTGTACAAAGTGAATCTATATGACTACCGCCACAAACACAGCAAGTCCCTTTCCTCACATGACCCCATTTGGATCCGTCCTCTGATGTTTCTGCAGTTAAAACTGTAGTAAAAATTAGTATGGAATAATGGTCTGAAAGAGGAAAAAGAAGTTGGGAGGATTTTCAAACCTTTTCACCAACTGATCTATTCAATGTTGCAGAAACTTCCTGCCTGACAGATCGCTGCAACTCAAGCTGCATATCCATGCAGGCTTCCAGCATCCTCTGCATGTGGCTCATGCCTTGCTGGAGCCTAGCCATATCGGCTCTAAGATCATTGGCCAATAGCCATCTCCCATTTCTGCTCGATATAAGCAACCTTGTAAATAACTTAAAAGTCACAGTGATAAAAAATACCATACACAAACCGTTAACTTTATTCAAATAGCGCAAGCTATTAGAAATGGAGATTTGCACTTCAATGACTCGATGCAGTCACGCCGATGAAAACCGGCCTCGGAAAACCTCATCTACAGCTTGTCGGAATGCTTTCACAGCAGTTCAACAAGACAAAAAAAAGGGAAAACTAATAGGATGAAGAAAAGAGAGCCGAACATAAGCATGTAAAAAGGTCTGATATTGATCTATACAAGCAATTATAAGACTATAACCCATGATTGTGCAGAACAGAGATGTGTGTCTTGTTAAGGCAGTCATGGAGAATTTGACAGAATAGCCATTGAAAAACAAAGGAAAGATTACAAACGTTTCCTGCTTGAATAATTTGGTACAGGCTTTTGCCTTCTGCTATTAAAAACACTGGCAGATGTTTGGTAATAATCCAGACATAATATTCAAATAACAAAATGAAGGCAATAGAAAAGAGGGAAAGTTGAAATGGGTGTTAAAATAGTACTAATATTCATAAATCTGAAAGAAAAATAGAAGTCCGACCTGCCGGATTCGAACCAGCGACCTAAGGATGGCCATGAGGGTTAACCACTACAGTCCTCCGCTCTACCAACTGAGCTAAGGTCGGAATGCCTTATGATTCCTGGTAATTAATTTTAAATAACTTGTTTATAACTTCTTGGTTCTGAACATAAGGCATCCTTAGGTCAAACCATAACCCCTTTTTACTATTCAAGCAACGTGCTTTTTCGCCTGCCCCATCATCAACAACAAAGGTCAAACCATTCTAAAATCTCAATAAATCCCATAACTCAACCCCTTTCTCTCTCACTCTACAATGTCGGACAACGCCACCCACAAGCAAATGACTAATCCTGGCTTTGACATTTCAGCCTGTAAAAAGACTACAGCTTCTTTATGAAGTTTAAACGAAAAAACTCCATTATTGATTAAACCTCTCTATCTCTCTCCTCTTTGTTTCTGTGTTCCATTTCCACTTTTCCTTTGAAGACCCTTTTTCTTTCTCTTTCTATCTTTCCCATTCCTAAAGTGAAGTTCTGTGAAAGATAGCAACTTGACATTGGAATCAACTACAAGATCCAGTTTTTAGCTTTTTTTCCTAAGTTCAGGACACTTTATTTTGAGTCAAAATGGGTAGTAAATGGAGAAAAGCGAAGCTGGCTTCGGGTTTGAATTTTTGTGCTTATAACTAAAGGCAGATAACTAGGATACTATGAATGGTATGTGTTTGTCATTGTTCTTAGTAATAGTGTAATATGTTAATTATTGAGGCTGATGATGCTGATATTTCTACCACAGTATCATATTAAAAATTCTCTGTTTATATGTTTCCGGGTGAAAACCTATCTGTTTCTTTTGCAGCACCAATCATGTTGAGATGTTATCTTAATGTGTTTCCCTTTTGAAAGCTATAGGGGTGAAAGCCTCTGAAATTTCTCAATGTTATCTTCATGATGTTTGTTGTGTTTCTGGTGTGAATGCCTGTTCCATGTCTTTGTTTTTATCGGCTGCTGATGCAAACTTGTTAAAACCTTTTCTCGTTTGGTTGGCTTGATTGGAAAACATATTGGCCACAAAATGATGCTTTGATGATTGTAGCCCGTTGGTTACCTACACTTCGTAGAGGTTTAAGTCGTCGACATGTTGTGGCATTGTTTCAGGCTCCTGAACCAGGCATTTTCAATGACGATGAATCGTTGGATCCCCTACCAATGGTTGTTGAGAGTATGAATGCCTCAAATAACTCATCTGTTAGAACAATAGAGATCAAAACATACCCTGAGGTTTCAGTGGCACCAAGGTCCAGTTCTTATGACGATTTCACCGTTCTTGTTCATCTTAAAGCTGCTGCCTCAGTTGCAAATCGAAATCCAAACAGAAATCATGCTAGCAGCTTGCCACAACTTTATCAAAATCCCTGTGCTCCTGTCGACCTAGTCACTGTGCTTGATATCATTGGTACTGGTAGTATGGCTGGCACAAAGCTTGCATTGCTAAAACGAGCAATGGAGTTTGTAATTCAAAACCTCGGATCCAATGACAGACTTTCGGTCATTACCTTCTCTTCAACAGTTCGCTGCGTCTTCCCCCTTCGTCGAATGTCTGACGTAGGGCGGCAGCAGGCACTAAAGATCAGACTCATCCCATTCATCTACACTGCACTTACCATCTGCAGGTACTATTTCCTCTGAACCCGCTGCATTCGAGGTTGATTCTCTTGTCTCCATTTGTATCTTTAACAAGTTCCAGTGTTGGAATATCAGACTTATCCCATCCCTCTTTGGTTTCATTAAAGACCAAACAGCCATATGTGACCGAAAAAGTAACATAATCAATGGTCTTGTGTCGGCTACATACAAAACCCCCGTCCATGTCCTCAACATCCTTTGGCCAATGTTCCAGGAAAATAGAGATATGTAAGAGCTGGTCTTGTCTCCAAATCTTCCTGTTGTATCCACAACATGCACCACCTAGGAACCATAAAAAAAACTTTTGTTGCCTCAAAACGATATTAAAACATAAAAAAACTTTTGGGCGTCCTTATATCCTGAGATTAAAAACTAATTTTTAAATTATAATTCTGAACTTTTAAACTTTAAACTCTAAAAACTATATTATACACCTAATTTTTTATATTTTAATTCTAAATCACAAGCCTTAAATCAATCTAATTTCTAACATTAGATATATCGAAAGGCATAATCAAAGGGTAAGAATTTGTCTTCCAAATTAAGGCTTCGTTCAGCTATCCGTTTAGAACAAGCATTTTGGGATTGACAGCTGAAGCGTTGCTGAACGGATTTCTCAGAATCGCGTTGCTGCCGTAATTTTGAAAGATTTTACGCTGCAAACGGGCGTTTTTCCACTGTATATTTTTATAGCTTTTACTGAAAAAACATACGTTGTATAAAAATCTCGTTCCAAACGTATAGCTGAACGAAGTCTAAGAGGGTTAAGGTGCGTCTCTTAACATGATTGGTCTTGGCTTAGCTTTTTAATGGTCTGGGCTGATTTTTACACCACCAACAATAACAGGCTTGAACAGAGACTCAACAAAGACTAAAATTGCAGATTTAAAGTTCGATCGTACTTAACTTATAAACCCCTCACATCCAATAATCCTCCACTCCCACCATTTTAAATATAAAAATAAATATCTTTATCGTTTATATTTTTTTAAAATATTATACGATCATTTTTATTGTATTTATTCTGAATTATTATTGATTTCGATATTAAATTTCCTTATAGATGGAATTTTGCGACCATCCTATCACAATATAAAGACATGACCTTGACACAATATGTTGGGTAGAAACTAGAAACTAGAAAGTACCTGTTGGTTCCAACCTATCCCGACACAAACTTTGTCACAATAATTTTTGGGGCAGACCAGTAGGACCCTCAACAGCCACTTCATCATTGGGCCCATTGCATCATACAAATCGATAGAGATAAATTTAGGGGTGTTAGAATACGGTTACACTTTTTAAAAAACTATTTTTTTATATATTTTTATACTTTTATTAATAAACTAATTATATATTTTTAAAACTTTTATATTTTTAATAATTTAGATCTCTTTATATAAAATTTTAGGTACATATATACAAACCAAGTCAATCATTCCCATCATTTTCTCTATACTTTTCTATAAAGTAATTGCCGGAGAGCGAGACACTATGAGATTGATGGGTTATATTGTTAATAGGAATGACTGTTTTACGTATAAAATTATTAATCAATTGATAATAAACAATTTAATAAAATAATATAATAATAAAAATAATTTTATAAATTAATTTATAATTAATATTTTTATTTATATTATTTCTATCATAATATATTATCATATAGATTTATTTTATTGTTTTAAATTATTTTAAGTTTATTATTTTAATAGCAATTGTTTGGTTACTACAATCATGGGCTACGTGGGAATTGGGATGCTTGGACTACAAGATAAGCTCATTTGTTCGACTCGGCTTGGCTTGATTTGGCTTTATTAATTAATGTTAGACCAACCAAATCATTTATCGTTAATGCCCTAAAAACGACACTTAACCTATTAAACTTGTCCTATTTAACAACTTTATTCTTGTCCAAAAATCAAATTATCCCTTTTAATTAAAAAAAATATGTATAACAATTAAATAAAAAATAAACACTCGAACAAAAGAATTAATATTAATATCGTTTTAAATATGAGTTGACTTCGAATTTTAATATTAAAAATTCAAATTTCAACACCTCTAATAATATATTTACATTATATTAATTAATAAATAAATATCTTTGTACTTTTAAGTAGGTGGAAGTTTCTTGGCATCTTCATTATCCCAACAAGAAATTTGTCCGTTGCACATTATGGGCTGGGAACTTGGACCCCCATAATCAATTTCCCCGCCGCTCCGTAACAAGTTTTATAAAGATATTTTAGTACGATTTAGGTGAATAATAGAGTTTGAGGATAAAATTGGGAAAGTATATGTTTTGAAAATATTTTAAAGAATAAATAAAAAAATAATGTTTTTTAGACCTCGTCTTTGTACCTCGTCACTTACGGGTGGTAAGGTGTATGTACGTCGTTGATTTTAATTTAATCTAATGATTCATATAGACCTCGCCACCTATAGATGACGAGATCCAGACACCTCGACACCCTCGCCATGCAGATGGTGACGTTAAATAAACACCGTAAATTTTAAGTTATTTTCCTGAAAATTATCCTAAATTTACTTATTTTTATAAATATAACTTTAAACATCATTATTCTCTTAAATTCTATGATATTTTAGTATTTTTTTAAAAGATGGTTTTAAAAAAATAAATATAATTATATTCGATTTTTATAAAAAAGTAGTAAAAATTTTGATATTAATTTTTTATATATTAATTTTTTAAATTTTATAAAAGATTTAATATATAATAAAAAATCAATATCAAAATTTTTATAATTTTTATAACAATTTAATACATTCGCTTTTTAACCTCTTCTTAAACCTAACGTTTCCTATAACTGTTTATATTTTAATAATTTTAAAGATGTTTATAATATAATATTTATTTATTTTTAATAATTTTTTATAACATAAATGTACCTTACCGATGAAATTATTTAAATTTTTTTTAAATAATATTATTTTTTTTTTTAATTATAATCGCTCAGTAATAGATAACAGTGGCGTGTAATAAGTGCCAGAGCTATCATATCCATTTCAGTTTATGCTTTTTGTATGGATATTCAGACGGTGCACTTATTTCCTCTCTTTCATCAATAAATTTTGATAGTTACGAATTATTTAATTTAATAATTAAAAATATTTATTTTATTTATTTTATATAAATTTAAATTTTAATATAACAATTCTATTTAATAAAAATAAGTAAATTTTGACAACTAATTTTATGTTATTTTTTAATCTATACTTAAATTATAACACTTGTTATATATAACGAGGAAACTATAAATTTATTATAAAGAAAATAAAAATATAATTTTAAAAATAACTATTTAAAAAATTATCTTTATTTAATATACAAAAACAATAATTAACATGAACTAAACCGCCTTAAACCACATGATATATATATAATGCATAAAAAATTTAAAATTCTAATTTTAACCTTTGATAAATTATTTATCTTTGTTTTCTTATATTTATTATGAATTTTAAATTCATTAAAAAAATTATTTTTTTTCTTAAGATTTCTTCTTCTTCTTCTCATCTATCAGGTAAAAAAAGTGCACACCATTTTTATTTAAAATTTAAAAATATAATATAAATACATAATCTTAAAATTATAAATACAAAACTCTAAACTAAACACATAAATTTTAAATTAAATATTTAAACTCTAAAATAAATAAATTGTATAAATTAAAATTTATACGATTTATACATTAAATAATATTCCATTCATTAAAACCCTCAAAATCTATTGTTTTACAAAACTGCCACTTCCAAGGACCTACAAGAAATCAGTCTCCTGAAACCATTTCACTACCACCCAGTTTGAAAAAAATGGTACCCATCGCTACCATCTTCTTCTTCCTCCTTGACACTTTCTCTTCCGTTCTCACCCCGGCTCCGGTCCGTCTCCTTCCTTCACCTAACGTGCCGGAGATGCCGTCGACCGAGCTCGATTTCTTCCATCCCGATCTCCTGATAGTTCAACAGATGCAATTCGGATATGCATATTCAGTTGTTTAGAATTCAGTGACATGGGAAGCAAAGGTTTTGAGAATGTAAGAAAATTATAATCTATGTTTTTAATATGAAATATTTAGTTTATCATTTGCTGCAGGCAGATCATACATGCACATGTTAATGTATATTTGTATTTAAATTTTGAATTAATTTGGTGTTCTTTTAAGGATGTTTATATAAATTAGAGTTAATTGTACCATATCTCCTTAAATTTTGACTTTCATTTTAAACCGATCCTTAAATTTTTAAATGTTATAATTTTATCCTTAAACTATAACTATCATTTCGAATTGGTTTTAAACTTTTGAATGCTTTGTTTTCATCCCTAAGTTATGTTACTCATTCTAAATTAGTCTCAAAACTTTTTAAATATTTTATTTTATCCTCAAATTGTCGTTTATACCACGTCAACTTACTACATAAGACACATATCTGTTTCATGACAAATAATCATTTTTATGTCGGTTTTATTACATAAGATATAATTAACGTATACTGATAGTTCGGGAATAAAATTAATGTGCCAAAAAATCTAAGGACCAATTTGGAAGGTGAATCATAGTTTGAGGTTGAATTTGGAATCCTAAAACTAAAAGTTATAATTTAGAGATGAAAATAATTAAAATTTTAAAAATTAATTTAGAATAAAAATTATAGTTTGAAGACGTATGATATAATTAACTTTATAAATTATTCGTTTAAACTCAAAATTTAAATACAATTTTATTCTGAAATACTAATCTCACTCAATTATTCAGTATGTAAGAATCAAACAATCGGTAACTCAATAGAAAATCAATTAATAAATAAAAAATCAAATTTATATATTTTTAATTTTATAATTTTATTTACATATCAGTCAATTTTACATAAATAACTCTCTAAAGAGTTATCAATTTTTATATAACGTTTGAGTGACTAAAATATTATAAATAATAGTATAAGTTACAAAATGTTATAAAATGATAAAAAATAACCCTTATAGTTTTAGAATTGATCAATGTAATAGTTTAATTTTATTTAAACGATAAATAAATGTGTCAAGTATTAATTGATCGAAAGTGTCTATAATAATTTTAATTGATATCTCGTGTTAAACATTTTTTTATAATTATCATTTAACTGAATTGAGTAGTAAAAATAAATTTAGGTCTTAATCTATGTAAATACAAAAATTTAAGAATAAAAATGACAAAATAATATAATCTAAGGATTAAAACATAAATTACTTAATGACGATAGCATCTAATGACTGTTTAACTTTAAACGATAGAGTGATATAAATGTAACCACTTTAATAATTAAATGATCTAACTATAAATTTTAATAATTGGATGACTTAAATATAATAACAGAATAGTTCAATGACCTAAATAAAAAAAAAGTTTGATGACAATAATAAAAAAATAATACAAATGGTCAAAATAGAAAAAAGAATAATGTTATTGACGATTTTGTACCAAATAATAGTTTAGTGATTAAAATAAGAACATGGAAATAGTTTAGGGATCAATAATGATATTTACCCTTTTTATAAAAAATCCAAAAATAAAATATCTACGTCGTCGTGTATAAAAGTTCTTACAGATATTTTTTGGGAGAAGATCTTTAATTCCTTACCGTTTTTTTTACTGTATTAGTCAAACTCTGTTTTTGTTTCATTGTCTGAAATTTCTCATATCAATCGATCAGAAGACAAAGAATCTGCGTACGTGTGTTTGTCTGTAAGAAAAATGCATCTATGGCCATCAGCTAGACTAAGGGATTCATTCAAAATTGCTTATTTAAGAAAACTTGAATGGAACCTCCATCGAATGAGATCGGAGAAACAGTCTTCTTCTTCGTCCCCGAAGACTCCAACCGAGCAACAAAATCTCTTAAATGAACAAGAACCTGACCACTCCAACTCTGCTGCTTCCGAATGTTGTGCTGGTTTTATTCTGATCTGTAAAGAGGTTTTCATGGTCCTTTCTTGCTGTTATTGCTGCTTCTGCTGTGGAGGTAACTTTAAAAAATTAAATTTCCCACCTTTTCCTACCTTTTTTCCGGGAAAATTTGGTTGAAAGATTAGTTCTTTTAGTATGGGTTTTTGATTTTATGCTGGATTATGGTGATTCTAGACTTGGGTTTTTGAGTTTAATCGATTTTGGTGTCTCCTTTAGTATATAGGTTGATGTTCCTGAAGAAATTCTGTGATTCTGCTAAAAGGATCTGAGTTTAGGCTATTTAGGGTCATAATAGTGCAAGCCATGGATGGTGGATTCTCCTTCAATTGTTTGATAAAATGAAAGCCTGGTTTTGCTTATAGTTTAGAAGCTAATGTCTTTGAGATGTCAGTTGCTAAGAATTATGAGGTTCAAAGATGGAGATTTTTAGACATAACATCAGTTGTCATTGAGAATGGTCTTGTGGAAAAACATGTATGTTATCCTTGGATTGCTTCCGGTTTGGTGAGATGAAAAGTTTGAGAAATTGGTCGTGGTCGGACATTTGACCGCCTTTTTAAACTCCTACCAGGCTTACCATGCCTTGTTTAAGACCTTTATAACATGTACTGGTCTGATTATGGAGGTTTAGGGGGCAGTGAAAACAGTGTAATGCTAATTCTTCTCATGTTTCTGAAAGCTAGTTGTGTTTTGATGTTGCTCTTCTGAGTTGTTATGCTTGACTGGTTTCCTTTATGATGGGAACTTCCGGTGAAGTTTACATTTTCCCCCAAAGCTTCTTCTTGTCGGAACTGATGCTTCCAACCCTTCTTTGCTGTCTTTATGGTTTCTGGAATTGCTCGAGTTTCGCCACACAATCATGTTTCACATTGATGGAATGCCATTGTCGACTTCCCTAGCTATCTTTTTACCCGGTTTATGTGTTTTGATCTGTTCCTTTCCCCCTTGTACATGACATCTTCGCTTGTTGCTTCATTGTATTCAGCTTGTATCGATGAAGAAGATAAGTGATGCAGCATACGACGTTTGTTTTAGGCGCTGCCATCCGTGTACCGGCAGAATCGTACAAAATGAAATAGGAAGCAGTAAACTGAATAATGTTCAAGATGAAGGCTAATGACTGCAATCTTCATAGTTGTAGTAGTCCTGTGGCAATCTTCATATTTGGTTGTTGTAAGTATATGATTGAATTCTTCTTCATCATCGTTGTATTTGCCGGATTCTCTGTTCGATTATCTATTATATGTACCGGCTCGGTACATGAACGGTTTTATGCTGTATTTCGGTTGGAGAGTTCTCCGGTCATACAACCCAGTCATGGCAGCCTCTCTCACTCGCCATTCAAATGCACCTATAGAAGAAATAATCGATATCCGATCCGTATCCGAACTCGAACATCCATTACAGTTGTGACTTGCAGCATCCTCTAAACAATGAAGAAACTACTCATCTGTCATCTTCTTCAAGAATTGCAGCATCCTTTCCGTGATCTGTCATTCAACTTTTTGCTGGGTGAAACTTCTTGCTGGTATCCCCTGCTATTATTCAGTATAAAGAGTTATCAGAAAAGTTCATTCACATAAAATAAAACTCGTAATTTGCGAGTAACGATTTTTTATAAATTTTTTTAATTAATTAAATAAAAAGGATATTCATTTAAAAAAAGCCACCTAGAAGTCTATCGGTCAGAAAAATTATATCGTGATCTCTGTTCATTACGTTATCCGTGGTCTAAACAATTAACAATTAAATATATTTAGAGATGATAAAAATACTCGTCCCCGATCCGACCCGATCGGGTTTTTCTCTTTAAGTTTTAGGGATCGGGGCGAGGCGGACTTAGAAATTATTTAGTTGAGTTCGGGTATCTGTTTGAAATTTCTCATCCTGCTCCAATATATTTTTATATATTTTATTATATTTATAAAAAATATCATTATACATAAACATTTTTATGGGTTTTAAGTAATTTTTAAAATTTTGAAGTTTATTCTTATAATAAAAAATTATTAGATGTTGTTTAAATTTTAATATATTCGATTATGTTAGTCGATGATTTAAGTTTTTTTCTCTCTTTTAAATATGTATTTTAACCTGTGAATAATTTAAATTATATTTTATTTCAATTTTACATAGATTTAAAGTTATTTAAAAACCATAATTTATGATTGTGATAAAAGATTGATCGAATCTAACTTTTGTCGTTGATAAAGATTATTTTTTTAATTTTTCAGGTCGAGATCGGGTTTAAAAATTACCAAATTGAATTCGAGTCGGGACGACCAAAAACCCGCCCTACCCTGTTGTTATCCTAAATATATTCGTCTTTAAATAATTATTTAATAATTATTCACTCATTAATTACATATGAATTCACCTTAAAAAAATAAAATGAATAAATTTATTTGATTGAGATAACAAATAATGTGGTGAAAATAATTTATGATATAATTTCTCCGTTGGTCATAACTAAGCAAATATTACGTGGAAATTATTTTATTTTTTTATAAAGATAAAAAGGGTAGAGTAGTCATTCTCTTTTAAATAAGTGGTCACTATTTATTTACCCCTTAATTTTCTGGTTTAATCTCAAATCCAGAAACACCGCTTCTCCTGGGTACGTCTTCTCTTTCAATCTTTCTCTTTACTTTTCCTTATATTTTCTTAATCTTTTCAATCGTTTTTTTCTCGTTTCCCGTAATGTCGATATTGTTGAACTCTCCAGATCGTTACTGTTTAACTTAATATTTCATTGTTTTAACTGATTTAGAAATTATATAAATCTAAAAAGAAGAAAAAAAATCATTGATCTAACTATTTAGTTGAGCGATAATTGTAGTTCACTTAGATTTTTGTATTTTTTTAGTGTTTTTCTTTTCTGGGTATTCTTTTTCCTGGCTTTTTGTGGTTTAGATTTGATGGGTAAGTTGCTAATTGGTGGCATTGTTGTCGATTATCTTGGTGATTGAATAATCTTTAGGTATAAGAGTTTGATGCATCAAAGGATTTGGATTTTTGAACTTGATTTGTATTGAATTGCTTGTCCTGGGGTTTATGTGTTAATCCCGGGAAATGGATTATATGGTTGCCTTAGACACATGTAATTCATTGGTAGGCATGGAAATAAGATCCTTGGAGTTTTATATGTCTCTTTGGATTTTGAATTTGGTATGGGTCTAAAAATGCCATTTGAAATTTGTGAATTTCGAGCTACTGATGTCGATAAGTCTGCGAGTGTGTGTGTTAATGTTATTTGGTGGCCTTCTGTTATTCCAATGGATTTTGTTCTGTTTATTATGCGACTTCATTTTATAGCTATACAATTACTGAATACTGTTTTTGTCCCCCCCCCCCCCCCAAAAAAAAAAAAAAAAAAAAAAAACACACACACTTTATTTCAGAGTAATTGTAACAGAATTCAGCAAAAATGGAAGCCAACAGGAACCAAAACGGTATCCAACAGCTGTTAGCTGCAGAACAAGAGGCTCAGCACATTGTCAACGCTGCAAGAAATGGTAGCACTAGTCTTATTTTCTATATTTTTCTCACTGAGCGGAGCAATTCCTTCATTTTTCTTAATTGTTTTGTATTGATGCAACCTTAGTTCTAGAATGATAAGATGGCAGTTTCTATGTTGATTCCCTTTACCTGTTTGAAAGCTACACTCAGGATTTATAGAACATTTTTTGCATGCTTTATCTCACTTGATGAAAGAAACTTGCTTAAACAATGTAATCATATAAACGTGTGCAAGCATGTGTGGAGTGTGGACTTTGTGGAGGCTACATGATAATTCTTGTATGCTTTTAGGCTACTCCCATTTAATGACTACTAAGATGTGAACTAAACGAAGAAGAGGAGTTGATTTGTCTTTCATGGTTGCTGTTCTAACTTCTAATAGTAGTAGTTATTGCTTTTTCTGAAGGATTCAACGTCAACTCATGTCTGTTTTTTTTTTCTTCAGCAAAAATGGCTAGACTTAGACAAGCCAAGGAAGAGGCAGAGAAAGAGATTGCTGACTATCGTGCTCAAGTGGAGTATGAGTTTCAGAAGAAGGTAGCTGAGGTATGACATCGTAGATTTTGTGATCTAGCCTTTTTCAATGACTTCGTAGATTCTTAATTCATGTTTATGGACCATTATACAGAGTAGCGGAGACTCAGGGGCTAACGTGAAGCGGCTCGAGATTGAAACAGATGAAAAGATCAATCACTTGAAGAATGAAGCTGCAAGGATATCTCATGATGTTGTAGGGATGCTATTGAAGAATGTGACAACTGTGAGGAACTAGTGATCTTGCGTGAAGAATGACTGTTTAGTCGTCTACAACCTTCAATCAGCCTCTATATGATAAGTTAAAACTCAGAGCTCATACTTGGGAACAATTTTATGTCATTAATTTATCATTTTTTGTTGTTTCATTGTGCCATGTTTTGGATAATCATGTTCCAGTTCTGAAATAAAATTCAATGTCTGCTCCCAAAGAAATTGTTTCTCTTCAATTTTCCCTGGAAAATAATCTCAGATGAACACTATGGTTTACTGGAATCATGGACAGCTTACATAAATGTTTGGCATTTGTTCAAATAAGTGCCAAATGTTATTTTAATGAAGGGTTCATGGTCCATTAAAACTACAGGTGAATGTTCTAATTACACATAACAAAGTCGTGAAACCCTGATTCATTACATTGTTTATGGATTACATAGGGAGTTTGGTACAATGGTTCATTGAACAACATATTGAAAATGTTCCACCATCATCTCAAGGCGAAATTGATCTGGGGATGATGATGTCTCCGATGTTGTTGTGCCATGGGTCAGCTAAGTGAGTCGCCAAGTTCTCCAATGGTCCGGTTCCAGGGTAAGCTGATTGTTGGACACAAAATCCCACGAACGCCAACATCGCCAGACGACCTATAAACAACAAAGATCAATCACAAGATGATCAACAAACTAAATGTCTCCGGTTCTGGTTAGATTCGAGTCTTTTCGAAAGAAAGAAAAGGGTTTGAAGGTGGTACCATTCTTGATCTCCTTGACCTTATATTCCTCAAACTTTTTAGGGTCCTTGGAGTATCCCAAGGGATCGAAAGCACCGCCGGGGTACTTCTTCTTCTCGGTATCTTTCTCCATGCTACGTTGGTGCTCAACGAAGGCGATGGCGAGGAACTCGATGACCAATATTGTTGGAAGAGTTCCCCATGGAACCGGGTTGCCTAAGTAAGTGGCCTGTCCACCGGGAATCGCTGCCCATTCTTGAGCCTTTACCCAGTTTCCTAACCCCAAAGCCTCAGGAACCAATATACCAGGCTGCATAGTTAACATGCATAACAATATAAGCATTTCTAAATTAAAGTAGAGGGACTAAAGCCATAATTTGACCCCAGAAAAAACACTTACAACTGCAAGCATAGCCCATCTGCAGTGATATATCTCAGATTCCTTGTACCTCTCGAGATTTTCCGGCACCTCACCGAGTCTCAGTGGGTCAAACCCAAAGTCACTGAAAACCAAACATATATTAGAACACAGATTTGTAAGGAAAAAAAGAGATGGAAACACGTCTTTTTTGTTTGTTTGAACTTTGAAACCTTACCCTGGTGCTGAACCATCAAGATAAGGAGGCCTAGGCTGTCCAGGCATCCAGTCGGCCGTCATGCTAATACGGTGGCTAACATTGGCGCCAAAGCTAGGCAAGGGCATAGCGCCGGCAAACTTGGACTTGGAAGCGGAAAGGACTGAAGGGAAAGCAGTGGCTATGCCACAGCTCATCATTGTGTTGGCTGCCATGGTTGTTGTTGGGGTTTCTTTGGAGTTTTGGGACGTAAATGCAAAGAAGAGAAAGTTTGGAACATGGATGTTAATAGATAGAGGGGGTGGATAAAGGTGATAGTAGGATGTGGAGAGTAATCTAAAACTGGGTTTTAATTGGCTGAGTGAAGGTAGGAAATCTATTGTTATTGGACCACGTGGAGTTTGTCAATCTTGGTTGAGCGGATATGTGGGGTGGAACACATGGGGATATTGTGTTGTTTGAAAGGTGGAGGTAGACTTGTAGATTTTTGGATTGTACGTGGAAATAACATGATAATGCACGATTGATATAATACAATTTCTTTTATATAAATAATTGAATACAATTAATTTTTAATTATGATCGGTAATAAGTAGTATCTGTTTTATAATATATTTTCAACCATTAAATATTGTGTTGTAAATATTTGTGTTCGAACCCTGACCTCTATGAACAATATTTACTCCCTTAATCACCTAGACAAGCTAGTTTAGGAGAAACGATCCTTTTGCGGAGTGAAAATATCTTAATATTGTACAAATCATCTTGCTTCAATAGTTAATGGAACGATTGTTGTTTCTGGGGGTCATGGGTTCGAGCGTAATACACCATAGTGATTGAGCGATCAATGTTTAACGGTTGTTTTTTAATCGAAGTTTCTTGTTTTACATATAAGGAAAAATATATATTTATGTCTGTAGATGTACATTGATAAGGATGAAAGATGAATCAATGTTTTAAATATTTAGGCATGCATTTCTTGCCACCGTCACTAACTCCTTCATCAGCGTCCACCGTCTCCATGTCACCGTCGGCCACCGGAGGAAACATGAAAGAAGACGAATCCTTTTTGTTGCTGTCGAATTGCCTGAAAGAATATACAGGGGAAATATTCTTACTTTGCTCCTCCTCACTACATAAAACAACGTCGTTTTTATTGTTGTCTGAAAAGACAGAGAACCCAACAGATTCAGGATCATGGGAAGGAGAGTTTGGTGAGTGGTGAATGTAAGGTACTGATCATCAAGGTCTTGATTTCCGGCTGAAAGATCACGAAAAGAGAGTTTCTCCGAATTCTTCTCGGTTGATGTTACGAGTAATCTTTGTATCCATATCGAGTGGGTGAAGACTAAGATCGGGAAGGATTTAAGGGCATCGGATGTAGTCGTACCCTAAAAATTTTAAATTTCTTTTTATTTTATACATTTGTATTATATTTTTATAGTCTAGTTTTACAACCTGAAACTCTCGTAATTTTATATTCATTGCATTTTTAATATATTTTTCTGATAGTTTGTATCCGTTATATAAAATTACGGGTTCGTTTCGTAATAAACAAGGGAAGGGGGAAGAATATTGACCCAGTCACTAAGAAATAACAATGTAGACACAATAATATATATAGAAATTAAAAGCTTCCTCTAGCGTTTTAATTTTAGGGTTTAAATTTTAAGATTTAAGATTATAATTTATAGTTTAAAAAATTAAAAATTTATATTTAATGTATTACAGTTAAAATTTAAGTTTTAATTTATAAACTTTCAATTATAATCTTAAATCTTGAATTTAAGGTAAAAAAAGCGTAAATCCTAAAGAACGATTGTTATTCTTAGAGATTACGGGTTCGAATATCAATAATATCAATAAAGTAATTAAACGATCAATGTTTAATGATTAAGAATATACTCTAAAACATATATTATTATAATCGTTATTAACTGATTAAAAAAACGTAAAACTTTTAAAAGTAATTTATATTATCCTATTATTTGTGTAAATCTAGGTAGCATAATTCTTTTGAAGGCTTAATCCCATATATGGGCTTAATCATTTAGAAGAGACATACGGAGGTTGGTTTCATTTAAAACGGAACTCTGTATTTTTCGGGAGATTATATCATATATTTTTTATTATATAATTATGATATTTATAGTTTATATAATTAAATTTATTTATTTTTAGATGATTATTTAATAATTATTTATTTATTTATTATAAGTAAAAATAATAATTCATTTTAAAAATATAAGAGAAATAAATTTAATTGGTTAAAATCACAGATAATATGATAAAATAAGTTCATGATATAATTTCTCGTATTTTTCATATCGTAATAGGTTTGACCTGAAGCAGTTGACCATCCACGTTTGAGTCTGGACCAGGACACAATCAAGTAACAACAATTAGGAAAAATTATATCATGGGTCAGTCCCACCACGTGTTCATGGGACCGACCAATGATAATTACCCACTTCATCAATTTTTTCATGTCATTTTTTTTTCAGGTGAATTTTTACTTTAATAATTAAAAAATAATGAGATGTATGATTATCACCGGTCTCATGAATGACGTGGTGGATTGACCCATGATATAATTTCTCTAACAATTAGTCATGTCTGAGATTAAGGTTATATAATAAACAATTATTAACACAAATTGAGCTGTAATAAACCATTATTAAGACTAATTGAGCTGTAATAAATAATTTTTATACTCTCTAATTGGTTGGTATATATGATACCATCAAGGCACTTAATGGACACGTGTCAAAATCACTACACAAGAAAGCTAGATGTCCAATTGTTATTTGTCAACCAATCTACAGCCACTAATCAAACTTATGGATCCACCAATTTCGTTTATTTATTTTAACTATTTTAGTTTTTCCACTCACATATTTTTTTTAAAAAAATTAGAAAATAATTATATTCGATTTTTTTAAAAATAAAAATATCTTATTATTACTAATTATAATAGTTTATAATTAATTAATTTTCAGCTAGAAATAACATGCAAAATACTATCCAAATTACTTACCAAAATGGATAAGGATACACCGATAACTGTTAAAATATATAAAAAATATTATTTTAATTATTAAATTCATCAATTTATTATAAAATAATTAATAAATATATAATATAAAACAACTTAATAAATTTAATGATTATTTTATTATAATATAATAAATAATTTATGAAAAATTAATGAACAATATAATTATTTTTCATAATTTTATTTTATTCTATAATTATTTTTCTCCCTTATTAATATCCATTCCCTGATTATTTTATTTGTCACTCCAAATATATATATTTTTAGTTAATTAATTTTTTCATAAATTGGAAAATAAATATAATAAAACAGAGGCCTGTGCTTCTTCTTCTTCTTCCTCCTCTTCTTAGGTTCTTCCTTTGCCACCCACCACCATATCTCTCGCTCTTTTTCCTTATAAAACTTGTTGAAAAAAAGGGATAAATTGAGATTTTTCATTAAAATCCTAATTCAGTCCCTGAATTTCCACTTCCCTTTTCAAAAAAGGAACTCAGAACTCATACGAACGAACCCATTTTAGAGTTATAATAAATTTATCCCTTTTGGGGGGTGAATTTGGAGTCTTCTTCCACGAAATAGACAAGAAACTAATACCCATTTGGCTATTTTGTCAGTATGGATAAGATTGATTTTCTTTAGAAGGCAGAGCCGGTTTCTTCAGCAGATCCTCTCTCCAAGTAAAATCTCCTCTTAGTTCATCGAATATCATTTTGTTGGTTAAAGATATAGTTTTCCTTCTGTTCTTTATATATGATTTTGTGATGAAATTGTGTCTCTAGATTGGTAGGTTCTTTTTAGTTGGTTTGAAATATTTAACAAAAGTGCAAATTTTGTTTATATTATAGGGTAGCAAGGATTTCAGGTTGTTCGGATTGATTTTTGATTCGATTTAAGTAGTAAAAGCTCTTTTCATCCTTTGAGTTGGCTGAAATATTTTGGGTGTGTGTTGGATATGGTTCTTGTTGAATCTCCATAGAGGAGAGAGAGTTTGTATTGAAGAGAGAGGAGTTTTTGAGGTGGTAGGAGTAATGTTGTCTAAAAATGATCCAATGGAATCGATTTCGAATTCTATTCAATTTGTAAAAGAAGCACTTTTACCTCTTGAATTGGGCTTCATGAAAACTGCAAAAGATGTTGAAAGTTGTTTCGGGGTGTCAAACAATAAAAGAGATAATGTTAACTTGATTGCCCAATCGAATGTTAGTGATAGGAATGGTAAGGTTCAAATCTTTGGTATGAGGAAGAGAAATGGTAGTTTTGGTAGTGGTGTTAATGATGGGCAGTGGTGTGTTGGTAGTGAAGAGAGAAAAAAAGGTCTACCTATTAAAGTTCCCATCAAGGCTTTTATAGGAATGTTTTCACTGGCAAATGACAAGAACAGTGGGAAGGTTGTGGTGGTTAGGAAAGGATTGAAAGAAAAAGATGTGGATACAGATGAAGGGTCTTGCATGAATTGCTTTCGGTTTGCGATTACTTGGTCAGTGTTGGTTAACAGTTTTGTCCAGGCTATACCCAACTCATTTAACTCCGGCAGGAAAAGGATTCAGAGAATGGGTGACAAAGATAAAGGGTGTCAACATTCATGTACTCATGACATGAAATCAAAGGCCCCAGTTGAGTGTAAGCATATCGAGTCAAGGGCTCAGTTTAGTGCAAAGAATGAGGGTTTGGAACATAATGATGGGAAACATGCACCAGTTGAATGTTTTATAGGGCTTATTCTTGATCAGTTGACTCAAAATCTTCAGAAGTTTGATCAGCTTCTACATGAAAGTAAACATATGCATGGTGATTGCCCCCAGACTCCATCTCCACCCCATCTATTCGATTACTTTAAATCAGTGACCAGTATCTGGGAAGGTCAAAAAGTTGATGTAAATGGGTTTTTGGGAAATTTGAAGTTCGCTAGAGTGGGAGGTCTTCCATCAGGCATGGTTGGAGTTGCATCTCAAGTGAACAAAGAGGGTGATGATGGTGTTAGCACTGGGAGTAGGGTAGATACAGCTGGTAATTCCCCGCAGAAGCTGGCCATTGAGCTACTTAGCATTCCTCTAACAAATGTGGAGCGTTTGAAATCCACCTTATCCACTGTCTCACTAACTGAATTGATTGAGCTTCTACCACTTTTAGGCCGCTCTTCACAAGATCATCCTGACAAGAAGAAATTATTCTCTGTCCAGGATTTTTTCAGATACACAGAATCTGAAGGTATGAGTTCTCAGTCAGCTCGGCAGACAATTACCCTCGTATCATTTTTCTTTTCTTGTTATGGTTCCTTGAATAGCAACATCAATAAATATGTTATGCTGCAGACTATAAGTAGCATAATTCTAATCATAGTTTTTCTTGGTTTGATTCAAGGAATATCAGCAAAGAAATATATTACGCTGTCGAATGTAGAATAATTTCAAATCATAGTTTTCTTTAAACTCTGTATTGTGCCTCCCTTCACGCTAAACCTGTAGAACTAATTAATCTTGTAATCTGGTTTATCACTTATCACCCTTCCCTTACTCCTTACTGAATTTGGGGATTCAGAGTTTCAGGTTGTATCTTTCAAGCATAGCATAAGTTCTGCGTTTGTGCATGTGACTGGTCATTGATACCTTTAATTCTTCCTTCTCATTAATAGACTAATCAGTTATCGAACTTTATGCTAAATGTGTTCATATTCTTTGAGTTCTCATGGCTTTAATTTCAGGTTGGGTATTTTACCATGGCCAAATTTGATTAACTATAATGCAGTAAAATAGCTATGAACTAATTTTACTGGTGCATTGTTCTTCTAGGGAGGAGGTTCTTTGAAGAATTGGATAGAGATGGTGATGGACAAGTAACCTTAGATGATCTTGAAGTTGCCATGAGAAAAAGAAAATTGCCGCAGAGATATGCTCGGGAATTCATGCGCCGCACTAGAAGTCATTTATTTTCAAAATCTTTCAATTGGAAGCAGTTTTTGTCTTTGATGGAACAGAAGGAGCCAACTATTCTTCGAGCCTATACTTCTCTATGTTTAAGCAAGTCTGGGACCCTCCAAAAAAGTGAAATATTGGCATCTCTTAAAAATGCTGGACTTCCTGCAAATGAAGACAATGCTGTTGCTATGATGCGATTTTTGAATGCGGATACTGAAGAATCTATTTCATATGGACATTTCCGCAATTTTATGCTTTTGTTGCCTTCTGATCGCCTACTTCAAGATGATCCTCGGTGAGATTAATATTTCCATTTGAATAGTCTTATTTAGAAAATCTGTTTGGAGTGCAACTGTGCAAGGTCTAGTTTTATTTATTATTGGTTTACCTTTCGTTCAGGTTGCATCTTTTAGAAGTTAAAACTATAAATCGGGTCATGGTGTTACCAAATTTGAGTTTGTAGGTCCAGTTTGTGGAATTGTTTGTTTACTGCAGAACTGCTTTCTGCGTCTTGGTCCAGATACCTTGTTAAAAATGTTATTGTTACACCAACAACTAGTTGGTCTAGTGGGATGATGTATTAGATCCCTTAAGCAAGGTCAGAGGTTTGAGTCTCGGCATTGTGAATGGAGCAAATTGGGTTGGGGGCAGTTACAAAAATGTTATTCTTTTATATTGATCAATGCTTATGTTAGTATAAAGTTTTGGTGCCAGGCCTTAAAGGTTATTACAAAAGCTAAATTTAGTAGCAATTACACTTCCCTCCATTTTCTTCCTTTGGTGAACATATAGCTTTTGCTTGCACATGCACTCCTTTTGCACTAATTTTCTGGTGACAAACTTTTGAAGTTAACACCATTTTGTATCACATAAAGGAGTATCTGGTTTGAAGCTGCAACTGTTGTTGCTGTTGCACCGCCTGTGGAAATACATACCGGAAGTGTTCTTAAATCTGCATTAGCTGGGGGTCTTGCAAGTGCACTCTCCACATCTTTACTGCACCCAGTTGATACTATAAAGGCACGCTATCAGCTTACTGTTGTTTTTACATAATAAAATATACTCTTTGTGAACATGAACTGCACTCGGTAGCTATCATATCTTTTGCAAGGGCAGATATGTATTCTGCATGTTAGTGTTTATTTCAGAGATGGTGAAAATAGTTTCCTTGTGGTATTTATGATATATTCGGTTCTACCATAGATGGTTCTTATTGAAACTTTTGTTCCGTTCTTTTCTTCAAGATAAACCAGCTAATGTTGTTAGACACGTCCATTTTAGTTTTTACATATTTTTTGGAAGTCATTCAAGTACTTCATAATTTGATAGTGTTCCCCAATACCTGAGTTTTTTTTTTTCTTTCCATTTTCTTTGATAAATACAGTTCAGGCTTTGTCCAAATTGTGATAGTCATGAAATCTTTTCAACTTATTGCACAACTGGTTTTATTAGTCTTCTTGCTCTCTACGTTGTGTACTTCAATGTTTGTCATCAGATTTGTTTGTCTCCTTCCCTTGATAGAGGCATTTTCTTGCTAGTTCTAAGTTACCATTCAGATTCTTCACCAGTCCTTGTTCATAAAAAAAATAAACGCTTCTTTTCGGTGCTTTCACTTTCATCGCGAACAAGATTAAGCGAAAAGGAGTCAAAATGGTTTTTATGCTTAAGATGCATGTCCTCTTGCAGTCTCTCTTTTCGAAACTGCTCATTTTTCTGTTCATCTTATGCTATGTCATTCTCTTTTCTGGAATACATCTTGTGACAATCAACCGGGAATGTACTGATACTTTTTTTCTTTTCCTTTTTTTATTAGACTCGGGTGCAAGCATCGACCCTGACCTTCCCAGAAGTTATTTCAAAGCTTCCACAAATTGGAGTACAGGGGTTGTATAGGGGTTCGATCCCTGCAATTCTTGGACAGTTTTCAAGGTTCTATATATTTTTTTTCTGTTTACCTTGTTCTTTTCTTTTGTTTGGCTTTTGTTTTGTGCCATTTTTCTGAGTGGCTTTCTTTCAACATTGCAGCCATGGTCTGCGAACAGGAATATTTGAAGCAAGTAAGCTTGTATTGATCAATGTTGCTCCAAACCTTCCAGAAATCCAGGTAAGTCTTGTTGCACTGTTGTTCGATTACGAATATGTTTATAATACTAATTGTTTCTTCAACATAACTTTGAAAAGTAACATCTAACTTGAAGTTAGTGTTTACCGATCACTCTGGTTTTTGAATCCTGTTATTTTATTGTGTTTTTTTTGTGCTCAAGAAGTTTAGCACTCCTTAGTATGTGAGTGCATCTGAATGTGCTTTTGTGGCTTTGTATCTCTTTATTTGCATGCAGATGGAACTGCACGGCTAATTACAATTTTCGGAAAGGAGTGATTCCTATTAATCGTCTGTTATTGATATGAGATATTAAAACTTGTGTTTTCATGATATGCAGGTTCAATCCATGGCATCGTTCTGTAGCACACTTTTGGGAACAGCAGTGCGGATTCCTTGTGAGGTACTAAAGCAACGTTTGCAGGCTGGCCTTTTCGACAACGTTGGAGAAGCTCTTGTTGGTACTTGGAACCAGGATGGTCTGAAAGGTTTTTTCCGTGGAACCGGGGCCACTCTTTGTCGTGAGGTACCATTCTATGTTGCTGGGATGGGCCTTTATGCTGAATCAAAAAAGGTATTCATTTTTGTCTTGAAATCGAGTATTTTTATTGATCTCGTGTTATTTTCTTTTAGTGTGTTCTTGTGTGCAATTTTTCATCTCGGTTCTGCATTTCATTCTAGCTTGCCCAACAAGTTCTCCAACGTGAACTGGAACCATGGGAAACTATCGCCGTGGGAGCTTTATCCGGAGGGCTAGCTGCTGTTATCACCACCCCTTTCGATGTCATGAAAACTAGAATGATGACTGCTCCAGGGGGACAACCAATATCGATGTCCGTGGTAGCCTTTACTATACTCCGTCACGAGGGACCTCTTGGTCTGTTTAAAGGAGCCTTACCCCGGTTCTTCTGGATTGCTCCCTTAGGCGCCATGAACTTTGCCGGCTACGAGTTGGCAAGGAAGGCCATGATCAAAAATGAAGAAGCGGCTATGGATCCACTGTCCCAAAAGAAATTTGCCAAAGTCTAAGTAGGCTACAGCTCCTTTGAAGGAACAGTACACAATCTAGAGATGTCCTCTAGATTTTTTTGTTGCTGCTGGACAATTTTGTGCTACCAACTTCAACTTTAATTTGTTGACAACACCTTTTTTGGGGGTCTGAAAACTGTATTTTTCTTGTACCCTTGACTTTCTTTTTGAAGTGTACTCAGCCAGGATGATTGGTTTGATTGGCTTTTGGGTTACTTGAATCCTTCATCATATTTCTCTTGTACATCAGTTTATAGTAATCCTTCTTTTTTGTTAATTGGGAAATAAATTCCGATGCTTAAAGTCAAACTCAAGTTATAAACAAAGTTTGATCCTTTAATTACAGGGTTTACACCTATTAGGAGTATTCTCTTTTTAAAGTATCCATTGAAGGCCATAGGTCCATAGATGACTTTTGGTTCTATTTGTAAAGTAGGTGTTTTGTTAAAGTAAAATTATAAAAAACAAAAGTAATCTATGGAGCTATGGTAGGATTCATACGTGTTATGATATATAACAAATAGGTTCTTTATTCCTTCACTTTCAATATCCGTTGTAGTCTAGTTGGTCAGAATATTCGGCTCTCACCCGAAAGACCCGGGTTTAAGTCCCGGCAACGGAAAACTATGTTTTTTTTTTTTAATTATTCCCTTTTAATTACAAAAACTTTGTCCCTATGGCCTTCAATGGATACTTTACTCTTCACGGTTTCTTATAAAACAACTGGAAATGGGTAAGACTTAAAATAACATCCCAAAAGATGTCTTGGATTAGGCAGAAGGAGAAAAATCATTGAAAGTCCAGATCAAATATCAGTTTACTTAAGTATTGAACATATACTATTTATGGTCATACCAACATATTCAGAAACCCCGGGGACTTACAACTAGACAGTACCACCCGATGGTAGATGAAGATATTCCTAAACAAGCAACGGGTGCAGAAAACATTTTCCACAAAACAATTAGACCCTTAATGCTTGTAGTTGATTTCTGTTAGTAAGAATGCTTTCAATCATGTTATGGCGTGTTCTAAAACATGCAAAACTCATGATTATGATGTTGACAACAAAACCAACGTAGGAACATTCCTGTTGGGAATTCGAAATATACGAATGCCGACTGTAGGACAAGATGAACGTGGTCCCAATATTATCAAGTGTTTCAAGTACGATCGGATACGATAAACCCAACAGTTTCTCGCTGCTTCAAGGCTCAAGCAGCATTAACAAGTTCAATCAAACATGAAACAGAAAACAAGTCAACGAAACCGGGATTTCAATTGGTTCTGCTCGAACTGAATCTCCGATATTTATAGAATGGAGGCAAAGTTATTCTCCTCTAGACAAAGAAGATGAAGAAAATTATCATCCACTGATATCAAGGCTGATAAACCTCAGGAAGCTTAAGACCAACACTTGCAGCTGATTTTCCAAGTACTCTTTTCATTTCCTCTGACCTATCTACCGCAATGTTGTAAGAGAACAATAGTTCCTGCCAAAGAAGTAACAAAATCGGAAGAAAATCACACTTGTTTCTTTTAGAAAATTTCTGGCATTTAAAAGGACAAAAATGATGCTTTTTCTGGTAACATCATGCGGCAGGCGGATGCACATGTATGATAGGGTGGGCCTGGCCTATCCTGAACTTTTTAAAGTTCACATATATGTCTTCAAAAATTTAAAATTTTGAGTTAATCCTTATTTTTTTTAATATTTATGAGTTGTGCTTACCCTGAAATTTTAAAATTTTATATGTGTCCACCCTCAAATATTTTTCTGGATCCGCCACTGACATCATGGAAGGATATAAAAAACAGTAGTCCATACAAGAAGGATAAGAGAAAACAGGAAAACCATAACTAATTTATCATTAGAGAAACCAATGACAAGCACCTTAAAACCTTCTCTACCAATCCTTTTAATGAAAAGAGAGCCTTGTATTATTCAATTGGCAAATCTTAGACAGCGGAGGTTCAAAGATTTAGGGGTATCTGTACAATCTATTAAAATGAGGATCTCAATTTTTTAAAAAAATAAATGTTATTTTTAACTTGACATGTGCGTTGTAGACTGACTTTTGAATAAAAACGAGTATAACAAGACTCAAAATCTATGAAGTAAAACAATATTTTGTTTTTCCCCTTAAAAAGCATTTGATTTAACTCATTTTGGACCTTTTTTCTGGACCCTATGCAGACGCACATGTCCAAAACCACCCATACTTGGAGAAACTGTGCCACATTCCCATAAAATAATATCCAATATGTTTGGAATCTGGATATAAGCAAGAGGATATTGTCTTCCAAGAACCATCCCTAGAAAAACTTTTGAAATGATTGAAGATACCCGTGTTGGGCACAAAACCCGTATCCCACACTTACACCCGAGTTCACCTAGCATATGTCTAACAAGCAACAACCATTGATAAACTAGTTGATTTAGAATCCTTTTGATTACTGGTTTTCCAGTTTAATTTTTATTTTTCAGAAACAGGAAGCAAAAGGGCATTCCAATATAAGTATAAACAATATCTATGAATAATTTGAAATAAATTATTAATAAAATGAATAATATTACTTGTATGTACATGCTTCTAAGAAATTCTAAAGAAACGTGCAAAGTGGCAACAATCAGAGGGAGTTTAAGCATAGCGTTGAAAGATAGAAATTTACCTTGTGATGATGCACACTGTTAAGTAAATAAGTATAATCATTGGCAAGCTGGATCCTTTGGGCAACCAAAGAAGGGTCTGAAAGTTGACTGTTCTTCCTGAACTGTTCTGTTATATACTCGCTAAAATGCTTCTTATACTCTTCTTTTCCAATGTGCCTTTTCACTGCTTTGAGAAGATCACGATATACTTTAAATGCTTTCGGAGCTTGCTGAGAACCCATTGCCACAAGCCCTTCAATCTGGGGGGAAAATCACAATGTCAAAACCAAGCAATGTTAACACACTCTCTCAGGCATTTTATCGAACAGTATGAAGAAGTTAACAAATTCGGTTGAGATCGAGCCTTTACCAATTTTACCAACAAACCCAGAGTCTTAAATGGCCTAAACTAAAGATTAACACAGAAACATGAAGGAAGAAACCTAATGAAGTTACCTTCGTGTAGATTAGAACTTTCAAAAGAAAAAAAAAAGGAAGTCTTTGCTGCTTTCTTATTTATATTTTATTTGCAAATTTCGTGTTTTTTTTTTTTTTTTTTATTTCACTCATGAAAGAAGAAAGACAAATATAGCCCATGCCTTGTGTTGAAAGGCCCAGCCCATTTTCGACTTGTCTGGATTCTCTTCTCTTGTGTTATTGAATTCGAAGATGATCGAACGAATTGAAGTAGAAAAACAATAGAAAAGCATATCTTTCTTGATTATCATAAAGAAAAATCAGTACTTTATTTTCATAGAAGTAGAAGTGAAAGAGGAAATCGAGGGAAAATGTCAAGAGAGAAACTCCGTCGAGCCACACTCCCTCCTGTTCAAGAGGTATTTGTTTTCTATTTCTATTGCTTTTAGTATTTTTTAATAAATTTTAGTGAAAAATGGAAAACCTATCCTTTATTTCGTAGAAAACTGAAAAGAGAGAGAGAAAATTGATAATTTGGAATTGTTTTTACGCTTATGTACTTGTTCCAAAGCTTTGTTTGGTTACTGAGAAAATCGGGGTGATGGATGTTGGAGGAATGGAATGTTTCATTATAAAGCAGGAAATTTTAAATTTCTTGATTTTTTTTAATCTCTGGGTTTGTAGTATTTACATGTGTAAAGTAGGGGCTTAACGAGTTGAGTTGCTCAAATTCACTCGTTTAAAACTATTCGATTCGGATTGATTCAAATTCGAACTCGACTCAAGATTTTAACGAGTTGAATCGAACAAAGCCTAACTAACTTGACTCAATAAGTTCGCGATCAACTTGTTAAGTTTTTAAAATATTTTTTAGTAATTACTTTAAAATTATTTCATTCAAAAAATAAATCTAAATAATAATTATTAATTTGTAGATTGTTACTTTAATTTTAGCATGCTAGTTTAGTGTATTTGTGGATTGTTTGTTTGGAATTTAGACTTTAAAAGTGTTTTATACCCTCTTTTGATATTTTTATTAAATTTATTAATTTATGTTAATATAAAGCCTTATATAGTATTATTAAATTTTACTTTTAGTTAAAAAAATAAGATAAAATTTTTAGTGAGCTTAATGAGCAACAAATCATGCTTAACAAGCATTGAGTCGAGCCGAACAACAATTTTTTTAACGAACACGAGTTGAGCATTGCCCAACTCGCGATCGACTCGCTCGATAAGCACCTCTAGTGTAAAGTTTTGTTCTTTGAAAAAACAACCCTTGCTTTTCAATCAAGAGCAAAGTGATAAAGATTGAAGTTCTATATTTAGTATGATGTTACTTTATCTTTATGGTGAGTAATGCTTTATAATCAAACCAAGTAAGAGTAGTTTTGTATTTAAGTATGAGTTTAGTGTTATGGTGAAGAATGATTTTTAATTGATTTAGTTTTTGCTTTTGACATGACTTGCAGAATATTACTAAGTTAGAGAAAGCTATAATTGAGGGTAATTTCTATGGGGCTCAGCAGATGTACAAATCTATAAGTGCACGGTAGGACTCTGTAATTCTCAAATTTATGTTCTTTTTACAAATAGCTAGACGTGGTATTAGTCTCTGTTGCCTGGATGCATGCCGGGTTGGAAAGCCGTGCCTATTATAGATGTCAAACAAAGGGACTTCACCAGAAAAAATGGAGAGCCTAAGCAACATAGGTATTAGCTGTGCTTATAGTCTTCGATGGAGCTTAATGGCGTATTTCCCCTTAGGGTCGGATTAAATGCTTGTATACTTGAGTAGAATATGGGATTCTGCTAGCAGCATTCTTTGTTTTCAACTTTGCTTAGGATTCTATCTTAGTTGCTAAGGAAGCGAGTTACATGACTTATTGTTTTGTTCTTTTGTTTTCTTTTTACTAATTTTGCTATTGGGACAAATTTAAGAATGGTGCTTACCATGTTTGAACTTTTGTTTTCTTTGGAAAATTTATCATTGATTTTTAAACATCCATGTTTTATTTCAGATATTTATCCGCTGAAAGATATTCTGACGCATTGGATTTGCTTGAGTCAGGTGCATGCCTCCAGTTGAAGCATGGCCAGGTTATTTCCCCCCTTTCAGTTACAATTCTTCAGAGCTTGTCAGTCAAGTTATTTTTCTTTTTTCCTTACTGTTCTGTGCAAAAGCATCATGTAATTGATATTGGTTGTTGAAATTTAGCTCCAGAATGAATTGAAGATGATTGAATACTAGTGTATTTTGTTTTATCTCCTTAGGATAATCATCGACGTAGAATATGTGTTTTTTCAGATTGGAACAACATAAGATGACATCAATACAGTAATTGCAAATATAAGACAACATCAATACAGACATTGCTAATATTTCACGGTTAATGCACTTTACATGCATGGTTGGCCTTCCTCCTAGTGAAAATGTTATATAAGATGTAAGAATAATGCAAGTTAGTGTAGCAACTAGCAAATGCTAGGACATATTAGCTATCTACTAGAGCCCAATATTCTATGAGAAAGGCAGCTTAAGAATGTTGATGTTAATATATTTGATTGAATTTTACTTGATGATTACCTAAAAACGATTGAGCTGTTGTGGAAATAGAAGTGGTGAAACTTGCGTGAGGAAATTGTTGGCTGGTCTTCTTAATTGTTGTCCTTTACTTCATGGTCATTGCATTGAAGTCACGGGAGTGAAAACTTTCAGGTTACTTGTGGGGCAGAGCTTGCAGTTTTGTTTGTTGATGCCCTTGTCAAAGGGAAAATTCCATATGGCGAAGATATCATTGGTCAGTACATGTGATGTATTTTAGTTTGATTTTCTGATCAGCACAAACTGTGATTATTAGTTTTTTTGATGCCTTGGGTATAAACCATATAGGGGGGCAAATGACTATATAGTGAAACATTGGAGGCATCTTTTGGCATTTTGCCTTTATCATTTTATATATAGTTGTTTGGTTCATTTGGTTGTGCTATTTCTTTTCTTGTGATTATAATAGAATGTGCATGTTAGACCGTGTTAGGAAAATCTATAATGTGTTTCCAAAGGTGCCGCTGCCTAGTAATGTGGCAGATGATGATGATGATGGTCGAGAACTTGATGAAGCTCTTGGGGCAGCAAAAACACGCCTGGAGGGCTGCTCATCATTCATAAGAGCTGCTATAAAGTGAGATATTGTTCCCTTATTATTTTGTTGATTTAGCTATTTTCTTTCTTCTAATGGTTGTCGTGCTATGTTTTCGTGAGAGAATTTACTAGGCGGAATAGTGTGGTTGCTCTTACACCAGTCATTGAAGTTAATCATGGAATAATGCTGAGCCTGTCCCGTTGTCCTATTATTTATGGTGGTTAAATTTATTTGATGGGTGAATTACAGCCTCCCCCCATTTGCAATATGTGTGGAGGCATAAGATTGTACTCTTACGATCATGAATTTACACTTTACTGAGTAAGATAATATGGTAATGAAAGACATGAAAACAGAAAGAATAAAAGACTCGATTATTTGCGTTTAATATTGCTACTGCATTTTCCTTTGAATTTATTATTTTGTGTTTTAGGTGGTCTGCAGAGTTTGGTGCTTCCAGGAATGGTGATCCACAACTGCATGTTATGCTGTCTGAATACATTTATTCTGAATCTACTGAACTGGTAGGTTTAGAAGTAAAATTGATTTTGCTTTTTCTTCAGTCACATTTTCCTTATCTCTTAAATGTTTTGTAGATAGCACACTAACATTATTTGAGGCATTCATTTTGTTCAAATGTGTGCTGTGCTCAAACTTTAATAATTAAAATATGTAGTCCTATATAACTTTTAAATGTGAATAACTTCAGTAAATGCATGATATCCTTCGGGTTAAAAGGTAACAACCTCTCGGGATAATATGTATGAGCATTCCATGAGAGGGACAAGGCTGGTGTGCCACTTAAATTCATTCTAATGTGTAAAAAAACTTGTAAACTGCTCTCTCTACTAACCATAAGTTGGTCATGTACTTGATAGTGATATACCGATTTTTGTTTGTTGGTTTGAACTAGTTTATTTACACTTATTGAATTCTTTACAGCATTTGTCATGTACCGAAATTCAAGGAATTCATGACTTTGTCTGACAAACATCTTGCTTGTAATTTTGCAATTGGAACATTGGCAAGTCCATTAAAATTAAAGTTAGATAATCAGTTAAGATTTTGCTATGGGTAATTGGAGTTATATTATGGTGTTATCATAACGCTTGGGAAATAAATTAGATGCTTCCATTTTTCCTCCACACAAGTCTTCAAAAAGTATCCTTATATCTGGTTATCTTAAATTATTTTTCGTCACTTTTCAGTTCAAACGCCCATTCATCAGTTAACATGCATGTGGATTGTGGATGCCTATAATTATTTTCTTTTCTTTTTTTTCTTTTTTTGCAGAACATGGCTAAAGTGTCCTATCATTTTGTTAGAGGAAACAACCCAAAGAAGTTTGCATCTGCTTTAGTAAATTTCATGAGCAAGGTTAATTTTTTTCTTCTCTCTATCTCCACCCCCTGTTATGAATATGGTTCGAGGCACACAAATCAAAGTCATGTTCCCTGTGCAACAGTATGGTATATAACAGATGAACAGTGGTATAAATGCAATATTGTTCATAATTGTAGATATTTTGAACCCATCCTTGCAGTGAAGTTTTTAGACTTGACAAACAATATAAACAAGGTGAAACATACCCCCCCCCTCCCCAAAATTGAAGCTGGGAAACTGTATTCCTTCTTGCGGAGTTAAAAGTTTTCAGTGCGGTGTATCAAAGAGTACTTTGATATTTTTGAAAAGTTTCAATCATCTTCAGATTGCACATGTTGGTACTTCTGCTAGGGAGATTATACATATAAGCTCGTTTCGTATTATTGGAATTAATTTGTCACTTCTAAGACTCCTACCATTCTAAAATTAGAACATTAGCCATAAAAAATGCATGGAAGATGGCATGACTTAATCAATTTACTTGAATTTCCGGCTCTGTCTCTATGACCAACAGTAGGCTTTTCTTTTGATACATGTTTAGTGCAATCAACTGATATGCTTTTCAACCATGCAGTGTTATCCTGGTGAGGATGATCTAGCCATTGCACGGGCAGTTCTTATGTAAGCCTGCTGAAAATCAGCTCACTTGACCTGTAATTTACTGTTCCTATTGCCAATACTGTTGAAACGGACTTTAATCTTAAACTCGCATCTTAATTTTTGTTTTTCTAGAAGTCAAAATTCTATGGTCCAAAAGATGTACTGTATTTCATTGCTTCCCTTTTCAAAGTGGTTCTTTGTATGTTTATACACTTAAATTGATTATTAGCATGACATATTCCACTACCAACCTGCAAATGGATTTCTTTTCTATGAAACTGTTATAAATTTCAATCTATGATAGGGAATCTAGTTTTGTATCTCTCCTTTTGTTTTCTGAATCATGGTCCAAACTTGATAAATCTGAGACTGTTCTGTTAATGTATATGAATAAAGACAATTGTTTACATTATAGGTACTTGTCTATGGGTAATCTCCGAGATGCCAATTACCTTATGGATGAATTAAAGAGACTAGTGGAATCCGAGGATCTTGATTTCCCCGAATCAGATTTGATTCAGTTTATCACTTTTCTCTTGCTAACGTAAGTATTTTTCTCTTGCTCTTTCGTCAATTCATTCTCCATATTTATAGGAAACGGTCCTACTATCCTCCACGCAAATAAGTATGGATGCAATGTTGAGTATAATGTAATGTTGATAATACAGCCTGCTTTGTCAGAAGTCAGTGTTCTAAACAACTTAGTTTAAGGATGATCTTAAGTGCATATACTTCCCCCACCCTCCTCCCACAGGCATTACTGTGCACCAATACGAGAATTTCTTTACAAGATTAAGGGACAGGACTGCAGGTTAAGTTGCCTAATTTTTATCTTCAAGTCGGTAACTGGTCAGATTTTCATAGTTTATGTACACTTGTACTGTATTGCATTACCTTGGCATCACTGAAATCGGAAAGTATAATCCATGTCCAACGTGTATCCTGACTTTGACACAGGTTTATGAACCTTCAGACCCCAGTCCCTGTAACATGGATAAAAACTTAACAAAATTGAATATACCTTGGATACATGCTCATATCCACTCAGGCCCCAGTCCGAGTAACATGGACAAAAAAACTCTAGTGTTGTATACTTTGGCCTGTCTGACAAAATTCTCTTTTCACTTTTAATTAAACCACCATAGCCAGTTTTTGCCTTAGATTTAGGCTACCGTATTCCTTCCATGTTGGCTAAATTTACCATGGCCTGGTAAATTGTTCTAAAGACTCTTGTATGCAGATTGGAAAGAGATGCCTTGCCTCTTTTTAATATGTTGAGAGAGAATTACAAGTCTAGCATAGACACAGAACCTGCACTGAACGAGGTGTGCTATCATATTTCTGCTACATCTCCTTTTTATGTATTGTTTTCATCATCTCTCTGGCCTATAGTAAACTTACACATATCGAATTCTAACACAAACATGATTGTGCAGTTGCTAGATGAAATTGCCGAAAAGTTCTACGGTGTACATCGTAGAAATCCCCTTCAAGGGATTTTTGGCGACTTATTCAAGGTGATTATTGACATATCCGTAAAACTTTATGGTTTTTGGATCATAATATATTCCTGGCATAAAAACAATAAAATCATATCCAAATATCGAAATCTTCTTTTAAACAACTTGTTTGCAGTTATACTTCTTTCCTGGTAGATGATTTTCAGTTATAAATGTGAACTCTTGGCTAGTGGAAACTTTACAGGGACAGGTTTCTTACTTTCGCTTTCTAACTTATTGTGTAGATGATGTGATGAGTACAAACATGGCTGCAACCCGAGTTTTTTTCGAATTTGTTGGGATTTGCTGATTCCTTGACATATCCAGAGTGCTGATTTTCATTATGTTTTTGGTTTGATGGCAAATTCCTTTTAATGCCAAATTGTCTTAAATACATTTTGTAATATGTTTCCAGCCTATGTTATTCAGCTATAGAGATATATGCATTTGAATAACTTGGAAACCTTTAAGCATTGCAACGTGTATACTGTATACTATGACTTTTGATAATATACAATCCTTCCATAAGAAGCTCATCCGAGAAAGAAGTTGTTGCAGGATTTAGCATCAAAATACAACAAATTTTGAATGATTTAACCACTAATTCAGCTAACAATTCTATTACCAATTCCCCATTGACATCAATGGCCTTAATCTGCTTTGTTAAAACATCCACTTGACTCTTGAAACTCGTTTTCATCATGATTTAGTGCAGTAATCTCTTCGTTTTGATCATGAGATGACTTTTCAACCATTTGGCTCTTAGCTTAAATCTTATCTTTATCATCATCTCCTTTCACAGATGATCCCAAACTATCCATTTCCGAGCCAAATCTGTTGCCTGACTCACCAGATAGATCAGTTTCAGCCATGAAAGTTGAATCATGAGAGCTTTTAATAGTCAAAGAAGATCTTGGTTCTTGACCAGCTTTTTCTTCTTCAAGCTTTACATTAGGCTTGGTATCCTTGGAACTCTGGGTTCCGTTTTGCGGAGTACCGAGTTTTTTATCCTTTAACTTTGCAGTTCTTGATGGTGTTCTTGGTGATTGAAGCTTACCATACCTTGCTCTAGTTGGAGTGCCCTTGAGATGATTACTTTCAATTCTAGTTTTAGAACTACTTTGTAAACCAGAATGAAACTTTACACCATTTGAAGTTGATTCCCTGGAATTTCCCTGAAAGAGAAAAGGAAAATCATTCAACAGCAAGAATCACTTGTCAATGAGATAAAACAAGGCAAATCAATAAAGAAACCAACCAACTCAAAGAATCCAGACTTTGGCAATGGTTGTCGAAGGCCAGAAGGCTTTGCTTCCCTGGAAACAGTTGATGGTAGATGACAACTTCCCTTTGAGAATTTGCCAACATCTTGACGTGGAAACATCGATTCTTTACCTCCACTTGGAACAAGTTGATCATTAGAACAGTTCTCAGAGTTGACATGATCCAAAGAAGCTGAGGATTCAGAAGACCAACCATCGATGGAAGTCAAAAGTGGTGTGCTCGGAGATTTCGGTGTGGACTGTAAACTAGCTGGCTGAGAAGAATCTATCAGTCTGCTTTTGTGTAGTGCTGAGGATATTTTAGGGGTCCGAACACCTGAATCCGAAGCAGCCAAATCATTCTTTCTTCTGAGAGAGCTTGGGGATTTAACAATGGAAGCACTGTGACCATAGCCAGATCCTGAAAGATATTTAGAGGCAATGTGGGAACGTGAAGAAGATGGTTCTGGAGATGGTGTACCACGGTCATCGATACAAGGTTTATTTGACATGTTTTTCCCTATAATCATCAATCAAAAAGAAAATCCAAAGACAATTTTATGTAAAGCAGAAATGAAATACAAACTCTGTATGACTAAACCAATAATTTATGACAGTTTTACCAGGTACAAATTTTCTGATTTTATTGTTCACTTGCGTTTGGTTTGCGCCAGCTGAAGCCTTTCTGGTTGCACCAAGCGAGAAAGGGTTGGCCTGGTCATATGCCTTGGAAAACTTATGGAAAGATGATGGCTCATGTTCTCCGGTTCCAGTACCAGACTTCGATGTCAACCATAAGTAATGAAATCATGTCAGTCAATCATATAAAAAGGTCGAATTCATACAACTCAGCCATGCACAGAAATTTCATGAATAATATATAAAAAAACATAAGCAAAGAAGGAAACAACACAAGAGAAAAATCAAACAGAAACGATATCAGAAGGGAGAATGCAAGAATACCAAAAATGTAAAAGGAAATACAGAAAATTGCTTCACTTCTAAGGTCTACTTAGATGATGGATGATATGAGTTTTGAAAAGAAACATTGCTAAGGTGCACATATGTGTACTTGGTTGGGCACATACTCGTATTCGACACCTACACCAGAATCTTGAGTAACAAAGCAATGAAGTCTGTACCAGTATTCTGAATTGAACATACCTGTGCTTTAGAAGGATTGGTGGCTTCTGTTGCTGTCTTCCCCTCTCCATCTGCAGGAATTTTTGGTCTTCTGGAAGCTGGAGAGTGTTTAACCTGAATTTTTTTAAAATGAATGTCTCAAAAAGGCATAAATAATGTCGATTTAACCCCAAAATTCTTTAAAAAAAAACTACAAACCCTCGTTGAAGTAGCATCCATCCTTTTTGAAACTGCAAAGAAAAGCAGAATTGATAAGCACTAGGCAAAAGAAAATTCAAGAACCAGTTTATGTTGTAAAACAACCATATGAACTTCAAATTATTTATTAACTAGAATCATTTAATTTTGTGCTTTCGAATCCTAACTAAGCCTATAGTATAGAAGTTACTTGTACTGCAACTCCATATCCGACTCAAAGTAAACTAGTTTAATTGCAAAAAGAAAGAAGCAGACTGAAATGTATTGACCTGAAAACTAGATAGAAATTATTTGACTCGGTTAAGTTTCCACTGAAGATAGTTCAAAGCAGTAGATACTTACAATGGGGATTTGGGATGCCTGTTTGACTTTGAAGTTGGCAACTGGAACTCAACAAATTGGATGCCTTGGTTGACTTTTGCATGGATGCTCTCATATCATCAAAAAGATCAATCTCAAGACTTGACAAAGAGTCCGATTCATTATGTTTCCGAAACTCTTGTTCGATTCCCGGAAGTACATGTGTTACTGATTCAGACTTCCTATATCCATCGTTTACCAAAGACAACTCTTCTGGATTCAATACCCCTGAGCATTAAGAAAGGAGTGGAAAGTAAGAATTAACTCTGAAAAACTATATGATGAGGCAAATATGTATAACAAGGAACCCGAGCATAGCTAATTGGTTCATGTTCTCGGCAACTACCAACTGTAAAAATAAGCCTACCTGGACTGGTGAAAAAGGCAGCATCCCAAGCTAAACTTCTGCGGGCACTGCACTCACCAATTCTACTTGCTGCCATGGATTCAGAAGGTAAACCACTTGGTTCTTTGAGTCCGTTATCTCCAGCATTCAAATTCAAAGTCTCAAACAACTCTTCAGGATCCAAAACTCCTAAGAACATGAACAAACAATTAAAATGAATGACATTATGACAATGAAAACTAAAAGGCCTCCCAGAATGATGTTGAAATTACTTTGGAATTTTATCATTCATTTTGAAAGCATAAAAACCAACCTGGACTAGTGAAAAAGGCACTGTCCCAAGCCAAACTCTTGCGAAAATCGTACTTGGATTCAAATCCATCAGTCTTTTCTTCTTCTTCCTTTTGCTTTGGTTCATCTGTTGAAGCCTCAATCAGCCTGAATCCATCAATATCAATCTTTTTTCTGTTCCTTGAAGCCTCTGCTAAATCAATAATTTTCCATCAAAAAATTTATTTAGTCAATGAATGTAGTAAGAAAGGGAAAGAACCATCAGATATTCAGATTAAATCCTAATATCATTCCCAATTTTAATGGTTTAAAGTTAAATTTTATAATAAATTGATCCAAAATTCAATCTTGATACCCTTTATCTGTAGTGGAATTTGACTA
Source organism: Abelmoschus esculentus (assembly GCA_035048815.1). NCBI lineage: Eukaryota > Viridiplantae > Streptophyta > Magnoliopsida > Malvales > Malvaceae > Abelmoschus > Abelmoschus esculentus. The sequence goes on from JAUCBN010000001.1 coordinate 26,473,354, forward strand.
AACTTGAAGATCATCATTACATACTTTCCTTAAAATATGATAGTCTACCAAACATAAAGATTTTTTCTTTGCAGAAAAATAGTAAAATCTAAACCTTTCAAAACCAACAAAGAATAGAAGAAAATATGTTTAACTTTCTTGTGTTTTTCTCAACATCCAAACAAAGAAAATAATTAAACCCCGGAGTGAATAAAGTACCTGGAAACTGAAATTCATGCAAAGTATTTCTTTTGGATGACATTTTCTTCTTCAAGATGATTACTGTATTTCTTTTTCTTGCATAGGAGTTGAAGACGTATAAAGAAACTAACAGAGAAAACAATAACTGAGTGAGACAGAAAAGAGAGGGAGGGAAAATGTGAAACTTTTTTTTGAAATAGAAAACTAAAATTTTGACAATTAATCTGTAACCGTTAATAATTAATTTGATTATTGAAGCGCTTGTTTGTGCATGAATCAAGACAGGAAGATTCTATTTTTTGTTGTCTTAAAATGGGAATATAATAAAGTCACCAAAACGACCAAGATATTACATACAAACTCCATGGGTAGAAATGGTATGTCTCTTTCTTTGTCTTTTTTTATGTCTTTATTTTAAGTTAGAGATTTAAGGGTCAGAGTTCGAGGTTATAAATTATGGTTATAGATTATGAAACTAGGGATATGATGTATTTTTTAGAATTTAGGATATAAAAAATAAGGGTTAGAGTTTAAAATTCAACTTTAGAAAATTTCAATACGAGACATGGAAGGAGATATAATAAAGAGATAGATGATTTTTACTCGCAAATGATACGTCTATAATAACCATAAAAAGTAAAATACTTTAGGAAAATTCTACGGCGTGCGTCGAACACCACTAAATATCAATAACATTGAACATCGTTGAGTATTAATGAATTAATTAATAAAGATTAAAAATCTTAAAAAATCAACGTACAGTTATAAATTATTTAAAATAAAATTCTAATTAAATTAACTATATATTAAACCTTTAATATTTATAAATTTTATTAATAAATTTAATATTCAACGATTTTTAATATTAATAATATTCAATAATATTCGTGATAAACTCATCCTTTTTAAAAATACACTAGATTTTATAATACTCATTCTATAATCGGAAGAAAATTTTACAATTGTACTTTTGATAATATTATTGATAAATTATATCATATTTTTTGGGGTTTAAACACTAAGCAAATAAGAAATATAAAAAATGTTGATTGATCGCTAGTTTATTAACACTGTTGTTGAACATTTTAAAAGATCATGAATTTTATAATTACTTGTTATTTAAATATAAAAAATGCCTACAACCTCTTCTTTTCATGTGTAAGGTCAAAATTATTTTTTTACCATAATTTTGAAATCCTTGATATATATTTAAGTTTTACTTTCCATCTCTTTTTCATTCACTTTAATTTGATATTTCCATTTATTTAAATTTTAATCTAAATAATAAACAAGTATAATTGAAAGAGAGAATGAGAAAATAACAAGGCTTAAGAATAAAACAAGAAAATGCATATTTCTCATTGTCCTTCATATTTTATCTTTTCCTCTATAATTTTATAATAAAAACAGAAGAGTGAATAATCCAAAATTGAAAACTTTGCCTTATGAAAATGCTGTTTTATTTACTTTAAACTATATTGTTTTTAATAAAAATGTTGAATAATTATATAACTAACCATTATGCCAGTCTTACTGATCACAGCAATATTTTCACATGGTTATCGAAATGCGTACGAGGAACCGAAGCATAAACTGGTATGCAGTAATGGCACATAATGACTGAAAATCAATACCTCATCGCCCCATCCATCGATTAAGCATCGGCATGAACAATAGATAGACAGCCATGATTCTACAATGCAATTCTCCTGGTTCTCAAGGATAGTATGCATGAACAGGTCAAATCATCTAAAAATGCTAGTATATTACACTAGTCGGATCATGCAATGCCATGCAGCTTATAGTATAATTAAGGAACGAAGGAATCCGAGCTGACAGCAGTTTGGTTGCCTTCTTTGGTCACAGGTCGAATCAAAAGCCTACTAGAGCCACACTGACACCAGAACATCAGGATGTGTTCTCCCCTATATTGATTGCGTTAAAAGTATCAAGAATAGGATTAACCACAGAAGGCAACGTTATCAGAGCTAAACAAAACAGAATTTGTATTATAGAACATCAGGCATCGTGCAATGCAAGGCTGATAGTTACTTTATCCAGCTTCAAACCACCAGAAAACTGAATAAATTTGCAGCTTTATACATCTTAAAACGAGATGGATTCAAGATGAACTAATATGAACCATCAACTTCGACCTCAGTTGAACCATGCTGCTCCTACTTTGGACTTTGGAGTCCAAAAATGCAAAATAACTAGCCTTAGTGGTGGCATATATAGTAATATAGTTTCAGTAATTTCACATCTTACACATTATCTGCCTGTAAATACCAGAACCATTAACCATACTTGTCCACTTAATGAATTTAACTGCAAGAAGGGGAAAGAAATTCACTAAGATTGTGCTCTCATAGTTTCCATAATGGTTTGTGCGAAGCCAGAGGAGAACTGTCATTATTCTAAAACTAACAAGTTAAAAAGCTTTCATACAGATAAGAGAAGGGATACCTGAAAGTTCAAGAAAATTTTGCCACTGGAGATACTAAGTTGAATGTTCCTTGCTTCCAGACATTTCAGGGGGAGACAACTCCATTTCAGTAGTTGTAGAAACAGTAGGTCTTTCCTCACCGTTAGTTGTGAGAGCAGTTGAAGCTTCCTCACCCAAGGTTGTCGGGATAGTCAAAGTTTCCTCAGGCAAGGTTGTGGGAATAGTCCAAGATTCTTCACCAAAGGTTGTGGGACTGGTTGGAGATTCATCACCCAAGTTTGTAGTTGTTGGAGTTTCCAAGCCTGATATTGTGGTAGTTGGATTTTCCTCTGCCAAAGTTGTCAGAATAGTCGGAGTTTCCTCTTGCAAGGTTGCAGGAATGGTCGTGGTTTCCTCAACCATTGTTGAAGGAGTGGCCAGAGTTTCTTGACCCAACGTTATGGGGATGGTAGCAGTTTCTTCATTGACGGTTGGAGGAGTAAGAGTATCTTCACTGGAAGTTGGTGGAATTGTAGGAGTTTCTCCACTTGAAGTTGGAGGAACGGCCTGGGTTTCTTCACTGAAGGTTTCAGGAATGGCTGATGTTTCTTCGCCTAAGGTTCTGAGACTAGGGGTTTCTTCTGCCAAAGGAATGGCTGGAGTTTCTTCACTCAAGGTTCTGGGAATACTAGGGGTTTCTTCTGCCAGGGGAATGGCCGTTGTTTCTTCGCACAAGGTTGTGGGGGTTTCTTCTGCCACAGGAATGGCTGGAGTTTCTTTGCCCAAGTTTCTGGGAATACAAGGAGTTTCTTTGACCAAGGGAATGGCTGGAGTCTCTTCGCCTGAGGTTCTGAGAATACTAGGGATTTCTTCTGCCAAGGTCACAGGATTGGTAGGAGTTTCTTGACCAAAAGTTGCAGGGATGGTTGAAGTTTCTTGACCTTCGATAACAATGCCTGAATTTTCCTCACCCAAGCTTACATTGACAGTTGAAGTTTCTTTGCTCACGGATGTGAAGGGATAAGCTTCCTCAAATGTTGAACCACCCATTGAAGTTTGCTCGCTAATAGTTGTGACAACTGTCGAAAATTGTTCACCTACAGTTGCAGCAATCATAAAAGTTTGGTCACCAATAGTTGTTGCAACATCCATTGTTCCCTCAACTGTGGTTGTGGAAATTGGCAATGTTTCCTCATACATGCTAGTGGCAATGGGCAATGTTTCCTCATACATGCTTGTGGTGATGGGCAATGTCTCATACATGCTTGTGGCGATGCCCGAAGTTTGAATGCCTAAGGATGTTGGAATGGCCAAACTGCCCTCGCCAAAGGATGAGTGAAGTTCGTCATGGAAAGTTGTAGCAATTGGTAAAGTTTCATCGCCAAGGGTTGAAACCATGAATTGTTCCTCACCTAGGCTAGAAGGAAAGTGTGAAGTTTCCTCTCCCAGGGTTGAGGCAACAAGTGCATGATCCCCACATAGGGATGAAGACATGAGTGGGTTCTCTTCAGCTAGGGTTGGAGCATACAATGAAGCTTTGAATGATTCAGATATAGTGTAGTTGAGTTGATAATTTACAGCCACTGGCCCAAAGATGTTGAACTTTCCAGCACTATTGTAGGCAACTTCAGCATCAGACGATCTTCTAAATACAACTCTTGCACGGCTGGTTTCACGATCAATTTCTGTTTCAGATTCCTTTAATGGTCCAAAGTGCTTGAACATCTTATTTAGCTTTGTTTCCGAAGGGACAGAATTAATCTCAGTGAAGTTCATGACAAGTTCTGCTGGAGCCCTCTCATCAACATAGCCAGGGGGGTTCTGAGTGATCAAATCATGATTACCATCAGAATACCGTTTTCAAGACTTGCGTCCTTTGTGAAGTGGCTTCTCCAATTGAACAGGCACTATTTGATATTGTCCCCTTCCATTTCCATGTGACAATTGCTCTTCAGAACCATTTTGAACTATTCTGTCAGTCCAGTAAGTGTCATTCATGTCCTCAAACTCAAAAGTTTCTGGGGTACCAAAAATAGAATTGGGGGACTTTTTCCTTTTGTCACCTACTTTGTCCCCAGGATGTTGATCCACAACAATTGAATCTCTGAAATTAGAGAAGAAGTTGACAATTAAACTAAAAGAATTTTTCATTGGATCACATGCTGCTTCGTGAAGTTGTGATAACAACAACTCCAGTGATGAGTAATCTGCCATAAAACTCAACATATTTTGCAGGGCATCCTCGAAATTCTCGATAGGAACATCAATTCCATCTGCAGCAGGATTTCCATTGCCTCCATCAATCTTCTGTAACCTATCCCCACTGGACTTCAGAATTGATGGAGATCCAGTCATTTGACTCGCAGCCCTACGGATACAGTCACCAATTTTAAAGGAAGGCTTTGGGAATTGAGGGGGAGGAGTTTGAGACACTTTGGCAAGAGAATTTGTCTTCCTCCCGTTTTGCATTGACTCCTCAAAGGAATCAACACCCATCAATTCAGTCAAGCTTCTTTCCTTTTTACTAGGATACAACCCATCCTTCAGATTATGCTTACGCTTAAGATAATAGCTTCTCTTAGTTTTTGAAGTTTCCTGGCCACTGGAGATTTGCTCACCATCGGTATCCATAGGAGTACTATGCTCAATTACCTTGCCGGTGTGCATTTTCTCTTCAGAATATGAGGCATTTGTTTCATTTTCACTTAAATCTCCACAGGATTGGAATTCAGGCAATGGATGATAACCTTTTAAACGATAAAAAGACAACAATTGAGATTTAGCAATCACAAGGTCGAGTCGATCACCCCCAGCAGTTGGAGACTCTGCTAATGCTTTCATATAGTCAACTAATTTATCAGGTTCAAAAGAACAAGCACTAAAAGACTTGTCAACAACATCTGTTATACTTGATTCTTGCCTAACACCTGCATTCTCAACCTTTTGGAATTTTATCCTGTCATAAACATTCTGTGGTATGCAAGAGCAAGCCAAACCTAGCTCTGCCCGTCTAGACACTTCTTCCAAAGCACAATCAACTGCAGTTTGGAATGACTCTGAATTACTCTGCTTCTCAATCTGAGAGAAATGCGGTCGAAATGGCTTCAAAACAGAAGTTTCATTCCAAGCAAATGTCCGATCCCCAAAGTAGGCTACCAGATAGTTATCTTTCTTATGATACTTAACTGCCTTCTCGGAAGCATCTGAAGGATCAAAGATCTGTCCTGGCCACCATGGATGGCTCCTCACCTTTCCCCATACTAAATCAGAAACAGATAATTCACCTTCCTCTGGTGGAAGCTGGTACCTAGCTTGATGCACCTTTATTGCACTCGCAGACCTTAGAGCCATTCGTTTAACAGTCTTTTCATCGAAGTTGGTTAGCTGTTCAGGGTCAGAATATTGTTCTTCAACTTCCATTTCTTGCAATTGGTCTAAACCATCATGTTCATCACTAGTAACTTGTTCTTCAACATTCATATCTTGTGCTACCCATGAATCATCCTTAGAAGCTGCACTCTCAGCTAGTGCATCTTCATTTCCCAAAGAATGTGAGGAATGTACTTGGTTCAAAACATTGTTATCAGCTTTCGAGGCTTCATGATTTTCAGAGCGAACACCCACTGTCTCATTTTCAATGGACTTTTCTTTCACTTTAACATCTTTATTAACATCAAAACCAACGTTTTTTGAATCAGGAACCTGCTTTTCAACATCCATTGCAGCCTCAAGACTTAAATCAACTTCATCTGCCCCGCCAATGACTGTAGCAACCTTTAGGCTTTGGTCATTTCCTGAGCAAGATAAAATTTGTCCAAATCAATATTGTTGTAACAATACATACATACATACATGTGTGTGTTAAGAAAGAATACATGATCGACTCTAGCAACTTTACCTGCATGATTTTTGGAGCTACGGTGAGGAATATCAACTTCCATAGACCTTTTTTCAGAATCAGCACCTTGCTTATCAGTTTCCTTGTTTGTGTTAACCTGCAGAAGAGACGGATAAAAAGTCAGGCTGGGCTTACAAACTAGTGTTATTAATAACCATTGGCAGAATCAAAATTTCAAAGTACCTTCTCGTCAAATCCACTTCCAACAACCGATTCAGTTGATTGACATGAATAAACCACATCTGCATTGATATTGTAGAATATTTGTCAGTGCTACCCACCTACTCTCAAAACTTCAATGCTCTCTTTCAACTTGAATTTCAAAGTATGATCAAAAGAACTAATTTACATACCTTTAGCACCAGAACGGGGAACATCTTCAGCAGTAATCTGAGTCTTCACGCCAGACGAGTTAGCATCTAGACCCACACCAGCAGCGTCCTTCTTTGTCACAGATATAGTTTCACAAGAACCATCCAGTTTGTCCCCATCAATTGTCATTGCAGCTTCCTCAACAACTTCGGTTTGCACTGTTGAATCTTTGGATGCAACGGATGAAGATTCAACAGCTTTCTGTTTTCCATGGTTTACGTCATTACTATCCAAATCACCAACTTTTTGTGCTGCCAAAGCTTGATTTGCATCTCCCGCACCTTCATCCTTCCCATTAGTATGTTCCGTGTTCTCACCAGCTTCAACCCCAGAACCAGTAACCTCCATACCAACTTCACCAGTGTCACCAGGACCATGGACCGCTTCATCATTCGAACCACTCCCAATCATACCTCCATCTCCCCCATCAGTAGTACAAATACCATCTACATAAACATGAGAACCCAGAACTTCCACCATTATATCATCTCCATTACTAGGACCCTCTTCCCCTCCTTCCTCCATCTGAATTTGACCCTCGCAACCCATTGTCCCCACTACAGTTTCACTAACAGTTGGTGAAGATTCCATAGAAACACTCAGGGAACCGCCTTTCTCGTTAGCCTCATCCATTCAATACCGACCTGAGTATTTTCAAAACCATTTGGAAATTGAAATTAAGAATAAAAAAGCTAAAATACAAATTTTTATAACATATAAAATTATAGCGATAAAACAGGGGAGAGAAAAAATTAAGATACAGGCTCAACTACAGTTCACTAACAACAGCTAAAAAATATGTAACATTACTAACCAAACCTCCCTTCACTTTAGTTTTATCCATGAAAGAACTAATCTGGGTAGTTCTCAAAATTGAGAAGAAACAACTCAAATATTGAAAATTTAAAAAGAACGAAATGGAAAGTAAAATCGATAAACCCTAGCAACAAAACTTAAACTAAGACTGACATAAGCACGAAACTGAGGAATCGCAGGGGAATGGGGATGAGATGATATATATCGAAAGCTGAAATCTTTATATCATGAATTACAAAGAAAGGTGAAGAATTTATATTCACCTTCGATAGATCTCTTGGGCGGGGTGGACTCAAGGGGGCTTTGAGGGTTTGGGATTTTGAAAGAGAGAGAAAATAGATGTACTTTCTTCTTCTTTTTTAGTTTGTTTTTTCTACAAACAGAAAAATATATACTTTATAAGTATAATTTCAGTGTAGTCGAAAGAGATCCAGTGACGGTAAACATATTATCACTACTCAAGGAGAAATCATATCATGTGTCATTTTTATCACGTATTTATAAGATCAATCAATGATAATTATTTATTTTATCAATTTTTTTATGTCATATTTTTTTTAAGTGAAATTAAAAATAATGAGGTGTATAGTTATCATTGATTGGCCTCATGGATAACGTGGTAGAATTAACCCATGATATAATTTCTCCTACTCAAGGGGCATTGTTTTTAAAAAATCAAGTAGAAAAATATGGTGAAAAAGTGTAGTTGAAGTTTTTTAGAATTTTTAATTTAAGATATATGTATTTAGTATCATTGTCGAAAAGTATTTTTTATATTTAATGATTCAAGAGAATGGTGTTTTAAACAGAAAATGCTTTTTAGAAATACTTTTAAAAAAAATGTTTATTTAAAAATTTAATATAAATATATATAATTTTAAACTAAAAAATAATTCATGTTAAATATTATTATGTAAAGTAAAAATTAAATTATAATAAAATATAGTAATAAATGAAGGTTAAAATTATAATCTGACTCTTAAAAGCATTTTTTCAACCGCAAATGCGTTTGGATTGAAAAACATTTTTTAAACATAATTTTTTTTACAAAATTTAACCGTTTAACATTACTTCTACACTCTAAATCAGTTTTTTACCTAAAAATTGTTTTAGAACGCAATATTAAACACACGACCAAAAACTGATTTAGAATGCAATGTTAAACGCAACCACGAATTTTATCTCTCTCTCCCTCCCTCCCTCCCTCTTCCTCTTTGTTCTTCTCTCATATCTGATTACTTGATAAACTTGTCTTTGGTTCTTCAATTTTTCACGGTGGTTAGGACTTAGGATTCATGTTCTTTTATCGACTGACCGTTTGATATGCTTCTTCGACTCCTCTTTCGCTTTATCATATATCATCGACGACATTCAGATATTGACTTCCGATGGTCCTTAGTTGCATCCTTTCTCACGTGATATCTTCAGTGCCAGACTCGACATGCAATTTAGATGATGATGTTAGCTTGTTTATGCTTCAGTTTCTTGTTGATTTCAGACTGTTTAGCTTTAATTTTCCTATCTTGTGATTGTATTTAGTTATGTTACGCTTCATTGTGTTTCGGTCGTGCTCTTCCATGTTTCTGGATGATGGTGGAGAGCATTGAAGTGGCGACTGAGCGTGGGGTTTTAGAGGGAGTGGAGAAGAAAACAGATGATTGGGGTTTAGGGAGAAGGGAAGAGGGGGCGAAGAATGAAGGGTACGGCATTGCTTTTGTTTTTCTTCTTTTGAGTTCGTCCTCTGGTTTTGCCAAACGAGAGATTTCATGTTTGGGTCCCCTCTCCATCTATGTTGTCATAAAGAAAAAACAACCAACAAGAAGAAACTCACTGTAGTCATCTCTCCCACGCGAAACTTTGCCATCCAGCTCGGGACACCAACATTTCTTCGATTATCGAATTAGTAATGGCGATTAGAATAAGAGCAAAAACAATATTTCACAGGTGCTAAAAGAGAATATAGGAGTGAGCCCTAAGCATAACTTCATAAGATATTTTAGCATGTACTGTCCAAAGAGCATATCAGCCAAAGCAAAAAGCATCTATCAACAAAATCAGTAGAGATGGTAATAGTTCACCAAGCTTGGTATGAAGGATGGGAAGGAGAGGGAATGGAAAATTGTCAATCTAATAGTTAACATGCAAAGTAGAACACTGATCATGTATCTTAACTATTTGATTAACAAGTTTCTCATTCTCAATCTTTCCATCCGTAGTAGCCTAAATCCTTATTCTGGGCATTAGGGGTGGTTATAGTCTTTGGTTTATACTCGGATATACCATTCATTACACAGTGTGCCAATGTACCATTTTAGATGTGCTTGGCAAGGATCGACTCAACAACTCCTTGAGCTATGGGGTGATAACACTCACGAGCCTCAGAAAACACTCTTTTGGCAAAAATCTTCTCTTCCTCTTTCCCGGCACCTTGTACGAGCGCCCTGTAAAGTGGACGAAGATACTTCATCCTCCCAACTTCCTTCAAAGTTTTCTCCACCTCCCCGTAGAAATTTCTGCACTTTGACAAAACTGCTAGTTGAAGAAAAGCCACTTTGACCTCATAATCCTTTGACTCCGATAGCCTGTAGCGTTCATCCAAGGCTAAGACCTGCATGATCGGTATCATAGACCAGAGATTGTGTTGACAACAAAATATAGTGATTTGGTTTTCAACCAAGGGAAAATGGGAAATATATTGAATGAAGAGGCCAACAAATGAGCTCTAGTGAAACCAACGGACACAATACCAAACAAAAAATAAGATATATTCTCTTACAAGATCAAGTAAAAATGTAAAATATTCAGACAATTTAATAGCTTGCCTAACAAACCATTTGTATCGAGCACTATATACATGGTTCAGGCCAAATCTAAAGGTTTAAGAACAGACTCGAGTTTACCAGGGAAAATAAGGTGTAGATTACATCCAAGTATTGTTCAAAACTTGCATTGCAGAAAACAATAAAGCTTTATATTCAACAACATAAGCAAACCCATCCTCCGCAAAAGAATTATTGTTCCCCCAAATGCAGCCAAAGAAACTAAGCAACTTGGAAAGTTTCTAGTGGCAGCTAATTGACTTCAACATACGTGCTCGCAAACCAATAACTGGGTGCATAAGCACTTTCAATAATTGAATAAAAAAGGATAAGAGAACTAAGAGACATTTTGACAAGTTCCCTGATGCGCAACAAATAAAGTTCCTTCCTAGTAAATAGGTTATGCAGTTAATATCATAGGATGCGCTGCTTAGCTCTTCTCAAACTATATCCTAATTAGTTCACAAAAAAAAGTAGTTCCTTTTGCAATTTGTCATCGATACACTGTCTTCAATGGATACAACCCACCCCTTTTCCTTAGCATGCTAGTTCCTAACCTAATTTCCCTTCCACGCCCACAATAGCACACAGCTAGGCTCCAGCAAAGTAGTTTACTGGAAACCGCTAACTAAAATATTATCTTTATATTTATTTAAGGGAATACAAAGGAACAAGTAATCTTAAAACTGGAAGTTCAAAAAAGCATTTATAAAGCAGAAGAAACCGATGCTTTCAGAGAAAACCAATACTACCTGTGAAGCCTCGAGAACTCTAGGTAGGTTCTCTAAGTAGAGCTCCCATTCCTGTCCGCACCAATCCGCAACTTCATCCTCCCTCGGCATCCTCCCATGTTTGAATTCATTTGCCAATGACAAAATTTTGGTGTATAGATCAGATACCGGCTCATATGCATCAGGTGGGATACCAGTTCCCTCGGTCCACAACACCAAGTCTATATCTTTCTCAATTCCAGGGATTTCAGCTTTCAGGAAATCAAGAAATGTCTTGGTGTCAATTGATCTGAACTTGAAGGTGTCAATATAATCCTTGATAAAATCATCAAAGACGGGTCTTCCGATCTAAACATTCCAGTAAAGGAACACATAATTATTCACCAACATTATTTAAAAACAACGTGAAAACTTCAAAAGAAAAAGCCTTCCGAGATACCTGACGTTCGATGCGCCACAGGAACTGAAAACCTTTCTCGTACGGAATTTCAGAATAAATGGCGTCTGGATCAACTCCTTCCTGATTGTTCTTGAGCTTGGTGAATTCCAAATTATCCTTAAATTTCTCCACTTCCTCCTTTAAACCCTTCCAACCAATCCCAGTGTTGAGAATAGCTCTGTCTTCACCCTGCACAGCCTCAACAATCCTCCTTTCTGCATATGTTGTAAATCCCTATGACCACAAAGGAAAACGAGACAAAATTACCTGATTTGCAAAGGTCTAACGATATCGCCGAAACCGAAAATCTCAGCTTAATGAACCTTATATCATTCTATTTATCAATAATATACAAGCACAAGAGATTATTACCTCATTCAACCAAAAGTGTTCGTTGTTCTTATTAGTGATCAAGTTTCCAGTCCAACTATGAGCGAGCTCATGAGCCACCACTTGCGCCCCACTGGCGTCTCCTTTAATCACAGTTGGTGTCAAAAACACCATCCTCGGATTCTCCATTCCACCATATGGGAAACTCGGCGGCAGAACAAGCAAATCGAATCTCTCCCATTCATATTCCCCAAACAACTTTTCCCCTTGCCTGATCATCTCCTCCGTCCCGGCGAACTCCTTCGCCGCAGCATCCAAGACGTTATCCACCGCCTCAGCATAAACCCTAGTCCTCGGCCCCACTTCCCTAGACCCTAGCTCCCCAACTGCAAAAGCGAACAAATAAGGCGGGATCGGCTGGTTCATGATAAATTCCTCAACCACCCTCGTTTCGGAGCTCCATAACGAATTAAACCCATTTGGCAACAAATGGGAATGCCCTTCGCCGAAAACCGGCGGCCGCCTTTCCACGTGGCGGGCGGACATAACGGCGGATAACTCCCGAGGAACGTTGAGCAGAGCTTTGTAACGGATTCGGGCGGCAGGGGTGTCTTGGCATGGGAAAATAGAGCGAGCGTGGATCGACTGACATTGAGTGTAGACGAAAGGGTATTTTTTGTTAAAAGTTTGGGGCGGACAGAGCCATTGGAGTGCGGTAGATGAAGGGGAGGTGGAGAAAACGATGAAGAAAGAATTGAAAACCGTGTCGTCTGGGAGGAAAATGGAAAGCTGGGTTCCTTTAATCGGGTCAGGGGAAGATGAAAGGGAGAAAGGGAGTGGCGAAAGGTTGGTGGGAGAGAGGATTTGGTGGATGGTAAGAGAGCGTGTGTCGAAGGAAAGTTTACCGGCGAAACGGCAAGAGAGGATGAAGAAAGCGACACCGTGTATGGTGGCGGAAGGGAAGTCGAAGTAGAGGGAAAGGGAGATGTCGGTGGTCACAGGGTTTCTAGAGTCGCTGAAGGAGTGGGGGTCCAAGGGTGCCATTGGAGGGAAACAAGAAGAAAAAGAAGAGAAAAATTGGCAGATTTGTTAGGGTTTGCTGGGAACTGATGCAATGGAAAGGAATTTAACAGCTTGGGTTTACCAATTTTATCTAATTTGGAGGGGAATCAAATATTTATAAGAATTCATTAAAGGTGTAATTGGGATTTTGTTCTGTAATATTCGTCTTATACTCAAATTCAATTAATCATTCCTTTAAATATTGATTTATCACCCCTAAAACTTTAAAATTCGTATGTGATTTAATTTTTTATATTTATTTTGTACTAAAATTCTACTTTCACTGAATTTTGTAAGTTTATATCCTATAAGTTTATAAGTTTACGTACTAACATAAAATATGGTTAAGTTAAAAAAATTATCGGTTTTCAAGCTATAAATTGAATTGTAATTTAAAAATTATATTTAATTTAAGTTCGAATCATTTTAAGTTTTGAGTAACACAAAGCTAATATGCCTGTTGGTATACTACTACATTGTTTTAATAATGGCAGGTCATATATTCTGTTGAATTGAATACAGTAGCAGTGGATGAATCTCCATTGATTACTTAAGCTCATCAGCATGATCATCTGAGAAAATATAAAGCATGAGAATACTAGTGCGGGAGTGCCAACCTTTCAGTTTCATGATAGGAAAAACAGAGACCCCTCGCTTGTTTAAAGATGAGCCTGCAAAACAAACCAGTCAACTTAAATTGTGATAGGGACAGGATCAAGTTACACGGTGTAAAACTTAGAACACGTTTTTGGATCGTTGAATGATTGAAGCAGGTTGCGAAAAATGAGTTGATTTGAGTCATATGTTTCAATCATCCAATGATCCAAAAACATGTAAAACTTAGAGAGTTTTACAATGTATAACTTGATCCTATCGTATCTATCTATAATACTGGTTTGCATACACGTCGGAAACGGTAAGCTGGGGGAACATTTGGAGCTAGTACTTCACAGAACTATTTGTTACTGTTTAAGCTTCAAATTTTGATTACCATGAAACGTTTCTTGTAGCTCTCAACCAGTTCCTTTGGATCACACCTGGTTTGTTTGTAACCTTCATTTTTGTTCATCTCCTGCCAAGGAGAGATTTACTACCATGTTACAGAAAGAACCATTTTTGACATTGATCGTGCTCTCAAGAATAAAGCAATGTCTAGCAATACCTGAATCCAAGTTGCCAAATTAGGTCGGCCATGAGTGATATCATAATTCTTCACATCCAACAAAAATGGATGAAATCTTTCGATGAACGGTGCATAAGCTATATCCACCTGAAGAAGACATGACAACATTCATACATACATCATTGGTATGCCTTTTCTGTTTAACTGACATTTTTTCACATACCAGACTGAACTGCCCAAGGAAGAAAGGCCCATCCTCAAACTTGGAAAGAGCTATTTCAATGTCATCAAATGCAATGCCTGGTGCGGTTTTCAGATTATGACCATGGTGACATGACTTCATTTGCAGATCCCGAAATTAATAGAAGTGGTCGACGTTGAACTCACCTGCGTCGCTATCCTCCCCTTTGAATGAAGAAGTCACTGTTTTGTAGAAGGAACCGATGTAGGAGAATAACTCATCTGCAAACTGTCTCTTTGCAGGATCCTGTTATATAGTCTATGAGCATGAAAGTAGAACTATGGAGATGAGAAACAACTAATCAAGAGCTTTTGAGATTGTACATGGGGGAAAAGTGAAGGTCCTTCAAAGTGAGTATCTATGTACTTGATCAAGTCAAGACTCTCGCCTTTTACTTCATTATTGTGTTCTAATGCCGGCACCTGCATCGATTTTCCATTAACTTGGTGCAAGAAAGAGGATTGCAGAATGTTGGTACTCTACTATTTCACATTTTCCAATCTTTTATCATCTATGTTGCTCAGACACTTTGGATACGGGTATATTACCCTCGAACATGGCGTTCACATCCAAATCCGAGCAGACACAATATCTGATACTCACATTCAAATCCGAGCATGCATGTTAACATCAAATGTTTCACAGTTTTGATCTGACCTTGTTTGGCGGGTAGACTCTCTCCTTGTACCAAGCAGGTCTGTTCTTGAGATCAATTGGAACCAGTTTCATCTTGTCCTGCAAACCCTGATTTCAGAAATGGGAAAGGAAAATTAAAATAATTATAAATAGTGGAAACAACCAAAGGAGATAGAGCAATGGAAACCACCTTACAGTTCCGTGTGATCCAAACACGCTGTGCGTAGGGGCATGTATAAGATATATACAACCTTCAACATTGCCACAATGAAAATCAAATTCATCACAAATCTAGAAAAATTCAAGAATCTTTACCCACATTCAAAACATGAACCAGATAGAAACAAATAAACCCAGAAAACAGATTGCTAAAATTACACTAATAATAATTCCATTACCTTTAGGATTATTATCATATATACTAACAGCGAAAACTAAAAGTTTTCACAAGCGCCTTAGTTTAGTGTATAGAGTTTAGAGATATTAGAAACTCTAAATCATACTTAACTAAGTCTCTAATCCTAAAACTAAGATGCTCTAGGAACTTTTAGTTTTCAAATACTTACCCTTAATTTAAAGCAAAAACTTTCCCCAACATAACCCAATAATAGTTTTAAGCTAATAGAAATGAAGTGAATTTCTACGAAACCTTGTTGTTCCATCGAAGAGTGGAGGTGGGTCTGAAGTAGAATCAAGAGCTGGTGGAAGATCCTCTTGCACATATCTGTTTATACAGACAAAATAATTACTTTTTTCAACAAAAAATAGAAAATGGGAAACAAAATCCAGAAACTTGTTAAAGCGTGTAATTTGGTCTGTTAACCCTAATACAACAACCCAGAAAATCAAAGAGCAAGCGATTATTCCGAAAAAGAAGCAGTGGGTGAATTCAGAAAAAGAAGTGGATTACATACCCAGACGACATGGCTGAAGAAATGGTTGTAGATTTCTTTGACGCAGGTACTGGAAAGTGGGATTTACAGTGAAAAGACAGAATCGGGTGGGCCTGGTTGAATGAAGATAAGGTTGATTTTACGGGTAATATTGCTATCCCATTGGAGGAGAAAGGAATAGGATTAAGAATAGCGTGATTTGATGAATATTGGAAGGTTGAGGAAGCACCAATGTTGAAGATTTTCAAAGACGCCATGTCTGCGTGTTGTTTTCTGCAAAAATCCAACTGAGAATTGAGAGATAGACCTGTCAAGCTCAAGCTCTCAGCAACTTCGGCCGTTTTTTTTAATATAATCAGCTTCATCTTATTTGTAAGAAAAAATAATTCCATATAAAATTAAAATTTAAAATATAAAAAATATTTATTTATATATTAAATTTTAGATTAATTTTTAGGTTAATCCCATCGCGACTAGGGGTGCTTATCAAACGAGTCGATTATGAGTTGGGTATTGTTCGATTCGTGCTTGTTAAAAAAATTTATTGCTCGACTCGTGATTGTTAAAAAAATTTATTGCTCAACTCGACTTGTTACTCGTTAAGCTCGTTAAAATTATACTTGACTCGTGCTCGTTAAAATATTTTGTTGCTCAACTCGACTCGTTGCTCGTTAAGCTCATTAAGAAATTTACATTATTTTAAACTAAAAGTAAAATTTAATAATACTATATGAGGCTTAGTATTAACTTAAATTAAAATTTTAACAAAAAATATCAAAACGAGTGTATAAAATATTTTTAAAGTACCAACAGGGGTTGACCCAAGTGGTAAGCAGTTTGATTCTGCTTAAGCAAGTTTCAAGTTCAAGATGTTGTGTATGCAGAAAATCTCTGTCGGGATACTCACCCACCAAAGCTAGGTGTGCGACGCGAGTCGGTCTGGATTAGTCAAATATATTTTTAAAATCTAAATTCAAAAGTAACAGTCCATAAATACAATAAACTAACATATTAAAATTAAAGTAACAATTCACACATTAATAATTATTATTTAAATTTATTTTTTGAATGGAATTATTTTAAAGTAATTATTAAAAAATATTTTAAAAATTAATAAATTATTTACAAACTTATCGAGTCGAGATAAACTTTGCTCGATTTAACTCGTTAAGTACCCTTAGTCAAAATAGACTTGACTATAACTTTTGAAATATAATGAATTAATTGTAAACTTATTAATAATAGAAGGACTTGTGATGTATTTTATCCATTAAATTTTTTAATGATTCAATTTTTATTTAAATTTAGTTTTAGAAATTTCTGTAATTTTTTTTCAAATATCATATAACCTATGCTCTAAACCGAGCAAACCCAGTTATGCAATTTCCATTTTTCAAGGCATAAATAGACACAGTACATGCATGCATCCACGCACACGTAAAACAATTATTTCTCACACAATCTATCTTGTCTCGATGGTTAAAGAAACAATTGTTATTTTTAGAGGTTATAGGTTCGAACACTAATAATATCAGCACAGTGATTGAACAATTAATGTTCAATAATCGTGAATATAGTCTAAAATAAATATTACTGTAAACACCGCAGCTGATTAAAAAAAATAATTATTTCTCAAATATGGAAACGTGTACACCAAACAAAGAAACCCAGACAAGATTCACTGGAAATTCGAACACAAGTTAAATTTTATTTGCTTATATAAAATTCCCACACAAGATTCTAAAAGCAATCATATCACCTGGTCTGAACTGAACGAGACAACGAAACTCGAGTTAAGACTCATTGAACAACGTTGATAATCTGGATGCCAAGCTTTGCTTTGCTGCGGGAGATACTCCGTTCTTACCAATGATGGACTCCAGCACTGATTTTCCAAGCAGTTTATTCTCTATCACTGCTTTCCCAACTTCTGGCACAGACATGTCTTGGGAAAATACAATCTGTTTTTTTTTTTCACAACAATGAATTTGCCACAAACTTAGAATCTTTTTAGATGTTTCACTTCTTCCTTATAAGTTCAAAGGTTAAGGATTTATTCGAGGTATGTCGCCAAAAAATGCTACTAAAGTTTGACTGGATAGAATTTTTATCTGTAGAGGGGTATTCGGTCTAAAATGAAATTCGAATATGGGGCCAAAGTAACACTAATGCTAGGACATTTTTTTGGCTTTATGCCTTTATTCGAGTGTACCAAGAAACGAGTGAAAGATTTTTGTTATGATCCTCCTAAATTCGAATGACTCGTATATTTTTTCCAACATATCTTTGAACTATCTATGTAGTATGTATACAATTATATCTCAGATATGCTCTACTTCATGTTTGAACTGAGATTTAATACCCAAATTGATGGCTAGACTGACAGAAGAAAGATGCTACTGACAAGATACTACTTGAACTCTAATCATTTGGCAATTCTGGATGATCAATCATCCATTTCTAATGAAAAAATCAATGGGATTTTAATGATTATGAAAGGTTTTCGGACTTACTGTTAAGGAACCACTGGGTGATAATGTGAACACTATGGAGGAGCCAGGTACGAAGTTTTCATCCTTAAAGGTCTCAAGGAATTCTTCAATGGCTTTTGCTTCTGCATCAGTGTAGATTCCAAGAGATTTCCAGATGACAACGCAATTCTCCGCTACTTTCTCAGAGTATTGTTGACCCGTTAACGGCAAGATCATTGTCACCTGTATGAACTTCTCAAAGTCACCTACAGATACAAATTACAAATGCATACCAAAAACATTAAGATCAAGATAGTGACAGCAATAGGACAGGACAGAATTTTCCTCGATCTGACTCGATTGTACTTATAAACCAAAATCCATTTTCCGAAACCATTAGCTCTGGCACTGATAACAACTATGATCATTGTTACTCATGAATATCTCAAAATCACTTGCAAATACAAACTACAAATGCATACCAAAAACATTAGGATTGAGATAGGGACAAGAAATAGGGCAGGACAGGATGGTATTTTGCTCGATCCGACTCGATTTTACTTATAAACCTAAATCTGTTTTCCCGGACCCTTAGCTATGACACTGATCACAACAATGACCATTGTTACTCAGATGAACATCTCAAAGTCACATGCAAATACAAACTATAAATGCATACTGAAAACATTAGGATTGAGAAATTGAGATAGGGACAAGCAATAGGGCAGGAGAGGATGGTATTTCGCTCAATCCGATTCGATTTTACTTATAAACCTAAATCCGTTGTTCGGACCCTTAGCTATGACACTGATCACAACAATGATCATGTTAACCATATGAACTTCTTAAAGTCACTTACAAATACAAACTACGAATCCATACAAAAAAACACTAGGATTGACGTCAGGGAAAGCAATGGGGCGGGACAGCACAATATTATGCTTGATCCCAAATTTCATTTAATATTTTAACCCTTAACTCTGATGCAGATCAGATCAATGTTACTGATTCTGCTACAATCAACAACCTTAAGTAAAAATTATCAAATTGTTTCAATTTTTTTAATTTTATCACCATTTTCTTAGTCAAAATTTTGTAGTATTAGCTTTCTCAACCGATACAAACAAACAATCAAATAAACATGATATGAGAGTTTTGGAAATTACCTGTAACGATGTCTCTAAAAAACTCAACGGATTCCGCCAACTCCTCGGCAGTCTTCCCCTTCCACTTATCGGC
This sequence comes from Abelmoschus esculentus, assembly GCA_035048815.1. NCBI lineage: Eukaryota > Viridiplantae > Streptophyta > Magnoliopsida > Malvales > Malvaceae > Abelmoschus > Abelmoschus esculentus. Next base: position 26,493,029 of record JAUCBN010000001.1, read on the forward strand.
AAGGCAATTCACTGCTTTATCTTCCAAGTACACTCCGATCGCGGTGACCTTTATGAACTTTCCTCCTACATCCAATCCTCTCTCCCCTGGCGCACAGTAGCATTGACACATTAACAGAAGATGGAACGGATTTCAGACAGAACGTGAGGAATACAACACTTACCTGCGCCACCGAGGAAGAGTGTGTTGGTAGAACCCGGAGGCTTCACCGTTGAAGGGAAGGTAACGTTCTCCACCTTGACTTCGGCGATGGACGGTGAAGTAAACATTTCCCGGCAATTGATTAGAGGTTTTCTCTTAATATCTTTTAAAAGAGAAAATATATTAAACTATTACTAAAACTAGTTGTTAATTCGTAGTATAATATAAAATGTACATAAAATATACGAGAAATTTTAAATTTGAGTCGTTTTCTGTTCAATTGATTTTCGGTTTAAAATTTTTTAGTTCAGTTGATTTTTAATCTAGATTTATTTTTGTTATGATTTCTTTTCATTCAATTGTTTTCGATTCGAATTATTTTCAATTTAATTGAATTCGTACCGATTTTCATTTAATTTTGATTAAAATTAAACCATCGTATTTAAATCAATATTAAATATTGAATTAAATGAAAATCAATCCGTTGCTATCTTGTACTTTTGAGTTAAGTTTATAGATCTCGTGAGGTGGTCGGTGCGTAATTAATGGCAAACGACTGGTAGGTCGGCGAATAGGAGGGTTTTGGCAAAGAGATCCCGGAAACGTACGTGTCCACCTGCCGAGCTCAACTACCTTCCCACCAGACACTAGCAGTAGGGATGGCAACGGTGCGGGGGCGGTTTTTTTGGCCGCACCAACCCGATCCGATTTGATAATTTTTAAACACAATCCCGATCTGATCTGGATTAAAATATTAATTTATCTGTCTCGTATCGATATATTATTTTTTAAACCTGATCCTGACCTAATTTGATCCGAAAATTTTTAAAAAAATATTCATCAATAATAAAAGTTATATTCGATCAATCCTTTATCACAATTATAAATTATAGTTTTTAAGTAACTTTAAATCTATGTAAAAAATAAAATAAATATAATTTAAATTACTCACATGTTAAATTACATATTTAAAAGAAAAAAAACTTGAATACTCGACTAACATAATCAAATATAATAAAAATTGAACAACATCTAATAATTTTTTATTATAAGAATAAACTTCATAATTATAAAAATTACTAAAACCCATAAAAATATTTATGTATAATGATATTTTTTTTATAAATGTATAAAAATATATAAAAATATATCGGAGAGGAACGAAAAATTTCAAACAAATACCCAAACCCGACTTAATAATATTTAAGCCTCGCCCCGCCCCGATCCCCGAAATTTAAAAAGAAAAACCCGACCGGATTGGGTCGAGTCAGAGACGAGTATTTTTGCCATCCGTAATTGAGAGAAGATTACAAGCATTTCAACTCATAATTTATTATTTTTTAATGATTTATCATTTAAATATAAATATAAAAATTTAAATAAAATACAAAAAAAGTTTTATATATTTTTTTATTTAAAAGGCTACATATGCGATACATGTGAGCATGAATACCAGTCGACTGATGAACATTTAAGAAATTATATTAAAAAAATCAATATTTTTTGGGATAAGTATTTCATTTATCCAAAGAAATCAGAAAAGACTGCTACAGCAAACTAAAGCTTATGGGGTGTCATTTCTTTAGAGAATCATCCAAGCAGTTAGACTATTGGTATGCATATTTTTTGGCATGAAATTTTTATGTTTCAAACCAATACAAACAATGGATTTTATACATTCAAAAAACTAAAACTATATCTTTGTATATCACGAAAAATTCTTCGATTCCTTTCCTCCTAGATAAAGTAAATAGAAGCCTGTCATGCCATCTTTAGGAGCAAGATAGACATATAGGAGCATGGAATTACATATTACATGAGTGGATTAAGAACTACTGGGCTTAACTCGATAATAGATACCTGTAAGGGATGTTATTCAGGAGGTTAGGGGTTTAAATCTCAGCATTTCGAATCTTTTCCGCTATACTTCGGTTAAGACCTTTGTACCGAAATGTGAAATCAGATTATCTCTCTACACAAGTACGTAACAAGTGCCATTTGAGTTGGATTAAAGACATGCTTATAGAATTCGACATTAAATAAAAAAAAGAACCTTCATCGAGCTAATATCGGTAGCTAGAAAGAAAAGGAACCTTCCATTTTGAATCTGCACTCTTTTTAATCCCATCACTATCCGCAGCAACCCGACTTTTGAGCACTGGTTGCTCCGGGGTCTTCCTTGTTGATTTTGAGTGCTGCTGGCTGTAACCGTAAAAACAAGGCCTCCATCATTTTGAATACAAGCAGTCGAAAGGGATATTCGAGGTGAACAAAGAAACGGATAAATTCAGAAGAGAGTGTACCTCGGTCTTATTATCAGATTCTGTAAGCCTTTGCTTAATGTCGGCGGCTATCAAAAAGAAAACCTCCTCCACATTCAAATTTGTCTTTGCACTCTGCAGAATTACATTATTCCGATAGTATCCTAAGAAGTGGTCAAATACCATTACAAAAAAAGATATCCAGTAAGCAGCAAGCGTGCGACTTACAGTTTCGAAAAACTTGATACCATATTCATCAGCAAGAGCTTGACCCTTGGAGGTTGGCACAGCCTGAGAAAGAGGAGATTTATTCCGATTATTACGCAAGAAACATGTCTGGCTCATGTGTATATGTACGAGGAATAAGGGGTTGCCTCAAGACCTAATGAACTGACAATCTAACCACCAAGACAAACAAAATAAGCAATTCTATAAATACTCAAAAAGGGAAAGTCTTACCCTTTTGCTCTCATCCATGTCAGCCTTGTTTCCGACCAGTACCTTGTTGACATTGTCTGAAGCATGTTGTTCGATATTGCGAATCCAATTCCTAATATCTGGACATGAATAGAAGTTGGCTCTATAAGACTTGAAATAGATGTAGGATCCACTGTAAGAAACTCCATACTAACAGAAAGAGATCCCAAGCCATCGCAACAAAAGCAGTAACGAGGAGGATAAAAACGATGGAAATTTCCCGACAACAATGGCTCATCAATCCATATAAATTGATAATTTCACCTATATGCTAAAAACATAAAAAGCCAGAAAATTACTGTTGAAAGATGACTCATCAGTAACATCATAAACCAGCAAAATCCCCATAGCTCCACGATAGTAAGCTGCAGAAGCATGATTAATCAGCAAATTCAGACATCGAGCTTAATGGTCCTGTCATAATAGTTTGAAAGAAAATAAAAAGGCAACCAGAAAAGCCTTAAACAACCTGTTGTAATAGTTCGAAATCGCTCTTGACCAGCTGTATCCCAGATTTGCAACTTGACTCTCTTACCATCAAGCTCAATGGTTCTTATTTTAAAATCAATGCTGTCAAGGAAAATAGAATAGTCACCGAGAGAAAAAAGTTTCATAACGTTATAAAGCTTTTTAAATCTTAGATAATCTACTGAATAGATTCTTCAACCGATATATAATGCAGAGTAGTGAGCAAAGGAGCGGAAGGGTTAGAGACTATTTCCGTGAATAGTTCATTGAGCACCATCTTGAAGAGTGATTTTTCAAGTTGAATACCAATTACCAAGGGCTTGTCTAGGACAGTTAAATGAAAACTTAGATAACAATAATTGTAAACTCCATTCCATCCCTTAAACGTTGCAGCATCATTGGAAGTAAACAAACGGTGCAAATCATAGTCAGTTCTCCTCCATTAGTCAGGATATTAAGTCCCTCTAATGCTACACTGTAAGTTCTCCTCTCAGCATTCACACTTCTGAAATGCAAGAACTGCAAATAACTTTGAACAAGTAATTGACAGAAGTTTCCAGGGAATACAAACCCGATGGTCGTTATGAAACTAGTAGTAAAGGAACCGTCAGAAAAACGTAAAAGCAGACAACTCTTCCCCACTCCTGCATAAATTCAAATCAGAAAATCAGCTGGGAAATATTTAAAACCAAGCTATGCAAGTTACACAGCATGCCTCTTCGGCAAAAACAATTCTATTTCCTACTCTGCATCAGATTTGGATCATATTTCAAAGCTTCCCACCATCAAGTTTTCCACGACGTAGCACAACAATGATCCATATGCATGTCTCGGCATCAAAATTCCACTTCAAAGACTACAATCAAGAAAATCAACAGAAGGGTCTCCCCAGCTTTTACACCCAAACTCAAGAATCGGTTATTCCCACTTCTACAGGTGTGTGTGTATATATATATATATATATATATATATATAGACACACACACACATACACACCCTAGATAATCCAGTAAGCATATGTCACTTTCCATGTCCTATATTACAATGTAATATTATATAGCTCCTTCCATCATGATCCCAATCTGAATTCAACAATGTGTCTATGGCTTCATTAAATTGTGGCAAATAATAATGACCATAATCAATTTGAAGAAAACCCATTTCCTTAAAACCAAAGGAAAATAAAAAATATAAACGTGATATATAATTATACACAATAAATATATAAGGAAAACCTGAAAGCCATAACATCTCAAACGAAAAACCATATTGCATATACTCTCTTTCCCAATGGAATCTAAGCAACATTCAATCAAACTAAAAAGAGAAAAAAAATGTTCTTTTACCCAATAAATTAAACAAAAACCTTACCACTATCGCCAATCAAAAGAAGCTTAATGAGATAATCATAATCAGCCCGAGCTCTAGCTGGTGGTGCAGCCATGGATTCTGCAAAATACCACAAATAAAAATCCCAATTTTAAAAAGAAAAATCTGATCTTTTCTCTTACTTATCTGCATTTATAAAACAAAAAATACTATAATAACATTCACTTCCAAAATAATATCAAAAAAATTATAAAAAAAAAAAAAAAAACAGATTCAAGTTGAGAAAAAGGAGATGAGACAGAGAACCTAAGACGCAGAGGGTAGCAAGCGATTGAACAGAGAAAGCCCAACTAATTTGGGAATTTCAATTTTTTGTACATGGGAATTCCTTTTTTCTTGTTCTTCGCTTTTTGATTTGGTTTCCGAAATGTGATTGGATAGAAGAACTTGTTGACATAAACTCGGCCACATGGTATTATTATTACTTAAGCTATTTTCTTAAGAAATTTTGGATAAGTTAAACTAAAAATTCTCCAATTTTTTTAAATTAAAAATAATTCTTTATTGCACGAGCTCTCTAATTCAAGTGATTAAAAGAACGGTTATTATTTTTAGAGTTCACGAGTTCAAGCATCAAAAATCAAATCAAATAATGAAGATTATATTTTAGAACAGATACTAATATAATCACTATTAGTTTGTATAAAAAAATTATTTGGATAAGATTATGTAAAACTTGACCTGACCTAATAGATTAATAGATCATCCTAAATCAATAATTAAATAAAAAAATAATTAGTATAAATACTCTTTTAAAATGATTAAATCATTTAATATTAACTGAGTGCAAAGTTTTAATTTTATAAAAAACGTTATGTTTTAATTAAGAAGGAAAAAGTTTTAAATTTTATTAAAAAAATTAATAAATTCCAATTAATATATATATATTTTTTTTAATTATTCTTCAGGTTCTTAAGGTTTCGTCTTAACTAATCAGAGACTACTTAAATGATATCAAGCTGCTATTCACTTAGACTAATCCTTATTAATAAAATTAAGCTTAATTTATTTTGTAATTAAAATATAAAAATATATGTGAATAATAATATATACATAATTACTTTTGTATTTAAACAAAGTGCTTAATGTATTTTTTTAATCAAACTTTCATAGTTAATTGAGCATTTTCCAAACTATAAGAATACATGGAATTTTGGTCTTGGGTTTGTAAAATTTCCCCTAATTAATATTCCATTATTTTTCGACATTAAATGTTAAATTCTAAATATAATAATATTTAATATTCGAATAAAAAATACACTAATTACTGTTCGATTAATATTCCATTATTTGGAAGCATGTGTTTCAGAATCTTTCGACCGCTATTTATACATAATGTTACACTTTCAATAACCCCAAAAGAAAGAGAGGCTGCAGCAGATGGCTTACATAGCAATCTTAAACTTAGAGCAGGGTTCTGATCTTTGCTTCCGAACATGTTTGAATCCGGATGTAATGTGGAAGTTTTGTCGGGATCGATTGGTTTCCGACTAGAAGTGCGATATGCTGCAACCGGATTGGAGTGTAAACATACAGCCGGAGCAAAACCATCCACCTGCCAGCGATATATTCGATCAGAGCTCACCATCCCATTAATATTCTTCTTACTCTGTCCACAAGCTGATTTCTAGCTCGATTGCTCGTTAACGGAAATTCATGGCTGTCGTCCAAAAGAAATCGGTAGACTTCCCACTGGCGATCACTAGCTGAATGTCTTCCGATTTCAGCCTACAGCAACAGTAAAGAGAACATACTCATGCATGATAACATATATATTAAGCGAAAAAAAGAGAGCTTAGAATGAAAACAAGAAGCCCCAAGGTAAATCCTTACCGAGAAAATGCATATCCCGAGCATTTTAAGAGCCAATGTAACATCATAAAAAACTCGAGGCCTTCCCTTTCCAGATGACTCGACAGGGTTAGCAACCAAGAGTTCAGTATCAGGGCCACGGTTCACAATAACCACTCGAAATGGGTGAAGCATCTCCTCCTTTAAACGAGAACATAAAGCATTTTGATGCTTGGGATCCACAATCTTTTTTCCATTTGCTTGTCGAATAAGGAGGTCTAAATTTCGGTAGCCTTCCACACTTGAAGAAAATCTACCATGAGCGATCTACATGGTATGCAACCACCACCATGTATTGGTAGAATTACAAGCAATGTCAACCAATAAAAAAAGTTCATCAAAAAGCCCCATTATCAAAATAAATACTAGTGATTCCGTCCTAGTATATTCAGAGAAATAAAAGCATCCCATTTTCAGTGCTTTACGGACAACAAAGAACCATGGCAATAAAGGCATGATACAGATATACGAGAGTTCAGAATCTAGAATTTGATAAATACTAATTTGATTCCAAATATATTGAGCACCCCACAACAAGAAGATTGATACTTTTTCATCGTCAAAAGTAACTCTAAAGAAGTCAAATGACACCAATCTCATGAAAATTACCTGGAAATCAAAGTCTTTTGACGTCCTCAGAATGTCGTAAAAGAGTCCTTTCTGATCTGCACACTGAATTTGTAGCAACGTATGGGCAGGGCTCAACATATTGTCTACAGTAACAGTGGCCTTCTTCAGTGTCACCAGATCAGATTTGAGTTCCTTTGAGCCGACTTCTTTGCTAGCCAACTCATAAGCAAATAACTCTTCTGAAACTGCTGGAGGGAGAGACGGCAAAGCCTTCAAACTGTCATACTCCGGTCCTGCCAACTGAAGCTCGCAGCTGATACAATAATTTCCCAAAACTGTAATCAGATGCTCCTTGGTGCCATCCCGTCTCTTTTTTGTATGTAAAAGTTCCCTGTAATGAGACAATTATGCATTAACAGCGAGCAATAAAAATTTCCGCAAGATTAAGTAGACTTAACTTGGGAGACAAGAAGGCATACCAATTTCTTTGCCATACGATCAATAAATAACCTTTTTAGTCCAGACCATAACATTTTGAATTGTAGGGCATAGTTTCTTAACCTGTCTAAAATCAAAATGAATGCCTATTTCGCAACATCACATCTTCATCTCGATCTCGGTTAAAAACTTACTAGACCACAGATCTTAATCTACAAAAATCGACCATCCTAAAACCCAACATTCATAAAGGTCCAAGAAAGAAACTGAAACAGTAAAAATACAGAACTTAAACAACAAATACAACATATATGGGTGCCGACTCGAAACAAGGTATGCACCAAAGACAAATCAGTGTCAAAAACATGTTATACAAAGTCGGAAAAAAATTGCATGCAGTAATTCATTCAATCAAAACTTCCTTTACAACATAAAGACTTACATTCCATCCGTGATGAAAAACAAGTCCATAACTCTTCCATCCGGCGTCGTCATAACTTTCACTCTTTGAATTGAAAACTCAAGGTCCGACAGTATCCTGGTAACATCTATAAACAAGAAAAATGAAGAAAAAAAGAATCCCATCAGTTGCCTGCTAGTCTAAATAATCATAGTGAAAGGATCAATCAACAACAGCAAAAAAGGAACTAAAAGAATTCTTGGTCCCTAACCGTGAAGTAATCCCTTGCGGTCCAAGCAACAAAGTTTCAGCAAATAAACCGAAGAATGGGCTGAGCTTACATTCCCATCTCCTCCTTGCAGATAATTAAAGTAAAAATATGGAACCAAACACGAAGGGCACATCGACAACAACCTATTTTTCAAGCTGTCCCAATCAATTGTACATGAATTCGAAACATTGGGAACCAACCAGAATACTAAGTAACACCATCTCCCATCCGTCGAAAAATCTAACAATAATTACATTTTTTTTTTTAATATTATCAATTTTGCAAGCAATTAATTTAAAATCTTAATTGAAAGAAATTAAAGGTACCTGCTCGGGTGATTGAAAGCCCGAACTCGAGAATGGTGCGGCAAAGATCGCATCCGAGACCGGGCTTGTCGGGGCAATTAACGGTGACGACGGTTGGCTCCGATGGGTCTTTGGGTAATTGTACTAAAACAACGTCTTCACTTGGAATACCCATTGTCTCCTTCTTCGTCGTCGTCGTCGACGCCGGAGTCGATCGGCGTGGAGGGAAGATTGAGGTACTACGGCGGCGACATTTTGAGATTGTTGAGAGTATTGGTTTTAAAAATGGAGGGATGTTTTTATGTTGTTTGTTGGGGTTTAGGTGGGACCCTCGTTTATATTATCCATGCCATATGGTGACGTGGCAACACGTATGTAAGGGTATTTTCGCGATTTTGTAACCGTGAGCGGGTGGTGATGAACGAAGGTACAGAGAATCTCTGCTGGACTTTAGCGGCGGTGAGGTGTTATAAAATTATCATCATAAAATATTAAAAAGATAAAGATTAAATTATATAATATAATTTTATAGATTTTTTGAATTATTATATCAATAAAATAAATAATTTATATTAATAATTGATTATATAAAAATATTATTTAAATTATTTAATAATTAAAAATATATAAAACTTAAAAATTTATATTATATATCTTGGTCTTATTAGGGGTGCTTATCAAGCGAGACGATCACGAGTTGGGCCTTACTCGATCGTGCTTGTTAAAAAATTTTGTTTCTTGACTCGACTCGTTGTTTTTTAAGCTCGATTTGTTGTTCGTTAAGCTCATTAAAAATTTACCTTAATTTTAATTAAAAGTAAAATTTAATAATACCATGTGAAGCTTAATATTAACATAAATTAACAAATTTAACCAAAAATATCAAAAGAATGTATAAAAACATTTTTAAAGTCTAAATTCAAAAATAACAATACATAAATACACCAAACTAACATATTAAAAATAAAGTAACAATTCACATATTAGTAATTATTATTTAGATTATTTTTTGAATAAAATTATTTTAAAATAATTATTAAAAAATATTTTAAAAATTAACGAATTGCTCGTGAACTTATCGAGTCGAACGAGTCGAACTAATCCGAATCGAGTATTTATCGAGTTTTGACCGAGTCGAGTTCAAGCTGCTCACGAGCACCCCTAGATCCAACGTTAATATTGAAAAACTTATATATTCAAAACTTTAATTATCTAAATTATCTATTTTAATTAGTTGATGTTGTTTCTGTGATAATGTCAAATTTCATTTTAATTGTTATTCGATTATACAATTAAGATTATATATGATGTGGGTCGATTCGAATTATTAAGGTAAAACCTTAAAAATTAAAAGAATAATTAAAAAAAGCTAACCCTTTTGTTATGGATACAACCTCGGTTTAATTAGAAAAATTATATCACGGGTTATTTTCATCAAGTCATTTATGGAGTCATTCAATCAAATGCATCTACTTAATTAATCTTTCATCTTATCTTTTACTAAACGAATTTTTACTTGATAAAAATTATTTTTAAATTTAATTTATAAAAAAATATTAAAATAAATATATTTAATTAATTGATTCATAATAAAAAAGTTTATTTAATTTGATAAAAATAATTTATAATATATTTTTTCACTTAATTATCATTTATAAGACATAAAATTCGATATTTTGAGATTGAATACAAATATATTTGTATTTAAATTTATTTTAGTTAAATCTTATTAAGAGAGAAAGTATAAAAATAAATTTATAATATATATTTTTAAGTTTTTGATAAAGTAAATATTCTATGGTGCTTAATAATTCAAAAAGTATTAAAGCTGCGGGCTACAACGTGTTAGCAAGCCACGTCAGCCACATTTCGTTGATCACTCACTTTCCCTCACTTTCCCGGAAAGTAAATACTAAACCCCAACCCCACTTAGTTTATAATTAGACCCTGAAATTTTTTCCGGTGAAGGTCTGACCAAATTGCCACTCGGAAGGGACAATGTTCCAGGAAGTAGAGGTCCTACGATCACTGCCGGTCACCCTGAATGAAAGGGATTGACCCACCAGAACGGCGTTGGATTGCCAGTTTTGACCCCAGTTTCGGCTCAGGCTCATCCACCCGGTTTTAGAACCTTTCACGCTTGCCTTCACGATGTCACCGGAGCCAGCCACGTTGGTGATTAGCACCAAGTTGAAGTAACGGAAACCGTTGATTGTGAACCTTATTCCACCCTTTCTCCGGCATGGCACCCTGGAGAATAACGATACGAAAAAAGGAAGAAAGAAAGGGAATCACTTTTTTTTCCGTTTGTTTCTAGGGAAAAGTGAGATAACAGAGGAAGGCCTTGTTCTTTACCTTCGATAAGAGACTGGGACAATGCCTGCACGGTACTCGGCAATCTTAAGGAACATGGGCATGGCGAGATCGAAGTGAGGGCGAGGAGGGTTGCACCATCCCCCATTATCGCTAGGAAGAGCATAATCCGGAGGGCAAAAGTTGGTGGCGGTGATGAAAATGGAAGGGCTACCAGAATGGCACCATTGTGGATCACTGGCACATTTGATCTCAAAACAGGCACCACAGCTGAACCCATTGTTGAAAAGAGCCGTGCTCAGAGCTGCTGTGTTGACTCCATAGCCTTGGCTGTAAAGGTTTCCATAGCCACAAGCTCCACCTAAAACTCATTAAAACAGAGCTTAAACCATTTTCTCAGCTTGAATCACAAAATAAACACGATTTTAGAATTACCCATTGTCCCAGAGGCATCACTGCCACCATAGAAAGTGGCATGGGCGCTTTGCCAAGCGCCACCAGAGTAAACACCTGGAATTCTAGCTTCAACAGCTTGGCAAAAGAGAAGCAAAGGGACCAAGCAGGTAATCCCCCAAATTGCCATATTTGACCAAAGAAACGGAGGGTAAAAAGCTAGAGGATGAATGAAGAGAAGGTGAGCGTATGAAGTGGTATTTATAGAGTTATGATTTATTGTTACATTTTATTTTCATCCTATGTGTATCGAATATAAATCATATTTATATTCTTTAGATCCTCGCTTTTACCCCACAAATCTTTAAGATTTATATATTTTTTTTTAACTTCCTTTATATATATGCAAACTTTTTTCATTTAATAAACTAATCTAGATGATTAGTTATGTTGTTAAGTGTTGATAGGATTCATGCACTTCTTTAAGGTATAATTTACCAGATAAGTATGGGTAAGATTAAGAAGTATTGATAGATTTCAGTTAAGAATCGAGTCAAATTCCAATATACCTCAACCATTCTTACCGCGTAACGGAGAAATTATATTACGGGTAAGTCTCACCACGTGTTTATGGAATCAATCATTAAAACCACACACCTTATCAATTTTTCGATGTCATATATATTTTTGTCAAGTGAATCTTTACTTGAAAAAATTATTTTTTAAATGAATTAACAGTGAAGATTCACTTAGGAAAACATGATATGAAAAAAATATGAGATGAATGTTTTTTAGTGATTGGTTCTATGAATGGCGTGGTGAAACTTACCCATGATATAATTTTTCGATATAATGGGTATTCGTTTGAATTAAATTAGAGTAATTGGACCCAAAAAGAATATTAAAAAGAAAAGAATATGCAAAGAGATTGGCAGTTGACAGTTAAAGAGAAAGCACTTGTCCTAAAATCTCGGTATGAGTTTAGGACAACTTTGTTCAAAGCCTACCGAATTCTCTTTTGAGGAGGAAGAAGAATAGATTTAACAAATGATTTCGAATCATATTTATAAAAGTAGATTATATTCAGGAACGGAGTTAGAATTTAAGGTTAAAGAAGATAAAACATAAATGTTTAGAAGTAGAGGGACAAATTTATAAAAAAAAATAATTTTTAAAAAATTAAATAAAAAAACAAAATTGAAAAAAAAAATCATCCCTCTCCACCCTATGTAATTTCGTTTGTAGTTATACCATTTAAAGAGTTAGTGGTCCTAAATCAATAGCTTTCGTCTCATCCGAAATATATTTTAAATTAATCATTTTATAATAGATCTTTGTCGTATTTAATTTAAACTAGTCGATCGATAATTAAATATCGATGATTTTTATCGAAAGAATGATTAGTGGGATCTTTTAGCCCACCAGTTCCTTGGCTCAAGGGTTCATAGCACAAGTTGTGTCTCTTCATTACAAGAAAAAAAAACATGTTCTTATATAATTTATTTGTCTTACCGAGCTTTACGCTATTAAGAAAATGATTCCTAGTTTCTTGAGGACGCAAAATTGGAATCATATCTTCAACTTTATTATTTGCTTTTTTTCCCTTTCCATGTAATGTCATTTAATCCAGCGAGCGAGTCGATTATAAGTTAAATAGTGTTTAATTCGTGTTCGTTAAAAAATTTTATTGTTAGATTCAATTTGTTACACGTTAAACTCATTAAAATTATGCTCGGCTCATGTTCGTTAAAAAATTTATTTCTAATTAAGCTCACTAAAAAATTATCTCATTTTTAGCTAAAAATAAAATTTAATAATACTATATGCGGCTTAATATTAACATAAATTAATAAATTTAATCAAAAAAATATCAAAAAAGTGTATAAAACACTTTTTAAGCTTAAATTCCAAACTAAGAATCCACAAATACATCAAACTAACATATTAAAACTAAAACAACAATTCATAAATTACTAAGTAATTATTTAGAATTATTTTTTGAATAATTGTTTCTTTAATTACTAAAAATATTTAAAAAATTAATAAGTTTGCGAATTTATCGAATCGAATTAAACTTTACTTGACTCAACTCGTTAATGTTTCGAGTCGAGTTGAATCAGGTTAATTTAAATCAAACGTTTATCGAATTTTAACTAAATCGAGTTCAAACAACTCATAAACTGCTGAATTTGTTAAGTACCCTAATTCAACCCACACCCTTTATTTTCTGTCTTTGCTCTCGAGTTTGAACAATATTTTGCTTGGAACAATGTTTATCAAAATAATAGAATTACACTATTAGTCTTTAAGTTTATTACGCTTTATAATTTATAATTTAAACTCAAAAATTTATCACGCGTTCAAAAAGTAAGTTTATTCATGAACATAAATAAACGAAACACACACATATTTACGTTCGCTCATCTATTAAACAAATATAAAATTTTAATTATACTTGTTTATTTAACTTAATAAATAAATATTATACGAATAGTTTACTAACAATTGGCTCAACGTTCTGTCATGCTACGAATTCATCTTACGTGGTTCATGTCTGCATGATTTGTTGTTTAACACGTCATGCACTTCAGAACTCTCATGCTAGACTGACTAAACAGATGTCCAGAGCCACACAAGTACAGAAAGAGGAAGAAGATGGCGTGTACAGTTGGAACAAGATACGGCAGCCATAGCCATAGGAGTTGGGGTTTCCATTTGGAGAAAGGTGGAAAGGATGGAAGGCTGATGGCGCTGGCAACTGGATCATAGTAAATCCAGCAGCTGCTCGCCTCAGTCTCTGCCCTGCTGGCTCTAAACCATAGACACCATGACTCTCCAACTCCAACCTGCATATGCAATTCTGCAACAACCACGTTTCCTGCATATGAAAATGTTAAGGTTTCTGCTGCAGTCTTATGTCAAGAAAAGGGGAAAGAAATATCCATGTAGTTGTCTTTAATACCTTAGTATTTGGTTGGCATTTTGGTTATGGGGTCAAGCTATCAACTGAGCTTAAAGCGGGTCTTTTAGGGTATGTTGAAGCAGAGAAGACTGAGTAATTCAAGGGTTAAAACAAGGTAGTTTCTCTGGTTGTCGCGCATTGCTCTATCGAGAGATTATTAGGTGAACCTTGTTCACTACGTTATTCATGGTCCAAGCAACCAGGACCGTTGATCTTTAAATAACCACATAATAACTACGCACCCACTAAGTACATGTAGAAAAGAGATGATGATTCACTTGAGAAAAAATTGAGATCAACGGTCATTATTGTTTGGGACCATAAATGACGTGATAAACAGAGTCACCTAATAATTTTTCCTAATTATGTCACGCCCAGTTTGCTAAGCAACAATTTTCAGCTCTATAAATTTAATTTTACTTATTTTGTTTCAAAACATGAAAATCTTTTCTTTGGCAATAATGAGTTAAAATGCGACATCCTAATCAAGAAATTATTTTATGGACCGGTTTTATTATATCATTTATAATCCTTAACCATTAAAAATAAGTTAATTAGTTTTATATTTTTCATATCATTTTTTCAAGAGTGAATATTTAATTTTTTATTATCATTTAAATAGGTAGTGGGTGATTATATAAAGATTAATTAGGAAAAAAATGATATAAAAATATAAAATTAATTAACTAATTTTTAATGGTTAAAGACCACAAATGATATAATAAAATCGATCCATAAAATAATTTCTCCATGCTCACATGGTTTGAAAATTTTGGTACCTAACGATAAAAAATCAAAATAATTTGTTAGCACTACGGTTACATTATTTTATCAACTTAACACCTGATCTTTAAAAAATTAAAAGTATTATTAATTGAATAATATAAATTTATAATTATTTTCGTTTATAATTTTTTAAAGATAAAATTGATAAAAAAAATTATAAACAGGAGTAAAAACAAAATTTTTATATAAGCTATCAAGTTAGTGGTTAAATGTAAAATTAAACATTTTTAGTCAAAATAAGAGGTTTGACTAATTAAATCTGTTAATTAGGATGTTTGAAAATTATATAATAATAAAATAATGTATAAATCATTCGAATATGTTTAATAATGTTATATTAAAAAATATTTTTTATAATCTAGTTAATATTAATAGAGGTAAAACATTGATAATTAATACATTATTCAAACAAGTATCAAATATAATAATATCTTTATATAACCAACTAATACAATCTACTAGTCAAAACAATTAATTCAATTAGCTACTCGGTAGAGAAAAAAACCTTCTGCCTCTTTTTGTGCCCTTTAATTTTTTTTAAAATTTAATTTTAAACCCTAAATCCTTATTTTCTATATCCTAAATCTTAAACCCTACACCCTAAAAAATACACACCTACCCCTAATTCCCTAAACCCTAACCTAAAACCCTAAACCCTAAACCCTAAATCATCTAATTTGAAGTGGGGTATAAATGGAGGCATAAGGAAGGGGTAGATGATTTGCACTCTACTCGGTAATATAATCCACCATCGGTTATCAACTAATGAATTATTGTTTATGCATAAACTAAAGAGTAAAAATTAAAAATTTCTAAAAAATTAAATTTTAAACCTTAGCCCTTATTTTCTATATCCTAAATCCTGAACTTTACACCCTAAAAAATATACACTACTCCTAATTTTTTTAAACCCTAACTACAACCCCTAACCTTAAAACTAAACCCTAAATCTTCTAATTTAAAGTAGAGACATAGAAAGAAACATAAGAAAGAGGTATACGATTTTCACCCTAAAGTAAAGGCGTAATAAAACTACCGAAAACATAGGAAACCAAAAATGGTAAGCCAGGCATCATGAGAAGAGAAACCCTTAGTTGATAGCTAGCTGAGCAAACTAGGACAAGAGAAAAGCTTTCCCCACCGGCTCCTCCCCTTGGCTACATAACATGGGTCATGTGTGGGTCAATTCAGGACCCTGTCAACTTCTTCAAATGTACTTGCTCAAGACGCATCTCATCCCTGGAGCCATTAAGGTTTCAAATTCTCGGATTGGCTAATGAAAGATTAGAGAGAAAACCGAGTATCAGACGATAGTAAACAAGTGTTGGTATATTTGGTACATAGGATTACGATGTTTAACTGTTGTGGGTACTCAGTCTCTCTCTCACACACGCAAACTCACCAAACCATATTCATTACTCTCACTATATATCCCTTTAAACCCTCTCTTTCCATATCCCACTCTTCTTCTTCTTCTTCTTCTTCTTCTTCTTCTTCTTCTTTCTGTAAACTTTGCCTCATGTTCTTAACTTTATTTTCCTAGGGTTTTCTGAACCAATGAAACAAGCAGTCTTTTATCTAAAGTGGGTCTTCCTTGTTTCACATTTCTACGACTTAGTTTCCAGCTTTTCAACCCTTTTTCTTTTTGCTTTACTTCGAGTAGACAAGGTTTTGTTTTAGCTAGGGTTAGGGTTTCTCTTCTGCAAGTGCTGGTTATGATGATGATGCAACAGTCATTTTTTGCAGATGGAGCATCATCAAGATTCACAAAATAATTCTATGGCAATTGAACAATGGCGAAGATCGTTCTTTTGCTTCACCATATATTCCAATTAATTGGCCCTTTGAATGTATATATGAGAATCTTGATGATGCTGCAGCGGCAAGAAATGGCTAATTTTTTTCTTTCCAATCCGATTCTATGATGATGATGATGATCATCTTTACTGATACGTTCCCTTTTTATTTTTATGTTCCAGTTTTTACGTTAACAACCTACTAAACCTTTAAAATTTTCTTAGGGTTCTTGGCTATGATATCAAAAGGTGTAATATAAGATAAGGATCATATATATATAAACATTTTTCTTTCTGGGTTGATTTTTATGTTTTTTTTTTAATATCAAAAATTATTTTGTATGTATCAAAACTTGTCAAAAAAACATTAAAAAAAACTAAAATATTATTAAAAATAAAATATTTTAAGTATTAAACATTTAAAATTTACCGTATTTTAACAATACGCTAAACATATCACACCTTAGACCAGAGGTGTTCACAGTAGGTTAACTGTACCGCTTAGTTTAAAAGATCGGTTAATTGTTATAACGGTTGTTAAATTTTGTTAACCGTAACCTAACTGTTAAGATGTAGTTAATCATCATGGTTAATAGTTAAGATGCGGTTAATTGACGGTTCGATTATAGGTTAACATATAACCTATTATATTTTTTTCTCACATTCTTATTATTTTTTAGAAAGTAATATAATTATTTTTTTGATAAATAATATATTAAAATATTTATAAAAATACTTAAATAAAGATATTATAATCACTTATGTGATAATTTAAAATATATTTACTTACTATAAAGTTTTAACAAAAGATAAAACACACGAGTTTTATAATATTTTAAAGTTTTAAATTTAAAACGTTCACAACATATAACATTACAACAATACATTATATAAGTTTTAAAGATAAATCTTTAACTAACATATAATAATTAAAGTTTAAGAAAAAAACTATCATCTAAGTTTTAAAAGTTATTTTATTTTAAATATATATATTATTAATGGTTAACCTATAAGTTATCCATTAATCAAAATTCGTAACCTTAATCATTAATCATCATTTTTAATGGTTTGGTTAACCGAAACTGTTTAGCTTTAATGGTTCGATTAATAAACCTATAAAATTTAATTTAAAAAATATATTTTTAAAATGAATAAGTGCTAGATGCAATGGCAAGGCATATTTCTCTCTCAATGAGAAAATTCGGGTTTAAACCTTGAAAAAGATATTATTGAAAGGGAGAACCGCGAAACTCGAACATGAATCACATGTAATTTATCAAAAATATTTTAAAAAATATCAGATCTGAGTAAGTAAAAAAATTTGGTTTAAACTTGAGTCGAGTATCTATGAAAATTATTAAATCAAGTATTTAAAATTTAATGTTTTAATAATGATTTACTCTAAAATATAAATTTAAATGATCACAATTTAATATATTTTAATGAAATCAACTTTTATAAGACTATATCTTTTTAGCTATTAAAATTATATGTCCACTTTGATTTAATGTACAATCTGATATATAAATTTAATTTTTTTAATAACGTATTATTTAATCAAATTATTTTAAATTATTTATTAATTAATAATTTTGTATTTAATAAACTAAAAAAATATTTAAAATTAAAATAATATTTAATGAAACGTTCAATATATATTTTAATATTATCCGTAAATGCCAAGCATCCCAGTTGATCCCTCTGCCTTTCCTCTTCCTTTTTCATCTTTTTAACTTTATTATAAATACTTCCCCTTGTCTCTTTATTACTCCCAGAAGCCAGATTTCACTTCCCTGTTCACCTCCATTGATCTTTCCCTAAGCTCAAAAGAGCTCACCTGGTTTTCAGCAATGGCTTCCTCGACTCTCACGCCATGCTCAACCGCTCCACCAAGTCTCTACTTTGACGAGAAATGGAAGTTCTCCAAGAAACAAACTTCATCCTCGAGAACCCATGCTTCTTTCATCGTCAACAATCCATCCGATTCTTCATCAAAAAGATGTGCTTTTACCAGGAAATGTGCAAGATTAGTGAAAGAACAGAGGACTCGGTTCTACATCATGAGGCGTTGCGTTACCATGCTTATTTGCTGGAGTCACTACGCAGATTCATAAATGAAAAAGAATCCTCCTTTTTCCCTTCCGTCAGATGGTGTTTCCGCCATGTTTGCTGGTTAAATTAGCTAGCTTTATCAGCTTCGTTTTTGGTTCATCAATGGCATCCAAGCAAGAAGAAGAAGTAGATACTTATCAAGTTCTATATATACTTGTATATAAAGAGTTCCTTTTTCTAAGAAAAGCCTTTGAATCTCCATAAAAGAATCTCTGGGTTCTTCTTAAATCGACTGTTCCTTTCCTTGAGGTTAATATTTCTGTAAGTTATATTGAATCAAAGTATAGGTTTCTGTTCTTGACTGTTCATATTAGCTGTTTCCATTTCTGGGTTTTTGAGATCTGGGCTGAGGCAGATTATTCAATTTTTTAAGAGCTTGGAGTTTTTTTTTAATCTTAGTCATGTTTGAACATGGGGCTGCTAATCACGCCAGTTTCGTGATTAAGGGAATAATTATTGTTTTTAAAATTATGTGTTCGAATTTATTAAAAAATATATATTTTCTTTTGATGACTTGGTTCGAGTAATATTAAAATATATTCCCTCCGTCCCATAAATAATATATTTTATTAACTTTTTGAAAGTCATTTTTTATAACTTTAACTATAATTATATTAAATATTTTAAATAATTAAATTTTATAAAATATATATTTGAAATCTACTTAAATAGAGGTTTCTAAAATATATTTTTTATATTTTTATCAATAATAAATTTTAAATAATCAATAATTAAAGTTCAAAAAATTTTACCTAAAAAAATCAATAAAAAATATTATTTTGGGGACAAAGAAGATATATTTTAATTAATGCGAACTAAAATATAATATCTGAATTTGTAAGATTTTTTAACATTGATTAAATTTTTATTTACAAATTATGTAAAACATATTTATTTCTTAAAATAAATATAATTTTTTTAATTATTAACCTTAAAACATAAAGTTTAAATCTAATTTTTTATAATTTATAAACTAACCCTTTAAATTAAATATTTAAAAGTTATTTGGGCACGATTTTCCATGCATGTGTCGAAAGAAATCCAAATGACGTTATTACCCCTTTCTTTGAGCTTTGACCATCCATTAGACTAGTTTGCTCTCGGGACATATTAGTAACTTAAAATGATTAATTTATATTATGGTTTTCAGTGTTACTTTATTTAATGTGGAAATTGACCCTAGTAAATATGTGGAATCAATGAGGGTAAGAAAGTCATAAAGGATTGAAAACAGCTGTGGAAGATACTGTGGGGATCTGAAACCCCTGGGAAATCACCAAGTTTCAGTACTAAAAATACAAACCATCTTCAACTTTATTATTTATTATAATATTATAAATAATTATAATTAAATTTAAATTTGAAGTTAAAGTTTTTAAAAAATAAATTTAAATTATAAAACATAATTCATAAATTTATTTAATTATATTTTTAAATTTAATTTAATTCGATCAAACGCTCATCTCTATTTAAATATTTAAAAATGAATTTATTTTATTTTAAATTTAGTGATACATTGTTATTTCGATCGTTAATATTTTATAGGATTTCAATTAAGTAATTTTCATCTATCTAATATTTTATGTATATAAAAAAGATATTTTTGCCTTTTTTTTTTTAATTTCACTTTCCATTTATTTCCTTTATCTCTCTTCTCTCACTTTATTTTGGGTCATCCTCATAAATTTAGGTCAAAGAAAGAGACCCTTATTCTCGAGAAATTATAGTACGTGTAAGTCCCACCATGTGTCTATGAGATCAATCACTAAAATTCACCCATCTCATCATTTTTTTATGTCATATTTTTAAAATAAATCTTTGCTTGAAAAATTGTTTTTAAAATGAATTAACAGTAAATATGAGTGAAGATTCACTTAAAAAAATATAACATGAAAAAACGATAAGTTTTAGTGATTGGTCTCATAAATGACGTATAAAACTTACCCATAACACGATTTCTTCTTATTTTCTCTCTTTTTCTCTCCATTTTTTTATGGCATGCATTTTCTAGGCAATCAATGAAACATCACTCGATAACTAGGTCAAGATTTGAACATTAAATGATAAGTTTTTAGCTTGGCGTGACAAATGGGACCCTAAAAATATAACATCAAAAACATAAAGTAAGAGAAAATGGAGGATAAGAATATGCAATAGAAACTATTTTTTAAACTTTAGTGTATATAACGGTAGGGACGGAGTTAAAATTTAAAATTAAAAATAAAATATTTATTTTTAAAAGAACAAAATTTTAAATAAATTATTTTAAAAAAATTAATAAAAAATAAAGTTATTGGTACCCCACAACTCTTATTTAAGATGATTAATCTCTTTGATTTTCATTTATCTTTAAGATTTCTAACTTTATATGCTAATTATGCTTAAAATCATTTCGGTGGAAGGGTTCCTAGTCCTAGACTTGGGTCCAAACCCTAAGACTTTAAAGCACTTAACCATGGTCCATGGTAGGTGTTCATGACCCACTTTTGTGGGTCTAGCCCTACACTCTGAGAATCTCACTCATAACAGGACATAGGGATGTAGGAAAGAGGCAGAAGCTTTAAGGTTCTTATTTGGTCAAGGGTCACATCAATGACACGCAAGCTTGAGTCATAGGATGAAGATGACACCCTGGAAATGGAAGTATCCTACTTGGCAATACTCCATTGGTCAGTCACAGTACTAATGGGACCGCCCCTCACGTGGGGATGCAGGGAGCAATTTGGAAATGAGACCGTAGTGTCCAAGTGTATTCTTGTTTAGGTGGTTTTGTGAGTGCAAATTATCTATCTTTTTTTTAAGTATCTTTTTATATTTTTATTTTAAATTAGAAAGTTTAAAGTATAGGATTTAGGGTTTAGGGTTTAAGGTTTTGGATTATGGTTAGAGTTTAAGAAATTAAGAGTAGACTGTATTTTTTAAGGTGTAAGGTTTAGGATATAGAAAATAATGGTTAAGGTTTAAAATTCAATTTTTTAAAAATTTTCTACAAGAGACATAAAAATAGACATAATAAAGAGGCAGAGAATTTTTGTTCAGTTTTGGTAATATCATTATCGGGCTTAACCTAACGTTTTCAGTGGGAATTTTCGGTGTATTCTCCTCTTTCGATTAGGATTATGAGAAATATTAATACGATTAATGTATGATATAATTGATCAATAAGAATATATATTTCAAAAAAAAATATTTTTATTATTAAATAATAGTCACTAGTTTTTTAATAAATTCACAAAAATACTGTAATTATAATGTATTTAAGAAGAAAAACAATAGAACTAAAACTAACTTTTTACGACCCAAGATAAAAAAGTGAAAAGATATTTATGAATATAAGTATACCATCGAAATACAGAAGCATCATGAATCTTTTTATATATATCCAGTCGAGACGTATAACGTACGAATGAGTTGTGAGCGATTCAACTATTAGGCAGATTGTTTCGTTACTCAGGACTATTTACATCGATATACAATCATCAATCAAGTGAGGATTTAACTTTTCATGATCACCGACAACAACATAATCAAAACTAACGTTGATTAAAATCTCTGTACGAACAACAATCAGCCGCTAAAATATACTGAATTAATTATATAACCCCTTCTTAATTTGCAGGCATGTCCAAACAACTTTAAGATGAATCTCAATGTTTGATTCCTTCTGCTGTGTATTGCTGAGATAGTTGATGAGGTGGAGAGTTGAACTACTCAGAAAACATCTTCCGTCGGTTTAAAATAAACTAAAAAATAAAACTCATTTGACACTAGAATTTTAAAATTAAAGTTTAAAATTATAATTTAAAAAAATTTAAATACATGATTTAAGGTTTATGACTTAAAATCTAATATCATATCAATTTGAAATTTATTCTTTTAATATTTGTGTATAAAAATACCTAGAAAAGAGATTTTCGTCTCGTAGAATAGTAAATAATTATGAACAGAAATCGTTTGTTATTTTTTATTAACACTAAAAATTAAATTCTAACTACTAATATTAAACTTTAAATCTTAAACCTCAAATCTTACAACCTAAATAGAATATCATACAACCAATTTTCTAAACCCAAACATTAACCTTAAATTTATCTCTGAATTTTAAACCCTAAAACTGATATTTTAAAATAGAACACAAATAAAAGAAAAAAATAAAGAATTTCTATTCAATTATTATATTATTATTTATGGTTCAATATTTTATTTTTCTATTTTATCGTTTAAACTCTTTAAAACAATATAGATCTTGACCAAATCTAGGCCACGTAACAAAAGGAATCATTTCTTGGCAAGCTATAATAATGTAATGTAATTCAGACAAAGATACGAACAAGATGATTAAGAATATGTTCAAAACAAAAAAACAAGATAATTAAGGAACCTTCAACAGCTTACTTATGTCATCTAATTACTCTTTAAGTCAGGGACGGGTCAGGATTTAGAGTTGATGGGACAAAACATAAGTGTTTAATAATCAGGGGACAAATTTATAAAAAAATAATTTTAAAAAATTAAATAAAAATAAAAAAATTTTCGGGGCGGAGACGATTGCTCCTCCCTAACCATGTAGCTCCGTCCTGCCCTACGCCATTTTGATCGCTAATTATTTGGTGTTCTAGTTTTGGAAAAATTATGCGGTGAACCCTGTTCACCGCGTCATCTATGGTCCCAAGCAATTAGGACCGTCATCTATGGTCCAAGCAATTAGGACCGTTGATCTTAATTTTTTTCTAAGTGAATCATCACTTCTTTCCTACATGGACTTAGTGGATGAGTGATTATTAAGTGGTTATTTAAAGATCAACGATCCTGATTGTTTGGACCATGGATGACGTGGTGAACAGGGTTCACCGTATAATCTCTCCTAGTTTTGACCTTGTAGAATTTTATCCAAAAAGGAGAAAAAAGTAAACATTTGGAAGGATATAAATTAATTTAAGAAATAATCTTAATTAAGGGTTTATTAACTTTCTGTCTGAGGAAAAACATTAGCTAGTATTATTCTGTGTAATTAGTTGAGTGATGAATCCATCGAATACGTTAAGGAGTAGGCTAATGAGCTCTTAATTATTAAACAAAACATGTTTAGTGATATTTAATTATCATAAAAA
The DNA here is from genome assembly GCA_035048815.1 of Abelmoschus esculentus. NCBI lineage: Eukaryota > Viridiplantae > Streptophyta > Magnoliopsida > Malvales > Malvaceae > Abelmoschus > Abelmoschus esculentus. The sequence goes on from JAUCBN010000001.1 coordinate 26,517,073, forward strand.
CCATCTTTCTGGTTGTTGCCATGTTGTTTGAAGAACGTGATCAAGCTTTTCCTACTGTACGTTTCTTACAGTTATTTGAAATAATATTACAGACAAGCGGTTTTCAGTGTCCTAATCTCCATTACAGTACTTCTGAAGCTGCTACAATGCACATTGAACCCTAATTTCTTATATAAGAAACTTAACCTAGTTCCCAACTCATATTTCTTCCACTTCAAGCTCTGTAAAAACAAAAACCAAAAGTAGTGAGGGAAATGAGCTGGAAAGAGAACACCATGGAGCTTGCTCGGTATTGGATGTTGATGAGGAGACAGTCTTTGAAGTTGAACTCTCATTCTCAGGTTCCTATGAACGGTACTTTGAGTTACAGTTGGGAAGAAAAAGGTTTTGCAGAAGATGCAGGTGGGTCTTTAGGTGGATGCACATGGCCTCCCAGATCATATACCTGTAGTTTTTGCAGGAGAGAATTCAGGTCGGCTCAGGCTCTGGGTGGTCATATGAATGTTCACAGAAAGGATAGAGCTAAGCTCAGACAATCTCATAGTCCGGACCATGAAAATCTCAATCGTCTGAAATCACCTGGACCTAAATTCCCACATCGACCTGCTGGTAGTGGTAGTACTTGTTCCATTGTTGGAGAAGAACATGAGAGGCAGTTATTTAGGTCAGAATCAGATTCCACTACAAAAGCAACTCCCGGTAATGTTATTTCAAGTTCTTTTGATGATGATGTGGGAATCGATTATAAAAGAAGAAAGATTGATGTTTCAAAGCTGCCATTTTTATTTGTTGGAGTTAAGCCTGCAGTTTCAGGTTCAGGTTCCTTGGAGGACTTGGATCTTGAGCTCAGACTTTGATATTGAAAAGCTTATTTTCCAACAATGTCGGCTATATATAGTATAGCATTTTCCAGCCTTTTTTCTTTTTCTGGTTTTGAGTATCCCAATTCTACATTTCATCTCACGACGATGATGATGATGATTTGGAAAATGATAACTGGTACTTAGATTCCTCGGGTGTCCTTTCAGAATTATTAGAATCATAAATGATTAGAACTTTTGGAGAGGACGATACTTATTTTGATTATAGATGGACACAATCCTGGTGGGGTCGGATTTTCGATCAACCCGTATTCAAATCGATCTGAGTTTTAAATTTTAAAACTTGACCCGACTCGAGTTATTAGAGAAAATAATTTTAAAAATTTAATTGTAAAAAATAATTTTTAGAAATTTAATTATAAAATAAAATAAATGTTTATGAGAAGGGGTCGTTATTATAAATATATTTAAAAATTTATACAAATTTACACAATTAATCTTATATCATATCGGGTTGATTGTTTTCTGTCCTGAACTCGACCCAAAATCACACTTAAGAACTCATCTGAATCTAAATTTTTCATCTATAAAATCTAACCTGATCAAATCAGACCAGATTAAAATCTGTCATATTTGAGTTTTATACCCATCCCTACTAATCCTAAGTTTTATACCCGATCGAATCCAGAGTTTCATATAACAAAATATAAGTTATTAAAAATTATATTATAAATATAAAAATTACAAAATTAAATTACTAATAAAAATATATAGAATATTTAAATAATAATAATTTTACGAGATAAAAATTACTAATCCCATAAAATTTTGTATCCCAATTCCTCTGTCATTGCTACTCGTATAGATGAGATGCAAGGAGGATTCATAAAATTAACTCAGAACGGGAGGAGGAGTGGCCGAAAGTGGTGTTGTGTCAGCAAAGAAGGGAACCTTTGGAAGCACGCAAATCAGACACATCACACAAAAGGTACGGATCGCATCACTTTACCACAACGGTGACGGTCACCCTTCCCGGTATTAGATGTGCCTTCCCAAGCTAAAATTAGAGCTGCTCAGCCACTATAAAAATGGGTCCTTACGATTCCGATTCAACGAAGTTTCTTCTTCATGGAAGAGTAATTTAGTAGCCAAATGGCTGGACTTTACGGTGGAGTCGTCGGAGAAAGTGAAGCGGTAGCTTCGGTGGAGCAAACCTTAAGAGCTTCTCGATGTCGGAGAATTGAGCTTCCTCACTATAAGATAGTAGCCGACGCCGCTGTTGAACTTGAACCGCCCTTAGAAAACGATCGGAAACGAAAGAAGCTGGATACTAAAAAGCTAGCAAAAGATGACGGTCTTAATAACGAAGGCCTGTTTTTTAATGAAACTGTAAAATTAGAAACTGAAATTTCCGGGGGAGGAGGAGGAAAGGAATGGCCGAAGTTCGGAATGTCTGCCGTTTGTGGTAGGAGACGAGATATGGAAGATGCAGTTTCGGTTCACCCTTCGCTTTGTAAACAAAGCACTCAAGTTCAAATTTCACCGGATATTCACTTTTTCGGCGTCTTCGATGGCCATGGCTGCACTCATGTACGAAACTAAATCTTAAAAATATTTCTTAGATTCAATGTTACTTGTTAAAATTGATTCGTTCCTGACCTTTTGTTTTTATTGTGAAGGTTGCAATGAAGTGTAGAGATCGGTTTCACGGGATACTGAAAGAAGAAGTCGAGGCATGTGGCCGTAATACGGCGGTCGAGTGGAAGAAGACGATGCAGAGAAGCTTTGAAAGGATGGATGAAGAAGTTAAAGAATGGACAGCCGACGATAAGGTTAGTTCGACTTCGACTTGCCGATGTGAGCTTCAAGCTCCAATGTGCAACGCCGTTGGATCCACCGCGGTGGTTGCTCTTGTCACACCGGATAAGATAATCGTCGCAAACTGCGGTGACTCGCGCGCCGTTCTATGTCGGAACGGCGCACCTTTTCCTCTCTCCGACGATCACAAGGCGAGGCATTTTTATTTTATTTTATTTTATTTTTTAATATTAAATCAATTTCTCACGCAAATAAATTAAATTTAGAACAAATAATTTATTTGATTCCAGCCGGATCGACCCGATGAATTGCTCCGGATCCAAGAAGCCGGCGGCAGAGTAATTTACGGGGATGGCCCTATAGTTCTTGGCGTTTTAGCCATGTCTAGAGCAATCGGTAAGGTTTAAAACGATTTTTCCCCTTTCTAACTTTTTTTTTTATTTGACATAATGATAATTTTTACCCTTAACGTTTGTAGTTTTTGTCATTTTAACCCTTATTTTTTGGATAATTTAGCCCTATATTTTTTTAACAAATAACTTATTTTTTAATTACCATGATAATTGAACCGTTAAAAATTTAATAATGATGACATATCATATATATATAATAATATATTTTAAATGACTTAACATCTAATGTATCAAATACATACACACGAAATACAGTTTTATTCCAATTTAAAAATATAAAACAATTAAAATTCAAATAAAATATTAAAAATTATTATTTTTATTTATTAAAAATTAATTAAATCTAAAAGAAAAGGCTACTAAACACTCTCAACCTTAATTATAGTAGAATCAAAATTTTATCTAAAAAAGGTATGAACATAATCTGAAAATAAATGATTTTGTATAATTTGTTACCGGTAAATCAAAGATAAATGGTTTTGATAATAATCAATTAGATTTTTATTATTTTAGTTTAAAATTTAAGTATTTTAGTTTTAATATAAATTGGAGTTTTAGGGTTTTATAAAGATATTTTAGTTAGGGCTGAGAATATTTAGTAAATTTTTGTTTTGGATTTAATTAATTTTTAATATTTTATTTAAATTTTAATTGTTTTATATTTTATACCGGAATAAAATTATATTCTCTCTATATTCAGTAGGTTAGACTATATGTCATTTAAAACATATTATCGCATATATATGACATGTTATTATTATTATTATTGAATTTTTAACGGTTCAATTATCATGATAGTTAAAAAATGAGTTATTTGTTAAAAAAACATAGATTAAGGGCTAAATTTATCTAAAAAAAGAATAAGGGTTAAAATGATAAAAATTATAAACGTTAAGGTGAAAATTATTTTTATGCCTTTTTATTTTATTAAAAATCCATCTAATTTTTTGTTTAATTAATCCTCAGGTGATGATTATTTGAAACCATTCGTTATACCGAAGCCGGAGGTGACCATAACGGAGCGAAAAATCGGAGATGATTGTTTGATTCTGGCGAGCGACGGATTATGGGATGTCGTGACAAATGATACAGCATGTGTGGTGGCGCGTATGTGTTTAGCCGCTGAAAGGCCACCCATGCGATCAGGGCTGGCGGCGGTCAATGGTGGCGCATCCGAAGATTCTGATCAGGCGTGTTGTGATGCTTCAATTCTGTTAACGAAATTAGCGTTGGCAAGGCATAGCACCGATAATGTTAGTGTTGTCGTTATTGATTTGAAGAAAAAATATAATTATAAAAAATAGAAAAAAAGTATTATCACAATTATTTTTAAAATAATTTAATCAAAAATTATATATTTAATTTTGATTAAGTCGGATAAAATATTTTATATCTAAATCTGAATTTATAAATTCTTTGACTAATAAAAAATTGATCTGATTTGATAATTAAAAAAAAACGATCGATGAAATTAAAACCTGATTGAGTACGATGGAATTAAAATCTAATTAAATTATTTAAAATATTCATCCTTAATTCTTATTTAATATATCACATGTCCATCTTACTTGAATAGGTCTTTATAAAAAAATTATTTATAATTTTTTAATTTAAATTTAATTATTAAATTATAAAGTATTCCAAAACTTTTAAAAAGATAGACAAATCTATATTAGACAAAAATTATTTATAAACTTTTTAATTGTAGTATAAGATATTTTATAAACTTTTTTTTATTTCTTAAATTGAGAAGCGGATCGACCCAAATTTTACTTAAATTATTTATAATTATAGATTATTTTAAATCCAACTACTAATGAATGGTAGATTTTAAAAAAATTATTAGATAAATCCTGTTTATCACTCTATTCGAAGTTTAATCAAATAGAATCATTAATCTTAATATAATTATTTAATAATTATTTACTCTTTAATTACATGTAGTAAAAAATATAATTCATTTTAAAAAATAAAATTAACGAGTCTAATTGATTGAGACTACGATCAATATAATAAATATCAAACTAATAATTTTTCAATGGAAGCACAAATTAATGTTAAAATAATATAAAAAATGATTAACAACTCATCAAACGCTTAATGATTAATTAAACTACAAATCTTGTTTAAAATAAACTAATAAAAAGTAATTAAAACAAGAAATTGTAAAGTTATCCACCTCACCAAAACAAGAAAGACAGGCTAGCCACTTTCTCTCTTAATTAAATGCAGTTCCAAAATTTGCGGGACATGGCAGCAAAGTCTTTGTCATGCTTAATGGGAAAAATATAAATTTTGGTACTTTAATTTAATTGTAAAATTTGTATATTAATTATTAAGGATGATAATAGATCGAATATAGTAGAATTTTATAAATTTAATTTCAATCTAATTAATAGACAAACTTTAAAAAAAATAGTCTGAATCAAAGTTCGATTACATAAATTCAAGTTTAATCTAATAAAATATCTAAAATATAAATTCAAATTTAAAAGTTTAAATCTAATTTTTTAAAGTAACAACTTAAATAAATATCTTTAAATTTTAAAAAAATAATTTTTATCAAACAAATATATTTAATTTTATAGTCAAACAAGTCTCAACAAATATTATAATCCAATATAAAATAAATTAAAAAAAATAATTTAAACTACAATTTTAAAAAATAAACAATAAATAAATTATCCTTACATAAACTAATATTGTCTTATTAGTCTACTAACATATCTATTTTTTAATTCATTATTATAAAATATCTAATAAATATTATAATCTAAAGAAATAAATTAAAAATATAATAGAAATATTCAACTATTAACATTTGACATATAAAAAAAAATTTAACGGTAAAACTTTTATTATTCCACTAAAATTCAATAAAAACTTATAAAATAAAAAATATATAAATAAAATTATAAAAAATATTAATCATCTAAAATTTTAATAGTATAGAAACTTAATTAAAATTTTAATATATATTTTAAATCTAAAAAATTTAAATATTTTTATTTAGATTTATATCTGGATTAAATTTATATTAAATACATATTCAAATTAAATTCATATCGGATCATGACAATATTCATATTCGATCCACCTCTTATCAGGACTCAAATTTTTTTGGATTCAAACCTTTTTACTTAGATTTGGATACAAGTTTATATACCTATTTTTTTCAGAAATTTAAATATCTAAATGGATAAAAAAGTTAGGTACCAAATTGAACATTGGAACAAAGTTGAAGTACTACAATATATATTTTCCCTACTCACCGAAAATGTCGATGAGCACTTTTTACCCCCAAAAAATAAAAAGTCACCAACCAGACCCAAACTGTTGAAGGTCTCTGCTTTGCTTTGTTTTGTTTTCGCTCTGTTTTCTATTTTCCTATCAAAGGTATTTTATTTTCTCTACGTTTCTTTGTTATTGTTTTTCAATTTTCTTTCTTATTTTTGATTTACTGAGTATCTTCCATATCCGGTTCGTAGTTATTCGTCAATATTCCGTGTTTGAAATCAGAAGTTAAGAATTCACCGTTGTTGTTGCTTGCTGAAAGCTTTTGATTTTCCTATCGATTGTTTGTTTGTTTGTTTTTCTCTCAATTCTTTGCGTTAGGTTAGTTTTCCGATGATTAGTTTCATTTTTTTGTTTAAACAGGTTGTAAATAGCTTCAAAAGCGTTAAATTTGGATTAATGAAATGCCAAGTTTAACGTTAATCTGATCAACATTCTTAATTAGACCAAATTTATGATTTTATGAGCGAGTATTAGTATTATGAATAAGTTTAATTATCAAAAGATTCAAAACTGTGTGGAAAGTGGAAACTTCATTATTTTGATTTATTTATGCTTCTATTTCTCCGCTGCAGGAAAAAAAAGTACTAGAGGAAGTAGAATTGAAGGTGTTGTTGTTGAAGGTTGCTATAATCGGTTAAATAACTGCTCGGTGGCGTCGTTTTAATTTAATTTAATCGAGTGTGGCTTCTCTTGATGTGGCCTGTATATTTTCTGTTAAACAAGATTCTTAAAGCAGGCGAAGACAGGGAAGAAAACGACGGGGAACACATGAATGTGGCAGCTGGATGTTGCCCTTTTGAGTTGCCATCAGATAATCGAATTGGTCGTGAGGCAGTGTTGCCTCGATCACATTTTGTTCAAGTGAGTGTATTAGTATTTACGGAATGCTGTGCTGTGAGTAGAATTTGTTTGTCTTAACTGTAGTTTGGTGTTTATAGGTTCCACATATTAATCAGCTGTTCTCTTGGGACTGTGGACTTGCTTGTGTTTTGATGGCTTTGACTACTATTGGCATTAATGGCTATAGTATTGAGAACTTGGTTGAGCTTTGCAGCACAACTAGGTATGTTGTCATTACAAAGTACGAGAAGAGATATATAAAACTGTGGAAGTTTGGATGTGATGTACATTTGTACCATTTTATTTTATCTTTAAGATGGGCTGCATTTTGGAGATATAAGTTGATACAAGCCATTTCTGATGAATATTTTTGTTGACGTCTTGTATGCAGCATTTGGACTGTTGATCTGGCTTACTTACTGCAAAAGTTTTCTGTTAGGTTTTCCTATTACACTGTAACATTTGGAGCTAACCCAAATTACTCTGGGGAGACATATTACAAGGTAACTTACCTTTGCACAATGTGTGTTTTCATAATTACTTTGCATCCATATTTATCGGGTTTTTGCTTGGTTTCAAATTGATGATCAAGTTTCACATTAGCATGCCTGTTTATTGCAGCAAGCTATTCATCATAGCCTGTGTCATTTAAATTATATGCTTGTCTTATTAACAGCTAGCTAGCGTGCGATTTTCCATCTACCTTCTGTTTTTGTAGATCTAATCAGCTGTGTAATGTTCTGTACGGACTACACCACAACTTGAATAAATGGCACGCTGCTTTATTTTCATTGGTTTTCATCTTTGGAAGGAAATTACATCTGGAAAAGTTTCTGTGGGTTTTGCCTCCTATTCCTCATTCCATTAGTTAGTGTCAGGATGTCATTGTGTCCTTAAGTTTCCGTGATTTTTCATCTTTTCAAGTTGATTTAACTTGCCCGATTATTGTTTATATCATAATAATCAAAGTAATTACTTGAGTATTCTGCAGGAACATCTGCCTAGTGATTTGGTTCGAGTAGATAAGCTATTCCAAAAAGCACTTGAAGCAGGGATCAATATACTGGTACTTATCCCAGAGCATGTTTTCTTTTATCACTTTGCATTTCTATTGTTATAGCCAATATTTTATCTTGAAACTTAAATGAATGCTTAGTACTGAACCAAGTCCCTTGTTCATTTCAATAAAAAAAGTAACTCAAAGGCCTTGTTGCTAGTGAAAAATCAGCTCCTCTTACCCTGTATGAAATAATATGGATGGTCTTGGTCTCAATTTAACTTTTCCATTGGGGTTTTGACTGCCCCCATTTTACAGTGCAGGTCAATCAGCAAAGAAGAAATCTCTCGCTGGATCTTGTCAGGGAAGTATATTGTGATTGCTTTGGTTGATCTATACAAATTGAGGTATGTATTCATATTTCTTACAACTTTTGCCTAGTGAGCAGGGATTATGCAAAGGGTTAAGTTATTGCATGATAAGTACTGTATAGTATGATATCCTCGTGTACTGAAATTCTTCTGTCAAAATCATTGCAGTCGATCTTGGGTTGGGGATGTTATCATCCCTGGATTTCATGACAATGATGCAGAATACACAGGTTAGAGTTGCACATAGTGTTAAGAATGTTGTTTACTTGTTTATCATATACAAGTTAAAAATATAAATAAAAAATGCTAATAATGAGACTATATATCCTTGGTACTTTGTGTTTTAATGAAAAACAATTTCCTGTTTAACAGATGGGTAACAGATGCATTGCTTTGTCAGGCAAATAAACATATGCTTGCAAATGATTTTTTTGAAAGCTGTCAATCTTGAATTATTCTGATAATATGTTTATGTTATGGTGTCGCCGTATATAAATGTGAAACTGGAAGTTGTGTAGTTCTCCCTTGCTTGGCAAATTGTTACTAACTAAATTTATAATTCTGACTGTAAAATTTGCAACTTTATTGCTTGTGAGTGCTAATATTCATTCCATGCTTTGAATATCTATAATTCAAATACTACTTAACATAAACTCGAGATTAAGAACTCTTGCAGGATGAGTTGCTGCATCTATGAACTGCACAATATGATTTAGTTCATAACAGAAGGCTCTTAGTAGTAAAATGATTTCTCTTCCGTTGATCATCTTTTTCTGCTCAATAATATTCTAGTGTTATATATTATCCATGAACTTATACACTTTTCACATTGCATTAGATTATTTAGAAATCTGCTCTCTTTGTAGGTCACTATGTTGTGATATGTGGCTATGATGCTGAAGCAGATGAGTTTGAGATTAGAGATCCTGCAAGTTCTAGGTAAAATGAGCATGTCGAGAAACTTCATACCGCTAAAAGACATTAGGAATGCATGCCATGATGGACTTTCCTGACATTTTAATGCAAAAATAAGTCTATCTAACAGCTATGGATGAGAGAAGAACATACTTTGAAAGATGTATTAAGCTACACAGCGTTCATATAGTTGATTTAATTATAAACTTGCATCTATCTTATTAGTGATGTTTCCCTTGATGTTAATTCAACTCCACAAACTTATTTGTGAGAATTTGTTAGATCATATGCTACAGCCTACAAGCATAAACTTGGGAAACAATGTGCAGGAAACACGACAGGGTCTCATCAAAGTCCCTTGAAGAAGCACGCAAGTCCTTTGGTACTGACGAAGATCTTCTTGTGGTAATCTTTCTATAAAACAATAAACCCTCTTCCTCTACTATGTTGCTTCATCATAGAACTCTATTAGTGTTGTTATTTTGTTGAAATGCTTTTCCACAGCATGTTTTGTTTCATATTGCCATGTTGTGGACATGACTCCTCTATTCCTATAATTTATTTAATTTTTGTTTAAACGGAGTATTTAATAGAGTAAATCCTATGCACAAGTCGTCCTCTATCCTTTCAAGTACAAAGCTTTTCGTTCGCCAGTCGCCTGCTGTTAGTGGTATCATTTTCAATTCATGAAGATACTTAATTGCTACAAAAATAGGCTAGATGCCATTTAAACTGAGTTACTTGAAATTTATCCAGGTTACATCAAACTGAAATGTATTCTCACCTAGCTCTATTCATCCTTTGTTTGATCTTTACTACGTTTCTATGTAGATATCCGTCGACGAGAGCCGGAAATAGAATTACCCCATATTATGATTTTCTCTGATTAGTCTATATGTATAGTGCCTGGTATTCTTCATCTTCATCAAGCTGCTTTCATCATTATCTCCATTGCACATACAGTGTATATGATTTTCAAGATTTGGTGGTTTTAATCTGCAAATCAGGCGCATTTGTAAAAGAATTTGTTCATTTTGTATATGAACTGTACATTATAATGTATTTTCTGTATAATAAAATGGTGTATTTTCTGTATAATAAAATGGTGTATTTTTATATCTCTTGCATAATGTTAATTGTCCATATTCGATCCCGGTCGCTACCAGCACTTCCTTTGGATTGATATTTGGAGCAAATACATGTGCGACCATCCAATTCCGATCTAAGGTACGAAGTTTGAATCTTAATGTCCACAACTCTTTTTGTACTCTCGACTTTTGATCTTTGAACCAGAAGAGCAGGAGAAGCCACATAGTTCACTAAATGGTGCAATGCAGATACAAACACATAATTGGATAACATTCTTTCTTGTGTGAACTAAATCCAACAAAAACACAACATAGAAATTATTATACAGAAGTTGATGAAGCTCTAAATACTGATATAAACAACATGCTGATTAAAGAAAAATTATAGCTCGAGTGAGATATAGATCGCAATCGTAAATCAAGACATCTACTTCTCGATCATCATTGTCGTCTAAAACGAAAATGACCCTTTTTGCTACAGGTTCTCACGGTGGTATATTGAGTGAAAGAGCCAAGAGATTACAAAGGCAAAGACCATACAAGCCAGTAGGAAATTCAGAAACCGATGGCCCTGCCAGAAGTTTCTCGACTCTGTGCCACGAATAGCAACAGGAGCTGCCGATGCCGATGTAGGATCATTTGAATCATTCCACTGTTCTGTCATCTCCATCTCATTCGGACCAGCAACATTCCAGGCAGTTGATCCACAGATCTCACAAATTCTGTGAAAACCGTTGTAACCATAGAAACAAACTTGGCAAATAAATAGGTCATCCAAGCATGTAGCAGGGAAATATTCATCCAGGGAACGTTAATTTGCATAAATATAGAAGGGGAATCAATAGAGCAAGGCACATGCAAGGTAAAATATACAGACCAAGTAAAGGAAGCCTGTCACCTAAAGCCTAACACGAAAGTGCTGCAAGAGAATGATCAATATCTATCCAATGTGTTCATGACCATGCAATTCTCTTATCAAATAAACTTGAAAATAGTTCAGCATATTCGAACTGAATTCAAAGAAAGACGATAGATAGACATGCAGATAGATTGACTGTTTCCGGCACGAATCATTTTTCGTCAACAACTAGCAAATTACCAAAATCTTCACAATACATATGAATTTATACTGCTCATCAGGTGAAAGTTCAAGTTCTTCTGTTCATCTTTCTTGACAAGAAGACATGTTAAAACACTTTATTTTCTGACAAAAAATGGTGGGCTAAAGCATATAGAAATGAAAAAACAAGACAAAGCATTCATTTATCGGTTCAATTTAACTTTCGACATAAAACAAACTAAATGCAGAGAAAACATCTTGTTGATTCCATCTTTAGCTTTTATCCTTATAAAATAACATCTGATTTCCCTAATTTAATATAAGAAAAGCCTTAGACCTTTCTCTTCATTCCAACAAATACTGAGAAAATTTTTAAATCTACAATCTTCATAGGGATATATTACACTAAAAAATCCCAGACACACACTATATCCAGAAGAACAAACCATGCCAACAGTAACAAAACACTTGGAAAACATCCCAGAAAATAGACTAAAGCAATGTTTTTTTTACCTGTTTCCCTTAATTTTGAACCATGTCTCGGCACACTGTTTATGTGCAGCAGCTAAATCATCTTTACAAGAACATCCCAACTCTATAGGCAAATCACATTCTTGGTCCAAGCTGAGATGGCAAATCCTGCAATCTCTCTCCACATTTGCCGAATGCAGCTTGGTTTCAGCCTCCAGATCCACATCCGGTGAAGAAACCGAAGATCCCCTCTCCTTGATGATCTCGGTTGTCCCAGATTTTGCTTCATTCGAACAAGACGAGGAACACCTTCCACTGTCTTCTCTGTCTCCCTCGTTGTCTGTCTGGTTTGCTTGCTCTCCTTCTCCTCCATCGTCAATGTCGATGACAACGACAACCCCTTGATGTTGTTTCGGTAAATCTTCCATCTTTTTTCAAGACCCAGACAGTGAATCTTCCATGTAAATTGTTCTTAAAACAAAGAGATCGTCATGTGTCTCAGCTCATTCACACATTGAACAGCAAAGGTAGCACTGTTTCTTTTAACTTTTTAAAGTGTTCCAGTAAAGTCTTTGCAACTGACTTGTCTGGTTTTTTCTCTCTCTTGTTTGTCAGTTCAGAACAAGACATGGAGTAAACAGGGAGGGTGAACATTATACAACTAAATGATAGTATCTTTCATATATATATATATTATTTTTATTTTTAATATATATTATTATTTTAGTATTTTAATTATTTTTAGGGTATTTTTAGTATATTTTTATCTTTAATTAATGATCATTTAATTTTATTTAAACCGCAATTTAAATTTAAATTCAAACTCGTGACTATGGTTGTGGTTTTCTTTTTAATAATTTGATCCTTTTTATGGTTTATTTATCGGTAAAATTAAATATGTTCGTATTTATAATTTATTCAAGTATTTTATTTTGATTTTAAATCTTTTTATAGTATATTTCTTATATGATTTAAAATGATTATTATTTTTATTATTGATTATTAAAAAATGTCTAAATTACATGTTTAGTTTATGTTTAATATTGTAATCTCATTGTAATTTGAATATTTTTTTTCTTTTTAATAATATCAATGACTTCTATTAAAGAATTGTATAAAATTCCATTTATATAAGACTTTTAGTTTTAAGAGATTAAATTTTAAAATTTAATTTATAATATAAATAAATAGATTTATATAAAATTATTGGTGTCAAATTTAAACCCATTAAAAAGGGGTGGTTGCCTTTTATAATAGCTACAGTTGGTTTAACTTCGCCATGGAAATTTGGTAAGAGAAGAGAAGTTAGGCTTAGGAACCCACGTTTTTTTTAATTTTATAACCGGAATACAATATTATTAAATTAATTAATAAAAATTAAATATGAATTATTTATTTCAATAATAAAAGAGAAATTATATCACGTATAAGTTTCGCTATGTTATTTTAAAAATACTTTTTTCAAGTATAAGTTACGAGTTCGAATACAAATATTATAACACGGTGATTGAGCGCTCAAAGTTTAATGATTGAAAGTTTAATCTAGACCAACTTGCATCGCACAACTAGCTTTAATGAGTGAGTCTCCCAGCAGGGATTTTCTGCATACACAATGTCTTGAACCTAAGACTTACTTAAACAAAACCAAGCTGCTTACCACTTAGACCAACCTCTATTGATATAATTTGTGTATTTTTAAACTATTAAGAATTCAAGTTGTATTTTATAAAAAAAAAATAGTTTAATTTATTTGATTATAAAATTCATCTCAACTTAAATTTAATTTAAAATTTTAATTAAAACAATTTAGTTAACTTAATATTTATTTTTAAAAAATGGTACAATTTTCATTTGTATAATACAAGTTTGTACAAAAGTGTCCAACCCTTTCTTTACAACAATGGCATTCTATTCCCCCATACGCGCAGAAACGGGTGTTTTTTTCTTGGAAAACTTGTACATCAAAACGTTATACATTTGACATTTTCATATTCAACGTCACGTTCGAGTCCGAATAACATAATTCTTTGTTATCTGAGGCTCGATTCGACTCGAAAATACGTCAGTTTAGCAGTAAAGGATCAAACCTTCCATTGCTGGAGCCTGGAAACTCTAGTTTTGATGCTGGAAAACTATGCTACTTTTCGCAAATGCAGCCTGGATATGGATTCGCATAGAAGCTTTCTTCCTTCTTCACAGCTTTTCCAGGCTTTCTTAAAACTGCTCCGCCTGTTCTGTTCGCATGGAGGACCTTGACCTTCATCGAAAACTCCTCCCATGTCATCATTCCCTTGTCCAGTCGATCAATCAATCTCACAAAGTTTTTTCTGCAACATTGTTCAATTCAATTGTTAGATATAATCTCACAAAGTTGATGAACGTCGTTTAATCCTCGTACGTACTTGTCTGGTATGATAGTTTTCCGGAAACCTTCGTATTTACGGTGTCCCTGCACGGCTTTAGCCATGTTTCCGTCGTAAGTGAAAACGAAAACATCGCTCTCCAATGCTACGGTGTAGTCCACCGCCGCCAGCTTATTCTGGCGATCACTGAACGGCGACATTTCTTCCTCCGTGGCTAAATTTGAATGAGTGTACAGATTTGGGTACTTCTCTTGGAGTGCTTTAACACCATCTTGACCATAAATATTCCCAGCCACAATGTAGATTTTGGTATCCGAAGGGAACCCGATTGCCTTGAGGAACACGGCAACTTCTCGCGGTGTCATTGGACATACCCCTTGCCGCCGTCTTTCTTCGCCGTCGATGTGTTTTTCCTTCCAATGCCGGACGCTACGTCGCAACTGACGTAGCTCGGCATCTTCGGCTTTGCTCAGATTGTGACTGCAGCCAGTGAAAGCTAGCATGTCCTTTTCATATCTGCACACAAATTTCCTGTTAACAAATTCAAGTAACCATTCAATGTTTAAAGCTTTAGGGTTTTCTTAACCTTAAATGAAGAGCAATGTAAGGCTTATTATCATCCCTAAGTCTAGTAATCAACTTCCGGGCAAGTTCTTCGATTTCGCCAGTGAATTTAAGCGCTTCGTACATCGCACGGCAACGGAGCCTCTGAATAGGGTTCGGAAGGCCGTTGTTGGCCAATCGGCTGTCAGTGTGGGTGAAGTTAATCACCTTATGTTTCTTCAACAAAGAAGACATTTGATCTCGGTAATAACTAGCCTACAATAAAAATCCTCGATTAATCTTAAACCCTAAATTTTAAATTAATATTTTTTATAAAAATTAATCGATACCTTAGAGTAAGAAACCGGGGCACGCTCAAGGGGTTTAATTGATGCATAAATTGGTGGGAGATGATCGACGATACTTATATCTTCTTGCAGATATTCAACGAAGTGTGTCTAGTCAAATATATCTTTAAAATCACTGCAGATATTAAAATAAATATATTTTTCGAATATTTTAGATTTTTTTAAATAAATATATCTTTGATGTTATTTTTAAGCAAAATTTTTGTAGTAATTATTAACAGTTTAAGTTAACCTTGGATCAGTCCAAAAGGAATTGTGGTCTAAAGATGGGAGAACCAACGTGGCATTCATCAATTTTGCAATGGCAACCATATCACTTATCTGCAGATAAATTTATATTAATTAGTATTTTCCATAAATTAAGAAAAATATATCAAAAAATAGAAAATATTTAAGAAAATAAAATAAAAAACTTACCCCAGTTTTCATTTGATTCAATCCGCCATTGGAATGAACAAGAATATAACCATTTGTGGGATAGGCTGAAAATAAGTAAACTACTGGTATTAAAAAAAATTACTATATAAATATAATTTATTATTATCTTATTTAGAAAATAAAGTTTTCACTAATAAAATTATTTAGGGTTTAAAATTTATTTTAAAATTTAAAGGTTAAGGGTTTAAATCGAAGTTTAAAATTTAGAGTTTATGGTTATAATTTATGGTTTAAAGTTAAAATTTTAAGGTTTAAGTTTAAAATTTTAAACTTTAAATTTAATTTTAAAAATAGACATGATCATATAAAAATATTTACACTGATAATATATCAAACATTAACCCATATAGAATTATAATGAAAATATTAATCCATACGAAATAAATTATAAATAAAAAAAATAATTTTAGCTTACTTGTTTCTTTCGCTGATGTTTGAACACATTTATAGTACGGATCAGAGGCGGGCTGGGTCCAAATACCAGGGATCTGATCAGACAAAAATAAATAAATTAATTACGGTAGTATCTGGTTTAAAATATAAAATTTTAAATTAGAATTTAAAAATTATATATAAGATATATAATTTAAAGTTTAAGATTATAATTTAAAACTTAAGACGTTAAAATTTAAGATTTAAATTTTATATTTTTTATATGTATTAGAATATAACCTTAAATATAAGCAGCGACAAAGTTACATGAGGTAGGGTGGGGTAATCATCCTCACCTGGAATTTTTTTTTACACTTTTGTCTTCTTAATTAAATTTTTAATTTTTTTTTTTATGAATTTACTCTTACTTCTAAATATTTATATTTTATTCTTCTCAACCTTAAATCCTGGCCGTATTTCTGAATATCGGGTTATTTAAAAAAGGTTATTATCAATTAACTAATATTATATTAATTACCATTTAATCTTGTTGATAAGAAAATAGTTATATTTGATTATTAAGGGGAAAGATTTAGGGTTTCTAACCGTGAACTTGGGTGGCGACGAAATCTGATTGGAGTCGGAAATACTAATATCAGAATTTTCTTCCGTCATGATTTTGTTTGACCTAATCGAAATTTCCATCGATCTTGCTGCAAAGATTTTATTATGATTGATCTTCAAGTCACGGAGAGTGTTCAACAAAGCAAAATTTGCAAGAACGGTCGTGAAAGCAAGCGTCGTCAATCCCCAAAACGTCCGAATAAACAAGTACCTCCTCGACGTCGAAATCTCCGGCCAAAACCGAATTCTCCGACGGAAAAACATCGCGCTTCTCTTCGGCAAAGCATTGCCGTCGATCGACTCGAAAACCTTTTTCCTTGCCATAAATCTTAGAATCACCGATGACAGGTAAGTAACAGTCGAGGAATCACCTGTTATACTCGTCGTCGAAATAATTAACATATTTATACCAAAACAGCAGGAAAAAGCAAAACATCAATGAACAAAAGATTTTTTTTTTCGAACAAAAGTCAAATTTGTTTCAAACGAAATGGGTTTTATGGTTTGTTCTTTGTGAGTGATATTTTTGTCAAATGATTTGGCATGGTTAAGAAAAATGGTTGTTTTAGGACGAAAGGCGAAATATGAGGAGAAGCCGGACAGATCTTTGATTCTTATGTAGGTTTCATTTTCAGCTGTTTTTAGATATTGTTGATTTTTTTTATATAACCAAATGATTTTTTTTCTTATTTTATTTCCAAATTATCAAGAAAATAAGTTAAAAATAGATTAAATATGAATCTGAGGAATAGCTTTAGCGGTAAAAGACGATATAATTCATCTAGATGATCTGAGTTCAAATATCATATATGCACAGTATCTAGATGATCTGAGTTCAAATATCATATATGCACAGTGTGAGCACCCGTTATGCATGCATGCAAGAATGATAAGACCTTTTTATTTCGAGTTGAGGAGTCATATTTTACAACTCAAACTTTATTTGAATTTTTTGATTCGAGTCGAATCGAGTTTTCAAATTCTTATAAATATTTAATTTTAATTATTTGTCATGTTATAGTATGATTTGATTCTAATTTAAACAATTTTCTCTAATCATATAAGATGCATATATGTATTTTTTTACATATGTAACAATATTTCTTTATATTTTTATATATCAATGCATATATATCATAAAAAATTGAGAGATTCGTCTAACTTAAAAATTAATCCTTTAATTAATAAAAATTTCAAGTTATTCGAGTTATTCAAATTTTTATTTTACAATTCAAACTTTATTTGAAATTTTTTCGTGTCGAGTCTATGAAATTTCGAGTCGAGTATTTTCGTCTCGAATCGAGTAGCGTTATTCGTTTTTTTCGAGTCGAATCGAATTTTGCTCGCCCTACATTCAACTTTGTGAGAATGATAAGAATTCATACTTAATCCTTGTTAAATTTGCAGAATAATCACAAACATATAAGCGGATGAACCAGAGGAACGCCGGAACCGAAACATATTTCGGAACCCGGATTTTTGTTTTTGGTTCTCCCGTAAGCATAAATCAAACACACCGGAAATCATGACGAAAGAAAAACTCGAGAAGCGATACGTGATTCCAACGTACATGCTTAAGCTTCGGGAACAGGGGCAGCTGCGCGCTTGATAGATGCAGATTTGATGAGGTGATTGTAGCTTCCTTTCTCCTTGAAAAGCTGGGAGAAGTGATGTTTGCAATACAAAATGCCCTCGAGTGCTGCATAATTTGATGGAGTTATAGGGCAGCCACCATGACAGCACTTGAAACATGACTTGTGGTACGACTGTCCTTCCACTGTTACCTGTCGAAACGTCGGAGACAAGAACCAGCGTTTTACGACAAACTATGAGGTTTTTCAAACAATGTCTAAGCAGATATGGCTGCAAATCATGGAGTTTTAAACATCTCCAAGAAATTCCAACAGTGTGTATGACCAGTGACCTCTTCTCGAAAGTGTAGTTCGAGTCCTGATACAAATGTCAAATATGGTATGCATCTCTATATCTATCCATGTGTGAGAAAAGAATCAAATTCTAACCGGACGAAGATGATGACGTTGTGCAAGCAAATGGATTATTTCGAATGGAACACGTACAATAACAACATAACAGCAATGTTATAAAGCATCCCGTAGAAGGAAAACCGAGCTGAGCAAATCTTGCTTCTGTAAAGAAACTATTATAGGATTTACACTACTCATGATTTTATCAGTTCGGGGAAGAGCAAACCAAGGAGTAAACATCGTAAAAGTTCAGATGAATGTATGGGGTCACACAGAATGATTGAGAGTAAAAGTTGTGTTAAGAAGATGGCAGAGAGTAAAGATACACATTTCTCGACCAAGGATGTATATTTTGAAGTTTACCTTCTCGAGTGGATATGCCGTTTTGCCACATGTAGCGCATTTTTCTCGTGTTCCAGAGAACATGCTGGCAGCTTTGCTAGGTGATCTTGTCTGAAATTAACACGAGCTACTTGAAGTTAGCAAGAATATCGAGTAAGCTAAAGTCCTAACCTATATCAGACTATAAAGAATTGTCCCCATTTGATTGAAGAAGAGGTTTTACCAGCTCAGGAGTTAACTTCTCAGCTGACTTTGCAGCTGCCAAAACACAATCAAAGGCAAATCGAAAACCAATTAAACGAAAACTATCAAGAAGTCAAATAAACGATATTATGCGCAGAGAGAAAAATACATACGTGATTGGAAATTCTTGTTGAAATTCCCGGACTCCTTGAAAAGTTGCTCAAAATGAGGCTTGCAATAAACGACACCTTCCATCGAGGAGTAATTACCCAACTGGAATAAGATAAGTTAGATGCAAAGACTCCATTACTTGAATCAACAAAGATCCATACAATTTCCGTAATAAGATAAGAATGGTGTGTGAGTTATTCCTTAAAACATCGATTGATTTATGCATTCGAACTAAGATCGACTAAATTAACCGCTGATCAAAGTAATAGAGCTTAGAACTTCAACAAAAACGCAACAATTGGCAATAGATAACTTCATATATTTTCATGTAAACCAACAAATGGAAAGCAACTAAAAGACATTACCTTCAGTGTCCCTTTGCAATGACTGCACTTGAAGCAAGACTTATGGTAAGGGATTCCATCAGCCGACAAAAGTTCAACCGGATAAACAGTCTTCTCACAAGCCTTGCATTTTTGCTGGGTACCGATAAAAGACATTGCTAGAACTCGATTCGGATTGAACCGTACTGATCTTTATCGATTCAATGGATGGACTTGAATTTGATTTCCTTTCTTATATTTACCAATGTTAACTGCTCAAATCTGTTCAAACACACAATTCATAATCAAATTATGTCAAATTCAACTAAATTAGCTCTAACATTTTGGAACTTAGAAACAGTATTATTCTCTATCTAAATCAATGGATCGGCTAGAATTCGATTCCCTCACTTAAATTTTCCAATATTAACTGCTCAAAGATGTCAAAAACACACAATTTAGAATCAAATTATGCAAAATTCAACGAATTGGCTCTAAAATTCTGGGGATTTTAAACAGTTTATTCATCATTAATAATGGTCTAAAGAAAACATATCTGCAATCAATTGAACCAGTATAGACTAAGCTACCTAATCTAAGCAAAGTTGAACATTTTATACTCATTTTTAACCATAAAACCAGCATAAGCAAAACATAATCTCAGGAACAAAATCCCTGAATCTGGGACTTCATAAAGAATCATAAACAAAACGAAAATCCCATGCAAAACCCAGATAGCTGATCAAATCTGAGAAGCATGTAACCAAAAAAAGAACCCAAAACAGAATGATCAAACAATAAAAATAGCAACTTTAAGGAAAACTGGGTCAAAATTTAAAAAGGAAATTAACAAACGTACCTAAGAAGAAGACCTCCCTGGATCTATGGAATAGGGAAAAGCTGAAATCGAATATGAAAAGAAATGAGAGTTATAAAAGAGTGAAAGGGTCTTCTGGGTATTTATGAAACAAGAGAGAGAGGGGGGCTGAGGTAAAAGAGAAAAAATAAAACAAAATATAGGTTGAATTTGGTACTTTTTGCAACCAGTAGATGCTGTGAAGCGGGTGATGAAGATGATGATAATAATTGATTTTGCAGCAGAAGTTACTGAGAAATTATTGGGATTTAAATTTGTAAAGAAATGAGGAAAAAAAAAAAAACTTTTGTGGGGATGAACTGAAGAGGGTACATATTTTTTTGAAAAAATATATATTTTTTTGTTTTTATTTATTTAAATAATATTTTTTTATGAATATCTAGTTTTAGTGGTTAAAGAACAATTCTTTCTATTAAAAATTATAGGTTCGAATATCAATAATACTAACACAGTGATTGAGCGCTCTCTCTAGTGATTGAAATATAATTTATAACAGGTACCATTGTACCGATTAAAATATATATTTAAATTTCTAATAAAATATATCTAAAAAAACTTTAGAATTAAATAAAATATCTTTATTTTTGTCCCTTCTTACATTCTTTATTTCAGACTATCTGGCTTTTGCTGTCCGAAATAATTGTCTTAATTAATTCAATTAAGTTTGGATTATTCTTTAATCTTTACAGTCAATTGTTTGGTCAATCGAACTTAAACAAAGTTTTAATGCGAGAATTTATTATTATATATCATTATAATTAATTATGTTTATTATTGTATATTATTAATTATTTTAATTAGTTTAAAATTATAAGGATTGCAAGTATTATTGGAGTTTCGTAAAAAATAATTTTTAAATTAAAACAAATTGTTTGAATGCATAAATATGGATGACTAAATATATTATTATATAAATTTTTTAACTATTATTTTATTTTTTATTGGTTATTAATGAATCAACGATCTAAAAATTTAATATAATTTGTATTTTTTTATTTTTTGTTATATTTTTATTTTTTATTTGATTTTTTTTATTTTTTTTATTATTGTTAGATTTAATATTATTACGACTGATCAAGATGATACTCTTTTATTATCTTGCTATTCTTAATGTTTTGAATCATCGAACTGGACTCAGATACGAGGTCACAATATCTGTTTTTATTCGCAATTAAATTTTAGTAATGATCGTGTAGCCAATGTATCTTATTGTTATGATATATAATTTTAATATTATTTATTATTGATTTTTAACTTTAAAATTAATAATGTTTATATCTATTTTATTTAAAATCTTTAATATAGAATTTTACGCTTTCTTTATATATTTTTGTTTATGATCTAAAAATAATGATTTATTTATTTATAAAAATATATCAAATTAAATTTATTTACTTAAATTATGAACTCTCATCCTATTTAAAAAAAATTCTTTCTTTTTAATAAAACTAATATAAAAAAGAAACATACAAAGTTTTTGTAATTTATAGATGATATCCAAAGTTGAAGTGTTAAATATTTTCCAATCGATAACTAACGAGTGTTGGGTGTAATGATAAGGCACGTTGCTCTATCAAGAAGAAAACTCGGGTTTATAATCACTAATTTTATTCGGGTTTATGCTCGAATTAAATCAATCCACATTCCTTTTTAATACCCAAATCACCTTAACTTACCCTAATTTTATCACTTATTTTATAATTATTATTATCCTTACTATCTCTTAATTAAAACCAAAAATCCAAAAATATATAAATATATGATATAAATAAAAGCCTTTTATTAGAGCCTACTTTTATAAGCCCAAACCATAAATAAATTTGACCTATTAAATATAATTTTATAATATAATAAAAATCCCCACTTGGTGCCCAAGGTCTTGTTTTTAATTGGTTATTATTTTTAAAGGGATAAACCTAAAATACCCTTCATAATATTATAGATACCCTTATATATTAAAACCTAAATCCTATTTTATTCCCATATAATACCCTTTACCCTAACTATATATATAACATTTACCCTAAAAATAAAAGACCCCCTAACCATTTTTTCTCCTCTCACTGCCGAAACCATTCACAGCCACTGCCTCTGCGGATTTCATTTCCATTTCCATTTCATTTTCATTTCCATTGGTAAGTTGGTAGCCTTCATTATTTATATTTTTATTCTCATTGAATCACTTCACCCATTTGGTTAGTTATTTTTCAAGTTATACCCTAATCTAATAATTGCTTTTACCGTTTAGTTTAATTTATGGATTGATTTTAATCGAGCATATTTAGATGTATATAGTTCTTTTTGAAATATTTATTGTGTATTCCATTCTTATGGTTCAATGAAAATATGAATATTTTTATTGGTATCTTTTATTGTTTTTTTTATTTGTTTATTATATGTTTTGTTTTGTTTATTTATATATGTTATTTGTTTGTTGGTCTATTTATTTTAATCTTTGTTATCATGTGTTGTATAATATTCTTAAGTGTTTATGTACCTTTTTATTCATGATATTTATTTATTTATTTTTGTTAATGTTGTTATATGCTTTGTATATATGCCATGCATTTTATGGTTTTTTATTCATGTAAATGTTTATATATATATATATATATTACTTTTTTTTAATTTTGTAAATTACATACACCACATTAAATTAATGAGTCTAATTAAACGTCTTTATTTGATCGTAACGGGCCCGTGTTCCAACGTAATGGTCGCGGTGTATGCGTTGCCTCCGAATAAAGACACGGTAAAAATAAAACTGAATTCGAATACTTCAACAAACTGTAATTTAAATGTCACTTTAATCCGGAAAATTCAAAATTAATTAAGCGGTAATTTAATAAAGGTGCCAATTTTGGGCGGTTTTAAACCCTAAACCCGTTTTTAACCGTAACCGACTCTCGAACCCAAATCATTTCAAATCTCTGGTTTTTACAGTGTCCGGTCTACCAAAAGTGACCGGTGGCGACTCCACCTTTTTTAAAAATCCCTAATTTTAAAATTTCCCTTTTCAATCTAAAATTCTTTTTTTAATCTCAAATCCCTAATTTCAACTTTTCAATTCCTATTTTTTAAAGAATCCTAGATTTCAAATTTCTTTCAACATTCCAAAATTTCCATTTTTTTTACACAATTTAAAAACCTAATTTTTTAAATCCTAAATTTCCCCAAAATTTTATTTTAAACCCAAATCCCTAAATTCCACTTTTCAAACCCTAATTTCAATTCCACTAGTGACCCTTTCTCCCCTTTTTTACTACACACCCCATATTATTTTTAAGAATTTTATAAGGGTCGCTACAGGGTTCAAACTTTGAAGAAAACATTATTGGAAGAGAGAGCCACGAATCCCGAACATGAACCATCATATAATCGACATATAATTTATAAAAAAAATATTTGCTAATTGGTGAAATTTTTTTAACAAGCTAATAATGATTATAGTAGTATCTGTTCTAGAATATAATCTCCACCATTTGATATTGATCGCTCAATAACTCTCTGATATCGTTAGTGTTCGAATCCGTAACATCTAAGAACAACAACCGTTTCGTTAATCACTTGGTCTGGAGAACTCATGCAATTGATGAGATATTTTTGGTCGAAAGAAATAACATTTGATTTGATTATTATTTGTAAAAGTTTTTTTTTAATTACTATCATAATTATTACAAGGGGCAGTAGGTTTGAAACATTTTCATATGCCAGTGGCCACCATGTCAGATATTTAGACAGCTTCGAATCATAACACGTGATTACCGGAAATCACGAGACATTGACCTTTTTCTTTAAAAAATAGGGATGGTCAGAAAAATCAGAATATGAATATTGATATTCTAAGTGAATTTAAAAATTTTATTAATATTTTTTATAATATCGGATAAATTAATCAGTTATATAGTAATGAATTTAATAGATAATTTAGTAAAAAAATAAATAATATTTACTATAAAAAGATTTAAATTCAATTCCAATGTTTATAAAATCTATAAAAATATTTATGAATTGATATTATCTCTTATAATTATTTTTATCTAATGCAATTAACTTTTGACCCTTGCCAACCAATCATATTTAGCCATCTCAGACTCACAGGTCAAGGCTAAAACCGTTATTTCCATTTACTTCTTTCCCCTTCCCAAGCAAAGCAAATCATTTACTGCCAGTCTCCCCACACTCAAAATTCTAAAATAATAAATTAAAAGAAAATCACTTTTTTTTTAATCCGGCGTACGTTAGCACTTTATCGACAACGAACCGTCGCAAAACTCCATGGCCGCTTCCTATCAGCCGCTGCCAGCTTCAGCGCTTGATCTCGACCTTACCGTCGTCTCCGCCAAGCATCTAAAAAATGTGAACTGGCGAAACGGCGATCTCAAGCCCTACGCTGTCTTCTGGGTGGATCCAGAACGCCGCCTCTGTACCCGATCGGATGATTCCGGATCAACCCGACCGGTATGGAACGAACGGTTCACCCTTCCCCTTACCGCCCCTCTCCAAGACACCGTTTTAACCCTCGAGATTTTCCACTCCAAGCCATCGGAAACACCGAAGCCGTTAGTGGGCACTCTACGGATCGAACTCAAAGAATTATCCGACCCGGATGACCATTCGAAGATCCGAACCTTTTATCTCCTCCGACCGTCGGGTCGTCCCCAAGGCAAGATTCGGGTGAAACTAGGGATCCGCGAACGTCCTCTTCCTTCACCGCCTGATTACCATTATACCCCTGCCCGCTATTATTACTCAAATACCCCTCCACCTCATCCGCCAAGATACACTGCTTCGTCCTACGCTTATCATCCGGAAACGCCGCCGTACTCCTCCATCCCCGATTCTTATCCTCCCCATTACTCCAGCCACTACTATCCCACTCCTCCTCCGCCTATGCCTCCGCGTCCTTTCTTGGAGCGGTCTCACAGCTACGGCGGCCCATCAGCACCATTAGATTACTCTCCGTATGATCACAGACCTAGAGTAGTCTCTAGGCTCGGGACTGGATTAGCTGTTGGAGCGGCTGCGTATTCTTTAGATGGAATGAGATACGAAGCAGGAAAGATTGATCAAAGGGTGGAGCACGACGTGTCATCAAGGGGGAGAGGTGATTATAGTGATTATCGTCATCCGGATTATTGACTGGTAATTTAATTGCGATGAATATGATGATGATCTATATAATATAAATATATACGTAAATAATCTGCGATCTGCTGACAATGGGTTTGTGTTTTTAATGTCTGGGTAATTAGAATGAGGTGAGAAAAAAGAGTGAGTTAAGAATACCTCTTGATGTTTGTTTTGAACATTGTTTCCTTCTTTTCGTTAAATGCTTTCTTCTATGTTGCTGAATCTGATGGAAAGTAATTGAACTTGGGATTAACACTGTGTTAAGTCATATTCGGTTAGGGTGGTTCAGAAATGCTTGTGTTCTAAGGTTGCTGTAGAAAATGATCTTGTGTGCCATCATTTTTTGAGGTTTAATGGAGTATTGAGCTGACTTGCACACCACTGTACTGCCTGTAGAAGTAGGAACTCATAGGGTTGTTCAATCATGTTTTTATTAAGATTGAAGGGGGTTTGTTAGAGGGGGAATTATTAGGTCAAGGGCCAGGCATATTATATGTTTCTTTCCAGTTTACTGGGAATGATTTCTGGAGATTTTGGCCTATATATATAACTTTAGAGAATGATTAAACAAAACGAAATATTAAAAGAGATTCAAGTCAACTTCACTGATTGAGTAAATAGTTTTACAATAAACTACTGGGAAATTTTAACAGCTCAACCATTAATAAGAGTATGATATATAACCTTCTTCAGAGGAAAAAAATGGTCACAATCAACACAGCACGATTGGCCTACAAACAAAAAATTATCACTTTAGACCCAGCTCAGAGGATCTGA
Organism: Abelmoschus esculentus; assembly: GCA_035048815.1. Taxonomy (NCBI): domain Eukaryota; kingdom Viridiplantae; phylum Streptophyta; class Magnoliopsida; order Malvales; family Malvaceae; genus Abelmoschus; species Abelmoschus esculentus. The sequence continues at coordinate 26,543,663 of JAUCBN010000001.1, forward strand.
GCAGCTGTGTTCAACTTTTCTGCTAAACCAAGTTGAGTCCTAGTAATGCTCGACAAGTATAATAATAGCAACTGATCCTGCACAGCACAAAATCCTCAAGAGTCAGTTCCATAAATGATTCCACCAAAGCACAATTGTTATGATGTTTAGAAATTAATCAAACTTAATCATACCTGCAGACTATCATTTACAAGCTTATCAAAAGCAGAAGGCGATAGTTTAGGTAAAGCTGCTACTGTATCTGATATAAATCTGCCGATGCTATTATCTGCTGCAACACGCCCTTCCTGAGAATGCAAATGAATGTTATAAAAGGCAGCAGCTGGGACTTGGGAAAGAAAGAAAGAAATATAATGGAGCTAATTTACTCACCACAACATCGTCAACATATTTGTAGATATCATCTATTAAAGCCAAAAGTCTTTGCATTGTGACTTCCATTCCTTCCAAATCAGTTGGCAGTTTGTCGACCGATGTTGTCTTAAGGATATCAACTGATTTTACAACAAATTTCTTCAATTAGATTGAATTTTCTCACATGCAGTCACAGATTAAAGAAAGATGGAAAAAACATGCAGGGCATAAGTACAAAGTAACTAACCATAAACATTCCTATTCTTACACAAGCATAGAACCAGGGAGAGAATGTGTACAGGTACACATTTGTTTACGCACACAAACACACACACACAGAATAGCAATATCATAAATATATAGCCGAAACAAAATGGAATCAAAGACGGGTCAAGTCATACATACATCCAACTCGCTCAGCTTCAACCATACGTAGATCGAGAGGAATTTCTTGGAATTGAGCGGCAAGTTGTCTGTCTCCAAGAGCTAAATTGACAGAAACATAGGCCTTTATAGTACCCTCTCCATTCCTAAATCCAGTATCGACTGTCAGATGGACAGGGTTAGGAACCTCCCTAGAATAAAAATCATGGATCAATGCACTACCGCCTGTGACTCCGAGACCAGTAGAATACCTGTCAAAGTTGCACAAATTAATGCCCAAGTTGGAATTATTACAGAAATATGCAAACTCACATTTGGTGGGCAATTAACAGTGGCTGGGAATTGGGAGACATATTGAAGAGACAATTTCAACACAAATAGTCTCATATTAGCATGACACTTAAAAAGAACTCAAGCTCAGACAAGTATTTCATTTTTCTTTCCTGAGCAAAGCAATAAAAATAGGTAGGGAGTTGAGAATTACCATCCAACAATGACTTCTTTCGGATTCACTTTTTGGTGGGAAACTAACATATTATGATGGTATTCAATGTCTAAGGCAACCTGAAACAATAAACAAAAATTATTATACAAGCAAATACAAAAACTAAACAATTCTAAGCCTATCAAAGTTGTCATTATCAGTAATACTTCTGGAGTCAATTCTCAAGTGACAAACAATAGTGAATATGAACAAAACATGCAAGGCAGTAACTGCAACATATTTCATCTACAAAGAACAAAAAACCAGCTCAATTCATTTTCAAAATACCTAAATTGATTCAAACTATTTAGTATTAAGAAACAAATTCAATTTACAAAGAACAAAACAAAATAAAGAAAAACCAGCTCAGTTCATTATTAAAAAAAATTGTTTTTTAATTGTTTATTTCAGCATATTGCTCAAAAGAATAGATAATAATCAGTAAGGGGTTCAGATTTAAATACAAGCTAAGCAGATCTCAATCGAAACAAACAGATCTGAAAAAATTTTAAAATACAAAATTTTGAAGATAAAAACTAGGGCACCTGTTCGGCGGATTCGGTGTGAGGAACAGCATAGGAGTTACGTATATCGACGCTGCCGTCAGAAAGGACGGAGCCGAGAAGCGTACCGATTACGCGCTCGGCTTGGTCGGGACGCCTGACGTAGCAGTCGCAGATGTTAAAGACGACGAGAGGGTGAACTTTCGCTGACAGGTTCGCCGTCGACAGTGTGCTGAATTACAAAACGGTACGATCGCCGGACTCCATATTGTAACGCGATCTTGTTCTGGGTTCGAGAGGGAAACAACAGAAATACCGTATAGAGAGAGAGAGGTTAGGGGTTGAGGAGAAACGAATCGACTTTTTAACGTTATTTTTAACGGTCCGAAATATTAGTATCAATTGGTTTAACTAAAGAATTAGTCACTAAACTTTATGCGTATTCTCATTTTGGTCATTACAATGTAAAAATTTCATTTTAATTACAAGAAGTTACTATGATGCTTGTTTACTTACCTTATTTTTTAACATAAAGATTATAATGTTTAAAACAGATATAACTAATAAATATTATTAATCGGTTGATCAAATTATTTATCTTTATTTTTTAATATTTTTTAAGTTATGAATTTTTAAATTATGAACATCTCTTTCCTTCTAGTTGTGGACTAAGTTACATGCGTTGGTAGGGGTAAGTTCCCGTGATCTATCGTTACGGTCTATTATCTTTTTTTTTTTTTTTAATTTGACCCTCGTAAAATTTTAAGTTATAAGGTGGATGTCTTAGTGGTGAAGTTCGTATATAAAATTAAATTATCTTTTATTTCTTTAGTCTTAGGTGTAAGAAATTCTTGTATTTTTTAAAAAATAGTTAAGTTTTAAAATTTTTTATACTCAATTAAGTTCTGAAACTAAAAAATTAAATTAATTAATCTTTTTATCAATTTTGATCATTAAATTTTGATAACTCTTTTAGATATTACTAATAAATAATACACTAAAATTTCTATCATATTATATTTACATATATTTTAAAAAATATTTGTTTATAGTTGAAAGGAAACAAGGCTCCCATGGAAAGGAAAACCAAACTACAATTTCTTTGCAGGAAAACAAACAGAAAATTGGGAGGAATCTTTTGGGTTGCAGATATCTTAAGATCTCAATCCTTAACGTTCATCTCGTCACTTTGATTTCAATAATGGGTTCTGAACAGGCACAATAAAAATGATCGATACTAGGAAAATAGTGTTTTAAAATTTTGATATATTATGTTAATCTCGAAATTCATTATAAAATTTTTGAAAATACTCTTAAAAAATATGAGTTATAATTGTTAAAGTATTATAATTATTTTCTAAACGTGATATTTATTATAAAATCTTATTAATTATTCTTATTGTTATTGTTTTTTAGAGTCAGTGAAGCTGTGGATAGTCGCAATAAAAATTAACGCCCCTAAAAAAACAATTGCTTCTAAGATCATATTTTTAAAATTAATAAAAATAATAGATAATTAATTTTAAAAGTCATATTTTAATAAATTATATAAAAACCCTAAAATCTTTCAACCCCATCCGTATTTGAAAGGAATGGCTCTGATCACAACTTCATGGTAAAGAGCTGCGAGTGCTGCACCAGTGAATGGACCAACCCAGAAAATCCACTGCTCAAAAAACCAGAACAAAGTCCATCAGCATCAGAAAAAAAAAAGTTTGGGCAAACAGGAAACTTTAGAGTCTTACATGGTCATCCCAACCATATTTGTCCTTGTTGAAGATGATGGCTGCACCAAGACTACGAGCTGGGTTAATACCGGTTCCGGTGATTGGGATAGTGGCCAAGTGCACCAAGAACACTGCGAACCCTATCGGCAATGGTGCCAAAATCTAACACCAAATTTCAGTAAAACTCACACAAGTCAATGTTTGATCAAAGATTGAAGCGCTGGAAATGAATAAATAAACGCCATTGAAGAGAAAGGAGCTTACAGGGACGTGGGAGTCTCGAGCACTGCGTTTGGCATCAGTGGCTGAAAACACAGTGTATACAAGAACGAAGGCACCAACAATCTCAGCACCAAGTCCACCTCCTTTAGTGTAACCATGGTTCACGGCGTTGGCTCCGCCACCCAAAGCACCGTACCGGTTCTTCCCCATGAACCCTTTTACCACACCGGCACCGCATATGGCTCCCAAGCACTGCATCACCATATAGAAAACCGCCCTGGTCAACGATAGTTTCCTCGCCAGAAACAGCCCGAATGTCACCGCCGGATTAATGTGACCACCTATATCCCACCGGCCACCACAACATTTCATCATTAATGATTCAACGACATGAAAATCATTTCAAGTAAAAGAGAGATACCAGAGATTCCAGCAGTGCAATAAACAAGAGCAAAGATCATGCCACCGAAGGCCCAAGCAATCCCTTGAATCCCAACAGTTGAACACATGGTCGGTTCTTTAAGAACGCCCATGACAGTTAACACCGAGATATACAAGAATAGGAAAGTTGCCACGAACTCAGCGATCCCAGCCCTGTAAAAAGACCAAGAGGTCAACTCACTAGGCTCAAACAACGGTGCCGGCGGTGGCTCAGTGTAATCCTTGTCATCTTGGGACTGAGCTGCAGTCCCAATGGGCTGCCTCTCGGTAAACTTGTTGGCTCCCAATCTAACATCTTCTTCTTTGCCCTCCATTGTTAAACAAAAAGAAGAAAACTGAAAACTCTGATTATTACTTTTTGGTAGTAATTAGTAAATGGTGAGCTTGAGCTTGATGTTGGGTGGATTTTTTATAGGCTCAAGTCTGATGAAAAAAATGATTAAAATGAATTATGACCGACCAATTGTTTTCTGTTTGGGATTTAATTTAGTTGCAAAATGCCATTGGCATGCTTTTGTTATAAACGACAACTTTGGTGGCTGATACATCTTAGTTGGCTCAGTTTTGTCACACGTGAGTGCAAATCGTCTGTTTTTTTTTTATATTTTTATTTATTTTAAATTAAAATTTTAAGGTTTAGAGTTTAAACTTAGGAGTTTATAATTAAGGTTTAGGGAATTAGAAGTAGGGTGTAAGGTTTAAGATTTGAGTACAAATCGTCTATCTCTTTCTGATGTCTCCGTCTGTGTCTCCGTTTTAAATTAGAAGAGTTAGGGTTTAAAGTTAGTAGTTGTGGTTAGGGTTAGGAAATTAGGGGTATTGTGTATTTTTTAGAGCGTAAGGTTTAAGGTTTAAAATTCATTCTTTTTTTTAAATTTTCAAAGAAGACATAAAAATATGCATGATAAAGGAGTAGATGATTTTTACTCTTAAAATTTATGATATAAAAATTAAGAGTTATAGTTCAAAATTATTTTTTTTTAAAATTTTTTAAATAAAAAGCAAGATAAAAACATAATAAAAACGGAAATGATTTTTATCCTTTGTGTTTTGGATTTAATTTATTTGGAAAATGCCATTAGCATGTTTTTGCTATAAACGACAACGTTGGTGGCTGATGTACAAATTTTTTCTTAACAAAGTTTTTTTTTTAATGGGTTGCTTCGGTGAAAGTAGGGCTCTTAACGAAATAAATATTCATTGAAACGTTTGATAAAAAATATTTTTATGTTTATTTATTTATGAAATAAATAAATATAAATAAAGAGTTTATTTATTTAAATTTATAAATATTTGATATTTTATTTATTTAGGTTCGTTTAAATTAATTCATATATATCTATTTATATTTATTATTTTTATAGAAAAATATTATATTTTTTTAACAAAATATAAAATCAAAAAGAAAAAGATTAAACAATAATTAATGTATTTGACTTCAAATTTCTTTAGAAAAAAATAATCAACAGTTGTTTGTGTTTATCTACGTTCGTTTGTATTCGTTTATTATTTTAACAAATAGATATAAACAAACCTGAATAAATTATATTTATTTATATTCGTTTATGTTTGTTTACGTTTGTTTATTATACACGTTTAAATATTTGTATTTATCCGATTAAAATTAAACGAACAAATACGAACATGCATTCGTTCACGTTAATGCATTCGTTATTATATAACTATTATAATACATGAGAATAGATACGACATATGGTTGGTTTGGATACCCTTTTTGTTTTATTCTATTCTAATAATAAAAGCATTATATATTTGACAAACACCTAATTATTTAATGGTTCTTGATGAATTTTGTTTTAAAAATGAGTTTGGTTTCATTATACGGGTAGAAATCATTTATCTTTTTTTCATGTCTCTGTTTTAAATTACAGGATTAGATTTAGAATTTAGGGTTTAAAATTAAAAATTGTGGTAGATTTAGAACTTAGGGTTCAAAGTTAGGAATTATGGTTAAGGTTTAGGGAATTAGAGGTAGGGTATACATTTTAGGGTTTATGGTTTAGGATATAAAAAATAAGGGTTAGGTTTAGAACTTAGGGTTTAAAGTTAGGAATTATGGTTAAGGTTTAGGGAATTAGAGGTAGGGTATACATTTTAGGGTTTATGGTTTAGGATATAAAAAATAAGGGTTAGGTTTAGAACTTAGGGTTCAAAGTTAGGAATTATGGTTAAGGTTTAGGGAATTAGAGGTAGGGTATACATTTTAGGGTTTATGGTTTAGGATATAAAAAATAAGGGTTAGGTTTAGAACTTAGGGTTCAAAGTTAGGAATTATGGTTAAGGTCTAGGGAATTAGAGGTAGGGTATACATTTTAGGGTTTAGGGTTTAGGATATAAAAAATAAGGGTTAGGTTTAGAACTTAGGGTTCAAAGTTAGGAATTATGGTTAAGGTTTAGGGAATTAGAGGTAGGGTATACATTTTAGGGTTTATGGTTTAGGATATAAAAAATAAGGGTTAGGTTTAGAACTTAGGGTTCAAAGTTAGGAATTATGGTTAAGGTTTAGGGAATTAGAGGTAGGGTATACATTTTAGGGTTTAGGGTTTAGGATATAAAAAATAAGGGTTAGGGTTGAAAATATAATTTAAAAAAATCAAAAAAATCATGGAAAGATGCATGATAAAGAGGCAGATGGTTTTTGCTCTCATTATACGGGTAAATATCATTTGTCTTTTTTTCATTTCTCCTTTAATGTCTTCTTTAATTTTTTTTAAAAAATTTAATTTTTAACCTTAACCTTTATTTTCTATATCTTAAACCCTAAACTTTACACCCTAAAAATACACCATATCCCTAATTCTCTAAACCATAACCATAACCCATAACCTTGAACCCTAAACCCTCTAATTTAAAACGAAAACATAAAAAGAGACATGAAAAAGAGATAGATAACTTTTACCTCTTTATACGAGCTAATAATTATATTCCAAAATTGTGAAGAAAAACAATCATCTAGGCAATCATTTTAGGAAGATAATGATAAGATCAAGGAATAGGATTATAGTAATTCAAGGGTGGAATATAATGCAAGGATTAGAATCTAAATCAAATTACAATCTTTAAGCTTCATCATTGAGGTTAGACATAGAGCCACCATGGCATATTATATTTAGGAAAATAATTAATTAGGTTAACCTTGATGACGATAAGTAAAAATGGATCACGACGACAATTCAATAGGACCTGAGTTAATTTGGTTTGACTCGATCTTTTAATGTTAAAATACGTTCACGAATCATTGAAAACATATACATCGCCTTTCGACAACGAACAACAATCATTGTTTTTGATTGATTGTTTTAAGACTGTTGGTTTTCGATAACAATCTTCGTTTATAATGATTTTTGATGATTTCCGATATTTTAGCAGTTTCATATTTTTTTTCTTTTTCACCTCGATGAATGAAAATGAGAACAGCTATATAATAGCCATCAACTTTTACATCATAGCGAGAGAAATCTAATAATATTAAAAATTTTACGAACGAACACTTAAACGACATGCAAATCGAGCCTCAAAGTTTTCTTTCTTTACTTTTTATCCCTTTTTTATTTTTCTCTCCCTATAATTCACATCCCAACAAAATAGCTTTCCCTTTTTTTCACCACCATATTTCTTTTAAATTTTAAACACCCACACAAAAAGTAATGAGCCTAACTTAAGTACTCATAACTTGGGCTTCTGAATAATAGTCCACAATCCGGATCCAACACCCCATTTGGTAATCCAAAATTTCTTGGGGTCGGGACAATTGCCCCACCCAACATTTTTTGAGATTGTACCACCCACCTCAGTGGTTTCGTCACTACTGCGCAGCCCCACCCACCCTACGTGGTTTCGTCACTACTGCGAGGGTTGAGGGACGATAGCCCCACCCACCCTATGTGGTTTCGTCACTGCGTTTGGAGTTGAGGGACGATTGCCACACCCTCCCACAAGAGTTTGGGGGTCAGCCTGTGGCTGTTACTAGGTGGATCAAGATGAACTCAAATGGGGACATGCAAGTTTTGATTTGTGGCGGGGTTTTGAGAGACCACTATGGGTTGAGAAGAGGGGGATTCAGGAAGGGCATTGACATTTGCGTGGTTCTTAAAGCTGATCAATAGCCAATAGGGATTATGTTCAGGTCTTGAACTCACATGAAATAATGGTTACTGTCGGATTATAGTGTAAGTCCACAGTATGGAAACCATTCAATGTATTTCGCAGGAGCAAGGGTGGTCTATTGGGGTTGCGTTTATTTATTATATTCATGCCTATTGCCTTGATACGAAGGATATATATCCAAAGGGAAGCAAATAGGGTGGGTGATAAGCTTCGCCAAATTAGCATCGGTCGATGTCCTAGACACCACCCCTACGGTTCCACCATGTCGAAGGTGAAGTTGTTGCTCTAGGAGGAGAATTCATCCAATGTTAGCAGATGTAACTGATATTCTAGGACCAAAATGATATTCTACGAGGTACAAAACTTGAAGACAACAATACTTCCACATCATGTAAAGCATATAGATAAAATTACCACAGATTCTCCAAAAACTTAAAGCAATCCAAGTCAACAAAAAGAAACTACAGAAATGTAACTGACAAGAGTCTTAAAAAACCCAACTTCACATTCTTATGATAAGTAATCCAACCTTAGTCGAATAGACTGAATCCCATATCGTCATCAGACTCTTCTTCAGGCTCTGCTTTCTTCTCCTCAACCACAGCTGCAGCAGCAGGAGCTGCACTGGCATCAGCAGCAACAGGGGCAGCAGCTACTGCAAACTTACTAGGATCCTGGATGGCAGGGAGTAATAAAAAAATTCAGCACATAATATTATGGGGATTCAAATATAAGACTACAAATAACATAGATAATAACATACCGCCAGGTACTCCTTCACTTTATCAGCCTGAGGGAAAGAATACTCAGTTGCAACTGCAACAGACAAGACATTCTTGTACGCATTGATGAACATATGTGGTGCAGCAGCAAGAGTTGGGTATGAAATGGCAAGAGACAGTGCAGTAACCATGGAGACACCAGTAGCAAATTTCTCAATCAGGTCTTCCTCAGTGAGATCCAGGACCTCTGGGCTAAAGACTGAGCCATTGTCATAAACAGATAGGACAATGAGACCATATGAGAAGGGCCTAATTCCAAGCTTGGCAAGAAGAGCAGCTTCAGAAGAGCCAACCTTGTCACCCTTCTTGATAAGCTCCACAGGTGTGATGATTTCAACAGTACCCTTGTTAATCTTGGTTGGAATGTTCAGCACCTAAAACACCAACAGCCATGATCAAAATATAGCACCAACTTAAACAAGCAGGCACATGAAATGAGATAGAACACACCGTCTAAAACTCTGAAACTGTACCTGGAAGAAAGAGGTCTGTGATGGGTCAAGCCCAGTGTTGCCTGGTGGAACAACCACATCAATGGGTGCAACCAGACCAACGCGAGCAGGAGCTCCAACCTGTCAATAACAGAACAGTGAATTAAATTTTAATTCAAAATATCATTAAACACTCAACCCCAATGGTTGTTATATTTCCTAATTTTTCACTATCTGTACAAAATTATTAAACAACATACTAATAATCTCATCTTCCTATAACTGAACATGTTTAACAACATTATTAAATTACATAACAATAATCACTGAACCTATTAAACAAGTTCTTATCTTGTTAAATTATAATAAAGAAACGATCTTGATAATCAAATAATCCCTAAAAAAGGACTGCCAAAACTACTCCAATCTCCACAGGTAAAAGCAAGCAAGCAAGCAACAGTATCATACCTTGTACTTTGCAACTTCCTCACTGACTTCCTTCAAGTCACCTTTGGTAAAGATCAAACCAACATTTCCCTGTATCATAAATTCCCATAAAACCAGTTACTTGATTTATCAAACACTAAAAATGCATTATTCTAAACATGAATGGATATAGAACACTTTAAACTACCTGGAGCAGAGGGATGAGGTTAAGAAAAGCCTGGTTTCCGGTCTTCTCCGCATGCATCCTAACTGACCTTTTCATCATAGTATTCTTACCCATGAGAACAACCGAGTCACCTCGGAGACCCTGCCGGATGTTCTGGAGCTGGTTAGAGCCCACGTTGTCAGCGGCGGCGATTAAGATCTGGGTGTACTCATCTAAGAGCTGGCATAGCTTCGCATCGTAGGCGATTTTCTTGTCGGCCTTGGAGGGTTTCACTGCCATTTTCTACTGAGGGTTAGTGAAAGTGTAAAAGAGAAAAATCGAGGGCCAAGACGAAGCCGGACGGTCGTTCAAGGCGGACAGGCAGTCAACGCCGTCTCTTTAACCTCTGATTCGGTTTGAGAATTCTTAATGAAGAAAAACTGGAGGCTGGTAAAAATGGAGTCGAGGGTTTCAGCAGGTTTATATAAGGGGAAACTAGGGTTTTTGTGTTGCTTATTTTGGGTTTGGGTTTGGGGATTTGAGGCCCAAGATTGAATCTTTAATATATAATTCAGTACAATTTTTAATATAAATTATTTTTTTCAATTTAATCCTTAAAAATTTTATTTAATTCTAAATTAACCCCTAAATTATTTATATTTTTATAATTTAATCCCTACTTTTCTAAACATTGTTTTTGAAAGAATTCAAGTATAATATTTCCTCCTTCTTCTTGGTTCAAACCCTAAGTTTTTCTATAACTTTGTGATACCGGATTTATTATGAAGACTAGGAACAGTTCCATCAATGCAAACCCAGAAGCTTCTCAAAGTTTAATCAACAAAATCTATGGCGTCTTCTCAAACAATGATGCCCAATTTTTGTCCCCGATTTCGTCTAATAGGACCACGGAAATGGAATTGGTCCGAGGACTTGCTCGAATGTTACAAGGGTTTTCGGGTTCATTGTTTTACTGGGACCAAAAGGAGCGGCGATTTTGCGTCAGAAGTGGGATTTACGTGCCCCATTTGTCTCAGTCCAGCTTGGGCGTAATCCTCAACCAGTTCATGTACGCCGCTACGTGTTTGGAACTTGTACAAATTGCGATTTCTAAGGTGGAATCGCAGCTTAGATCTCCTCCCACTTTGAGAGCTTTTGCTTCCTCCGTTTCCTCTTGGCTCAAGGTCATCACTTTCACTTATTTTTCTTTTATTCTTGTTTTAGTGAAGAAAATTTATTCTAATTCGGTTAACTGAGCTTATGTAACATTTAATTATTGACCCATTTTTTAAAATTTGCAATTCTTCTGTTTACATTCAACCGTCTTTGGTTTGAAGATCTGCTTGGTAATGATAGAATCTTAGAAAGTTTAGATGGAGTAGTGAGTATAATATGCAATATCCATCATTAACATATATATTTTATATAGAAGAATAACCGTAAACATTGATTTTTATGTTACATTCGATTATTGACCCAAAAGAATATAATTTTTCCTTATATATCTGAATGTTGCATCTAGAAGTATATGTAGTTAAGATGTTTTTCCCATCATATAGAAAGGTTAAATTGTTTTGTGCTGGTATGAAATGGTTTGAAAGCTTAGTCAAATTGTTGTGTCTAGAGTAGAGGTTGCGAGATATTGCTTTGAAGGAAGAAACGAAGATTGAAAATACGAATGCGGGATCTACACTGACTTTGTTGGGATTAACAAGTTCTTTATCGAGGTTAGTATATTTTGTCTTTCAAACTTTCACCTAAATAAATTTCAGACATTTACTTTTACTTTTCATTATTCTCAATTTCTTGTGATTTTGTCATCATATTATTTGCATAGAAGAGCATTCGGCGTATAATAATTTCAGTGTTAGATATACATATGCTTACAGGTAGATTTCAGCTCCATCACCAAGATTGTTTTTTATTCTTGTTCAAAGTCATGGCATCATCATGCGTCTTATTCTTGTGAAATTTTCTGATCCTTTTTCATTTATATTAGTCTTTGCTCAGGTGCTGAATATCTGTTGCAAATAGTTCATGGAGCCATTCCCAAAGCATACTTTCAGCCTATGTCAAGTATTCCGGCTGCTGACATTGCTACTTATATCCTTGACTATCTCTATCTAAAGCTTGATGAAGCATGCCTTGTACAAGGTGGTGAGGTTGTATCTATTTTCTCATTGGTGATTAGTGTTCTTGTTGCTTCATATTTGTATGAACATCTGGCAAATACAAACTTAGAGCTTGTGCTAATTACAGGGGGATGTATATCAGATGCTGGTTCATATATTTGTTGGAAGCTTATTGCCATATATTGAGGGTCTTGATTCTTGGCTTTTTGAAGGGACACTGGATGACCCTTTTGAGGAGGTAACTTTGATTCAATCTGAAATTTATCCTAAATCCTGAATTTTCATCTGTCAGAAATTCCATCTTCACAGAAAGCTCCACCATTAACCATCTTTTCCAAATTTTCCCTTGATGCATTTTATGAAGATGGTTGTTTGGCACATGATTTTGATAGTTTCCAATTAGAATTCCATTCTGCCTTGTATGTTAGTTGCATTCAGTATGCTTCATGTCTCTGATATATGTACCATTGACATAATAATTGAAGTTGCAATATCTTTACACAATAGAGATCAGGTGGTTTTTATAATGTGTTTCTATTTTTCAGATTCTAACGCATTTGTTCTAAGTTCATCTATAAGTTCCCACTTATTGTCTTTTGTTTCTTGTTGCAGATGTTCTTGTATGCTAATAAAGCAATATCTGTTGATGAGCCTGAATTCTGGGAAAAGAGTTATTTGCTAAGGATAATGCAAAATTGCAATTTAAAAGTTGATCCCTCTGCCCCAAATTCTGCTCATGATTATGTACCTGGGATGAATAACAAAAGGGGAACTACTGAAAAGGAGTTTGTTTCTACATCTGGTTCTGTGAAAGGAAGAGAACAATGCAATAGAGACCTTGTAGTATGTCCTTTATTTATTAAGGACATAGCAAAATCAATTGTTTCTGCCGGGAAATCATTGCAGCTGATCCGTCATGTTCCTATGACTTCAACAGGGTCTTCTTGCAGAAACAATGATAAAGGAGATGCTGGTTCTGGGAATTATAATGATTGTGATTTAAATATGATGAACCATGGGCAGGGAATGACAGGGGTAACTCTAGCTGAAATCTTTTGTGTGTCATTAGCTGGCCTTTTAGGCCATGGTGATCATATTTTTCGATATTTCTGCCAAGGTGACCACTGCAAAACAGAGACTATTTCTTACTTGTCTGCATATATGAAAGAGCAGATCATGGAATCTGGTACTGCTGAACCCTTGCCAGCTTCAACACACTCAGAGAAAATCTGGTATAAGTTCTTGGTCCACTCATTGTTAAGGAAGGAGGTTATAGATATAGAGCCTGCCGATAAAGATTCTTGTTCTTTACCTGATATAAAAGCAGACAATATGATTACAAGAGTAGAAAATAAATATTTGGTCCAAAGATCTTTTTGTCCAGAAAATCCAATCATTACTGTGTGTCAAACATCCCCTGACAAGAACAGAAATTCATGGAAGGCACTAAATTTATCACAAAAGTTTTGCTTGCCCCCCTTAAATGATGAATGCTTAAGAAAAGCAGTTTTTGGACAGAAAAGTGAGCTTTTCTCTGGACCCCATGGAACAAACTATACGTTTGGTTTCCAGTTTGGTGAATCTGAACATCTTCGTGCCCAGCATGACACTAAATTATTGGAAGTTTTGTTACCCTTTCCTACACTTCTTCCTTCTCTACAGGTACTGCTAGACCAATGTTTTTTAAACTCAATATGGACTGCTAACCCCATGAAAACATTTTTCAAATGTAACTGAATCTGGAAACAGGATGATATCAGCATGTCAAAGCTCTTGCCTTTCCAAAAGAATAGCACCCTTTCATCAAGAGTACTTAGCTGGATTCAAAGTGTTCAACCTAGAACTGCTCCACTTCCTATGGTTATTATGCAGGAATGTCTCACCGTTTACATCAAGAAGCAGGTAAATTGCTGAAATATGCCTTTGTTAATTGTCATTCACTTATTTCTTTAACGTGAAGATTTTTATAAATCTAAAATGTTTAGATTTTATGTCATAGGTTGATTATATTGGCAGCCTTATTCTGTCAAAGTTAATGAATGGTTGGAGATTAATGGATGAGCTTGCAGTGCTGCGCGCCATCTACTTGTTAGGTTCAGGTACTATATGTTTTGTTGACTTCTAATATATTGGTTGCCTTGTACTTGTTAGCTCTGCATACCATATTCTACTTCTCTGACATTTCCTTCACACCTTCCTATCTTCAGGTGATTTGCTGCAACACTTTTTAACAGTGTTATTTAATAAGCTAGATAGAGGAGAAACCTGGGATGATGATTTTGAGTTGAACACAATATTGCAGGTGAATTCTTGTATTACAATTTAGTTTTTTAGCATCCTTCACATTTTTTGGGATGCTTAATTTGTTGCGTTTTCCCACATTGCAAAGTTTCCAATCGCCAATCTCTTTCATGCTAGTACAGTTATCTGCTTTGTACTTGTTTAATTGTTGTATTACTTCTATTGGGATAATGTTATATAACCTTGTAAACTGCAGGAATCCATTAGAAACTCAGCTGATGGCTCGCTATTAAGTATACCAGAGTCTTTGGTGGTGTCCATTTCCAAGACTCATGGTTTTGATGGCGATGAGCCAACAAATACTGTTACTTCATCTCCTCGTAAAAGTCGGACACAAAGCTATGGAATTGATGGCCTTGATTCTCTGAAATTCACCTACAAGGTCAGCTCCTGAGACCATAGCCCCCCCCCCTAATTTATTCTCCTTAACAAGTGAGTCATTTCCTTTATGCGCATGAACTGGATGTGACAGGTCTCTTGGCCTCTTGAACTGATAGCTAATTCAGAGGCGATTAAGAAATATAATCAGGTACTATTCTCATTTTGGTTGTGAGGTGTTGTTATCTAGAACTATCCATGTTCTCAAATATTTTCTGCAATGTAGGTCATGGCATTCTTACTGAAGGTCAAGCGGGCAAAATTTGCACTTGATAAAGCTCGGAGATGGATGTGGAAGGTTCTTTATTTTAGAGTGCTCTTCTATCAGATAATCATTGTTTCCTCCATCGTAGAAACATGTGATTGTGAGAACCAATCATGCACTTGTCACTATTTCTGTGATGCCAACTTTAGTCTTTGATTTTTCTCTTTCCAGGATAAAGGCACTGTAAGAAACAACCGCAAGCGTCATTGGTTAGTGGAGCAAAAACTCCTCCATTTTGTTGATGCTTTTCATCAATATGTGATGGACAGAGTAAGTTCTTTTTTCTGAAAATCACTGGAGTAAGATTTTGTTTATTTATGATTTTTGTCAATGTTTTCTTTATTAATTCTATACCAATGTCCTTATCTGATTTTTTTGGTGCTGATTGATTGTCTAAACAACATTATGGATGATTTCCTGTTATTACACAAGCGAAAATGAGAAGAAAGGACAAGTAGAAATCATCTTATCTGAATATAAAACGGAATATGAATTTAAACTGTGTTCACAAATGGCTCAAGGCATAACCTGAATGTCCATAAATAAGATTTCAAGACAGCTAAGTTTGAGCTGTAGCTTCTGAAGGATTCAGGTATTAGCTATTTAGCAAATGTAGAAGTTCAGGAACAAGTATTATTACGATTGCTTTGTTGCTCTCCTGGTAACAGGTTTCAAACATGGACATGCTGTTTTTCTGACAATTGACAGATTGGACCTTGGACCATCTAATTCGAATGCCTTTATGTACCTTTAATGCATTTAAGTAGTATGATGTACTTTGGTGGCTTTTCAGATCTCTGACTAGCTTTTGGAAATCAGGTGTATCATAGTGCATGGCGTGAACTCTGTGAGGGAATGGCAGCTGCTGGGTCCTTAGATGAGGTTATAGAAGTACACGAGGCCTACTTATTAACAATTCATCGGCAATGCTTTGTGGCTCCAGATAAGCTGGTAAGTTTTTCATATATTTTTTATATTTGTAATCCTTAGAAAAATCATGTGCACTCTGTGTAGATTAAAAAGTTTTTAAGGAATTATTTTTGATATTGCTTGATTATCTCGTTGATTTTCAGTGGGCTCTGATTGCAAGCCGAATTAACAACATTCTCGCACTAGCTCTAGACTTCTACTCCCTACAGCAGACTTTGAGCAGTGGTGGAGCAGTTTCTGCAATTAAGGCTAGATGTGAAATGGAAGTAGACCACGTTGAGAAGCAGTTTGATGACTGCATTGCTTTCCTCCTTAGAGTAATCTCTAACCCTTCTCAGTTGTGTTTGCCTTTTATGTATTATGTTTTTTTATAGTTTCCAGCCCATTCATGTTTTCTGAGGCGCTAAATATGTATCCGTAGAGATCAACACGCTTCCTTACATGCCTGTACTATGTCGTAACTAGGATTCTCTAATTCAAAGGTTTGCATTAAAATATGCAGGTTCTGTCTTTCAAGCTCAATGTGGGGCACTTTCCACATTTGGCTGATCTGGTTACTAGAATTAATTACAACAATTTCTACATGTCTGATGGTGGAAATTTGATGACTGCTCCTAGCTCTGAAAGCGCTGCTGCAAGACTCGCGAAGCCCTTTGCAACAAGTTGAACCCCGACACGGTTCTTTTCTGTTGCTTATGGACCCCCCCATCTCGGAACCAGGTTTGATCGAGGACATTTGAAAGAGTCTCCAAAACTGTTTGTACATATGATCTTTGAGTTTGTAAATTTCGGCAGTTGGCAACATGTTGGTATTAGGTCCTGGTTTTACTTTCTTTTACACGTTCATGGTAATCATTGCCTGCACAATTATTCACATGGAACCATGAATCTTTCTACTCGAAGTGTCTTTTTGTGATTAATTTCTTTAAGACTCTTTTAGCCGCTTTCGAACTGACATTATATAATACATTTGTTTACCGGTGTCTTGCTTAATCACAGTGAATAATCCAAGTGTTAAACCCGTTTATAACGAAAATGGATCTAAATCAACCTGACTGGTCTAATTTGCAATTTTAGCAATGGGAACAGGTTGAGGCAAATTAGTGATGCTTATGAACCTTGTAATAATCTGGCAAAAAACAAACGTACAAAAAAAATAACCATTGGCTGGGAAGCCTCCAACATATCAGAGCCAGGTTTCGATCCTGGGACCTGTGGGTTATGGGCCCACCACGCTTCCGCTGCGCCACTCTGATTTGTTGGAACATTCGGCTAGATTAAGATAATAATGTATGGACATATAGCATGGTTGTACACCCTTTACCATCATCTGGCATGGACTTCGGCCGGGGATCTTGCACCTCGCTTACTTCCGATGTCATATTGTATTTCGCTCCTGTCTAAACAAATGCCATTACTGCCTCACACTAAGCTCCGAACTAGCATTACTGATTGTAGCAAGAGGGGAATCCGAGACACTAATTGTTTTACCTCTTGCAGCCTGCAGGACCTGATCTTATACTGTACATAGATGATGCTGGAATATTCGTCATCAATGGCCATATATTACCGGGAATGCTTTGCCTTATATCATGTTCAAGATAATAACGAAATCAAAGAAATAATTAACTGAATTGTTCCCCCTCAACTTTCAATTTCTCAATGCATCACCACAAAAGTCGAGACTGGCTTGCTGCAGGAACAGAGTTCCCACTGATGTGCAACATTGCACCATTAGAGAGACAGGCAGACAGCTTCTTTAAGGAGAGCACGACTGTCGTCTTGGTTTACCATTTGGACCTGGTTCAACACAAGAAGATCGAGAACTTGGTGCTCCAGTCCTACCTCTTGTGGCTGAAAGTGGTCTATCAGGTGAGTTGTTCCTAAATTTGGTGGTGCATCAAGGGAGAAACCAGGCATCTAAGAAAGCTTCCATGGTCTAGATTTTACCATTGGAGGGGCACCATGTGATGGCACATAATTTCTGGATGCTGCATGTGTTGGCTTTATAACTGAAGGATAATATATACTATATTATAATCATCTCAAGATTATTATTTTCTTATATCTTCTTAATAAAATAAGCATGCCCAAAAATATATTAGACACGAACATCTAACGTAAATACTTAAATATAAACATCTGGAATGTCAAATTGTAACAAATATTTCTGGTAATGTTTCAACATTAACAAAGGTATAATCCAACAATTCAATGTTTTCAATCCTGCATGGTTTTTTCACAGCAAGTTGGACAAGCTGCTGAAATAAGTCTGGTTTTTAAGGATTCGGATGAGAGTTGGAAGGGGTTAAAGAATGTACAATTTGGAATTACAACCATTTTTCATTTGTTAATCAAACATCATCTGCATCACTCCCACCCACATGTCTTCCATGGCTGACCCAGTAATTGCTTCCGTCGGGACCAGACACCTTAAACCTGTTTGACAGCACGATGCACAAAACCTCTGTTAAGAACATCCTTACCTAACCCAAAACCAAACTTTTTATATTTCTGATTTGTCTACTCACCGTTCAAGGACGGATTTTCCTTCCTTGTACTTCTGGTTCTTCTCGTGGGCAAGTTCCTACAAGAACAATTCATGTAAATAACAGAAACAATATACATTAAACCGTGAATTTCGAAATTGTAATACTAAAAGCTTACATATTTCCAGCCCACAATTGATCCACATCCAACACAGAAGATGTCTGCCACGGTGTGCAACCCCGTCATCATCATTCTATCTTCATGTTCTCCAGAAGTAACATTTACTCTGAGGAACAATGGGAGACGAAAAACACATATGAAAACAAGCATTCTGTACAGATAACTTGAAATCCCATTTTCTCGAAAGATCATGCAAGTGGGAATGTCTATAAAGTCCTTCCTTGAAATATACATCGTCGAAATGGAATGTTATTGCCTTGCTCTAAACAAACAAAACAAATTACTAGAACCAACAAATGAATTCAACAAGCACATTTTTTTCATCATCCATTGAACAAGAGATTAGAGTACAACATAGTTTGACACCCCTATCATTACTTGAATCATTACAGAAGTAGCAGACACCTTATAGTATGGGCAAATATTAAGAGTAGTTGCTTAAAACATACTAATTAGGTGTCTAAAACTAAGAAAACTTACACCTTACTGAAGAGATATGCCTTCCCATGCCTGCTGTGAAAGGACTGAATAAAATAACACAAGCAAACACATGGTTAGAAAATGTGCTTATAAGAGAACCCCAAACAATTTTTTCTCCAACACCATGAAAATTGTTAGTACCAATGTGCAAGCACCCCCCTCCCCCGGAATTGAGTACACCAATATGCCTAACTACGTAATAATTCAGAGATTAAGCATCCTCATTCTTTACCATAGTTATCATACACTAACCAGTTCCTAAGTCAAGTAGAAGCACTTTAACTTTCAAGCAATTCGAGAGCATAAGAATCCGACTCTGTTGGCAGTTCGAAGTGTCGATTATCACAGAACCAAATACGCAAAACCGCACGTTCATGATTGATAACAGCATTTTCACAGTGCATAGTAAGTTTAATCTCAAACACAAGTCCTTATGAAAATAAATTTAACATCATGTTTGTCTTAAAATACCAACAATTTGCTATCATCAAAGCGCCAATCCCTTGCAAATGCCACCTAAGTAACATCTATGGCTCTATGCCTAAAAAGATATGATAGCAACATAATTGAAATCCTCTCAGCATCCAGTTTATCTATGATAAATTTAACATAGAAGAACCATTGAACTTGCAAAAACAAAATATAAACTCCTAGTTTAACTATACAATAAATCTCAATTTAATCAGCCATGGAAACCATTAATTATAAATCCCATCCAAAATGAAAATGTGATCTAAATACTTAATAAAAAGATAGAACCTTAGCCATCCCCTAATCATAATTAAAACCACCATTACACAAACAAACAAATTAGAAACACCCAGATGAAGATTTCAGGCAAGAGTCAAAGGAATCAGATTTAAGAAGAAAAACAACCTTGGAAACAATATCATCACAAAGAGCAAGATGGGTTTTGCAGTGCTTGCAGCTATAAACCTTCCCTTCGAGATTCACCACAAATAACCTCCCCATGTATCCACCACCAATCAGATCTTCACCAAACACAACCCCCCCCCCCCCCTAAAAACAGAGATCTTTACGAAATACTTGATGACTGAAGAAAAGGGTAGTCAGATTTGAAGAAAATTAAATGGATTGCATGTGAAAATACCAGAAAGGTATACTCTTTAAGTGCAAGGAAAGGAAAAGGTTCTAGCTTTGGAGTTTGAGATTGTTGAAATAATATTTTTTTAATGCCTTGCTGGCTTATCTTTCTTCGGATATATCCTTCAAAATAAATAATTTAAATTATTTAAATAATCATCTCTTTTAATTCTTATAAAATGTTTTTTATTTTATATAAATCAATTTTAGGTGGATTGAAAAATATATTTATTTAATTAATTATTTTTAGAGGCATATAAGCAGATTCATTCTATGTTGTTTTGCTTACGCTTTGGTGTTCTCAATGGTTCAATTAAACAGAAAAGTGGACTAAAGAACCCGTCACGTTTCACCGTTTATTTTATCTTTGGGTAAATTACATTAAAAGTCACTCAACTATTAGTATAATTAATTTTCAAAAAAAATATTAGTAGGTTATGATTGGACCAATCAAATATTAAAATTTATAATTAAGTCACTTAATTAAAACTTTAGTTACGGTCAAATTATTTGAACATTTAACAAAAATTAATAAAATGATAGTTTTATTCTTTAAAATTTATATATTTTATTAATTTAGTCTTAATTTGAAATAGTTCAGTAAATTATTTAAATTATTTTTTTTATATTTACAAATTATATTAATCTTAAATTTTTAAAATTTATATGTTTAAACATTAAATATTTTTTAAAATCCGTCATTATTAATATAAAATTATAAATGCAGTGAGATGAAGTAGACGAACCCACCCACCCACCATATTTTATTGTTTTTGTCTACGTCTGTCCTAGTCCGAATGTCGTCATACCTCCATTTCTCAGTAATCGTTCTTGGGTTTTTTTACGAGCACTCTAATTCAAGTAGTTAACGAAACGATCGTTGCTTTAGAAATTACGAATTCGAATTTTAGTAATATCAATAAAATAATTAGACGATTAATATTAAATGATAGATATTATATTCTAAAACATATATTACTATAATCACTATTAATTTATTAAAAATAATTATTAAAATTTTTTTCATTATCAAAGTGAAAGGGATGGAGCTTGGAGGGACCCATGGGCGGAACTATGTGCATTATTGGGGTGTCTATTCACGCCCCAAATTTTTTAAAAAATTATATTTTTTTTATAATTTATATATATAAATTAAAAATATATAATTGATATCCTTTTATAAATAATTTAACACTTTTTTATAAATAATTAATTTTTTTAAATAATATTAAAAAAATAACACACTCCGCCCCCAAAAGGACCAACACTACTGACGACGGTTGTTCATCAGTATCATAATGATTGAGCGGAGGAGTCACAGGGGATTTGAGAGGGGGTGGAATAATAGATAGAATTTAAAATTTTATTAAACAACTATTTATTAGGCTAATATAAAAACATATAAATTGTTTGAGAATTAAAAAAATAATAATGTTTAGAGTTATATTTAAGAAAATAAATTAAAATTTATAGTATTATTGAATCTCGTTACCTGTAAGTGATGAGGTTTATATTGGTCGTTAGATTAAACTGAAATCAACTGTGTATATGCACCTCATCACCTGCAGGTGGCAAGATCTAAAGTAATTCTTTTGGTTTATTCTCTCAAAAATATTTTTTTTAAATTAATTAATAATGATCACAGTAGTATCTGTTTTAAAGTATAATCTCCACTGTTGATATTAATTGCTCAATCACTCTACTGGTATCACTGATACTCGAACTTGTGACCTTTAAAAACAACGAATATTTCTTTAATCTCTTAAATTAAAGGACTAATAAGAACCATAAATAATATAATAAAACCGATTCATATAATAATTTGTCAGCGGACAAGGGTAAAAAATAAAGCAAAGGCGAGTCCATTAATTTCCAACTACCAAACAAAGCTGAAGCATGCCATAAATACAGTAGAAATAAGAACTTGGTCAGCAAAACTCAAAAGGCTGATATAGACTCCAATTTCCTTTTCCAAATTCCATTGACATCGAAGGGAAACAAAAGGCATCCCAAGAGAGAAAAGAAGAGAAATGGTGGGACCAGTTAGGCCTCAGTTCGTCCTCTTCGGATCATCCATTGTCCAACTTAGTTTCTGCAGTGGTGGATGGGGTGCTATTCTTGCTGACATCTATGCCCGCAAAGTAATTTCTGGGTTTTTTTCAGGCTTTGCGGAGTTATTTCATTTGTCTCTGTTAATTGAGTCGACCCACTGTTTTTATTTTTAGTTCCTTGCTAAATGATAATCTGGGTCATTTGATTCTAAAGTAAAGCTTTCATTTTCCCACTTTTTGTGTAGTGGTCCGGTTTGTTTAATTTTTGTTGTGTGATTTTTGTTTAGTAATCAGGTTATTGAATGGTAGGATAGAATTTAATGCGATTGATGAGTGTTCTTTTATTAGTTTTAATGCATTATTATTAGCAATTCTGCAAATTTGGATGAATTAATGGAGGGGAATTCTTGGATTGTTGGTAAAAATGTTAGCCCCCTTGTGATTTGGAATTAAAATTACAAAATTTGTGATGGTAATTGTGTTCTTGAACTTCAGCATTCGAATCATTTGATCTCGAGCAGATCAAAATAAGAAGTTAATAACAGTTGAATTTTCTAGCTATTCAACTATTTGCACCAGGACATGAAATTGTTGCTAGTACCGGGTGTATGTTCTTATGCCAGTTACTGCACTGTGACCATACTTCTGTGATTTACTACTGCTGTGGAAGAATTTTCCAGTCTTATTTCATGTGTGGTTTGTATTCTATTAGAATCATGCTTTGTTTGCTATCCTTCCACAGGCCGACGTACTTTTACGAGGATATAATGGGTGGAATTCGCGGCGTGCCTTAGAGGTGCTTGATCGTGTTTTTCCGAAGGTATTAAAGTTTCGAGAGTTACTACGTCGAACTTGTTGAAATTGTGATTGATGCTTAAGAACAGCCATGTATTGTTATACGAATTGATCCCTTAAAACCGTTTTTTGAGTTTTGGAAAATAGTAAACTAAGGTAGCAGGGGAGCCCTTTTTCTAGTCTATGTATTATTATTGATCATAATATAGGTAAATATCATATTTTTGAAGTGATTTGAATTTAACACCATCCATAGTTCTGTTCTTTTGTACGTTGCAGGATGATTCTAGTCCGCCTTCTTTGATAATAACTTATTTTGGCGGTAATGATTCAATGGGGCCTCATCCAGCCAGCCTTGGCCCTCATGTTCCGCTTCCCGAATATATTGACAACATGAAGAAAATAGCAATGCATCTCAAGGTATTTTTCAAGTCTCAACACCATTCTCAGTTAAGGTTGATGCATCATTGTAGAATTTAAGAGAAACTGATTGATCTACGATTGGTAAAGCAATACTAGCAATATATGTCCTAAAAGCTTGTCGCTTGTAAGTATGATCGAGTTAAGAATGTGAATGTCGGAGATAGTGCAAAGATGAACTTATCACTTGTTCATATAATAAGATTTAGAGCTTTATATTAAGAAATGGAGCGTAGGGAATGTTCCAACATGTTTTCATGAATAAAGATACGAAGTCAACTGTTGGATCGAATCAACAACGAGAAAATGGTTTCGAGGGCTTCAAAATTTTTGTTCTTCCTTTGTTTGCTTGTCTTTGTTAAGTGGCAGCATTAACCGCAACATGACAGGTTTTTTCACTGTCTGATAATAACATGCAATGCTCATTCTAGTTTTCCTTCTATTCTTAAACCAGAGCCTTTCGGATTCAACGCGCCTCATATTTCTTACTTGTCCTCCGGTTGATGAAGAAAGAGTAAATAAAAACAGAAGGTGATGTAATGCTGGTTTTCTATGCCTTTTTTCCATCTTATATCTTATAATGCAAATAGTCAATCTAAGACATCCTTTTGGTAAATCAGTCAATATTTAAGCCACCTTGTTCGAACAAATGAGTTATGCCAGACATATTCTGAAGCTTGTATAAAGCTCTGCCAGGAATTGGATGTAAAGGTGGTCGATCTGTTCACTGCATTTCAACGAGGAGATAATTGGAAAACCGACTGCTTCACGTAAGTTTTCATCTCTACGATTTAATATTATCTTCTTTTTTCCCTGATGCAATCATATTTTCCAAGTTCATTGGCTTCATTTGTGAACCATCCATGTGCTTGGTCCTTTTCATCTAACTTTTATCTGCCTTTTCCCCTCTTGCCAACTGTTTTAGGGAACCATTGATTTTGGTAGGGTACTTTCTCGTCCAATAGCAATAGATAGTTCTGAAACTTCGATTTTTTCTTCTTCTTTTTCATATGAACCATCATATTCGATGAAAGAGTTGTGGATTTTGCTATTGTTAAAAGATGATAAAAAAAGTGAACGTTAGGACATTAA
Source organism: Abelmoschus esculentus (assembly GCA_035048815.1). Classification (NCBI taxonomy): domain Eukaryota; kingdom Viridiplantae; phylum Streptophyta; class Magnoliopsida; order Malvales; family Malvaceae; genus Abelmoschus; species Abelmoschus esculentus. The sequence continues at coordinate 26,568,329 of JAUCBN010000001.1, forward strand.
GAATATGGTAGAGTAACAGTGTCCGAGAACGAGTCCAAAGAAGAACAAGAGGCTGAAACCAAAGTCCTTTGTCATTTTACTCGAATGAAGTTTATCATGGTGCTTGAACATAAATCATAATGAGACTAGAAACGAACTGTAATTTTAGTGTAGTGAGAGTTGGCTTGTTTCTTACTTATTTTGCAGTCAACTAGCTGTAATGAAGTTTATCTTGAAACTGAATTATCGAGTTTATGCTTTTCATCAGAGATGGAATTCATCTATCAGCTGAAGGGAGCAAAATAGTGGTGGCGGAGATACTAAAAGTACTGAAAGAAGCTGAGTGGAAGCCATCTCTGCACTGGAAATCCATGCCAACTGAATTCTCAGACGACTCACCCTATGATCTCGTTGCCGCTGATGGAGAAACCACACTGAATCCATCCGAATGGACATTTCATCGAGCTATTCAATGGGACTAGAGTTCTGAGTTCTCTAAAAGATCGTTGTCTCTGAATACCATGGAAATTAAAGGATGATAAAGTTCTATAGATAAAATTTGTAGGAATGACTAAGCTATAACATCCGAGTACTATGGTTGCTTCTTGCAAATCTATCAAGAGTTCAATTCAATTTAGTGCACACACATTTGGCTTGCCCTGGCCTGCAGTATACAATCCGGACCGTTCTACATTACACACCCAATTTTGGTAGTTGAATTTTTCAACGAAAATCTTTTGCATACATAATATCTCGAATTCGAGATTAGTTTAAGCAATACCAAAATTCTTACAACTTGGACCACCCATTAGTTAATAAAGTTTTGGATATTATAGGAGCAAGAATTGAAGATGTTTCAAATTTGGTCTTGGGGGTTTGGTAAACGGTAATGATCAGACCAAAAAGCATCAGAAAATTTTCAACATCTTGAAAAATGTCATTATCCAATCTAAAAACAGGAATTGCACAAGAAGAAATGCTTGGGAGAGAGTGTTCCATTGACAAAACATGGCCAAGTGAGTTGTTTTCATAGATGTGCAGAGATGATAATAATAAAGCTTATACTTTTGGCCACACCTTTTTTCTTGATTCTGCAAACACTAACAAATAAAATATGAGCAAAAGGAAGAGGTAGGTCACCCTCATTATTCAACATTTTTTTCATAATTGTATTGACCTAACCCTAGTTGAATCCAAATCATTCCCCCCCAGAAATTCAAAGTCAATTTCCTTCATGCAAAACACACTGAACTTTTAAAAGAAATTTTTCCAATGCATGGACCCAGTTTTTGATTCACTTTTCATTTTGTTTGTTGGACCATTTAAGTTAATGGGTGTAAAAAAATCTTGGGGGTACCCTTTTTTGGTGTGAAATGAATCCAAACACAGAATTAATAGTAAGATTATATGGTTTTTAAATCTCTTCTCTTTGCTGTCAAGGACTCAATGTGCACAAACATGGAGGGGGGTAAAAAAGTTAGTAAAAAATGAAGCATCTTTACATTCTAAAATGATGTATATCTAGAAAATCATTGATATAAAAAAAATGATAGGTGGGGGATTTCATTCTGAAACAAAAGAAAATGCACCACTAGAGATGCTTCCATGGCTGCCATCACAGACATTCAATGCCCTCTCCAAATTAGAAACAATGTCACCAATTATGGGCCTTTCTTTTCCTTCTGAATTCACACAATGAATTGCTGTGTATGCCATAAGCTCCACTGCTTCAGCTTCATTAAGCTCTGGTGGTCCAACCCTTGGGTCCAATACCCTAACCATTTCACCTGCAACAATTGCAGGCACTGCAAAATCTACCAGGGTTATTGGGGTGCCACCACTTTCATCATTCTTGAATATAGCCCTTTTCCCTGTAAGAAGTTCTAGCATTACAACTCCAAGTCCATAGACATCACTCTTAGTTGTTAATACGTTTAAGCCATAGTACTCAGGGTCGATATAACCGACTGTTCCGGCAGCCTTCATTGGTCTGTAATCGCGGTTAGATTCTGAATCCATCAAGGAAAGTCCAAAATCTGAAACTCTTGCCATCCAATTCGTATCGAGTAATATGTTGGAAGACTTTATGTCCCTATGGATTATGGATGGAACAGCATAATTGTGAAGATATTCGATTCCTCGGGCTGCATCCAATGCGATTCTGATCCTCATTTTCCATGAATTTATTAAACTACTGCTTTTCTCGACGTTGTTCTTATTGTGTAAGTGATCGTGAACTGCACCATTCTTCATGTACTCATAAACCAGAAGCCTTTCATCCTTCTCTTCACAATACCCAACAAGCCTGACAAGATGTTTATGATGAAGCCTTGACAAAAATGCCAATTCTGATTCGAATGCCGTCTCTTTCTCTTGGAATTTCTTGTTTTTTTGACCTGTTTCACCTCTTTTAATGGCCACCTCACGGCCATCCCACAACTTCCCTTTGTAAACAATCCCAAAGCTCCCGGCACCGATCTTGTTCTCAGGTGAGAAATCATTGGTAGCAGCAACAAGCTCGGCCAAGCTGAATTCCTCTGCTCTATCAGCATGTTTGGATGATGTTCCACTTCTCTGTCGTTTCATTGCTCTTAAGCTATGACGTCGGATCGAAAATGACCTTGAGGAAGGACTGTTGTTTGATCCTGGACCACCATTGGAGCCAGTTCTAGTGATTGTTGGCTGAACTGAGTTATGAACTTTCTTTCTCCCACAACAGACCCCAGTCCATAGGCAGTAAATAATACTACAGATCCCCATAAAACCTCCCACTGATCCAACTACTATAAAAGCTAATAACCTTCCCCTGAACGGAGACGACTGCTTCAAAACCTCAGTAGGAGGAGCCGCCGGTAACGGCGGCGATGGAGAAGTAAAGTTGAAACAAGGTGAAGGTCTACAAATGTTACCAGTGCCAAAACAAAGCCTACTTGATTGAGGATATAATCCACATTCATTACAAGGAGATTGAACGCAAGGCCCTGGTAAAATCACAGCTCCCAAAGGCAACTCATTTGCAGAAGCGTTGCTACCAGGCCACCCTGGACCCCAACAAACGATTGAAAAATTCCTAGTGGTTAATCCACACGTAAAATTTAAACCTGAAACAATGGATTCCAACTCGATTCCTTCAACAGCAGTCTCGTTTATGGAACCCCAACAAACAACTGTGCCATTCGATCTTCTTATTGCACAGCTAAAACCTTCACCCAGAGCCAACCCAGATGCAAAGTTTAAACCTTTGTTTAAAGGAACGTTTAATTGACCCTTGGAGTTATCTCCTTTACAGACTAAATCTCCGGCGGAGTTCACTCCACAAACATGGGAAAACCCAGCTTCGATATTCGAAACTGATGAGTTCCCAAATTGTTCTTCAATGTCTTTCACTACTGAGCTACGTCCCCAGCAAATCACCCTATTGTTTTCATTCAAAACAATCCCACATGAAAACCCAAATCCGGATGTGATTTTACCCATGGTGTAATTACCGGTGGGTAGCTCATCGCTGCTATTTTGATCATTTCCGAGGGGTCTCCAGCAGGACACAGACGGCGTCGTATTCGTCGTCGCGCAAATCTTCCCGTCGCCGATGGAGAGAGATCGTAGCAAAATGGTATTGTTATAGTACAGTCGTTTGACAGGAAAATCTGGGGCGTTTGTTTCCCAGCAGAGGAGCGTGTAACCACCGGAACGGATGGCGCAAATGCTTGTTTGACCACCAGCGACAGTGGAGTAAGATACGTTAGGGAGGATGGAGACGGCATGAGAGGACGCGTCACCAGCGCGGTAGCAGATAATGCGTTGAGTGGGTTCGGCCGCTACGATGGCACATACAGTGGCGGTGGCGTAGGCGATGGCGAACGTTGAGCCAGAACCCAAAGCATGGATTAACGTCGGGAAGGAGATAACAGTACAGAAACTAACGGCGGAAAGAAAAAGGTAGTATGGTTTCGTCATTTAAAAAAGGTCGATTTTGACGGCGGAAAAGGTGGCGTTTCCGTCCGTCAGCTTCATTTGGCGAGAGAAAGGAAATGAAATAGTTTGAAAGTGGGGACTTTCAGGTTTTTAGAGCGTTTCAAATTTTATTATCGAATAAAAAGTATTAAATTTTTTATAATATTTTTTATTTAATTTTTATATATTTTAAAGTGAGAACAATATTTAAATATATTCTAAAAATTTGTCCTTAATGTGCAATTTCAAAACTATATTTATTGTATAAATAATTATTATTACCCAAACTAGAAAAACACACTAATGAATAGCCTATTAATTTCTTGAATAGTACTTATTTTTTCTTTTATTTGGTATATTTAATTTATTAATTAATTAATTTAAATTAGTACATGTAAAAATTTATTATTAAATAATTTTTTAATTAATTTTATATTCACACTGTTAAGATTTAAACTTTTGATATTGTTTAAAAATTTTAATATTTCGTTTACCAGATCAAACTATTTATTAATTATTTCTTTTATTTAATACTAAAAGTAATATAGAAAATTAATATCAACAAATTTAAATATTTTAAATATTATTTAGTTCAAATTTGAAATTAACTCCTAAAGTATTTATTATTAGATTCTGTCTTATATATAATAAATTTAAATATTTAAAGTTATTAATCACCTTTTAATATTTTCATTTATTTTGAAAGAATATTTTTTAGACTTTCGATATTTTTCATCATTTAAACAATAGTAACCAGAATAATAATTAGACGATTAATGTCTAATAATCAAAAATATACTCTAAAACAGATACTATTGTATCACTGTAACCGATTTACCACTTACACAAAAATATAATTCTTTTAATAGTTTATTTTTGTATATGTTAAGTGATGAATGACATAAAGTATTAATTGAGTTATTAGTATGTATAAGTATCATTTAGATACATTAACACACATTATATTATTTTTAAAGTATCTTAAACAATTCTTTTAATTTCTAAATCTTAATTTTTTTATATTATTAGATTTATTCTTCTTGTACATTTTTTCATGTTTATATGTCTATCTTATAATACGATTCTTATTGATATTTATGATAATTTGTTATTTGTTTATCGATTAATACGGTGTAATCATAAAATATTCTATATTATTAGATATTTTATTGTAGTTTATCGATGCATTCAGAAATGAAACAATATTTTAAGGTTTAGTCCCAAAATTTTCTTTTATTATTCAACTGTAATTTATTATTTTTTTTTAATAAAACTTAAAATTTTATTTTTTATATGAATAAATATCTTTTGTATATCTTATTTTTTTTATTTATACCCTCATGCTAAAAAATTAGGTTAACGATTAGGATTATTTTAAGATTTAAAGTTTAAACTGTACGATCGGAACTTAAAATTTATATTTTTAGTGTCGAAAAAAAAATGATTTTTTTTTTTTACTTTTCAATAACTTATTAGTTTAGAACTGTGAAGACTGTAAGAAATTGATAGTTGAATAGGCACTTTGATGTCTTAATTTGACCCAAAAGCATGACATTATTATTGTTTTTGTTTGGAGTATGAGAGAAAGTAGGCACATGCAGTGACTTTTGAGAAGCAATTGATGATTTAGGGACCCTAAAGCTAATCATAGTTACTTAAACATTCAGTTCACTGTAGGTAATAAATTACAAAAATAAAAAACATGCACCCTAAAGCAATTGATGATTGTTTTTTTTTTGAATCAATTACGGTGATTGTAATAATATTTGTTTGAAAGTATACTCTTAACTATTAAATATTGATCGTTCAATCACTATGCTGGTATTACTGGTGCTCGAACCCCTAACCTCTAAGAACAACAATCGATCCTTTAATTACTGGTGCTCAAACTCATAACTTCTAAGAACAACAATCGTTCCTTTAACTATTGAGGCTCGATGACTCAAGCTCATATGAAAGAAATCAAACAAGGAGAGGTCATATGTTTACACCAGTTATAGACTGTCGTGTGTTGTATACTCGAATATTGTCTAATAAAACACTTGACAAAGATTAAATTACGATTACGATCATGTTTTCGTTTGTAATGTTTATGGAAATAACAAATATTTTTACAATCATTCTCTCAAAAACACTATTTTCGGGCGGGTCTCTAAAATTTTTGTCCTTAACCATGTCTTCTCGTATGTCTCACCTTGAAAAATACTTAAAAATTAAATTATAAACCTTAACCTTAATTTTCACATTATAAATCTTAAACATTAACACACTAAAAAATACAATCTACCATTAATTCCTTAAACCCTAACCACAACCCCTAACCTCAAACCTGAATCTATTATTTTAGAGGAAAGCACCAAAAGGAGTATAATAAAGGGAGTGACAATTTCGATTTCATTAAACTTTAAAAAATATAATCTATCCCTAATTCCTTAAACTCTAACTACAACCCCTAACATCAAACCTGAATCTACTATTTCAGAGTGAGGCATCAAAAGGGACTAACAATTTTGATTTCTACCCCAAATAATCATTGATTGAGAACACATTTACAAAATCCCCAAAGTTACATGCACACCCAACAAGATCACAGAGCTTATAAACAAAGTTACACTAAGAATCAAAGAATTTTTACCATATCTTCATCTAAATACATAGAGGTTTTTACCTAATCAAATAGGCGATATCATCACGTTCATCGTTTTTCCTGCTCTGGGGTGGCAGTCGTTGGCACCTCTACAACTTGGATGCTATACAAAGGTCACGAATAATATAACAAGATGCTGCATTTGGACGATAGAGGTTTGCACAAAAAGTAACAAGAATAATCAAAGGCGTGTCTATGATCTTTTTCCTACACTGACCAACTAGATGAGGGGATACCCTGCTTTTGAAACCATTCAGGCATGCGGAACCTGTCGTAAAGAACTGGCCTCACATCTCTTTGCTGAGAAAGGTGCTTGAGAAGTGGAAGGAGAACATCCAGAAGCTTTTCAACATAAAACCAGATGTTGAAGTTGTCAGTAAACAGACATGTATACAAATCGATATCGCATGAAGGTAGCTAAATCGTGATGTACCTGTGTATCATGTGGCTGCCCTGCAGAAAATGGGATGCATGGAATCCCATTTACTGGTTGCAAGAGGAAACTGAAAGGATTGTTATCAACAATAACGGTTCGGCATAAATCCGTAGATAGGCAGGAGAGGTCTTTCACATGCTCCCGGTACTCCCTGTTTATGTCCAATGAAAAAAAATTACCAAACACAACAACAAAATCTTCAGTGGAACTTGACATGTAATCACCAAGACGTACGGTTATGCATCCAACATAAAGAAAGCACAAATTTGCTCTAAAACATCTAAAGCTTGGGCATAAAGCAAGTTGGTAGTTTTGGACACCTAAACTAATCCCTTTACCTGGCCAAAAATATATACCCTTCATATTTTAGAAAGGAAATTAAAAGACTTTATGATGATTTCCTAAACTTTATCAAACAAAACTGAGAACACATTAACATCAGCGCTGGCGCATTCATTCTGTGCAAACAATAATCAAAAATACCTTAGCACATCTTAAAACGAACTCATAAAACCTTAAGCAAAACTCTAAAACATTTCTTTCTGGAGATTCAAGTTGACTAGAAATTTGAAATCATCTTACAAAAAGATAGCATGAAAAAAAGAGAGGGAACAAACATGTGCAGGTTTTGGCCCATATACATGGATATCCCAGGGAAAGGAGCCCCCCTTAAATATTATGACTATGGTCAATTTAAAATAGGATAGGATCCACGACAAGCAGATAATAGGCAATGAAATATCAAGAACCAGTATAATCCCAAAGGCAAGAAACGTGCAATGCAAAAGATGTAAAGGATTCATCGATTTTAATCTACAAATCAGAGAGAACATGACAGACATTATAAAAGGAGCATGTGGAAGAAGAATACTTACGTACTAATTGTAGAAGGCCTATAAAGTCGAAGACTAAATCGATTTTCTGCATCAATTATGTCAACAAGTGGTCTAGCATAGCCTGTGGGCAGCCATTAAAAGCCATGAGATAATGCAGGAAAGAGGGCAGCAAAAGGAAGAAATATAAGAAGAAAATCGGGTAATAAGTTGAAAATAAAACAATGTACAATTATGAGCAAACCTTCAAGGCCAGCAGTAAATAGAACAAGCTCAGCAAATTCACTTAGTTGATTTAGAAAATCTTGCAACCCTGGGCGCTCAAACACTGTAACATAGTTGATCTTAGGCTTCCCTTCAAATTCCTTCAAAGACCAAAGCACCCAAATGAGAACTGCCATCATTTAAACTAAATCAATTATTATTCAAATCAAACCTTGTCCGAAGATACACACTCCAACTCAAACCACTTCACTCCAGCATCTGTTGCTTGAGTACGAAGGGAAGGTGGCAGACTAGATGTCTCGTATGCACATACTAGAGTTTCATCCAAGTCAAGAACTACCTGCAGAAGCATGAATCAAACAAAGATAGAACCCCGCAACAATAATACACCGAACAAGCAATAAAAAAGATTCACAATACACCTTATTTATTTTGCTTTACAGTTTCACCTGTTTTCAAACCTTACGTTAAAGTAAACAAAGTTGGCATCTTTATTCCACCACAGGTTATACTTCTCATGGGTATATAACTTTAAGTAAGGTAAACACATTCACAAGTTGCACATAAAATTTTAAAAACATACTCAAACATTCAAAGTTATTTTAGTTAACTTGAACTTTAACTAAATCGAGTTATAAAAACATACTAAAACAATTTTTTCAATATATAGATATATAAAAGAATCGGGATATTTGCTTGGTTCATTTCGTACCAGGTTTTGATAGACTTTTCATTATGTTTATATAGTTTCACCTGTTTTCAAACCTTACCTTAAAGTAATCAAAGTTGGCATTTTATCCGCTCATGGATTAGAGAACTTAAAATCTTAAACATCCCAAAAAATTAGGCACGAGAGTAGAGACACTTAAATAAGTTGTTGCCCTACATCTGATATATTTTTGTTATTCGATTCACTTCCCAAACTGGCTGACATACTAGTAAATAATGTTAATCAGACTATTTTCCTAAAGCATCAGTCTTCGACATTTATGTAAACAAATTCAGGCATGGCTATTTGGTATAAGGTATGATCTTCAAATATATGAAAAGCCTTTTAAACATTGAGCATTCGGACGGATTCATGCTCGAATCTGGCATGACAAAAAAAAAAAAAGTTACAGGTTCTGGACACAACTGAATTGGCTCAAGTTAACTCCAGTCTGCTTTTCTGTTTCCTATTTGTGCATCTGCCAAAGTAATAGTAATAACCCCCAAAAAGTAATTGCTTAAGTCCCCTCTTTATTTGCTTAAATTTAATTAAATTAAGTAGAACTATGTCCAAGTCCATAACAATGTTTTAATTTTATGAACTACTTAGCTACTTCTTCAAATAAGTTAAGGAAGCTTATTTTGAAGCAAATTAAAGTTCAACCAAAGCTAACTATTTTTCTAACAAATCTGAAACCTCTATTTGCAAAACAATCTGTTTATGGAAAATTTAAAATAACAGGGCATTTATTCTGAAACAAATTATAGAACATGATACACGGAAACAGGAAATTTATGAGTAACAGGAAAACTACCGTGAGTTTTTTGATGCGGTCTCCATCAGCGGGAACATGTGAGTCCAAAACGGCAGCGATCTCGACCGTAGCGGGAGACTCGATTGCAGTCGAATCAACCACCGGCAAGGGCTTGAAACGGTGCTTAGAAGTCGAATTCGTTGACGACGAAGAAGAAAGCAAAGGATACTGACCAACGGCTCTGATGATTTGGGCGAAGATCTGATAGAAAAAAGTTAGCCAATTCAAAAGCGCTCTCCATACTTGCAAGGACTGAGGCGGGTACACCTCGGCCTGAGCCAACTCAGCCATCGAAACTCGTACGATTTACGCTAAGACAAGCACTGATTAGAGAAAGTCTTTCCCTAATATGAACCGGAACGGTTCGTTCGATACGGATGAAATCTTTCCCTCTTCTTTTAGATCAATAATTTTATCAGACTGGGCACTGATTAAAGGAAGTCCGGAGAAAACAAAAATGATATAGAGTGGCGCTGTTTCACGCGCCATGTTAGGCGAGTGGGGACTGGTTTTCCAGTTTAGGTGCTTCAAGATTTTCTTCTGATTAGTCGGATTTTTTTCAAAATCACTGAATTTTTATTAAATTATTAAAAATTAAGTAAAATAATTAAATTAAATAAATTAAAAACTTATACAATCTAAAAATATAGAAAAATAAATTTTTATCGATATAAATATAATAATAAAATTTAAAAGCTTCTTAATTTTTTTGTCTCAGTCTAAACGAGACGTATAACGAAAAAAATAATGAATTGTAGACGATCTAAACGATCTTACAAAAAATATCACTATCTAAACCTGATTTCATCGGTAAACAATCATCAACCGAGTAGAGTTAAATTTTATGTGTTGAAACATACCACAAAGATAGATGAATCAAATTACAAAATAAAATAAAAACAAAAACATATCATAAAAACAGAAGAAAAATGTATTATAAAGACAAAAAAATATTTTTTTTTATTAAAATCGATTTTTTTTTACAAATGCTACTGGATTTTTATTAAATCCATAAAAAATTATAATTACATCTGTAACACCCAACCCGGATGTCACATTAGGCCTCCGGTCCAAAACTCGTATTTCAAAATTTCCTTTAAAAGTCCAATAGTAAAATCACATAGAGTCTACTAAAATTAAAACAACCCAAAATAATTTAAAGTAAATCGGAGCTCCAAAATTATTACAGACCATTTAAAAATATTCGACCCAATTAAAAATAATAGAGTTACAAATTACAAATAGAGTTCAACATAATACTATGCCCACTACATCAAATAAATGTACTCTGACAACTTAGTCGATGTTGAAAGTCCAAACCTTAATGGTGCTCCACGAAACCCGCTTCACCTAACCTACGCACGAAAAAAGATTTCGAACGCTGAGCCACACAAGCTCAGTGGATACGCCAAACTCGGCCAACATCATGCATATCAAAGCAGTAAAGCATGACATATAAATCACATGCATGGTATGATGGTCTAGCATGCTTGCCTATCACATGGCATAAATGAGATGTATATTATCGCACACAACATATACAAATCAATCAAAACACACAAGGTAGTGAGGTCCGCGTCCACACAGCATCGGGATCCTACACTACGAGTAGGGCCCGCGTCTACACAGCATCGAGATCCCATACTCAAGGATGAGGCTCGCGTCCACACAGCATCGAGATCCTTCATCCGGGATTGAGGCCCGCATCCATATAGCATCGGGATCCTCCAAATCTCATACTCGGAATGTCACATCGAATATCTTCGAATGAGGTCTGCGTCCATACAGCATCAAGATCCTACACTCGGGATAGTCGTCAAATCATCATCCAGAATGTTACATCGAATGGCCTTCGTCGTGTTGCAACACTTATGGATATCCGGATTTTCAACACAAAGGACTCAAACCATACAAACGATTCACTTAGGATCTATCACAACAAGACATATTAAACCTTACCTCAATTAGTCTTTCGGATTTATAGCATCAATCTTAGTTCGATAATTCATTTCATAGCTTTTAGATTAAGGTATTTATTTATTATGATCACTGAGCCCCAAAACTCTACTCAACTTAGCCAAAATACACAGGGGTATCGATACCCTTAGGTAGGGTATCGAAACACCTTGTATCGATACCCACCCAAAGAAGGTATCTAAACACAAGGGTATCGATACAAGTATTGATACCGCTTGACCAAAGTCAAAATCAAAAAAAAGGGAAGAACCCGTTTCGATACAGGTATCAATACAAAAAGTTTCTGGAACCCCTCGGTATCGAAACAAAGTTCGATACCCCTGAACAACAAGCCAAAATATACTCATGGGTATCGATACCGGTAGCCCGAGTATCGATACCCCCTGCACTAAGGACGGGTCTGCACTTAGAAATTCTAGAGTTTTGTCCTCAAACCTCACCTAAACGATTTCAAAGTCTTCCTACTCATTTCTAAGTGTATTTAGGATGTTTTAACATCAAATATCAACCATTTAACACATAAACTCGGATTTCACCATTAATGACCCATTTCAAGCAAACTAAGCAAGACAACACACATACATGTTTTCTCTATATGCTATGCACTCTACCATGAATGGATGATGAAGAAAGAGTTGGGAGTACCAACCTTAGGAAGCTACAGCAACCCAAGCAAGCTCTACACCTCTTCAAGCTCTTCCCCTTCCAAAGCTAGATGATGGCTCACAAGCCTCTTTCTCTACAAGAGAAAGATGAAGGACGGATTAGAAAGAACTTAGGATGATTCCTCAAGGTCTAAGAACACAAAAGAGACTGAGAGTAAAGCTCTAAAACTCAATCCCGAGCTCACCCCAAAACCCCTACCAAAACCTTCATCCTCACCAAAACAACATGTTCTTACCTTGTTTTATAGATCCTTTACTGCTCTACAACCTTTCTTCAAGCATAAAAACGAGGTTCCCACTAAGATTCTTAAAGATCATACCTTTTTACCTTACCTTCTCCTTACTTCAATGGTGGGAAAGGATGAAGAGTGAAGAGAGAAAAAGAAATGAGGTCATTCCTCTGTAAGATTAAAACCCCCAAATCCCTCTCTCTTCATCTCTATTTGGTAATTACCAAATCACCCTCAACCCAACAACTAACAAGCCCAACAAGCCTCAAACCATAAAACTCGAGGCCCAAAACCAAGGCCCAACGTCTCGGGTTAACCCGACCCTCGGGTCCAAATCCGGATCGTTACAACATCGTCTTCAAAAAGTAAAAAAATTGGATTAAACAATCAAACCATTTTACAACCCCAAAAACAGAGAAATTAAAATTCTTATGGAATTAAACATACCAATAAAATTCAGAAGCTTTTTGAATCTCCTTGTCTCTGTCCAAACGAGACGCATAAAGAAGGAAGGAGTTGTAGACGATCCAAACTGTCATGTAAAAAGCATCGCTGCCCAAGACTGATTTCATGGCAAACAACCATCAACCGGAGTGGGGATATAACTTTTCAAAAGACCACCGACAGAAATATAAATCAGAAACTAGCGCCGGTTGAATTAAACCACAAGAACAAATAAATCAAACCACCGACAAACAACAATCGATCGCTAGGGTATGCTGCAACATACCACAAGAGCAGATGAATCAAAACACAAAACGAAAACATGTCACAAAGACAGAAGAAAACGTGTCACAAGGACAGAAAACGTGCTATAAAAGCAGAGATTCTTCTTAAAAATAAAAATAAAAGTAATAGATTTATAGATCGGTGGTCGACAACCAATACTAGGATTGATTGTCGACCACTAGGGGTGTGCAAATCCGGGTACCGGATATTCGGGTATCCGAAGTACCGAGTACCCGGAAATTCGAGTAATTAAAAAAACGCCCTATGTCTCGAGCCGGTTTTTCCAGGTACCTGATATTTCTGGTAACCGGGTACCCACATTTTATTTTATTTTTTATAAATTTTAAATTTAATCCTAAAAATATATATACAAATGTAAAAGTTCGAATTACATAATCTAACATTCAAATATAAAATTTTAAAACCTAGTTACATAATTTAAACATAAAATTTAAGACATAAATTATATAATCTAGTTTGAATTAAAACATATAAGGCGTAAGAAAAAAAAATATAAATATTTTTAATTAGTTTAATTTATTTTAATGTATAAAAATTAATGATTTAAATATTTAAAGAATATTTAGTTGATTTTTATCTTGGTTAATGCACATACAAATATAACATATATATAAACGAATAAAGTTTAAATTTTATCAACTCGAACAAATAAATTTATTATTTTACAATAAATCTTAAATATTTTTACAATGATTCCTAATTCTTTTTTGAAATTAAAGTTTGAGGGAATGAAATTTAGGAATTAAGTTGTTTGATTTAAGAATATAGTGAATATAAAGGTATTTTATTTAAATAATAATTATATTTAAAATAATAATAAAAAACGAAACGTGGTACCCGAAAATAACCGGGTACCCGAAAATTTTCAATATTGTGATCCGGGCCCAACTCGGAAAATGACGGGCCCGGTACCCGACCCGAACTTAAAAATTTTTTCGGGAAAATACCCGATTATTTATGTTCGGATAGTCGGGTTAGGTATTTTTAAACACCCCTACCGACCACCGATCAAAGGTAAAGATCAAAGTGAAGAACGATTTAAAACAAAAAAAATAGAGAAAAAAGAAAGCGGCTAGAGTTTTTCAAAATCGAACTTTTTAAGTGCGTAATATAGCTAAAATAATATGCGGACCGTATGTATCTAGGAAATAGTTAGAATCTGAATATAGTTCAATTTTGGACGTTTACTTACAAAAAAAAGTATGTCACGCTACTCATTTAATTGAGTAGGTTACTAACTTAAAATGACCTATTAATATAAAATTACTATATTTAAACTCACGATTTTAAAAAACAATAGTAGATATTTTTCCCCTCATTTCAGTGCTTTACTATATATTTTATTTTGTTTTAATAGTTAATAATGGTATTAATTTTAATATTATTATCGATTGTTAATTTTATTTTTTATTTCTATGATTTTTCCCTAAAAGAAATTATCTTTTAGAGTTTTTTCTTTAATTTTTAATAGAATTTTATGTATTTTGGTTATTTTTTATATATCTTGTAGTATTTAATTTTTATTTTAATGATGTATTTTTTAAGACACATTTTTGTTACATGATATGTTTTTTATATCTTTACGGTTAATTGATGCTCGTATAGTGTTTCAACAACGTTTGTTTCTAATTTGAGTTTATCGATAGTCATGGATAGTTTTATTTTTTGCGTGTGTGTGATTGTTTGTCAATGTAATCAGAAATTAAAAAAATATATATAATTTTAGAACTAACCCAAAAGGTATTTAAATTTTTCTAAAGAGGATTTTATCTGATTCATATTTTTACAACTTTTTAATGACATTTTTTTCTGTTCGTTTAACGATACAATCAGATTTATTTGTATTTATTTTTATTTAATTTTTTTAGTTTTTTTATAATTTTTGTATGATATAAAATAATTATTTTTTATATCAATAATTATAGAATAATTTTTTGAATTATGTTTCTAATTTATTTTTATGTTTTTAAATTTTTAGCACAATTTTAAACAATTTCTCCTAATAAAACTAGCGATTACTGTAAAAATAGTTAAACGGTTAAGCATGAGGGATAAATTTAACGAAGGGTAAATCACAAAATTGAAAAGATGGGGGCAAAGCTGTCTTTCTGAAAAAAATCAAGCAAATTAATTGTTGAAAAATCGTCTAACTTTTTTTTGTGCGTTCTTTTTTATCTTCATTTTAAATTAGAAGATTTAGAATCAGAGGTTTAAAGTTTAAAGTTATGAGTTATGGTTACGGTTTAAGAAATTAGGAGTAGGGTGTTTTTTATGGCGTAAGATTAAGGTTATGGGTTGTAGTTAGGGTTTAGGGAATTAGGGTATGATGCAATTTTTTAGGGTTTGGGATTTAAAAATAAAATTTGGAGTAAAAATTTCAATTTTTTTTTTAAAATTTAACGAGAGATAAAGATAGAGGCATGATAAAGAGACATAAAATTTATACCGATTATTGTTGCATTTAGGCGTGAGTAAAACTCGACTCAAAAATCTAAATAATTCGATTTGACTTGAGGCAAAAATACTCGACTCGAAAAAATTTCAAATAAAGTTCGAGTTGTAAAATAAAAATTCGAATAACTCGAAATTTTTAGTAATTAAAGGATTAGTTTTTAAGTTTGAGATGAGTCTATCAATTTTTTATGATATATATATTGATATATAAAAATATAAAGAAATATTGCTACATATAAAAAAATATATATACATATCTTATATGATTAGAGAAAGTCGTTTAAATTGAAATCATATCATATTATAACATGATAAATAATTACAATTAAATATTTATAGAAACTCAAAAACCCAACTCGATTCGACTTAACTCGAACCGAAAAAAATTCAAATAAAATTTGAGTCCAAAATATGACTCGTCAATTCGAATAACTCAAAAATTTTTGACTCTACTCGATCGAATACTCCCCTAATTGCATTTATTCAAGAGAAATGGAGTAGGATTGGATTGCACGCGCTAGAAGAGAAGTGTGATTGTGTAAAAAAGACATGAAGGTGAAACTTTCTTTGGCTTTGGATGGAATCAGCCAATCAGAAAAGACAAGTTTGAGTTCTTTATCACATGTTGCCTCGAATTATTACTGTCAGAGGAGGAATCTACTGTCCCTAAACCTACGTGATCTCATTTCCCCAACAGCACTTGGATTTTTTATTTAATAAATAAATATATGCTAAGAAAAAAAAATAAAAACTGGGAATCAACTTAAAATTTATGATTTAAAAATAAAAATTTAATTAATCGATTAAATATAATTACTCTATGCGAGTTTGATTGCTCCATTGCGCTTTGTTCTTTATAATTTACAAACGATAATTGAAGTCTTTGATTTGCTAAATATCACTAATATTAATAATTTTTAATATTATTAAATTAATTATATAATAAATTTTTAAATTTATAATTTTTATTAATTAATTTAATAATATTTAATAATATTCAGCATTAATAATATTAAGTGATATTCGACACACATGATATACTCGTCTTAAAAATTTACGCAGGCCGGACATTCATAAATATTGTTTATTCTAGTGTAAGAATCTGATGGTTGAGAGAATATAATATGTGGTGGTATTGCAGTGCGATATCAATTAAAAATATTAAAAGATATATATTATTTAAAATACAAAATGATGTTTATCTTAGAAAGTTCTGTTGGAAAATAGTGAGCAAATGACCATCTTTGAAGCATTTTTTGGAAATGTAAAGATGAGGATTCGAATAAGGAAATTATTGATTCCTATTCTACTCCGTGAAATCTTTACAACGGTAGCTCATATGCTCAATATTATTGAGTGATGAATGAGAAATTGATGCTCAAAGAAAGAAGGTTGGAATAAAGTAAGGAATGAGAAACCCCATTATCCCATATTGATGAGATAAATGAAGTGGGAAGTGTTTATATACACTCACCCACATAGTTGTTATTGAATGACTTAACTCTTGGTTGGAGTGCACGACGTGGATGATGCAAATATCTAGACTGGTTGAGCCCTTTGTGGGCTTACGGATATTTTACCCGTTGTGAATAATTTTTCCTTAATTTATTTTTTTGGAAAAATCCAGAAAAGAGTTTTAATTCAAAATTAAATTTGAATTAAATTAGCAATTGACTGCTCTGGATAATTAGAGAAGTAATTGTTAATTATGGTATTTAATTTGAATTAAATACCAACTAATTGACAATTAATCCCGGATTTTTTGGATTTTAATTCGGGAAAGTCTGCTCACTGTTGCCCTAATTTCCACTATAAATATGAGGTTGATTTCTCAGTTTTAAACACATCAAAACATCTCACATCTCTCAAAATGTGTTTTCTCTCCTGCTTTTTATTCTGGTGACTGGCGAAGGCAAGAACGGTTCGGGAACTCAACAAATGTGCTTTTGTTGAAGTTCTTCTTGTTGTTGTATCAGCACTACGGAGTGGCAGAAAATCTGTCTTAAGGAAACTGCATTTGGGCAGGCCTCAACATGATTCCGATTTATTAAAATTAAATGGGTTTGATCGAAATTTATTTTGTTTATTTTTCGTTCTATTTTATTGTTCGTTTAAATAATAATAATTTTATGTTATTTAATTTTTATTATTATCTTCTTGGATTAACCACTTATTGTCCAACAATCTTAAGACAGATTTTTTGTGGTTAGATCCAAGACGAACAAATTATTATGATTGACATATCACTCGATATGTGTTATCGATCAAAATAATAATCGATCGAGAAATACAGACCGATTATTGCTATTGAAGTAGTGAATTTCAATTGGAATTGAAATTGGAAGGAAACAGTTTCAAATGTACACTCCGAAAAAAAACATGGAGAATCAGGTGGGATACTGCCGGTCAAGCATAATTCTCGGCCCTCACTATTATTTTGGGGAACAATTTTTTCATGCGGTTTAAAATATTCTTTTAAGTCGAATTTGGAAAGATTTTCGGCCACACTCATTTGATTTCAAAATCCAAAATCAATTATTAAATTGAAATGGATTTCGTGGGATACGGTGAAAGTGTTTAACTGCCACGTACAAGGAAATTTCAAATTTGGAAATTTCAACAGTGGTGTATTGCCACACTAACATGAAGTTTGACCAACCAAACGTGGTAAACTCCTTAAATTAAGGTATTTTGTTGGTTTGTTTCCTTTATAATATTTATTATATGTAATAAATATTATTCTAGAAATAATGTGTATTATTTCTTCGTATTAATAATTTTTCTTTTGAGAAATTCTATAGTGACGAACAGAATACTCGAACGATTAAATCAAGAATGGTGAATTTAGTCTTCAGAATAAAATGAGAAAGTAAACAATTTGTTTCAGGAATTAATCCTGCCGTTTTTAAACGGGTTTGCTAAAATTCTCAAATTGGGACAAATCTGTTTTACAAAAATTGTCATGAAAAGTAACCGAGGTTACGGATGGATTTGGTGAAATACCAAAAATGAATAAACGAAAATTTAATTTTCGAATTATTGGAATTATAATTAGTTCCGGGTTTGTTTCAAGAGAAACAATGGAATGGCAAATATGATTATTGCCTTATATAAATACATGGTTGCATGTATTGGTAAAACTTTATTTATGGAAATAAAGGATTTGCCTTTAGACAATATTGTCTATTGATCGAATAAAGCATTTATTCAATGTAGAATTAAATTGCTTATTTGATATGAAATATGGTAATATTAAAACCATATATTTAAATTTAAGGTAATCAAAAATTCCTTAAATAAGTTTATGGTATCTTTATGATAATACCATATATGCGAATATTTCATTAAGGTTATATTTCTTAATGATTTAATAAATACATATGTGTATGTATTATGGTAATTTTAATATCATAAATTATGATATTAATTCGATAATAATATTTTGATATTATTATGTTTAAGGCAATTTATTTATTTCAAAAATAATATTGACCTTAATATGGCATGAAAAAGGAATATCCTTTTATGTGAAATAATAATTATTGAGATAATTATTATTTGTGTTTGGAAACACTTTGGATTATTATTTTAATTAATAATTTTCCTTTAGAAAGTGTAAACACACAAAAAAAATATGGATTGTTTTGGAAATAAAAGATCTCGTAAATAATTCGTTTGGGGAATTATTTCCTACCATTTTAACGAGTTTACTTGATCTTCCAATCAATAATCAAATAAACTTAAATCAAAGAATTAATTCATTTTGAAGAATTAAATTCCTTTGATATTAATGTTTGGGTTTTAGTGCCACTAATCCCAATATTTAAGAGAAATAAATCAGTAAATTTATTTTTTGATAGAATCTTGCGTTGATTCTATTTTGTAAAGGAAATAAATTATTAGATTTATTTTCTTAAAGAATCTTCTATGGTTCTAACTTAGAAATAAATCATTGAATTTATTTCATGTGAAGGTTGAAATTTGAGATATAGTAGATAAATTTGTTTTCAGGAATTTAATTTCTGCCGTTATAACGGATTTACTCGATCTCATAAAGCGAACAAATTTGTTTTAACAGAATTTGTTAGTAGAAGTAACATTGGTTACTAATTCTACAATGTTTGATTCGACCAAGGTCTTGAATCAAAGCATAGAAGAATGTTGTTCTTTATATTAAAATTCTTAAAGCCTATTCTGATATATTTTATGAAATATACAGTGTTTGAAACTGGCTTAAGAATTATGAAGGTCATTGGACCATAAATGGAAGTTGTTGATGCTAAGAAATTCTTAGTGATTGATTCCAAAAATTATAGTGAATCAAAGGAAGTGACTAAATTGATCACTTAAACTTGAATGATTTCAAGAACTTCCATAAACGGGTGATTGAAAGAAAATTTGAAAGTGCATGTCTAGGATTGGTTCTTTGAAAAGACTTGGTTCTTAAGTGTGCCTAGTGCACCACCTCTCTTATCATAAGTTACCTACCTGGTGCATTATTTATTATTATTCTTTCAATTAAAACCTTGTGAACTTTTGTTTTAGGATTTTAGTTACTAAAATCCTATCGCTTAACAAAAGTTAGAAATTATAATTTTGTTTCTGATTTTTAGTCTTTGACTAAAATTATGATAATTAACAAATTTATAATATTTTGATTGTGACTATGTGACAAAATCAGTGAAATTCATGCGAAAGAATTTCAAAATATGACAACAAAGATGTTGTATATTTGATCATAATGAACTTGATCAAAAGAATATCATCCTAGTGCTAGAGAGAATGCGATAAATATTATTATCATCTTTTGCCAAGCAAATATTATTATGAAAATATTGCTAGAGCAAATATATTGAAAGTCAAAAATGACTTCAAGCCGCAAAGTAGGTGGTGTATCTCAAGAAGCTAAATTTCATGAAGAAATGCTTAAATTGTTATGAGATATGGAATAAGTCTTTTGGACTGTACTTCCAGATGAGGAAAATATTATGATAAATTTTTGTCATAATAATTGATATGATGAACAATTGTTTGAAGGAAATTTATTATCTTCATGATAGAACAATTTAATTTTGCTTAAAAGCAACGCTGATATAAGGAAATTATTCCTTATAAGAAGGATGTTGAAACTCAAATTAATTAATTTGAGTAAAAACTCTATGTGAGTAATGTTGCAACATCCAAAGGTACAATAATTTTGAAGATAACTTCTAAAAGAATTAAATCTTCAAAAATGTGCCTAACATGTCGGGGTTGTTCTATCAACTAAGTGCGAGACACCATATGAGTTATGGAAGGAAATGAAACCTTCCTACAACTACATAAAAATGTGGGGGTGTCACGCCAAGGTAATATTCCATTACCAAAGAAAATGGAAATAAGTGGACTATATTCTCATTGGCATGTGAAACATAGCAACGAATATCAATTTTTGTAGAAAAATATGACAATGAAAAAGAATAACTCATTCTTTTGTACTTCCTAGAGAAGTTGATCCAAGTATCGAAAAACGAACTGTGGATATGAGAAAGAGTCCACATGTTCAACAAACGGTTGAAACAAAAAATATTGTCATGATGACAAGTAAGTGTGACAAATGATGATACGTCAAATAGACTAGGATATATGGTCATATATTGATGACGTACAATGAAATGGTAAATATACCAAAGACCTATCAATTCAAGATTGATATAGAAAATATGATATTGATAGATTTGATTTTGGGTATCCAAATCAAACAATCACTTGAATGTCTCATATTGACAAAGTCACACTATATGGAAAAAGAAGTTTGGCCAGGATGTTTTTCGGCATAGCCAAAACTCCAAATACGAGCCAATACTTATTGAAATGGAATATGCAAATGTCATATACAATCTAAGTGAATTGTATTAGACAAAGTAGTGCTTTCACTATGAGCAGTTTAAGCAGATTCACAAAATAAATCCAAGGTCAAACCTTAGATAATAATTGTGAGAATTTTGAGATATCTTAGAGATACTCAAGATTATAAAGCATTATTCCATAAAGATTCTTCGATATAAGTGAATAGGTTCACATCGAATGAATAAGTTATGTCATTTGTTTCTCAAGACAAACGTTTACAACCAGATTCAAAATAGAATCTGAGTTTGAGATACAAATAATTCTGGAAAAAGTCAAATGACTTTAAAACGTCTTGGAGAATACTCATAAATGGCCTAAGCATGTGCCAACAATATTTATTGGTAGAGCACATAGTTTTATGAGCAACGGTAATTTGAGACATATGGGTCTTTAATATAATACCGTTAAATAACTGATCTCAAATAGAGTTATCGTTACTGATTTGATAAAATCAAAGGATAACATTGTGGATCCACTAACCTAGGGTTAAATTGAGATCAAGTTGAGAAAACATCTAAAGGAATGTGACTAAAGCCCATGAAAAATAAAGGCGCTATGTGAAGGAAAAACCCTACCTAGCTGACTGGAGATCCCAAGAACTAGGTTCAAAGGGACAACCTAATTACATAGACTTGTGCGGTCACTGTGGGGGTTCCTCTCCCAAGTCCATTCCTATGATGTGAACAGTGACAAGAATTTGGTAAAGGTTAAGCAAAAGCTTTTAATGACCATTGTGTGCTTTGGTGAGCCGAGCAACATAAGTCACCTATGTTAGAGTGAAGTGGGGCCGCTTCAAGGAGACTATTGGGCATAGTTCTCTCAAACTCTCGCAGAACCAGGAGATGTCCGCGGCCATAGGGGCATAACCATGAGAGCTGTATCTCTTGTCAGAGAGATAGGTGTGTGAAGTATGTCATCATTTACACCAACGGCTGACAGTTCAAGAATATCACGTCTACTGATTAGCTAGTAAAGTAAATATACTTTCACAAGGGAAGGTTCAAAGGTGAACACCTACCTATCCTATGCATCTATCAATCGTAGAGCCTATCACCACACTGTGCCAAAATGTTTTGATAAAAACATCAATTTCATTCATGTGGGGGATTGTTGGAAAATAGTGAGCAAATGACCATCTTTGAAGCATTTTTTGGAAATATAAAGATGAGGATTCGAATAAGGAAATTATTGATTCCTATTCTACTCCGTGAAATCTTTACAACGGTAGCTCATATGCTCAATATTATTGAGTGATGAATGAGAAATTGATGCTCAAAGAAAGAAGGTTGGAATAAAGTAAGGAATGAGAAACCCCATTATCCCATATTGATGAGATAAATGAAGTGGGAAGTGTTTATATACACTTACCCACATAGTTGTCATTGAATGACTTAACTCTTGGTTGGGGTGCACGACGTGGACGATGCAAATATCCGGACCGGTCGAGCCCTTTGTGGGCTTGCGGATATTTTACCCGTTGTGAATAATTTTTCCTTAATTTATTTTTTTGGAAAAATCCAAAAAAGAGTTTTAATTCAAAATTAAATTTGAATTAAATTAGCAATTGACTGCTCTGGATAATTAGAGAAGTAATTGTTAATTATGGTATTTAATTTGAATTAAATACCAACTAATTGACAATTAATCCCGGATTTTTTGGATTTTAATTCGGGAAAGTCTGCTCACTGTTGCCCTAATTTCCACTATAAATATGAGGTTGATTTCTCAGTTTTAAACACATCAAAACATCTCACATCTCTCAAAATGTGTTTTCTCTCCTGCTTTTTATTCTGGTGACTGGCGAAGGCAAGAACGGTTCGGGAACTCAACAAATGTGCTTTTGTTGAAGTTCTTCTTGTTGTTGTATCTTGGGAGACAAACTACCAATAAACTCAGCACCACGGAGTGGCAGAAAATCTGTCTTAAGGAAACTGCATTTGGGCAGGCCTCAACATGATTCTGATTTATTAAAATTAAATGGGTTTGATCAAAATTTATTTTGTTTATTTTTCGTTCTATTTTATTGTTCGTTTAAATAATAATAATTTTATGTTATTTAATTTTTATTATTATCTTCTTGGATTAACCACTTATTGTCCAACAAGTTCAAGTTTAATTATTTATCTATAAGGTGTATGTATTATTAAATTATTAAGAATATATATGAACGGATAATACGCTATTGTCGCGACCTCTTTAAAAAAAACGCGAATTTAGGTGAAAATAACTTGGCTATTAATTTTGAAAAAGTATGAGCTTTATCAATTTTAATCTTGAAAAATCCAAATTTTAAGAAAAATATATATAATTTTGAAAAAAGTTGACTTGGAGTCGCCACCGGCCACTTAGGTAGGCCAGGCACCATAAAAATAAACCAGAGATTCATTAAAAAAATATTGGGTTCGAGAGTCGGTTACGTGTAAGGACGACCCTTACAAACGCCCAAAAAATTAGTACCTTGAAAAACATTACATGGCATTGATACTTTGAAGATAGATATTAATTTAATTTTTCATTGTTAATTGAACATTATTTGAATTTTGATATCCTTTTGATTTAGAAGTTACACCATCTTTAAACTTGAGTTGAATGAGACGTCCTCTAGATAGGAAACCTCACCCAAATTCAAAGGAATGTAACTTTCGCCTCAAAAGGCTAAAGCAAGATGCATGATCATTTTATCTTGTTCATTTTAAATTCTAATCCTAAAAAGGCTCCATTGCTTAAGTGTTTAAAACCTAAGTTACTAGTGTTACTAGTTACTTACCTATCCATTTTATTTAATTCTAAGCCTAAGTTATTTTATCAAAATTCTAGGTTTTAATAACACATGAATTCGATGTCAAGGTACACTCTCTAGGTCAGCATCATGGTGCGTCAAAACACCAACCTCTTTAGTGTATCCGAGACATAAGATTCAAATGTTATATTACTAAATTATTTCCCTAATTAAATTAATTAATTAATTAAAGCGACTATTCCTAAAAAGGCTCTAAATTAATTAACTTAGATATTTATTAGGTGACCTCCTTAAATATGTCATGCAAAAACATAATAAAATAAAAGGACAAGATAAAAGGAACTCATCAATTTTATTAGAATCATGGGTGTACATCATTACATCAAAAATTCTCATCACAAGAGTACAAAAGGGACTTAAATTGAAAAAGATCAAAAAGGACTCGGAAGCAAACCTTGAACGATTGATTAGATTTAATTAAGTGTGAAATTAATTTTAAAGCTTAGGATTTTTAATTAAATTAAATTAATTAAATTTTCCTTAACTTCAAATCTTAATTAAAACCTAATTTAAATCTAACTTGGTGAATTTTAAGTTCAAAGGTTTAATTAGGATTGGATTAAACTTAATTAAGTTAATTTTTAAATCTTATCTTAGAAATTTAAATTAATTAAGAGTCTTAATTAAAATAATTTCTAAATTTTAAGAATTTAATTTAACCTAATTAAAGTTTAATTGGTGAAATTTGGGCTAATTAGACCTAAATAGTTTTAAATCTTATCTTTTAGAAATTAATTAAAATTAATTAAAATAATTAATTAAAATTATTTTCTAAATTAAAGAATTAAAGTAAGTCTAATTTAAGTCTAATTTGGTGAATGTTTTAAGGTTTAAGACTAAACCAAACCTAATTTAGGTGAGTTAATTTTAAAGCTTATTTTTTAGAAATTAATTAAAATTAATTTAAAATAATTAATTAAAATAATTTTCAAAATTTTAAGAACTAAATTACACCTAATTCAAGTCTAATTTGTAGGTTCAAAGGGTTAAATTAATTAAATTTAACTAGGTTAAATTAATTTTAAAGTTTTCTTAAAAACTAAATTAAATTCTAATTTAGAACCTAATTAATTTTTTTAAAATCTTTAAAATTAATTTTAAGTCCTAATTAAAGTCTAAAAACAACTAATTACGAATCTAGGAGTCTAATCCATAAAAAAACCGAAACTAAAGAGGAAAAGAACTTACCGCCGACGACCTCCTTTGCTTCCTCACCGATTGAAATACTTCCCCTTACTCAAGCTTGTAATTGCTCCTTTGAATTCTGATTTCAACTCCTCCTTCTCTTCGTTTTTTCGCTGCCCCCTTAAACTTGAAATCCTCCTTTTATAGGATTCAAACTCAGACTTTTGATTGAAGTAAAAAACTCCAAACAAAATTCAAATCCCTACAAACACTCCACCAACCAAAAAATCCTCAACTCCCTTATCTCTTATTTTTGAATTTTATTCTATTTTTATTCATTTTTTTACTATTTTTTGATTTTATGTTATTTATTATTATTTTTTATTTTATTATTTTTCTGTTATATGATTATTATTATTATTTTTAAGAGAGAAATTCGTGTTGACAGCTATAATCACCTTTAAATGTCACTTTAACTGACTACAACTTTACTCTCTATGAAAATCTCGGATTCTATTAAGGACTTACTTATCAGAGATATTGACGGTCCCCTACTGCAAAACTACTGTTATGTAATCTAGTTTTTTAGCTTTCACTTTAATTAAAAAAAAGAGAGTCTAAAATAGCTATACCAAAATTATTACAAAAATTATAAGAATTTTGGTATCAATTTTTTAATATATATCAAAATTCTTACGCTTTTTATAAGAAATTCGATATATACTCAAATTCTTACATTTTTTTTAAATATATATTAAAAATTCATACCAGATCTTTTATAATTTTTATAACAATTCTGATATAAATACTTTTTAACTATATTTTACCGTAATTTACATATTTATCAACTTACATTTTAACTTCGTGATATTTGTCCTAATTACGTAAAAAATAATAATTTTATAATAAAATATTAATAGAATTTGTAATCTTTTTATGTAATTACAATATTTTTACCTTTGCTTAAAATTAGTTTTTATTATTAGAGAATTATATATTTATATTTATATTTATATTTATATCTATATCTATATCGAACTATACGTTGAGTATAAATATTAAAATTAATAAAAATTGAATACCACGTGTCTTCATTATTAATATGAAATAAGTATGATTTATATTATCTTGGCATTTTAATGTGCGTGAAGTAATTAAGAAAATAAAATCCAAGTTGGCTTGTTCCGCACGTAAGGTCATCGAATATATTATTGTTATCGAAAATTCATTTACGTAATCTTGGAAATTATTTATTAATCCATGTGTACATAGTTTTAGTATTTTTCATAATTTTTTCTGTATTAAAATAAAAAAAATTAGTAAATCATATCATAAATATTAAGAATTTACTTAATATTATGTATTAATAATATTTTATGTATAATAATATTCAAAGATGGTATAATCTCATAATTTTATATATTTTAATTTTTGACATAATTCAAACAATTTTATTGATAAATAAAAATAAATCAGAACATAATATAATAGAATTTTTAAATATTTAAAATAATAATGAGAAATGATAAATCTTTTAAAAGATAAGTATTATATCAGTCAAATTAGATATTTATTCTCTGTACATATTAAAGAAAATTTTTACGGTCTATTGTAGTAAGAATTCTTGAGGAATTATCTGAGCATAAACTAGATAAAAATTCTCAGAATCGACAATTATTTTTTACGTACATTTTTTAAAAAGACGATCCGTTATAGATTATATCGATAAATAACCTAAAAGAGAATTAAACTTTATGCGATCACCGGTAAACACAAATTAAAACAGACGTCACGAGGATCACTGTTTAAACACTAATAACTCAAAAAAAATAACTATAAAAAATTATCATAAAACAAAGACGTACCATAAAAGCAGAAAAAACACGTTACAAAATATAAAAATAAAACTATATAATCATCACCGATCGATAATTAATACTAAAATTAATATCACGACTAAAACAACAAACAATTCAAGTTTTAAAAAATAATAGAATAATTATAAGAAAAACTCAAATAATCTATTAAATGGGTTGCCGTATTTGTTTGAAATTCACCGTATAAATACATGTATATAAACGTATTAAAAGAAATGTATGGCACATTATATTAATATATGTATATAAATATATTAAAAACTATGAACGCACGATAATATTTTGAATAATGTTCCACCATGAATATTTATTTATTTTATTCTAGAAACATGCGTACGTGGTCTCTCCATTGCTTACATTATATTTTTTTTATATTATATAGTTTTTATTTTAAGAATAAAACTTAAAAAAAATACATGATTTATAAATTGGATAAACATCTAAAAATATTAATGTAAAATGGTACATGTTACCTTCGTGACAATATTTATGATTTGTGTTAAATCAAAATAATATATATAATTATATAAAATTAAAATTTATTTGTTAAATAAAAGTTTAATTTAATATTTATATTAATCAACTGTATTATCTATAAAATTTTAGATATCTAATTATAAGTATTAAAAATTTGACTTTTTAAAAACATATATTAAAAAAAATAAATTTTTAATAACGTGTGTTAAAAATATTAAATCTTTATAGCAAATGTTATAATTTTTTTTATAAATGTTTTTATTAAATTCATAAAAAAATTATAATTATATCGCAATCAAGAAATAAAATAATTAGATTAAATAACCCAAAGATTCTTTCAACCCAAAACAAAGAAAAATAAATATTTTTATAGAGATAAGCATACCAATAAAATTCAGAAGCTTCTTGAATCTCTTTGTCTCTGTCCAAATGAGACGCATAAGGAAGAAATAAGAAGTTGTAGACGATCGAAACTGTCAAACAAAAGGTATGGCTACCCAGAATTTATTTCATCGGCAAACAACCATCAAACAAGTGGGATAAATCTTTTCAAGTGATCACCAACGAAACAAAAATCAGAAACTAGCATCGATTGAATCTTTGTACGAACAACAATCGATCGTTAGGGTATGTTACATACCACAAAAACAGATGAATCAAATCACAAAACAAAAACAAAACATGTTATAAAGATAGAAGAAAAACATGTCGCAATTAAAGGAAAAAAAACATAAATTCTTATTAAAATTAAAATTAAAATTAAAAATAAAAAAATAATACATTTAGTGGTCGACAATTAATATTAAGATTGATTATCGATCATCAATTAAAGAGATTGATAAAAATAAAAAACGATTAAAAAATATTTTTTGAGAGAAAAAATGATTAGGGTTTTCTACCGTACTTTAATTATTGATATTTTAATATTATAAAATTTTAAACTTTAATAATA
Source organism: Abelmoschus esculentus (assembly GCA_035048815.1). Classification (NCBI taxonomy): domain Eukaryota; kingdom Viridiplantae; phylum Streptophyta; class Magnoliopsida; order Malvales; family Malvaceae; genus Abelmoschus; species Abelmoschus esculentus. The sequence continues at coordinate 26,597,122 of JAUCBN010000001.1, forward strand.
AATATCAAAAATAATTTAATTACCTTATTTATAATCACCCGTTAATCAAAATTAATAAAATATAAATCCCCTTCCCCTTGCTGGCACAATTTCCCTGAGAACAAGGCTGCAGGCTGCAGGCTGCCACTAACCTGCAAAAAGCTACGAATTATTTATTGGATTCGTAAGACAAAAAGCATACAGGTTGGTCCAATCTAGTAACTAGTTACAACATTTATTTATTATTGCACGGGAAGGAAGGAAAAAGTGAGGTAAAAATATATTTAAAAATTAGTTTTATTTAATTAAAATATTTATTTTATTATTAATATTTTAATTAAAAGATAAAAAATTAATCATCAAATATATTTGATTTTTATTAATAGAAATAGGGGTGAGTAAAACTCGATTCGAATAAAAAATTGATATTTTTTAATTTCGAGTTATTCGAGTTATTCGAGTCGAATCGAATAACTCGAAAAATTTTTGATTTTGAGTCGAGTTCAAATTTTTAAAGTTCAAGTTACTCGAAAAATCGAAAAACCGAAATTTTCCAGGGTCTAATTGTACATTTAGTCCCTGTAGTTTTATTTTAGTTATATCTTCTCTTTTTTATTATTTTAACCTTTGAATTTTTATTTCTTTACAATATGATCACTTTCCATATTTATTTTATATTTTATTTAATACATTTTTATTTATATTATTTTAATTATTTTATATTTTTTAATTTAAATATTTATATTATTGTATTTAATTTATTATTATTATTATTATTATTATCTTGTTTTTTTTTTCTAGATAAGAAAAACGAGACTCGTAGTTTAATGGAATGATGTATTCATACTTAAGGTATATAATGATGATGATGATAATAATAATAATAATAATAATAATTTAAAATCTTATTTATACATATAAAAAATAAATTGAAAAAATATGTATCTAGATATAAAGATAGAGATATTTAAATTAGAATCAAAATGTACAATAATAATATAAATAGTGCAATTAAAATTTATACATAAACTCGAAAAATCGAATCGATTCGAACTCGACTTGAACTCGCTAAAACCGACTCGAATCAAAAAAATTCAAAAAAATTTCAAATTATAAAACATATTAACTCAACTTGAATAACTCAAAAATTTTTAACTCGACTCGACTCGACTTGCTCGAATGATCGCCTAAATAGAAATCTAGTTCTTTACTTTATAATTAGAGGATAAAGTAAATAACTATTATACTATAGTTTATAGTTTAAATTTAAATTTCTAATTAATTAATATTTTCTTTTTAAAAATCAATTATTTTTTATATATACTTTTCAGATGTCTAGTAATACTAACATTATATATAATTGATTGCAGGCTCAGCCATGTGCAACATCTGCCCTTTTCTAAGGACATGGAAAGGAATTTTATTATATTTCTCAAGTATTTTATTTATTTACTTATTAGTTTTTAATCGATTATAATAATTATAGTAATATCTGTTGTAGAGTATATTCTCAATCATTACTCATTAATCGCTTAAATATTGTGCTAATATTATTTATGCTCGAATTTGTGATCTTCAGGAATAATAACTGGTTCTTTTAACTAGGGACGAAACTATGTATACTATGGCCAAATTTTTTTGGTATAATTGTATTTGAGGTCATTCTTAGTTTAAATAATAATAAAATAAGATTTTTCTCATTCATAATTTTTAAATTTAAAAGCTTAATATACATTTGCTTCTCCTAATGTTTGTTCTTAATTCCGTCCCTGTCTTTAGCTATTGAGGTAAGATAATTTATACTTTATTAAAAAAATTAAGGGTTGATATTTGGGATGGATAAAAAGTTGATACTATTATTGAAATATTTAAATTTGTGTACATTAAAATATATATTAGTTTATTAAAATTTAAATTTAAAAATTGTATATTTAGATGGTAAGTTTTAAAAGTTTGATTTTGAAAGATTAATAATTTATATTATATAGTTTAAATATTGTATAATTATATATATTATTAAAATATAACTCATACTATTATGTATTTAAAAATATTTTATATATTATAAAAAATATTATTATTCTTAAAGGTTATGAGTTCGAACATATCAATACAGTAATTGAACGATTAATGTCTAATAGTTGAGAATATACTCTAGTATAACTAATTAGAAAAACTTATTTGACCTACACGTGAGAAAAATATTCACCACACGTGTGAAACACCACCTTCTCTATATATTCAACAAATTTATAAATATTTTTATCATATACATTATACAGCTAAGACTCCTAAACTTATTTCCATATCCATGGCATTTTCAACTCACAAGCAACAACAGTATTTGACAAACTTGTACGGCGCCACCGCCGCCCCGCCGCCAACCCCTTCCGCTCAGCCCAACCATCACAACGCCACATCATCAGGTGCCGCCGTGGATGCACTTTCCAAGCTCCTCCACCGCCTCCCTCCTACTCTCTCCCTCCCTAAACGCCGCTCCTCCCCATCCGCCGCCACCTCTCCTCCTACCCTCTCTTTCTCTGATCCTAACCTTAACCACCTCCTCCTCTCTTCCGCTTCCGAACTCGGTTTCTTCCAAATCACAAACCATGACATACCTTCCCAACTCGCTAACTCAGCAGAGACTGAGGCTCTCTCACTCTTTGAACTCGATAGAGACAAAAAAGAATCCTGCTTTCCTAAAAACTGGCCTCTAGGCTTCGACGTTGACGACGAGGAAGAAGATGGGGATGGAAAGGGTGAGTCGTTTTGCTTGGATGCTGCGTGTTCAACCGAGTCAACCGATCTCTCATTGAGTTCCCTACGAGAGTTCACACGGACTTTACAGAAACTGGGGTTGAAGATCATTGATACGTTGGCAAATGCAGTCGGGTTTGAGAACCCGATAGGAGAGGATCCGACACGGTTCTGCTCTTTGATGTGGATATCAGAGGGTTTAAATGGGGACCCTGAGAAACCATCAGGCGGGTTTTACCCGTATATAATTGGGTTACAATACCAAATCAAACCCCAAAAATATTCCTTGTTGAAAGATTCGGGTCCGGTTTCGGTTTCACCTCAAGTGGATTCGATCATGGTCACTCTCGGTGACATTGCTCAAGTAAGCTTCATTTATTCGTAAAGTGTTCATCGAATATAGATTTTTACTCGTATTTCAAGTAAATTTATCCGTAAAGTGTGTACGATCTTAGTTAATGTTAACCAGCAGGCTAAGAAACTGTCTTGACAGGTTTGGAGCAATGCGAAACTAAGTAAAGTGAGAGGAAGACCGTTGGCAAGTTTAGACGACGGAAACAAGTCTCGTTGCATATCAATGTCACTATTAGTGACGCTTCCAATTGACAGTAGAGTGATGCCTCTGCTTCCCTATGTGACTGATGAAGGGGATGTAGGACTTGGCGAGGAAGATGACAATCAAGAGGAAGAGCAGGACAAGAGAGTGTTTACTTCATTTTCTTTCGAGGACTATGCCTGGAGAGTTTATCATGAATCGTATCTCTTTAACGATCCGCTCGATAGATATCGTGTCTAATATTTTTCATTAACTTTGATAATTTCTGGATTCATGTTAGAAGCTTTGCTTTTGTGTTATGATCGTGTTTAAATTATCTTATGTTGGGTTTGATTAATAATTTATTTTATATTAAGATGTGGATTATTTGGTCTTCAACACATACTGGTGGATGAACACTTTCACCATGAAAGTCTTGTAAGTGCTTGCTTATTAACTCAAGTGATCTTATTCTTATGTTGTGTGTGTATATCTGTTCTCGGATCATTCGATCGACGGGACACGGAATACGGCAAGATCGAACCGCCGGTGACATATACAAGAGTGTTGAAAACATGGTCTAAATGGATTGAGAAAAATGTGAATACAAAAGGAACCAGTCTTCTTCAACGGCGTGTCTCCTCTTCGTATCAAGTAAGAACTCACCCCTACCTAGTTTGGTCTCAAATGTTGTGGGAAGCAAAGTTAACCAAAAACGTAACAATGCATGTGGGAGCTTGGATTGAATGCCTCCGGATGGGTTTAGATTCGATTCGGGTTAATTCGGGTCTAGTTCAAGTTTTAATTCAGTTATATGATAATTCAAGTCAATTCAGGTCTGGTTCAAGTTTTAATTCAGTTCTATGATAATTCGGGTCAATTCAAATATCATATCGATAACTCGGGGTTCATTAAGTATGAATCTAATCGTATATATTATATATAAAATTAATCATATATTCTTGTAAAAATATATCTTTTATTTATTTTTTAGTAAAAAATATTTTTTTTTATTTTTAAAAACTATTATCAAATATATGTTTTTATTTGATAATTTTATCATTTAAATTTAATTTCAATATTTCAATTTTTCGAAATCAACGATAATTGGTATTAATCAAAATGAAGGTATAATTTTGATTGGGACCTATTGACAAAAATAAATTGATTTTTAAAGAGAAAACATAATATTAAACATTAAACTATTATAAGATATAATAATTAACTAGTATTACCATAGTAAAAAAATAATATATATATATATATATATTATTTTATTATTTATCATATTGTTAATAATAAAATTCGAATCAATTTAAATTTCGATTTCAGTTCAGATTTCGGATCAGGATCATTTTATTCGAATTCAATCGGATCTCGATTGCAAGGTCTAGGCACAGGGCATAGACCGAAGGCTCCCTGTCATACTCATTGCCAACGACTTAACATTACAAGCCTTTCTGAATACAGAAAAGATGCATATACCTCTGTGTATCCATCCGTCGAGGCTGTTTGTATTTTCATAATAACATGAATTGCAGCCAAAATACTCTTACAATTCAAGACACAGAAAATGGGATTTTGCTTAGTTGATTAATATTTGATAAATATTTATACTAGGGTTTCAGTTCAGTCAGTGCGGGGAAGATGAGAGAATATAAACAAAATTTACAGTACACACGTCAGAAAGATAAGATCGAAAGGGAGAATAATTAGCTAAAATCTCAATAACATTGTTCAAATAGAAGAAAAAATAGCCATTAAACAACAATGAAGAAAATAAAATTACTTGGATCTTTGCCTCATCTTTCTTCTCTTCCTCTTCAAACGTCTCATACGCTTCTTCTTCCACTGAAATTACGAACACAATCAGACATATAAATAAAAAATAAAACAAAATAGAAGGAAAATGTGAAGATTTCTGACCTTAGCTCTCATGGCGGAAAGGATTCGATGCTCGTCTGCTTTTACAGTCTAAGGTTGAGAGCCTTTCAGAGAGTACGCGGCAGCGATGATAACAAGAGCTTCTTAGTATATATATATAATCATAAAACCCTAGATGCCTCCATAATGAGGAAGTTGGGCTTTTCCGATTGTATTCATATTAAGGAAATTGGGCTTTTTAAATCAAATTTTCAACTCAACTGTAAAGCTAATGTTATTAATTTTTTAAAAGTAATTTTGGATAAGAAATTAATAAAATATCTTTATTTATTTTTATATTTTAGAATTAATTATAATTTACAACATACGATAAAGATAAAATACCCTAATGGAATTTGGTGGAGAAGTGAAAGTTCATCGGGACCAAAGAAAAAGCTACGTTCGACCCTGTCGGCCAATGGCATGGCGGTAGTACTAGTGCCGACGGTTGCAATAGCATCCACTTGGTTATACTCGTGGTGGGTGAATGCGACTCGTGGCGGGTCTTCAGCATCCAAAAGATGTCTTTCCCAAACAGGTAAGACCGAGGGACTGGTGAAGCCTCGCGCCATCTCGCCGATGGCGGATAAGAATTGTTTTACGCCGATAGCATCGCACATAACATGATTCAGACGCAAGGCAAAGATGAAACCACCGCATTTCAACCTTGTTACCTGAATCCATAGTAGTGGAGCATTTAGTATTGCTTCAAAGTCAGGAATCTCATAAAGTAGTTCATCAAAACCAGGAAACGGCGGTGGAAGTATCTCACCGAACTGGTCCAGAGTAGCATCGGCATCGGCTTCTATAAACATCACACCTTCCTCGTTACAATCCACGATAAGCCTACCATCCCTTCCTTCCCTTAATCTGCCAGCCAAAGGATAATAAAACACCAAGGTTTTTGCCAGCGCTTCCCTAATAACTTCAGCAGGATCTTTCCCTTCCATAGAAGGATCGTACCGATAAAAGAAGATATTCTGTACTCCTAAACGATGAAGCGCTTGATCATCGATGTCGGATACGAGTTTCTGTTCATGTGGTGAAGGTTTGTTTGGAGTGATGAATTCAGGTTTGCATCGTCGAACAGTGAACTTTAGAGGAATATCGGAAGGTGTTGCCATGATCAGACACGAATATGAGATGCTAGACAAGAGCAGGTAGTGTTTGAAGCTTGATCGAGTATTTCATACCCTTTATATAATCGAATATCACGACACAAATAAAGATATGAAAAAGAAGGAAATGAGAGTTTAGAGTAGGTTTAGTTATCTTAATAACTAAGTTGATTTTTTTATCAATGAATATGATTTTATTATGGTATAAAGTAAAAGGGTCTTTGATTTTTTTTGTTATTTTAGTTTTTGTTTATTTTTATTTATATCAATTATTAATATTTTAATTTTATTCAAAATTTATATTCGATGGATGAAAATCATCTGACAACTTAAGGTCAATTAATGCCCTTCATTGACGTGTTATTTCTATATGACACGATTTACTGAGGTGGCGATACCACGTGTATAATGATGCTGATATAGTATCGTAATTAATAATAATATTTTTTCATATATTAAATTTTAATCAATCAAATGATGACATATCATCAAACCAACCTGAACCAACTTGTTATGTCGTTTTATCACCATTTATTTTATTTATTTGAAAGTAAAAAAAAATATCTTTCATTCAAATATTTATTATATATTAAAATATACTCATTAAATTAATTGTTTTACAAACTACCTTCATTCTCGTACTCTAAACTTTAAACTTAAAGCGCCAAATTCTAAAAACCTAAAACACAAAATATGAAACCCTAAAAACAAAATTATAAAATCCCAAAAATATAAACTCGAAACCTTAAATATGTAATCCAAAACTCAAACCCCAATCAATAAACTTAAAACTCTAAATCTGGTTTATGATTTAGATTTTTAAATTTTTTAAATTTTGGGTTTATTATTTTAAGTTTTATGGTTTAACGTTTTGAGATTAATTTTAAGGTGACAAAAAATTGTATGAGAGAATGGTAAAAATTTTGTTAAAATGTTTATAGGTGATTTTGGGAGATGAGGTAATTAATAAGTATTAAATATATAATTAATATTGATATGTGGTTGTTGAGAATGGGAGATGGACCATAATTGTAGATTTATGAAATAATTTTTTTATATCGTGTTTATTGTTCGGTCATAATTACAACAGAATTATTGTTCGATCATAAATGAAATTAGTATTTTTTATCAGATTTATTAAAATTTTTGACGAAAAATGATTCGGTCGAAACTATTAAACAATATATCAAAATATTTTATTTTTATCAGTAAATTATGATGGATTTAAAATTTCTTGAAACTTTTTTTTTCGGTAATTTAAATTTTTTTAGTGTTGGGTTTTTGTGTTTAGGGTTTCTTGTTTAAGGTTTGAGATTGTAGTTTTAGATTTTTAAGATTTTAGCGATTTAGGTTTAAAGGATGAGAATGAGAATAATTTTGATAAAATAAAATCACTTTAATAAATATATTTTAATATATTAGTGAATATTTTTTTGTGATTGCGTGTTGAGTCCTTCAACCATTTGATACGGGTTTTATTCAGCTAAGCACATCTATTGAGATTTTATTTCTTTTTTATCTTTAAAACCAATCAAATAACATGATGTGTCATCATCTGATTGATTAAAATCTTTATAAATATGATATCATCACGTCAGTAAGTCATGTCATGCAGACATACCACATTAACGTAAGGCATTAACCGATTGTTGATTGTTGATTTTGTACATTACATATGTATTTTAAACAAAAATAACATGTTAGATATTAATATAAATAAAAAAATATAAATTAAAGAGATCAAAAGATCAAACATTAAGATCTATTTTTGATTTTATGTCTTTTATTATCCAAGTAAATCATATATTTGAAATTATTTTTTGTACAATATACAAAGGACATGAGGTTAAATATACTTAAATGTCTATTTTTCAATTATAAGCATTTTAATATCTTTAAATTTAAAATAAAAATAAATCTAAATAATTTAGATATTCTATAAAATAATTATATCACTCACTTAATGAGTCGTACGCTCATTTTTATTGACGCATACTTAATTAAAAAAATCAATACCTTATTTTTTCGTGTCAATTTATTTAATTGTCTTTTCAACTTGTAAAAATTTTTAAAAAAATATTTATATTCGATTTAATTAATCTAGTTTGTTCACTTCAAAATAATTATTTAATAATTATTTATTCTCTAATTATATATACGAAAAATATAATAATTCACCTTAAAAAAATTAATTAATTAAAACCATAAATAATATAATAAATAAAATTTATCTAATAATTTTTTGTTCGGCTGGTATACTCTTTTTACGGATGTTTGGCCAAAATATTTAAGTGGCTATGCATTTAGAGCCATCTCTATACCACTGAGATGCTGCTTATTTTTATTAATACTAACCATTATTTAATATAAGTAAATTTATTAATATTTTTGGTGAATTTATTTTATAAATTTTGAGATTTTTTAAAAGTTAATTTTTTAGTTTTTATAATAATATATTATTTATTAATATATTTAATATTATTGATAATATATTTTTTCTATTTAATATAAAGTATTTTATTTATTAGTTATATATATTAATATTATTTATAAGAGAAACCGAAAAGATAAAAAAATTATAAAATAATATAAATTTAAAATAAAATATTAAAATAATAATCGGATTTCTTGAATAATTTAATATATATATATTATTTTGGTTAAATTTATGAAAAGTTTTAAATTATTTTAGTAATTGTGTGTTAAGATTTTTATATTTAAGGTCTAAAATGACGATATTTCGTTGTAACTTCATCACTTATCGTCTATATCATTATTCAATGATACATAACATAATTTATTTTCTTTCTTTATTTTGTCGTTAGCGAGAGTTCTGAATAGGCACAATAAGAATAACCGTACAAAACGTCTGGAAGGGAGTCCAAAACAAAAAAAAAAATATTTATAAAAAATATAAATATATATAATCATGTATTTATATATAATAATTATCTAAAACTTAAAACATAAAAAGTGTTACATTTTAGGTAAAAAATTAAAAATACTTAATTTTTATATATTTAATATTTATTTTTTATTGTTAAATGATAATCTAATAATATTTTTTATTAATGTATTATTTTTAAAAAAAATTATCTTTAAATAAATTACACAAAACTCTTAAAATCTTTAATTATAATAATAATGTTAATAAAATAAAGTTTTATTTTAATAAATTATATAAAATCTCTAAAAAAATTTGAACCGTCCCTCGTTACGGCCCGTAACAAATCAGAACACCACCCTGCAACCAGGCCGGCAGGCCCTGAGCAGAAAGTAACAGAAAGGAGCCGCAAATAAGTTGGACGTCCAGACAGAGGGGGAAACAGCAGGTTGCATGAAGTTTCATGGGAGAAGATCGGTGTCCGAAACCCCATAGGAACTAACAGTTCATGCACCATGGTATAGATTTGGTTCCTAAAAAATAAATGAAATCTATTTTAAGATAAATGAAATCTATTTTAAGAGATTAATGTTCAATTATAATATCTACAATGCACGAGTATATATTATCAAAAGGATTTTGTTAATCATCGATATTTTTTTTAGTTTCTCCTTTGCTTTTAGTTTTCAAATTTAATAATTACATTCTTTTAATACGCTTTCTCCATCTTTCAATATATATATATTTTTTATTTTTTGTTACTTTTCTTCTAAGTCTTTAACTCTTAACTCTAATCTTAAACTCTAAAAATATATCTTACTTTTAATACTCTAAACTCAAACCTCGAGTCTAATATTAAACCCTAAACCTACTTTTTAGTATAAAAGTATAAATATGGGCACAAAAAAAAAGATAAATAATTTATATTTATAAGTAATAGAAATATCTGTTGAATCTTTCGCTCAAACAAAGAAAACTGTAGGCTTTGAAAAAAGATAAAAAAAAATAGTTAATCAAACTATTGTTGTTAAAGTGGTTAGGGAACTTTTGTTGTTCCTAGAGGTTATAAGTTCGAACGTCAGTAATACCAGCACAACGTTTGAACGATCAATGTTTAATGGTTGAGAGTATACTCTAAAATAAATACTACTGTAACACTATAGTTGATTTCAAAAAAATTAAAATACGAAAATAGTTCTTGAATCGTAATTTAAACAAAAAGCAAAAAGTAACCCATGTCTATGTGTATTATAAAGATTAGGTTGTTTAGTTGATCTGTCCCCCTTGGGTGGTTGATCGTATCAGTTGTACATCACTTACCAGCTGCTTTTTGTTTAGGATTTAGGGTTTGAAAGTGGTGGCGAAATGCCACCAAATTCTCACCTAATCCTCTTAAAGCAGCAACATCAAGCCACGGTAATAATGGACGTAGACAACTTGGACAAGGCTTACGTTTCCTCAGGACTGAACCAGTGACGGATCTAGAAATTCATTTGAGGGTAAGTACATATGAAATTTCAAAATCTTAAAGTGGACACAAACCATAAATATTATAAAAATTTAAGGACTAACTCATGAAAATTAAAAAAATTAAAGGTAAATATACGAACTTTAAAAAGTTTAGGATGAACACGAACCACCTATTCGCATCCGCCAGTGGACCGGACACTCCCTTCGCTTCAAAGCCAAGACAAAATTATAACCACTCCTTAATCCTTAGACTTGCAATCATTTACTACCCACGATTCCTCATTCACTACACCTTTACTTAAACAAGAACCAATCTGCCTCAGCATCACAACATTTTGAGAGAAAATTAAACCGAGACGAGTTTAATCTACGTATTATATAAATAGATATTGGATCATCGTTTTATCGAGTAGAAAAGAAAAAAAAAGATTTTAAGGGGGAAAAATAAACACTTTAATTAACCGATCAAATATACTTATTCATTATATTTTACACTTTAATATTCTTGATCAAATTATTTTATTTTGACATACTTAATGTGAAGAAAGAAAGTGGTGCAAATTTATAAATTCTGATTCTAAAATATAGTGACATGCTTGATAAATATTTTTTTATAAATAAAAAATCTAAATTACTTTATAATTACTTTTGAACTATTAAAAAATTCAAATAATCAATAGAATCATATTTAAGATATAATTTTACAAAATAATAAATTAATTTTAATAATTAATAAAATTATATTAAAAATATAATTTCACAAGTAGAAAAGAAATATATACATATTTCATATATACTTAGTAACAATATTAAAGAATTAATTTTTATAATATAATTAATGTCGATATATACAAAATATTAATAATTAATAAATTATTTAAATAAATATTAAATATAATTATATTCTTACATGATATTTTAATTATTCAAATAATCAAACAATTATCATCTATCAATTAATTTTATTAAACATCTTTATATAATTCCGTTAATATAATTTATTAATTAAATAAACTAATATAATCTATTAAACATAGCGACTATAAACGAGTAATTGTTTTATATATACCACGGGTCTAAATCATTATATATGCTTTAAAATCTCAATTATATATGACATGATGAGTCAGTACCGTATAATAATTTTTTTTACGTACCGAATTAACTACACCACTCTCAACCAAATCGCCATTTAAACACACGATTAAGTATCCAGTTAATTCGTTACTTATTTACATTTACAATTTAGATCCGATTCAAATCTCGATTCAATTATTCTTCTACCTTTAACAGCTTATTTTAATATTTAACATAAAAACTAGATTATATTTATATTTTCAACTCATAATTTTTAAATATATAAATAAAAATTATTAAACTACTCATAATTTTTCGACCATTGAATCAAAGATAACTATATTTAAACGTACTCAAACCTAAATTATTTTAAATTTTGTAACAATAATATCGATCAAGTTAATATTATAAGTTAATACTTAATTCATAATTATAATATTAATTTGTGTGAACAAATACTTGATATTATATTATAAATAAAATATAATTTTATATTATTTTTAATATATATTTCAATATTAGAATAAAAATCCTCTGCCTCTTTATCATGCCTCCATCCATGCCTCATGTTGAAAATTTCTAAAAATTTAAAATTTAAACCCTAACTTTAATTTTCTATATCCTAAACCCTAAACCTTAAACCCTACGTCTAAAATATACACCATATCCCTAAACCCTAATCACAACCCTTAATCTTATACCCTAAATCCTTTAATTTAAAACGAAAGTATAGAAGGATGTATGAGAAAGAGGTATACGATTTGCACCCTCATTATTATTCGTAATCTCTTTTAATATCTCCAAATTAAGGAGAGATTATTAGGTGAACCCTGTTCACCACGTTATCCATGGTCCAAACAATCAGTATCGTTGATCTTTAAATAACCACTTAATAACTATCCACTCACTAAGTCCATGTAGCAATGAGATGATGATTCACTTAAAAAAAAATAAGATCAACAGTCTTGATTAAGTGAGACCATAAATGACATGATGAACAAGGTTAACCTAATAATTTTTCCAAAATTAAGATTCATTATTTATTTAAGTACAACCTAATCCACTACTTTTTCAAATTTCATATTAAATGTACTAAACATTTCATTGTTAAACCATTTGTTCTCTATAGTTTGATGCCCTCTTGGCTCTTGCATAGTCTCCTATATTTAGTTCATGAATCCAATATCAACACCTCTAAGCTTCCTAGACCCTTCAAAATAATTAAAATTTTTCCCAGTCAAATTAAATACAAAAAATATTATACTAATTTTTAGAAAATGAAGCCTCCACTGTCTTCTTCTTCCTCGGGTGTTGTCAGAAAGCCACGTCTATCTCCTTACCTCTTCACTCTGTTAACTTTCATTGTCTTTGTTGCTATTCTCTATGGAGAAGACTTCATCTGCATTTTTGGACAGCTTGAGCCAGGCAGAGCTATACCTAGACAAGGTGAGCCTAAACACTGTCTCTCTTTCATTTCATGCACTGCTTTCATGTGTCATGTCTGACTGAGCTTTGAGGGGTTCTGGGTTAGTGAAGAAAGGAGGGAAGGTGCCATTCGCTGTAGGTAGGAGTGAAGAGAAATGTGATATATTCCAAGGGAGGTGGGTTAGGGACGAGTTGACTCGTCCACTCTATGAAGAATCGGAGTGTCCTTACATCCAACCACAGCTGACGTGTCAAGAACATGGAAGACCAGATACAGATTATCAGAAATGGAGATGGCAACCCCATGGTTGTGATCTTCCTAGGTAAAACCACTCTACATATGGTTATTTTAGCAGTTTCCTATGTTAATGGATTTGAGTACTGTTTTTCTATCCTGGTATAATCTTACAGTTTCAATGCGACATTAATGTTGGAGACACTAAGAGGTAAGAGAATGATGTTTGTGGGAGACTCATTGAACCGAGGCCAATATGTTTCTTTGATCTGTCTTCTTCACAAGCTCATCCCGGACCATGCAAAATCCATGAAATCCTACAATAATGATGCCCTCACAGTGTTTCAAGCCAAGGTAGTACAAGTTTATACCTTAAACTTGTTTACGTTTCTACTGGTTTTCATCTTATTATTGTTCTTCGTGTATAGGATTACAATGCTAGCATCGAATTTTACTGGGCGCCGTTCCTTCTCGAATCGAACTCGGATAACGCGGTTGTTCACAGGATATCGGATCGGATCGTGAGGAAAGGATCGATAACCAAGCATGGGAAGCACTGGAAGGGCGTTGATATTTTGGTTTTCAACACTTATTTGTGGTGGATGACTGGATTAGAGATGAAGATCTTGTATTGTCTCATTTCTTGTCTGGATTGTGACATTAACATATCAGAACATCACCATTTCTTTCTTGGTTCTGTCAATAAATTAGTATAATTTGTGCATGTTTTTCCAGGAAAGGGTCGTTTAAAGATGAGGTGAAAGAAATAATCAAAGTGTCGACCGAGGATGCTTATCGTATGGCAATCAAAAGCATGTTAAGATGGTTGAAGATAAATATGGATCGGAAGAAGACCAGAGTGTTTTTCACAAGCATGTCACCTACACATGCAAAGTAAGAACAGAACTGGTCGGATTATGACAGGTTTAAGCAGCATCTTAAGCTAGAAATGAATGGAATTCTATATGTTTTTACAGGGGTATCGATTGGGGAGGTGAAGCAGGGGAGAATTGTTATAACCAGACAACTATGATTGAAGATCCACATTACTGGGGTTCTGACAGTAGAAAAAGCATAATGAAGGTGATCGGGGAAGTGCTGGAAAAACCAAAGTTCCCCGTCACGTTCCTCAACATCACTCAACTGTCTAGCTACCGGAAAGACGCGCACACGTCGATTTACAAGAAGCAATGGAATCCATTGACGCCGGAGCAGTTAGCCAACCCTGTTAGCTATGCCGATTGCGTGCATTGGTGTTTGCCAGGCCTTCAAGATACTTGGAACGAGCTTCTCTTTGCCAAGCTATTCTATCCCTGAAACTTAATGTCATTGTCTTCTTTGTAATTGATTTTGTCCTGCCCAAGCAACCATCTAAGAGTTTCTTTATGTTTTTCATTACAAGTTTTTGGGGCTTGGGGGTGATGGCAGCTGGTGGACAAAGGAGCATGGGAGGGATTTGTAAAAGAAATATTGTCACCAAGTGACTGAATCCATTTTCTTTTATGTTATATATTAATTTAGAGTTAATTATAATTTAAGAATAAAAATAAAAAAGAATTATGGGAAAATATGGTTAATTGCATACTGAATCACTGAGAATTTTAATATTTATTCTCTAGGTGATTCAAGCTCGAAAACTTTTGTGTACAATATGTGTATGCTATTAAAAAAAAGATTAATAAACATATGTTATATTATAATCACAACTAAACAGTTAAGAAAAATGACAGGTCAAAGTTATTTTTTTATAAGGATGACGGTAGAACAAAGCGAGTTTTTGGTCGTCCTAAACCGAAATCTAAACCATTCACCATGACCTCAACGACACTAATATTTTAATAAAAAATTCGACTCAATCTAAAAATATAAAAAATATATAAAAATATAACAACCCGGTTAAAAAATTTTAGTCTTAAACTCGACTCTATTTTAATCCCAACTTTTATTTCAACATGATTCAGACTTGATCCGACCTGAATCCCAAAATATTTAAAATATTAATACTATCAGATCAAATCAAATCAAATTCGTCGAATTAAATTTTTATCATCTCTATTTTTTACCTTGCTAGGCACAATGGTGACAAACTTCAGCCTTCAAGGTCTCTTCCAAACCATTTCATAGTATGTAGCCCCTTTAATAATTTAAATTTTAAGACTAAAATTATTATTACATCAAATAGTTTGTTCTATTTTGATGATAAGGTGATTTATTTGTCAGAAAATTCTAATTAAAAGGTTAAATTAATAATTTTAAAAGAAAATGTTCTGTTTCTTAGAAAACACTTATAATTCAGTGACTTGTCATGTATTTACCCTAAAGGTTTAAAACAGACTGCCACGTCATCACGAGGCGGACAACACTAGAGGCGCATGTTAGAGCAAGAGAGTTTAAAAGGGTGGAGTGGAGAAACTGAGGACAGAGGCGGACATTTCGAAGCTCCCTCCCCATCTTTTCATCGCACAAACTGCTTACTTAGCTAACCTAACCTCTCCCTAATTCATTTCTATCTTCACCATTTTGCCCTTATCCTGTTCCTCCCTATTTCCCCCTCCATTATCGATTCCACACCGTTCTTCCTTTTCTCTTGCAATGGAGTCCTCTGCTGCTCTACGATCCGTTCACTGTAACTCTTCTCTCTCACGCTTGTAGTCTCGTTTATGTTTATTGTTCTTATCTGGTTGAGTTTTGTTTGGTTTCACTGGAAACGAGTTGAGAAGAAGGAAGGATAAACTGTGACGATTCTGAATGTTTTTTTGAGTTTTTTTTTTATATGTTTTGGATCTAGTAATCGTTTTTGTTTTGTGTTGTTCATTGTTTACTGTTTATTGTAAATTATAGTGTTTTTGATGTTGAAGAATTTGAAATTGGCTCCAAAATTTTCGGAGATCTGCTTATTTATTTATTTTTAGTACTTTTTTCTTCTTTTAATGATGTGAGTATCAGTTGAGATTGTGAAGCTAGCTTACTTATCAATCCAATTTCCATGAAATAAAACTAGAAATGAAAGGATATTTCTGGGCGTTTCTAATAGAAGTTGTGGAAGTTCTTCCTGAATCGTCTTCGTTTTCATATAGGTCTTATTATTTAGCTTTGGGACATTATCTTATTGTATAGGTCTTCTACATTTTCAGAAGACGTTTCGCAATTGTAAAAACTGAACTCTTTCATTGGTTGATTCTATTGTGGAACTGAAAGAGACAAAGTGGGTGCTGATTTTCATTCTTAAAGTGCCTAGTGAGTGAACTATGTATTCCTCTAACTGGCAAGCAACAGATTCAATGTATTTTGAACATATTCAACACTAGGAATATATATATATATATATTTTAGGTGTCTTTTTAGTCGAGAGACTTTGAAAAATCATGTTTCTTCTACTGCGTATAATCTGTGATTTGATGTCCTTGGTACAAATAACATGATTTGCTGCTGGCTTATCTGATTTTTTATTGGCATCCATTTCTTATCATATAGGCTTTGGATTTCTTTACATTAGCAAAATATGGTTGCAGTTTGTTTGCAATTGTATGTTTTACATATATGGCTTTGTTTTTGCATTGAATGTTCATATGCTTTCATTTAAATTTTCGATTTTGTAGGTGTTGTTTCACAAGCTCATTGCAGACTTGAAAGGCCCAGTACCTTTCATGTGTCCTCCATTTGCTGGCCAAATTTGAGAAAATCATATGTCCCAGGCTTGATTTTTGGAGGGAATAACAATTCTTCTACAAGACGAACTGTAACTTTAACATCATCTGCAAAGACATCTGAAGCTACGGTCGCAGACAAGTTAAATGGTGACAAATATTGACTTCTGATTTATATTTTATCTGATGGCCCTCGTTTTAAGAAAAATAATTATAAGTTAACTGTCGCAAACCATGACTCAATGATATAACTAATCACCAATTCACCATTGGATTTGGGTTATTCTTATATTCAAACTAGACTCTTTTTTGGATAATAAACCTTTGCTCATCATTATTAATGATTTGTACTTGTTCTCGAAAGCAGAACTCCTTTTTAATATGTAAAGTAAGATGATTTTTAGAGTAGTCCATTACATCAACCTTAGCATTTTCTCTAATTTTGCATGCTAAAAGTTGTTAATTATGTTTGCCACCCAATAGATAGCACCTCCCAAGGCTCATTGAAGAATAAATCTTCACAGAATGCAACTTTTCCAAATGGATTTGAGGTGATTTTGCAAATTGACTTTTTTATATCATTACTCACAACTTTTTTATTTATTCTAATTAGCTAGATAATTAACATATTAGTTACTTAAACTGTCAGGCATTGGTACTGGAGGTATGTGATGAGACTGAGATTGCAGAGCTGAAAATGAAGGTTACTTCCTTTTCTCTTGTCATTTCATATGCTTGCATGCTTCTGCTAAACTTAGCCTCATGTCTCGGTGATTAACCTGAAACTTTCCTCGAAAGATGTCTCAGTGCAGCTAGCCATCTTCAGGTTTTGAGTTCCTTTTATGAATGCATTTCCCACAAATATAATATATATATATATATATATATTTTGAATCAGTCATCTGTTTTATTGCCACAGATTGGAGACTTTGAAATGCATTTGAAGCGGAATGTTGGTGCCACAATAGTTCCCATGTCCAACATTTCACCTACAACAGCTCCACCAATCCCGACTGAACCAATGAATGAAGCAGGTGCTACTACTCCACCCCCATCACCTCCGAAACCCTCTCCTGAGAAGCCCACTCCATTCAAAAATATTGCCTTTGGGAAGTCATCCAAGTTAGCTGCTTTGGATGCTTCTGGATCTAGCAACTATGTTCTAGTACCTTCTCCCATTGTACGTGCTGTTTATCAAGAGCTAGGGTTATGTTCTATACCATATCTATTTGAGCACTGTTTTTAAGTTCCATCACTTTACTACAGGTTGGTACATTCCGAAGAGGTAGAACAGTTAAAGGGAAAAGGCAACCTCCCATCTGCAAGGAGGTACTAATTTCAGTCTCAATTGCATGTTTTGACCTAAAACATGTAAAACATCCTTTGGTTACAAATATTTTGAGCGTTTATAATTTCACCTGGCTTTTCTTGATCCTATAAGTTGCAAATACTTGCAGGGTGATTTGATCAAAGAAGGACAACTGATAGGATTCTTGGATCAATTTGGTACTGAACTTCCTGTTAAGGTGAATTCAAATTATTTCCACCTGTTAGTTTTATATTATATAGAAAACTAAACTCTAAACCTTAAAACTTATACCCTAAATTCTAAACACTAACCTTAAATTTTAAACCTCACAACCTTGAACCCCTCAACTTTAAACTCTAACCTAAAACTAAAAGGCATGTGTAAACTAAAGTTTACTCGGCCTGTGTATCAAAGTTTATATATATTATTTTTTCTATATATATATTTAAGCAGTATTTAATTGTTTGTGTTATTGATTTATTGAAACAGTCGGATATAGCTGGAGAGGTCTTAAAGATCCTCTTCGAAGATGGAGGTATAGTTTCATCTGCATTTCATATTTATTTTGGTTTTAATATCTAGATCCATTTTTATGATGATGCGAGATTACTGATGATTTTCTTTGAACTCTGCCTTTGTTTCAACTGTGTTGCAACAGATGCCGTTGGGTATGGGGATCCACTCATCGCAGTCTTGCCATCATTTCCTGGCATCAACATCGACTGAGGAAATAATGTCACCAATCCCTTCGGTATGCATTTTGTAGTTTGATTCGTTCCATCTGATTGGGTAGCCTTGGCACAATCACAAGGCCTACATAGCTGGTGATTTATAATCAATGTTACTTGTCTGTTGGATTCCCGGGATACCGTATAATAATCGAGTCAGCAAACCATAGGTTGAGAGAGTTTTATCAAGTGTATCACCTAAATTTTTTGTATTAATAAATTTTTAGACGTTTGTTGCTTTGAGTTTACATAACTGCCTACCAGTTTACATTTTGGCTACCCGCATTGTGGGGGTACTGACTCTCACAGGCAGAAAGTATGGACCTGCCATAAATAAGGCCATGGTGCAACAGATTGTGAGCAATGTTATCCCTGGCAAGCCCGGCATTCGAAGACCTCAAGTGATTCCCAGGTATCATCTCGTCTTCAAAATGCTGAAATTGTAGTTGAGGGTCCATATCCTCATTGGTCACGAAGAACGCAGAATGAGAGGTTAGATGTAGGTAAATAAATTGATTTGAATATATTTTTAAATAACCCGAAAATTAATATCTTTAGATCATAAATAAAACTGAATTTAGATAAGGTAAAAATTCAAAGGCTTGAAACAAAATAGATATAAATATTACCTAAACTTGATGATGAAAGGTAAAATCTAATAACAAACAACATCAAAAAATACACAACATGGTCGTTGTAACAACTCAATCGCGAATAAGAACGGTATCTGTGAGATTGTATTCAAATCCAATATAAAGCACCAAAATAAATAGATTAATAAGATAATCAAAAGAGCAATATCTTGATTAGCCGTGGTGATATAAATTCAACCTTGATAGAAATCAAATAAAAAAGAAACGAACAAGCGACTGATGAAGAGAGAAAAATATGTTAAAAATTGTATGGTAAGAACATAATTATTGAATTATAAAGATTAAAAAAATAATAAAATAAAAAACTAATACCATCATCAGTCATGAAAAAATAAATAAAAACAAAAAAAAGGCACGCGGCTAGGAAAAAGATATAGCCTCTTTTAGGTTTCATTTTTTTTAAACTCATGTTATGAGATATTTTAATGAAGATAGACCAACACGTCCCTGAACAGTCTGCTATGCATGTTAACTCCATTCTTATACATGGTTAGAAAGTGTACATTTTTTTCACCATTAAAAAAGTGATGATGCTTCCATCTGCAAATGCTATGCATGTGCATGTGTCTACTAAGGAACCATACAATTGTCTGGGTGGCATCAGAGCCTGCTCTGGGGGTGGGCAATAAGGGTCACCCCTCTTCAGAGCTCCAAATTTTAATTTTTTATTAAATATATTTAATTTTATTTTTTTAATATTTATTATTAAAATTTAGTTTTTAATATTTATTATTATAGATTAATTATTTTTAATACTTGTTATTATATGGCTTTATTTTTTAGTATTTATTATTATGCTTTTATTTTTTTTAATATTTGTATTAATTTTACTCTTAAAATTTATTTTTCACTATTCTTTATTAACTAAATTTTAATTTTTTGCAATGCTTGTTGCTAGGTCTTATCTTTTACTAAACTTATTATTAGGAGTACTCTAAAAAATGTTTTTTAAAATTTATTTATTTTCTTTATTTGTTATTAGAGTCATAATTTTTTCTAACACTTGTTATTAAGAGTTAATTTTAAAATTTATTTTTTGATATTTATTGTAAGAAATCTATTTTTTTCAATATATTTGTTATTAGGGTCTAATTTTTTTAATACTTATATATAAGAGGTTTATTTTTTCAATAATTATTAATAGAACCATAGTTTTTCAATACTTGTTATTAGAGGTTAGGTTTTTCACATTATTTGTTATTAGAGGTTTACTCTTAAAATTTATTTTCCTTGTATTTATTATTAATGATTAATTTTTTTATCAATATTTGTTATTAGGGCCTAATTT
The DNA here is from genome assembly GCA_035048815.1 of Abelmoschus esculentus. Lineage (NCBI taxonomy): Eukaryota > Viridiplantae > Streptophyta > Magnoliopsida > Malvales > Malvaceae > Abelmoschus > Abelmoschus esculentus. The sequence goes on from JAUCBN010000001.1 coordinate 26,618,150, forward strand.
TTTCTAATATTTTTAGTATATATATACTTAATTTAATTTTATTATACTTTTTATTAAAAATTACTTTTTTTCTCTAATATTTATTATTAAAGACTTTTTTTTTATATATTTGCCCTAGGGCTAATAAAATCTCAGAAACTTCTTTGGGTGGCATGGTCGTCAAGTTTTCGGTACACTGCACTTTTCCCCACACTTCTGGTACCACACACTTTAAGACATGGGCCATGACGTCCATATTGATTACACTTCCCTTGGGAGTTTCTGCTCTGGCATATTCCACTAAACCAGAATGGGATTCCTTCTCCTTCTTTCATTGGGGTACTTATATCCGTTTCTCACTGGCCTGGCAGTGGTTTAATGACATAGAAATAACTTATTATTGCTGAATTGAAGCTCCTGCCATGGCTACGACCAGCAACAGCTCCTTAGACTCATCACTGACCACCCAAAGGTAAACTTTTCAGCCTCTGTTGTTTACACAAGTTCAGGTTCTAAATGGTATTTGAATCTGAATCCAGGAATAGAATTTATCTATTCCTGATGTGAAATCAGTTTAAGTTTCGTTTTGGTCAGATTTTTTTGACAGATTGGCAGGGAAAGTGGCATCGGTCACCGGTGGAGCAGCTGGAATTGGCGAGGCCATTGTTCGTCTGTTTCACAAGCATGGTGCCAAAGTCTGCATAGTTGATGTGCAAGACAGTCTTGGCCTTCAAGTCTGTCGATCCCTCGGTGACGCCCCGAACATTTGTTTTTTCCATTGTGATGTGTCAAAGGAGGAAGAAGTTTGGTGTGACGTCGACTTTGCGGTCGACAAGTTTGGTACGCTTGATATAATGGTCAATAATGCCGGATTATCCGGTCCACCGTGTGGCGATAACCGTAACTACGATTTATCCAAGTTCGAGAAGGTGATGGATGTGAACGTCAAGGGTGTTTTCCTTGGAATGAAGCATGCTGCTAGGATTATGATCCCTCGTGGAAAGGGTTCAATAATTTCCATGTCTAGTGTTTCGAGTGTCATTGGAGGACTTGGACCACACGCATACACAGGCTCTAAACATGCTGTGTTAGGCCTGAACAGGAGCGTTGCAGCTGAGCTAGGCAAATATGGGATACGTGTGAATTGTCTTTCTCCGTATGCCGTAGCGACCGACCTGGCTTTCGCTCACTTGCACGAGGAGGAAAGAACCGAGGATGTCCGAGAGAGTTTCCGATCTTTCATCGGAAAAAATGCCAACTTGAGTGGGGTGGATTTGACAGTGGACCATGTAGCGAATGCAGTTCTGTTCTTAGCAAGTGATGAAGCAGGGTATATAAGTGGGGATAATCTTATGGTTGATGGTGGGTTTACAATTTCGAACCACGCACTGCGCGTCTTTAGATGAGGATTTTGAGAAATTTAAATATGAACTGAATAAGAAAGTTTCATTAGTATAGTTTTTTTTTTTTCCATCCGGTTTTTAGGTTTTTGTTCTGACTAATTGAGTGATTCTCTTGGTATAAATATTTTGCATACATCTGATTAAGAAAGTTTTATTAGTATAGTTTTTTTCTCTCTTTCGATTTTCAGGATTTTGTCCTGACTAATCCGAATCGGCTCATGTTGTACACTTAGTTTTGATGGGTGTGAGTCTCACAACATAAATTTTCTGCATACACAACGTCTCAAACCCGAGATTTAATTAAGCGAAACGAAACTGTTTACCGTTTGGACCAACTCTATTGATTACATTAGTATAACTTTGATGCAATTTCAAATAAAAATGTATTTAAATTTAAAATTCAAGTTTTTTAAATAAAAATGTATTTAAATTTAAATTTAATTATAAAAATTTAAAAATATTTTTAAACATATTGTAGTTGGGCTGAAAGAAAATGGACCTAAAGAACTAAGGATCCTTGTTGGGCCAAGTTTGAACATAAAACTATTGAATCTAAGCCCAGAAATAATATGGCGCGGTTTTCTGTTCACTTTCAAATCTCTTCACTCCTCTCTCTTCCCCGCAATCCCCAATTCAGAAAACCTAAGGGGGGAAAATCTCAAATTTTCCCAGACAAACTAATGCCTCCAAATCCCTAGCCTTAACAATTGAGCAAAAACCCAGGAAATGGAGAAGAACAGGCGAGTAATGTGTCATGAGAATGAGGAATTAGCAAATTACTTGTTGCAAAAGAGGCAAGAGCTGGCCGATAAACCCAAGGGGATAAAAGAAAACACTGACAAGACTCTTTCCAAGGCATACACCAACATTTGCAACGCCCAGCATCCCATCAAGACACTCAAAGATCTCAGTGGCATCAAGTATTCTCCTTTCTTCTTTTTCATCTGATCAGTTGCTTTTTCAAAGAAAGTAAAGTTGGCTTCTTTGGGTTGTTTCTTTTTTCTTGGTTCGGGTTTTGGGTATTTTTCAAAAATTAGAATTGGTGTAGTTGGTCTAGCTATTTCATTACGCCAACAGTTTTGTACTTATTTATTTTTATGATTCCAAGACCTGATTTCTTTCTCAATTCTCATTTTGTTTTTTTCTTGGAATAATTTGGCTTATGTTTGTGGATAGAGGTGTTGGAAAATGGATTCTGGTGCTTATGCGTGGCTATTTTGACAGTGGTTCAGAGAGTTCTGAACCAGAAGACATAAATAGAAAGGGTACATAATGAACTTTCTATGTATTGGTCCTCCTGAATTGTTCAACTTTCTTCCTTTCTGAATCTGCTTCTTCTTTAATGCACCTTTAGGTAAAAAAACTAAAGGAAACAGACGTTATTTGCCCCAAAAGAATTCAGTGGCATATGCATTATTGATTACACTATACAGGTATTTATGTTTATCTTTATGTTAAATGGTTACTGTCACATGTATTTTTCTATATAGATTTGTAGTATCAGATGGATGTATCTTGTCATTAGGGAGACTGCAAATGGGAATGAATTTATGCATAAGCAGGATCTTATTGATGCAACTGAAGCAAGTGGGCTCTCACGGGCGCCTATTGTGTATGTTGATTTTTGACATTTAATTAAAATTTTGCTTTTCAATGCTTTTAGTGATTTTGGAGCTTGATTGGTGGTTTAACAACTGGACTTATGCATGTTTAGGCCAGAGAAAGGAAAAGGGAAACCTAGCCAATTTGGAAATTCTCCAAGGGACTGGTATAGTGGATGGAGCTGCATGTCTAAGCTGATTCAAAAAGGATTTGTTGTGAAATCAAGTTGTCCGGCAAAGTATGATTTTTTGTTTTCTTTCATTTATTCCTTTTGAATGATACATGAGACTTTTCTTATAACATATTATTAACATTATTTGGTTGGATGCACATTATCGCTTGGTGATTAGTGTTTCCATAGGTATTTTATGTATGAAATGCAACTTCCTTTTTGCAGATATATGCTGACACCAGAAGGCAAGGAAGTAGCACGTGAATGTCTCATGAAATCTAAAATGGAAGATCCCTTAGAAAATTTGGTTGATGTGGAAAGGCTTTCTCAACCAGACACACAAAATGCATCTGTTCTGGAGTTATGCGATTCTGATTTAGGTACAGAAGAGGCAACTGAAAAGGCTGATTTCCTGCGGAAAAAATCCATTGATGTTCCTCTTGATTGTCTTGAAAGGGTATATGACAACTGAGATGTTTGCAGCTTCTGATTGAAAATTCATTTGATTTACTCAGAATTGTAGTTTCCGATTCAAGTGTTAGCCTCTTAGACCATGAAGCGTTATTACTTACTGTGGAATTTTATGTTTACTCCTTGTGCTCCTGAACTTTCTAGTGTGTACTTTTTTTTCCTGTTAACTCTGAGGTTTTTGTCCCACTAATCTTTTGATTTCCTTTTTGTAGTGTTCTCGCATGGGGTACTCGAAGGAACAAGTTCTTTCTGCTTTTACTGAAGTCTCTGAAACTTCCAAGAACAAGGATATTCCTTCACTTTTGCCAGCAGTCTTGTGTCGTCTTCGGGAAGATCAAGTTTATGGTTAGATATCTCTATTTGAAGATTACTCAATAAAAACTGAGAATCAATTTCATCTTTGAAAATTCTGGGATATGATATGATTCTTCTTCTATATATGCGCTCAGGACAAGAAGCTCGTGATGGAGCACAAAGTATTAGGATTCAATTAAGTAAAGATGGTGGAGACAGGCCGAACTTGTGTACCTTGAGAGCCTGTTCTTCCTCTGTATGTGAATTACAATTTGATTATCTTGCATCTGTGTCTCAGATAAGTTATGATGGGATATGAGCACTGAGAAAAGTTCTTGAAAGAAACAATACTAAATAAATACTCTGATTCAAATAGTTCAGACTTGTGTTAAGATATGCTTTTTTAGCTTCGTTTGCTTAGCAAGTAATATTGAAGGAAAAGAAAATAAATATAGGTTACTAATAGCTAACCGGTTGCTTGCTCTTGAATTTTCTTAACGTTGATTGTAGTTTGTTCATTTATAGTTCGAGTTACTATTTACCCGTTTTTGGTGAGTTCCCTTTATGACTTGAAGAGCTGCCATCATCTTGGTTGATATTTTGATATGTTATATGTGCAGAGGCCAAGTTCAAATGATATAAAATCAGATATGAATGTCTTAAGTATTCCACCTCTGAGCTTTGGGGAGAGGTTTGAGGATGTATATGAAGTAATCTTAATATTAGACGATCGGGAGCAATTTACCTGTCAGGGGTTAGTAACTCCATATCCTTACCCTTTTGTTTGTTATGCACTTACAAGTTTGAACATCTAGGAAGTGAGCAATGTGTATGTCTTGTGGTTAACAGTGCACGGTCCAAGAAAATGTTGGAGAAGATTTGCTCAGAATTCAAAATCAAAATAAATGTGAGCTTTTGGTCCCTTTTTATATCCCTTACTTTCATCTTAATTTTGTAATAAACTGAGACACATGCTTAATTTTCTTTAATGGCCAAGACCAACAGTTATTTGCATGCTATTCTTGTGTTGAATTAATTTTAACATTTGGATTGGTTTAAACTCTGTGGTTTCTATTAGCGGTCAGTTTTCTTATATACATTTAGTGGTTCAGGGCTATCTTATCTTCGTTTTTTATTATTAATAATAAAACTGTCAATGTTAATATTTAAAATTAGGCATATTTATATTTATGTTGTTAATAAGCCTGAGTTTCTGCTAGAATTCTTAGTGATCTGTCTCTTACGGTTGACATATGAATTCTTGTTTCTTTGCTCGTATCTCTACATGACATTGAAGTTACAGTTATGCACACAATGACTCTTCTCCAGGTCAGAAGGTTGCCTATAGGAGATGGAATCTGGATAGCACGCCATAAACATCTCTCCAGTGAATATGTTCTAGACTTTATTGTTGAGAGGAAGAATGTTAATGATTTACGCTCTTCGATACGGGATAATCGTTACAGGGATCAGAAACTAAGGCTTCTGGTATTGATTCTTAAATTCAGTATTTGTTGATTTTGGTTTCATAACTGATTTGTTGCTTGAAATTTTGCCAATTACTGATGTCCCTCGCGATTCTATTGTTAAAATGCTTGTAACCAGACCCTTTGGAGTTGCAATAATCATGTAGGCGTTCATGTTTTAATTGACCTTGACTTCCATGTTTATTGTTTACTGCCTTAAGATGCATTACCATTATTATACACTTCTCATAAACATGTAAAGACATCTTTTGCCTTTAAGGATCCTTGATTTCTTTCCCTTATTCTTTTTTCCTAAGTAGTCACTAGTCATAATGTTTCTGGTGAAATGTTTTAAACTAGGCATCGTTATATGTTGGTTTGTTTTGGTTTGGATTTATCATTGGTTTTTTCCTTATGGAAGGCTCTTGTACCATGTTTTTTTAACTTGTGCTAATTTCCTTACACATTGTTGTTCTAACAACTTGATGCATGTCTTCCGCATGACCTTCTTTTCCAAATATTTAAGATTGTTTAAGGGGTTGCTAGTCACACTAATCGTTTCTTCTGTAGCTAGTCCTTTGTGCTTCTATTTTCATATAAATATATTTTAATGGAGTTGCTGCAAGTTTTTGTTTATACTTCTCAACTTAAGTTTAATAAAAATATGCCATCTTGACTTTTTTTCCCCTTTGCATTTTGTAAGAGATCTGGACTTAAAAAGTTGATATATCTTGTGGAAGGTGACCCGAATTCTTCAGAAGCTGCTGAAAGCATCAAAACTGCGTAAGATTTTTAAAAGATATACTTTTAGGGATGAATTTACTTTCAACTAGATTTTAGTACGCCTCTTTTACTTCACAGCAGCAGCATTTGGTGCTGCATTTTAAAACTTGTATCCTTGCTGTTTATTTCTGTAACTTTATTTTTAGGGATTGTACTCAATCCTACATCTAAAAATTGAACAACTGATTCTCTGGAATAGTGAATGGAAACTAATCCCTCCTCCCCCAAGTTCCTATGAGGTTGTGATTCCGAAAGGATTTTTCTTTCTTTTTAAATTTTTTTAATAGTTGAGCTGGTGTAATTGGATGTTGTACTTTGTTCAGGGAGATCTTGCGCCAACAACAAGCCTTGATTGCACGGGTGGCAATGGATTATTTCTAGCTTACTCTTTTCTTACTTTATGCAGGTGCTTCACAACAGAGATTCTGGAGGGGTTTGATGTTCAGAGAACGAGCGGTTTACTTGATACCCTGAGGAAGTATGCTTATCTTACTCGAGCAATAACACAATATTACAAACATCTGCCAGAGGATGATTCTAGATTGACTGGGGTCTGTCCTCCCTTTAATGAATTTATCAAACGATGCCAAGAGCTGGATAGAGTGGCAGTCAGTGACGTATTTTCCATTCAACTTATGCAGGTATATCTGTTCTCATTAGGGAAAGTTCATTGTCTTGTAATAGTATAGCATGATGGAACTATCATCTTCTTCTCTAATGTGGTTATATTAGTTAGTGGATTTTGATATCTGCCTTAGGATTTTGGTCTTATCCTTTAATATTTAATTGTCTTTGTTCTGGGATGATATTAACATTAAAGACTTTGTTCTATTGTTCAGTTGTGCATATGTAGGATTTGTATGCTAACCATGAACCTGGTTCATTTGAGGCCATAAATAATTATGTTGATGTATTACTTGCGTACCCTTCAAACTATACAATTTTGATGGTCGTTCTCAAATGTTTGACCTTGTTGGTAACGTTGTGAGTCATTTAATGACAGGTACCACAGGTGACTGAGGAGGTTGCCATAGCTGTTGTCGATTTGTACCCAACATTAGTATCTCTTGCACATGCTTACTCTCTTCTTGTGAGTGCACTCTTTCTTCTATGTCGGAGCTGGGAACTTCATATGAGAATTAATTATTGTTAGGCTAGGAATTTACACTTCCAAGTTCAAGAAGTTGCATCACAAGTTCACAACCAAGTCATCCAACTGCATAAGCAGAGTGCCTTTAGTTAATAGTTCAAAAAGTAGAATTAAACGTTATAGAATTCTAAGACCTAACCTGGTCTACTTGAACATTTTATGCCCATGATAATACATACATGCACACCTACCTACATAACTACGCGCATACATTGAAATCGGATTGTTGCAAGATAATCTTGACTTACGAGTCACTGAAAATTGAATTGTCCGGCTCTGATTTTGAATCGAACACTGCCAAATTTCTCCTTTTTGTTCATTGTGTTTTGTTTATCTCCGAGTTTTACTGACATTGGCCCATTGTTGCTTGGAAAGGAGGGTGATGTCTGTGCACAAGAAGAGATGCTTAGGAAGCAGAGCAACAACGTGGTAAGCGCAGTTGCTAGCAAGAATATTTTTCGGTTTGTTTGGGGTTGAATTCATTTTGGCACATCTCTTTGTATTTTGTAAATCTAGACAAGCTTTATTCCATTCATAGCTTTGGGTGAATAATTGTCTATTTGAAGTACTCAATAAGATTTGGTTCCATTAAATCACTTCTTTGGTTGAATTCACTAGCTTGGCACATAGAAAAAGGACAATTAGGGAAAATATTCTTCCCTTTCTTCTTCTTCTTCTGACCATCACTCTGGCTCTTTGCCCAAAATAATTGGGTTGAGCCACCTAAAACCGTCGGCCGTCGCAAACCACCTTCTCCATGTTCTCTCTTTCTTATTCAGTGTCTGCTTATATTAGACATCAACGTATATATAAAATAATCATTTTGATTTAATTAATAAATATATACTTTTAACACAAATATATATTTTCATCTACACTTGTAATGGATGTATTAATTTGTATACAAGTAGATTAATCTTTTCAAATTATTTAGCTCTTGGTGATGCGGAAGCTGTCGATAATGGTTCTGTTTGTCGAGTTCACGAACTGCAAAAGATGAACAAATCCACGAATTAGAGACGAAAAGAAGAAAGAAATTGTACTAAATATTACAAAATAGTATGTTTCTAACCTCTAGCAGTAGCTCATTCCTTGTTGCGTGTGCTCTAAGGTAACCATATTCAGAAATCCTTATCAAACTCCAATTTGCTGCCTGTTCATCAACCATAGTTGAATTTCTTCGTTTAACCAAGTAAAATTCCATTTGAGACATAAAATATTCATCATCTACTTACAAAGGGTGAGAATTTCTGCAGACTGAATCCTGCCATTCCTACAATTGCATGCACTGGTGCTCTGTAGTTACCATTATCATACGTGTCTACCCCGTTTTCATCTTTCTCCGGCATCGCTAGGCATTGAGAGTTGGAAACAGAACATGTCCTCTCGTAGTTATGAACGTGTCCGAATAGGACAAGATCAACCTAGTTCATTGTTTTCAAACTCAGTCACTTGCTGCCTCAGATAATAGCCGGATCGACAAATGATGAAGCTTTTATTTTACCTTGTTAGCCAGAAGGATTGGGTCTACGACCTTAAGGAACGAGTCATCCACATCTCCTAGACTGCTGCTATACATTGGCCTATGCCTGCATTTTGCAAATATTGCAACTGATATAACATTCTTAGCAAATAAATCACAGAATCCAATCGATCCATGAACGAGTTCTTCATTGGACCTTAACTCACCCGGTAAAGATCAACCAAGGTGTCTTTGATCGATCAACGGATGCCATGTCCTTCGTCATCCATTGGTGCTATTAAAATTTTGAAACCTTGTCATTTACATACTTACATGCATATATACATATAAATCAAGTGTGATATCATGAACAACCTGCTCAGAATTTTGGGTCACATCGTGTTCTGTTGAAATGACAGTGAAGTGAACAGAGCCTAGTTCTATGGCATACCATGGCTTATCCTTTGCCGTGCTCGGCATTGGGAAATAGGTCTCGTAAGGAACTCCGCATTCTCCACCGGAGTCCATATTCAAATAATGAGCCCCTGAACCTACATAATCCCTGAAATGTGGGGATGTTAGCTTTGTTATTGTTGCATAATCCCTGGTAGTATGCAAGAAATGTTACCTCTCATGATTTCCGATCGCGGTCATGTAGGAAACCTTAGAAGCCAAAGGGCTTATAAGATTTAGGAAAAACTCCCATTCAACTAGGAAGCCAGTTGCATAGCTTATGTCCCCAATGTGAAAAATGGAGTCTATGGTGCCATTCTTCATTTCTTCTACCATTGCTTTTACCACTGATACAGATCCTGGCTATGTCTCACAATGTGATAAGCCTCATTAGTGCATTATAGTAAACTAAGTTAGATATGTCTCGTACACTGTCACGAATCACGAGTCACGACTCATTCCATCGGACTGTGATACGTAATTTAAAAGTGTTCGTTTCGGGTAGCTACATGTTCTTCAAGGTTTTACTAGTGACAATGATCACATTGAATTATATCCTTACCTGAATGTAGTGCTCAGTAGAAGCATCAAGTGGAGCCTTTCCCATATCACCAAATATAAGAAATCTGACTTCATCTGATCCACCGGCCGGCGGTGTACGGAATTCAATCTCATCACTCCATCCAAATGCATCACTGAATCATGACATACAAGGATAGTTTGCTTCAAAGATTATCATATGATCATCATGTTCATCAACCCAGAACTTAACGCAGTTGGTTTATGTAGTCCTTTCGTAAGTTCGAGATTCGTATCCCGACATTTGCATCCCCTTTTTCACTAATCCAGAGATTACATATGTGCTCATGTTCCTACTATGTGTGCATACCTTCCATATTTGTAGTTGAAGATGCTTGAAGGCCGGAGTCCGGTCATCACCGCCGTGTGTATATAACCAGGGTCATGCCACCCGAAATCCATGGCAGGACTTGGAATAAGAGCAGAACCTGTTATCCATTTTACGTTCAGTAACGAAATTAATCGCCGCGTACATCGAACGGTTTAGAGTTAATTTAAGCCATTAATATGATAATCTTGAAAGGCTAATCCTAATTTGGTACTCACTGCACATATCTTGTTGAGAAAAAGTTGTAACTTGTGATATCTGTGATTTTCCATTACCATAACTCACTCGTTGAGGCTCACTGTCTCCACTTATCCATGTTAACCTCATCTGCACCATGACAACAAAATGTTCCGGTGATTCGTCACGATAAAATCAAATTAACTCGACGCCTTAATTCGTTATTCGAATGTAGGATAAGTGTTCGATATAAATATACGTCGAATGCAGATATGCATGGGTTGGTAATTACCGAAGTTCCGGATGAATCAAAGCTGGAGAGATGTCCATACAGAGGCGCATTAGAATTAGAAAATCTGAAGGGAACAGTCCTACTCAAGATGCAAGGGGTAAGGAAGCCGCCGGCGAAGAACACGAATTCGATGTCGGTTCTTATGTTTATGACATGAAAAGTTACAGTGGCACTGCATGTTCTGATCTCACATCTTCCATTGTTATCATATTTTCTGCATTCTTTCTTCTCGCAACTTAGATAGGTTGGATCGCTGCTTACATACAATGCCTGCAAATTCCAAATTCAACGGCGACGTGACTTTTTTAAGTGGTTACTCTACGTTAAATCTACATCAACGCTTATGTATTGCGTTCGAGGCTCGGCTTGAGATTTTAACAAATCGAGTCAAGTTGATTCAAACTCGGTTTGGAAAGTTTTTAATGAAAGAAAAAACAATAAAAGAAATTAAAAGAAATCCTCTAAATATAAATTAGGTATTATGAGTTTGTATTATAAAAATAATTTTTGGTTATTTGAATTAATCTATTTTTTGGACACTATTTTTTCCTTTTTAGACATTAAATTTTATTTCAGTGTTTTATAGAAACGTCTTTTTAATGAGACTTCATCTTTATCGTAAAATTGTTCATTTTTTAGTCGAGCTTGAGCCAAGCCTTATAATATTGTTTTCGAGCCCGAACCGAGCTTAAAAATTCCAACTTGCCAAGTTTTGAACCTAAATCAAGTCCAATATAATTATTTTCGAGCTGAATCGAACCTGACCAGACTTAAACTCGACTCATTATCGCCCTACTCGTGTGGTTCTACTCGATTAAAATAAACGAATCTATATAAACCAGACAAAAAAAAATTACGTCGTCTTACTTTAATGAAATTGCACATTTCGTTTCTATTTAATCCTAGGGAGAGTGGGTAGAGAAAGAGGATGGTAGCAGTCCAAATGAACAAGTAATGAGAATTTGAAGTTGTAAGGTAGAGATAAGTCACGGTATAGGTGTGGGGAAGAGGCAAAAGGATGTGTCTCACGTTAAATATTTTTTTAAATGGTTTAAAGTCGAATATAAAATAATATTTATTCGTACATATTCTTAATTTTCTACGGCTGCGTACCTTAACTGGATAATGGCAAAGAAGAGGTTGGTCACTAATGTCACCTGTTTGTACGTAAAATGATTTACTTTCCAGACAATCTCTGGTGCTGCAGACCATAAGTAATACAGTCAAAGTTTGACGACAACGACGACCACGATGAAGAAAAAGGGTCTAATCTTACTTGGAATTTGAAGGCGAGATCATGCCAATCCAATCATTTTCCATAGGAAGCAAAACCCCAGTAACAGTCACATTCACCCACTCTTCATTAGAGAGAAGGCTAGAATTTTTATTAACATTGATTTGGAGAAAAGGATTGGGATCGGGACACGGGAACAAGGTTCTCCGATTGATAACACGAAAGTCGGATACCGTGGTGGAATTCCGATGTAGGAACATCGAGGTGGCAACCGAAGGGTGTAACCGGGACGAAGAAGATAAACATGGACAAGTAGAAAAGAAGATGAAGGAGAAGAAGAACGTGACAACAGAAGAAAGGGTTGTTCCATGGTAATGAAAGAATGAAAAATGCATGTATGAGGTGGGAGAGAGATAGGGATATAAGGCTTAGGTGAACATTTCTTTATGGAACGTCACTAGGGTTATATAAACCTTTTTACTATATGGTTTATTCTTTATATTTAAATTAATTTTAATAAAAAATAATATTAATTTTAAAAGATTTAAATTTAAATAATTTTATTTATAAAATATATATGAGTAGGAATAGCTGTTCATTTATGGAGCCGACTTTCTTGATGATAGGAATAGCTGTTCATTAATAAGGTGAACGAAAACTTTTTGAACTCCATCTTTATTTTTATACGTTACATACGAATCATTCTGGACCGGGCGTAAATCATCAGTTCTTTTATTATATTTTTATTTTAAAATAATAAATTTAAAGTTTAAGAGTAAAATTAAAGATTATGATTAAAATTTATAAAATATAAATATAGTATATTTTTATGGTTAAAATTTATGATTTAATATGATTCTCACTTTTACTTAACGGGAAAAGAAAATACTACAAGAGAACGGATGTTTTTGTTGAGTCTTAAATTCGAAACTTCAAGAATTAAAATAAGAGTATGTAAATAGCTCTGACTAACCTACTATCAATGCTTACTCGTATTTATTTAGTAAATTAAAAGCAAAGAAGTGGAAGTAATTGTGGCTAAAAAATTTTTAATTTTTGCATGTTTTTCAAATACGTATCGTCACCAGATTGAATGATTAAATTTTTAAATTAAATTAAAATTAAAAAAAATAAAATATCTAATTTAACCATTTTTTTAAATTAATATATTATTTTTTAAAATTTTAACGATCGATATTTAATTAATATTATTTATAATTTAATAGTAAAAATAAATCAATCTCCCTGTTTCAGTATCACCGGGCACCATTGCAGTTTACCCTTAAAGTGTTGGCCCAAAGCAAACGACGAGTCTCTATACTTATATTAAAGGTTTCAGAAATAAGCTCCGGTCCGAATGTTCTATAATAGATATTATTGTTACACCGTAGATGATTTTTAAAAAAATATGAAATTATTAATGCTAAACGAAAATTTCATTTTTTAGAAGAAGACGTTGGTATTATTTTAAAAAATTACTTTAGAACATATACGATCATACAGTGAAAAGGTTAAAATTTTAAAATAAAAGACTTGAATAAAATATAAATACAAATATATTTGAATGTATTGACTAACAAATTATAGAAAAATTAAATTACTGAAAGAACATCAATAACCGCAAATCATAGTCGAACATCCATGAGAAAATCATCAACATAAAATGCATATTAAAATCCAATTCAAGGGTTCAAAATAGAAAAAAAAAAAATCAGCAAGATAACTAAATAAGCGACATCTTCATCAGTTATGATGATGTGGGGGTGTGCATTCCGTTAACTCGGTCGGTGGTCGAACCGAAGTAACCAAAACTGAATTAACCGAAAATTTTAAAATCTTAACCGTTAACCGAACTGAATTTCCTTTAACCGAATTAACCGAAATTTATTATAAATTTTGGTTAAATTATATAATAGGTCCCTAAATTATACTAAAATAAATTTTTTAGTCACTAAATTTTTATTTTATGCTAATTTAATAAAAAAATTAGTGATAATTTTATAATATAAAAAATTCAATGAACATTTTATAATTTTTCAAAGTTAAATAACTAAAAATAAATATATAATATTTAATATATAATAATTTCGATTAATTCGGTTAATTAACTGATTTCGAACCGATTTAGCCGTTAACCGAATTTACCAAAAATTAACGGAAATAATTTCGGTTCGGTCGATTAATTCAGTTAAAATCGAATAATACACACCCCTATGATGATGTCAAATCCAATTCTAAGATTAAACAATATAGTAATATATAATATTATTTTATGCTGAATTAAACTAAAGATAAAAATTAATAACAATCAATTGTTTTAATGTAATGAGACATGAGCAAAGAAATTAGTAAATGGAGATTAATTCTTTTATAAAAAATGATTAAGTTCTTTTAATAGAAATTGACATTCATCGTAAAATGATACACTAAATTTTTTAAGCAAGAATTAATCTAGAGTATTTCGATTTAAATTAAAAGAGTTAAAAAACTCGATCTGATATCAATCAACAAAAAGATCATATATAGATTGTTAAACCAATTTTCTTTAACAAATGTGTCTCATTTTCGATAATTCCAATCCCATGACTTAGACCTACATGATTAGACTAATTAATCATAATATTTGGATCAAAAGCAATAAAATAAGGTGGCATTGAGCTGAAATTTAGAGGAAAATCTTGTACTCTTCTTGGTTTTAAGTTTGAACTTGAGGAAGCCAACATAAGGGAGAGTCTGCCTGGCTGCAAAACTACAACTGTGGATTCTTGAAACCATCCCACCTCAAACATCGATAGCATCGATGTCCATTGCAAGACAAGAAGCCATGCTTAATGTCCAAAGGACATCTTTGTTTTTGGCTTCAAAAGTGTAGGAAAAATCAAGAGTGATGCATAAACTTACCTTGAAAACACCATCGTTGCATGGTTGCTTCTACTTGGGATTTGATGTGATTTGTTTGATTCTAACCAATTCCTATAAGAATACAAAACTAGATAGATACAAGGAAGATAGAGAATATATACATATTTAGATTAAAATCAAGTACTTGATTGAGATTTAGTCGGTGTAATTGGTTAGTCGAATTTTAATTTATGTAAATAAATATTAAAATAAAAAAAGATTGTATGCTTTAAATATATATTCTGATTAAACATAAAAGTTTGTATATTTCGTTAATTGCGAGAATTTAGTCGATATTCTTAAATAAATGAGTTTAAAAATTTATCCAGAAAGATCAAACTTTTAAGACACTAAGAATGTTGAATTGTTTTAAACAGAAAGCAAACTATGAGAATGAAAAGAACACGAAGAGTATTAACAAACAATTCAGAGGATTCTAGAGTGAATGTCTTGATTACTCAAAAATGAGATATACAAAGTTGAAAATGCATCTATTAATATATAGTTAATTCCACTACATCATGTGTGAGTTTTTGAGTTTGAATAAAAAATTCAATATTTTTCTTTCGAATTCGAACTTATACAAAATAAGATAATATAAAATATTACGAAACTTATTAAATCAATAAAAATATACAATTACACATATTTATAGAATCAAAATTATATCCCCAAAGCTTGTATAAATTGAAAAAAGCAAAGACTTGCCATCAAGGACGAAGTCATATAGGGGTGGGGAGGGACAATCGCCCCCCACCCCCGAAGATTTTTTTTTTACTTTTGTTTTCTTATTTAAATTTTTTTAAAATTAATTTTTTTATAAATTTACTCCACTACTTTTAAATATTTATGTTTTGCCTCCTTAACCACAAATCCTGGCTCCGTACCTCCTTGTGATTGCTGGCCACTAGCACTACCTCCACACCTAAGACCGCCATACTAAACACAGGACAAAAGGAACAACGACAAAATCATGTAAGAACTAAAAAATGGAGAAAGTGGACATCACATTTGCCATTAACAAGATTGAGCTATAATCTAAGTACAAGTGGTAAATCACTAAGCATTGATGATGTGGCACAATTTGGATCTTCATTACATTCCAAAACGATAATCTTATAACCATTTTAAAAAATAAGAAATAATATATGGTATTGTATTTTAACTCAAATTTTAATTGATTATTAAATTGGGTTTAATTATAATTCTAATAGTTAAAATATATTCGGTAATTAAGATTATTTTGTCGTATATTAAATTCATAACATATCAAAAAAAAAATATCTAGCAGCTATTTTTTTATTTTCATAAGTGTCATAATTTTGACTGTTAAAAATTTAATTTAAGACTTATAATTTAAGTATTATGATTAAAATTTAGAGTTTAGGGCTTAAAGGTAAGTATTGAAGTTTTAGGGTACTATGTTAGAGATTTAGGTTTTAACCTAAAAATCCTCAAATTCTAATTGTACACCTAAATTCAAATCACATTATCTAAATTCTAAGTACGTAAACATAAATTACTAAATAATAAACCCTAAATTGAATCTTTAACCCCTAAACTTAAGACAAAATAAAAAGTTTCCACCATAGTACATGGTATAATTACCCCTAAATTAAATCACATCCTCTAAATTCTTTTCAAGTCTAGTTCAGTATCGAAAGTTCTCAAAACTTGCGTGTCCTTTTGTCTTAAAAAAATTATCGTCTAATCACGTTTCTTTCTATGTCTCATACTAAAAAACACTTATAAATTAAATTTTATATTTTAACCTTAATTTCTGCACCTCAAACTCTAAATTTTATACCTAAAAATATATTATACACCAAATTTTTTAAATCTTAATCATAAACTCTAAATCTTAAATCTTAAATTTATTATTTTAAAGTAAAATACGAAAAAAGAAGGAAGTGGAAACATTTCCATCCCTTTGTCCTAATGTAGGAGGATGCCCCAAAGTGTATGACTTTACTTGTGGGTTTGAAAAAGATAACAAACAGTTGATTTGGAGGAAAAATTATTAGGTGAACCTTGTTCACCACATCATCTATGGTCTTAATTAATCAGGACCGTTGATCTTAATTTTTTTAAGTGAATCATCACTTCTTTCCTACATGGATTTAGTGGGTGGGTAGTTATTACTTGGACCATAGATGACGTGGTGAATAGGGTTCACCTAATAATCTCTCGATTTGGAGGCACATGCAAATTGTCACCCCCACTATCCCCCACTAAGCAACAACCAAGGTTGTTGTTTTGTTTTGGTAGGGCATGTTTGTCCTTGTGTTGTGCTTGAGAATGATACCAATTCTGGCCACCTTTTATTCCCATACACTTCGCATCCTAACAAAAACAAATCAAATTCAAATGTAATGTCAGGATTCAATTGTCTATTACAAGTGTGTTCAAGTACTGAATTTGAATGGATTCCTAGAGAAAAAGGAGGGAGGCTCTATGTTTAAGATCTTGTCTGTAATTCAAGAATTTCTATATTCTTTTTGAAACCTCCAAAAGGACAAGCAAAACGATGAAGTCAAAAACAGCCTCTTGTGGTGTTGCCAAAGAAGACATGGAGAAGACCTTCAAGACAAGGGCTTTTAAAACCCAGCTGACTCATGTTCCAACTCAAGCCTTACAACAGTAACCAAAACCCTCTTTTTAGTAATGTTATTGGTTTAGATTTGAGTGTCAGGTAGCCAAGTTTTCAAATTTCTTTAAAGGGTTTTCAAGGATTTTGATGCATAGATCCAGTTGATCAGTTTTGGCTCAGCTGAATTCTCTCGGTTCTTTTTTACTGGTAATTCCCTCCCTATGTTGTGTTTTTTTTGCTGCTTAATTGGTACATAGAATCTGTTACTAATAAAGATATGGATTGTTCCTATGTTTATCTGTTAGAGTTTGCTTCTGTCTCCATTCAGTCTTCATGTTTTTTGTGTTTTTTAGACATAAGCTTACTTTGATTGTTAATGGCAGGAATGTTTCAAGAGGGATCATCCGTTATAACTTCACCGCCACTTCAGTTCATGTCGTGGATGTCACTTTCTCCTGGTTTAGGATCCCCATTCCCCTGGCTCGGTGAGCTCAAATCTGAGGAAAGGGGTTTATATCTGATCCATCTTCTCGTAGCATGTGCGAACCATGTCGCCGCCGGTAGTCTCGAGAACTCTAATATCGGCCTAGAAAAGATATCCCACCTCGCCTCGGCCGATGGAGATACCATGCAAAGAATTGTTGCTTACTTCACTGAGGCACTTGCTGATAGGGTGCTTAAAGCATGGCCTGGTCTTCACAAAGCCCTTAATTCCACTAAAATATCATCAGTACAAGAGAGAATTCATGTTCAGAATTTGTTCTTCGAGTTATGCCCTTTCTTGAAGCTTGCATATGTTATCACGAATCAGGCCATTGTAGAAGCTATGGAGGGGGAGAAAATGGTTCATATTATAGATCTCAATTGCTTCGAGCCGGCACAGTGGATTAATCTTTTTCAAACATTTAATGCTAGACCAGAAGGGCCACCCCATTTGAGAATTACAGGCATACATGAAGAAAAAGAGGTGTTGGATCATATGGCACTTCGATTGACCGAAGAAGCTGAGAAATGGGACATTCCGTTTCAGTTTAATCCGATCGTCTGCAAGTTAGAGAATCTCGATCTCGAAAGTTTGCGCGTTAAGACCGGAGAAGCTCTTGCAGTCAGTTCTGTCCTTCAGCTTCATTCTCTCCTGGTCACAGATGATGAGATGCTTAGAAGGACCAACTCCCCATCCATGTCTAAGAACCTTAATACCAATCTGTCACAAAGAGTCTTGCACATGAACCAACGTACATTAGGAGAGTGGCTTAAGAAAGAGCCGGTCCATGCATATAGCCCAAGTTCGGACTTGGCATCACCATCCCCGTTATCCCCTCTTGCCCTGGCTCCTGCGCCCAAAATGGTGAACTTTCTAACCGCTCTTCGGGGAATGTCTCCGAAATTGATAGTTATAACCGAGCAGGAGTCCAACCATAATGGCTCTACTCTAATGGAGAGAGTACTCGAAGCATTGAATTTCTATGCTGCACTCTTCGATTGCTTGGAGTCTACGGTATCAAGAGCACCAGCAGAGCGACAAAAGGTCGAGAAGATGCTTTTCGGGGAAGAAATTAAGAATATCATAGCTTGTGAAGGTGTTGAGAGAAAGGAGAGACATGAGAAGCTTGAGAAATGGATTCTGAGATTCGAGTTGGCCGGCTTCGGAAAGGTTCCTTTAAGCTACCATGGCAAGTTGCAGGCAGGACGGTTGTTGCAGACCAACAACTATGATGGTTATAGAATCAAAGAAGATAATGGACGTGTGGTCATCTGCTGGCAAGAAAGACCGCTGTATTCGATGTCAGCTTGGGGGGTTAGACCGTAAAGTTTTAGCCCATTTTTTGTGTGCGCTTGTTTCTTCCTTTATCTTGTTCATGTCTCTGTAAAGAGTATCAGATTTTTCTTTCTCTGCAATCTATAGTGTTCTTATGACCTAAGAAAGTAAAAAAGACAATTAATTACTGTAATAACTCAGTACTGTAGGAGATGGGTGAGCAAAATTCGACTCGATTTGAAAAAACCGAATAATTCGACTCGACTTGAGGCGAAAATGCTCGACTCATTTTGACTCAACTCGAAATTTCATAGGCTCGACTTGACTCGAAAAAATTTCAAATAAAGTTCGATTTGTAAAATGAAAATTCGAATAACTCAAATAACTCAAAATTTTTAATAATTAAAGGATCAATTTTTAAGCTTAAGACGAGTCTATCAATTTTTGTTGATATATATACATTGATATATAAAATATAAAGAAACATCGCTACATATGAAAAAATATATAGATAAATATCTTATATGATTAGAGAAAATCGTTTAAATTAAAATCAAATCATACTATAACATGATAAATAATTACAAATAAATATTTATAAAAACTCGAAACTCGATTCGATTCGTCTCGAATCAAATTTTTTAAACTCGACTCGAACCGAAAAAATTTTAAATAAAGTTTAAATCGTAAAATATGACTCGTAAACTCGAATAACTCAAAAATTTTTAACTCAACTCGATTGAATACTCACCCCTAATGTTAACGGTTTAATTACTGTAAGACAATTAAAATAAAATCTTAAAAAGTTGAAAGAATAATAAATTTTTAGTGATGATTTAAATTTCAAAGGTTTAATTTATAAATTATATAAATTTATTTAAATTTAAAATGAATTAACTATTATATAATCGAATTAAAAATATTTAAAATAAATTGATGTTTTTGCAAATAACTTTATTTAGATCGGATTTTCAAGTAGCAACTAACATGTGAAAGGTTTGAATAATTATAAAATTAATTAACTTTTAGTACTAAAACAATTACTAATAATTTTATTTAAAATTTATTAAAAATAAAATTTAAACTCGTGATATTAGTGAAATTTTATATAAAAAAAATTCTCTTATCCGTATTATATATTTAAAAAATAAGAGGGAAAGAAATTAAAAAGAAATTATGGAAATATTTTATTATATTTATTTGGTTACAATTTTGAATTTTCATTTTATTTTTGATTAAGTCCATTGCCTTGGAGTACGCTTGGACTACCTTTTCAGTTGTTACGGTCTCCGATCATCACAATGCCCAGCCACCACCACCACCGCTCCACTCCGCTGCTATCCTCCGCCACGTCTGTCTCCTCCTCCCAGTCTTTCCTCTCTAAGCTTCTGCTCCTCTTAACACTCCTCCCTCTCTCTTTAGCTGCGTTAGCCTTCGTTCTACAGTGGCGTGGAGGGGGTGTATCCGATCCCACCATCACCACATCTGGCGCCTATTCCCGATGGGCACCACGGGGGTCCCACCACGAGGTCTTCCCTGGCATGGAGACTTTTTCAACTCTCTCCCCGAAATCGCATTCTTCTTCCGATTGCATCAATCTCGGTCGTAGCTCTTCTCCTTCTCTTCCTTACTATGGGGACTGGAAATTTGGTTTTGAAGCTAATTTAAGGCCCAAGGTAACCCTTCTTTTCTTTTCTTTTCCGGGGATGATCTGAACCTTGCTTTTTTGGTGAAAGTTTTATCTTGCTTCCGGTAATTTATACTGGGTGGATATTGCTTAGCTGCTGTAGTTTCAGCTAATGATCCCGTTTAAAATATCCAATATTGTCTTAGATCCGTGACGTTTCCTGGATTTTAAGTGGGAAAATCTTATTATGAATTCTAACTTACCAGTGTTTGTCTTCCTCACACTAGACCACCTCCTGTTCGACTTCATTTCAAAAATTTGCTTATAAAGTTCTTTGTCAATTGATTTTCTTTCTCATCAAATCGATATTATAGTTAGTACCCATAAATTTGTTATGCGTGGAAGATCTAAATCAAGTTTATAGCTACCTTGTTTCTTGTATCTGACTTTTCCTCTAGAGGTTGGAGTGATTGTTTGTAACACTCAGCTGTTTTGCTTCTGAAATAACAGATTTGTATTACAACAAGTACATCAGCTGGTTTGGAACAGATTTTACCATGGATGTTTTATCATAAGGTTATTGGAGTCGGAACCTTTTTCCTCTTTGTTGAAGGGCACGCTGCATCTCCGAATGTTTCTAAAGTTTTGGAATCGATTCCTGTGAGTTTACGAAGCGTTCGGCGACTTATGATATAGTTTTGCTATGATTTTCATTTATAATTTCAACTGTTCTTCCTGATTTACCAGTGGTTATTGTTGGTCCGAATTTTGCTTATAGTGTAAGTTTTATGTTTTTCCTCTTCAGGGAGTAAAAGTTATATACAGAACAACAGAGCTTGAAGAGCAGCAGGCTAAAAGGTCAATCAACTTTTCCCTTTTTATGATTAAAATGCATCTCTTAGATTCTAAAGCTAAAGTGAAAGTATGGTTGTTCTTGATATTTCTTCTTGGTTGTTCGTTTAACTAGAATGTGAAGGATACTGGTAATAAGCTGTCTTTATTTTGCATTTATATTCTGCATGCTTTTGTTATAGTTTCTTTTCTGGTTATCTAGGAACAAGTCCCTTTTTATTTTTCGGTCAAAATGGTTTTTTATTTTCTAACTTCTGGTATTTTTATGTGGTTTTCAGCCGGATCTGGAATGAGACATGGTTGTCAAGTTTCTTTTACAAGCCTTGCAATTATGAGCTATTTGTAAAGCAGTCTCTCAATATGGAAATGGCCATTGTCATGGCTAGGGTATGCTCCACGAATGATTCTATTTTCATGAATTGAAATACTTTATTATTTGCAATTGTTAGCAGAGCAATCTTAAGCTTATTTTAATTCTTTTCTTCCCTTTTTGCATTTTGAAATATAAGGATGCTGGAATGGACTGGATACTTCATCTTGATACTGATGAGCTAATACACCCAGCTGGTGCACGTGAATATTCTTTGAGGCAGTTGCTACTTGACGTACCTAGCAACGTTGATATGGTCATATTTCCCAACTATGTAAGTAGTATTATATAAATTGATGAGAAAAAGTTATCAATAAGAGAACTTGGAACTGGCGATCATGATTGGATATCTTGTCATTCATTTGGACTGGCCTCTGGTGTTTGATAGTGGTATTTTTCTTCCTTTTTGTTTAGGAGAGCAGCGTTGAACGGGATGATATCAAGGATCCTTTTACTGAGGTGAATCGCCACTTGTCCTTTTTCCTTTTTTCTCATTAGTTCTATAAATATTAGGATTTGGAATTTCACAAGTGGCTTACTTTTCTATCCATACAAACAGGTGTCAATGTTCAAGAAGAACTATGACCATCTACCAAAGGAAACTTACTTTGGCATGTATAAAGAATCAACTCGTGGTAATCCGAATTATTTCTTGACATATGGAAACGGGAAGGCAGCTGCCCGTATTCAGGATCATCTTCGTCCAAATGGTGCTCACAGATGGCACAATTATATGAAAACCCCAAAGTACGGTTACTCTGCGTGCTTAAAGAAAATCCTGATGAGATAACCTGACTCTATGTTCATATATCATAAATTCTCATGTGGTTTGACATTCATGATCTTTGTGAATGAGAGTGTTTTATGTTGGCATCATATCATGAATAAGTATATCGTAATGGTAACTATGACTTGTGAGAATGGAGCTGCTTATATTCGTACCATTTTCTATGTACATATGAATGACATTTCTTTCCATTTTGTTTCCTTCTCTAAGTGAGATCAAATTGGAGGAGGCAGCTGTTCTACACTACACATACGCCAAATTTTCAGACCTAACGTCTAGACGTGATCGGTGTGGCTGCAAGCCTACCAAGGAAGATGTCAAAAGATGCTTCATGTTGGAATTTGATAGATCTGTAAGTTTAATACCTTGTGGGATTTTTTAAATATCTTTACCGTTATGGATGTCATTTCGTTATAACTCTTTGATTAACTATGTAAATGTTATTTGTTGCAGGCATTTATAATCGCTTCAACTGCAACAGAAGAAGAGATGCTTAACTGGTATACGATCGAATGCAGGGTCTTCTTTTATTTATTTATAATAAATTGTCCCAGTTTTACCTGAATCCAGTGTGGGGATGTGCTCATGTTCAACTATATTGGCTCTGGTTATTATAGGTATCGTGAACATGTCGTGTGGGGTGACAAAGACCTAAGGCTTAAACTCTTGAGAAAGGGTATTTTGACTCGAATATATGCTCCAACGGTAAGGCCAGTTATTCGATGTCAGTGAAAATTATAAAACGCATGAAACCAAAACGACTTTTATAAGCATTCATCTTTAGAATTCAGTTTGAATCCAGTGAGATTAAGAAATGCATGAAATTTTTTACCTTTCTCTTTCAACTTGTATGTTTTACGCTTCGATTATGTGTTAAGATTCCTCTGCTCTGGTTGTTCCTCATCACTTCATCTTGAATGCTCTTCGGCTGTCTCAGGTCATAATACAAGGTTTAAGAGAGTCCGGCGTATTCAGCTCAGTTATTGCAAATTCCCCGAACGTTATTTCGAAGGAAAAGTTTTTAGCTTCCATTGACAGTAGCAACTCATCTAGAGTTGTTCCCCTGGCTTCTCAGGCTTCAAGCAAGACCGGTAGAAACAGACAGCATCAACCATCTGTTAGAAAGGTGCTCGAAATTGAAGCCAGTGCAGCTCATGAGGAATCAGCAGTTCCGCCTTTGTCGCCTCCTGCATGGACATCGACGGCATTGGAGCAATGATGGAGTGGCTGATCTGCATGCTTCTTTATGATCTATTCGGACGGTTTTATCATGTCATTTGCTTCGAACACATGGGGTCAAACGACAAGCAAAAGAGCAGGTATGAAACATCATGGTACACAGATTTTATGTTCTGCCATCAAATGTTTGAAGAAGCAAGAACTGGCCGCAAAATATACTGTAATTAATGATATTGTTGTTGTCTCAGATTACTATAGAATCATGTAATCTAGTTTATTAGCTTTCACTTTAATTAAAAAAATATTATGATTTCTTCACAAAAATTTAAAAACTAAAAAATAGATTATGGATTGTATTTTAATTGAATAATAAATATTATTTCTAATATATATCATAAAAAATTCTAAAGTATACCTAAATTTTAAATTTTTAAGTAGGAAATCAAGAATAAATTTCTAATAAAAATATATTAAAGTTAAAAAATTGTAAAGTATACCTAAATTTTAAATTTTTAAGTAGGGATGAGTGTTGCCTCTAACCCCTCTGAGTCATCATTTTTACTGCCTTATTGAGTATTTCACATATTTGTTGTTTTAAGTTGCATTATATATTATTTTATCTTCCATTTGTTTAATAATATTAATTTTAAAATATACTAATTTAATTGATTAAATGGGTTATATTAGGATGTGCATCATTCGGTTTTAACCGAATTAACTGATCGAACTAAAATTATTTTGGTTAATTCGGTCGGTTAATTTTTGATAAATTCGATTAACGGTTTTCGAAAAATCGTTTATCAGTTAATTTGACTTGAAATCGGTTAATTAACTGAATTAATTAAAATTATTATATATTAAATATTATATATATTATATATATTCATTTTTAGTCATTAACTTTTTAACAAATTATAAAATGCTCATTAATTTTTGTATATTATAAAATGATCACTAATTTTTTTTATTATATTAGTATAAAATAAAAGTTTAGTGACTAAAAAAATATTTTAGCATAATTTATTGACTTATTATATAATTTAACCAAAATGTATAATAAATTTTGGTTAATTCGACTAATTAATCAAAATAATTTTAATTCGGTTAATTCAGTTAAAGATAATTTAATTCGATTAAGGATTAAAATTTTTAAAATTTTAGTTAATTCGGTTTGATTATCAAACCGAATTAATCGAATGTACACCTTTAGCTTATACTCTAGTTGTAGCGTGTAATTTTTACGGCACCGAAGCTTGCAAGATCGAGATCCGAAGGAATACAGGCTCCGTTCAAAAGTATTTAAAACGCCGTTGAATACTCATCCCTAATCGAAGGCAAAGGCAGAAGCAGAGCACCTCCATATTTAATTCCCTCCACAGCTCCATTCCCTCCTTTCTTTTCAATTAAGAGTAACAATTCAGGTAAAATTATTAATTATCTTGAAAATCAATACTCGGATCTGATTGTTCTTCTCGTTGTTTTCCATTTTCAATGCCAATCCGACGAAGTTTTGATCTCTGTATAATTCAGTTCGTTACGGATTTACCTCATTTTCCGTTTCATATGCTCCTTTTGTACGTGCAATCCGGGATTCGAATCCGATTCCAGTGTGAAATTCTGCATTTTTGTTATACAGCAGATCCTTTCTTCGATGTCCGCGTGCTTTTTTTTTAGATCTCTTATTTGCTTTAATTTCTTAATACTTTTCGTTTTCCTTTCTGATTTATGCAGGTTTAAACGTGCTGTAGACCTAAGCTAGTTTATTCAATCATGGGAAGTGTTGATGTTGCAAACAAGGTAATGACGACGTTGGATTTTTTTTTTCTGTTATCCAAACATCTTTTATCATGCTTTTGCATTATTTCTCAATCCAAATCAGCTTATACATATGTTTTCAGGATGTCACTGCTAGCTTGGCCGAGAAAAAGCCTAAAGTTGTTTTTGTTTTGGGTGAGCGGCTTCTTCCTTTGTATTTTGTCTTTTGGTAGTTTTATATTTACATTTTCTTATTGTTGTAAGCGCCTACAACTATTGAGGATTTTTTTCCTGTTTTGTTTATTGATTAGGTGGGCCTGGCAGTGGAAAAGGTACCCAATGTGCACATATAGTGGAACACTTTCATTACACCCATCTCAGTGCTGGAGATCTCCTCCGAGCAGAAATTAAGTCTGGTTCTGAAAATGGGTATGACATTCATGCCTGAAAAGATTACACATGCATTGGTTTCTAGCTGATTCTGGAGATTTTATGTACTTTTTGTCTTTACACATGATTGAAATCTGGAATCAGCATCAATGTAGAAAAAGAAGATTTTAGACCCCCCCCCCTATTTTCTAATGATTGAATATCATTGTTATTGGTTGGTGACTTGGTGTAGGTTGTTTCTCTAGAGATCTGTTCAATTTCAAACAAGGGATGTTTTTATTGAACAAGATTGCCGTTTTTACCCATCAGCTCTGTAAATTAGACAAAAACATATATTTAGATCTGTATGATTTTCTAAGATGGACTGCATGCTTTCTATTCTGCCTTTATTGCATACTTATGTTTTGGGGTAGAACTGGGCACATGCTCTAGTCTAGTTCTCTGTATTTTATTATTGGCCAGTTATTTGCATTTGAACCTTTTGCATGTTGTGTATTATTTCTTCATTCTAACCATTTTCCACATGCCACCTTTCTCATAATGATCATATTTAATACATGCTCTCTTGTGGTCAACAGAACCATGATTCAAAACATGATCAAAGAAGGAAAGATTGTTCCTTCTGAGGTCACAATTAAGCTTCTCCAAAAAGCAATGCTGGAAAGTGGTAATGACAAGTTCCTTATTGATGGTTTTCCTCGTAATGAGGAAAACCGAGCAGCATTTGAAGCTGTTGTAAGTCTACCGTTCTTGTTTCCCATATTTATTCTTTTAGTTTACATGCCCTTGGGCCTCCTTTACCTAGTCTTTTCAGTATTCAGTTAGGTATTTAATGCGGCTAATGTTTGGTGGTTCTGCAGACAAAAATTGAGCCTGAATTTGTACTGTTTTTCAATTGCCCTGAAGAAGAGATGGAGAGGCGCCTTCTGAGTAGGAACCAGGTTATTCAACTCTTTTTTTTTTTTTTGTCTCTATAGGTTTATCCATAGGATTTGCATTAGAAGATCTCTTTGTTTCTTTTTGTCTTGTGCCGTTCTGTGTTGTTTAAACCATTGGTCCTTATCTCCATAATGAAGGGAAGAGAAGATGATAACATTGAAACAATAAGGAAGCGATTCAAGGTGTTTCTCGAGTCCAGCCTTCCTGTAATTGAGTACTATAAGGCCAAGGGGAGAGTCCGAGAGGTAATAATCTGTCAAAAGTCAAAACCATTTGGTTATGTCCTGGATGATTGGCATGGTTATCTCAACTCAAGTGTTGTTGCTTTGACATTTAGATTGATGCTGCAAAGACCGTTGGAGAGGTGTTTGAGGCGGTTAAAGTCGTGTTCACCCCAAAAGATGAAAAGGTAAAGAGTCATAGGTTTACCCTTCTGCTGGAAAACGAAAATAAGAACGCAGATAGTACAATATTTGAAATATAATAATGTAAAAGTCCGATCCAATCACAGTTGTATGATGTACATATTTTTCTTTGAAGTACTGATAGGTAGTTGGGTACGTTATTAAATGAATGCACACAGGATAAGTATTTGAATCAGCCTAACTACATTAATCTTGAGCCATTAACTAGACTTAATACGTTTTTAAAGCATCAAAGAAATGTTTGGTCATCAGTTAACATATATCTTCCTCTGCGTGAACGATGCATGTTGCCTATGCAGGTCACTGCCTAGGCCGGTTTTACAACTCCACCAGAGATAAGTTAGCATATTCATTTGAGGTGACAATTTTATCTGTAAATTATACAGTTTTACATTCATGTTCTTTATTAGCACTTAATATAATTTTGCATGGTGCAGGTTATATGAC
This sequence comes from Abelmoschus esculentus, assembly GCA_035048815.1. NCBI lineage: Eukaryota > Viridiplantae > Streptophyta > Magnoliopsida > Malvales > Malvaceae > Abelmoschus > Abelmoschus esculentus. Next base: position 26,646,016 of record JAUCBN010000001.1, read on the forward strand.
ACAATCTGCTGTGCACATAACTGTATGCTAATAATTTGGAATGTTTTTGTATCACATTGTATTTGGTTTATAATTACATGAGATGAGATGATTTCATTAATGTTCTTGTTATGGTATATCTGTTGAGAACAATAAATCTGAAAGTCTCCAAATGTTGTATACTTGATGGAGTAATTCTCATAATACAGTATATGTACTAATGTCAATTACAGTTCAGAACATGGGATCAAATAGAAAATCCACTAGTAGATCAAAGATGTTGAGAACAGGGCTGTGAAACATATGAAAACAAGCAAAATTACTCTCCTAAATGTGTCAACCTCCCAGGCTAGTCGATTTTCAAGTTCCCTTCTCCATTTGGTTGTGTGATTGCAGTCGAAAGGAGAGCACTCGACTAGGCTTGTTCTTCCCCTTCTCCATTATACATTAATGGCAATTCCTTGACCTTCAAGCTCCCTAAACTGACCTTTCGTCTCACCGATTCAATGATGTCGAGATTTGCTACATTCTCAATCGCATTCGCTACATAAAAGATGTTAAAAAAGATGTTAAAAACCATGTTCCTCGTCGTTGATGTTTCTGTTCTCTTATGCTAATAGTCCTTGCCTATCTGGTATGCATAGCACCAGCCTTACACCCTGCAATCACACAACCAAATGCATTAGTGTTTGTAATGTTGGATGAGCCACTGAGCAAATGCCCTTGCTTGAACTTACTCCAAGATAGCTCATAACCCTCAGTGCTATGTCCCCTAAGTCTCAAATCGGGACTGCAAGACCCATCCAAAGGCGGCTTTGAAGGATGCTTACTGTAGTCGAACACAAAAACCTCGCACTGACCGTTTTAGTGGCTATAATGAAAGGACTCTGAGGCATATATCGAGCCCTATTGACCTCCCCTTCGTGATTAATTTGTTGAATAATCTGGACCTTGCCGCTGGCGCATCCGAACCCGCCGAGGTCAGACCGGTCGTGGTCGTATTGGCGAGCATCGTTCTAGGAATCCTGGAGTGGAAGCTGGACCGTTGCCAGCATGAGGTAATTGGGCTCGTTTTCGGAAGTGTGGGTGCCCAAGATCATCTTTTGGACGGAGTAATCCTTTCCTGGGGCCTCGTCGCGGTCGGGGAGCCATTCGACGGTGAGAGATGGCCACTCTAGGGCGTGGGTAATGACGAGATCGTAGAGGAAAGGAGTGTTCTTTTTCCAAAATTTGTACTCTTCGTTGATCAGCCTCTCCTCTTCGTCTTTCCGCATCTCTCAATTTTGGATTTGGTGTTGCAGGTATAGCATTTAGGGTTTCCCATCTTTTCTACTTTTTATCTTCCTCTTTCCCATTCCGTAACATGGTGAGCAAAACTCGATTCGATTCGAATAAAATAAATAATTCGACTCGACTTGAGCTGAAAATATTTGATTCATTTTGATTCGACTCAAAATTTTATAGATTTGACTCGACTCAAAAAATTTTAAATAAAGTTCGAGTCGTATAATGGAAATTCGAATAACTCGAATAACTTAATTTCTTTAATAATTAAATAATTAATTTTTAAGTTTAAGAAGAGTCTATCAATTTTTTATGATATATATACATTGATATATAAAAATATAAAGAAATATCACTACATATGAAAAAATATATAGATAAATATTTTATATGATTAGAGAAAGTCATTTAAATTGAAATCAAATCATACTATAACATGATAAATAATTACAAATAAATATTTATAGGAACTCGAAAACTTGACTCGATTCAACTCGACTCGAATTTTTTAAACTCGACTTGAACCGAAAAAATTTCAAATAAAGTTTGAGTCATAAAATATGACTCGTAAACTCGAATAACTCAAAATTTTTTGACTCGATTCGACTCGACTTGATCGAGTACTCACCCTTATTTTATATAAAAGTGTTAATTGAATTCAACAATTTAAATTTAATTAGAATAAAATTTATTTAATATTTAATTTAATTTAATTTAAATTTGAGTTTAATTAGATTAAAATTTTTTAATTAAATAAATTTATGATTATTTATATATATATTAATTTTGTGTACAAGTAGGTTGTTATTGACTTATAGAGTTCATTTTTTTGAATTATTTTGAACGCTATTTAATTTTTTGAAATTTATTAATTTATATTTATATTAATTATACTATTTAATATATTAAATATGAAATTTTTTTTCTTATAAACAACCTTAAGCTATTTTCTTTTAGGTATAAAGATAATTTTAACCCTTAACGTTTATAGCTTTTGTCATTTTAGCCCTTATTCTTTTTTGGGGATAAATTTAGCCCTTAACCTATATCTTTTTGACAAATAGCTTATTTTTTAACTAGCTTGATGACTGGACTGTTAAAAATTTAACGATGATATATATATATGGAATATAATTTTAAATGAAATGGAATGTAACCTATCAAATACATATATATGAAATATAATTTTATTCTAATATAAAAATATAAACAATTAAAATTGAAATAAAATATTAAAAATTAATTAATTCTAAAATAAAATATTATTAAACATTCTTAATCCTAACTACGATAAAATCAAAATCTTATTCGAATTGTGTTTATATTTTTATTTTAAAATTTATAATCATAGTGTATTGTAATTATTTTTTATTTGAGATGTATGAACAAATAAAAATAACGGGAATAATATTATATAAATAAAATATCATAAACTAATATAATATTTTATTTTTTATTATATAACAAATATTTTAAATGTCAAATTCTAGACAATAATTTAAATAATACAAAATCTATCACATTTAATCTTAAATATTACATACAATAAACTAAATTCACGGGAAAAAGGTTTCCATGAGACAATTGTGTCACAATAATTATGTAGAAATTTTAAAAATATGTTATTTATTTTTTAATTTTAAAATATAATAAAAAATATAAACATAATTCGAATAAGATTTTGATTTTATCGTAGTTAGGGTTAAGAATGTTTTATAATTTTTATTTTAGAATTAATTAATTTTTAATATTTTATTTGAATTTTAATTGTTTATATTTTTATATTAGAATAAAATTATATTCCATATATATGTATTTGATAGGTTACATTTCATGTCATTTAAAATTATATTCCATATATATATTATCGTTAAATTTTTAACGGTCCAGTCATCAAGCTAGTTAAAAAATAAACTATTTGTCAAAAAGATATAGGTTAAGGACTAAATTTATCCCAAAAAAGAATAAGGACCAAAACAACAAAAACTATAAACGTTAAGGGTTAAAATTAGCTTTATGTCTTTCTTTTATTCTCAATTAATATAGAAAGTATAAATTTTAACAACTAATAATTCAAATCTTATAATAGTACAATTAAAATATATTATAAGTAAATAAGTACAGTATGGGTGACAGTACTTTGGAATTTGTTTTGGAGGTAGGTGATGCGATTTGATACTTGATATTAATGGTGTTTAAAATCGATTTAATTGATATTTAAAGGTTTAATAAATTTAATTATTATTTATAAAAAAACATTATTTTAATAAATTTTCAACTAAATTATCATTTAATTAATAAATAACAATAATTGGTAAATTAAACAATTGACTCGTCCCTAAATCTTCGTTCTCAAACGCAGAAATATCGGTAGCTGTAATTAGATAAGTAATTAATTAGGACGGTGGCAAGTGGTCAGAACACGATTAAAACGAGAGCAAATCTCTTATCATCTTCGTTTCTGCTAAGTTCCAGCGCCCTGCCCTTCGCCTATCAATCGGTACCTTCTTTTTATCCTTGATTTCCTATGTTGTTGAATGGCTTTGCCACTTTGTTTGTTGTTTTCTCGTCATATCACATTCTTTTGTTTAGGGCTTCTTTCTGTTCTGTTCCAAGATTTACAGTATTTGATTGCTTAGAAAAGTGGTGGTTTAGGATTCTACGGGATTCGATTGACAGATCTATATATTAATTTCGATTTTAATTCTAGTTTCGTTCGTATCGGAAGCTGTTGTTTGAAGCTAGATGATGCATGCAGGGCAAACTAAATGAGTATGGTTTTGGAATTATTTTAAATATTGCTGGTAAAAAATGAAAAGAAATGAAAGGAATAGAGTCATAGATTCACAACTATTTGGGAACGAATCTAGCTGTTAACGTAGAAATAGCTGCTTGTTTGTTTGTTGTTAAAAATTATTATTAGTCTTTCAAAGTTTAATTATGCAATTGAAAAGTTTCTTTAGGAATGCTGAAAATGAACTTGTTAATGGAATTAATGAAATTTCTGATAGAAGTAAACTTGTTATTTCTTTCCCAGTTTCAAGAATTCAATCTGAATAATTTGAACCCAAACCTATCATCAAAGTCAAGAATTTGACCTGGCCTATGTGAATCTGAGTTGACTTGAACTCAGATTGATCTGAACATGAAGCAATCCGAACCCAGAATGTCTTGAATTTAAACAAGTAACCGATAATATTCAAATGATATGAACTTAAAACATCCCAAATATGACATGACCGCAACTTGAAATAAGGCCTACATTAGTCATTTCCTACAAGTTCATGATATTTGTCTCCATTTCATAGTATTTACAAAAGATCTTGAACACGTTATGTTCATTCCTGTGCACTTTATAAAGTCCTTTAGTGTTCTCCTATCTGATTTGTGTTTCTTTTCTATTGTTCCCATCGAAGTCGAGTGTGTGCCAAAAAGAAAACTCTTTTCTGCTTCATCTTGAGCTAGCAGATCATTTTATGGACAATAGGACACCCAGAAATGAGGCAACTGAAGAAGTGACACGGGAGTCACTCATCGCTATCTCTTACTCATTACCGGATAAGATTGTTGCTTCCAAACTTTCATCAGGTAATCCGAATGGTGAAAAGCAGATTGAAAGAATAGATTCCGATGGAGCTGAGAAATACAGGTCTGAATTGATCTCCATATCCTCTTCCCAATCACCTGACGATAAGGGCTCACCATCTCCATTGAAGGGACTGGAGAATTAACATATCCTATTATCCAGATGATTCGAGGAAGGGTTTTATCGACCTTGCGATTGGGTGCTTGGAATGCATTGTTATATCATGTCTGGTATGAGCTAGAACTGTTTTTGTTGAATCATGATCGAACTGTCAATTTCGTTGTTGAACTTTGATCATTTTGCAAATTCATGTTCTCATCACTTTCTGCAAAACATGTCTGAGATACAAATTTCTTTGATGCACAACAAATTTTGTGTGATATTGCTGATCAAATTTTGTGACAGGGACACAGCCCTAGTTGTGGAGAAAAATTCTTTATTTAACATGCTTATCTTTGTTTGTTAAACAAAATAGAATAAATATAGGCAAAATTCATTGCTCAGTATGAAAACATCACATGGGTTACCATATGGTTGTTGATAATGTTTTTTTTTATCTCAAAAGATCCGAGTTTAAATTGTTTTGACTATGTGCATTATGAATCGTTAAAGGATTAAAAATATGTATGAATAGATATTATTTTATATTCCATCTCAAGAATTTATTAATAAAACTAAGATATTTCTAGATCCCATAATTTAGATGTTACAACTTACAATAACTTAAGGACTAATTTGGTTTTAACCTCTTCATTAGCCTCAGTTGTTAAAGGAAATGTTATTCTTAGAGGTCACGGTTCGAGTTCTAATAATGTCAACATAGTAATTAAATATTGAAGCCGGTAAGCAAACAGCAAATCCCTAAAATTTAAATTTCAATATAATAGAAAAACTATAATCGTATTTAAACACCTTTAAAATTCGTATTTGTATTTAATTCAGTTAGAGAGTTTAAAGGAAACATCGAGAAACACTTGATCTTTCTTTCTCTTCGTCCGATAAATTGTCATGCTTTACCGTAAACATGTTAATTATGTTTTAAAATAAGTCTCATATGCATTTTGGCGAAACTTTCCCATCAAAAATATAATTCGATTCATTAAGAATATACTTTCAATGCATAATTTGATGAAATAAAAAATTCTTCCTGACTTGCATTAAAATGATATAAAATCCAGTGGTTAAAAATGTGAATAGTCCTATTGTTTATGTAAATTCCCCTCATTCCCTGTATGTTTATGTAAATTTGGAAAGTGAAATGCATGTTACAATATTCTGATTTATAACGTTATTTATGATTTTATTTAATAAGATTAAGTTATTTAATGGAAAAATTATATTATAGGTAAATTTTACCACGTGTCCATGGGATTAACCACTAAAATCTATCCATCTCATATTTTTTTCATGTTATATATTTTTTGAAGTGAATTTTTACTTGAAAAAAACTGTTTTTAAAATGAATTAACAGTAAATATGAGTAAAGATTACTTAAGAAAATATGACATGAAATGAAAAAAATGATGAGATGAATGCTTTTCATTGGTCTCATCGATGACATGGTGAGACTTACCCATGATATAATTTCTCCATTTAATGATATAAAAAATAAAAATTTATATTAAAAATAAAATAAAAATTAGTATTAGATTAGATCATAGATAATAATAAATCAAATCATTTAATAATTTTTTATTTATCAAATATCCGTAATCTAACTCGAGTCATAGTCATCATATTCATCCATCTGTCTACATAATCTGTTACTTAAATTAGTTTTGAAAGGCTCAAATGTTAAATTTGTCCCAAAATAAACAAAAGAAGTAAATTTTTTTAATGTTGTCTGGTTTTTAATTAAAAAATGTCACGAAATGTTAAAAGCGAGTAAATATGTCATAAAATGTCTGAGCTTCAGCATAAATTAAATAGAATAATTTCATAACATTTAAAAATTACAAAATGAGTCACTTTATAAATTCTGTTTATTTTTAAATATTTTTCCGATTTAATTGAGTTTTTTTTCAATAAAATGTGAATATACATAATGGAACGAGACAATTGTGATAAACACATTTGTTTTATTTTATCCCACTCTAGCTTGTAAAATTATCATTTTATCTATTTATAATAATATTATATGTATCACATTTATATTTTGAATATTTTTTTTATTTTTTCTGGTTTTTTATATATTTCACCAATGAATAAATTATAAATGATAATTTTTATATATTTTTATAATATGTGAAAAACATATCCATATAGTTGATGCCCATTGTCATAATTTAATAGATATGATATATTTTTTTTTCTTATTCATAACTGTTTTATATTCAAATCATAGAATTTACAACATTTTATCTCTTTCTATGCCTGCAAAAACGTACAGTTACTTTCAAATTTTTTAATTTTGGATATAAATTTTGGGTATATTGCAATCCAACCATAACGTTTGTATGTATACAATCAGAATATATTGATAATTTTGGAGGTAAAGTTAAACATTTAAAGGTTTACTGTATATAAAGGTTTTCATATGTATATTCATAATATGTCTAGCAAGCATGCTGTGATGGTCTTCCTCTTCAGCACCCTAGATTCTTCTCCTTTCAAAGTATCTTCTTTAAAGAAAATCAGGGTCATAGTCCAATCGGACGATGACATGATATTTGATTTCGTTCGATCCGGTGAGGTTGAGGCTGTTGTTCGAATGCTTGTTAATCAGACCATGATCGACAACTGTGATTTTGTTGGCTTTCGATCCTGTGAGGAAGCTCTAGGTCTCTTGCACCTACTACCGTTATCGAAGGAAGATGAAGCATTTCTATTATTACCCGAATCCGAACATTGTTAGAACTGATCTACGATGAGATATGCAGCAAGGCAAGTTCATATGCTCTTGAGGTTCTATTTAAAATACTAGCATCATCAGAGAAAAGCCGATTGAAAGCCATCGAGAAGCCGGTGCCGTCTGTGTCCTCATCGAGCTCTTACCGGACTCAAACCGGTCCAAATGCGAGAAAATGTTGCTTTTGCTGAAGCTTTTGTGTGAATGTTCAGAGGGAAGGATGGCATTAGTGGATCATCGGACGGAGAAGTTTTAGATGAAATGAATGGAACGGGTAAGAAAGATAAAGAGAGTCTAGTGTCACGGACTTAATCTTTCTCGAACTATCCATGCGGCGTTAGCACTCTCGATTTATGCTAACAAGCCTTAATTTGGACAAGTCAAGGGCTAGAAAGCTAAGAGAATTGAGAGGGCAAGAAGTGAACACTTTATTAAGCTTTACAAGGCTTAATGCTTACTATTGCTTGATGGTTACAAATGAGGTGGGTGGTCCTATTTATAGGCCCTCAAGTCCCTAATGGACGGCTAAGATTAATTTGATCCGACGGCTTATATTTTGCCTCCATAAATATCTACAATGATCTATACTATTCTAGAGACATCTACTTGTATCTATACATGTCTACAACTATCTATAATATTCTATAGAATTGTAGAGATATCCAGAGTAGTCCCTATCTTTCTAGAGTCTTCTAGGGTCTTCTTCAACATTCTAGATCCTTCTAGAATGTTCTAGATGCTTCCAACATCTTCTCCGTCCTAGAATGTTCTAGAACCTTCGAGAATTATCTAGAGTCTTCTAGAATCTTCTCAGGCCTTCTAGATGTGTCTAGATCTTAGTGGAATCTCCTGGAACATTCTAGAACGTGATTGAATCTTTAAGATGGATGTAGGTCATTCTAGATCATTCCGGAAACTCTCTTGGTGCATGGATTCTTTAAAAATGCCCAAAGATGATTTATTAACTTTATTGTTATTGGCGGGTCGTGACACTAGATAAGTACAGTTAATTAAAATTAACACGCTTAGTTAAAATATCATTAATTATATTGATTTAATATGCTTATTACCTTTTCAAACAATAATAAAGATACAATTACGGGATTTACAGCACTAATATTTTAATTATATAGTCATTAAAAAATATTAAACCATTACAATATACAATATAATCTTCCACATTTTTAATGCATGTAACCCTTTTTTTTTTTACTTTTTGTGATTATTAACTTCTGAATTTTGTAACATTAATAATTTTTTATAATTTAAATAAATCAAATTAATAAAATTGAGAATTTTGTAGCATTCTTATTGTTTACTTTCAGTATACATTCTGGCTGTATTTGAACAAATTAAATAAAACTTAGACAATTAATTAAAGGTATAATGGTAAAAGAAACCGTTTGATATCAATTCATTTAAGTTCAGACTGGCACAGCAGCCTTGTAGTGGCCAATGCGTGACCTCAGGGATACTGCTAGTAGAGTTTATTGAATAAATCTAAACTTTCCTTGCCTGTTGCAGAGACTAGGTTATAAAGGTCGTGAACAGCTGAACTACAACATTAAACTGCAAATTTGACCTTCTCAGGAGTATTGGCATGGGGGAAGCCATGAACTTCAGAGTTCAGCATCCGTCTCGAAGCTGTTTGCATGAAATTTAACAATTACTAACTTTCTTACATCCAAGTCCGAATTGTCTCGGCTAACTAAAATAAACTACCATGGATATGATAGGATAAAGCATAAACTACCTTACAGTGCTTAATCTTCATCAAACTTGATCTTCTTAGGCGCAGGCTGAACGCTACCCACCTGAAAAATATCAACCGGCAAGTGTAAACAACACAATTCGGGGAAATATTGTGATCAAAGGAAGGCAATTGGAGATGGTGATCACAGATGCAAATATATTTGCAGACTACGAAGCTACATCTCAGTTACAGTCGAACTACAACCATAACATGGTTTCAATCACATTTGAAAGAGGAAGGACCAGGTTAAAATGCCCCAGGACTAAAAAAACATCCTAATGGAAAGGAAAATTGCATTATATAATGGACTTCTCTCTGTTCATAAGGTTCATCCATCCGAAAGGAAAGGGAAGGAGCATAGAAAGGTAAAACAGAATGAATAGTATTTCTTGTCAATTTTCACCTTCCATGTCAAGTCCGTAAAGAATGAAGGACCAACAATAACCCATATGCTTGGAGTGAGAATGAAAATGGCACACCATGGAAAGAAGTAAACCAACACCGTGGATATTTTATGCACAGATTAAAGCACTAAGCGAATTGCTCTACTCGAGAACCAATCCACATGTAAATAAAGCTATGGTTAAACTCTTCATGCACAAAACCTAAGCAAGTGTTGTAATACTAAATGTTCATTCACCTTTACCCCATGTGTTGATAAGTTTGTCAACTTTCAGTGATACAGATTGAAGCAAAGAAGAGACTCAAGAGGCAGATACTTACAATTTCAGGGCAATCATAATCAATGCCAGCAGCCTCTATCCTCTTTCTACGCCTTGCATCTCGTTTTAGGATCTTCTCCACCAACTTTTTATGTTCTTCCAACGTTTTTACCTGTATAGCCAAACAGACAATTCTTAAAAAATGAAATAAAAATATCAACCAGTCATTTACACAAAAATATGCCAGACAACTTCCAATTCTGATGATTACCTTATTATGCCTCTGTCGTTCGATTTGCACATAGTCAACTGGCTTGTATTTATAATTGAAACCTCTCCATCTACATATAAAAGAATACAGATATTCAATCACCAATTTATCAGAGAATGCATAGAATGGATGCAACTCCACATGGTATTTTAACAAACTACTGAAAATCCTCAGCTTGGCCAGCAAGGGCTGCAGTAGCAATGGTCCTCATAAACAAGCTACCTTCCAATTTACTACTTTGTTGGGCCAAAATATATAAATATAATTTAAAAAATACATGAATACAATAGAAACCCTCCAGTCAGCTAATATAAGCATGACACTAGGAACCAACCTACTCACCCTTCCGATTGTTCAGAATCTACAGGGGGAATATCCAACACACACATTTTTACTATGGTAAAATTAAATTACACAATTTCTTCTAAAAGGCTTTTACCCTCTTTTTTTCAATACAATTGTGGGACTTGGACTCTTTATCCTCTTAGAATATGTCCCATCATTCCAACCTCAAGCAAAGAAAAACAAGGAGTAAATGTGGCACAGTGGCACACAAGGTCTTATTGCATTATAAATTTGGGGATAATATGTAGAAAATAAAGCATAATTGCATCATTTAAAGAAAGGGAAAAAACAGAAGAAATTCCATAACAAAACATGCAGACAAAGAAACTTAAATTACTGAAAAATTACTCATTGCTTACAATTTTGGATGAACATGCTCAGGAGGGACAATATGGACTTGCAAAAGATGCTCAAACAACAGATAATTATGCATGCAATCAGCTACAACTTCAGCTACCTACAGCCAACAAGAATTATTGTCAAAACAACAAGAATTGCGGAGAGCATAGACCATTAGACATTAAATAACAAACAATCTCCAACCTGCGGATTCTCGAATTCAATAAAGCCAAAGTGCTTTGATTTTCCTGTCTGTTAAGCAGAATGAAAAAAAATGCAGAAGAAAGTGATTTCTTAGTAATTATATTAATCAAAACGTAAGTGAACAAATAAAAAAAGCATCTAAGACACTCATTCTAAAGCATTTTTCCAAAATAAAACTTGAATGCTACTACCTACAAATAAAAGAAAACACTCCATGCAGTCTATACTTTCACATATGCTAGCAAAAACAGAAATATAAACGAATGAACATGATAGTGAAGCTGAAGGAATTTCTTAAAACCTTTTTATTTCTTGCAATCCTCAATCTCTTAATAGCACCGAACTGCTTAAAATAAGCTGTAAGAAAATACCCATTTATCAAGGAATTTCAAAAATAATAACCTTAAAGAAAACATTCACTCCTATACAAAATTCATTTACCTTCCATTTCTTTCTCATAAAAGCCATGAGGAATTCGACCAATATACAAAACAGTAGCTTTGTTTTGTAGGGGTTTGGTTTCTGGAAGCTCACGCGATGCATCGCCTTCCAATGGCTGTAATCACAGGTATATAAAAGCATTCAAAACCAATTTAGGGTTACAAAACAAAAGGAAATAAAATCAAAAATTAAAAAAAAAAAGGATGGAAATTTGATTCTAGCAAAGAAACATACCAAGAAATCCGCAGAAGCAATCTTGGAATCAGAGTTTGGAAACTGAGAAGAAGCCTTCTTTATAGCTTTCTTCGACACTTTCCTTGCCTTCGCCCCCATCTACTCAAAACCCTTCAGAGGCTGCTGCTGCTGCTGCTGCTGTCGCTGGAATACAAAAACTTAATACTAAAACCCTGCCAAAGGTTACAGCAAGCACGAAAAATCTGTGTATATATATAGTCAGGCCAAGTTTTATGGGCCGAGTATTGTTAAGCTTCAGGCCCGTTTACGATTATTGGACCTTAATTTTTTGTCCAAACTTTATTTTTCTAATATTCATCGATAATATAAATATTTGGATTTAAGATATATATTTTCGGATAAGATTAGATTATAAGATAATATCTATTTAATTTTTTAATCTTTTAATAACGTATACACAGCATGTATGTATAGTGTTCGAACCCAAACCATTTGAATAAAGTACATTATACTTTATCAATGGGATCACTTCATGAGTTCATTAAAAATGTTAATTAATAGTTAATCTATAAGTTAATTGTTATTAAATTATTTATGTATATATATTGTTCACAAAATTAATTATATCAATCTTGAGGTTCTCTTATAATATAATATTAATTAATATTTAACGAGAGGTAATTTATTATTTTCAAAAGAATGTGTAGTAAAAAATCGTGATAGGTGCATGAGTCATCTAGCCCAAGTGGTTAAATGAACGGTTGTTAGTCACAGGTTCGAGCATAAGCAATATCAACAGAGTGATTAAACGATCAATGTCTAATAATAGAAATTATATTCTAGAATAAATATTACTGTAATCGAGGAACTTATCTTGAACACCATCCCAGAATTATCAAATAATCCATATGAAAAGCACAAGGAAAACCAAAAATGACAAGAAATACAACCCAAATCTTCCATTGCTCATTATTTACCACAGCAATCTTTCCAAACCATTTTACACGAAATGAAGACACGAAAAAACAAACAAGAAATTACCTTATATTTCTCAGCATGTGCAACACTGGAAAGTGAAAGCTCTTCCTTGTAATATGAAGCAGGGGAGCTCAGGGAAGTCGTTTCACGGGGAGACGGTTCTTGTCGTTCATACCGAACGTTTCACCGTTATATGTGGACCAAAGAGAGACTCCACCCTTTTGTAGCATGTTATAATCGAAGCAAGTATCGGCGAATCCGAGCCGCTGCCTCGGTGTGCTCATTGACCTTGCCTTTGCTTTTGCAGATTCTGTTGCAGCCATGTAAGGTGGAAAGATTGGGGAACTTGGGATGGAACTCTCGTCTCCGGATGGACTCTGCTGCAGGCGGCTAAACGATCTTCTCGGAAACAAAAACGGCGAGTTTAATCCGTCTAGCATGTCTTGTTTATGCAAATGTTTGAATCTAATATGAGGTAGACCATGTACTTCCCATGTGCTCGAATTAGAAGCTACATTAGGCTTTAAAATCATCACTCTTTCCTTTCTATGTCCCTCAGCATTGGCTTCCACTTCCTCAAGGCTGCTCCTTCCGGTTCCTTTGATGTGCATCGATTCGTCGAGCATACGACTATTCTCTCTTTCCTGAAGGAAAAGAGATGATCACTAACACCCTCTTCAAAAGCATACGATACGAGTAGTCGTCTGCGCATCCATAAGCAGAATAAAATTGACTAGAAAACATGACAGACATGAAACATTACCCGGTGAGAATACGAGTATTTCTTCATACGCTCTCTTTTGGCCATTGCTTCCTTCCTTCTTAAGGATATGACTTCAGCGTCTTCTTTAGAAACCGCACTGTCATTCCAATTCCGACTATAGTCGTTGCGCTCACGGCAAAATGTTGAGTGATTGAGCTAAAATGCACAGTTTAGAACCAGAGATTATACATGGTAAAAATGCAGCACATCATATATGAATGTTTACAGAAAAGGAAGCACCAGGTCCAATGAAATTGATTAGTGTGGCTCATCCCCTATTAATGCATTTACCAGGGTAGTAAAAGCTACCTTCCCCGATTTTGGATTAGTGTCGGATAAAGATATATGTCCGGTACACTATTGTCCATGTAACGAAGAGTAAAAGAATAGTTAAAGAAATAGCTCGACTCGAATTATCGAACATACTTTGATAATGTCCTTGGCCTGCAACTCATCTTTTATCCTGGTGTCTGGACAAACAACTTTTGTTGTAGAAATGCTCTTCTCCTTGATCTCTGGGTGCATTTTTGTACCAGATTGCAAGCACTTCATCTTTTTCATAGCTCGACGTCTCACGACTTCGCCACGGATCATGGCTTGGAGTTTCACCAGTCCCCTTAGTGCCCGTAGGGCTTTCTTTGCCTGTTCAACAACAACCATATCAGTCCAAATTGAAGAACATAAAGGCATGATGCTTGATTATTTCTCAGTACATCTAGAAAGGTTTACTCTGTAGATACCTGGAATCGAACATCATCGACTTTCTCGAATCGAACATGAATACAACAATTCCCACAATCAAATTCAACATGGTCATAATAAAGAGAGTAAGGATTTAAGGTAAGCTCACCAAATGTGCCCGGAAAGCAGCTTGGATCTTAATAGCAGCTCGGTTCCTATCCTTTACCGTGAAATGACGGAAAGATTTAGAGGATCCTGCAAGACGGACGACCTCAGCCGCTGCTTGTGCAGCAGCAATCGCAGCCTCTGCTGCAGCAGCTGTCGCAATGGCGACAGTCAAAGCATGCTTTCTTTGCTCCTCCGTTGCTTGACACAATAATTTCTGCGGAGGTGCCGCCAGTGCAGGGTGGTATTGCTTGAGCTTCAGCCTTCCAAAAATCCATCTCCACCTCTTTGATTTCTGGGAAAACACACACAACTATATTACAAACAACTTAAAAAGGAACCAAAAACATGAAACAAAGCTACTAATTATTCAAAAATGGAGCAAAAATTTACAAAAAATGCATCTGCAGATGAACCTTTTCAGTTTTTGGTTTCGCATCAGAAGAGAAAACCTTCTTCACCCAACTAAACCAGCTCCTTTTCTTCCCCATTGACAGAATTCATGGAAGCATTCTATCTTTGACACTTGAACTCAAATCTTATCTTCCAAAAGAAATCTTGTAAATAAGAACACACCCATATCTACCATATGCTCAGAATGCATAAAGAATCGTACTTTTCCATAAGAACAATCATAAAAACAAAAGAACCATGAAGATTAAAGAAGAAGCAAAAACAGACCAGAATTAAATTCTTTGTTTCATGATATAGACCTGAGTGAATAAAAAAACACAAGGACAACTCTGAGCATGTATGGTGATGATGATGATTATGATGATGATAATCCAAGTTAGTCTTGGTCATTGCTCGAAGCTAAATCATTTCCAATGATGTGGCAAATGCAGGCACTTTGATGAAGAATGAGTCATGATGTTTAAAGAGCAAAGGAGTGAGTGTGTTTTCCCTTTCTAATCCCAACTGTCGCCATCTCCACGGCCCCCATCACCTCTTCAAATGTCTGGTTTCCATGGAATTTACAGGGGTGTCCTTAGCCTCACATGCTTTCGCTTTCTTCATGGAAACTAAGCATATTGGCCCATCACCTTTCGCTTTAGCTGAAATGATGAACACACCCCATGGGCTTCCCTCCTGCCTGATGCCATTACCATCCTTTCTAAACTCTCCCGATTTTTTCACTTTACTTGATATTTTTGTGCAATTTTTCATTGTACTTGATCCTCTCGATTAATCAATCAGGATACTGATTTCCCTTGATTTTCCACAGTTAATAAGGTCTCACAACATTCCAACACAGAAAAGAGACATTTATAACTTAAAAGAATAAGATTATTTTCATTAGAATTTATATTAATAAATAATAAAATTTGAATCTTTTAAAATAAATAATATCATTTTTTTATTGAGTCACTTGTTAAGTTCTATTCGCAATAAAACTTCTAAATTAAAGGTTTAAGAGTCTAAAAAACTCTTAAAATTTTATAATTTTATATTCATCTATATTTTTAATATAATTTTTTAATAATTTTTATCCTTAATATTTTATAATTTTGTATGGGGGTAAAATAGTAAGTAATGCAAAATGTTTGGACCAATTGACCAAAGCCGAAGGAATGTGTCATGAAAACAATGGCCTTAGTATCCTTTTGACCTAATCAACTGCTCTGAGTTGTAATGATGAACTGATCTATAATTCTGAACTGAAAGGGAAAAAAAATACTCCTAGTAGGTAGCCAGGAACATGGAGCAATCAAGGGGTTTTCTAAAAGGGGTTGGTTAAAAAAATTTTAAAAATATTGTAATCGAATTTTTTATAAAAATTTAAAAATTATAATCGAATTTTCTTAAAACATAACGTATTGATATTTAGTTTGGTCATAATGGTACGAGAATAGGATATCGATATTGAGTGAAGATATTGATACTTAAGACTATTTTGAAAATATTTGTGCAAACAAAAAAAATTAAAAATATTTTAAACATTTTTAAATTATTTAAACTTTGATTAAATTTTAAAAATATATAAAATAAATTTAAAATTATTTTTTAATTAGTCTTCATAATCATCGTAACATTTTTGGTATTGATTTATTTTTATTTAGATGAATAAAATTTATTTATCTAAAAAAATCAATTTGAAGCCCAATACACCTTATCCCAACCGGAATTACTTAACAAAGCTGATGTTCCAACATGTGGGCAGATCTAATCAGCCCAACAAACCATTGTAAAGAGCTGACCTAACGACTAGGGGTGTAAACGAGCCTAGTCGAGTTTGAGTAGTGTTAAGTTCGGTTCGATTCGTTAAGATTTTGAGTTAAGTTCGAGTTTGAGTAATTTTAAACGAGTCTAAAAAATCTGAGCTCGGTTTGACTCGTTTAGAACTCGAGTCGAGTTCGATTTTTTTTTAGTCTAATCGAGCTAAGTATTAATTGATCTTTAACCATGTTAGACTTTAGTAACTCTTACCTCTTGCATCTCATTTAAAGCCTAACGTAGAAAAAACTTTGATACACAAGTTATGTAAACTCAAGCTTGTTAATTTTAGGTTTTAGTATGTTAGTTTAGAGTGTAAGACTTATGTTTAGGGTTTAGATTTTAGGGTTTTAAAGTATATTTATATTTTTGAGTAACTCATGAGCTTTTCGAGTCGAGTATCATGTAACTCGACTTGGCTCGTCAAGAACTCGAGTCGAGCTCGAGTCGAGTCCAATCGAGTTGAGTTTTGACCGAGTCAAACTCAAGTAACTCGCGATCTGTCTCGTATCATTTATAACCGTACTAACGACACCCATTTGCAGTCTTTAGTTAATTAACTAAACCTAACTGAATTATCTATTAGTTAATTGATTGGGATTAAGTTATACTTAATACTTAAATTTGATAATTATTTTTCATGACTACTCGTATTTAATTTATTAATTGATTAACTTAAATTAAATAAGGTAAATCGTAAACTCTTACTATTGACTTATACTCCCAATTCATTTATGTACTTGATTTTTTTTCCTATTTATTTTAGTCTTTAAAATTTTGTTATCTTTCACAACTTTGATCCCAGATTTTTCTTATCCCAAGAGGTGCATGGGCAGGGAACTAAAAGCAATGCTATTTTGGAAGAAATAGAAACTCTGTCAAAACGTGGCTGGCTGGACCATGTTGGAATCTTTGGTAGGGGAAAAGGAGTCTTGTCTTTTTTATCGTGTTTTCATCTATATTTTTTTTTTTAATTTTTAAAAAATTTAATTTTAAACCTTAACTTTTATTTTTTAATTTTTAAACCCTAAACTTTATACCCTAAAAATACACTATATCCCTATTTTCCTATTACAACCATAGACCCTAAACTCTTTAATTTAAAGTGGAGACACAAATAAAGGCATGAGAAAGAGATAGACGATTTGCAGCCCCAATAGAGTAAGGATGCAAATTGTCTACATCTTGTTCATGCCTCCATTTGTACCTCCGGTTTAAATTAGAGGGTTTAGGAAATTAGAGGTAGAGTATATTTTTTAAGGTGTAAGGTTTAAGGTTTAGGATTTAAGAAATAAAAGTTAGGGTTTAAAATTTAATTTTAAAAAAAAATTAAAAGATGCATCAAAAGAAGTATGATAAAAAGGTAAAAGATTTTTACTCATAGGGTAATGCTAACGGTGGATGCATGAGCATGTGTCTATCCTTAATTTTAAAAAAAAAAAAGTTATAATATTTAATATTTATACTTACTTTCAGATTTTACGATTTTTCCTATTTCCCTTTAAATGTCTTATGGTCATCAACTTTGTTGAATTTAAGAATCTCTTGTCATAGTTTTTGATTAAATGTTGGAGTCATTCAGCCAATAATAATAATAATAATCCAGAAATAGACCCATCATTTAAATTAAGCCAAGATTACCAGCCATGTTGGAGCTCTAAACTACAAGCCAAGATTTGCTGTAGTAACCAAGGAGCACTGCAGGCCACAACATCTAAAAACATCCTCAGACAGACACAGATTCTCGAAAAGGAAACTCCACGTCTCTCATCGTTTACCTTTTTTTCATGTCTATATTCGTGTCTTCGTTTTAAATTAAAGGTTTAGAGTATAAGATTTAGGGTCTTAGGTTAAGGATTGTGGTTAGGGTTTAGGGAATTAAGGATAAGGTGTATTTTTCGGGTTTAAGATATAAAAAATAAATATTAGGGTTTAAGATTTAATTTTTTAATAGGAGGCATAAATAATAACATGATGAAGAGGTAGAAAATTTTTACTCCTCCAATCATGCTTCGAGTTAACATGCGGCAAAGATACAAACTTGATCGGTGAGTTGTACCGGTCAGAGGAACAACTCAAGAACTTATATAGCATATTAAGTGTTTTTGGTTGCTTGTGCGTTTTAAAAGGAATTTTCACTTAAAAGCGTTTCTATAAGTACTCACAAACAAGGTCTAAGCCCCGTTTTCTATTGTGTTCAAAATTTTTTAATTAAGTGTTTATTCTTTATGTCTTGTCAAACAAGTATCGATTTAGTTATTAACGGTCGTTTACCTACTTTTTTGTTTGTTGTTCAATTTTAGTTAAAATTTTTAATTTCTATCGACGTTCAGTCTGAATAATCTTTTGCTCACAATGATAGCAAATAAGTTTAAATTGTAATATATTTTTTTCTTAGATAAAAGCGTAAAAATAAAATAAATATTAATTTTATTATTAAATAATATAAAATA
This sequence comes from Abelmoschus esculentus, assembly GCA_035048815.1. Taxonomy (NCBI): domain Eukaryota; kingdom Viridiplantae; phylum Streptophyta; class Magnoliopsida; order Malvales; family Malvaceae; genus Abelmoschus; species Abelmoschus esculentus. Next base: position 26,665,177 of record JAUCBN010000001.1, read on the forward strand.
AAACAATTTAAATTTAAATTATTCGATAATTATTAAGTGAGTTGATGTATATAAGCAATTTCAATAATTTAATCAAGCTTTAAGTATGTAATTAACGTAAATAGTACTAGCTATATAATTAACTTTAAATTTAACTAATTAAAAGATAAATAGTGTTGTTAAAATTTCACACATCAAATTCAAGATGTCACATAATTAATATTAACATACTTAAACTTTGATAATATAATTTAAATATGCTGAAAATCGTACCCGAATTATATTCGAATGCCAAAAAATAATTAGTTTAATATAAGAACTTAATTAATATAATATTAAAATTCAAAAGACTGATTTTTATGAAATTTAAAAATTAATTTAAATTATGAATCATAGTTTCGAATCATATATTAAAATTAATAATTTGTTTTATACTCCGAAAAAGTTGATAAACTTTTACTGCCGAAGACTCGGTAATTATCAGTTATCGCTAAAAGGTCAATTTTGTAAATTCACCAAAAACCATGGGCTATAAAAGATAACTCGAATTGTTCCCTTAAACATAAACAACTAGGAAAAATAAATCTTTCCTAGTTCTGATCACTATCCCTACATAAATGCAACAACAGAACCCTCAAATTCCCGCAAATTTTCAACCAATCAAAATCCCTGAGTTTCAGATCACAACTTTGACTCGAAATTTAGATAACCCAGATTTTCTTTCGGTTTGGGTGTTGAAAAAGTCGGGTTTTTGCCACTGTATTTCTTTAAATTCTTGACTTTTTTATGGGATATTCTGGGTGTGATTATGACTAATAACTGGAGAAGACAAAAAGGTGAAATTCATCACCAAGGAAACCAGGGGACAAGATCGTACAACCGAAAGCCATCATTTGGTAATTTTCTTTTTCTTCTTTCAATTGTTATTTCTTTTGAAAGAAAGCCTTTTGTCTTCTTGTGGTCGCCTGTTGTTGAGTTTTATATTCTGGGATCTATATTTCATGTGATTTTAATTCAGTTAAAAGAATTTAAAGAAAACCTTTGATCCTGAAAGCTTCATGCAAATTAATTAAGTTCAAGATCAGAGCTCTTAAAGCTTTTGAGATGTTTCTGTTTGTTTTCATGCGTTGTAATGGTTTGGGTAGTACAAACAATTGTAATATTTCCCTGGCTGTTCCCTTTTTTTTATTTCTTTTGTATTCTTTTGAGATGGGGTGTTGAGAGTTTGTAATTTAATCAAATTCAGATGGCCAAGTATGGAAATACATACATACATACATACATACATACAGCCTATTGCTCTGGTCTTAGAGATCAATAGATCTTTTACTAAATTGAGATAATGTTCCTTTTGCTTGAGTATTTAGGACCTTGCTTATGTTCTAACCTTTTACTGCATTTGGCAACAGTTGATTGCCAAAGCATGAATTATATGGAAAGCCACCCTGGTATTGATATTGTTATTTTGAGATCAAGACATGAGAATCTTTCCATATGAGCTATATATTTTCTGGAGTATGTGGAATTATTACAGCAGTGGCACTGAATATGCTTTGATCTATCAAGACATGAGAACTTTCCAAATTTGCTTTTTTTCTAGGTTTCTCCTTGAATAACTTATTGATTTTCAAGATTATTGTTGATGTCTAATTTCTTGGGTGTGTTTCTTTTCTGGAAATTATTGCATTGTGTGTTGTGTTTTGTTCAAAACGAGATGCTCGGTTGATTAACCTGACATTCCTTAATCTTGTTATCTCAGCTACATGGCAGCCTACTGTTCCTTCATGGGAGAAGAAGTTTTGCAATCTGGTAGGCTCTGTTCCGTGGGAGAAGCTTCTCGAAACCAAGAGAATTATGCATCTTTATGACAACATAATCCAGTGGAATGACTCCGCTGGTGAGGAGGCATTCAATAATGCTAAGAACCGGTTTCGGGCTGAGATTAGTGGTCTTCCTTGTGACATAAGACTCCCCGATCCTGATAGTTACATTGATACAATCGATTGGAGCTCTGAAATTGATCCGGAGTTGCTTCTGGACTTGGAGAGAGATCACAAGGTCCCTGGCGAGAAGGATAAATGTGAGAATGTTGTGATTCTCGGTAATTCACTTCTTTTGAATCAATCGTTTGCCTGTAGGGGTTGGGGGGATGCTGGAGAGGGCACAGTGAAGGGAAATAACATGTCTTCAAATTGGAAGAAGAAAGACTACAGAAATTATTGGGAGCACAAGAACGGCAACACGAAAGACTCTGGATATGGGAATTGTTGGAATAACTCTTGGACATTGAAGCAAAGGGAGAACAACTATAATGGTTGGGACAATAATGAAGTCAGCTATGTGGATTATAAACGAAGCGGATATCGGGGAACATGGGATGCTACTAGAAGAAACAGAGAAGACACTGATCAGTACATGTCAAGGTACAAAACAACAAGATTTCATGGTTATAACCGACAGAATAATCAGGGATGGAGGAGTCCAAGGGGGAGGCAGAGGACAAACTTTGCATATGGCCAACCGTCAATCCGGCACCGTGGAATTCATTGAATTATTGTGGTTGGCCAATTAAGCCATCATGAATTCAATGTAGCGAAAGAGTATGAAAAATAAAGGGATGCAAGTTTTAAGTATAAAGGTATAAGCATATATATAATGCTATAGATATAGGTCTCAATAATATTTTATTTGTTATGGTTCAGAGTAGATGGTACAAAAAGAGGGCAACAACAGCAACAGCTTGGCAGAGCCCGTATTGTGTTTGGTTTATGTCGGAAGTTTTGTAGTTTGCTGCTCTAGGTCTGTCTGAGGTTTTGAATATCCTAGTCTTTTGAGAATGATTGTTTCCTGGTATGCTTGTTAATGCAAACTTATTGGTGTATATATATAATTTGTCTGAATAGGGTTTGTTTTCCAGTTCAGAAAAGAGAAAGTGTTTTGTTTCACTTGAAACATGGTCTAGGCATTTTTTTTTTAATGTTTTTATTGTCAATGAAGTGCTTTCTCCACTTACTTTCTTAGGGCATTCTTTTCCCATCTTCATGCTTTTCCAGTCAATGTCTGCTGAAAAGTATATGGAGGGAGCTCCTAAGTTGTACACTTGTATAGTTAATACCATTATTTTAGAATTCTTCTCTGGGAATCTGAGATCCTGAACCAATATTGAGAAAAGTGGTCCAAACAAGCAAATGGATATCATAATTTAATAGAAAGGAAGCTGTGCTGTCCGCTGTTAACATGGAAAACAAAGATTGTACTCTTCCAATGACCAGCAATTTCCTTCATATTGAAAATGGCCATAAACGATCAGTAAAGATCCCAACCACAAAAACTTATTTCGGAAGTGAGCTCCATCAGATTAACGAATACCTTCCTTCTATCCTTGAGCATGCATGTGGATAGAGAAAATGAGTTTTATTTCCTGTTTTTAGTGTTTCATCTCATCACTGGAGTGTTACCCTGCTGCTTTTCTCCGGTGTTTTCATCTCATCCGTGTTGCTGTAGCTTATTGTACGTGTTTTACTGGTCTAATATTTTATTTTTTTATTTATTTTAGTTTTACTTTATTTGCCTGTGGGGGTTGGGGGATGCTGAAGAGGGAAAATACCATGTCTTCAAATCGGAAGAAGAAGAAAGAGAGAAGACACCGATCAGTACATGTCAAGGTATAAAACCACAAGATTTCACGGTGATAACTGGCAGAATAATCGGGGATGGAGGAATCCAAGAGGACAAACTTTGCATATGACCAACCGTCGATCCGGCACAGCGGAATTCAGTGAATTGTTGTGGTTGGTCAATTAAACCATGACGAATTCGACATAGTTAGAGAGTCTCTATAGAAGCAAGCGATGTTTAGATTGTAAAATTTGATTGTCTAGTGTTGATGTGAGCTACAATAAAGGGTTCAATATTTCCATCAAGAACAGAATTTAGGTCTGGCAATTCAAGACCAGTTTTTACATCTCGAACTAACTTGGAGGGGTGAAACATGTACCTTCGGGTCTCCTTTTGCCAGACATCCACGACGGCGTCCACCTTGATGCTACCTACACTCGGGACTCCTTGCTCGTTTGCTATGACAAGAAGTTTGGCCTTCAACCTATTGAGGGCTTTGATTTGATTAGCAAAGTAGCTCCTTTCACCTGCACATAGAAGATGGTTTTGAGGAACAATGCTGGAGCAAAATACACGAGTATCACGAATTTCCAGAATCGTAACACTTTGTACTGAAATCGAACAAAACACATCTGCCTCTTTCAATGATCACTGTTTAATGTATCTTTTCATTTCATGGTCAAAAGCAACTAACCATCAATAACAGAGCTCTTCACGAGATTTTTGAGGAAAGTGATGAGATTTATTAGTTCATGAGTCGAATGAATCAAAGCAAGGATAATAACTTCCATATTCTGAGAGAAAAGTAAGCACCTGAAGATTGAAAAGTTAAAGCAGTAGGGATATGCCGAACACAGACTGTATATCCAGTTCGAATTTGTTTTTCTCCAAGTGACAAAGCAGATGAAAGAATCAAATCATCATCATCGATTTGGAGGTCGGGAGTTGTTCCAAGGAATAGAGGAACGACATCGACACCTACTGAGCTAACCTGCAAGAGCTCCCAAGAAAAGAGAGGAAAATGAGGAAGTAAATTCTTTCCTCGAGATAAGCAGGTGCGAAATTCAGATGACCTGAATCGTAGGTCACAAGTTCAGAAAGGAACAGAAAAACTTACCTCATTATGAATGGAATCGTTTCTCGAACTTCTTATCATGCAATGGATGCCTCTCTCTCCTGAAAGAAAACCATAAGCATACTCGAATTCAAACTCGATAGTTGCTGACTTGATACCACTGTTCGTAGAAAGGTTCTTCTCAACCACTCTACCCCTATACCCATGCTTTTTCGCCCACTTGATATACATGCTAAGAAGTTGTTCAGCCCAATCCTGAATATGAATATTATCTTTTAAGATCGAAACAGGATATAACCACATAACAGTGGTCCGGGAACACCATCCAAAATGTTTTGCAGTACAAGAATCAACAAACATGACTATCTCTATGCTACAATTTTCTATTCATCCACCCAACTTGACAATTAACAATTAAAAGCATTTGCACATAACCGGGAGCAAAATCTTGAAGCCATATGACATTTCCATTAAGAAAGATGAAGCATTCAAAGTTAAACTCAATAAAGAAGAAAAGAAGAGTGGGAGTCTGACCTCTGATTTGTTGCCTTCGGAACCAGCTTTAATAATGACACATGCTCCTTCCATCTCATATGGACCCCTAAGGAGCTTAGATACCTCATATTTATCTAACAAATCATTAATAGCCAAAGATGCATCATATGCTTGCTCAAAGAAACTGTAATTGATGGCATCTATCTCGGCCAATTGTGCAATCAGCTTGGTTTCTTCAGCCTGCAGAAACAAGTAAAGATTGCACCTCAGTTATCCAGCAAAACCTAACCAACTATGACCAAAAGGGTATGTTTTAGGTTCTAACAAAACCAGACAAAATCTCATATGATGTTTCTGTAAAGTGAAATGAGAAGTTTTCAGAGGCTCCTAGGTGCACAACACCTTGTATTTTAGATCTTTGAGAGCATCAACCACCTTGACACTATCGGCCAACTTGACAAGAATTTCATTGGATTTAGCCGGGTCATTCCATAGATCGTAATCGCGTACCATCTCTTCTTGTTTTATTTTCCTTCCCTCTTCAAGTTCCAAAGCAGTCGGTGCCAACATCTCAGCTCGGACAATGACATCTTCAATCTTCTTTTTCAATGAAAATAGACCTAATGCAAGTAGTGGTAAAGATGTTAACTCAGAATATGAAAAACAAGGATTGAAAAGAATTTATGGAAACGACAGACTCCTCCAATGACTAGCAAATAGCAATCTCCTTCTAATTGAAAGTGGACATAAATGATCATCAAGTCTAACCACCAAAACTTATGTACCAAAGTGGCACCATCAAATTAACAAAATCCTTTCAGTGTTCAATTCCAGCATGTTTAGTTAAGATGTTTGCTTAAATTACTTCCAAACTCCAACCATAAAACTTCACATACCCTAATAATGTTCCAATAGTTTCAAAAGCATAAAGGCATTACATAAACATAGGGAAGAAAACAAAGCAACAAGCCGTCATTCTGGTAATGTGAAAACACGGTAAGGCATCAATTTGGTCACTAAAATCAGATTCTAAAAGCATATATCCAAAGAACAGCAGCAAAATAAAGGGTTAGTGATTAAATCAGAACCCGTTTTCGAATTATAACACTAAGAATGTAAATTCACCCAAAGAACTGAAATAAGAACAAAAAAATCGGAAAGAAGGAAACAGACCCAGTTGCTTGTAGGCCTTGTTCTTGTCATCGATAGACTGAGAAGCTCGAATGGTGAAGTGTAAAAACTGAATGGTTTTCGAGTTTTTATTAGTTGAGGAAGGAGATTTCCATGGAGTAGACGCAGGGTTTGTTCGAAACACAGCTTCTGCCGCCATTTTGATAAGCAGATAAAGATTCAGGGAAGTAAAGAAGAGATGCGGTGTTGGCGAAGACAAGCGTAGATTAGGCTAAAGAGATTGGCTGGAAGCCAAAGGCCATGGCGATGCCTTATCATTTTTGAGTTACATGGCATGCCACGTCATCCCCTTATGTCTTTCCCTCTTTCTTTGGAGAAATTATTCTATGGATCGGTTCCACCACGTCATCCATGGTCCTTAAGAATAAAAAACAAATCCACGTCATCATTTTTTACACTCATTAAAATCATCTCTCTTATAAATAAAATATATTAAAATTAAAAAAATGATGACGTGGATTTGTTTTTTTTGTTCTAAACACTAAACCTAAATTCTAAACCCTAAACCTAAACCCTAGCCCTAAACCCTAAACCCCAACCCTAAACCTCAACCCTAAACCTAAACCCAACCCTAAATTCTAACCCTAAACTCTAAACCCTAAACCCTAATTAAAAAAATAAATCCACGTTATCATTTTTTTAATTTTTAGGGTTAGAGTTAGGGTTTAGGGTTAAGGTTTAGGTTTAGGGTTTAGGGTTTAGTGTTTAGGAATAGGATTTAGGGTTTAGGGTTAGGGTTTAGAATAAAAAAACAAATACACGTCATCATTTTTTAATTTTAATATATTTTATTTAGATAGATGATTTGTAAATTAAAATTATGAGTGTGCAGATGACGTGTAAAAAATGATGACGTGTATTTATTTTTTATTCTTAAGGACCATAGATGACGTGGTGAAACCGATCCATAGAATAATTTTTCCTTTCTTTGGTAATTTTTATGTATATTTTATCCGGGGAACGACAACCTTTGACAAGTTATCACCATTAATCATCATCATAATAATAATGTCGGAATTAAGATAGAATATTTTGAATTAAAATTTTTAAGATTTTTAAAAATTTAAAAAAAATTAAAAATAATATTTTTATCATATATCGTGTTTTAATTTGATAACGATTCATTTAAATGACTGGACATTTAAAATTATACTACATAATTAAACCTTCAAATATTTTTTTAATTCTGTTATAATTTCTTTTAATCAGATCTTTACGACTGTAATCTTATTAAAAATACTATATTTATTTCATTAATAAGCAGTCTCTACGAATCTCAATAATCTCATCATATTTTCATTGTTTTCCTTTCTCTATCCGTCAATTTAAAGTGATTCAAGTTTTAAAGAAACATAATAAATTTAAGTGGGAAAAATCATCTGTTTCTTGGCAAATAATATTGATGTTTGAAAACAAATGATTTTTTGCGAATTTTCGGACTATGTTTATACTTCTTTGGGTAGGATTTTGATTTTATGGATAGTTTGGACTTAGGTTGAGAATTTTTTAAGTAGAGTTTTAATTTTATTTTTTTTTTATATTCTATTTGAATTTTAATTATTTTATATTTTATATTAGAATAGAATTATATCTTATATAAAGTGATAAATTAAATATCATATCATTTTAAAATATATTATCACATAAATATGACGTGTCATCATCATTAAATTTCTATCAGTCCAATTATCATCCTAAAAAAATCCTTGTTAAGCGCGAAAATTATCTCAAACAAAGAACGAGAGTCAAAATGATAAAATTATAAACGTTAAGGGTTAAGATTATGAATAACAATTCCATGAATTAATTTAGTCAAACTTCATATTCAACCACCCATGTAAACTAAACTAATGTCAATATCAACATAGTGATTGAGCGATTAATGTCTAATAATTGAGAGTATTCATTAGAACAGATATTACTGTAATTACTGTAGTTAATTCAAAAAAAATTATTTATTTAATTTCCAAATTCAAAAACGGCATAGTTTTATTTGAACAATAGATTGTCCGCTGCAAAAGATGACTTACTTGAATGATTGAACCTTACCAGTTAGTCCACAATAAGCTTCCTATCTATGGAGGAGAACGTTTGGTAAAATGCCTTGAAATGTTTGTAAGCAATGTCTATATCTTCCTTCCCACAGACTTCTCGCACACTGCAAAAGGTGCAAATCAAGAGTAGAAAAAAATTCACTAAGATCTGCGGGAAAACGGAAAAGCAACATCGAAAGAACAGAGCTTGCATCGACTTTGCAGTTGCAGAGACTGAACGGTTCTACGACTCCTTTTACCGTGTTATGGTTGAATCATTAAGACTAAATTTAGTGAAGACAAGTTTTACTTGTTAAAACTGGTAAGCGGATTTCTGGAATCGTGCACGTTTTTAAGGGCAAATGCAACAACTTATGAAACCTATTTGTTGCAAGTTATATTGTGCATGACAAAAGACTCATTTGTGTAGCTAGTTCCACTTGTCTAGGTTCGGTAACATAGTACAATCGACATACCTGTGCATAGAAAGCTGAGCAATACCGCAATCGACAGTACGGATACCAACCCCTGAAGCAAGTATGGGACCAATGGTGGATCCACATCCCATATCATTTCTTACCACAAATTCCTACAAGGAAAACATAACATGTGAACATGTGGCTGTATAATGTTTTTGTATTCAGTCAATGCTGCCACCAAGAGAATGTTACTAAATGGATGAATCATATGGCTGAATGAGAATGACCGGGAACCAAACTGAAACTTCTGCAATGGATTCTATTTCCTATGATTATATTGCTTATATTTGTCAAAGAAGTCGATAAGGGAGAATTTTCGTGGGACAAAGGGAGTATTTGATATATTTTTTGTATCAACTACAGTGATTATAAGTAATATCTGTTCTATAATATACTCTCAACCATTGCAGGTTGACCCCTTAATCATTGTGTTGTAAATACTAGTTTTCGAACCCCAAGACTTCCAGGAACAATAACCATTCCCTTAACCATTGTTTGTGAGACATGTGATAATGTGTTTCTAAATCAATACTCTGATAAGATGTCAAGAAGTATAATGAGTCAGAGGTGTCGGTTGTTTGTTTATAAAGGGAATTAAAGTATTACTCAGAAATGTTGATCTTTCTCTCGCTCTCGCACACACAAACACAAACAAAAGCCTATTTTTCAAAATTAGACAAAAAAACTCCAATGTATTCAATCAACACTGTGAAGATTTGTATATGCATGAAATACTGAGTGTAATTATACTATTTTGTATATAAATGAATCTATTTAGCCAGTCCAATATTCAAAGAGTTAAAATGATGTCGTATTACAATGCAGCAAAACCAATGCAATTGACCCCCCAAGGCACTGAAAAAGGCACCTCAAGAAAAAAATCTTTACAAAAATTCTCATACAGAAAGCAGTAAGTGAACACATTCAATTGCAACTCCTTTGACGATAATATGGAAATGGGTTTACCTGAGTAGGAAGGTTATGAAGCTTTGCTACTTCTTTGAAGAGAAAGGATGTTACACCACTGGTAGCATACCGCTGGTTTGCGTTGTGCTTGATCACAAGACCTTTATGCATTTCCGGTCGATGGTGTTCTTCATGCTTATCCATGAAATTTGGATGAACTCCATGGGCCATATCAGCAGATACTATATGAGAGACAGGATAAGAGAAAAGGATTAAAGAGTACATTCAGACAGCAGATGGTTAATGCAAATATACGAAACACACCACCTGAATGCAAACACAACCAGATATTTGACAGTTCATCTTCTGCCAATCAACAGTCTTACATCAAGCCATGAATGTATTAAGATTACATATTTTCCATATTTGCATATGTTACTTAATCTCAGATTCCATGTGTCTTCTAAATATTTTAACAAGTGTGGCTTTTGGCATTCTTCTAAGGATACTGGGTGGGATTATGCATGCATACAGAAATGTCTGTTCTAGTAGTAGCTGAACATTCAGAGATTAGATAGCCGTAAAAATTAAAATGGTAAGACAACCCAGAAAACAACCCACTTGAGTGAGTGCCCCCTTATTCAACTGGGTTAATGGGGTTTAAACTGGATGTAGGAATATGACCTTTTTAATATAACTTCTTGTTAAAAACATAGATGAAAGTTGAAAAAGAATGGATTTGACCACTAATTAATAAAAAAAAAATGTTCTGAATTCCTCTTGCAAAAGATATGTTGGAAGACAAAAACAACAAAATTCAATAACCTAAAACTACATTTTTTTGGTCTAAACTGGTGAATGCAAGTTCAACTGATTCTTAACTAGTTTTCTTACAAGCGCATTTCAGACCAGACAAACAACCAATCCACTTCAACAGGTCAGGATTACCCAATTCAACCAGTTTGATCATCTGCCTTTCCCAGTTTCCAAAACAGTGTTAATCTATAAGCTGTGACCAGGTGTCTTTGGATCAAAACAATAATTGCCATGTTAACAGGATTGACTGACCCCCCTTGGCCCTTGATAAGTTCTAGTTTCACTCAAGCTCAGTTGATATGCCTAATTTCCCCCCTATGCTTCTTGCTTTTGGAAGTTCTCAAATATCTGGTGCTCAAACTCATGTGTTGTCATGTAGCCTAGGCACGGATGTTAATGCCTTAATCCTTTCTTATTTCTTTAGACACATTTGCTCAATTCTTTTGGTTGAGGGCAACCCCTGATGGAATTCCATGCAAGTATGTTTTTGAGTACAAAGGTACTCTTTAAGTTTTTTCTTCAAAACTTTTCCTCCAACTAGAAGAGCCATAATCCCCATCTCCATTCCAAATTTAAGCCGTCGAACATGAACTTTACGGAGAAATGAAGAAATATAGTATCATAGATGATAGTATTTCACTTGGGAAGAGTGAGACAGAAACTTACACTCCTATTTTGCATATTTGACATGCAAACATTAAGACCTTTCTGTCATCCTTCTCAAAAGAGAATAAAAAAGTCCTTGTTGCTAAAAAGGTACTCTTTTTCTTTTTGAGATGATGAATGAGTATTCCTAAAAAGCAATAAGAGCATTAACAAAATTCTGAAAAGAAGCATTACGAAGAGTTCAATTATGCAGTTAAAAGCTTCCAGTTGATACATACCAAGAAAAGACTGGCGAATTGCACGGTCAAACGCACTCTCACCAGCATAACTATTGGCTAATGAACCAACAATGCGTCTAATTGCCTGAAACATAGTTGGTGCCCCTGCTCCTTGATATGAATCTGAACCTACCTGTCCAACAAAAGTTAGAATTCTGTGATTGTATAATTCTAGAAGGAAGATGAGTATCAAAAGACTCAATATTTACAGGAAGAATACTACAAAAGCATCTTATTATAGCAATTCACTAAAAAAACACTTTGGTTCTTAAAGGTTTGAAAGTAATTAATACTTTTATATACTTCTACAAGATAATTTTAGCTTTTAAAGTATTTGACTAGAAACTCTCGGAGGCAACAATTTATTTCATACAAATTTTGTATGAGGCATATTTTTGTACTGAATCCAACTCTAAGCTGCATGTACATGCTGACAGATAACGAAAAAATTGTGAATGTCTGATGCATGTACAACATCAATTCCTTGGCAGGCAGCAGTCCAGTTCACAAGTTCTGTTTGTCTCAATAATTGTTAAAATTATGTATCAGGTTCTAATTTTAGTGTTGAATTCAAGCTTCTCAATAAATGGTCTCAGCAAAAGATTTATTTCATTATACATCTCCTATGTAGCATTTTTATCTAGGTAACTCAGACTGCATAAGCATGCTACATAGCACACGTTGCCCGAGGAAAGCACATGCAAACAGAAAACTGGTAGCAGGTTGCAAGCCATGTTTGTAATACTAATTGTGTAACATTTGTGTTTATGCCACTAGATTTTTAGATTTAAACACTCACTTCATTTTGAGATAAGATGGGTTCATACGATGAATTTAGGCTTCTTTCTATAATCTGGGTTCTCAAGCCATGTTATTGCATCATGTTCAAAATTACTTCTTCAAAGCCATCTAGTCATTCAAATAGGCCTTGATAAGCATATAGAAATATATATAACTCTAGCAAATGTTTACCTCCTCATTATCAAATAAAGCAACCATCCGAATAGCATGTTCACTTGATAAATCACCAGGAGATCCACATGAATCAACCAGAGCTCTCAAAGCACAATAACTCGAAGCAAGATTATCTAACCTTCCTGAGAATATAAATTCATTGTTTGCACCTCCAAGACAGCTAGGTTGGGTATCACAAATATTCAACTCAATATTGACAATGTCATCAACATCACAGCCAAGCTCATCTGACAAAATCTGCAATAAAATGTAAGAAAAATATTAAACACAAATGTTCTATCAACACCATGAATTACCTAGAGCAGGTTGATGGATGCCTATCTTAAACAACAGAACTAATGATTACATCTCGCAGAAGAATCAATTATTACAAAAAATAAAATAATAGGAGGTTGGGAGTAAAATGTTGTGAAACAAATTTAAAAATGGATAGCAATGGATGTTGCAAGGCAGCAAATACAAAAAAGGACAGACTAACCATTTGTGAAGTCTAATTGTGCAATATTCTCTTTTCTTTCCTTTTAAAGATAACAAATGATAATATGATATAAAGAAAAGAAAAAAAAAATAGAAGACATTTTTTAAGAGGTTAATAACATAAAAACAGCAATTATCCAAAGTTAGATACCATAGAAGAATTACATAAGGCTCTTCCGGGTACTTCACATGAAGTCATATATGCATCCTTGCACTTTAGACAAACACTTCTCCATTGCAATTAAACAATGACCTATCATTGCAATTCACGCATGTAAAAGGTTCAGTTCTTTTTCCCCAAGCAGTTAGCAGCCTTGTGAGCCTACTCATAAAATTATACCATACCAATAATGTATTCTTTCTTCCTTTCTTCTAAAAAGAAATATCTTAAGGATTGACAATATTAGCTTTAAATAGATCATTATTTCCAATTGAAAAAAGAAACCTCAAATGATTTTCCAAACTAAATTTCCTTGATATTGTGTATTTTAATTGGAAAACTCACTTTGTTTCTACCTTAGCTTTTGAAGGCAGGTAGTTAAAGTCATACCTTAGAAATGAAAGGTAATGGTGTAAATGTTATAACTTAGCCTTCAAATATGGTTTTAAAGCTCGAAGAAACTAGACCATTTAGCAAGGAGAGCTAAGGGAAAGAACTATAAATCATTCTGTTTGGTTTCTTGATCCCTTGTACTTTATCTAATTTCAAATTTCATTAGTGCCTTAATTTTCATGCATATTTCTTATGTTGTTGTTTTCCTGTTTATATTTATTTAACTTCTATGTTGGAATATCTGGATCAAGCCAATTCAGCCCCCCTCACTAGATTGCTTAACCACATTTGAGCTAATAGGGATCATAGCAAGTACAATATTATTACAATCTAAGGGTTTTTTCTCTTCTTGTTAGAGCTTCTTTCTAACAGATTCAGAGAGCAGAGAGCTTATCTCAATCACAGCAAGTGCAATATCTTAAATCCATTTAAAATTGCTTGAACTGTAATACAAAAACATATACCTGCATAAGCAGTGGATGATGAGCAGCCTTGGAAGGCGAAGTACCTTTCTCTTTTGATTCAGCAGGTGCTTCTGGTTTTGTTGCAAGTAGTGGAACAAGGTGAGTCTCTAGATTTGGTTTGAATCCATCGGTGTTCACTGTGCTAAATGATTTTAATAAAAGAAGATAGAAAAAAGACAATGTAGACAGTGAATGAGAAGGATGCATTGATAATCGATCCAACAAAAGCCAATATCAAGTTTCGATTAAAACAAATTTGAAAGATCTTCTATTAAATATTAATAACATAACTATACTTTTTTATTGTCCATTTTTTTAAGATGGAAAAGGAAATACTATACTGGAAATAAGTGATCTTGTGAATGTTCACTAACTTCTATATTTATGAAATATCAATATGTTTTGCAACTGTATATCTTGAAACTTTACAACTTAAGCATATGAAATTTCAAATTTACACAAAAGCTGGCACATGAACGATTTTGCTGGCAGTTTTGGCACAAGTGAAATTCTAAGTGTGCAGACAACTTTAGCATAAAAATAATGTCACCCCCCAAACTTATCTCCTTATCCAGTTTTATCAGCTCCAATAGGTGGTGAAAATTATAAGGGTTCACTTCAACAATAAATACCAAGGTCATCACTAGTCAATCTCAATAAAGGCATTAATCATTTAAAAAAAATCCAAAAGTATTTGCAATATCTCAGCATAAAATAACATAATGCTGAAATGTTTATTTAAGGGAGAAGTAGATAACCGGTTAAGATGAATTGCCAATGTGGGTACTCGTAGAAGAGGTCTCTTTACTTTGACAAGCTTGTGGAGAAACGAACCATCACTGGCTCTGACAATGACTCTTCCCGCAACACTTAGATCTCTGTCGAACCAGGTATGCCATAAACCACCTCCATAAGTTTGTACATTGAGCATGAGATAATTGGACTTAGACGAAGCTGAGTTTGGTTTAAGTTTGAGACAAGGACTATCTGTATGTGCAGCAATAACATGAAAGCCATTACCAACAATGTACCTGCAAAACTAACACGAGCTTGCATAGAAATTTCTTTTACTCTGAAAGTTTTAAATTAAAATTTTCAAGATTTGTTCCACTCACTTTTCTCCAACGGCGAAAGCCACCAAACAAGACATGTTCCTAGTGAAGAAGTACCGCCCACCAGGCTTAAGGTCCCACTCATCGTTCTCATTTAGTAAATGAAAACCGGCAGCAATTAGCTGTCGTTTTGCTTCAGCTGTGTAGAAAATTATCATGTTTGGCCTTTGAAGGCAGAAGCTATATATCAAGCTCAAATCACATCATCTATGATTTTAATTCAGCTTTATATTAAATTTTTACCAGATATATCTTGACTAGTTCGTTTATTGTTTCATTTCATCTACTAGATGTGATCATTATTATGTCAAAATATGTTTATACTTTATCCTCATTACGATCATGATACGATTTTAATTTCTACTTGTACATAAAAAATACAAAAAATTAGAGATATCATTAATAAATTAGCAAAATTAAAACTAGGCAAAGTTTGAAAGAAACACTATTAAATTACATATAGAACTTGGAAAGAATTACTAATATGTTCAACTATTAAAACATAAATTGAAAGAAAATGGTTGAAAGAAGGTGACGATATTCGGAAAACCTGTAGCATGGAACTGAGTCCAGGATTCGTTGAGATAATTCAAAAGGTCTCCGACAATGGACGGATTCGCGGATGTCGAGGAGTCGGAGGAGGTGCAGCGGAGAGGAGAGGCGTAGAATTTGCGGCGGCGGAGATTGATGACGAAGGGGGAAGAAGAGGAGTGCGAATGGGGTAGTCGGGAGAAGAAGGCTGATGGGTGGTGCAGGAGTGGCGCTCGACTTATCGTTGCCATCGAATACTCTACCTTGCAGGCCTACACTCTGATCTGCCCAAATTATACTCACCGGTGAAATTAAAATTAATCTTACATTCTAAATTTAATTAAGGTTAAAATACTAAAATATCACCCAACTTTATTAAAAAAATAAAATAATTATTAATTTTTTTTTATTTCTCTTCTAGTTTTTAAAGCCTTAGTCTGATTAATCTGGACCGACCCGGATCGTATACCTAACTTTAGCGGAAGAGTTATTCAACCGAAATTTTTTATGTACACAATGCCTTAAACTTAAGACTTGCTTAACAAAACTGTTATAAAACTTTATGTAATAACGTATTAAACTTTATGTTTTATATCCGATGTACACCAAACAAAAAAAATGAATGTAACAAATAATATTAATAAAAAATAAAATAATATTCATCATATAATTTATATGAGACTCAAATTTGAATAAAATTATTTATAAATTATATTTATTAAAAGGGTGAAAAAATATATATTTGATTATTCAATAATAATTAATACAATGATTGATGGTGTATTTTATTAATTAATTGGGGGTAATATGATACTTAATGATTAATGTATAAATAATATAAATGATGTAAAAATTATAATTGAATTCATGTATATCTAGTGATATAGATTAATTACTTCCACGTTTCTGGTTTTTCTTTTATATAAAACTCAATTTTATTGAAAAGAAGAATTATATAAAATTATAAGGATGGCTATAATTATAAGCATAAACAAAATTAATATTTGGATCATATAATAAAAATAATAAAAATTATTAACAAGAATATTAAAAAGTATAGATAATTTTAATGATATATTGATAAAATAATTATTATCATAATTCAATCATAAACATAAAACAATAATTATCAACATCACAAATATTTAAAAGCGTTAAAGTTTCGTTCGATATTACCGTTGGATTTTGTATACGGATCGAAAAATTATATTTATGAAAAACTAAAATTTTGATTTCTTTAAATACAGATCAAAATTAATAAAAAAATATAAAGACATAAAAATAATTTATTTGATAAAATTTTAAAAAGTGATGGAAAAAATCTGCCGAACGAAATCTTAATAAGAAAAATTCTGTATCCTTGTAATTCAATTAAGCTGTTCAACTCACAACTTATTCAAGTGTTAAGCCTCAAGCAAATGGACCTTCTAGAATGTAAAAAGAATTGTGTCCACTTTGAAGGGCCAGGTAAGCCCAAAGTAACTATTCCTTCCACTTCTGTTAGTCGCACCTAGCGATGGGTACGGGTCGGGTCGGATTTTTGACCTATTCGAACTTATCCAAATACAAATGTTTTAAAAAATGATTTTAATTTGATATAAATATTTTTTGAAAAACTCAACCTGAAAATAAATACCTTAAATTCGACTCTGACCCACCTAACGTATTGAAAAAAATAAATTTAGATGACCATTATTATAAATGTTTCTAAAAAATTGTAAAAAAAATGTTGGGAACTTAATTATAAAAAATATAATTTTAAGGATTAAATTATAAATAAAAAATTAATTTTAAGGATCTAATCATAAAAGATATATAAATAGATGACCATTATTATAAATATCCCTACAAATTATAAAAAAAATACTTAATCCTAGATCAGGTCAGATATTTTACATCCTAAACTCAAATTCAACTCGACCCGATACCACTTAAAAAATCATTCGACCCAAACTTAATTATTTTCAATAAAAAATTCGACTCGATCAAACCAAGTCGAATCTAAACTCGATCGGCCGGATAAAATGCCCATCCCTGTCTTCCCCCTCGCCGAATGGAGTTGCCTAATTGCTAATTGCTATATGAGATATTGGAATTGTCTACGTTTCGGTTTGTTTCAACTAACCTAAATACATACATGTTCTTTTATATATAATTAACATATATTTAATATTTATTAACATAAATTCCAATATTTGAATCTAAACAAAATAAAATTATATATTAGATATTATTGTATATTCACAGTGAAAAAAATATTTTAAGTAAAATATTATAATTTGTAATTTTTATTGAATGAGCTATCCTTATGTAAAATGGTAATTGATTTTATATAATACCACTAATCTAATAATATTGAATCTCTAAAAATATTTTGTAAAAAAAATTATCTAAAAATGGATTTTAATTGTTATCAACTATTTAAAATTGAAACTATAGTTTTATTTTCTTTATTTATCGATGAAAAAATCATTTATATTTTCTTTGAAAATGAGTCCAGGCGGCGGTCCATCCATAAACTATATTTAGAGTAGGCTGCCAACTAAAAACTCATTTTCTACTGATATTCACTATGTGATGTGACATTACATCCACAAAAATTAATACAAAATATTACATATTTGAAATATTTGTATACATGGATTATCGAGCGAGTCGATCGCGAGTTGGGCAGTGTTTAATTTATATTTGTTAAAAAATATTGTTGTTCGAATCGATTCGTTGCTTGTTAAGTTCGTTAAAATTGTGTCGACTTGTGTTCGTTAAAATATTTTATTACTCGACTCGTTACTCGTTAAGCTCACTAAAAAATTATTTTATTTTTAACTAAAAGTAAAATTTAATGATATTACACGTGGTTTTATATTAACATAAGTTAACAAATCTAACCAAAAATATCAAAAGGGTAAAACACTTTCAAAATCTAAATTCAAAAGTAATGATTTGTAAATGGAAAATTCTACGATGGGCGTCGAATACCGCTGAACACTAGTAATGATGAACACTACTGAACATTATTAAATAAATTAATAAAAAATAAAAATTTTAAGTACTCGATATATAATTATAAATTATTTAAAATAAATTTTTTATTAAATTACTTTCTATATATATCATTTTATTTTTTAAATAATTAATAAAATATTAATTTAAATTAATTTAAAAAATAAAAAATCTTACACTCTAAACCTTAAAACCAAAATCCAAAAACTAAATCACTAAACATTAAACTATAAACCCTAAAATATAAAATATCAATACCCCAAATCCAAAACTTAAAATCAAAAACCCTAAAAATAACCATAAACACTAAATCTAAACCCTAAAATAACCAAAACTCCTATATTTAAACCTTAAACTAATTTTGGGTTTTAAATTTATGGTTTATATTTTTAGAGTTTTAAAGATTCTATTTTAGGGTTTAAGTTGTGGTTATATTTTTATTTTATTGTTTTAGGGTTTAGAGGTTATGATTTATTGTTTTGGATTTTAGAATTTAATGTTTAATATTTTTATCTTCGGTTTAGAGTTTTAGATTTAATATTTTTATTTTTAAATTAAAAATCATTTAAAAAAATAAAATAAAAAATATATAATAAATTTAAAATTTTATTTTAAATAATTTAAAATTATATGTTTAGTCCTTAAAATTTTTAATTTTTATTAATTAATTTTATAGTGTTCAGCGGTGTTCATCATTAGTGATGTTCAACAATACTCGACGCACGTGGTAGACTCATCCTTCATAAATACACCAAACTAGCATATTAAAATTAAAGTAACAATTCACAAATTAATAATTATTATTTAGATTTATTTTTTAATAAAATAATTTTAAAGTAATTATTAAAAACTATTTTAAAAATTAACGAACTGCTCGCGAACTTATCGAATCGAATAAGACTTTATTCGATTCAACTCGTTAAAGTCTCGAGTCAAATTTAAATCAAGCCAACCAAAATCAATTTTTATCGAATTTTAATCGAATCAAATTCGAACAGCTCACAAATTACTCAACTTGTTTAGCACCTCTATTTATATACTCTAGTACAACAGTTTGGCAGAAAACCAGTAAAGCGACGGGAAAATACTACCAAACATCATTAAAAAGAAACCAAAAATTAGGGTGAATACGTAGAGTTAATCATGGAAAATACCAAATTTAACCCAACCTTCGTTAAAAACTATTAACTTTAAGTATATTCGAACACACAATATTAATCGAATAAAAATTTAAAGAAAAAATAATCTTTGGATTAATGAAACTTATTTTGACTAATTAAGTTTGTATTGAGAAGAAACTTTGACTACAGCCTACATAAAAGAATAATTTTGTTTTGACTGTAAATTAATTTTCAAGCCGCTGAAGTAGAGAAAATATAAGTAAAGACTAATTTGATATTATTTTAAAAAATATATCATAAAAATAATATTAAAGGGTAAATTATATAAACGGTCATTTGATTACATAAGTGGTCCTGTGTCGTTAAAAATTTAACGGAAAAATGATGTAGATATTAATATGCTGACTTGGATAACCATGTGGCATTCTCGATCTCTATAATCCAAGTCAACATGTTAACATTCACATTAGTTTCTCGTCAAATTTTTAACGACAAAAGACCATTTTATATAAAAAAGTTTATCAATATACCAATTTATAACATTTAATAGTCAGTAGATATAAAAGATAATCGAGGTATAATCAAGAGATCGTTTATATAATTTATCCTATTTTAAAAATATTTAATTTAAAATAAAAATATTCGATACTCCCTCCGTCTCATATAAGAAATCCATTATTGACTTTTAAAGTAAAAATTTTTAAACTTTGACCATAATTATTTCAAATATATTAATTT
Organism: Abelmoschus esculentus; assembly: GCA_035048815.1. NCBI lineage: Eukaryota > Viridiplantae > Streptophyta > Magnoliopsida > Malvales > Malvaceae > Abelmoschus > Abelmoschus esculentus. The sequence continues at coordinate 26,685,627 of JAUCBN010000001.1, forward strand.
ATTAAATTTTATAAAATATATATTTTTAAACTACTTGATTAGAGGTTTCTAAAATATAATTTTTGTCAACACGAATTGAATAATTATAATAAATATATAATAATTAATAAAATATATAAATAATAATAAAATATCAAAAAAATAAAAAAAATCAAGAAGCCGAAAAATCTGGAAAAACAGAATCGGGGAGTATGGCCGGATTTTTTGGGGTTGTTGGGTTATTGGATTGGGATTTGGTAGAGCTTTTTGGGATAGAGTTTTATTAGATTAGGATTCTGATTTGAATCCCTTTAAAAAGGGATTCAATCGAATCAGTGGGAGAAGGAGTTCAATCCGCGTGTTTTAGATGGGTAAGGGCAAATTGCTTCCTAGGTCCCCCTAGGTTTAAGTAGCTTTGCAATCTAGTCCCTAGAACCCCCAATTAGGTCCCTAAATCCCTAATTGGACCCATATGATTAAATTAATCAATTTTAGACTTTAATTAGGCTAAAAAAATTAATTTTAAAGACTTAAAAATTTTAATTAGGCTCTAATTTAGAATTTAATTTAATTTTTTAAGATACTTTAAAATTAATTTAACCTAGTTAGATCTAATTTAGGATTAATTTAACCCCTAAAACTTAAAAGTTAGACTTTAATTAGGTTTAATTTAATTCTTAAAATTTAGAAAATAATTTTAATTATTTTTTTTAAATTAATTTTAATTAGGTTCTAAAATAAGTTTTAAAATTAATCCAACTTAATTAGGTCTAGTCTAGCCTTTAAACCTTAAAACATTCATCAAATTAGACTTTAATTAGGTTTATTTTAATTCTTAAAATTTAGGAAATAATTTTAATTAATTACTAAAGATAAGATTTAAAATTAATTAGGTCTAATTAGCCCAAGTTTCACCAATTAAACTTTAATTAGGTTAAATTAAATTCTTAAAAATTTAAAAATTATTTTAATTAAGTCTCTTAATTAATTTTAATTTTCTAAGGTAAGATTTAAAAATTAACCTAATTGAATTTTAATCCAACCCTCCAATTAAACCTTGAAACTTAAAATTCACCAAATTAGATTTTAATTAGGTTTTAATTAAAAGTTGAAGATTAGGAAAATTTAATTAATTCATTTAATTAAAAATTTCTAAACTTTAAAATTAATTATACACTTAATAAAATCTAATCCATCTTTTGAAGTTTGAATTCTAGTCCCTTTTTATCTTTACCAATGCAAGTCCCTTTTGTACTCACTTATGATGATAATTTTGATATAATTTTGTACTCCCGTGATTCTAATAAAAATATCAAGTTCCTTTTATCTTGTTTGTTTATTTTATTATGTTTTTGCATGACATATTTTAGGAAGGTCACTTAATAAACATTTAAGTTAATTAATTTAGAGCCATCTAGGTCTAGTCGCTTTAAATAATTAATTTAATTAAGGAGATAATTTAGTAACATAGCATTTGAATCTTATGTCTCGGATACACTAAAGAGGTTGGTGTTTTGACGTACCATGATGCTGACCTAGAGAGTGTACCTTGGTATCGAATTCATATGCTATTAAAACCTAGAATTTTGACAAAATAACTTAGGCTTAGAATTAAATAAAATTGATAGGTAAACAATTAGTGGCATTAGTAACTTAGGTTTTAACATCTAATTAATGGAGCCTTTGTAGGATTAGAACTTAAAATAAATAAGATAAAAACGGTCATGCATTTTCTTTTAACCTTTTGAGGCGGAAGTTACATTCTTTTGAATTTGGATGAGGTTTCTTATCTAAAGGACGTCTCGTTCAACTCAAGTTTAAAGGTGATGTAATTTCTAAATCAAAAGGATATCCTCGATTCAGATAATGTTTGATTAACAATGGAAAATTAAATTAATATCTCTCTTCAAAGTATCAATGCCACGTAATTTTTTTAAGGTACCAATTTTTTGGGCGTTTGAAAGGGTCGTCCTTACACGTAACCGACTCCCGAACCCAAGTGTTTTTCAAACGAATCTCTGGTTTGTTTTATGGTGTCTGGCCTACCTAAGTGGCCAGTGGCGACTCCAAACCAATTTTTAAAATTAAATTGTACATTTTTCCTAAAATTTGGGTTTTTTTCAAGATTAAAAGCGATAAAGTTCGTATTTTTCAAAACCAATCGTCAAGCCACTTTTTCACTTAATATCGCGTGTTTTTAAGAGGTCGCGACAGCTTGGCGACTCCGCTGGGGACTTAAAAAAATTATTTTTTATGAGTCAGACCTAGCTTTTTTAAAATTTTAAATGGTATTTCGGCATTTTAAAGATAGATATTAACTTAATTCTTTATTGTTAAATAAATATTGTTTGAATGAGAATAACTTTTTACTTTGGTGCTATATCTTGTCATTCATGCATAAGCTCTCGACCCGAGCTTTTACCCTTAAGTGGGAGTTAGATATTATCCGACGTGATGCTCTTCAGCTCCGAGTTTCAAATTTTTATCTGCTTCCGGTATACTAACCTTACGCATTGTGGGGTCTTCACCTCTGTTGTAAGGGACCTATACCACCGAATCGATGTCTTATCGTCGCAGTAGGCGATAACGACAGTTCGAGAACCCAATGTCTAGACCAAAAACCACATATATGGTAGAAACCTACCCCTTCTAGAGTCAGACAGGGACCATAAGATAAGGCGGTATGCTGTCGAAATGCCGCCAGACTTAGTATTTCTCTGTTAACATGCTCTCTGGTTATTTTATGCAATTTAGCATGCTCTCTGGTTATTTTTATGCAATTTAGCCTGTTCTCTGGTTAATTTTCCTTGCATTATGAACTGCTTTATGGTTATTTTTCAAGCACCTTTTTACTATCTTATTTTATCTTTGTATTCGTCATACTAACACATTTTCTTTCTGTTTTTGTTTTTTGATCTTTTTATGCATTTTATATTTACTTGGCATATCATTTGCATGGGTATTAATTCGGAAAACAGTAAAATTAGAAGTATCCAAAAATGTCAAAAGGGATCATTATAGGCGAAGATAATACGGAAGTCTGAACATGGTCAGAAGCAGTTCAGCATGAGAAAGATGATAGCTAGCCGTCGGGAGGAGGAGCGTGGAAGACCAAGTATGAAGCAGTGCAACGTACCATTCAGAATCAGAATAATGAGTTGGTCAACTTCAAAGGTAAGAAGTGTCGCATCTTATGTACAAATATTGTCGAGAGAAGCTACAACTTTTCTGAAGTATCCGAACATCGAGCAAGAGCATGGAGAAGCTATCGTACGCCTGCTACATGAGTTGACCAATTTGGGGATTAGGGCTAGTAGTTTTCTGTAGATTATCTTAATTTGTAGTGAATCCTTTTTGGACAACCGGATATTTTTAAGAAATTGTTTTTCGAATTTAATACCCTCTTGCATTCATGCATTATAAAGTAGACTTATATTTAGGTTGTTGTACATAATTGTGCTGATTTCTATTTCTATTTTATTTTATTTTATTTTTGCAACATCCTAACATGTTGATATTTTTGCATCACATCACATAAAGGTATTGATCCAAAAGTGATTATCGAGATAGAAGGCGATCATAACAGTTAAAGGGATTTGTAGGTCGAAGACGAGGTTTAGTCAAAGCTTGAGAAGGATGGACAATTTACCTGAAGATTACTCATTAGACTCTATAGATGCTGAAATGCAAGAGTTAGAAAGACAGATGAGTGAGTTGAAGACCATGATGATGAACATGACTAAAGGAAAGAGGCACATGGAAAAGAAAGAAGAGCCGAAAAAGAATCAGTACACATACAAACCACCACTTATAATTGGTGTGAACAAGCCAACCGAAAATGTATCAGACCTAAAACCTAAGAAAGTCACAACGGTCTATGGAAAATCAAAAATGAAAGGAGTGTTCCGCCCGATAAAGTCGGTCGAACATCCAGAGCAAAGTTCAGGTTCCAAGATCCCTTTTCCTAGTTCTCAGAAGACAGAAAGTTGCAAGAATCGGTTTGACCCAATTCCCATTTCATACAAAGAATTATATCCTCAGTTGCTAGAAGCTTGGTTAATAACTCCGTATTTTATCTCACCATTACAATCGTCGTACCCGAAATGGTATGATGCCGATGCTCATTGTGAATTTCATGATGGAGTACGAGGACACTTAATTGAAAATTGCATAGATTTGAAACGTAAAGTTCAGGGTTTGTTGAAATGCGAGAAATTAAAGTTTGAAGAAAAGAGTCAGCCTAGTTCAGGGTACAGACATGAAGTCCGAGATGAAAATATTTTGAAGAACCAACATTAGTCCGAGTACGAGGTTTAGGTAATTAGGCTGATGCAAGAAAGAGATAACTTAGAAATAGAGTTACGAACCTTACGATCAGATTACCAAGATCTCGCTAAGGATGTTAAGAAGGAATGTGTAGAAAGTGAAGAAAAACAACGTGTCCAGCTATGGGGTTTAAGGGTAAAGTCACAAGAAACAGATGATGACATAAAAGCTGCAGCACGAGAGATGGCTCAACAAATAACAAGTTTAGCGGATATGGCGGCAGAATTGAGTCAAAACATCAATCCGGCGATAAATTACAATGAGAAGTTAGCAGGGTTCTTAGAGAAAGTTAAGAAATTAGGGGTTAAGACTCGCAAATATCTTTAGTGTTTGATATTAGATGTAGTAAATCTTTTTACCTGAAATAAAGTTATTCTACGATAATCACTCTTTGGATCAATACTTTATTGCATTCATGCATATGTTTATTTTATATCATGTCATTATTATTTATCAACATTGCATTAGCATACATGAATCTAAGGTGGTTGAGGGTTCCGATGACAGTTGCCATACATTAATAAGAGTTCGAGAATCAGACATCATGGATGAGAACATGAGAGAAGTTGCAAGTATCCAAGAAAGATTGCAAGAGCATATGACAAAGCCTCAACCAAAGGCAAATGATCAAATCTCGAAGCCATATCTAATATCTACCCGGGAGTATCAAGTTCGAGCATGAGTACGTTTTCCTTAGAACGTGTTGATCAATTGACAAATATGTGTACAAAGCTCCAGAAGAAAATTAAGGCAAGTAAAAAATGAGTGGACTCCGAGTTTAGTGCAAGAGAGTTTTGTCTGGTACCTGATTTAATTATTCCACAAAAATTCAAGATCCTTGTTTTTGAGAAGTATGACGGGTCTAGTTGTCCTAAAATTCACTTGACGATGTACTGTCAGAAAATGGAAGGATATCTGGATAATGACCAAATGATGATTCATTAATTTCATTATAGCTTGACAGGGCCTGCTGCAATATGGTACAACAGATTGAGTCAAGAGCAGATTCGAACATGGGTTAATTTGGCGAAAGAATTCTTGGGGCAATACAGGTATGTCATAGACTTAGCTCCAGATCTTCGGACTTTACAGAATATGAGAATGAAAGATGATGAGAGCTTTAAGGACTATGCATTGAGATGGAGGATGCTAGCATCTCAGGTGCAACTATCCATGATAGAAGAGGAAATGTCTGAAATGTTTCATCAGACCTTGCCGTCTCCTTTCTTTGATAAAATGCTTACGAACTCAAGGGGCAACTTTAAAGATTTTATGGCCCTTGGTGGAGTAATAGAAGTTGAAATCCAACAAGGGAAAATTGAACTCAGGCTCAAAAGTTCCACAGAAGATAAGAAGCCGAAAGAGGTAAATGAGTGTAATGTTCAAGGTTCCCGAAGTCGTAAAAGGGAAATATCACCCAGTTCTTCAGGGCAACAACAAAAGATCCCCCGGAAAAATGCAAATAAGAAGATATTTGGAATGTCTATTGCCGATTTATTTTCTTATCTTGTTGAAGCTCAATATATTACTCCCAAGCCAATGAAGAAAGCGCCAAGCCCTTTCGCTCAAAGCTATGATCCCAACAATGTTTGTGAGTTTAATATGAGATTACCAGGTCATGCTACTAATAAATGTAGATCTTTGCTGGGAGAAATCAAGAAACTGATTGATAAAAGAATTTTAACAAAGGAGTTGGTGCAATAATGGAAGACCAAAGAAAATGTTCAAGATGATATGCCCGTTGAAGATTCAGAGCGTCAGGATTAGCTTTTCCAAGATGGTTTAGAGCTATGAAAAAATCTATCTTGTTCATGTCTAAACGTCAAGAAAAAGGGTGTTTTTGGGATCGTTACGGAGTAATACCCTGAATCATCCCGGTTATTTTTGCCTGCGAGCATTGGGTGTCTTTTGTAAGTGAGTTTTTTAATTTATTTGTCTATGATGCTTGTTTCATATGTGTTTTTCTCAAGTAGCAAACATGTTATATTCTTTGATTCTTTAATTTTTTTTGATTCTTTGATTCTTTGTTGTGGGTTAATTTTTGAGCACCCATACATATATCATTGATTTTATTCTTTCAGGTATTGAATATCAAATTCGGAGATCAACTTCACCAATATGAATCTTTTCTACTTTATTTAGGCCAAAAGGAAGACATTAATGAGTGTTCAGGAATTACAGGAAAATCCTAGATAAATTTTGAATGAGTTTCCTCTCAAGCATTGTTGAATAAAGTCCTTGAATGAAGTGATAACTCAAAACATCGTCCAATTGAAGTCTGCTTTTCTTCAAAGGTATCCAAGTATGGGATGATATTTGGCATTCCTTGATAACCCTTCTCAAAGGAAGAAAATAAATATCATTTGGTGTCCCCTTTGAGCCTAATATTGCTTTTTCAACCCAAATCAAGGATCACCCCTACGCTGGGGGCAAAAGAGGATGAAAATGTGTTTCAAAGTGAAATATGCTTGGTTGTGATGCCTTGTGAATCAGTGGCAGAAAATAAAAGTGAAATACAAAACCAAGAAAAAGAAGCCAAATTCAAATTGTTGGCACAAAAGAAAAAACGAACATAAAGTTCAGTGAAATATTTTGATGAGATGAACCACTGGAAAAAGAAGTGGTGAAAAGGAAATGACCTCTAGGGTGAAAACCCCAAAAAAGGTCAACCTAGAGTGATCCACAAAGAAAAAGTATTTTATCAGAGCATGTTCAGATCAGTGCGACAACGATCCTTGATTTTATCACCCTTGAATTATTTGAGCCTATATATCCTTTCTTTGATAGCCATAAACCATAGCCCACATTACAAGCTACAAAAGACCATTTTGACTATATACGGATATTGAAACAAGGAGAGTTAGTCTTCAGAATATATCCCGCTTACTAGGGTTAACCTTTTTTTAAGGATTTTTAGTCTTTTAATGCTTGATCGAGAAAAAGAGGAAAATTGGGTATGGTGAGCTAGTGAGAAAAAGAGTGTCACCTAAACGGGGTAGAATTAGAAAAATGAGAATGTTTCTCCTGAAAGTCTAATAAATTGGAAAATGATCACATCAGAGTTGATCTTTGCAAATTTGTTCGAAGGCTTTGTTGCACTTGATATTCAGAGGTCTAATTTTTTGTTTTTGTTTGCCATGACAATCAATTTTTTTTTCAATGTTCTCAAAATACTATTTTGAGCATTTTTGCTTATCGCTTAACGAGCATCTTGCAGATAAATTGATTAGATACAAAAAACAAAGGATTTCATGGGAATTACTATGATGTAATTAATCCTTTAAGCGCAGGCAGAACAAAAGATGAGTGATGAATGATATGACGAGAAACAAATGAAGCTTTGAAATGTCAAAATATCGAACAACGAATATAATACAAGTAAACATGGGGCAATTACGTACAGACTGTAGTCATTGCCGAGTTTCATAGTTATAATGAAAGTTCAGGGATCTATGATATTTTTGCACACCCTAAATGATGAAAGTGGGGCAAACTCAGCATGATAAAAAATCAATAAAGCATTATTGCACGTGAGATTTCAAATCAGAATGGACAAGAGTTCATGAACTTATTGCTTCGAGAAGCTGATAGCCCATGAAATGTGGGGCAGAATCCTAACTGATTGGGAAAATCAATGATGTTAATGTCAATATGAGAAATAGAGCTCAAAAAGATCAGGCAGAGTACAAAGTTTTTGATGTGAGATGTCGTCATGACAGAAGAAGGTTCAATGAAGAAGACCAGTGTACATTCAAGTGTCCCTCAATGACCACAGTTCATGCATCATATGGTTAGGCATCCATAGGGTAAAACATGCTAACCTATGCATTCAAAACATTTTTTGGTTAATTTTAACAGGAATTTGCAAGATTAACAAAGCAATCCAGATCAGGACAGACAAAAATCTCAGAGGAAGGAAATTTGAAAACAAATATTTCAGAAGGTCGACAGAGACCAATACAGATTTTTATTTGAGGAGAAAGATCTCAACAAAGAAGATGAAGTTAAGAAAGATTTTCCGCTTAAAGATGCGGATTTCAACAAAAATCTTTATTTACCAGATGTTTAAGGAAATTCAAATGAAAAGAACAACTTCAGATTCCAAGATTTGTTTGAAGGAATTCAACAGATAAGAACAACTTCAAACTTTGGAGGAGTTTAAATGAGAAGAACAACTCTAGATTCAATATGAAAAAAACAACGTCAAATTTCATGACTTGATATCAGTCTAAAGAATTTCGTAATAAGAAGAACAGTTTTAGACTCTTCAGTGGAGATGGAGAATTTCGTAATAAGAAGAACAAATCCATATTCCATTGTTAAATCCTTCGGGTCATCAGTAAGTTCTCCGGGCATGATTTTAAATCCTCCGGGTCATCATTAAGTCCTTCGGGCATGATATTAAGTCCTCCGGGCCATCACCTTCGGGAGTGATGATATCGTTTGCATAATCAAGGAGGCAATACGATTCTAAATCCTTTGGGTCATCAGTAAGTCCTCCGGGCATGATGTTAAGTCCTCCGGGCCATCACCTTCGGGAGTGATGATATCGTTTGCATAATCAAGGAGGCAATACGATCCTAAATCCCCCGAGTCATCAGTAAGTCCTCCGGGCATGATGTTAAGTCCTCCGGGCATGATGTTAAATCCTCCGGGTTATCATTAAATCCTCCGGGCATGATGTTAAGGTTGGAGAATTTCATAATAAGAAGAATAACTCCAAATTCCATGAGATACGAGGAATTTCGTAATAAGAAGAACAACCTCGGATTTTATCACTTTTATCTAGAGAATTTTGTAATAAGAAGAACAGCTCCAGATCTCCCAGAGATGAGGAATTTCATAATAAGAAGAACAACCTCAAGCTCCATCACTTGATGAGTCTAAGGAATTTCGTCTGAAGAATTTCGTAATAAGAAGAACAGCTTCAGACCCTGGAGAATTTCATAATAAGAAGATCAACTCCAGTTATTCCAAAGACGAAGAATTTCAGAATGAAGAACAACCTCGGGTTGCGTCACAAGGTTTCGTTTGAAGAATTTCGTAATAAGAAGAACAACTTCAAGCTTCAGGTCTTTAACAAAATTCGTGTTTTTAAGTCTTTGCCCATCTCCTGCTCCGCAGCATTGAGCAAAGAGGGGCAGCTGTCAACACGAATTGAATAATAATAAATATATAATAATTAATAAAATATATAAATAATAATAAAATATTAAAAAAATCAAAAAAAATTAAGAAGCCGAAAAATCTGGAAAAACAGAATCGGGGATTATGGCCGGATTTTTTGGGGTTGTTGAGTTATTGGATTGGGATTTGGTAGAGCTTTTTGGGGATAAAGTTTTATTAGATTAGGATTCTGATTTGAATCCCTTTAAAAAGGGATTCAATCGAATCAGTGGGAGAAGGAGTTCAATCGGTAGTGGAAGTGGATCGAAAATTTGGGAACTAGGAGGAGGCTTGGATCGGTTTGTTTTAATCAAATGAGCAAAGACTTGAATCGAATCTGAGGTAGGTTTTTTTGTTATTGTTTATCTTTTTTTCCCTTTCGATTGATCCTTTAATTGATGTTAGATTCCTTTTCCAGATCGATTTGGTGCTTAATAGGGTATTTTTGAGTGTTAGATTCGTTAGATCTAGGTTCTAGAGGTGTTTTAAGCATTTTTAGGGGTCATCGGCGAGCTTGTCGGCGTCGGGATTCACTTTCGGTGACGGAAGCGGCGTCGGAAGGGTGGTCGGGTTCACGTTGCGGCGACCGGAAAACTCGCCGGAGTGGGCTTGAATGGCGGCCGGTTTGATCGGACGGCGATTGGTGCGGCGGCTTCAAGGCTTGTTTTTGATGTTCTTCATGTTCTTCCAAGAACATGAAGAACACCAAGCCAAAAGGGGTGTTTTGATCCAAAATGCTCATGAAATCTGGGCTTGGGGTGTTTGCCACAGAGAAAACTGAATTGCACCGAGTTGGTCTCGGTGCAAATAACCGAGCCAACTCGGTCTTAGGGATTTTGTTGTGAAGTGGAACGACGCTGTTTTGGCAGTCGGGCATGCGGGTCGGATTCGGGTTCAACCCGGATACGCGTATTTTAGATTAGTAGGGGCAAATTGCTTCCTAGGTCCCCCTAGGTTTAAGCAGCTTTACAATCTAGTCCCTAGAACCCCCAATTAGGTCCCTAAACCCCTAATTGGACCCATAGGATTAAATTAATCAATTTTAGACTTTAATTAGGCTAAAAAAATTAATTTTAAAGACTTAAAAATTTTAATTAGGCTCTAATTTAGAATTTAATTTAATTTTTTAAGATACTTTAAAATTAATTTAACCTAGTTAGATCTAATTTAGGATTAATTTAACCCCTAAAACTTAAAAGTTAGACTTTAATTAGGTTTAATTTAATTCTTAAAATTTAGAAAATAATTTTAATTATTTTTTTTAAATTAATTTTAATTAGGTTCTAAAATAAGTTTTAAAATTAATCCAACTTAATTAGGTCTAGTCTAGCCTTTAAACCTTAAAACATTCATCAAATTAAACTTTAATTAGGTTTATTTTAATTCTTAAAATTTAGGAAATAATTTTAATTAATTTTAATTAATTTCTAAAGATAAGATTTAAAATTAATTAGGTCTAATTAGCCCAAGTTTCACCAATTAAGCTTTAATTAGGTTAAATTAAATTCTTAAAAATTTAGAAATTATTTTAATTAAGTCTCTTAATTAATTTTAGTTTTCTAAGGTAAGATTTAAAAATTAACCTAATTGAATTTTAATCCAACCCTCCAATTAAACCCTGAAACTTAAAATTCACCAAATTAGATTTTAATTAGGTTTTAATTAAAAGTTGAAGATTAGGAAAATTTAATTAATTCATTAATTAAAAATTTCTAAACTTTAAAATTAATTATACACTTAATTAAATCTAATCCATCTTTTGAAGTTTGAATTCTAGTCCCTTTTTATCTTTACCAATACAAGTCCCTTTTGTACTCACTTATGATGACAATTTTGATGTAATTTTGTACTCCCTTGACTCTAACAAAAATATCAAGTTCCTTTTATCTTGTTTGTTTATTTTATTATGTTTTTGCATGGCATATTTTAGGAAGGTCACTTAATAAACATTTAAGTTAATTAATTTAGAGTCATCTAGGTCTAGTCGCTTTAAATAATTAATTTAATTAAGGAGATAATTTAGTAACATAGCATTTGAATCTTATGTCTCGGATACACTAAAGAGGTTGGTGTTTTGACATACCATGATGCTGACCTAGAGAGTGTACCTTGGTATCGAATTCATATGTTATTAAAACCTAGAATTTTGACAAAATAACTTAGGCTTAGAATTAAATAAAATTGATAGGTAAACAATTAGTGACATTAGTAACTTAGGTTTTAACATCTAATTAATGGAGCCTTTGTAGGATTAGAACTTAAAATAAATAAGATAAAAACGGTCATGCATTTTCTTTTAACCTTTTGAGGCGGAAGTTACATTCTTTTGAATTTGGGTGAGGTTTCCTATCTAGAGGACGTCTCGTTCAACTCAAGTTTAAAAGTGATGTAATTTCTAAATCAAAAGGATATCCTCGATTCAGATAATGTTTGATTAACAATAGAAAATTAAATTAATATCTCTCTTCAAAGTATCAATGCCACGTAATTTTTTAAGGTACCAATTTTTTGGGCGTTTGTAAGTGTCGTCCTTACACGTAATCGACTCCTGAACCCAAATGTTTTTCAAACGAATCTCTGGTTTGTTTTATGGTGTCTGGCCTACCTAAGTGGCCGGTGGCGACTCCAAACCAATTTTTAAAATTAAATTGTACATTTTTCCTAAAATTTGAGTTTTTTTCAAGATTAAAAGCGATAAAGTTCGTATTTTTCAAAACCAATCGTCAAGCCACTTTTTCACTTAATATCACGTGTTTTTTAAGAGGTCGCGACAATTTTTTTATATTTTATCAATAATAGATTTAAAGTTATAATGAGTTAAAATTAAAAAAATAATAAAAAAAATTAATAATAGACAAATAAAGAGACGAAGGTAGTATTATTTTTCTGCATTGCTTTAATGCCCATAAAAAATTGCTCATCAGAACTGACTACAAAGTGAAGAACTAAAAAGAAAAGGCTAACGTCAAACAACAGAAATAGCCGGAGAAATTGTTTCTATGGATCAATCAATATATAATTCAGTCTCTGAAATTGTTTGATTTTATAAGATTCTACAACGTGAAAAGTTGGATAGATCCAAATCTCAGGTCAAGTCTGCATCATAAAACGGAGTTGGTGAGACTCAACTAGTCATCGAAAAAATCGTAAAAAATTGCAATTAGACAGCCTCCGAACTTGAAATTCTTATATTTTATTATTCCATTTAGTGTCTTAATTGGCTGCGATCTTACTTGTTCATCTCCAATACCACCGTTTCTATAAGAAGTTGTTTGGATTTTCCCCTTTTCTGAGTCAAAACTATCAGTCTACTTCCTTTTCATATCCCTTCCTCGGCGTCGCAATTCTGAAAGAAGAAGAGATCCGATCCGAAAATGGGGGAGAAATGGGTGTTGATGAAAACGGCTCAGACGCCTACCAACATTGCAGTGATAAAGTATTGGGGGAAGAGGGACGAGACCCTTATTTTGCCTGTCAATGACAGTATCAGTGTCACTCTCGATCCGGCCCATCTCTGCACTACTACCACCGTCGCTGTCAGCCCTGCTTTCCAACAAGATCGCATGTGGCTTAACGGCAAGGTAAATTTCTCTATATGAGTTCAAAAGGATATAACAAAGGAGTCGTAAACGTTAATTGGATTATGGTTTTTTAATGTTTTGCTGGTTGCTATAGGAAATACCCCTTTCCGGAGGAAGATATCAGAACTGTTTGAGGGAAATCCGGAAACGGGCTAGGGAAGTTGAGGATAAAGAAAAGGGAATAAAGATAGAGAAGAACGATTGGGAGAAATTGCATCTCCATATTGCATCTTATAACAATTTTCCTACAGCAGCTGGATTGGCTTCATCGGCTGCTGGTTTTGCTTGTCTTGGTACTATATTTACATGAAAATATACATACCCTTTCATATTCTTTTTCCCTTCCATTTTACTTCGATGTTCATTACAGTTTATAGGACTAATGGTTTTGGGTTTGATGTAGTTTTCGCGCTTGCAAAGCTTATGAATGTCCAGGAAGATGAGAGTCAACTTTCTGCAATTGCTAGGTATGGCTTTTTGAGTTCACAGAGATGAAAGAATTTTAGTTGTAATTCAAGTGATGTTTATTGATTTTTTAAAATCGTACAGGCAAGGTTCAGGCAGTGCTTGTCGCAGTTTGTTCGGCGGATTTGTTAAGTGGATTATGGGAAAGGTAAGTTAGTTCTGACTGTGTTTAGCAGTTCAATTCTTTATGTATTTAACAGTTTACCTTTCATCAAGAAGGGCAGTCTCGTTTGAGTAACCAATGCTACCATTTTATTTCTTGTTTGGAACATCTAGGAGGAGGATGGAAGTGACAGTCTTGCAGTTCAACTAGTGGACGAGAAACACTGGGATGATCTTTTCATCATTATTGCCGTTGTGAGTATTTACTCCAATCCTCATGTTTTCATTCTTCCAAGTATAGTTTTACAGTTGCTACTCTGCAGTGAGATAATTTTTCCCTACAAGAACACGAATATGTTACAATTAGATTTACCTAAATTCTGTCTCGATGGATCTGCACCCTTTTCTGATAGTTTGGTTTTATTGATTGCTGAGACTTCTAGTTTTGATATTTGAAAGTTCAATTAAAATGCAGGAAATATGCAAAAAACAATATTTGACTTGCATTGTTTTGATCATTGGAGAATGTATAATCTCAGATCAAATTCTTCCCATGCTTTGCATCTAGAGTAGTTCCGTATTTTTCAACCCAGTTTCCTCGTAATCTGAGTAGCTATCCTCTTCTACCATACATATTACATACATGCATGCATATGTATTTTGACACATACATAAATATACATCTAATCGTTTTCCATGCATATGTACATGTCTGGACATTATACATGCACATTTATTGTGCTTCCATCCTTGTGCAAAACGTGAGTGTTATTGTGTTTCTTTTACATGTTGCGCATACATTTAAAATATGTTCTGAAGTTTGTTAACTTTACATTTTTGCTTCATATTTCTATTCTAATTTATCAGAAATATGCTCCAATCCTTTAGGTGCTGAGCTTGTAAACTATGTGTGTGTGCATTTTTTTATTAGAACATTTCCTACTTGTGATATGGTTAGGTCTTGCATTCTCCATTTCACCTGATCTGCTTCTATCTAACGGGTTTCTGGAAATGTTCCAGTAACTGCTGTCAGTTTTGTACTACTGCAAAATTTCTTTAAGACTATGAATATTAATGAGGATAAAAGCCTATAAAAGTTTACTACTTGCGATTGATGTTTGGTGTTAATTTCTATTTTTCTTTCTCTAGGTAAGTTCACGGCAGAAGGAAACAAGTAGCACCTCTGGAATGCGTGAGAGCGTTGAAACAAGTTTGCTTTTACAGCATAGAGCAAAGGTGCCTTTATTTTTTGAAAATTACTCTGCAATGTACTTGTGTTCAACCAAAATGAAATTCACTTATTTTAATCATTGAAATAAGATTTTGAGATTGTTTGAACTTGTTCTGACTCGTGCCTTCTTGTTACTGTTTTGGACTGAAATAGGAAGTTGTGCCAAAACGCACAGTACAGATGGAAGAAGCCATAAAAAACCGTGATTTTGCATCTTTTGCAAAATTAACTTGTGCTGATAGTAACCAGTTCCATGCCGTCTGCTTGGATACATCTCCACCCATATTCTACATGAATGATACATCTCACAGGCAAGTCCTGGTTTATGTATGCCGATTCCTTTTAGGAGTTTCGTCCTTTTAACTCTAAAGTTGAGTTTTGATGGAGTGGCAACCTTTCAGGATAATAAGCCATGTTGAGAAGTGGAATCGTTCTGAAGGATCCCCTCAGGTTTGCTTATTTCTGCCATTTTATTTTGCAGCAAATGACCTTAATCTTGAACATTTATCAGTCTAATCATTGATCCTACTAAGTTAAGAAGGGTAGTAAGACAGTTGTAAACTTTTGAAAGGACAGTAAAATGTGGAGTGAGGGTGCCTGTGAGTCATTATTTTTGTTGGGGTCTTATTTATTGAGTCAATATGCCGGGAGCAGTGGAATAACATGCGATTAGTAATCATACCTCAGCTCTTAAATATCATATTCTAGAGTTTAAATGTCCCTCGTATCCTTTTAGCTCCGAGAGTTTTGTTGAGGTTGAACCCTTCAAGTGTTTGGCTTCTAATGGTGATCTAAAGGGATGAGCAATCGGTTAAGTCAGTCGGTTTTCATAAATAACCAAATCAATCAACCTCCAACTATAACCAAACCAACTGACATACATAGGTCTTAACCAACCTAACCATACCGACTTAACGACAGTCGGTTAAATCAGTTAACTGACCTTTTATTTATATATGTTTTTTTTTTCATTTGGATTTAATATAAATTAGGGTGGGGTTGGGTAAATTTTTTGGAATTGGGTTATTACCTTATCGGGTTAGGGTTGTAAATTTGGCGGGGTTAAATTTTAATTATATTATAAATATATTTGAAATAAATAAAAATATATATTCAGTCAGTTAAGTTGGACTGCTCGGCTATGAAATTCAACAACCAATAACTGACCGACTTAACCATTTTAACCAAAGCCTGAACTGAATTTTGCCAAAATATTTGACACTTAACCGAAACAAAAAGTATGAATACATTGATTAAGTCAGTTTTAACTGTTTTTTGCTCACCCCTAGTGATCTCTAGGTTTGTATGACATTTGGGTTAGTGTATTTGCAAAATATGAACTATTTGATTTCTTTTTCTTTATTGGCAGTAGCCGACTGTTGATTTCAGTCAATTTTTCTTTCCTTCTAATTGTAGACAAAGAATGCTCTGAAATAAAAGATCATAAGCCATGTATTCAATTGGCTAATTACTTTATGACTAGGCATTATCCCATCATGGTTGATATCTTTTATTCAAAATGTGTTGTTGATGATAACCAAGTTCATCCTTTAGAAATATATTTTTATCCACACTGTAGTGTGCTATAGACCTTGTATTAGCTGTGGCTTTCCTAAAAAAATACTAACATTCTTCAGAGTACCTTTATATGCCTTTATGCATATGTGTGCGTGCATGTGCATGTGATGTTTATGTTACTTGTAGAAATTTCTTGTCATCAATGTCTGAACCAGAACTATCCATTTAATACCAGGAATCATTGAATGTCTGGATCAAACCTTGTTATTCATTCTCTTAGTATTTGTGCTGGGCTTCTTGGAGTTTTGCTTTTCTTTTTCTTCTCTTTTTTCTTTTTGGATTAAACTTTACTTAAGAAGTTTATGATGAAAAACTGACAGGTGGCGTATACATTTGATGCTGGGCCGAATGCCGTTTTAATTGCACACAATCGAAAGGCAGCTGCTCAATTACTTCAGCGGCTGCTTTTCTCCTTCCCTCCAAAGTCTGATACTGATCTGGACAGGTAAATGGAAGTACATGTGCTAAGAAGCATGATATTGGTATCGAATTACTCTAATACATTATACATATGATCATAAGGGAAACACCCATTCATATATCCTATAGACTCTTTTGTCACTGCATTCTCACCCCTTTTTCCTACATAAAGGAACACTCATAGATTCACTTTATTTACTTTTCCTCTTCCCCATTTTATTCAGTTACATTATCGGTGATAAGATGATACTTCAAGACGCCGGAGTGGAGGGGATGAAGGATGTGGAAGCATTATCCCCACCTTCCGAAAATGGTTCTGCCCAGAAATACCCTGGGGATGTCAATTACTTCATTTGTACAAGACCTGGGAAAGGCCCTATCCTGCTTTCAAATGAAAAACTGTCTCTCCTTGACCCAGAAACTGGACTTCCCAAGTAAGAAGAAGTGCCTTGCTTTCTGTCTGCAACTTCAGTAACTTGTCTTCCAAGGAGAGTGCAACATCTCTGAGATGGCAAAAATGGCAGTTTATTTTAGCTATGCAGCTTCTTCTTCTCTATATATTTGTAGTTTCTTTTTCCCCTTATGTGTTAAGACTTGAAATGAAACACTAATGAATAATTGCTTATCCTCTACACCTCTGGTATTTCCCGCTAGTTTTCAATTGGTAATGTAAAAGACTATTGTTCATTTCCTGCACGCTCAGTCTCTCTGGTATTTCCTGGTAGTTTCCACAATTAGTGTATAATAAACATTATAAAAGAATTATTAATTATTTTTTATTTTACTAAAATTATTTTTAAAATAATTGTGGACCGAATATAGTAAAAAACTATAAAATAAAATTATTTTTAAAATACAGTAAAAAAATTCAAAATAAAAAAATCAACTAAGGATAATTCAAGAAAAAATATTCCATTACGTCGAACCTCATTAATATTGAATACCGTTTAAAAATTATTAAATTAATAAATAAATATATTTTAAAGACTCAATATATAATTATAAATTATTTAAAATAAAATAATTATACATTAAGTCATTGAGATACTTAATCTTTATTAATCAATTTAATATATTTAACGATGTTCAATATTAATGATATTCAACGGTGTTCGACATAAGTATTAGACTCATCATTTAAAAAAAATATTTTTTAATAACTCGATAGAACCGAGCTATATTTAGCAAAATTTATATATAAAACAAATTATAATAAACAGCAACGACGCCGTTTAAAAGAGATATCATTTAAACCCTATAAATAGTACCCCAAGGAATTCCCCAATGATCCTTTCTTTTCTTTTGTTTAGGTACTTTCCCCTTTTCTTGCTCTTCAATCCAAATTGAGTCGGTGAAAACCTATGGCTGCGATTGTGGCAGAACCCAAACCCGTGGCGGAGCCGCCGATTCCCGCCACAAGATCCGACCTTGGCCAATCGGTGGACCCAATGGGTGCCGAAGAGGACGATCTGTATTGTCGCCTGAAATCCCTTCAAAGACAGTTGGAGTTCATAGACATCCAAGAAGAGTACGTGAAAGATGAACAGAAGAATCTTAAGCGAGAGCTTTTAAGGGCACAGGAGGAAGTCAAGCGGATCCAGTCGGTACCGCTGGTCATAGGCCAGTTCATGGAGATGGTTGATCAAAACAATGGAATCGTGGGCTCTACCACGGGATCCAACTACTATGTAAGGATATTGAGTACCATTAACAGAGAGCTGCTAAAGCCGTCGGCTTCGGTGGCTCTTCACCGCCACTCTAATGCTTTGGTCGACGTTTTGCCTCCCGAGGCTGATTCTAGTATCTCTTTGCTTAGCCAATCCGAGAAGCCCGATGTTACGTACAACGTTAGTTTCTTTCTTTTTAAATTCTGTTTTGTAGTTTGGTATTCTTTTGATTCATTTGGATTTAGGGTTTCAAAAATTAGGATGAGTTTTTTTAGAATTATGGTTATACTTCCATTCTATTTATGAGCTCTTTAGCCAAGTAGACACAAGCTAGGCCTCAAGCTGGAATATAGCATGGATTGAATATCAAATGTTATTTGGGGAAATTGGTTTTATAGCTTTATTTGTATGCCTTTTTAATTATCAGTAGGAAACATATTGCCTTAGGCCCTGTGTAATCTATGACTTCAATATTTCCCAAGTCTTCCTGCAATTTTAGTTGTGTTAGATTTTTCCTGAATGATTAAATGGTTAGGATTCATGAAGATGTGAGATCATTTATGGAAGGACTGATGTGTTCATCACCCAAGGGTTCCAATTTTTATTTTGTTATATCTAACAATGATACTTGGCATGTAGCACAAGTTTGAATCATAGAGGTCTATTTCATTTTTTTAAATATGCTTGTTGTATTAGTGGTTATTGCATTATAACAAACAATATGATGATTTTAGTATCTTCTAGAATTCATAGTTATCCATGACCACGAGTTCTGCAATCTTGTAAATTTAGTATTATATTGAACATGCTATAATGTCCTCCAACTTATTGTGAGAGGATCTTTGCCTCATTTGTCTTGCATGATTAACATTAAAAGCATTTTCATAAACTTATTGTGAGAGGATCTTTGCCTCATTTGTCTTGTATGATTAACATTAAAAGCATTTTCTTACCATTAGTACATTGACAGATTGTCTGAGTACATATCTTTTTTGCTTGGAATGAAAATGACAATAATTGTTCTCTTTGTGTTGTTTCTGGCATCTGAGACCTTGTCTTCTTATCTTAGGATATTGGAGGATGTGACATCCAAAAGCAAGAAATTCGTGAGGCAGTAGAGTTACCGCTGACTCATCATGAACTCTACAAGCAGATTGGTATAGACCCTCCTCGTGGTGTTTTACTCTATGGCCCCCCTGGCACTGGAAAAACCATGCTTGCAAAGGCTGTTGCTAACCATACAACGGCTGCCTTCATTAGAGTAGTTGGATCTGAATTTGTTCAGAAGTATTTGGGTGAGGTAAGGAAATCTAATTGTCATTACTAAATTCATCACCCTTAATTAATGCAATACTTAGTTCTCTGCATGAATTTACTTCCCATGATAGTGATTTTATCAAATATAGGCTGCTATCATCTTCTGTTGTTGGATAATAGTATCTTGAGCATTGCTTTGTCTCAGGGTCCAAGGATGGTTCGTGATGTCTTCCGCCTTGCTAAAGAGAATGCTCCAGCCATTATCTTTATTGATGAGGTAGATGCCATTGCCACTGCTAGGTTTGATGCTCAAACTGGAGCTGATAGAGAAGTTCAGCGTATCCTCATGGAACTCTTGAATCAGGTCTTTTAATATAAAAAATGTTTAGTATTTATCCTTCAACATATGCAAGGAAGTTGGTGTTTTAATTACTTAACCTCTTTTTTCTTGAACTATTTGTTTTGCACCCAACTTTTCTAGATGGACGGGTTTGACCAGACTGTGAATGTTAAGGTCATTATGGCAACAAATCGAGCAGACACTTTGGACCCTGCTCTTCTTCGTCCTGGAAGGCTTGATCGAAAGATTGAGTTCCCCTTGCCTGATAGAAGGCAGAAGAGGCTTGTTTTCCAGGCAAGCAAATCAATGCCTATATCTTTATTGTACTTCAAGTCTTATCCGTTTGGTTCATGGTTCTCTTTGGTTGTCGTGTATTTTTCTTTTGTTTCTTTCCATGTCGGGTTTATATTGTGAATAGTAAATGTTGCAATTTATTTTCTTAAGCCAATATTTCCCCTCACAGGTTTGCACTGCTAAAATGAACCTAAGTGATGAGGTAGACTTGGAGGATTATGTTTCTCGGCCAGATAAGATTAGTGCTGCAGAGGTTAGTTGTGGAATTGCTAATATTTCTACTCCCTCAATTTGGTCATAAATATTTTTGTACTCATTAATAATTGGAATGCCGGTTTGATTGAATCAGATTGCTGCTATCTGCCAAGAAGCTGGCATGCATGCCGTGCGCAAGAACCGTTACGTGATACTTCCAAAGGACTTTGAAAAGGGATATAGAACAAATGTGAAGAAACCCGACACCGACTTTGAGTTCTACAAATGAAGAGATAAACTTTGCGATCGCCCGATAAGTATGTGCGAACATCTGTTTCAATGTGGGGTGGGGCATGGCGTACTAGTCAGAGTGTGTTAGGCTTTGGGAGTAGAGCAATGCCATATTCTGAATACGTTTTTTCAATTGTGAAAAAGAGAATGCTCAGTATTAGAACTCTGAAGCTAAACTACCGGTTCTTTGATATTTACACTTCTTTTTCTTTTGACTTAAACTGCACATTTTTCCTACATGGAATTCTGAATCATAGGGTAAACTACACCCATGTATTAGTAGTGCAGTCACTTGTCAAAGAAATGGAAGGTATTTTCTGGCAAACGGAAGCCAAATGCTTCTCTTCCAAGGAATCGAAAAAGGGTTTGCTTATGCCGTGATTCGAATCATGAATCCACTCGATGCTATATTTTTAAGCTGATATTGTGGCTTCAGATTTGATGCATCGGAATTTCTTGGGATGATGAGAAGGAAAAGGATAATGCTGATGGGTGATTCCATTATGAGGAACCAATGGGAGAGTTTGATCTGCCTAGGTGACCTACCATGGTCTTTCAATGGCCTTAAGTGCCTCGGTTAGAAGATGTGAATGAAACAAACCAACGAACATAACCCTTTTCTTTGTGATTGCTGCTCCAGCAAATGGACTGCGTTTGGATTTGATCGAGGAGAATGCAAGATATTGGATAGGTGTTATGTTCTTGTGTTCGACTCGTCACACTGGTGGACACATTCTGATCACTGGAATTCGTTAGATACATTTCCTATCGGACGACAAAAGTGTGGGATATGATTCGCTGTCTATACAAAGAAACTTGGAGAATCTAAGTTCGAGTAACATAAATAGCGAGTACTTGGAGCCGTAACTGGTGACAAATTGTCACCAGTTGGATTAAGCATCGTGCAGGACATACAAACATAATCACAATAGAAACCAAAGCTCTAAACATTCGAAACCTTTCATACCATTTGGTTGTGCAACCAACGATGGCTTTCCATATGGGGTGCAGGTCGTGTGAGTTCCGAGAAACACCCCAATAATGCATTGTGCTGCATGAACCTAAAATATATAGAGAAAAGCTTGATAAAGAACCAGCAAATTTGGTTTATAGGGAACATCTTCAAGTATTAATAACTGTCGATATCGGTTTCCGGCCTTCTAAGGTAATAACGCAGGCAATTAACCAGAACCTGCAGGTTAAATAGTAAAAATTTAAGAACAATGGAATGACACATATCCAGCAGAAACACAAGTTCGACAAGAAACAAGCATTATTGGTTTTATTTGAAAAATAAAGGACAGTTGACACTTGGGCAACCTAAAAAAGAAATTCGATATTGTTCAGAAAATCTATTGTCAGCCTTAACAAATACCTGAGACAAGGAACTATTTAAAGCTGCTCCTCTGTAGCTAACATGGAATTTGTCTTTTGCTACTAACCCCTGTGAAGTATACAACCAAAGGTGGTGAAAAAAGTTGCAGAACCAAAAGTTCTAGTGTGCATACACGGACTCAAACCAGAGAGATAGATACCTCTGTATCAATTTCAGCGGATTCCACGTCAATGTTGACATCAGCAATGACTTTGATAATCTCTACCAGCAGTCCGGGTCGATCTGCTGTCTCTATGGAAAGCAAGCTGGTAACACGGAACAAATACGTAAGCCGATTATATCATAAACCCTATGTTCTAGAGTCGTAATGCATCGAAAATATCCCAATACGTTGGTAACATGTGATCTAAACAGTGGAAAGCTATGACTTATGTGCTGAAATCCATTTCCCGTAATAATTTAATTGGATGACAAACCTCCTCTTGGGTCCATCTTCCTTGATACGTATACGAGTAGCAATGTCGACATCAATCTGCAACAAAATGTTTTAGAGGCTTGGGTTCAGAGTTCATAAGATCCGAATCCCAAATAGTGCTTCCAACAACTCTTTGATAACTAATCAGAAGGCTTTTCCAATATTAAAGCCTAATATAATCCTGATGACATCAAGAATTCATGATGTGCTTTTGCTTAGAGTGGAGGTGCAGGAAAAAACAAACTTTGAAATTTATTCACATTAGTTGTCCCCCATTCTATGTCAATTGTCAAAAGAATCCAACCAAATCCATTCAAAGGATTCAGCTATGGTGGCAATCAGATTGGATTCAGTAATACTCTGAAAAGAACTACAATACCATTTTGAATCCTAATTAACTTGAATTGAATGTCCAGTTTTCAAATGGCACAAAGTTTTCAATCAGTTTGCAATCTATTCAGATGTCATAAAAGCTAGAGGTGATGTTTAATCTGATGAGATAAATGAAGTATAAAATGCAGGATTCTAATTTTATATAAAATATTTATGCCCCAAGATTAAGTCCAGCATATATAGATCAGAAATAACAAAGTGAGACACTTTAAGTAGGTAAAAAAATCCAAGCCATTAATCGTTAGTTAATGTCACCTTCTTCTCTGGAGCCTTTACTCCAAAAGCCGCACCCATAGCAAGTCGCTCACTAGATTCCTAGTAAGTCAAATTCAAACCAAGAAATGTAACAAAATCTAATGCATAAAATCAACAGCTACATAATATCTATACTTTGATAAGCCATAAAGATTCACCATCCGTGAGAGGAAGAGAGGGGAGGGAGAAAAAGACTAAAAGCATGAATTCAGCATACATACTGGATGGTACTTCAAAAGATTATTTATAATGGTGAGTCGAATTCCCTCCAACATATCAGGATCTTCAACTTTGCGCCCATTGTCTCTACCATAAACAAATCAATTAACGAATGCTGATCACTCTGAATTATTAAGAAAAATTATACAGACTATCATACGTGTTGTGAGAATGATAGTGATGTTTAGTTCTGAATATATCACATGCTCACTCACTCTCTCACACTCAAACAAACAGTCATTCTAATTATGTATTATCACCCATGGAGGGTAGGAGGCGAATACAATATCTAAAAGCCTGAAGGAAAGATGATGATATAATGATTTCAAAAGTCCTTACGGATAAATCCAAATTGTAAACTTATATATAATGCCCATGACATGACGGGCTACAATTTTGAGTCTTAATCCTACAATAACTAATTCTCAGTTACATGTTTATCATTTGGAACTCAACCTAGGAAACCTGTCATACTATGGCTCAAATGCACAGTATAATGATCGTAAACATGGTTAATTGCATGTACATTTATAATTCTCCCAATTCTCTAGCTCAAATCCCCTTGTATATTGAATCCCCCATGAATGCTATAAAATAGGATTCCCAAAGTCAAACAACTTTTAGTTGTTCATTAGCACATGCATGACCAATGGTTTCTATAGGGATATAAAGATCTTGGCAACTGTGCACTCAAAAGAAAGTAGGACTAGACTCTTTAGAACTAGTCATGGCTGCTAAAATAGGAAGCTGCAACTATGTTCTTTTTTCACTTTTCTCTATTAATATTAATAAACAGAAATATTAAATCTCCTTGTTCACCATTTGGATAGTGTCTGAACCTTTATTTGGTTTTCAACAAACTGCACCTACTGATTTCTGGGATTATATGATCTATAAATATTCATTAACATGACTCACTTATACGGCATCTAATTAATAGAATCATGCCATGTGTTATGCCATTGTGTAATTATCTCGTTCTTTAGGATAGGGATATGTTTTATTTTGAATGTATATGGAAAAAACAAATCAACAAAGCAATCAACAAACATGTCACTGTGAATTACTCTATTAGTTAATGATTCTCCATTTCTCAAGCGAGCTTTCGAGTTTGAGCATCAAAATTGCAGATTTATGCATATGTAATATGGTAAAGCTACAGTTTATGAACAGAAGCATCCAAATAGCAGTTTAAACATCTAAAGGCAATGAGTCAGAAAACTTAAGAAAGTTGAGAGACTGGTCAAGAAAATGAATATGACAGATATTCAGCAACTTGTTATAAAACACGTGCTCAAAGAGGGAAGAGCAAAGAGGTCGAGTCATAATAGTTCTAACAACTACTCACGATCGCGTGATGAAAAATTTTGTTTGTTTGACTGGTCCTTCAGTAACAACAGTTCCCTTTGCAACATCTAATCCCAAATCTTTCAATGCTCTCATCTGCCCAAGAAAAAAATACTCAAAATCAACAAGGAAAGGGGGAATTATCAGATTTATCATTATTTTCACCCCCTAAAATGAACTAGCCAGGATCTATAATCTTCAAGAATAATGTAAATTGGAATCAAGATCATTAATTAGTGTAAAACAAGGAAACATTGCTATTAGCATCCATATTACATAATTCTATGAAACATCCAAATTTATATAAATGGAGTGACCTAACCTCATGCTTGTAACAACCAATATGTAACAATATTCTTGGATTTCAGATTTATAAAAGAATCCAAAAATTGCAATCAGATAGTGATTAAACAAACTGAGGCGAGGTCTCCTACCTAAACATATGCAACTCAGTTACGGAATAAAACAAAGAAAGATAAAATAAGTCCCAGAATTGGCTTGGCCAGTAATCCCAGAAAAATAAGCTTCTAACTTTTTGAAAGGAGAAATTAAAAAGTTTCCACTTAACTGTATCAATGAGAGCACCCAGACGATCTCCAAAACTCAGCTGCACTACTGTTGCTTCTGAATCTGAATCTTGATCAATCAAAACAATTGGCATTGGAATATAATCATCATCTTGGCCAGTTTCCTGCGATGTAAAACACCTAATTAAATTAATGGCATCGTTATATATGTAGTGTGATGCAGAACAAGAATATGCTCATTGCTCACTGAGGGATTGATATATATATATATATTTTATGGATTGAATGGTAATTTTAGCATCTAGACCGAAGAAATGTTAAAACCAACATCCAAATAACTTCCAAAAATCACTAAGAAAGCAAGATAGGAACTACATCTAATGCTCCTCAGTTAGTGAAACAGTAATTTGTTCCTTTCAGTTGCCAAAGCACACTTCATAACATGGATCATGAACTAGAAACACATATCCTTGGATCTACGATGTCTTCTGAAACGGCTCAGCTAGGTGCATCTTTAAGAAGATCAATTATTCTCTAATTTTGATTAAATTCATCACTCATACTTGAAAATCACATTTCTTTCAGTTATGGCTTAATCTCTCTATGCAATTCCAAATGAATCAACACAAATATATATATATATATGTAACATTAAACAAATTTTCTTTCTTCCTTCTTCCGCAATTATTTGGTTAAATCTAAAAAACATGTTAACATCGGAACAGAAGGACAACATCATTATGCATTCGATAAGAAACACTGAAATTATTCAACTTCGTAAAAAATATGAATAATACGATGCCTCTCAATCCATGATCCATATGTTAGTTAAGTGAAAGATGCAAAAGGAAGATGATTCTTTACCAATGAAATTGAATTAAACGCGTCGAAACCACTGCTAGCAGCATAAACAGTGTACCTGCACGAACAATATTCCAATAAATAACTAAATCGACAAAAAAATAATAAACAGATCGCCGTTATCTTCCTTACTTTCTAGCATAGAAATTGGCTTTAGTGCCGCAATCAGTAAAGTTGCAGCGGAATCTGGAGGGATGGAGAGAAGTGAGAAGAGGCGCGAAGCCGGAATCGGGAACTGTGAAACGACGGTGGCCGACGGGAGAAGTTGAAGAAGTAAATAAACATGAATTAGACAACGCCATGGACTATGGAGTTTGAAAAACTTTCAATGATCCATTTCAGAGTTGGCACATCGTTTTTCAGGTGGCGATAGCGATGTTATAGGCGAAGTGGATTTTTCATTTTCTTTTTGAAGTATTTGATTTTTTTTTTCTGCAAGAGGAATGGGTGAAAAATTATATCATGGGTCAGTCCCAGGTCAGTCCCACCACGTGTCCATGGGATCGATCAATGATAACTACCCACTTCATCAACTTTTCCATGTCATATTTTTTTCCAAGTGAATCTTCACTTTAAAAATTAAAAAATAATGAGGTGGATGATTATCATTGGTCGGTCCCATAGATGACGTGGTGGGATTGACTCACGATATAATTTCTTGGAATGGAGTAGTTTAGAATAGTGACCTTACGTGGGACCTATTTAGTGGTTGTTTGAGAAATAATGAATCAAATATTATTTTTGGTTCAATAAGACCTTGAATTTTTATAAAAAAATCAATTAAGCCCTTAATATTTTTTATACCCAATAAAACTCTCAATTTCAAAAAAAAAAATCAATTTAGCCCTTAAATTCTTATAAAAAATCAATTAAGCCTTTAAACTTTTTTTACATCCAATTAAGCCCTTAAAGTCAAGAAAAAAAATTAATTTGACCCTTTGACCGTTAACTTTAACGTTTTTTTTTTTTGAATTTTTTGACATTTATCACAATAAGATAATATCACTTATTGTTTTTAAGAAATTTTAAAATTTAAAAATATATAAAAAATCTTAAAAAATAATTTTTTTAATTCTAAAATTAATTTAAAATACAAAAATATTTTTTTTATAATTGTATACTAATATTTAATATTTATATTTATAGTTTTTAATCTTTTTAAAAAAATTAATATCTATCATTTTAAATTAATTTCGGAATTAAAAATATTTTATATTTTAAAAATATTTTCAGGATTTTTATATAATTTTAAAAATTAAAAATTTTTGAATTAAAAATATTTTATATAATTTTAAAGTAGTGTTATTTTGTTGCAACACGTGTTAAAAAAAGTTAAAGTTAACGGTCAAAGTTGGTTAAAGGGCCAAATTGATTTTTTTTTCTTGAGTTTGAGGGCTTAATTGAGTGTAAAAAAAATTTAATGGCTTAATTGATTTTTTTACAAAAGTTTAAGGGCTTATTAAACCTTAAGCCTTATTTTTTTAATCAAAGTTCAAATTTCATTCAAATAAATTAGGATAATAATGGGGTTTAAAAAATATATTCAAATAATATTTTTTTTAAAAATATTTAGAAAAATAGATCACAAGAAACATTATCATTATATCTCACCGTCTTTAGATAATGAGATACGTGATAAACTGTTAGATTAAATTAAAAATTAAATGATTTTTATCATTTTAACGACTTACCATGCATCTCACCATTTGAAAGTGACGAGATCTAAAAAATATTGTTCTTTTTAATCAATTCTCCCAAATATATATTTTTTTAAAAAATTATATTTTACATTTTTTAAATCTCATTATTACCCTAATTTCTTTGACTGTATCTGATTATAAACAATACGATAAACAAATTATCGAGATGACAAAGACGATAAAAGACTAACTACGAAAAATAACAAAGTTTTAACGTAAAAAAATATTTTATTTTAAATCTTAAACCCTAAACATTGATCTGAAACTTATTAGAAATTAGATTATAGCTTCATGAAAAATAACCATTCAAGTAACAACGGATTCCACAAACCATGAATTTAAAGCTAAGGAGTTCGCAATCACTTATAAATTTAATGGTAAATTGTAACAAAAGTCACTTAATTATGTATATAGTTATATTTGATCACCTAATTATTAAAATTTATATTTAGGTCACTTAATTATTGAAAGTTATATTTGGATCACTCATTTATGGGTAAGGATATATTTGGGTCACTCAATTATAAGTAAAATTATATTTTTTTTACCCTTCATATTTGAAAAAATACTTCAATTTGGTCGTTTTTTCTTCCAAATCACTCGTATACCGTTATTAACATTATAATACTTCATTTAAAATCATTAATTAATCTAATACACGAATTGATAAACTTTTTTCAAATATAAAGAGTGACATAAATATAACCTTACCTATAATTAAGTGATCTAAATATAACCTTTAATAATTGAGTGACCCAAATGTAACTTTACCCATAAATGAGTGACCTAAATATAATATACCCATAATTAAGTGACTTCCATTACAGTTTACCATAAATTAAAACCCCCATATGTTAGTGGACCAACGAAAATTATGTATGGGCCATGATGCCTAATTGATATTCAATGGACCAACAAAATTATGAAGATTTGTATTTTATTACAAGCATGTCGGAATTCTTAGAAAAAAATTTAATACCCGATGCATATGATTTAAAAATATTTGCATTATTCAAAATTATTATACCTTTTAATAACAAATATAAATATATATTATAATCTCGTTTATTTTTACATATAATAGATAGGGATGTCAATAGGACATGTTTTATGGAGATTTATACCGTTTTATACTTAATTCAGATTAAATATGTGTAGACACGATCTTGTATCTATTATCTATCTCGTTCTTATCCGTATCTTTTTTACTGTCTCATCTATGTCTGACGATTTACATAATAAACATATTTAAAATTATTTTAGTTAATTTTTTTTATTTTAATGTACTCAACTCACATTTACTATTATGTTTCAGTCACTTACATTATTAATTTATTATTTTTTTATCATTGAACCGTTAACTCATGTTATATTGATAACCAGCGACGAAGTTATGTTTATTGTGGGAGGACTCTAAATTTTTTTGGTATAATTGTACTTAAGGTCCCTCTAAGTTTAAATAATAATAAAATAAGGTTTTTGTCTATCCTAATTTTTAAATTTAAAAATTTAATATACCTTTATCTCTTTTAATGTTTAATCTTAGCTTCGTCTAACTAATTAATTTCTAATTTTACCTCTCTAAAAATAAAATATCAATTTAACCATCAAATTTCATTAATAAATTTACAAGGCCCAAAGCTATACTAAATTGACCCCCCATCTCTCCAAGCCATCTTCTTCAAATTCAAGGAGCCCGTGCATTCCATGTGTTTGTGACTCAAATGAAACCCTCTCTTTCACATGCAATCTCCCTCAAAAGTCAAAAGCGAAAAATTATTAGGTAAATCTTATTCATCATGTTATCTGTGGTCTCATATAACTAGAATCGTTATCTCAATTTTTAAAGATGAATCATCATCTCTTTTCTACATATAATTAATGGGTGGATGGTTATTAGGTAGGTAGTTAAAGATGAACGGTTCTAATTACTTGGACCATAAATGACGCGATAAACATGATTCATCTAATAATCTCTCCTCAAAAGTCTCATTAGGGATTAAATTTTGCTGATATGACTCGGTATTAGAAACAAGAAACTTTGTTAATGGGAAGTATCCGATAATAAAGGATAATACTTTAATCTAAATTTAAAAAAAAAATAATCTAAATTCGATCGAAAAATATTTCATTTGAATACAAAAAATTTTGAGTCTTAATAAGAGGTGAATTGGATACGAAGCTTATCCAATTCAACTTTTATCTATGTATAAATTCAAAACATATAAATCTCAATATTTTGAAAATTAAACCGATTTTGTTTTAGAAAACAACTCTGTCCGCCTATCTTCTTCAAATATTATTATTTCTCTCAATATTATGGTAATTAAAATTTAAGTTTCAAGATCAGATAAATTTTAATCATGTTAATCGTATACTCTTCTTTAAAAAATATATTTGCTTGAGTTGTCGTTTAAAAAATAAAATTAATTGAATTTTAAAATTTTAGATTTAAATTCAGATTTCGAATATTCTACTTATCAAACTCGAATTTGGTGTATTTAAACTGGAATTGATATTATTTAAACAAAATATATTTTGGCCTAGGGTTTCTGTTTCAGAAGGGAGAAATGAGAAGGTAAGAAGAAATTAAAACAAGAGGAGAAAATATCAAAAAAAATTTTAAGGTCAAATTAATATTATCTAAAATTTATGAGTTAAAATAAAAATTAATTAATTTTACTAACTTATCATGTCATGAATATAATGAAAGTTAACGATTCAATGATTAAAATATAATAAACTAATAATATAAATAACTAAAATATAATTTTTTCAAACTTTATGATTAAAATTAAATAAACTAAAAACATAAGGGACCAACGGTAGTTTACCCTAAAAATTGTGGTTGAAAAAGTTTGTAACTCTTGCTGGAATCACGGACGGTTATTAAGTCTTTTAACTTAAATAAATGTAATATATATCCACAAGAATTAAGTGTAATGAAAAAGCACGTTATAATTAAATAAAATTAAATTAAATCTTTAAATAAGTTTTTATATGTTTTTGGATTGTTATATGATTAAAACCAATAATTTAAATTAACAGTCGGTTATGTGATAATTATCACTTAAGAAAAAGGTTTAAGGAATTAATCTAAGTCATTCATTTTAGTGATTCAATGATCCAAAAAATATATAAAACTGAAAGAATTTTACACTATATAACTCGATCGTATCTAAAAAATTAAATTTAAATATAGAAAGGAAAAATTATAAATTTTAACCTAAATTATAAAATAAATATTAAAAATAAATTTAAATAACAGTCGGTTATGTGAACATTATCACTCAAAAAAATTAAAAAAAATTAATCTGAATCATTCGTTTTAGTGATTTAACGATCTAAAAAATATATAAAAATGAAAGAGTTTTACAATATATAATTTTATCTTATCTAAAAAAATAAATTTAAATATTAAAAAAATACTATTAAAAGAAAAAATTACAAATTCTGACTTAAATTATAAAATAAATACTAAAAATAAATGTAACGTCTAAAAAATCAGCGAAATTCAAAATAACCGTTTGCTTGATTATTTTTTTCTCTTTTCAAAATAACCGTTTTCTTAAAAAATCAAAACAACCGTTTTCATATTTAAAACACTATAAAAGTATAAATTCAATTCATTTTATCGAGTGAGATTTAATGGTAATATTTATTTTATTTTTAACTTTAAATAATATTTACATATATTTTACACATAATAATATACTAATTTAAAAGATTAGTTAAAATATATTATTTTTATCAGATTAAAATTTAATTCAAAATTACAAGAAGCATACGTTAAATCTGATATAAATGAATTTTCTACTTTTTATTATTTTAATATACCAACTACACAGAAACTGAATGTGTCCAAAATTAGTTTCTCTCGAACTTATCTACAAAACTAAAAAACGGAAACGGAAATTTTATTATATTTATTAAAAAATAGAATAAACGGAGATAAATTAATTCGAATTTATATAATATAAAAAATATATAAATATTTTTTAATAAATTAAACTTTATTAATTTAATAAATTTTATACAATAATTATGTAAGATGTATACTTTTATATAAATATATTCTTTAACAAAATTTTTATTTAAAAACTATAAAACTATCTAAATAAAAGAAAATATTTTAAGTAAATGATTTATTATTTATTATAATATATATAAATTAATAATGTTTTTTCTTTCTCTTTACTCAATAATACTCTTGCCATTAATTTTTAACAATTACTACAAACAAATCATCATTCATAAATATGATTTATATCAGGTATAATGATAAATTTAGCTCTCAAATATATACACGTATTTTATTCTTTTGTATTTTTAGCTAAATTTGAATTTTTTAAGAGTGATGATAAAATTTTCGGTTAAAAAATTAAATTTAATTACTTATCTTAAAAAATTAATTTTTTAAAATGGAAATACGGGCTAATATGTATATATATATATATATATTAAAATTATTGAAATGATATATCACCTTATAATTATGGGTGAGTATTCGATTGAATCGAATTAAAAATTAGAAATTAATTTTTTGAGTTATTCGAGTTTACGAATCATATTTTACCATTTAAATTTTATTTAATTTTTTTGATTCAATTCGATTTTTAAGAGATTCGAGTGAGTCGAATTTTTAAGTTCTTATAAAAATTAAATTTTAATTACTTTTTTATATTATAGTACAATTTAGTTCTAATTTAAATATCTTTCTCTAATCATATAAGACATATATATATATATATATATATATATTTCTTCGTATGTGACAATATTTCTTCATATATCAATATATACATATCTTAAAATTAATAATTTATTTAAATTATAATATTAAACAATGTTAAACGATAATTATAAAATATAATTTTATAAACAAGAAATTAATATATACATCTTTTATATATGTTCAGAAATAATATACAAAATAATTTTATAATCTATTAATATTAATAATTATAATATATTAATAACTAATAAACAATTTATTGAGTTTATCATGTGCGTGGAACACCGTTGAAAATCACTTGTGATAAACTTCATTGAGCACCATTAAATTAATTAATAAAAATTAAAAATCTCAAAAACTCAATGTATAATTAATTTAACTAAAATTTTATTTTAAATAATTTATAATTATATGTTTGAATATTTAAAATTTTTATTTTTATTAATTAATTTAATAGTGTTCATTGATATTTAACGTTGGTGATATTCAACGGTATTCATATACGTTACTAATTTTTTCTTAATCATACTTTTATTTTTATATATCAATTTATTCGTTTAAACAACCAAACATTTATAAACTATCTGTTAATTTACTAAATATTTTTATACAATTTACTAATTATATCATGTATCAATTATCAACTAACATAATTTATTATTGTTAATTATTAAATAAATATATACATTTAAACCTTAATACTTATCTTTAAGATTTAACTTAATAAAAGTATACACCTCATTAGGAGTGTTCAAACGGTCGGTTCGGTTAATCGACCGAACCGAACTTTCAAAATTTCATTAACCGAATTTTTTTTCGTATCAACCGTTAACCGAACCGAAAAAAGTTCAAAAATTTTTAACCAAACCGAAAAAGTTCGGTTAATCCGATCGGTTAAATCTTGTTAACCGAGTTTTTTTAAAAAATGGATAAATTACACAAATGGTCACTAAACTATGTTAAAATAATTTTTTAGGCACGAAACTTTCAAAAATTATAAAAAACCCATTAGACTTATCAAATTATTACATTGATTCATCATACATTATAAATTACTGATAAATATTAAAAAATTTAATAATTATTTTTTTTAATTTAATAAATTTAATTATTATTTTATGCTAATTTTATAAAATTTAATGACTATTTTATAATTTTTACAAATTTAATGACTAAAAATAAATATATAAAAATATATAATATATAATATATAAAAATTTCGGTTAATTTGGTTAATTAACCGATTTCGAGCCGAATTAACCGATAACCAAAATTCTAAAAAATCATTAACCGTTAATCGATTCAATTTAAAATTAACCGACTAATTAACTAAAAAATTTTTTGGCTCGATCGGTTAATTCGATTAACCGAAATTTTAAACACCCCAACACCTCATTGAATATAGGTAGGTAGTAATAAAAACCATTAATGACTGGAATCCTTTGAATTGAATGCTTTTGTGACGGTGGAGAAAAGTGGTTTGGATGCTTAGTACAGCAGTAGTGGGGATTTGCTGGTTTCTGTTTGTTTCTACCGTTACGAACACTTTTCCATTTTCAAATATATAACTGTACAATAATAATAATAATAATAATAATAATAATAATAATAATAATAATAATAAAATACCTCCCCTTTAATTCACACGTGTATGGTGATTGTATATGTATTTATTTTTCTATTTTAAATAGTATTATTATACTATATATTAAAAAATAAAATATCATAAAATAATAATTATCTTGAATCATTGAACATTGATCGTTCAATCACTATGTTACATTAATGATGTTTAAATCCGTAATCTCCAGGGACGAATCTAGAAAGTAATCATCGGCTGGACCGATTTAAATATTAATAATAATTATTTAGTGTAATTATTATATATAATTTTAAATTTTTTATTATTTAATAATCTTAAATTTTCTTTTATTATCATATTCAAAAAATATTATCTATATATTTATTTAAATAAGATTAAAATATTTTTTAATAATTTTATATATAATTTAATTAAGTTTTAATAAAATATAAATTATAAAAGTATGAATTTATTTAAAAGTAACATAGAAATATATTTTTTAAATATTAGATATGAGTTATAAGCTTTTTATTAAAAATATATTTTTAAAATCTAATTTTAATCTTAATTTTAATTATGTTTTGTTATTTAAATTTTATGATCACTATATACTAAGATAAAACCCTCTGAATACTTGAAGAATTATTTTTTAAAGAAGATACATATTTAATCAATTAGTAATCAATATATATATATTTAAAAATAATTATATAA
Source organism: Abelmoschus esculentus (assembly GCA_035048815.1). Taxonomy (NCBI): domain Eukaryota; kingdom Viridiplantae; phylum Streptophyta; class Magnoliopsida; order Malvales; family Malvaceae; genus Abelmoschus; species Abelmoschus esculentus. The sequence goes on from JAUCBN010000001.1 coordinate 26,720,663, forward strand.
TATTTATAAAATATAATAAAAATAAAAACAATCTCATTATTTTTATTTTTATCTTTTATTTTAATTAAATCTTATTTCTTAAATCAATCTAAAACTTAAAACTTAAATTAAAATTTTAGATTAGACCAATTCTTTTATTTTTACATGTCAAAACCCTAATTTTTATTAATATCATAATATTAAATAAATAACATTATTTTTGGGCATGGGGTGGGCCAAGGCCTAGGCAGGCCTAGGCTCAGATCCGCCCCTGATGACCTCTAAGAAAAACAATTATTTTCTTAATATTGAGTGTTATGGTATGATTAGTTATTCGTATATAGAATTATATAATGGTAGTGTATTAAATATAAACCTATTTTCTTCTTGTTTTTCCACATTTTAAGAAAATGTTTTTATTATTTATTTATTTATATAAAGTTGGTGTCATAATTTAATAAAAAAAATATTTTTATAAGTGAAAGGTTTAAATGGAAAAAAATTGACTAAAATATACATCTTTTTATCTTTAAGTACTTAAACTTTACATCGTTATAATTTTAGGTTCATGATAATTAATCACCGTTAAAAATTGTTAACAAATCTGTAATAATTTTAATTTTTCAAAAAATCTTGAAATTCTTTAATTTTTACAAAACAGTTCTTCAAATTTTTAAAAATTTTTAAACTTGAACCCTCAGATCGTAATCGCTTCCACTATTGATCGTTGCCCATGAACACGCTCGTTTGGTCACAGGACCTAGCCGCTCATTTTATCTAATACAATATCTCCGAAAATAATGAATAATATACCAATCAAACGTTAAACGAAAAATAAACATTCAACTGACATATCGTTTGTCGTTCGTCGTTTTTGGTACGACACGTTATGAAAAATGATCTGCTATGTTTAAAAATCGATGGGAAACAAGAGCAATACTGCCATACAAAATCGAAGTAGAGATCGGAGCCAACGTGGTCATCTTCCACTGTATGTCAAAACTGATGGTCATCAAAGCATTGACCTTAGGGTTGTAAATGAGACGATACAGATTGCGAGCTACTCGAGATCGACTTGGTCAAAGCTCGACTCGATTAGATTCGGTTTGAGCTCAAATCGAGTTTTTAAGAAGTCAATTCGAACTACTTGATACCCGAATCGAAAAGCTCACGAGTTTATAGAAAATATAATATACTTTTTTTATGTAATTTAAAATCTAAATTTCTAAACATAAAATCCTAAAATTTAACCCTAAACTTAAGCCTTAAACCCTAAATTAACACATTAAACCCTAAAATTAACAAAGTTGTGTTTACACAACTTGTGTCTCAATGTTTTTCTTCATTAGGTTTAAATGAAATATGACAGATAAAAATTACTCGAGTTTAACACGGTCAAAGACCGATCAACACTTGACTCGATTAAGCTCGAATGAAGCTCGAACTTGACTTGAGTTCTTAACGAGACGAGTTGAGCTCAAATTTTTCAGGCTCGTTTAAAATTACTTGAGTTCGAACTCAACTCAAAATCTTAATGAATTAAGCCAAGCTTAACACTATTCAAGTTTGACTTGATTCGTTTACACCCTAATTGATCTCGAAGGAGAATGCAACAAGATGTGTCACCAACAACCGTCACGTTTAGATTTAAGGTCAATGATGAGTGATTGACAGAAAGAGAGTGTCATGTTAGAGATTCAAACAATAACCTTTTAACGACGACGATGAACTTCAAGCATCGCAAAAAAAAACTAAAATCAAGTCCTCCAAGTTCGAGAGGATGATGAACGACAAGATAGGAGAACAAACTCTCCTTATCGTTCACTTCTATTATAATCATCTTACAAAATAGACTCGAGACAGAACCATGATCGTCGAAGAGAGCTCTGAATGAGCAAACCAAATAGGTGCATCAGAACTCCAAGCTGGAAAAAAAATCAAAAAATAGATAAAAAAAGATAAAACAAAAGTATAATAAAAATGAGAGACCTGTAACGACCCGGATTCGGATCCGAGTATCGGGTTAACCCGAGGGGTTGGGCTTCAGTTTTGGGAAAAGGGGTTATCTAGTTTGGGCCTTAGGTTGTGGGCTTTGGTGGTAATGAGCTTGGGGTTTTAGATGGCGGACATCTTGGTAATTGCCTAGATGGATGAAAGGGAGGGATTTGGGGGTTGTTTTTCTGCAACAAACAGAGAGTGAGGTCACTCTTGTTTTCCCTTCATCTCCATCTTCTTTCCATCCAAATCCTTAAGCCAAAGGGTTAAACTTTCAGAGTTTGAGATAGAATTTCGTTTTGTGGGTTGATGATTTGTTGTTGAGTATCTTGAGATCTATCCAAATAGGTAAAAAGAGTAAAGTTTGGTTGTGACAAGGGTGTTGAAGCAAATCTGGGAATAAGTGTTTTATGGGGGTGTAGCTATGTTTCTTGATGTTTTTAGGAGTTGAAAACATCCTTAAGCAAGGTCTAATTGCTTGTTTGATCTCCTTCTTGTAGAGAAACAAGTGGAGGACCCATCTTCAAGCTTGGGTGGAGGAAGAGCTTGACAAGAGGGGAGCTCGGGTTTTGTGGTTGTTGCTTGCTAAGGTTGATACTCCCAACTCTTCCTAATATCATTCATATCATGGTAGATTGCATTACATGTAAAATGCATGTTATTTGGTTGAATGAGCTTGCTTGAGCTTTAATGGTGAAATCCGTGTTAATATGTTAAATGACTTGAAATTGATGTTAAAACATCCTAAACACTCTTAAACATGAGTAGGAAGACTTTAGAATCGTTTAGATGAGGTTTGAGGATGAAACTCTAGAAATTCTAGGTGTAAACCTGTATTTCGTGCAGGGGGTATCGATACTCGGGCTACCGGTATCGATACCCTGAGTAAATTTTGGCTTGTCGTGTAGGGGTATCGAACCATGGATCGATACCCAACCCTCTAGTGGCTTTTTGCATCGATACAAGTATCAAAACGGTCCTTCCCCTTTTGTTGACTTTTGAATTGGTCAAAGGGTATCGATACTGGTATTGATACCCTTGTTTCGATACCCTCTTTGGGTGGGCATCGATGCTGGGTGTTTCGATACCCCATATAAGGATATCGATACCCCTGTGTATTTTGGCCAAGTTTGAGTAGAGTTTTGGGGCTCGGTGATGTTAATAAAGGGTTCCTCTAATCTAAAAGTTGTAAAACTAATTATCGAACTAAGATTGATAATTATAACCCCGAAAGACTTAAGTATGATAAACTTTAATATATCTTGTTGTGATAAGATCTTAGGTGGATCGTTTGTGTGGTCTGAGTCTTTGTGTGTTGGAAATTCGGATATCCATAAGTGTTGCAACATGTCGAATGCCATCCGATGTAACATGCTGAGTGATGAATTGAAGACTTTTATTTCGAGTGTTGGGCGGCCTCACTCGAAGATGTTCGATGTAACATTCCGAGTATGAGGTTGGTTGGGCGACCTCCATCCCTTTCTGAACGTTGGGCGGCCTCGGTCAAAGATGTCCGATGTAACATTCCGGACATAGGATTTGAGGGTGGCCTCAATCCTGAGTGTCGTATCCCGATGCTGTGTGGACGCGGACCTCACTCTTGTGTGTTGACTTGTTATGATTTGTATATGCTATATGCGATAAAATAAATTCATTTATACCATGAGATAGGCAAATGTGCTAGACCATCATACCATGCACGAGATTTATATGCCATGCTTTACTGCTTTTGATATGTATGATGTTGGCTGAGTTCCACGTATCCACTGAGCTTTCGTAGCTCAGCGTTCGAAATGTGTTTTCGTGCGTAGGTTAGGTGGAGCCTCTCCATGGAGCACCATCGAGGTTCGGATCTCAGCATCGACTGTGTTGTCAGAGTACATTTATTAGATGTAGTGGGCATAGTACTATGTTGAACCTTATATGTCTTTGTAACTCTGTTATTTAATTTGGGTTGAATGTTTTAATGGGTTGTAATATTTGGAGCTCCGATTTCTTTAAACTATTTTAGACTTTTATTTTAACTTGTATTGGATTTTATGAATTATGTTGGACTTGGGTTTACTTGTTGAACTTTAAAAGAAATTTTAAAATACGAGTTTTGTGACGGAGGCCCAATGTGATATTCGGATTGGGGTGTTACAAGACCTATCGTTGAGAGAAACAACAATCGATCGTCTCCTGAAAAAAAAAAATTTTGAAAAAAAAAACAAGTTTTTAAAGAGAAGATTTAATTAGGTCATTGTCACTCTGCTAATTAGAGATGGACAAGGATCGGGTTAGGTCGAATTTTCGACCCACCCGTACCCGACCTGAAAAACATACCCTCCACCTTTCACTCGACCCGACTCGAATTTAGGGTGAAAAATTCGGCCCTACTCGACCCGATTTTTAAGCTTTAAAATCCGGCCCGGCCTGACCCAACTCGAATCATTAAAAAATTAAAAATTTAGGGACTTAATTGTAAAAAAATAAAATTTAGGGATCTAATTGTAAATAAAATAAATTTTCAGTGACCTAATTGTAAAAAAATAATTTTAGTGACCTAATTATATAAAATATATTTAAAGAGGGATCATAATTGCAAATATTCATAAAATATATATGAAAAAATTACAATATTAGTCCCGGGTCAGGTCAGGTCGGATTTTTTTCACCATAAACCCGAACCTGACCCGACCCAAAGTTACCCTTTAGAAAATCCAACCCGACCTGAACCCAAATTTTCTTCAAAAAATCTGATCTGTTTGAACAAGGTCGGATCGAAACCCATCAAATTCGGATTCCGTAAATATCCCTACCGCCAATACTTGTAATCATACAAGTGCAACATATTTGAATAACCATTCTAATCAGTGTGTCTCATTGAATTGAATATAACTAAAACAAACAACCCAATTACAATCTTAATTCTCATGGGCATGGTTAAAATTTGAATCATTGCTCGTAGTTAGTCCTAATAACTTCCAAATAATTTACACTAAAAATAACTTCCAAATATTTTTATTAATTTTTAATTAATTAGTTTAATTAATTAGTCCCTCTAAATTTTGTATAACACATTTTGTTAATTAAAAATTTAATTATTTTTATCAGATTAAAATTTAATTCAAAATTACAAGAAGCATACGTTAAATCTGATATAAATGAATTTTCTACTTTTTATTATTTTAATATACCAACTACACAGAAACTGAATGTGTCCAAAATTAGTTTCTCTCGAACTTATCTACAAAACTAAAAAACGGAAACGGAAATTTTATTATATTTATTAAAAAATAGAATAAACGGAGATAAATTAATTCGAATTTATATAATATAAAAAATATATAAATATTTTTTAATAAATTAAACTTTATTAATTTAATAAATTTTATACAATAATTATGTAAGATGTATACTTTTATATAAATATATTCTTTAACAAAATTTTTATTTAAAAACTATAAAACTATCTAAATAAAAGAAAATATTTTAAGTAAATGATTTATTATTTATTATAATATATATAAATTAATAATGTTTTTTCTTTCTCTTTACTCAATAATACTCTTGCCATTAATTTTTAACAATTACTACAAACAAATCATCATTCATAAATATGATTTATATCAGGTATAATGATAAATTTAGCTCTCAAATATATACACGTATTTTATTCTTTTGTATTTTTAGCTAAATTTGAATTTTTTAAGAGTGATGATAAAATTTTCGGTTAAAAAATTAAATTTAATTACTTATCTTAAAAAATTAATTTTTTAAAATGGAAATACGGGCTAATATGTATATATATATATATATATTAAAATTATTGAAATGATATATCACCTTATAATTATGGGTGAGTATTCGATTGAATCGAATTAAAAATTAGAAATTAATTTTTTGAGTTATTCGAGTTTACGAATCATATTTTACCATTTAAATTTTATTTAATTTTTTTGATTCAATTCGATTTTTAAGAGATTCGAGTGAGTCGAATTTTTAAGTTCTTATAAAAATTAAATTTTAATTACTTTTTTATATTATAGTACAATTTAGTTCTAATTTAAATATCTTTCTCTAATCATATAAGACATATATATATATATATATATATATTTCTTCGTATGTGACAATATTTCTTCATATATCAATATATACATATCTTAAAATTAATAATTTATTTAAATTATAATATTAAACAATGTTAAACGATAATTATAAAATATAATTTTATAAACAAGAAATTAATATATACATCTTTTATATATGTTCAGAAATAATATACAAAATAATTTTATAATCTATTAATATTAATAATTATAATATATTAATAACTAATAAACAATTTATTGAGTTTATCATGTGCGTGGAACACCGTTGAAAATCACTTGTGATAAACTTCATTGAGCACCATTAAATTAATTAATAAAAATTAAAAATCTCAAAAACTCAATGTATAATTAATTTAACTAAAATTTTATTTTAAATAATTTATAATTATATGTTTGAATATTTAAAATTTTTATTTTTATTAATTAATTTAATAGTGTTCATTGATATTTAACGTTGGTGATATTCAACGGTATTCATATACGTTACTAATTTTTTCTTAATCATACTTTTATTTTTATATATCAATTTATTCGTTTAAACAACCAAACATTTATAAACTATCTGTTAATTTACTAAATATTTTTATACAATTTACTAATTATATCATGTATCAATTATCAACTAACATAATTTATTATTGTTAATTATTAAATAAATATATACATTTAAACCTTAATACTTATCTTTAAGATTTAACTTAATAAAAGTATACACCTCATTAGGAGTGTTCAAACGGTCGGTTCGGTTAATCGACCGAACCGAACTTTCAAAATTTCATTAACCGAATTTTTTTTCGTATCAACCGTTAACCGAACCGAAAAAAGTTCAAAAATTTTTAACCAAACCGAAAAAGTTCGGTTAATCCGATCGGTTAAATCTTGTTAACCGAGTTTTTTTAAAAAATGGATAAATTACACAAATGGTCACTAAACTATGTTAAAATAATTTTTTAGGCACGAAACTTTCAAAAATTATAAAAAACCCATTAGACTTATCAAATTATTACATTGATTCATCATACATTATAAATTACTGATAAATATTAAAAAATTTAATAATTATTTTTTTTAATTTAATAAATTTAATTATTATTTTATGCTAATTTTATAAAATTTAATGACTATTTTATAATTTTTACAAATTTAATGACTAAAAATAAATATATAAAAATATATAATATATAATATATAAAAATTTCGGTTAATTTGGTTAATTAACCGATTTCGAGCCGAATTAACCGATAACCAAAATTCTAAAAAATCATTAACCGTTAATCGATTCAATTTAAAATTAACCGACTAATTAACTAAAAAATTTTTTGGCTCGATCGGTTAATTCGATTAACCGAAATTTTAAACACCCCAACACCTCATTGAATATAGGTAGGTAGTAATAAAAACCATTAATGACTGGAATCCTTTGAATTGAATGCTTTTGTGACGGTGGAGAAAAGTGGTTTGGATGCTTAGTACAGCAGTAGTGGGGATTTGCTGGTTTCTGTTTGTTTCTACCGTTACGAACACTTTTCCATTTTCAAATATATAACTGTACAATAATAATAATAATAATAATAATAATAATAATAATAATAATAATAATAAAATACCTCCCCTTTAATTCACACGTGTATGGTGATTGTATATGTATTTATTTTTCTATTTTAAATAGTATTATTATACTATATATTAAAAAATAAAATATCATAAAATAATAATTATCTTGAATCATTGAACATTGATCGTTCAATCACTATGTTACATTAATGATGTTTAAATCCGTAATCTCCAGGGACGAATCTAGAAAGTAATCATCGGCTGGACCGATTTAAATATTAATAATAATTATTTAGTGTAATTATTATATATAATTTTAAATTTTTTATTATTTAATAATCTTAAATTTTCTTTTATTATCATATTCAAAAAATATTATCTATATATTTATTTAAATAAGATTAAAATATTTTTTAATAATTTTATATATAATTTAATTAAGTTTTAATAAAATATAAATTATAAAAGTATGAATTTATTTAAAAGTAACATAGAAATATATTTTTTAAATATTAGATATGAGTTATAAGCTTTTTATTAAAAATATATTTTTAAAATCTAATTTTAATCTTAATTTTAATTATGTTTTGTTATTTAAATTTTATGATCACTATATACTAAGATAAAACCCTCTGAATACTTGAAGAATTATTTTTTAAAGAAGATACATATTTAATCAATTAGTAATCAATATATATATATTTAAAAATAATTATATAATATTTATAAAATATAATAAAAATAAAAACAATCTCATTATTTTTATTTTTATCTTTTATTTTAATTAAATCTTATTTCTTAAATCAATCTAAAACTTAAAACTTAAATTAAAATTTTAGATTAGACCAATTCTTTTATTTTTACATGTCAAAACCCTAATTTTTATTAATATCATAATATTAAATAAATAACATTATTTTTGGGCATGGGGTGGGCCAAGGCCTAGGCAGGCCTAGGCTCAGATCCGCCCCTGATGACCTCTAAGAAAAACAATTATTTTCTTAATATTGAGTGTTATGGTATGATTAGTTATTCGTATATAGAATTATATAATGGTAGTGTATTAAATATAAACCTATTTTCTTCTTGTTTTTCCACATTTTAAGAAAATGTTTTTATTATTTATTTATTTATATAAAGTTGGTGTCATAATTTAATAAAAAAAATATTTTTATAAGTGAAAGGTTTAAATGGAAAAAAATTGACTAAAATATACATCTTTTTATCTTTAAGTACTTAAACTTTACATCGTTATAATTTTAGGTTCATGATAATTAATCACCGTTAAAAATTGTTAACAAATCTGTAATAATTTTAATTTTTCAAAAAATCTTGAAATTCTTTAATTTTTACAAAACAGTTCTTCAAATTTTTAAAAATTTTTAAACTTGAACCCTCAGATCGTAATCGCTTCCACTATTGATCGTTGCCCATGAACACGCTCGTTTGGTCACAGGACCTAGCCGCTCATTTTATCTAATACAATATCTCCGAAAATAATGAATAATATACCAATCAAACGTTAAACGAAAAATAAACATTCAACTGACATATCGTTTGTCGTTCGTCGTTTTTGGTACGACACGTTATGAAAAATGATCTGCTATGTTTAAAAATCGATGGGAAACAAGAGCAATACTGCCATACAAAATCGAAGTAGAGATCGGAGCCAACGTGGTCATCTTCCACTGTATGTCAAAACTGATGGTCATCAAAGCATTGACCTTAGGGTTGTAAATGAGACGATACAGATTGCGAGCTACTCGAGATCGACTTGGTCAAAGCTCGACTCGATTAGATTCGGTTTGAGCTCAAATCGAGTTTTTAAGAAGTCAATTCGAACTACTTGATACCCGAATCGAAAAGCTCACGAGTTTATAGAAAATATAATATACTTTTTTTATGTAATTTAAAATCTAAATTTCTAAACATAAAATCCTAAAATTTAACCCTAAACTTAAGCCTTAAACCCTAAATTAACACATTAAACCCTAAAATTAACAAAGTTGTGTTTACACAACTTGTGTCTCAATGTTTTTCTTCATTAGGTTTAAATGAAATATGACAGATAAAAATTACTCGAGTTTAACACGGTCAAAGACCGATCAACACTTGACTCGATTAAGCTCGAATGAAGCTCGAACTTGACTTGAGTTCTTAACGAGACGAGTTGAGCTCAAATTTTTCAGGCTCGTTTAAAATTACTTGAGTTCGAACTCAACTCAAAATCTTAATGAATTAAGCCAAGCTTAACACTATTCAAGTTTGACTTGATTCGTTTACACCCTAATTGATCTCGAAGGAGAATGCAACAAGATGTGTCACCAACAACCGTCACGTTTAGATTTAAGGTCAATGATGAGTGATTGACAGAAAGAGAGTGTCATGTTAGAGATTCAAACAATAACCTTTTAACGACGACGATGAACTTCAAGCATCGCAAAAAAAAACTAAAATCAAGTCCTCCAAGTTCGAGAGGATGATGAACGACAAGATAGGAGAACAAACTCTCCTTATCGTTCACTTCTATTATAATCATCTTACAAAATAGACTCGAGACAGAACCATGATCGTCGAAGAGAGCTCTGAATGAGCAAACCAAATAGGTGCATCAGAACTCCAAGCTGGAAAAAAAATCAAAAAATAGATAAAAAAGATAAAACAAAAGTATAATAAAAATGAGAGACCTGTAACGACCCGGATTCGGATCCGAGTATCGGGTTAACCCGAGGGGTTGGGCTTCAGTTTTGGGAAAAGGGGTTATCTAGTTTGGGCCTTAGGTTGTGGGCTTTGGTGGTAATGAGCTTGGGGTTTTAGATGGCGGACATCTTGGTAATTGCCTAGATGGATGAAAGGGAGGGATTTGGGGGTTGTTTTTCTGCAACAAACAGAGAGTGAGGTCACTCTTGTTTTCCCTTCATCTCCATCTTCTTTCCATCCAAATCCTTAAGCCAAAGGGTTAAACTTTCAGAGTTTGAGATAGAATTTCGTTTTGTGGGTTGATGATTTGTTGTTGAGTATCTTGAGATCTATCCAAATAGGTAAAAAGAGTAAAGTTTGGTTGTGACAAGGGTGTTGAAGCAAATCTGGGAATAAGTGTTTTATGGGGGTGTAGCTATGTTTCTTGATGTTTTTAGGAGTTGAAAACATCCTTAAGCAAGGTCTAATTGCTTGTTTGATCTCCTTCTTGTAGAGAAACAAGTGGAGGACCCATCTTCAAGCTTGGGTGGAGGAAGAGCTTGACAAGAGGGGAGCTCGGGTTTTGTGGTTGTTGCTTGCTAAGGTTGATACTCCCAACTCTTCCTAATATCATTCATATCATGGTAGATTGCATTACATGTAAAATGCATGTTATTTGGTTGAATGAGCTTGCTTGAGCTTTAATGGTGAAATCCGTGTTAATATGTTAAATGACTTGAAATTGATGTTAAAACATCCTAAACACTCTTAAACATGAGTAGGAAGACTTTAGAATCGTTTAGATGAGGTTTGAGGATGAAACTCTAGAAATTCTAGGTGTAAACCTGTATTTCGTGCAGGGGGTATCGATACTCGGGCTACCGGTATCGATACCCTGAGTAAATTTTGGCTTGTCGTGTAGGGGTATCGAACCATGGATCGATACCCAACCCTCTAGTGGCTTTTTGCATCGATACAAGTATCAAAACGGTCCTTCCCCTTTTGTTGACTTTTGAATTGGTCAAAGGGTATCGATACTGGTATTGATACCCTTGTTTCGATACCCTCTTTGGGTGGGCATCGATGCTGGGTGTTTCGATACCCCATATAAGGATATCGATACCCCTGTGTATTTTGGCCAAGTTTGAGTAGAGTTTTGGGGCTCGGTGATGTTAATAAAGGGTTCCTCTAATCTAAAAGTTGTAAAACTAATTATCGAACTAAGATTGATAATTATAACCCCGAAAGACTTAAGTATGATAAACTTTAATATATCTTGTTGTGATAAGATCTTAGGTGGATCGTTTGTGTGGTCTGAGTCTTTGTGTGTTGGAAATTCGGATATCCATAAGTGTTGCAACATGTCGAATGCCATCCGATGTAACATGCTGAGTGATGAATTGAAGACTTTTATTTCGAGTGTTGGGCGGCCTCACTCGAAGATGTTCGATGTAACATTCCGAGTATGAGGTTGGTTGGGCGACCTCCATCCCTTTCTGAACGTTGGGCGGCCTCGGTCAAAGATGTCCGATGTAACATTCCGGACATAGGATTTGAGGGTGGCCTCAATCCTGAGTGTCGTATCCCGATGCTGTGTGGACGCGGACCTCACTCTTGTGTGTTGACTTGTTATGATTTGTATATGCTATATGCGATAAAATAAATTCATTTATACCATGAGATAGGCAAATGTGCTAGACCATCATACCATGCACGAGATTTATATGCCATGCTTTACTGCTTTTGATATGTATGATGTTGGCTGAGTTCCACGTATCCACTGAGCTTTCGTAGCTCAGCGTTCGAAATGTGTTTTCGTGCGTAGGTTAGGTGGAGCCTCTCCATGGAGCACCATCGAGGTTCGGATCTCAGCATCGACTGTGTTGTCAGAGTACATTTATTAGATGTAGTGGGCATAGTACTATGTTGAACCTTATATGTCTTTGTAACTCTGTTATTTAATTTGGGTTGAATGTTTTAATGGGTTGTAATATTTGGAGCTCCGATTTCTTTAAACTATTTTAGACTTTTATTTTAACTTGTATTGGATTTTATGAATTATGTTGGACTTGGGTTTACTTGTTGAACTTTAAAAGAAATTTTAAAATACGAGTTTTGTGACGGAGGCCCAATGTGATATTCGGATTGGGGTGTTACAAGACCTATCGTTGAGAGAAACAACAATCGATCGTCTCCTGAAAAAAAAAAATTTTGAAAAAAAAAACAAGTTTTTAAAGAGAAGATTTAATTAGGTCATTGTCACTCTGCTAATTAGAGATGGACAAGGATCGGGTTAGGTCGAATTTTCGACCCACCCGTACCCGACCTGAAAAACATACCCTCCACCTTTCACTCGACCCGACTCGAATTTAGGGTGAAAAATTCGGCCCTACTCGACCCGATTTTTAAGCTTTAAAATCCGGCCCGGCCTGACCCAACTCGAATCATTAAAAAATTAAAAATTTAGGGACTTAATTGTAAAAAAATAAAATTTAGGGATCTAATTGTAAATAAAATAAATTTTCAGTGACCTAATTGTAAAAAAATAATTTTAGTGACCTAATTATATAAAATATATTTAAAGAGGGATCATAATTGCAAATATTCATAAAATATATATGAAAAAATTACAATATTAGTCCCGGGTCAGGTCAGGTCGGATTTTTTTCACCATAAACCCGAACCTGACCCGACCCAAAGTTACCCTTTAGAAAATCCAACCCGACCTGAACCCAAATTTTCTTCAAAAAATCTGATCTGTTTGAACAAGGTCGGATCGAAACCCATCAAATTCGGATTCCGTAAATATCCCTACCGCCAATACTTGTAATCATACAAGTGCAACATATTTGAATAACCATTCTAATCAGTGTGTCTCATTGAATTGAATATAACTAAAACAAACAACCCAATTACAATCTTAATTCTCATGGGCATGGTTAAAATTTGAATCATTGCTCGTAGTTAGTCCTAATAACTTCCAAATAATTTACACTAAAAATAACTTCCAAATATTTTTATTAATTTTTAATTAATTAGTTTAATTAATTAGTCCCTCTAAATTTTGTATAACACATTTTGTTAATTAAATATGTACAAAAATTATAATTATAATTATTTTTGTGTCCAAACATATGATTTTTTTCATTGACTACTTTTACTTTGATTTTTTTTTATTTGATATGTTTTTTTTAATTTTTTAATATACGTTCGTTTTTTCTTAACTCTTTAATAATACACACAAATTATTTGAACACGATTCTCCTATAGATAATAATATACCATTCAATATTATTTTTACTTATCCATTAATAATAGGGGTGAGCAAAACTTGACTCGACTCGAAAAAATCGAATAACTTGATTCGAGGTAAAAATATTCGACTCGTTTTGACTCGGTTCAAAATTTCATAGATTCGACTTGAAATTTTTTTAATAAAAGTTTAAGTTATAAAATGGAAATTCAAAGAACTCAAAATTTTTAGTAATTAAAGGATTAATTTTTAAGTTTGAGACAAATCTCTCAATTTAGTATGATATATATATATATAAATATAAAGAAATATTGCTACATATAAAATATATATATATATATATACATATCTTATATGATTAGAGAAAGTTATTTAAATTAGAATCAAATTATATTATAACATGATAAATAATTACAATTAAATATTTATAGTAACTCGAAAACTCGATTCAATTCGACTCGACTCAAATTTTTTAAACTCAACTCAAACCGAAAAAATTCAAATAAAGTTTGAGTTATAAAATATGACTTTTCAACTCGAATAACTTGATTTTTTTTACTCGACTCAATCGAATACTCACCCTACTTAATAGTAATTGATATTATTTTCTTAAAAAGTAACTGATATTATTATTAAAATTGTGATAAATCTGATATCACGTGTTTTTCGAGCGCCAACTCAATTAAGAAATTATTAAAGAATCTTTATTTAAATGATAATAAATATTTTAACAATACTATTTTTTTCATATTTTCATTAAATTAAATAACTAAAAAATACTATTTAAAAATTGAAATACATAATTAATAATTTTTATATAAATAATTTATTATTTTTATTATTATTTTATTATTTTTACCACTTTTTACCAACTCCTTGTTCTAAAAAACCATGTTCTCTCCCCTGCCCATTTTGCCTATAAAAATGTAAGTAGAGAGTTGAAAGAAATCATATTCTTTTGTGTATTCCAAACCATGGCTTCACCCATCAAGCAAGAGAGTGGCACAGAAGAAGTGAAACCCACCATCACTTCTCTCAACTCTAATGCTAATCTCCCCATCAAGACTGAGCCCCCAAGTCCAAACAACAATGAGGTACCTTCTATACATATATATTTTTTTATATGGTAGATTAATCATGTCAATTTTACCAATTTTTTTCTTATGTTAAGATTGTTCGAGCAAATCTTCCAATGAAAACCGAGGGTTCGGACATAAATCCAAGTCCAAACGCTAATGAGGTATTTTTTTAGTTATATTTCCTTATGTAGGTTATTAATCGTGATAGTTTTATTCATCTTTTTCTTTTGTTAAGATTATCCGAGCAAACCGCTTAAATCTGTTGGTGAAGAATGAAGGCCCAGACGCGAATTCAAGTTCGAAGAATAATGAGGTATCTTTAAATTTTTTCTTTATATGGTAGATTAATCGTCTTAACTTTATTATTTTGTTATGTTAAAGATTATATGAGTAAAATTGTTTTAATCTGATAAAATCTAAAGATTTCACTGATAATTTTTCTTTTATGATTTTATCAATTTTTATGTGTTTGTGTTTTTTAGGAATATCATAACGGAGACGTTAAAAAGAAAAATTTTATGGAGATCAATGAAGAAAACAAGAAAAACGTGAATATGAATCTCCGATTACCTCCTCAAGATCTGTATCTGAAAGATCGTTTATCTTCGAACCGTCCTTCTGAAATCTTATCGACTTCGATGCCGATATCATCGTGCATGACGCTCAACAACCAAGAATCATCAGGGTTGAAAATTGATTTTAGCGGCACATACGAAGGACCATCACTTATTGTAGTAGGATGTTCGTACTGCTTAATGTATGTGATGGTGTCTGAGATAGAGCCCAGATGTCCCAGATGCCTTACTACTGATGTCATTGATATATTTCGCTCCAAGTAAGGTAAGAAATAAGGACGGTTTTAGTTTCTTTTAGTTTCGGTGTGTTTGTCTTTAAAGATGTTTTAATTTTAGTTTTATTTTCCAAACTTAAGACAATATAATATATCGGTATGTTTATTATCTATTTCCCTTCGAATGCTCGTTAATTTGCTTTTTAATATATATTATTA
The DNA here is from genome assembly GCA_035048815.1 of Abelmoschus esculentus. Taxonomy (NCBI): domain Eukaryota; kingdom Viridiplantae; phylum Streptophyta; class Magnoliopsida; order Malvales; family Malvaceae; genus Abelmoschus; species Abelmoschus esculentus. The sequence continues at coordinate 26,736,308 of JAUCBN010000001.1, forward strand.
TCATATATATGTATTGTCATCAATATTAAATTTTGTTCGGTATAAACGATTTATATTTTGTTAAGAAAAATAATCATAAACTCTAAATATGAATTATAAAATCACCCTAAAATATACTAAAATAAAATAAAAGTATGCCAAATCATAAAAAATGTTCATTTTTAGTGAAAAAGAAATACTTGAACTAGATGGATCGGGTGCGGTTTGATTTTTATAAAAAAAAATTAAATATTAATATAATATAAATAACTGGTATTTGTTGATTATTTTTTTCACATTAAAATTTGTTAATTTTAGTATAAATAACACCTAAATTTAAATGAAAGGTCCTCGAATAATACTTTTAAACAAGGATTCGAAATAAAAAAAAGACAAGGAATGGACTAGGGACAGTTACTTTTAAAAAATTTAAAATTCGTATATAATTTTATTTATGTATTATATTTAATATTTTTAGTTATAATTATATAAATATTTTATTTATTTGTATATTTATACCATATATCTCATATATTTAAGGGCGAAATCAAAATTTTAAAATTAACAGAGAAAATTTAAAATAATATTACGAATAATTAAAATCTACATAAAAAATAATAGGTATAAACATAATTTTTACCCTTAACGTTTATAATTTTTGTCATTTTGGCCCTCATTCTTTTTTGGGATAAATTTAACCCTTGACCTATGTCTTTTTAACAAATAACTCATTTTTTAACTATCATAATAACTGAACCGTTAAAAATTTAATAATGATGACATGTCATATATATATATATATATGTAATAATATATTTTAAATGACTTAACATCTAGTATATCAAATACATACACGCGGAATATAGTTTTATTTCAATCTAAAAATCTAAAACAATTGAAATTCAAATAAAGTATTAAAATTTATTTTTTTATTCATTAAAAATTAATTAAATCTAAAACAAAAGGCTACTAAATATTCTCAACCTTAACTATAGTAAAATCAAAATTTATTTGAAAAGGTATGAACATAATCTGAAAAGAAAGAGTTTTGTATAGTTTGTTACCGGTGAATAAAAGATAAATTGAATATTTATTATTTTAGTTTAGAATTTAGGTATTTTAGTTTTAATCTAAATCAGAGTTTTAGGGTTTTATAAAGATATTTTAGTTTAGTTAGGGTTGAGAATATTTAGTAAATTTTTATTTTAGATTTAATTAATTTTTAATATTTTATTTAAATTTTAATTATTTTATATTGTAATAAAATTATATTCTATATATATCTATATATTTAATAGGTTAGATTCTATGTCATTTAAAACATATTATCACATATATGATATGTTACCATTATTAAATTTTTAACGGTTCAGTTATCATGATAGTTAAAAAATGAGTGATTTGTTAAAAAGACAGGTCAAAGGCTAAATTTATCCAAAAAAAAGAATAAGGGTTAAATTGACAAAAATTATATAAATTAAGGGTGAAAACTATCTTTATGTCAAAATAATACTATCAAGCCAAATTTTATCTAATTGTAAATTAATCATATACGATAATTTATTAAAATTATACTTACGTTTTTTCGTACTAACGAAATCATTAATTAAAAGAATCATGATTAGTAATCACGTGAAAAATAAAAAAGATAGATTAGTAATTAATTTATCAAACTATCAATGATTAATGATTATCGAGCAATCTAATAGTTAATGTTCTTGGTTTCATTGATTCAATTTTACATAGGAAATAATTTTCTTAATATATTTGATAACAAATACACATAAAGAAATAATTATTACATATTTAAAAATTAAGTGTTGGATTTAAGAGAGAAAATTTACCTTTAAAAATATTAAAATTTACGAATTCGTGTTGGGATAAAATTAAAGAGATTTTTGTGGTTGTATTTTAGAAGAATAAATTAAGGTGAAAAGAAGACGAAAAAGTGAAAAAAGATCTAAACGCACGAAATAATTTATGGGTGATAATGAGTCTCATCGGTTTACGAGTTATTCGGCTTCGGTTCAGTCAAAACACGGCTCGAGTGAGTTTGATTTGGGTTTGGGTTCGGCTCGAAAATTTAATGAGCCGAGCCTACCCAAGCTTGACTCGAAAAGCTCGTGAACAAGTTTAGAATAATTATATTATATATATGTTATATATACACTAAAAGTAACATATTTAGCAAAAAATAAAATAAAATAAGAGAAATCCACTAAAAATAAATAAATTAAAATAAATTGTACATTTTTTCTGTTCTCAATATTAAATTTTGTTTTCGTTGTTGTTATGAAAATAGTTTTTAACGAGATTCTATCTTTTATATAAAAATATAACAAAATTGTCTATTTTGGGTCGAGTCGAACCGAGCCCCACGAACTTCGAGTCACAACCAAACCCAATAATACTATTTTCGAACCCAGACTCGAGCTCAGCTAGTTACGACCCACGCAATATAAGGTTCTATGACCATGGTAAACAAGAAAATTTTGAATTTTAATAGGATTGTATGTGTACGAGTCTAAACGAGTCGAGTCGAGCTCGAGTAGTGTTAAGCTCGGCTTAACTCGTTAAGATTTCGAGTCGAGTTCGAGCTTGAGTAATTTTAAACGAGCCTAAAAAATCTGAGCTCCGCTCGACTCGTTTAGAACTCGAGTCGAGTTCGAGCTTTTTTCGAGCCTAATCGAGCTAAGTATTAACCGATCATTGACCATGTTAGACTTGAATAACTCTTATCTTTTACGTTTCATTTAAAGCCTAATGGAGAAAAAACTTTGATACACAAGTTGTGTAAACTCAAGCTTGTTAATTTTAGGCTCTAGTATATTAATTTAGAGTGTAAGACTTATGTTTAGGGTTTAGATTTTAGGGTTTTAAAGTATATTTATGTTTTCGAGTAGCTCGTGAGCTTTTCGAGTCGAGTATCATGTAGCTCGGCTCAGCTCGTCAAGAACTCGAGCCGAGTCCAATCGAGTCGAGTTTTGACCGAGCTTTGACCGAATCGAGCTCGAGTAGCTCGCGATCTGTCTCGTCTCATTTACAGCCCTATGTATTACTAAAAGGGAAAGGAATTAAAATAAATAAAAAATTACAAAGAATAAAAAGGAATTTAAAAGGGAACGAAATCTATAACTATTAATAAAAATAAAATAAATAAATATAAAATTCTTGAAAGGCCCACTTAAAAAATATGAATTTAGTGATGGGTCACTAGGGCCTGGCTTCTGCCAGTTCACTGTGGGTTCTTCGCTAGATACGTCTCCACATTGAAGACATCTTATTTAGATAATAATTTAAATAATTTTTATTTTTATATGATTCAACTATAAATATATAAACATACACGATATCATACTTACACAATGTTTTATAACTATATTTTTATATATCTCTAAATCTAAAACTTATTTCATATTTATTGTCATCGTATATGTAATTTTAAAAATTATTTTAAAATTATATGAATTATCTTGTTTCAGTGATTAAGAGAACGGCTATTCTATTTTTTTAGTAAATATGAACCATTAAAAATCACCTCAGTAAATATGAATTAACAGTAAATATGTGTGAAAATTCGCTTAAAAAATATAACATAAAAAAATAACAAGATTGATGATTTTTAATGATTAATTTCATATATGACGTGATGAGACTTACCTATCGTACAATTTCTCGTGCTTTGGGCTTAACATTGTTTCGGATTGGACTTTAATCCAAAAACATGTATGTTTATTCTATTTTTTTAAATATTAATAATATGATATATAATATCTATTTTATTTTAAGAATTTAATAAAATTTATGCATATCTTACGAATAATCTTTTTCTAAATGCATCTTTTTAGGGGAAAATAACGTTGTTGTTGTTAAAATCACCCTTAGATTTGATATGTTTAATTATTTATTTTTGAATAATCTTTAATTAAATATAGAAAAAAATCTTAATGAGTATTGAACTCATATAACTTAAAATAAGAGAAAATATCAATTGCAAGTTTTTAATCACATAATCTAAAGATCGTTGATACATAAATATTTATTAAAATAATTATACTTTAAATTTAGGGAGTTTAAATATATTATTAACATTATATATATTTGTTTAAGTCTAACCTTGCATGAAATCTGATTTTTTTATATAATATCAACTCTAAATTATATACAAGCTTGTACATAGTGTCACAGACCAATATTTTGAGCCCAAATTTTCCGCACATCAAAGGGTAGAACCCACAAATACTCGCAGTCAACCCGTACACTTGGAAAATGCGTCACTCCGCACCAAAGAAGTTAAACCCACAAAGAACCAATTCCTCGTGACTAGTGGAATCGAGGTTATCCGAGCCATAGTTGCTGAATAGTCTCGCACCATGGGTGCCAATCTGATTCGCACCATGGGTGCCAATCCTTGTTGCACCGTGGTTGCCGATCCTTGTCGCACCGAGGGTGCCGATCATTGTCGCACCACGGGTGCCGATCCAGCTAGCACCGCGGGTGCCGATCCTGCTCGCACCGCGGGTGCCGATCCAGCTCGCACCGCGGGTGTCGAGCCCGCTCGCACCACGGGTGCCGATCCGTCCTGCACCATGGGTGCCGGACCGTCTCGCATTATGATTGCCGATCCGTCCCGCACCATGGGTGCCGATCCGTCCCGCACCATGGGTACCGATCCGTCCCGCACCATGGGTGTCGATCCGTATCGCACCATGGGTGCCGCTCTGTCCCGCACCATGGGTGCCGATCCGTCCCGCACTATGGGTGCTGCTCAGTCCCGCACCATGGGTGCCGCTCCGTCCCGCACCATGGGTGCTGGTCCGTCTCGCACCACGGAGGCCCAGTATACAACTCCTAAGGAGCATTAGAGTTTGACTCCAGGAAGGAATTCTTTCAAGATAAGGATTAAGGAGTATTAATCCTTGGATGACTAGGAATCCTAGTTAGCTTAGAACTAGGAAGATTAGGGGCTATATAAGGAGGATTTGCCCATTCTCATTATTTACTTTTTCCTTGTGTTTTTCTCTCAAGATTTAAACCTTGTTGACAGCATTCAATATTAAATAAAAGTGCCGAGCTATCGCTCGGGTTTTCCCCACATTCTCTTTCATCTCTTTCTCTTCACGTTTTCGACTCGATCCAAGCCCTTCGGCTTGGATCAGATAGGCTAACTTAGGCGCAATTACACCAGAAAGGGGGCGTCTAAGGCCGCATGTCCCGGTTGAAATTCTAGGGGCGTGACAAGTGGTATCAGAGCAAAAGGCTGCTCGTTCGGTATGAACAAGACAGAGGATATGGGGACGGCCGTAGAGGCCATAGAAACCCAACCAAAAGAAAAAAGGAAAGCCACCTCGAAGGATCAACTCACAAGCCTTGAGGAAAGGATAAACCGACTAGAATCTCGTTCAAAGGAATCAACGAATTCCCTAGTTAGTGTCAACGATCGTCTTGAGGAACTAGAAGTCAGAATCTATCCTCTGAAGCAAGATATCAATGAGGAATTCCAAGAAATTCTCAACCAAACATATGAGAAATTAAATATGCAAAATGAATCACTTGAATTCACAATGGATACAATCAAGGCAGAACTCTTGGAGGAAATTAAAAAGCTCAAGGCCGAGCTATCTCTCTATAAAAATGCTGTAATAACCAACATGATGGGCGAAGCGGCAATGGCTAAGCCCAGGATCGATGTGCCAAAACCGAAGGAGTTCAAAGGAGCAAGGGACGCTCAAGAAGTGGACAACTTCGTTTGGGGTTTGGATCAGTATTTCTGACTCACAGGCATCGAAGACGAGAACACAAAGGTGAATACAACTTCTGTCTACCTGATAGATGCCGCCCTTCTATGGTGGCGACATAAGTGTTCTCAATCAAAAGACGGTCAAACTCCTATAAAAATTTGGAAAGAATTCCAACACGAATTCAAAGAACATTTTTACCCGAAGAACGCACAAGAAGAAGCTCGGGAAAAGCTTCATCAACTGAAGCACAATGGGTCAATTTGTGAATATGTTAACAAATTCACAGAACTTAGGCTACAAATTCATAACATGAGCGAAGCCGATGCCCTGTTTGCTTTCAAAAACAGATTACAACGTTGGTCCAAGATGGAATTACACCGAATGGAGATTAAAGATTTGTCCAAGGCAATGGACGTAGCCGACTCTCTTGCAGAATTTGAATTCGAGAAGTCAGAAAAGCCAAAACGTAAAGGTGATAGCGGAAAAAGCCAAGATGGGTATACCATAGAAGGATCTAAGGTGCAAACCAGCGGAGAGGTCAAACTCCGTAAGCCGTGGGAAAAGAACGACTTTAGTTGTTACAAATGTGGAGGCAATCACTTAAAAAGGGATTATCCACAACTCGTAAAGGCGGCCACCATTCAAGAAGATGAATGCGAAGAAGAAGTTGCAGACTTGAATTCCATCCTTAGTTCTAAGGAAAATCAGAAAAATTTCAAGAAAGGTTTAATGTACATAGATGTTACTGTGACAGACAGACGATTGAACGCCTTAGTAGACACTGGTGCGTCCGACTTGTTTATGTCAGAACAAACCGCAGAGAAGCTTGGCCTTCATGTTCAAAAGGCAAGTGGATTCTTTAAAACCATAAATTCCAATCAGACGTCAATCGCAGGAGTAGCGAAAGGAGTTAAACTTGAGATCGGAAAATGGTCTGGCAAGGAATCAATAAGCATAATACCACTCCAAGATTTTAACTTTGTGATCGGAATTGATTTCCTTGATCGAATTAGGGCTGTGCCCGTCCCATTTGAAAGTTGTTTGCACATACTTGACCCTCGACAACCATGCGTGGTTCCGGCGAAAAGAACACTTGGAGATAGGGAGAAAGTAATGTCAACTATCAGATTTAGCAAAAGAGAAGACGAGAAAATTTCCCCGTCCGTCACGACACTGGAACATAATGACCCAGTAAAGCCAGAGATAGTCTCGATAAAAGTTGGACAAGTCCCAATCAAAATTCGAGATGCTTCTCCACAAAAAGGAGAAAACCACGAAAAATTGAAACTTGAGCCACCAATAATCCCACAAACCGTAATGTTAGATCCCAAGGAATTAATGCAACCTTCGATAATTCCTAAACATCCCACCCAAAGTCATCAACCAAAGGTCAGAAAGCCGACTAAGAGATGGGCAAGTACGAAACAAGGGGATGCCGGCTACCAAGTTGGAAACTTAGTCCTTGCAAAGTTAATCGGAATCTTACAAAATCCTCCAACTCACAGGAGGCTTGTGCAAAAGTACGAAGGCCCGTTCAAAGTCTTAAAACAAGTGGGAGACAAAACCTATCATCTGGAGTTGCCCACATCGATTAAAGCTCATCCAGTATTCCATGTAAATTCTCTGAAACCCTTCATCAAGAACAAGTCAAACCGAGGTCAAGTCAAATCACACCAAACACAAGTTGGAGCAAAAATCTCTTATGAGAACACAACTTGGGACATACAAGCCGAACGAGTCTTTCGACGACCAGGATACAAACCAAGGCATGAATACCTAGTTCAATGGGAAGGACTTCCAAATAGTAAAGGAAGTTGGGAACTTGCCGAGAAAGTTTGAAAGTTTAAAAACCAAGTGAGCCGATTCAACATTTGTCAAGCGACGAGGGCGTCGCTAAAACCAGTGGGGGAGAATGTCACGGACCAATATTTTGAGCCCAAATTTTCCGCACATCAAAGGGTAGAACCCACAAATACTCGCAGTCAACCCGTACACTTGGAAAATGCGTCACTCCGCACCAAAGAAGTTAAACCCACAAAGAACCAATTCCTCGTGACTAGTGGAATCGAGGTTATCCGAGCCATAGTTGCTGAACAGTCTCGCACCATGGGTGCCAATCTGATTCGCACCATGGGTGCCAATCTGATTCGCACCATGGGTGCCGATCCTTGTTGCACCGTGGTTGCCGATCATTGTCGCACCGAGGGTGCCGATCATTGTCGCACCACGGGTGCCGATCCAGCTCGCACCGTGGGTGCCGATCCTGCTCGCACCGCGGGTGCCGATCCTGCTCGCACCGCGGGTGCCGATCCTGCTCGCACCGCGGGTGCCGATCCTGCTCGCACCGCGGGTGCCGATCCAGTTCGCACCGCGGGTGCCGATCCAGCTCGCACCGTGGGTGCCGATCCAGCTCGCACCGCGGGTGCCGATCCTGCTCGCACCGCGGGTGCCGATCCTGCTCGCACCGCGGGTGCCGATCCTGCTCGCACCGCGGGTGCCGGACCGTCTCGCATTATGATTGCCGATCCGTCCCGCACCATGGGTGCCGAACCGTCTTGCACCATGGGTGTCGATCCGTCCCGCATCATGGGTACCGATCCGTCCCGCACCATGGGTGCCGATCCGTACCGCACCATGGGTGCCGCTCCGTCCCGCACCATGGGTGCCGATCCGTCCCGCACTATGGGTGCTGCTCAGTCCCGCACCATGGGTGTCGCTCCGTCCCGCACCATGGGTGCTGGTCCGTCTCGCACCACGGAGGCCCAGTATACAACTCCTAAGGAGCATTAGAGTTTGACTCCAAGAAGGAATTCTTTCAAGATAAGGATTAAGGAGTATTAATCCTTGGAGGACTAGGAATCCTAGTTAGCTTAGAACTAGGAAGATTAGGGGCTATATAAGGAGGATTTGCCCATTCTCATTATTTACTTTTTCCTTGTGTTTTTCTCTCAAGATTTAAACCTTGTTGACAACATTCAATATTAAATAAAAGTGCCGAGCTATCGCTCGGGTTTTTCCCACATTCTCTTTCATCTCTTTCTCTTCACGTTTCCGACTCGATCCAAGCCCTTCGGCTTGGATCGGATAGGCTAACTTAGGTGCCATTACACCAGAAAGGGAGCGTCTAAGGCCGCATGTCCCGGTTGAAATTCTAGGGGCGTGATAATAGTTTGAGGTATATAAATTGAGTAAAATTTTTTAGTTTTTTTTTATTGTGCCTCTTTTTATAATGAAAATTTTAAAAAATATAAATTTTAATTTCTAACCCTTAATTTATATATTAAATTCTAAACTATATAATTTTAAAAATACACACTACCCTGATTTTTTAAACCCTATTTACCATACCTAACTTTGAACCCTAAACCCTAAATCTTCTAATCTAAAACGAAGACATAAAAAAGGCATAAAAAATAAACGATTTATACCCATATAAAAATTGATTAAAAATAATTTATCCTGAATAAAAATCTTTTACCTTTTTTCTATGCCTCTTTGCATGCCTCCTTTGAAAATTTACTAAAAATTGAATTTTAAACCCTAACCCTCATTTTTTATATCCTAAATCCTAAACTCTATACCTAAAAAACATACCCTACCACTATTTTCCTAAACCCTAACCCTATAACCCTAAACTCTAACCTTAAACCTTAAACTTTTAATTTGAAATAGATATAAATAGAGATATGAAGAAGAGGTAGACTATTTACACCGATCTATCTAACACAAAAACTGATCTAAAATTCTAATTCCGTTATGCATATTTTTTTATTAGAAAAATCATTTAAAGCAATCGTCATGAATTTGTGATCTAAAACTGACATAAAAAGGAGAAAAGAAGCTCCACATTTCCCAATTCCCTTCAAACTTCAAGCAGACAGACAGTCATCCTCAGTGCCTGATTACCACGCCCTTTTCCCCAACTGGTCTCTTTCCCTTTTCCTTTTGATATAATCATAGTTTCTACAACTAATTAATCACTTTTACACCTTTTAATTGAACAATGTAAAGTGCTTATTCCATTCTTTCTTATTAATAAAGTATTTATATTGTTTTAAAATCATAAAAAATAAAAAAAATGGTATTAAAGTTATCAACTTCTAATTTATCCATGTAACTTTATACATATTTTTTTAAAGAAAGGTAAAGTTAAATCACATGTAAACCACTTTCACTGTTTCACATACAAAAGACCAAAATTTTGCCTCACCAACAAGAAAAGCATAAACCCCCACTTCCACTTGTCATAATATCTCACCAATGCCTATCTTTCTCACATGTATATAAAGCTTGGTGGCTGCTGCCATGGTTTGATAGCTGATAAGTGATAACTCCATTCTTTGCTTCGTATTTCTTTGTTTTTCTTGATATCTAGATGAAACCCACTGAGCTTGAAGCTCTAAGAGTTTGATTTCCTTTCTTGGTTCTCAGTTTTTTGAAAGTAGTTTGTGTTTAAATTTGTAGTCTAGAACAGTAGAAAAAATCATGAGAGCTGGAGTTTGCAGTGTGCAGCAAGCTTTGACGGCTGAGGCTGCTAGTATGGTGAAGCAAGCGCTTGGCCTTGCTCGACGGCGTGGCCACGCGCAGGTCACTCCGCTACATGTAGCGAGTGCCATGCTTGTGTCTTCGACGGGGCTTCTTCGAAGAGCTTGTCTTCAATCTCACTCTCATCCACTTCAGTTCAGAGCATTAGAGCTTTGCTTCAATGTCGCACTCAATCGCCTCCCTGCGTCCACTTCTAGCCCTTTGTTAGCCCCTCATCACCACCCTCCTTCCCTCTCCAATGCTTTGGTTGCCGCCTTTAAGCGCGCTCAGGCTCACCAACGCCGAGGATCCATCGAGAACCAACAGCAACCTATTCTAGCTCTCAAAATAGAGTTAGAACATCTCATAATCTCCATCCTAGATGATCCGAGTGTCAGTAGGGTGATGAAGGAAGCCGGTTTCTCTAGCACCCAAGTTAAAACCAAAGTAGAACAAACAGTTTCCTTGGAGATCACTTCCCAAACTCCCTCCCCGAAGGAAAACAACGCTCAGACTCAATTCGGGTTCGGGTTTACATCAAGCAACCCATTAGACCAAGTTAGGAACGACCAAGACGTAACCAATGTTTTGAGCACGCTCGTGAATAGACGGGGAAACACGGTCATCATAGGAGAGTCAGTCGCCATTGCCGAGAGTGTTGTTAGAGGTGTGATGGATAAGTTCGAGAAAGGCCAAGTTTCTGGGGATTTAAGGTACCTTCAGTTAATCAGTCTTCCACTTTTTTCACTCAAAAATCTTGCTAAAGATGAAGTAGAACAGAAGCTTGTAGAGCTTAAATGTCTGGTCAAGAGTTACATAGGAAGAGGGGTTGTGTTGTATTTGGGTGATCTGAAATGGATTTCAGAGTTCTGGTCAACCTATGGTGATCAAAGAAGGAACTACTATTGCCCGGTGGAGCATATAATCATGGAACTCAAAAGATTAGTGAATGGAACCAAGGAGAGTGGGAGACTATTACTCATGGGAATTTCAACTTTTAGAACTTACATCAAGTGCAAATCAGGCCATCCTTCTCTTGAATCAATTTGGGAGCTTTATCCTCTTACAATTTCTGCCGACAGCTTAAGCCTCAGTCTTAATCTTGAAAGGTAAGAAAAAGGGTTGTTTGTTTTTACCTTATTTTTCTCATCTTTATATGGCATATGCTAATCACTTTTTTTAACCATTTTTTGCTTTATTCCAGCTTTGATTCTCAGTCCCAATATAGAGCAAAGGAATCTATAGATTCGATTACTTGGCCAGTGGCTGAAGCTGAAGTAAATAAGAATGGCAGTTCCTTTACAGACAGATTGTTCAGCTTTGACAACGTTGTCTCTTCCAGTTCAAGTTTGCCTCCATGGCTGCAAAACTATAAGGAAGAAACCAAAACAAATCCTTCCCATGATAATAAGGTATTTAATATTTATTTATCCTTCTTTTGCAAAATTAATTATCCAAACAAGTTAGATTCACATTTTCTTTTGCTTTTTTCACAGGATTACAAGACATGCAACGCTGAGGATTGGCCAGTCATCTTTGAATCTAAGATGTCACCTAAGGAGCGACCGTTTTGGATATCCGAAAATGACCCGAAGCCGGACCTCCTCTCGAATCCGAATTCTAGCCCGAATTCAGCTTCTTCGAGTGAGGCAATCGAGGAGGATATCGATGGACTTAACTCGTTCAAGGCTCTTAATGCTGAAAACATGAACGTTTTATGCAATGCTTTGGAGAAACAGGTTCCATGGCAGAAGGATGTGATTCCTGAACTTGTTAGCACTGTCTTAGAATGTAGGTCGGGGATGAGAAAAGGCAAATGCTTGTTAAACCAAAGACATCTCAAAGAAGAAACTTGGCTGTTCTTCTTAGGATCCGACAATGAAGCCAAGCAGAAGATTGCTAGGGAGTTAGCTAGACTCGTTTTCGGTTCCCAAACCAGCTTCGCCTCCATAAGTCTGAACGATTTCGGACCGAAAAGGGCCGACTCGGACGAAGATAACAAGAGGAAGAGATCAAATGATCCAGACAGCAGTGATGTTCTTCAGAGATTCGGCGAGGCGTTGAACGAGAATCCTCACAAAGTTTTCTTCGTGGAAGACATGGAGCACGTTGATTATAGTTGTCTGAAAAGGATGAAGCGGGCAATTGAAACCGGAAAAGTGACTGTTTCAGATGGTGTTACGGTTCCTGTGATGGACGCCATTATCATTTTCAGCTGCGAAAGCTTCAGTTCGATGTCGAGAGCTTGTTCATTGAAGAGAAAGCCAAATTGTAGTGACCCAGAAGAGCTGAAAGAACCAGAAACGGAACAGGATAAAGACCAATCTGTTTCTCTGGATTTAAACATTGCCATTGGAGATACCAGTGAAGAAGACGGCTCTGGAAATGATGATGAAATTGGGGTTCTGAAATGTGTTGATAACCAAATTGTTTTCCGAGTTAAAGACCAGTAACAGGAGAAGAAGATGATGAAGAAGAAGAGGAATAGTTGGCAGATTCCGAGTCAAATTTATTTTCTTTTTTACTTTCATTTTCGTTCCTTTAATTAGTGTGGTATATCTGTTTGGAAGGATAGAAAGCAAGAATCAAACTAACATGTTTTACAGTGAAATTTTCTCTAAGTGGTTGGGTGGATTTGGAAGGAAAGACAGATTAATTAGCAATGTAGAACTGATAATTATCTATGTATAATTATGCATCTTTGATCTTTGAAGTTTAAGGAATTCGATCTCTGTTTTTAAATTTGATTTAAATAATAATTTAATCTTTATAAAAATAATATTTTTAGTCAAATAACAACTTGACCTCTGTGAAAATAAATATTTAGTTCAAAAATATAAAAAATTATTAAATATATAATCAATTAGGGATCAAATTAAAACAAAATAATATATATCTTTGATTTTTTCATTCAATAATAATTTAAGTTTTTATAAATTAAATATATTATACAAAAATAAATATTGTCCTATAATTTTAAGTATAACTATCTAATAAATTCAGTGACGGATCCATACTTTAAACAGGTGGACCCATGTTCACCCTAAATTTTTCAAAGTTCACATATTTATCTTTATTTTTTTAATTTTTATAAATTATTCCTTAAATTTTTATAATATTTAAGTTTCATCCTCACCCTGAAATTTTAAAATTTCATATATACACACCCTCAAATAAATTTCTGGATCCGTCACTAAATAAACTCTTATACTTTTAAATTTAATATTTTAATCTTTACTAAAATTTAATCTTAACCTTATCTCCGTACTCGAATAAGAGTTTAAATTCGTACGAGATCGTTGTGATTCATGCCGTAAGAGCTATGCAAAGTATCGATCCTACTTTAAAATAAAATCAGCCTCTTCTTCCCATAAATTAATACTCAGTGATCACTTCTTTTCATGAACCCTGGATCGTTGATTTCCCTTTTCCTTCTTTCTTTTTCTTTATTTTCAGTTGAGTATTTTTCCAACCCTACAGTCTCATCCCTTGAAAAGTATGGGCGGGAATCGGGATGATGAAAGATACAGAAAAAAACAAAGCCTCAGCCGGCAGCCTCGAAATCTTTACACAAAAAAGAGGTTGCTTTAGCATCATAAAAAGGAACCACAACTTTACAACTTTAATTACAAGATATCAGAACTTAGAAATAATTATATCGTAAATTATTTTTATCTCGTTATATATGATTTTGTTTATTCAAATTTAGTTATTTATTTATTTTTATGTCATTAATTTATTTGTAATTTATTTTTTTGTAATTTTTTATTTTAGTGATGGATCTAAAAAATATTTAAGGATGAGTACATATGAAAATTTAAAACTTTAGGATGGACATAACTCATAATATTAAAAATTAAGGATTAATTTATAATTTTTTTTAAAAATAAAGATAAATATATAAATTTTAAATACTGCATCAGGAAGTACCGCTTGTGGAACCTCAATATCCACGGATTTATTAACTAAATGGCAATTGGCACATACAATACGCCCAGTTGCTTCTCCCGGATTTTCATACCCCTGCTGCGTAAAAATGGGATATGCATTTGAAATGGATGCCCCGGTTATTATATAGATCATGAGCGATACGAAAATGGATCGAATAATCTCCTTCTTTATCTAAGAAAAAGTATTTCTAGTTTACATGGTCCAATCATTGATCCCGAAAATTTCTACAATAAAATTAGGTAGGTTACTAGTATAGTTCTCTATTCACGATTCTGCTATTTACTTTTACTGAAAACTGAAAAAAAATTACTGAAATAGAGGAAGCTCCTGACTAACCCCTATTTATATGATATAAATTAATAAAAATCATCCTTACCAAAAAATGACATAAAAAATTAGATAATTAGATTTTAATGGATAAAACTATAAATAACGTGATAAAAAGAATTTATGATATAATTTTTTGGGTGCTTAAACGATTTTCAAGGGATTTATCACGTCAAAATGCACTTCTCATCGGATAATTTGTGTTTTTTCTTTTAACATGTTTAAGCTTAACATATCATTGGAATTTTTCAAATGATTTCTGATTAAGTATAAAATTTATATATTTTATATTAAGATTCGAATTTATATAAAATAAAGTTTTTAAATTTTACTTTTTCAACTATAAAAATAAAATTTAATATTATTAGATAAATGAGATTTATATGGTAAATTAACTCATTAATCCCAATTTAAAACCTCATCATATTTTTTTATTAATTCCATCGTCGGTAAAGTAAATTGCAATGCTGTTAAAACATATATTTAATCCTCACTGTCGAGACTTGATCTCGAGTTCTGTTCCCATTAACAAATTGGGTTTGAATATAAAAAGAAATCTTTAATCTAATTTTGATACTATTATAAAAATTATAGAAACGTTATATCGGAGAATAAATTTTAAAAAATATATAATAAATATAAAATTATATAGTAATAAAAAATATAATTTTTTTAATTACATTAATATTTAAAAATTTCAGTTACGTGAATATGCTCCCTTAATATTGTAATTTTTTTTGAATTAGCTAATAGAGTTTACAGTAATATCTATTTTAGAATATAATCTCTATCATTTGATATTAATCGCTCAATCATTCTGCAAGCACCACTGGTACTCGAACCCGTGATCTCTAAATATACAATCGCTTCTTTAATTACTTGAGCTATAAGGTTCGTGCTTCTGATCGTGAATTCTTTTATTATTATTATTATTATTATTATTATTATACATTTTCATCGAGTTGTTAGTATTTGAGATTTTTGTATTTCTTTGGTTGATTGTATCTTGAATTTTCTTCGAGATGTGATGAGGTTTTGCTTTTTTTTAAATTATCGTGAGTATTTTTTAATTAATATTAGAGAGGTTTTTAACGAAACTTATAATAATATATCTTTAATTAATAAAAAATATTAGAATAAAATGGAAGGTTTTGGACAAGCCTTAATCTTATTACCGATATTTGTATGTCGGAAGTAAATATATTTGGTCGTTCGGTTAAGTTATTCATTTTTATTTTCTTATATTTTTTTAGATTTGTGAGTTATAGACCTATCATGAACACACTTTTCCTTCTTTTAGTCTCTTGCTCTCTTTATTTCTAAGTTAAATTAAAATTTATCAAAAAATACTAGAAAATTATTATTACTAATTAATTAAATCAATAATCTGTTTGCCTCTTTGCCAAGCAACTCAAGTCTTATGAAGTGTAACATAACAAGGAAAGTATCTAATCTAAAAGAAAAAAAGAACAAAACTGTAAACATAAAGAACAAAAAGAGAAAAAGAAGAAAAAAAAAATCTGCATTTTCTCTAAAGACTAAAATGCAGAAAATTGATAGAAAATGTAAACGAAAAAAGAAAATCATGTTTGAATTGTGCTTTAAATTTAAAGATTTAAAAAGAATCTAAAAGGAAACAAAAAGAGAAGCTAGAAATCTCTTTATGAAGTTACAACTGAATTCAAATTAAATATAATTAGAGATATTATATTGTTTATATCATTCTATTTAACTATTTATAAAAAAAAACACTAACCTCTTCTTAACACTGAAATATGAAATTATCTTATATAGCGATAATATATCAAATAATAATTCTTTTTAAATACTATTAAAGTGATTATAAATAATATATTTTTATATTTTTTAGTATTTTAATAAGATATATATTATAGATAAAATTATTTGAATTTAGATCTTTTAGAATATGCATCATCCTTAAAATTAAAATCATTCATAGGGTTCATAATGATTTTAAATAAAATATTTTTTAATAAAATAAAATATATTTAAAACTAGTTAAAAAAATCTGCTAGATGAACCGGACTTACCACGTTATTAATGCTCTCATCTAATATAATTTTTTATTTCATTTTTAAGGTGAATTCACTTCACCTCTTTCCAATAAGTCATTAAATAGATGAATCTTATTGAATAAAATCATAAATAACGTGATGAACAAGACCATGTAATAATTTATCGCCAAGATGAGATAATTTATCCTTTAAATATTCAAGTGATAGTAAGGAACTCATCCCTTTGTAGGTGCAAATCGTCTGCCTCTTCCTAATGCCTCTATTTATACCTTCACTTTAAATTAGAAGGTTTCAGGTTTTAAGTTAGGGGTTTTGGTTAGAGATTAGGGAATCAGAGGTATGATGTATCTTTTAGGGTATAAGATTTAGGGTTTGATATAAAAAATAAGAGTTAAAGTTTAAAATTTAATTTTTTAATAAATTTTTAAAAAAAACATAAAAAAAAAACACAAAAAAGAGAAGATTTTTGCTTTCCCTTTGATGCCATTGCTTCACCCAAGACCTCAAAACTTTGAAAAGATAAATGAAGGAGTTAAAGCCGAAGGAGAGAAATGCTTTGAATGGAAACCCAGACAGAGTTTCCACACCCTTAACCCTTTTCCAGTCTTTAGGACATCAAACATAAAGCTGTTTGGTTTACTTTTGTTGAATGAGTTTGCATGAAAGTAAGGGAAATACTTCTGGGATCTCTCAACTCAAAACCCTAAATAATCACCCAATAATTGAGCCAAACCAACCTGAACATCCAACACCACTGCTGCCTCGGATCCTTCAAAACACTGCTGCTGTATATGTAGTAAAAGACCAGTCAAAAAGAAGACAACACCATCAAAGTTAACAAAAGAAGATGAGGTTTGCTTTCAAATCATTGTTTTTCGTCTTCTCTTTAGGCTTTTTCTTGCTTTTTTGTCTGGAGACGGTAACTTTTCTTCTTTCTGTTTGTTCAAGGGCTTACTCTTTAATCTTTGGCATTAGGATTGAGATTACCGGTTTGATTTTGTCAGTTTGTTGCTCAATCATTGACTCAAACTTTCAGACATAACTTACTAAAAGGATTCACTCATTGATTTTTGTTATGGTGGCGTAGTTTATGTGAGGAACGGAGTCGGGAATTGAGGTTAAAGGGGACAAAACATAAATATTTAAAAGTAGGAAATAGATTATAAAAAATAATTTAAAAAAATTTAAATAAAAAGATAAAAATGAAAAAGTTTCTTCGGAGTGGGGGACGATTGCCCCTTCCCACCCCACAGAGCTCCGTTCCTGATTCATGATGTGTAGGAAATTTTGTTATTCTTGTCGGTATTACTATTGGAACTGAGGCGCTTAGTTTAAGGTTGTAAACTATCCAAATGACTAGGGACGGAGCCACATTATAGTTGGGTGGGACAATTGGCCCCCACTCCCGAATTTTTTTTTTCTTCTTATTTAAAATTTTTTAAAAGTTATTTTTTTTTTATAAATTTATTTCTCTACTTTTAAACATTTATGTTTTGCTGCCTTTTAACCCAAAATCCTGACTTAGTCCCTTTAAATGATCATTATTATATTATGAGTTTAGTCATGATTTGATTACTATTAATTTTTTCAAAATAGTTAAATTATCATACTATTAAAATAGATTTAATATGACTAATAATATGATAATTAAAAAATATAATTATATATTTGATCTATTATTTATACATTCTTTCAGTTTAATCTTAATTTTAAATTAATAAAATAAATCTATTTAATTAAATAATTAATTAATTTTATTAATTTAAAATATAAGAGATATTGTTATTGTTAAAGAATAAGAGAAAAATATTACAATTAGTCTAAAGTGAGAAGAGATCATATATTGTGTTTTTATTTAATTTATCTAAAATATATAAAAAAATGATTCAGTCTTAGTATTAGAATGAAAATTTAATTGGCATAGAGACGAACGATCGGGGAAATTGATTTAGCCGAAGATGCAACGGCTATTGAATTACTACAGTAGTCAGTATTTTTAAATCAATTAAAATGAGTGATAAACATTTAATTACGAGGGTTAATTAATATTTTTAAATCAATTAAAATAAGTGATAAACATTTAATTACGAGGGTTAATTAATATTTTTAAATTAATTAAAGTAAGTGATAAACATTTAATTATGATCATCAATCAAAGTGATATTTATTTTTGACTCTTTAAAAAAATTAGGACACTAAGAAAATAAATTATCGCACAGGGTTCCTAGAAACTGGGAAGAAAACTGCCCAGTTCAGAAGGTGAGGCAGAGCCAGTATCTGATCAGACAGATGCTTCACGTCGGTTGGATTGGATTCTGATGCTTCTTGTCCCTTACATTCTGCTCCTCTCATGTCTTAACAAAACCCAGAATTCATATATCAGTAAACACAAGAATGAAGCACAAATATTCCAAAGCAGACAAGGAAAGAGAGTAAGATCAGGAAAAGAAGAAGCTTCTGGATATTGAAATTTCTCCGGGGAAACTTCCGAGATTCGGTTGGCAGTCAATCGGAAAGTGGACAGTGGAGAAGCAACTTTTGACCAGCAGTAATATGAAACAGAAGTGATGACTTAATTCTATAAAAACTCAATTCAATGATGTTTTGAACAATTTGCCTTTATTTAAAGGAAATAAAATCAGCGGCAAACTGGAGTTTGACTGTAGTCAAAGCTCCGCGCGTGGAGTTACGTCGAACATGCCGAAGAGTACGCGCCTTTAGATTTGGATCCATTTCCTTTCCCAATATTTTTGTACATTTTTACAATTTGTTTTTCATTTTATTTATTTTCGTCGAAATAAAGATTGTTTCTTAAAAAGTAAGTTATCGATCGCCAATGGTGAAGGAGACGGAATACTACGATGTGTTAGGGGTCAGTCCTTCTGCTACAGAGGCTGAAATCAAGAAAGCTTATTATATCAAGGTGAGTATTTCTTTATTGCTGATAAATTAGGCTATCTTTTGTTATTCCAGTTTTGAATGTTGGTAGATCCGTCTCAGAGCTATCCTTGCTTATGTTCGTTTCTGTTTAGCTAGATTAGGTTATCTTTTTCAGATTTAGTGCTCGTAGATCCGTGTGAAAAGTGAAAACACTCTTTGATTGTAAAAGGCAGAGCTAGATTTCATTATTCGAAGTATATACTATCCAATTTACTCTGTTTTTCTTGGATTTATTTGCTTAGTACTAAGGTTTTACTCGGTACAAGGATGGAGAAGAAGAATGATGTAAAATTAGTTAATCAAATGTTAAGATTAGTAAGAAAGTGGTTAGGAATTTTAACCATTTGGTTAACTAATTTCCACCCTTCCTCTTTTTCCATCCTCCATAACAAGCAAGACCTAAGAGTTTCCCACTTTGTTATTCTCCATTTTAAAAAATAGATAAGGTATGGTATGTGCTTTTGCAGTTCAGCTACTGCTCCTCGGTGATTTTGGCTTTCAACCTTTTCACTTTATGGTTCGTGGTCCTTTTAAGATAAAATCTTCACTTTATTTATTGTATGCAGGCACGGAAGGTTCACCCGGATAAAAATCCCAATGATCCTCTAGCAGCACAGAATTTTCAGGCAAGACTTACATTTAGCATGATCAGCTGTCTGCTCCCCGAAAATTTGATGGTTTCTCTTTTTATAGTCTAGTAATTGTAATAATGGAAGTGGAGATTCCATTTGCTTGGAGGGATGCCATCACTTTACCTGCTAATAATGTTTCAGCACCACAAACTCGCCTGCTACTGCCAAATGCTGCAGACTGGCATACTAAATCAGTTACTTTGTTGTTTAACTTTGGTAATGTTTATACGACTTTATATGCTATTTATTTAAGAACAGAAAATAGGTAAATGAAAAATGTCACAAGGACCATTAATCTCGTTATATTTCTTTATTCTTATGTAAATAGCTATTCCATATCAGGTACCTCCTCCATAAGTTGTGTGCTTCGTAGTCTTTAGAAATAATTTTCACTTTAAACCTTAAAATGAAGTTCATTTTTCCCATAACTTATCTTCAGGACCTTGCCGCCTCCTTATAATTTTTATTGGCTTGATGGAACCAGAATTAATCACATTCATCATCGTGCCATGAATTGTTTACTTGTCTGCTATTGTTTTTAAAACTCTTGATTGCTGTTTGGGTAAAGAATAATGATCTTGTATCTGATTCTCATTGTTCAAGAACAATGAGAACAAACCTAAGACCTTTCACAGTTCATACAATACGAGGTTAGCAGAGTGAAATGTGAATTATATTATTTTTAATGTACTGGACCTTACTTCTATATCCTCAGTAATAGGAAAAAAAGGAGACAAATTGTTTAATTATACTGTTATATGGACAATCTTTTGAACATTGTGTCAGGTACAAACTGCTTCAGTTTCTATCCTTATTGTGTTCTTTGCATCTGTTCTTTACCAAAATATTGGTTAGATCTTTCTGGTGAGTTCTCATTTTTTAAGTTCTACTCAGGTGTTGGGAGAGGCCTACCAAGTATTAAGTGATTCAACACAACGACAAGCATATGATGCTTATGGGAAATCAGGAATCTCAACGTTAGTTTCCTATTCTAAGTATATTAATATATAAACCTCCAGGTTCATAGGTTGTATAAATTTTTTGAAAGAAGTGTATTATTCTTTCCATGGATTTTATTTTGATGTTTTTTTTTAACTTGCAGCGAAGCAATTATTGACCCTGCGGCAATATTTGCAATGCTTTTTGGTAGTGAGCTTTTTGAGGAATATATAGGGCAACTTGCTATGGCATCAATGGCCTCTCTAGACATTTTTACGGAAGGGGAGGAATATGATGCTAAAAAGTTGCAGGAGAAAATGAAGGTAAAAGTTTTTATTTATGCATGTAGAAGATAAAGAATTGAACAAAGAAATTCAATTGTGACAGTATGAGTTGTTGACGGAAGAAATAGGGCAAATGAAGTCTTAGTTCAATTAACTTTGAATTAGTGATAGGGAAGCAGAAGCTTGGATCATAATAAACCCTTGTTTGAATATGTATGCTGATCTGAACAAGCAAGCAAAAGTTAGGATACAGAATTTTCCAAAAAAGAGAGCAAATAGACAAAGAAGAGGGAAGAAGAATTTGGCTTAGGGTTCTAGGATGAATAGGCAATCGGCCCTTATGTGTTCTTTCCTTGACTTGAATCTGAAATCAAACAATGAGAATTAGGAATAATAAAAAAATCATTGATATTATGTATATTTCTTGGAGCAAAATGTTTCTGGTTACAGGTTGTTCAGAAGGAAAGAGAAGAAAAGCTTGCACAAATACTGAAAGATCGACTAAATCAATATGTGCAAGGAAACAAGGAAGGCTTTGTTAATCATGCAAAAGCTGAAGTATCAAGGCTCTCTAATGCAGGTAGTATTTCCTGTTCTATGAAAATTTGGAATCATTTTTCATCTTGTTGGATGAATTTCTACTTGTTAACAACTAAACATCTTCATGATTCTTCACCGCTCATTTTATTTGGCCTTCTGAAATGTTTGTATTAATGAGAAAGTGAGCAGTCATCAATTCCAAACTGAAGATTAAATTAAAGTGCTGTATGCTATTAAAAATTAATCTGTTTTGCTGGCTGATAACAGTTAATCTTGCATTTAGGTTCCAATTATTTCCCCCCGAAGATTGGAAAGTATAAAATTTGATTATTTAATCTAGTTTGTGATCTTTTCAAATGGCTTTCAAATTTGAAAAGCTCTTATATACAATACACATGGGGCAATTTTAGTGTCATTCAGAATTTTATTGATTTAAATTTTTTTAATTTAGGATAGGTATATCTGTTTTTCATGTTTTGTATTTTCTTTTTCTCATTATCTTTATTTTTTATGGATGTTTGGTTGTACTATTGATTTTCAGTACTGACTGATTTGCACTACATGTTTTACAGCTTATGGTGTTGATATGTTGAATACAATTGGCTATATATATGTAAGGCAAGCAGCAAAAGAGCTTGGGAAGAAAGCGATATACTTGGGTGTGCCATTCCTTGCTGAGTGGTTTAGAGATAAAGGGCATTATATTAAATCCCAAGTAACAGCAACAACAGGTGAGTGAAGCGTTATTAACTTTGATGATTTGTACGCAATTACTATGTTTTGTTGATAACCCTTTGATTTTGTACTTCTGTTTGATTAATGATGGGTCTTTTATTTAATCCTTAGCAAGGATAAAATCAATTGCACTGTTAATGTTTCTTGTAAATAAGATATTTTTTTTTGGAAAGAATTGTTGCACTTAATCATTTTTAAGCCTTTGTGGTTCAGGTGCAATTGCTTTGCTTCAGCTTCAGGAGGATATGAAGAAGCAGCTTAATGCAGAAGGAAACTATACTGAAGAGGAGCTTGAAGAGTACATGCAGGCCAACAAGAAGCTGATGACTGATTCTTTATGGAAGCTTAACGTAGCTGACATAGAAGCTACTCTTTCTCGTGTTTGTCAAATGGTTGTTTCATTTGTCTCTTCTTTTATGGCTGTTAGATGACACTGATTTAGTTATTTGTTATATATTTCCAGTAATCTATTAAACTTTTGTTTTAGATTCTCCAAGATGGCAATTGCAGAAGGGAAGAGCTTCGAGCACGAGCAAAAGGGTTGAAAACTCTTGGTAAAATCTTCCAGGTGTGCATTCCTCCCCCCCCCCCCCCCCCCCTTTTCTATTGCTTTCTCCCTTTCTTAATTTGAAATCTTCTTGAAAATGCTATGGTGTGGTGTAGAGGGCCAAGTCTGCAAATGGAAGTGAGAGTGAACCCGTTGTAGGCAATAGTGCTGTACATACATTGGATCGAAATGAACCAAGCCATGACGGCAATTCTCTCAATGCATCATCAATGTCTTTAAGCCAGGAAGAGTTATCTCGTTCTACATTTGCATCACAGGTATGATTATTATGCCGGTCAATAGGCTCTTTGTCTTATCCATGTGAATACGGTCCCTTTTGTGCAGATGGCATTAAAACTTTCTAGATTAGCTGTTACCTACCGGTGATATAAGCAGGCTAGCAAAAGTATTTTGATATCCTAGTTTTTGATTACTTTGGTTACATTTAGAGAATTTGAGATTGATCTTAAGATAGGAGACCGTGAAGACCTTTCATCTGATATTATCATGTGGCGTGTTGAATAATGACTCATGCTGCAACAGTGATGGTTCTAGAAATTTAAAAAATGGGGGTCCAAAATATTTTTTCCACAAATGGGTATGCAATTTTTTCCCTTTTCACACTACACTGATTTTTTAAAGCAAAACACACACTAAATTGAGCTTATTTTTTCAAAAATGAGGATGCGGATGTTAGGGCTTCATGCATCCACCCCTGTGCTGCAATAAATGGCTACGCAGAAGCTGGGATTTGACTTGAATTTGTTTGAGAGAGATATGTTTAGATTTTTTTCACACAACCGTCAAACTTTGAACTTGAAATAATTCACCAAAGTAAATTTAAAGCACTACATAAGATGTAGTGTCTAGGTTCTTATGTTCATAACAGGCAAATATTTGAATTATTTTTATTTCCAGAAAGACCCTGAATATGTCACAGATTTTCTTTCTCACCCGTGTTGCTACTGTTCTAATGTGGTTTAACTATTTGAAGCAATTTGAAATTGCAGAGTCCCTACGTGGAGGCCCCCAACATTGTGGATGCTCAGTTCCCCTTTAACTTTCCAAGGCCAACAGCACCACCTGGTGCACACAGGACATCCTTGAACTAGCTAAGGTTGAGATGGTTCTTCCCCAAAGGTGCATGCTTTGTCTTCATGGATGCAGCTATCACAGGTATTTTGGAGTGTCATGTCATTTATCAATGCATACCTGTCTCTGGGTGGTCTGGTCATTGTCTGTTATTATGTTTAATATATTTATGACAGATTAGATCTATATGCATAGAGTGAAAGAAAGCTGGATGTAGAATATAGTTACTTGCATTTCTCAGGCTGGCTAAGATACTACCATCTTGCCTGCTTTTTTAAGTAGTTTGCTTTGCACGTGTTGTGGTTTTACAATGTAAATTAGTGATGCACACACCTTTTTGCCTCTCTTTTTTGTTTGAAATGGAGTAATACACTATAAAATTGTTCTATATAGTTCTTTTTAAAGTTTTTTTTCCTTCTACTGAAGTTTTTTTTTTTTTTTTTATAATCTAATTAAGTCTTTGGAAATGTTATTTTTTTAAAAAAAATGAATGTTTACATTGTATTCGAAACTAGCAAAATCTGCGACAATAATTACAATTTAATCAGATCAACACATCCTAGAAAGAAGACTAAACATGTTCGACTTGATGTAAGTAGATGGTTTTGATTTTCTTCAACGTCACAACAACTTCTTCGATATCAATCCTATCCTCCGGTAAGTCGGCCGAACATTCCAAGGCTAATTGCAGAATGGAAGATACACAATCCTTTACTGCCATTCGTTCTCTTTCTCCTGTATTTAGCAAATTTGGGTCTACAACATGATCTGCTGCAAAAGGTAATGATTCTTTCACCCAACATTTCAGGCTCATTTCTTCGGCAAACATGTCGTCTGTTGGCTTCTTTCCTGTGAAAGTTTCCATAACAAGAATCCCGAAACTGTACACATCACCCTTGGTAGAAACAATTCCTTCTGAACCATATTCTGCATGAGAAATTAAGTAGCATTCATCATCTAATAGATATTTTGAAGGCAAATATATGTACATGTAATCATATATATATATATATATATATATATATGAGTAGAAATACTAGCATTACCTGGTGACATATAACCTATGGTTGCTAGCGTCTTGGTTTGTGTCATTAAATCTTCTTCACCCAAGAGTTTTGCAATGCCAAAATAACCCAGGTGAGCAACCATAGTTTTATCGAGCAGGATGTTGCTCGGCTTTAAATCGCAGTGAACCACCGGTGGGGTATGGCCATGGTGGAGATATTCCAATGCCGATGCGATATCGATCATTATATCCAGCCTTTTCGAAATATCCAGAAGATGCTTGTGAGAACATAGCCACTTCTCCAAGCTTCCGTTATACATGAACTCGAGTACCAGGGCTTTAAATTCGATATTTGAGCAACTACTGATGATTTTGACCAGATTTCGATGACGGATGTTGCGAAGTACCTCACACTCGATATCAAAGCTTTTAAGGGCTCTGTCTTGATTTGTATTGAAGACTTTTACTGCAATGATCATCCCAGTTGAGAGAGTCCCTTGGTATACCGACCCAAAACTCCCTACTCCAAGTAAATTGCTTTCGGAAAATCCATCGGTAGCTTCGTAGAGCTCATGGTAGGATATTCTTCTCCATTCTGCCAATGGTGGCAAATTGTCTTGAACTGGTGCTTTGGCTTTCCTACTTCGACATCGTAAAAGGACTATAATCATGGCTGATATTAGTATGGCCAAGCCGATTGATGGTAGGATATATCTTAAAAGCTTGGAATTCGAAGACGTCCTGGAGGAATCATCAGTTCTGCAAGGTGGGACTTGAAACTGTGGTGAACCACACAAGTATTCATTGCCGATGAATGATTGGCTCGAGTAGTTCCCGAATGGTCCTCCGTTCGGAATTTCCCCTTCTAGTCTATTGAAGGAGACATTCAGATATTTGAGATTTTGGAGTTTCTCTAAGGACTTGGGGATTGGTCCCGAGAGGTTATTCCTCGACAAATCCAAGTACTCCAAACTTATCAACTCATCAAAAGACTGAGGAACAGAACCCTGTAGCATGTTACCAGATAAGGAGAGATGAGTTAGGTGCATGAGACCAGCAATGCTGCTTGGGATAGCACCTGAAAACCGATTTTCGGACAAATTCAAATTGGTCACAGACTTCCAGTTCCCAATATCAACTGGGAGAGAGCCACTTAGGGAATTTGAAGATAACTCCAGGAACAAGATACCATTAAGTCTCGTCAAAGTCGATGGAATCGAGGTAAACTTATTCGAGCCTAAGAAAAGATTTCTGAGAGAAACAACATCACCTAAGCATGCTGGTATAGGTCCAGACAGTTCGTTATCAGTGAGAGTCAAGTAAGCCAACCTCTGCAGACGACATAACTCGGACGGGATCGATCCATGTAGCTTATTATTCCCAAGGTTAACATTTTGAAGCTCTCTCAAATTTCCAAGTGCTGCAGGTATTGTTCCAGTGAATTCATTGTAGTCAAGGCCCAACCAAACCAGTTGGCTTAAGTTTCCGATTTCACTCGGGATCCTGCCCTTAATGCTGCAATGAGAAGCATAGAAAAGGGTTACAGAGACAGATAAATTCCCCACAGACACTGGAAGTTCGCCACTGATCAATGGATTATCATCAAATATCACAACTTCCAAGTCTTTACAGTTTGTCAATGATGAGAGAAAGCTCAGTTCAGGTTCACTACTTAAATTGTTATGCGATATGTCGAATCTTTGAAGATCTTTTAGATTGCCAAACGTGTCTGGAACAATTCCAGAAAAGGAATTATTCAGTAGCTGAATATAAATAAGCTTAGAGGCATTGGAGATAGAGCTGGGGATTGGTCCGCTTAGTTCATTTAGCTCAAGAAAAAGCCTTTCGAGTTTCTGAAGGCTTGTAATTGGTGGAAGCTGACCTGAGAGTTGATTGAAACCAAGCCAAATAACCCTCGCAGTCGACATGTTAAAAATGGACGGAGGGATGGAACCAGTGAAATTATTATGTCCCAAAAATAAGAGTTCAAGATTCTGTAGGTTTCCAATCTGAAATGGAATTGTACCTGCCATAACGAGCAAGGAAAGTAATCACTCATTAATCAAATGACAGAGGTAGAGGGAAGGGCTTGTTCGGGTTCAAACTCAATATTTGGTGTCAACAAAGACTTAAACAAAGTAAACCATTTGCAGCTATACTATACCTGACAAGCTATTATAGGAAAAGTCAAGGAAACTCAGAAATGTCAAGTTCCCAATACTTGAAGGCACAGACCCTGTCAAGTTGTTATCTGTGAAGCTTAGTACCTCTAAGTTTAGAAGATCGCCGGTCGTCCCAGGGATTCGACCTGTAAAAAAAATTGTGGGGTAAGAGAAAGAACTGCAGAAATATGCTTTGAAATATAAAATCTTGGATAAATGGAACCTGAAAGCATGTTACTCTCCAAAGACAATATCTTCAAGGTGGACAGGTTTCCAATCCTGACAGGAATATGGCCTTGCATATTGTTTTTTCCCAAACTCAAAATTTCTAGCTTTGGTAAATAGCACAGAGATGATGGGATTAAACCAGTGAAGTTGTTTCCAAACAAATATAGGGTTCGAAGTCGAGCGAAGGAACCGAACCATGATGGTATTTCTCCACTGAATTTGTTGATTCCCAAGTTTATGTGGTTCAACCGACGCAGATTAGCCAACTGGTATGGTAATGAGCCTTGGAAACTATTGTTAACAATGATGAGACTTGACAGGAAAGATAGATTTCCCAAGTCTGGTGGGATGGTGCCTACCAGATCCATGCCTGTAAGATTTAGAGCTGTGATCCTAATGTTCCTGGATCCGCAAGTGACACCAATCCAACTGCAGACAGACATCGTACTAGACCAATTGGTTGCTAAGAGATTTCGAGGATCCGAAATTATACGAGATTTCAGTACTAAGAGAGCAGATTGATCAGTGGTGATGTTGGGTGATTGTGTAGATAAAGAACATACAAAGTATGAAAACAACATCACAAGTAGAAGAGGGAGCATAGAGCTAGTATTTCCCATTAGACGAAGGATTTGAAATAATCAGGAAAATGAACCAGTCTTTCGTGTAAAGCTTGAACTTTGAGAATTTAAGTTGCATATAGGAATAATTACAATGTATCTAATAAAAAATTATTAGATGAATCTGACTTATCACGTCATTTATAGTCTCATCTAAATATTTTTATCTTTTTTTTATAAGGTAAATCTTCACTCTTACCTACATACCATTAAATGGATCGATTTCATTAAATGAAATTACAGATGACATTATGAGTCGAGACCATATAATAATTTTTGGACATCGAATATAATTTAAGATCGTAACGCGTAAATTGTAAACTATGTCATTTCCTAACACTTTTCATTCCTTTTTGTTCCCAATTCCCATTATCCACGGCAACCAATTGTAGGGCGTAGGTTTGCTTGACTTTATTATATGGCATGCTACTAACTTTTCATGAGTTCCGCGTTTTTGAAATTTATACGAGCGGACGATTATTTACATTCGGAGGTTGGTGGAAAATATTATTATCAGTGAGAATATTTTTTTAGAATTATACATTCATGTTTAATTTAAGAGGATTTTTATTATAAAATAATAAAGAATTTTCAACAATGAATTACATTTTATTAAATAATGAAAATATGATTTTTTTTTTATATTTTTAGTCATTTGATAATTCCTAACAACTTAAACAAAATTATTTTGATATAATATAATTTTTTCTTTATTTTATTTTTTATATTAAGAAATTGCTAAACTCAAAATTATGCCTCCCTCCTTTTGTTTTGCACGTCTCCATCGAGTGATGTAATAATTTCAGTAATTTATAAAATAATGTTATATTTTAAAAATATGATAATTTTATATTTTGTGATCTAAATACACCTTATATTAATTAATTAATCCGTTAAGATATTACTCTATTGACAAAATTAATTTGCAAAGCTTCAAGTCTCGTCCTCCTCTAAATTCGAAATGTACCAAGAAAATATAAATTTTTATGTATCATATTTAATTCATTTTCTTAAAATAAATATTCAATATTTCATAATAGCACGTGTGTTACGCCTGAAAAGATATAAAAAATATTGATCTCACATCAAAAAAAAAAAAAAAAGAAAGGTCTTAAAATATATACACGGTAACGCTGTACATCTTATCATACATATCTTTTAAGAAGAGAATAATGATCCCGTGATAATATGTTATTTGACCATTAGTGGAATTTTAAAATAAAATAATTACATGTTTAAAATAAAAAAAAAACTTCTATTAATTTAATGTGACTCGTTAATAGGATATTAATTTAATTGAAAAATTATTAAAATGTCACTATAAATAATAGAGTAATCAACTAATGTTTTAGCTGCTTTATTTTGTTTAGTATAAGATTCAATATCATTTTATTAAAAATAATAATTGTGGTTAAGAGAATAGCTTTAGTTTCTAGAGGTCATATATCCGAACATCATTATTATAATACAGTGATTGAGCGATTAATATCTGATGATTGAAAGTATATTTTAAAACATATACTACTGTAACCAATGTATAAATTATCAACTATTAATACTTACAAAAGAATAAGAAAATCGTAAATGTTTTTTTATTATTTTAAAAATATTTTTAAATAGATAAAATATTTATCTCTTTTAAATATTTTTTAAAAACATAAAAAATTCATAATATAAATCATGATAAATAAATAGTTTTATCTTAAAATATTTTTAAAAAATAAAAATTTAAAATCTCAGATTTTAAATACACTTTTAATTTTTAAAAAGCTATATATTTATATTATTTTTATTTTAAAATTATTTTCAATCTAAAAATATTTTTCAAAAATATTAAAGAACGGAACGTTAGTATCGGAGATATTGGGCCAAAGTCCATGATTTGTTTGGTTAACTAACCAAGGCCCATGTCTAGGCCCAAGTATTACACGCCTTTCCTTTCCTCAACAAATTTCCCTAGAATTTAAGAGCTACACATCAATTCACAGCATCGATCTCGAAGGTGAAAGTGAAGTAAAAATTTGAGAGAAAGCCGAAAGAAAGGAAATGGGGAAACAGCCGGTGAAGATGAGGGCGGTGGTATACGCTTTGTCGCCGTTCCAGCAGAAGATAATGAGTGGGCTATGGAAGGATCTGCCGGGAAAGATCTCACACAAGGTCTCTGAGAATTGGATCAGCGCTACTCTTCTCCTCACTCCTCTCGTCGGAACCTACACGTAATTTCCCTTTCTATCGTTATAAACCAAATACTAGCATAATACAATCATTCCCCTTTCTTAATTAGGGTTTCCTGTGTATTTTCTGTTCCTTTAATTTCACCTAGGGTTTCATTTCATCAAATCGCCATCTCGTTTTCGATTTCTCGTCATATCTTCTTATGGATCTATCATCTATCTATTCTGCCTGTAATAGCTGCATTTATTAGTTTTATGGATTTCATCGCCTTTCGTGATTTCTTATTTGGAATTCAATCCTTTCCTATGGCTTTTAATCGTAAAAAAAAGTACTAGTAGAGGATAAACACCATTTATGGTAGATTTTTGTTGTAAATTTAGGTTTCTTTGTGCTCGATTTGTTACCAACGCTGTCTACAAATCAAGTGCGAAGAACCCTAAATTTACAACAAAATTCTGCATAAAAGGGTATAAATAGTTCACAAACATCTGAAATCAGCAAAACATTAAATTTTGAACCTTTTTATTTTAGGGTTTTATTGGATGGAAAAGATAACTGTACTTTGTTGGTTGTTCTGCTTCTCATTGGTTGAGACTTTAGACAGGAGAAGAATTAGATTTGAGCTTCTCTTTGCTTCTTTGGTTTAGACTTATGAACAGGCTTTTGTATACAACTAAAGCAGGATGCAGCAACATAGAGTTACATGCCTAAGATGTTAATTGCTTTTACATTCTTTTGCTGTTGATCTTCTTCTCAGAGGGACTAAAGTAGAGAAGAAAGAGGAAAAGGGAAAGCAGATTAACAACTGTAGATATAGAAATTTGAGTGCAACAAAATTTTGATTCAATGTTGATCTGGGTCTGCTTACATGCTTAGAATTCACGTTTTTTCCTACACAATCTGAATTGTTGATTTTCTGTATATCTTCTTAGTCTACTCTATTTACATATCCTATGTACCTGGGTGCAGATATGTCCAGAACTTCAAAGAGAAGGAGAAGATGGAACACAGGTATTGAAACCACAAGAAGTTTCCTTTTTATCAGAAAAAAGCTCTGATCTTTTACATTTTGGACCCTACTTTATTGATGTTGAGTGCAATGATAAACCATGCTTTTTGATTGGGATCGGATTTGTATCCGACCGGTGAGCTGTTTTGTTATTGATATGGAATAAATGAATTCGGATTGTTATCTTCATTTTCGGTCAAATAAATTTTTGGATTTGTTCTTCAATTATGTATGCAAATGGTTATGGTGATGCCGTCCTGATATCCTTCTGTTTGGTAGGAAGACCCTGAATTTTTATTTGCGTATCTGAAGATTGTAATGGACAAATTAGAACCATGTTTGGCCGAAAATCCATTTATATTCGTTCATATACATAGAATGATAAATGAATGAATGATAAGATGTTTTACTTGTTTAACTAAATGAACAAATACGAACAGAGAATATTTGGTAATTTGTTTGTATATAGGAGTATTAATTTATAATTATTATTTTCTATCAAAAGTATTACTTTTTAAAATATTGAATATTTTTAACAGAGAATGTTAATTTGTATTAGTTTATTATTTTAATAAACAATTGTTTATATTCATTAATTTATTCAATAAAAATTTAAATAAATAGACACAAACATATACCTAATCGATTCATTTACTGCTAATAGATTCAATTTGTACTACAAGAGTAGGGGTCGTGAGCCTTTATTTTAGTGCCTTATTTGTAAAAAAAAATGCCCAAACACTTCATTTTTTATTTATGAGTTTTAACCTAGTTTAAAGTCAGATCATATTATATCAAAACTCATTTGTTATTCAACTCAACAAATATTTATTGTTTTTATATTCGAGTATATGTGCTGATTTGAACAAACTCACACGAGCAATGTGGGACGCAAGGAATCCAACTTGCCATTTCCAGCAGTTGTTTACATTCAAGGATGGTGGAGTGGTGGTGGCTCATTCATCACAAATTCAATGTTCCCCATTTTGGTGTTGCAAAGCATATCATAATCAACCTGCTTTTTCATGACTGGCGGGAAAGAAAAAGAACAAAAAGTGTTCAATACAAAGCATCAAACTGAAGTACCCATCTGGTCTGGTGGAGTTGGATTCTACTTGAGTCTCTCCATCCTTAGCCTCTCTAGTTCTTTCACCATTTGCCAATGCTCCAACAACAGGGAGGTTTCTCCAAAACTTGAGGATATGAGGCGCCCCATTGTCAACCATCTACATCTCATTTATTTCAACTTCAATCAAACATCGAAAACAGAGCCGAATACAATGCAAATAAAAGCATGATCAAAGGCCACCATACCTGCTAAAATCTCCGCAGCCCAAGCTCCGATCTGCTTGTCTTGCAGCAACTAAGTTAGGTAAACAAGCCTAATATATCATCTATTAGTTTGACCTTATTTATCGACGTGTTTTAAGTATTGAACATCGTTCCGAATAGTGCACCAAAAAATTTATAATTTAATGTTAGGATTTGAGTAAATAAGATTTAGGGTTTAAGGTAAAGGGTTTAACAAAACAAGGTTTTAAAAAATTACAATTGGAAGCCAATTTACCTATGTAGGTAAACAAGCTTCATATTTCATCTATTAGTTTGACCCTAAACCTGTTTTAAGCAGTGAACATTGTTCGGAATATTGCACCGATAGTCATCATTACACAGATTCGCTTAGCCAAAATGGTGAAACTTCTCCAGCAAACCTGCCTTAACATGCTGATAAAGCCTGAACAAAATCTCCCACTACTTTCATCTTCTCATGTATTCTTCCTCATCCGCCAATGTTTCTTAGACTGGAACATACTTTTTGACTTATCCATCAAGAAGTTTTCTATTTGCTGATGTTTTGTTTTTATGCACCTTCAGTAGTCATTCCTTCTCTAAAGCTTTCAGACAAGTCTCCTCCATCTTCGCCACCCAAAATCTCAAATTTTAAGCCCTTAAATCCATTAGCTACAAGCTATGAACCTCAATTCATACGACCAATTGCTCAACCGCGGATCTTTTCACGCTTTCAGTCGTCTTATTTCTATCCCCAGCCCTATCAGTACTTAAACCTATATAGCACAGAAATGCAACCATTTCCATGGAGTGAAGTGTTGAATGGCACAAAATCTCTTCAATACAATGAGATAAACTGTAGGTCTGAGCGGATTGTTGGGGAAAAGAACAGAAGTCAACGGAGGTTACTTCCTCCTAGGTTGGCAGGATCCCGTGCATAGCCAAGAAGCTTGGGTCAAAAAACCAGCTGCTGACAAGACCAAAGCTAGTTCAGATCATGTTCATGAAACTGCAACCGCCGAGGGACAACCAGAACTCGATAGAAAGACTTCAGTCATGATCATAAACATTCCCAATACCTTCCAGTAGTTTTCCTTTCTCTTGTTAAGTTTGATTCTATTGCTATTATCGTTTGCCCTAGAAGATTTTGTTTTTCCATACATGGTTCGGCTTCCTTGTAACATAATAATTATTATTATATAAATAGATTTTTTAGGATTTTTAGAAATGAATAGATTATAACTTATCAAAAAAGGTTTGAACCACAAGTGTTTTATTAAATGAAGATGATTATATGATAAAAAAATATATATTTTTAATGATAAACATGTTTTTGTGAGTATTAAAAAACTATTTTATTAGTTCTAAATTTTATTTAAATTAAATTATAATTATTTTAAAAATTAGAAATCAAATTATTAGTTAAATTATTTGATAGATCAAATTTTTTGGTTAAATTTGTACCTTAAATTTGGATTAGATATTTTTATAAATTTAAGTATTAAATTTGTAAAATTTTAGGAACAAACTAATTCAAAAATTAAATTTTAGAATAATATGAATCGATATTATATTTTGATTTTTAGGTCAATTTTTACGATACATGTGAAATTGTTTTTGAAAAATAAAAAATAAAAAATTAAATTAATAAACGTCACACGTAGTTAACGTCTTTTTCAAAATCAACATTTGCAGGTAGTATTTTCTGCTGTAAAATTAAA
Organism: Abelmoschus esculentus; assembly: GCA_035048815.1. Classification (NCBI taxonomy): domain Eukaryota; kingdom Viridiplantae; phylum Streptophyta; class Magnoliopsida; order Malvales; family Malvaceae; genus Abelmoschus; species Abelmoschus esculentus. Next base: position 26,770,786 of record JAUCBN010000001.1, read on the forward strand.
ATTGATTTTGATATAACAAACAAATGCAAAGACTATTTTGAAATAGATTTTTAAGTTCCTAAGTCAAAGTTTGATTTCTAAGTCAAAATCAAGAACTTTGAAATACTCTTACAAGCCATTTTTATACGAGGGTATCGATACCATGAGGATAGGTATCGATACACTTGAGATTTTTCAAAGCTTGTTCTTGAGATCAAGAACAGATATCGAAACAAGGTTCGATACCAAAACTTTCTGTCAATCCATATTTCGATACTGGTATCGAAACATCTTGGTTAATTTTCAAATTATTTTAAATTTTAAAAATATGACTCCTGGTACCGATACAGGTATCGATACACCCTTAATCCCCAACGGCTATTTTCAAGCATTAAATGAGTCGACCGTTGGTGTCAGTTAAATTTTGATTGATGGTTAGCCTGTATCGAAACATGGTTCGGTACCGAGCATCACAAAAACTTTTTGTATCGAAACAGGTATTGATACACCCCTTATTAAATGCACAACGTCTCTTTCTTTTCTAGGCATGTTTCGAAACAGGTACCTCGTGTTTCGATACCACCTGCTGCAGAGTGCATTTATGATGGAAAGATGAAGCTCCAACATCCATATTTACTTTCCCAACAACCTCAATGGTTAGAAATCAATGAGAAGGTATAAAAAAAAGTATTTTCAAAAGCATTAAGCAAGAATTGAACTTCAAGCAATATCCAAGCAAATCAAATCCAACTCCAAGCACTTATTGCATATCCTAACCTCCCAACTTGTGATCTTAATTTGATTCTTGTAATTCTTGAGTTTGGGGAGAGTTAATTTGTATTTTGGGGCATATATTTCTTGTGAGAGAATTTCTTTTAGCCCTTTCTATCTCTTGTAACTTCTTGTGAGGTTAAAATCAATTTTGGGTAGAAAATTGATTTGTTTGTAAAGGTAATCCCTTGAACCTAGAAAAAGGTTGAATTCAATAGTGAATTGGTTGAAAATCTTTAGTGGGAGCTAAGGTAGTGGATGTAGAGCTTGTTCGAAGCTTGAACCACTATAAATTCTTTGTTCTTTAACTTTAGCATTTTTATCGAAAAACTTTATCCCATATTTTTAATTGCCAATTCACCCCCTCTTGGCCATCTTACAAGATTGATCAACTCAAGAATTGGTATCAGAGCCTAATCTTTGAAGAGATTCACATCTACCAAAGAAGATCCAAGGCGTTTGATCAAATCTACAAGTCAAGATTCAATGACCTCCACCTCCGGTTCATGGGACGAATCGCACTCCATCACTAAGCCACCCTTCTTCAATAGGGACAATTATCCCTATTGGAATAATAGAATGAGGCTATTCATCAATTCAAATGATTATGTCCTTTGGGATATAATCGAGGATGGACCCTCAATTCCAATGAAGCAAGAAGGAGACCGGTAAATACCAAAAAGAAGAAATGAGATGACCGATAAAGAAAGAAGGAGGATGTCTATAAATGACAAAGCTCTCCACATCCTCTTTTGTGCACTAGGGCCCGACATATATTCTAAGATGTCTTCATGTACAAGTGCCAAAGAAGTTTGGGATTCTTTGGAGACCACCTATGAAAGCACTAATGATGTTAAGGAAACCAAAATTGGTCTACTCAACTTAAATCATGAGAACTTCAAGATAGAGCCGGATGAAGACATCACCAAAATGTTCGATAGATTCTTGATGATTGTCAATGGTCTCAAGGGTTTCGGTGAGATCATTCCATAAGAAAAGCTTGTTCGAAAGCTTATCTACTCTTTTCCCGAGTCTTGGGATAGCAAGAGGACGACTATCATTGAAGACAAGGACCTCAAGACTCTCAAACTTGATACTCTTGTGGGATCTCTTCTCACCCATGAGATCATGAAGAAAGGAAGAGAAGAGGAGAAAAAGAAGGAAGAGGTAAAGATCAAAAAGAGGAAAGTTGAGAAAAAGAAGCAAGGGATTGCTCTTAAAGCTTAATGTTCACAAGAAGAAGTGGATACTAGTGAAGAAGAAGAGCTAGAGGAATTGACCATGGTGGCCAAAAGATTCACTAGGCTTATGAGGGCAAATAGGAATAGAAGATTCCAAAGAAAGAGAGACTTCAAGGCAAAGGGCAAAGAAAAGGAGAAAGATCAAATCATTTGCTATGAATGCAAGAAGCCCGGTCACATTATGACCGATTGCCCTTTATACAAAAGGAAGGGTTTTGAGAAGAAGAAGAAACAAAAGGCTCACGTTGCAACTTGGAGTAGTGAGGAGTCATCATCCGATGAGGACAACGAATTAGCCAACTTATGTCTCATGATTCTTGATGAGCCTAAGGTAACCCTTCAACCATCTTGTAATGATTTATTTTATGATGAACTTTATGATGCTTATGATGAATTACAAGATGTGTATGATTAGTTGGTTTTAAAGTTTAAAGAATCAATTTTGAAAAGCAAGAAAACCATTTCCGATTTAGAATTGAAAAATGATTCTTTGACAAAAACTATTCTGGATTTGAAAGGAAAGATTATTGATTTAAATGATGATTTAAAATTTTTTCAAAAGAAAATGTTGATTTGAACAACCTTATTTCTAGCTTGAGTAAAAATCATCACAAGGTGGTGAATGAGCTTAAGGAACAAATCAAAGTGGTTGAGAATTCAACTTTTGAAAAATGAAGCTCTTTAAAACTCAACCATGTGAAAAAGAATTTTCATGACCACAAACAAAGAAATTTTCAAAGGCATTCTAGGCATAGAAAGATTATGAGTGTTTGGGTTCCTAAGGAACTCATTATCTCTAATAATTTAAATGCCATTGCTTCTTAGATTCCCAAGGGAACCAAGATTTTAGGGACTAACACTCATGGACCCAAAATGGTTTGGGTACCAAAAATCAAACACTAAATCTTTGTTTGTAGGTTGAGCATTGCTTCAAGGCCAAAGCTTCAAGTCAAAACATGTGGTACCTTGATAGTGGATGCTCAAGGCATATGACCGGAGACAAGGGAAGATTTAAGGAGTTAGAGCTTAAAAAGGGTGGAGTAGTGGCTTTTGGTGACAACTCCAAAGGCCAAATTAAGGGTTTTGGCTCTATTGGTAATCACTCCTCTATTTTCATTGAAAATGTCTTGCTTGTTGATGGTCTTAAGCATAATTTGTTGAGCATTAGTCAATTGTGTGATAAGGGTTTCTATGTTTCTTTTGATAAAAGTGGTTGCAAAATAATTGACATAGAATCCAATAGAATAATGTTCATAGGTCATCGCATAGGAAATATTTACATGGTGTATCTAGATGACATTAATTTTTTTCATGCATGCTTAGTTGCTAATGATGAAAATGATGCATGGTTATGGCATAGAAAATTAGGGCATGCTAGCATAAGTGTTCTAGAGAAACTAATCTTCCAAAATCTAGTTAGAGGTTTACCTAAGCTCAAGTTTTCCCTAGATAAATTTTGTAATACATGTGCTAAGGGAAAACAAAAGAGAGTTTCTTTTAAATCTATTAATGATGTTTCAACTACTAGAGTATTACAATTGATCCATATGGATCTCTTTGGACCTATTAGGACTACTAGCTTAGGTGGAAAATCATATGCTTTTGTTATTGTTGATGATTACTCTAGGTATACTTGGGTTCTATTTTTAGTACTAAAGATGAAGCCTTAGAAAAATTCATCATATTTTCAAACATCTCTCAAAATGACCTTGATCAAAGAATTTCTCATATTAGAAGTGATCATGGAACGAAATTTCAAAATCTTGGTTTTGAGAATTTTTGTAATGAAAATGGGATTAGCCACAATTTTCGGCTCCTCGCACTCCTCAACAAAATAAGGTAGTTGAGAGGAAGAATAGAACTTTAGAAGAAATGGCTAGAATCATGCTTTATGAAAATAATTTACCTAAGTACTTTTGGGCGGAAGCCACAAACACTTTTTGTTATATTATAAATTGAGTTATGATTAGGCCTATTTTAAAGAAAACTCCTTATGAGATTTTAAATTCTAAAAGGCCTAACATTAGCTATTTTCATCCTTTTGGATACAAGTGTTTTGTTTTAAATAATGAAAAAGACAATTTAGGTAAATTTGATGCAAAAAATGATAAAGCTATTTTTCTTGGTTATGATGAACCTTAGTCGTAGAAGAGTCGATACATGTGATTTTCGATGATAACCTCCTTCCTAGGAAGGATTCTTGTGATGATGATGATGTAGGAATCATTGAAACCATTGATGATGGACAAGCAATGAGGAAGCACAAGATCCTTCAATAGAAGTTTTAGGAAATGTAAAGCCTGAAGAAAAGGAAGTGAGCTACCCAAGGGAGTTCAACTATGTAAAAAGTGGTGAAATATTAGGTGATCCATCCAAGGGGGTAACTACTCGTTCTTCTCTTAGATTAATGAATCATTTTGCATTTATCTCATGCATAGAGCCCAAAAATGTTAATGAAGCCTTAGATGATGATTATTGGATATTGGCTATGCAAGAGGAGTTAAATCAATTTGAGAGAAGTAATGTATGAACATTAGTTGATAGGCCTAGTAATAAATCTACTATAGAGACTAAATGGGTTTTTAGAAACAAACTAGATGAGAGTGGTAACATAGTGAGAAACAAAGCTAGATTAGTTGCTCAAGGTTACACTCAAGAGGAAGAAATAGATTTCGATGAGACTTATGCACCCGTAGCTAGAATGTAAGCCATTAGGATGCTACTTGCATTTGCATGTTATCAAGCTTTTTCAAATGGATGTCAAAAGTGTTTTCTTAAATGGTTTTATAAATGAAGAAGTGTATATTGAACAACCAACGGGTTTTGAAAATCCAAAGTTTCCAAACCATGTTTTTAAACTAACAAAAGCTTTATATGGTTTAAAATAAGCTCCTAGAGCTTGGTATGAAAGGCTTTCAAACTTTTTGATAAAAAAGGGTTTTGAAAAGGGAAAGATGGACACTACACTTTTTATAAAAAGATTTAAAAATGACATCTTAGTAGTTCAAATTTATGTTGATGATATAATTTTTGGATCTACTAATGAATGTTATTGTCAAGAATTTTCTAAGCTTATGTAAGGTGAATTCGAGATGATCATGATGTGAGAACTCTCATTCTTTTTGGGACTCCAAATCAAGCAAAAGAAGGATGACACCTTCATCAATCAAGCCAAGTATATCAAAGATATGCTCAAGAAGTTTGGCTTAGAGCATGTCAAACCTCAAGCCACTCCTATGAGCTCATCTACTAAGCTTGACAAGGATGAAGGAGGTAAGTGTGTTGATTCTAAATTATATAGATCAATGATAGGTTCTTTGCTTTACCTTATCGCAAGCAGACCAGATATCATGTTTAGTGTTTACTTATGTGCTAGGTTTCAAGCTAGTCCTAGAGAATCACACCTTGTAGCCATTAAAGGAATCTTTAGGTACCTTAGAGATACACCTTGTTTAGGTCTTTGGTATCCTAAAGCTTCTTCTTTTTATCTTCATGCCTATTCGGATGTGGATTATGGAGGTTGTAAGATAGATAGGAAAAATACTTCCGGAACTTGCCAATTCCTAGGTAGTATGTTCATATCTTTGTTCTCTAAGAAACAAAATAGTGTAGCTCTATCTACCACCGATGCGGAGTACATATCTTTAGGGAGTTGTTGTGCACAAGTTTTATGAATGAAGCAACAACTCTTAGATTATGGCATTAAAGTTGAAACCATACCTCTCAAGTGTGATAATACAAGTGCCATATGTCTTACCAAAAACCTCATTCAACACTCTAGAACCAAACACATAAAAATTAGACACCACTTTATTAGAGATCATGTGTCTAAAAATGATGTTGCTTTAGAGTTCGTTGACACCTTAAATCAATTAGCGGATATCTTTACTAAACCTTTGGATAAGGAGCGTTTTTGGATCCTTAGGAGAGAGTTAGGTCTAACTAGCCTATCTTGACTTCCTAAGTGTCATCTTTTTGCTTATCTTGCTTGAATCTTGATTTAAATCTTGCTTATGTTGTTTTTGTATCTTGATGCTTCTATGCATGTTGCTAGGGGGAGTATGAACTTGTTCATGCATAATAAACATGTCATTATATCATATGCATGCTTTTAGGGGATTTAGAGACTCATTTCTAGTACTTTTAGTAGACTAAATGCAAAGCAAAGGTCGAAGGTATCGATACAGCTAACTCCTGTTTTGATACCTATTCATCAACCTATCTGGGTTTTTGGTTGGGAAGAACAGGCATCGATGCTTGCTTCGATATCACTGTTTTGATACTAGCATCGAAACAGGGTGTTTCGATACCAGTATTGATACTCGAGGATGGAAGTTGTTTTAAAACACTTTAAACCTAATTTTAATTTCATTAAAATACTTCCAAATTTATTCCATAAAACCCTAGTCGACCCTCCTATAAAATCCTCTCAATTTTGTTGTTCTTAACTCAAAATCTCAATGATTTCTTTGAGGGTTTTGATTTCAATCATCAACTCCAATACTATATCATCAATTTGTGTTTCTCAATCAATCAATTCATCCTAATCTACACTCAAGGTATATTTTTGAAAAACCTTAATTTCGTTTGGATTTAGTTTGTTAAAATTTAGATTTTGAACATATTTTAAATGTCTTTTGTATGGGTTTTGATAATCCTACAAAATTATTTCAAAATCTCAATCTTTTTAATCGAATATAAATCCTTGTTTGTATAAGTTTTTCAATGGTTTTTCAAAATTTTTGATAAAATTCTTAAATAACTTGAATTGTTAGATTACAACATAGGATTGAATTGGATTATATAAGCATACATGTTTTATTAAAACTAATCCAAAACTATTGCCTTGAATCCTAGATCATGGCACCAAAGAAGCGATCTCGTACCGAAGCCGGATCTTCATCATCATCTCGTGTTGCACGAGTTGATTTTGAGAAAGTCTTTGCCAAGAGTTTGGACAATAATCATAGATTGGACAACTACAATCTTTTCCAAAACTATCCTCTCAAAAAGGAAAAATGTGTGGACGTTCAATTCATCACTTCATACAAATTTCCTTTTAAATACTATGACCGACTCATCGAATGGAAGTTCTTGATGTTTCTCACCCATACCGGCAAGTTCTTTCCAACTCTTATCCTTATCTTTTACTCTAATGCCAAATGTATTTTTATCTCCGGACAAGAGCAAAGTAGTGGCTATTGAATCCTATCTCATGGGCAAGTCCTTCACTATTAATGTCTCTACTTTTCTTGATGTTTTTGGTCTTAAGGATAAGGGTGTTGAGGATGAAGATTCTTTTGCTCCTTTCACCGGATCGGTTACATCTCTTGACGCACACGACCGCTTTCTCCATCTTATCATCTCTTGGTGGATTCGTCCATCAAATGGTAGATATTCTCGGATCCGTCAAGTTGATAGCTTTTGGATCACATGCTTTCGTGATGGTGTTCAACCTAACCTTGCTAGGATTGTCTTCTCGGACATTGTGTGGCATATCCAAAACCGTGCTACCCCTCTTGTTCAATCTTTTCCTTATGCTTGCATTCTAAGCACCATCTTCTTGCATTTGGAAATAGATTGCTCTTTTGACAAGGTGGGATCCTTGAAAGAGCTCATTGGAGAAACATCACTCAACCGTGCTCACTTTGTTTATGTTTCTAATGGTGAGTGGACTCGAGGTGCTCCTCCTTCTCCTCTTCATGCTCCTATTGATCCGGAACCTCTTCATCAATTTGACTTGTTGACCTTTCTCACGACGAGGTTTGACTCTCTAAACGCCCGTTTAGATTCCATGAATGAAAAACTTGACACTCTTTCCACTCAATTCAGTTCGAGTTTCGAGGCCATTAACACTAGGATGACGAGCCTAGAGACTCAAGGACACTCCTTGAGAGTATCTCTTGAAGCTCTTCGTCAAAGCCAAAGACTCAACAATGATGGTAATCAAGATCAAGAGGAAGAAGAAGATGATGATGATGATGATGATGATGATGATGGACTCGATGACGATGACATGGTTGATGATTGATCTTTGATCTCTCTTATGCTTTGCTTTTAGCTCTTAGGACTAGTTATGATGCATTCATATTTGAACTTATGCACTTATTTCCCTATGCTTTTGTTTTTATTGTTGTTGGATTATATTTTTTGGATACTTTGCTTGCTATGGATTATGTTTGTTATGAACTTTTATTATCCTTAATGTTATGTTTGCTTTATTTATTACCTTGGTTATCATTGATTTTGATCTAACAAAAAGGGGAGAAAGTTTTATGTTTTAAAGTTTCGAAAACCATCCATCACTTGTTAAAAGTGTTTTCAAAGTTGCACATATTAAGGGGGAGTCTTTCAAATCTTATTTCAAAACTTAAATTTTTAAATGATTTTGTTATATCAAAAAGGGGGAGATTGTAAAACTAAAATTGATTTTGATATAACAAACAAATGCAAGGACTATTTTGAAATAGATTTTTAAGTCCCTAAGTCAAAGTTTGATTTCTAAGTTAAAATCAAGAACTTTGAAATACTCTTACAAGTCATTTTTATACGAGGGTATCGATACCATGAGGATAGGTACCGGTACACCTGAGATTTTTCAAGGCTTGTTCTTGAGATCAAGAACAGATATCGAAACAAGGTTCGATATCAAAACTTTCTGCCAATCCATGTTTCGATACTGGTATCGAAACATCTTGGTTAATTTTCAAATTATTTTAAATTTTAAAAATATGACTCCTGGTATCGATACAGGTATCGATACACCCTTAATCCCCAACGGCTATTTTCAAGCATTAAATGAGTCGACCGTTGGTGTCAGATAAATTTTGATTGATGGTTAGCCTGTATCGAAACATGGTTCGATACCGAGCATCACATAAACTTTTTGTATCGAAACAGGTATCGATACACCCCTTATTAAATGCACAACGACTCTTTCTTTTCTTGGCATGTTTTGAAACAGGTACCCCGTGTTTCGATACCACCTGCTGCAGAGTGCATTTATGATGGAAAGATGAAGCTCCAAAATCCATATTTACTTTCCCAACAACCTCAACGGTTAGAAATCAATGAGAAGGTATAAAAAGAAGTATTTTCAAAAGCATTAAGCAAGAATTGAACCTCAAGCAACATCCAAGCAAATCAAATCCAACTCCAAGCACTTATTGCATATCCTAACCTCCCAACTTGTGATCTTAATTTGATTTTTGTAATTCTTGAGTTTGGGGAGAGTTAATTTGTATTTTGGGGCATATATTTCTTGTGAGAGAATTTCTTTTAGCCCTTTTTATCTCTTGTAACTTCTTGTGAGGTTAAAATCAATTTTGGATAGAAAATTGATTTGTTTGTAAAGGTTATCCCTTGAACCTAGAAAAAGGTTGAATTCAATAGTGAATTGGTTGAAAATCCTTAGTGGGAGCTAAGCTAGTGAATGTAGAGCTTGTTCGAAGCATGAACCACTATAAATTCTTTGTTCTTTAACTTTAGCATTTTTACCGAAAAATTTTATCCCACATTTTTAATTGCCAATTCACCCCTCTCTTGGCCATCTTACAAGATTGATCAACTCAACATCTGCCATTAAATTTAAATGTTCTTGAAAAATATTTTGTTTAGGCTAAAACTAAGTTGAGAATTTTATGATAATACGTTGAGTCTATGGCTTAAATGTGACATTTGAATTTAGGATACTACTAGTGTCAATGTATTTAATAAAAAAAAGTTAATAAGACTAACAAAAAATACTTAAAAAAGTTATAAAATAATAATTTAGATACTTGTTTAATTGTTTTGAACAAAAATATTTTTGGAGCTCAAAGGAAAAATTAAAAAGATTTAAGGGCTATTTTTTATTTAAACAAAAATATTTAATATTTAGGGTAAAGTACATCGATAGTTATTAAAATTTTAGGGTATTCTTACTCTGGTCATTAAAATTTAAAAACTTATTATAACTAATAAAATTTTAAAAAATATTTATGTTACACGTTTTTTTAAAAATAAAAAAATAATATTTTAATTTTAAAATCTTCATCAAGACTAAAGTTTCGTTAATAAAAACTTCGTCGATCACTATCGTTTCTTAATGATAAGAAAGATTTATTGATCAAATTATTAAAATAGTTTAGTTTTAAATTAACATGATGGTTAACAATAACATATCATTTTTTTTTACTTAAATTCTGTTAGACTTATTTTGATATAACTTAAAATAAATTTTTTCAATGACTAATTTATAATAACTTATAAAATATTTTTTTTGAAATAAAATTTTTAAAAACTCGATTTAAAATTGTCAAAATGGTTTATAAAATGTTTGACTTTTTATCTATATCAAACATACTTTTAAAAGTCAACAAAATGGTCAAAAATGTTTTTCAAAGCCAAAGTCTCGAAACCTTGTTGAAAGGTTTCGAAACTTTCAGGATAGAATGACTTGTATTTTGAAACCCTAACAAAGGTTTCAAGACCTCTATGAAGGTTTCGAAACTTTCAACCTGTAACGGCTAGTTTTATTTAAAATTCTTAAAGGTTTCGAAACCTCTGGTAAAGGTTTCGAAACTTCTGTGCAGGTGAGCATTAAATGCTCAATCTTAATGACAACCAACGGTTCCAAAGTACTCCTAACGGCTACAACGGTTAGAAACAATTAAGAGCATACAAAAGAGGCCTGAAAATAACATTGGAACAACAAGAAAGCCTATTAAAATATTCAAGCATTCATAGATTCAAGTTGTGCTTCATTTCCAACCTTTCTTGCAAAAACACTAGTGTGTTCTTCATTTGTAATCTTTTTACTAGTGTTTAATTGAGTGTGTGAGAGAGCTTAATTTGTGCAAACATCTACCTTGTGAGAATTTTCTTGTTTGCTTCTTTGTACTCAAATTTGGGGATTGATTCAATAGACTTTGGGGTATAAGTCTATTGAATTGTGTAAGGTTACTCCTTATCCTTAAAGGAAATACAAATTAGTGAATTTGTGAAAAATCCTTAGTGTGGTCACTAAAGTAGTGGATGTAGACTTTATTGAGGAAGTTGAAACACTCTAAATCACCTTGCAATTTCCTACCTTTACAATTAGTGTCTACCAAATTTTAAAAATCCAATTCACCCCCTCTTGACGTTTTTCGATCGATTGCAACACTCAATAGATTCATATTTTAATGTATTATTGACGTAATTATCTTATGTATTATATGATAAAAATAATATATAATAAAAAATAAAATTTAAAGATTGAATTTTAATTTAAATAAAAAAATCAGGATAACCTAATAACCTAATAAAATTTAAAGATTGAATTTTAATTTAATTCGTACAATCTTCATTTGAATAATATTTTAAATTAATATTAAATATCAGAATTTAAATTATATTTTCCATATGCGCGGATCCCGAGCACCAAACAACGCGGTTTTAACTTTTTTTCCATATTAGTTGTCAACACACGCCCTTTATGTATAATCTAGAGGTGAGTACTCCATTAAGTCGAGTCAAAAAATTTTGAGTTATTCAAGTTGATAAGTCATATTTTACGATTCAAACTTTATTTGAAATTATTGGTTCGAGTCAAGTTTAAGAAATTCGAATCGAATCGAATTCGAGTTGAGTTAATATAAATATTTAATTGTAATTATTTATTATGTCATTGTATCATTTGATTCCAATTTAAATGACTTTCTCTAATCATATAAGATATATATATTTTTTTTTATATATAGCAATATTTCTTTATATTTTTATATATCAATGTATATATATCATAAAAAATGATAAACTCATCTCAAACTTAAAAATTAATCCTTTAATTACTGAAAATTTTAAGTTATTTGAGTTATTCGAATTTTCATTTTACAACTCGAATACAACAATTCATATCCCATTTTTTTTATTTATTTTAATATTATTTTATTTCATATTGTCTCCGTTTCGATTTATTAATTTGGTTGAGAATTGATTCATGCCTTTATTTTATTCAACTAAAATACAAGTCAATTTCAATTTATTTCAAACGTGTTCGGTTTAATTTCAGGCCCAATTTAAATTTCAGGACCAACAGAAAGAGCCTGGGCTGTACACATGGCCCGTGGGGCTATCTTTTAACTAAAGTTGGGCCTGGATTCCTTGAGCATTTTGATTAATTTCCAATATCCTATCTATAAACATATATGATGTTTCTATATCACCGATAATTAAATGACTTAATCGGATAATATATTAAATCTATTCAAGTCGAATCGAGTTTTGTTCATCCCTAATATAAACCCTAATAGCAAAAATGCGGTATCTAAGCTCAGTAATCGGAAATGCACACAGAAAAAGAGAGAAGAAATGGAAGTAGTTCGATCACATAGTTAAATATTAATTTAAATTATAATATTTATATTAATTTAAATTATACTTTTTCAAATAACTGGGATTATCTATATAGTTAATAAAGATTTTCCTAAACCCCTAAAACCTAACCTAGATTCTTAAACCCTGAACTCTAGAATTTAAGGTCTTATAGTTTACACAACTTGTGTATCAAAATATTTTTCTAATATGATTATATTTTGATACACAAACTGTGTAAAAAAATAACATAACCCTTCTATAAAATTTTAACCATAAATTCTAGCACTCTAAACTCTAAATTATAATTTTTAATCATAAATCTTAAATTCTATACCCTACACACTAAACCCCTAAAACATAAACTACTCAAAATAAGTTGATAAATCAGGTCAAACTATGAGAGAAAATCATAGGCTTCAACATTGTTTATTTGTTTATCTTTATAGATAATATGGCTTGCAATTGTGATTTTTTTGTATCTCTTTTTTATTCACGCTTTAGAGTAGGTTTATTTTAACCAATATACCTATTTTATAGGTAAAATATCTTGAAAATATTAAAATTATTATTTTCATAATAACAATTATTTTTTTATAATTGAATTGAATTGGACCATCCAACGGCATGGAAAGCCACATAGTACTAGCAATTTGAAGAAAAAAAATATGATTTAAAGTTTTTTGTCATGCATTTGTACGTCAATCGTTGCAGATTATAAAAGATAAGACTAAAAATTCTCACCGAAAACTAAAATATATACAAATAACTGATTACATCCTTAACTCTTATCGTCATCATTTACAAAAGTCAAGAAAAGAAGTTCAATAGATTCTTACAAACTTAAAGTAGCTGAAAAATAGTTTGCATTAAAAATGTATGTAATGAAAGATTCAATGCATATTAGAAAGCCTTCACCTTGGTAATCTCATACTTGTTTGATAAGTGCAACGAGGGCGTCAATTGTCTTTCTTAAAAGAGTCCAAATACACGTACACACTAAAACCTAATTTCTTATATTGGTAATCTTTGAAGACACTGCTCGACGAATTGTCCTTAACACCAATAATATCTTATTTAGAAAAACATGTAAGAATAAATAAATCAACATGAAAGAAAAAAATTTGATAGAATGAAGACAATACGACAGTAAGCAATAAATAAATGTAGTAAATACAATTTTACCATGTGCGTCAATCCGAAAATGGATAATGTGACATATTCTTGCATGTACGAATGATTAGATAATAAGTTTTTAGTGCCTGAAAAGGTTTAGGACATACAGAAATCAAAAAAAATAGTTCAATAAATTCTTACAAACTTAAAGTAGCTGAAAAGTAGTTTGCATAGAAAATGTATGTGATGGAAGATTCAATGCATATTAGAAAGTCTTCACCTCAGCTTCACAAGTCATATTCTGATTTGGAAGCAAGTCAAGGTGCGCGAGAAGCTCTAAGATCGATCTCAGACTTGTTCGATAGGTGCAACGAAGACATCAATTGTCCTTCCTAAAAGAGTACAAATACACGTACACATTAAAGCTTGATTTCCTATATTGGTAATCTATAAAGTAAGCAATAAATAAATGAAATAAGTACAATTTTACCTTTTGCGTCAATCCAAAAATGGATGATGCTTGACATATTCTTGCAAGTACGAATGGTTAGATAATAAGCTTTGAGTGCCTGGAAAGGCTTAGAACATACAGAAGTCAAGAAAAGTAGTTCAATGGATCTTACAAACTTAAAGTATCTGAAAAGTAGTTTGCATGAAAAATGTATGTGATGAAAGATTCAATACGTATTAGAAAGCTTTCACCTCGATTTCATAAGTCAGATTCTGAGTTAGAAGCAAGTCAAGGTGCGCGAGAAGCTCCATGATCAATCTCAAACTTGTTCGATAGGGGTGACGAGGACGTCAATTGTCTTTCCTAAAAGAGTCCAAATACACGTGGACATTAAAGCCTGATTTCCTATATTGGTAATCTATGAAGACTCCGTTCGACGAGTTGTCCTTAACACGGCAATATCTTATTTAAAAAAACATGTAAGAATAAATAAATCAACATGAAAGAAAATTTTTTGATAGAATAAAGACAATAAGACAGTAAGCAATAAATAAATGTAGTAAGTATAATTTTACCTTTTGCATCAACCCGAAAATGGATGATGCTTAACGTTTCTTGAACATTCTTTTATTTGCCAAATTTTTTAAATATACCTGAATGGAACTATGTTTTTCTGTGATCAATTGTAAGTACGAACAATTAAATAATAAGCTTTGAGTGCCTGAAAAGGTTTTGGCCATATGAAAGATGCTTGACTATGAAAGTTTTACCTAATGCATTGTCAATGATCATATAATTTTTTATAAAAGATTTAGGACATATGTAGGTGTTTTTCTGAAACATGAACATAATTGAAAACATAATAATTATATAAAATCAATGATTATATATTTGAAAGTAAGAACACATATCTTGAGTAATTTATTGACCGAATTATTAATCATTCTAGATTCTGAATCATCCACCAATAACGTATTTCTTCCGTTATATTGAGGCATAGCATTCCATACATAACTTAGATTTTTAATAAATATATGTTTTTGGTATGGATATTTTTCGCACCTCTTCTGGCTCTGCATTATTGAAATTAACTCCTTCAAATACCATAAACTTTAAAGATGCTGAAAACAAAACAAAATAGATAATAAAAATACACCCTAATGCATAATAATATAAAAGTTACCCACTTGAAGCAAAACTTCTTCTTGAGATCATTAATTCTCTAGAGTGCCCAATCAAGGTTTTCTCTGTATTGTTTTAAAGCCTACTTGTAAAAACTAAAAGGGAAAATATTCTCAAAAGATCGGTTCAATAAATGGATTATATGTGTCGAAGGGCCACATTATCCAATAAGGACAAATGGTAGTAGATTTGCCCATTGGACACCAGAACAACCAAAAAATAAAAATTATAAAGGAAAATAATCACTATAATAACACACATTACCTTTTCTTTGAAGACCAAATAGCAACTTGATAGTTATTAAAATAAAAATCAAGAAACACGCCGGCACCAGGTCTCATCTGTACACTTGCAAATGAAAAGAAAAATCGATAAAATTAATTTGCTAAAATTTTGAATAGAAGTGAGGAAGAGATTTAGTACCCTTTTGTCAACAATGGAAATCACTGCATTAAAATCAAGAATAAGAAGTTTTTCTTAGGCGGGTCAATAGGATATTGCGGAACAAATAAGCCAAGATTAACTTCAGCTTGTCGGTTTTCACTCATGTTCTTGTAAAGCATACAAAAAAAATATCAAATGGTTGTCAGTTTTTTTACACATGTTCATAAGTAATTTCGGGATAAATTAGATCTTAGAGCTATTAAGTGTTTATTCTTATCAAGGTATATCATTTACAGAATCAAAACTGAATCCAATACCTCAACATCCTATTTTTGTGATTGAATCCAATACTTCAACATTCTTCATGCGACGATACCTATCTAACAGTCACATCGGTCTCTTAATTCCAAAGCTTATTATATTACTTGGAGTTAAGCCACCACGATGAAGCTTTTTCAGAAGAACAAGAGTCTTCATCTGTCTCATGGCCCGTTTACTTCTTCTTACATAAGCGAGAAACTCTTTTAGCATCCGAGACGGAGCAGATGCATGATCATGCTCTTATGCTGAAGCATTTGCATGATCATGCTCTTGTGCTAGAGTAGTAACGGAATATTTTATGGATTCTGTTGCTCATTATCCTCTAGTGATGAAAGAATTCCAAAAATTTCATCTATATACGAAAGTTATGCGAGAAAAACAGAGTGTGATTTATTTTATACAATACAAGATTATGTAAAAAAAATATACTTACCAATATCTGAGAGCCTCCTTGGTCTTTATCCATCTATCCCATGTCATGTTTTCTTCTTATGTAAGTGAGAAATTCTTCAGGACCTCTGAGTCGAAGCACCTACATAATCATGCTCTTGTAATGGAAGAGTACCTTGCGTTGGAAGAGTAGCTTGAATATATTCTAGATTTTGCTGTTTATCTTTCTCATCCTCCTTTTATGATGAAAGAATACCTAAAATATCATCTATATACGAAAGTTATTCGAGAAAAGAAGAGAGTATGGTTTGTTCTAACACAATTCAAGGTTATGTAAAAAAATGTATATTTATCTGCATCATATGCATTATATTGTTGTAGCGTATCATCCCTTTATCATTTTGCTCTTGGTATGTAAGATTTTCTAAAATATTCTCTGTATATGAAATTACAGAAAATTAAAGAAATTTATTTCTAAATATTTAGCTGTTGAGTTTTAGGAAAAGTTTGTTCTATACCTGCATAATCTTGGTGCTCGTCATCCCCACATCCTCTTGCTCTTGTATTGGAGAAGTATATGAGATATCATCTATATACAAATAAATTTTATGACAAAAGCAAACACAATTTAAGATTATGTAAAGAAAAAAATATACTTACCTGTATAATCTTGTAACCCATCATACCCTTTATCATTCTACTCTTTTGGTAGAAGATTTTCTTAAATATCCTCTGTATATGAAATTACTGAAAGTTAAGGAATTTGTTCTTAGATATTTAGCTACTAAATTTTAATGAAATTTTTTATATACCTGTATAATCCTCGTGATCGTCAACCCTTACATTCTCATGTTCCTGTGTCGGAGAAATACCTCAATATCTTTTGTATACAAATAAACTTTATGAGAAAAGTAAACACAATCCAAGGTTACGTAAAAAGAAAAAACTTAAACTTTATTATATAAATAATTCCAACGCTCATTCTAAGTTAGATGTTCATCGCGTTTTTTTCTTTCCAATTTCTACTAGGTCCTGTTTTTTTTTTTTATCATTTTAGAATAATAGGCCTTTAATTCTTTCTTTTGGACATCAAATGAACGAGAATTTATCGGTCTATTTGTTATCAAAACACTAGGATCATAAAAAATCCTTTCTCTACACATATAATTGATGTAAACACATTTCCAAAGCAACTAGACGATTATATGACGGAGGCAAAAAATCTTTTTCAATCGTGCGTACGGGTTTAATTCAACCTGTTTGAATATTAAATAATAAAATAATTTAAAAGGTTTAAAACTAATACAAATTTAAACTAGCATTCAACTAATATCAATTTTATAGATTTAAAACTAATATCAATTCAAATTTACATTATCTTCAGATAACTGATCGAAATATTCATCGAATGCGAACTCTTTTAAGGCACGCATTGAGTTCTTAAGTGACATAGCCATCTTCGCATGTTATATAACCATCAAAGGGATTTTCTTGTGACGATCATTAATTTCTTCTATGATCGGAACTCTAAGAAAAAGCAATTAAGACACGATCCACTCAAATATAAATATCTACAATAAAGAAAAATATTTGATACACAAGAAATATAGATAAAAATACTAAAAAAATACTTTTACTCACCGAAAGATGGTGAAAATTATCAGAAACACTTAACTTATCACTTTCCATTGAATCCAACTGGTAGTACAAACAGGATAACATTGTCGTACCTCAGACATATATTCTAATTCTTTTAATATTTTTAAGAGTTACAAATAAAATGTCGACACCGAAGAAAAGGAATAATAAGCTATAACAGACTCAATAATATACATCATTGCTACCCTAACATGAAATTCAACCTTCTCTATACTACCATCAGATATAAAATTCTCAAATATCTTGAAAAGGTCCGACAAATTAATATCTCCTTTATTTTTCATTAGATTTTCTCTCTCAAGATATATGAAGCATAAAATTTCTAAATTGATCGATGACTCATTTACTACAATCGCATGACCGTCTATAGGTAAATCGTTGATCCGTAAAACATCTTTTAATATTATAAACAATCGAATAAAATTATTAACTTAAATTCAAAACACTTATTACATCGATTATACCTCTACAAAATTACTTTCAACAATAAATGATAATTCTTTAAAAATACGAATGGCTTGATAATATTTTCAAAGCTCATTCCTCGTAGTGCAACGACCACATTCGGGTAGAGATAAACTTTTAAGTTCAATTTTTTGAAAAAATCATATATAATCACTTTTTTGTTTATTGATTTCATGTGAAAGCAATAAAAAAAGTGACTATATATGATTTTTCCCAGAATTTGAACCAAAATTTTTTTTATCTCTACTCGAATGTGGTGATCACACTACAAGGAACGGACTTTGAAAATATTATCAAACCAATCGAAGTTTTAAAGAATTGTCGTCCATTATTGAAAGCAATTTTGCAGAGATGTAATCAAAGCAATAAGTGTTTTGAATTTGGAGTTAATAATTTCATTCGATTGTTTATAACATTAGGGGATGTTTTACGAATCACCGGTCTACCTATAGACGATTATACAGTTGTAGTAGATTAAACATCAATCAATCTATAAATCTTATGATCCACATATCTTGGCAGGGAAAATCTAGTGAAAAATAAAAAAATTAATCTATTAGACTTTTTCAAGATATTTCAGAATTTTATATTCAATGATAGTGTAGAGAAGGTTGAATTTCATGTTAGGGCAATCATAATGTATATAATTGGATCTGTTACAGCTCATTCTTCTTCATCTTCGATGACGATATTTTATTTACAACTTTTGAAAAACATTAAAAGAATTGAAATATATGTCTGAGGTACGACAATGTTAGCCCGTTTGTACTATCAGTTGAATTTAATGGAATGTGATAAGTTAAGTGTCTCTGACAATTTTCATCATCTTTTGGTGTGTTGAAATATTTTTTGTGTTTTTCATTTATATTTCCTGTGTATTAAATTTTTTTATTGTAGATATTTACATTTAAGCGCATCTCATAGATCGTAAATCAATTGTTTCTTCCTAAGAGTCCGATCATTGAGAAAATTAATGATCGTCCCAGGAAAATATCTTTGATTGTTGGATAATATGCGAAAATAGCTATAACACTTAAGAACTCTAGGCGTGCCTTAAGAGAGTTCGCATTTAATAAATATTTCAATTAATTATCGAAAGATAATGTAAGTTTGAATTGGTATTAGTTTTAAATCTTTTATATTATTTTTTATTTAATATTTAAACAATTTAAATTCAACCCGTACGAACAATTGAAAAAAGATTTCTTGCATCCGTCATATAATCGTCTAGTTGCTTTAGAAAAGTGTTTGATATCAATTGTATGTGTAGAGAAGATAATTCTTTATGATCCTGGAGTTTTGATAACGAGTAGACAAATAAAATCTCGTTTATTTGATGTCCAAAAAAAATTAAAGACTTATCATTCTAAAAGGATAAGAAAAAAATAAGACCCAAAAGAAATTAGGAGGACAAAAAAATGATAAACATCCAAGTTTAGAATGAGCGTTAAAATTATTTTTATGGTACAGTTAAAGTTTTTTTCTCTTGACATAACCTTGAATTGTGTTTGCTTTTCTTACAAAGTTTATTTGTATATAAAAGATATCACAGGTATTTCTCCGACACAGGAACAAGAGAATATATAGAATGACAATCACCAAGATTACGTAAGTATATGACAAATTTTCTTAAAATTCAACAGCTAAATATTATGAATAAATTTTCCTAACTTTCTATAATTTCATATATAGAGAATATTTTAGAAAATCTTTGACCACAAAAGCAAAATGATGGACAGTGCGTTACAACAAGATAATGCAGGAAAGTATATTTTTTTCCTTTATACAATCTTAAATTGTATATGTTTTTCTCAAAAAATTTATTTATGTATAAAGGATATTACATGTACTTCTCCAACACAGGAGCAAGAGTTGTGGGCGATGACGATCACTAGGATTATGTAAGTATAGAATAAATTCTTCCTAAAAATCAGCAGCTAAATATCTAAGAATAAATTTTTCTAACTTTCTACAATTTCATATACAGAGAATATTCTAAAAAATCTTACACACCAAGAGCAGAATGATAGGAGATGGTGCGCTACAACAATATAATACATATGATACAGGTAAATATATATTTTTTATATAACCTTGAATTGTGTAGAACAAACCACACCCTGCTTTTCTCGAAGAACTTTCGTATATAAATAATATTTTAGAAATTTTTCCGTCACAAGAGTAAGATGGGGATGACGAACAACAAAATCTAGAATATATTTCAACTACTCCTCAAGCACAAGGTTCTCCTCCAACACAGGAGGATGATCATACAAGTGCTTCGACTCAGAGGCCTAAAAGAGTTTCTCACTTACATAAGAAGAAGAAAATGGGCCATGGGGCAGATGAATAAGAGACCATGGAGGTTGCCAGATATAGATAAGTATATTTCTTTTTCCTTTACATAACCTTGAATTGTGTAAACAAACCACGCTTTCTATTTTTCTAGCATAACTTTCGTATATAGATGATATTTCAGAAATTCTTTCATCACAAGAGGAGGATGAGTAGCAGAATCCCGCTACTACTCCAGCACAAGGTACTCCTTCAATACAAGAGCATGATCATTCAAATGTTCCAGCAAAAAAGCATGATCATGCATGTGCTTCGACTCAGAGACCTAAAGAGTTTTTTACTTACGTAAGAAGAAGAAAACAGGCAATGGGATAGATGGAGACTCTTATTCTACTAAAAAAGTTTCGTCGTAGTATCAAATGGGCCAAGATAAGGCTGATAATTAATTTGAAAATCCTTGATAATTAATTTGATAAGACAATAAAATGCATTCAGTAAGGCAACATCATCGAAAATTCTAGTGACAGTTTTGTACCATCTTCTTGGTAATTGGAGAGCTTTTAACATCATCCTCATGAACCTGAAATAAGATACATCATCTAAGTTCAGTTAGGAAGAGTACATTAAAACCGAATACTAAAAGGACCCGGTAAGTAGGCATTGTTCTAGAGGAGTTCCAAATGTGCAAACCAAGCAACTATACTACAGCATACCGTACCCTTCACTAGAGAACAATCCATTGATTCGTCAAAGCTAGTTTATAAACAAAATCCGAACTAGTTTAGGGCAAACACAAATTGTAGTCAAGATCGTCACCGTATTTCCCCCGGGGGAACATGGTATGGAGGCTAGCCATACTTTTTTGTGAACGAGACTAGCCTATTTTTATGATTGTATTATATGGTTAGGCCATAAAATTGAGAACGAGACACAATGACATGAATAGATAAATGAAAGTAAAGCAAGACCAATCAAATCCATGGGGTCTTCATCTTCACCATCCATTCTACGCCGCTTCTCCCTGCTTTGGGATGACCAATTAGGATCCATTTCGTAAGAAGGTTCAACCCATGAACTCTGTCCAGGAACCTAAAGAAACCAGTAGAATCACAACCAATGAACAACGAGAAAATGGAGTAAAACCAAGTTTAAATACTAGAGAGTAAACTTTAAACTAAGAATTTCCTATCAACTGGCCAACATTTACTACAATTAACCACCCAAACCTAAAAATACAAGAATAGAACTGACAGGTACACAGTAGAGCAAGCGACGTTCCCAAATACATGTATCAGAAGGGGATTCCATTGGGTACTGACAAACATCCGTGAATTTGTTGGTCCTCCATGAACTCCCATCCCTGTAAGCGCCGACATAGAATTCATTTCTCAACATATCCTGGATCATGCCACGGTAACGGACAAGACTATTGCGCTGAACCCATCTCAACGTCTTGGGATTAAGACTGGGAACCTTGGAGAGACCCGATTCCTGGAAGAGGAAGCGGCGGAAGAGTCAAGGGCACCCCAATCCTTGCCGTCAAAGGCAGATGGATGGGTCACTGTCTCCGATCCTAACTCAATCGCCTTCTCAAACGTCATTCGGACCACACCTAGTGGGTTCGCCATGCAATCGTACGGTGGACCGCCCATTTCCCTCTCTCACTCTCTCCGTTCGATCGATTAGCTTGACCTACCTCACTTCCCGCGTTAAAAGGGGAGGGTGTGCGAGCCGCCATTTGGGCCGGATTGAGGTGGCACGGCAAAAGCCCAAATAAGTTGATTTTGACGAAATAAAGAAGAAAGATGGGCCAAGGAGAGACCCAAGTAGTTAAATGGTAACATAGATTAATAATTTATATTAGTGAATTAAATATTGTTATATTATCAAAATTAAAGTTAATACTATTTTTTGACGATTTATCGTTCAATAATTATAAATTATATCATTTTTTTAAGTTTTGTGATTTATTCTTCTAATTTATAGAATTAGATCTTATGGAGCCAATAAAAAATATTTAATATTATAATTTTGATAATATACTTCATTTTTATTGATTTTTGTCGATGTATTTTATTTTTAGAAGAAAAAAAGACAAGGTAAAGTTGGTGTTCTTATTCTCATGTAATGAGATAATTATGTAATAAATCTTTAATGATATTTTAAAAAAATTAATTTTATCGATTTTTTCGTTGGGTCGACATATCAGCTTCTTATTTAACTAAGATTAGGATACGAAGCTAATTGCAGACTACGTTTGCAAGCAAAGGAAGAATACACTAATAGAATTATAGATGACGAAATAAATTAAACTCGTCTAATATTTTTTTATGTTTACCATAAATTTATGAGTAGAAATCCTTTATCTTTTTATCATGTCTTTATCTATGTCTCCCGTTAAAAATTTCTAAAAAATTAAATTTTAAACCTCAACCTTTATTTTTAATATACTAAACTTAAACCCTAAAAACACACCGTACCCCTAATTTCTTAAACTCAGTCTAGAATCCTAAACTCTCTAATTTGAAACGGAAACACGAATGAAATCATGAGAAAACAAATAAACGATTTGCACCCCAAATTTATTTCATTCGCCCCAAATTACATAAATGTATTCGGTATACTCTATAAATACACACCAATACATACATACAAAAAACACATATATAGGAATAGATGAATTAGAAGAGAAAACATGGGAAATTAACAAAAAAAAAAACAATTTAGACAGGTTGAAAGAGAAAACCAGCAGCAGCCCAGGAGGCAGGAGCATGCATGTAAAAAATATTTCATAAACTGATCTATATACATACATTCAGTGACCAATTCCTGGGCTTGGAACATCCCCTTGTCTCCTATAAAAATCATTATAATCATAATCTCTTGGTATGCCGGGAACATCTCCTGGTCCTGGGTAATCTTGATCTGTCTCGAAAACCTTTCTTCTTGTTGATCCGAGCCTGATGCTGGCCTCTGCCATGCACAGAGAACGAGTTGCCAGGAGAAGCAGGAACGCAAAGAACAGCAAAAAACTGGGTTTTTTCAGCTCTTTCTTTGCCATTTTTCACAATCTGGATTGGATTTTGTGTTTGTTCACGTTAAGGTTTGGATGGAGTTTAAGGTCTCTCCACCCTAGGAATTTATAAGGGAACATTTCTGGGTGGGAATCAGGATTATGGTCAATTATATATAATGATGTTATTTGGAGCATGCAATGATGTAGTATGATTTTTTTTAAAGAAAATTGGTAAATGAAAAAAAAATCTTACAAATATTGTGGTAGGATTTTATTCTAAATATGATTATTTTTATTTTATTTTTAAATTAATATATTTATTATAATATTTTAAAAAAGTTAAATTTAGTTGAATCTAATTCTAAATAATAAATTATATAAATATTTTTAAAAATTGGGCTCAACCTTGGACAGACGGTGGAAACTACCAAGCTTCATAAAGGTCTGATTTAGGGTACTTGAGAGATTTTTTTTAGAGAAATATTATTTATATTTGAATTCTGTTAAATCCGACTTCTAAGATATTATAATAAATATAATATTTTATGAATTAAAATAATAAATATATATATATTTTAAAAAAACTATATTTAATTAAAATTCGAGATGAACGTTGATAATTTATGCAAAGAAGATTGCATATGTTACCATCATGACTCATGAGTAGTTGTCTTTTTACTACAGCTCAAGAGAAACCAACTTAAACACATTGTTTTTCATTCAACCTGAGATCGGTTTAAAATAGGTTTAATTATTTTTAGAGTTAATTTTTATATTTTTAAATTATGATTTTGATTTTAAATTAATTTTTAAGTTTTTAAATATTTTATTTTTATGCTTAATAGCTCTCATTCTAAATTAGTTACCAAATTTTTAAGTGTTTTATTTTTATCCTCAAATTATTATCTTCATTCTAAATTCATCCTAAACTTTTTGAATATTTAAATTTCATCATCAAGTTATTGTTTGTATCACATCATCGGGGGTGATAATGAGTTTAATCGGCTCGAGTGAGCATGACTCGGACTCGGGTTTGACTTAAAATTTTAATGAGTTGAGCCGAGCCTACCCATGCTCGACTCGAAAAGCTCGTGAACTAGCTTAGAATAATTATATTATATATATGCTACATGTATACTAAAAGTAATCTCTTCAAAAGAAAAAATAATAAAATAAAATAGGAGAAATCTACTAAAAATAAATTAACTAAAATAAATTGAACATTTTTTTCTTTTTTAATATTGAATTTTGTTTCGGTGTTGGCTATGAAAAAGATTTTTACCGAGGTCTTATCTTTTGTAGAAAAATATAACAAAATTATATATTCTGAGTCAAGTTGAACCGAGTTTGTCGAGCCCAATAATATTATTTTTGAGCTGAGCCCGATCATAAAATTCCAAGCTCGCCGAGCCTCAAGCCTGAGTTGAGCCCAATAACATTGTTTCCGAGCTGAGCTGAGTTTGGTCAGGCTCGGCTCGGCTCAGCTCGTTATCACCCCTACACATCATATTATTACATGACTTATAAGTGTTTCATGAAAAATAACAATTTTTTATAACAGTTTTATTAATTACATGAGACGTGATTAACATATATTGATAATTTGAGAACGAAATTAGAACGTTTAAAAATTTTGGGATCAATTTAGAATGAAGGTCATATTTTGAGATGAAAATGAAATACTCAAATGTTTAAAGATTAATTTAGAGAGGGAATCATAATTTAAACATAAAATTGAAACATTTAAAAACTTAGAGACCGATCTAAAATAAGAATTATAATTTGAGAAAGTGTGATGATTTTTTTTGTACGAGTCAAGGTATTTAACGTAAATCTCTTTATACGATTTCTTATTAAAAAATATACAATTAGTGAAATATACTTATAGATAAAAATCGAACCTCTAATCTCACTGTTAATAGCTTTATCGTTTTTAAAATCGAAGTAAAGTGAAAGTCATAAAGATATCCTTCTCAAAAGCCGATTTTCATGGTACCATGTGATACAACATCCTGCAGGCGTGACAAACTCAAATCCTAATCTGTCTTCTATGTCTCCTCATTATGAGTGTCTTTTAGTTCTATTACTTTATTTATGCAGCAAAAACAACAACAACAAAGGTTGCAGACCTGCTCTCGTTTATTTACATAACCTCAGCTTAAGACAGACTGATGTGATGATGAATGATGATAGCTATGCAGTATTGATTTGTCAAGCTTGGTTGGTTGTTCCCTGGTTTTGAATAACAACTGCAGTTAATCAAACACACTTTGTCTGTAAAACATGATTAAGGGAGCCTCTTCACAAAGTTTAAACGAAACCCTCCATTGCAGAAAGTGTCTGAAAACAACTTTTCGACAAAACTTTCAATCTTATCACAGTCGGACAAGGCTTGCTCACTACTGAAACCCTAAATTGTAGGGGGGGGGAGGTTGTCGTGTTGAAAATCCTACAAAGGATACAAGAAAATTTAATCAAAAGTCATTAAGGTCTTGTATTCAAAGGATCAAGATTTGTAAGAGGGAAATTGTTCTATGGTTCAATATTGCTTATGCATGGCCAAATATTAAACAGAGATTCTATAGAATAAAAATCCGACATAATAATGTTGTACGTTGAAGTCATGCAAAGGTAAATGCTTTAAAGATTTTCAGTCATAGAAAGACTGTTGGGAGCTTGAATGCAGAGAATTAGAGGGATTAGTTAGTAGTGGGTTTTGACTCATACTGTTACTGTTAATTAATTATAATTAACGATATTTGATTAAGACTTCGTGTTTGTCAACATGGGGGTAGGTGAAACAGTTCATAATATGAGCAAGTGAACCAACAAAATAAATATATTAAAAATTTTGACTAACGTCATAACCCCATCATCTAAATCAATTTTTGAGTATTACGATAAAAAATATTAATCAATAATTAAACACGTATTATAATTTTAATCAATAATTTAAATATTAATCATTATATAAAAATAATATAATATTATTTATATATGATGGATTTGAAACTCGTCAATCGGATCTAACCACTATATAAAATATCCATACCATATATGGAAGCAGTCCGAACCGATGAACATAACTCAAAGCCACACTAAAGTTGGACCTAAAAATTGCATTGGTTTTGCTTGAACAAGGTCCAGGATCAGCGATAGTTGTCGGTGTCGGTGAGAATGGGGAAATACCAGGAAGAATTAGGATCTGCGTGGGACACAAGTCAGTGTGGAACGCGTAGCATGGAAATTGAAATTCAAGCTGTCGTGTTGCATACAAGTCAACTCCTCACGTCCTTCACCACGATTTCTTCCTCTCCTTCGTACACGGTCAGACGGCCTGCATGCCGTAGAGATCACCTTCGACCTTGCTCTTGCCGATGTCGAAGACCACGAATCAGAACAAGGCCTGAAGCCATGTGACCAACATATGGTTGCCATGACGAGGCCACCACATGTGGGGATTCTTAGGTCTCCGACCCAAACACTCGGCGGGAAGTATGGACCAATGATCCTCAGCAAGCTTCCCAAGGGAGTGCCCGTACCTCCATCCGCGCCTAGCAAAGGAATCAACAACATCGGCAACTAGCCAACCACCTCAGAACGTTGCCTCTCCTAGTTATAGTCCAAACTAATACATGTATTATATTTTTGAAGAAATATTCAGTTTATTATGTAAATTTGACATATTTTCATCATTAGAATACAATTAATTCACATATTAATGAAGTTGGATTATCATTTGGAGCAAAGTTGAGGCCCAATATCAATGGACTGCATTTCGTTGGTGAGATGTTAGGTATGGTCCGCATGGATTATTGGCCTACCTTGCTCGTTCTTCCCCTCCCATATACATTTTTTCTCCTATTGATTTTTAGAATTTTATCATGATTAATTCAAATTTATATACGTTGTATACTTAAACTTTGGTAAACAAGTCTTTCACTATAAATTTTTTACATATACAAATGTTCCGAACTTAAAACTTACTTAAATAATATCAAATTGTTTATTATTTAGATCAATTTCTATAAGTTTTTCTCGTATGTTTTCATTATAAATTTATGTAGATTTCGAGTTTGAGGTATTATATATAAGAAAAATTATCGAAAGATTCATTCACTAAAATCGGATGTACGATACGTGTCAATCCTAATTAATCAGAACGAAATTTTAAAAATAAAAAAAAAAAACTAAAAAATTATGAATTAAATTAATGAAACATATAAGTGTTTTAACTAACTATAATTTGTTTCACAAAAATACTTCTTTTCTGTATTGCTTATTTTTTACTTGAAATTTTTAATTTTGAAATGATTCAAACACAATAATTCGAATATGAAATAATGCTATTCTAAGTTAATTTATTTAAGGCCTAGGGTTGCTTGAATTTTTTTTTTAAATATCAATAAATTCATTAAAAATGTATTCAATTAAGTCTTCAAACCAATAAATTAAACTAATAAAGTCTTTTAACTAATTTTAATTACCAATTTTTAACAATTGTTTTCTTGAAATACTATTGTCACCTAATATATTACGGTTTATCATTTGACATTTATAGATTTTTTAATAAATTATTTTTTATAAGTTTTAAATTTTTTAATAAAATAGTTTTAAAAAATATCAAACGATGATAATTTAATACGATATGTTATACTAATTGATAAAAAATTATTAAATTCAATAATTCATGTCGGTCAAAAAAATAATTGACAAAAAATTTTAATTTTTAAATTTAATTAAATAAAAAATATTAAAGAATTTAATTATTTTTTTAAAAGTTGTAATATCATTAAGCTTTATTTAGAAATAAATTGTCCAAACAAAGTGTGTACCGAATTTCTTACAATTTTTATAAGAAAAATAATATGTCATTTTTTAGCTTTTTTTAAGACCACCTTTTTTTAAAATCACCCAAATGACTAACTTATTTTAAAAAAAATAAATATCTTTTTAACTAAATCTAACAGATCCGTACAATCGTAAGGAATGTAACCTTATTTATATACCCCACTCGACTAGAATTAAACCAGTGATTTGGCCCTGAAACTCTCATCTTCCCCAGGCTTCAACTTCGTATCTTGAGCTTCTTCCTTTACAAACAATGAACACCCACACCAGATCACCACTTTCCAGAATCTCCACCGACGACAATAGCTTTGAACTCAACCCTCAGACTCAGACCCACAGAGGTCTCCAAATCAAGCAAGACGACAAGTTCTTCTCCAGGCTCATGTCCAAGGAAACCTCCATGGCAAATTCTTCTTCCAGAGTCTACTATGGCGGAACTTCCGTTGCTGTTCCTTTCATGTGGGAATCACACCCAGGAACACCCAAGCATCCTGCTTGCGACACAGCTCTCCCTCCTCTCACACCTCCTCCTTCCTATCATTCATCCAAATTCGAGCACAAAAAGAGCTCAAAACCAACCCTCTTCAGCTCAATCTTTCCATGTTTTAACTACGCTTCTCCATCGCTGCATGGTTCTGGTTCTTCCCCGTTTGCTAATACTTCCATGAACAGGAAGTTGATCGAAACTGAGCTTAGAGGATCATTTCAGTGATGAGCAAGCATTGTTAGCCATTGATGGCACAGCAGTCAGCTCATTGATGAAGGTACGAGTACAACTACTCTGAGATGTTAGTATTAATTTCTTGCTTTTCATGTTGGTGTATCTATCGAACAAGTCCGTAATAAAATTTATGATCAACGTCTATTTTAAATTCGTTTCCGATAACCCTTTTTTATTACTTTTTACCTTCTTATCTCTGCAAATTCCGTAAAGTAGAATCTTCCTCCTCTCTTATCCCAACTTCCATGGCATTTTTTTCATCCTTTGGCAAATGTCATTAAATAAGCATGTGGGCTGATGTCTACTTTTCCCCCAGTGTCATGAAAAGAGTGGAAAACATGTCCGAATAGTGAAGATTGGTTTTTGTTTTCATTTTTGGTCTCATTGGTGAGAATATTTATGGGAGGTGGTTTGGTCCCCCTTTAACTTCAACCTTACCTAATACGATACCAGCATATTAATAGCAGGGGTGCAGGGTCTTACCTAATTACCTGGTTTAAAGGTTATTGGACTTGGTTGGGGAGGAAATTAAACCGGTTAACACGGGTGCAAATTAAAGGATTTAGGGTTTAAGGTTAGGGTTTGTGGTTAGAGTTTAAGGAATTAGAGGTAGGTGTATCTTTAGGGTATAGGGTTTAGAGTTTAAGATATATAAAATAAGGATTAGGGTTTAAAATTCAAGTTTTTAGAAATTTTCAATAGGAAGGTATAGTTGGAGGCACGATAAAGTGACAAATGACTTTTACCCGGTTAACACTAGCTCGAAGGAATTTGAGTAGAAGAATTCAATCTCACCTAACAACATTTTAATGAATTTTAATGAATAATTTGTTCGGTAATTAACGAATAACTAGTAGCGAATTATATTAGATTATAGTTTATTATATTAATTGATTTAATTTGTAGGTTGTAGTAATTAATAAAAAAATTTAATCTGATTCGAATCAAGTTCTTTTAATTTTTATTCAAATTTAATTATAATTAATCAAGAAAGAATCTATAATTTAGGGACGAGATCAAACATAATTTTTAAAAGATGAAGAAAGTTTAAAAAATAAAATTAAAGGGTCAAAGGTTAAAAAATAATTACCCCTATCGGAGATAACATCCCTTCCCATGGAAACGTACATCCGTACTAATTGATTATAATTTAAACGATTTTCTATAATCATATTTTAGATACATATTTTTCTACATATACATATGCATTTATTTCTACAATCATATACTAATAGTTCCAATTTAAATCGATAAATTAATTATTACTAAAATTTTAAATTATTTAGAATTTTATTTTATAATTTATATTTTATTTAAAATTTTAGGTTAAATCAAATATATTAAATTAAAATTTAAATTAAACCAAAATTTTTATATCAAATCAGTTATTTGAATTGTGTGGGTTTAGATTTACAGAAAATATTCCATCTATCAGTGATGGAAAACAAAGGAGTTTATTTTATTTTTAATACATGAGTTTAATTTAAAATTTAAAGATTTAATGTAGAGTTTAAAAATTTATATTTTAACTTTTATAATTAAATATTGTTTTGGAATATGTTTTTCAATTATCAAAGCATGGATAATACTTTAATTTTAATTCCTAATTCTATCTCTGATTATATTGTAAATTTCATAATACTTTAAATTTGATTTATTGTTCGATTGGGTAACATATTATTTTATTATTCAAATAATCAAATCATTTAAATATCTTTTTTAACTTAAAAAAACTATATTCAACCAACAAAATCCTATGAACAAACTCATGACAAAGTCTTCCTATTCAAAGTTGGATTCATCCCGTTAAAATTTAGAAAATATTTCGACCTAAATTTTTATTTTAAAATATAAATGATTTTTATCTATATTTAAAAGCCTAGGTTAATTTTTACAGTACGGGTAAGAGTACGCCATGTGCAGGTGATGTTCTCTCTTCAAATTTTATAAAAAATATTAAAAAAATAAAAAGAAAATGCAAATATATAACGTGCTCCCTCAAGTCGTCATGTACAGGTGACGTTCTCTTTCGTGTACCGTAAAAATTGACCTATATTCCAAAGTAAACTTTAAACATTCTATTTTATTAAATAAAAATTTAAAATAATCTATATATCCAAAGTTTCATGGTCTACCAATTTGACTAAAGCCTAAGTGAAATTGGGCAAATTCTGGGATTTGAGTTCAACATGAGATACGACTAGGTTGGGTCATTTAACAATTCAATAGTGCCTTTTCCCTCTAAGACTAAAATTGATTTTGATATAATAAATAAGTTTAAGGATTATTTTGGAATAAAATTTTAAGTCCCTAAGTTAAAGTTTTAAATTCTAAGTTAAACTAAGAACTTTGAAATATCCTTATAAGTATTTTTCATACGAGGGTATCGATACCTTAAGGACAAGTATCGATACACCTGAGATTTTTCAAGTATTGTTTTTGAGATCAAAAACAAGTATCGAAACAGGGTTTCATACCAAAATTCACTGCCAACACATGTTTCGGAACATGTATCGGAACAGGTATTGAAACAACTTTGTTTATTTTTTATTAATTTTAAAATTTTAATAATATGACTCCAGGTATCGATACATGTATCGATACAACCCTTAATCCTCAACGGCTATTTCAAATATTAAATGAGTCGACCGTTGGTGACAGTTAAAATTTGAGTGATGGTTAACCTGTATTGAAACAAGGTTCGATACCAGACTTTACAGTTACTTTTGGTATCGAAACAGGTATCGATACCCCCTTTATTAAATGCACAACGACTCTTTCTATTCTTGGCATGTTTCGAAACAGGGAACCCGTGTTTCAATACAACCTGCTGCATAGTGCATTTATGATGGAAAGATGAAGCTCCAACGTCCCTATTTATATTTCCAACAACTACAACGGTTAGAAATCAATGAGAAGGTATAAAAAGAAGCTTTTTCAACAGCATTAAGGACTATTGAACCTCAAGCAATCAAATCCAACTACAAGCACTTATTGCATATCCTAACCTCCCAACTTGTGTTCTTAAATTTGATTCTTGTATTTTAAGTTTGGGGAGAGTTAAATTATATTTGGGGCATTTATTTCTTGTGAGAGAATTTCTTTTAGCCCTCCTTAATCTCTTGTAACATCTTGTGAGTTTCAAATCAATTTTGGGTAAAAAATTGATTTGCTTGTAAAGGTTATCCCTTGAACCTAGAAAAAGTTGAATTCAATAGTGAATTGGTTTCAAAATCCTTAGTGGGAACTAAAGTAGTGGATGTAGAGCTTGTTCGAATCTTGAACCACTATAAGTTCTTTGTTCTTCATTTTTAGCATTTTTACCAAAAATTTACCCTACCAATTTTTAAATTGTCAATTCACCCCCTCTTGGTCATCTTCCAAAGATTGATCAACTCAGCACCCCTTAAAATCTAAGCAAATTTATCCCTTGTTTAGTCCTCTCTATTTCAACACCCACTTTGATATAATATTTATTAAATTAATTATATCACTCGTCTTTAAAACATAATTTTTATTTTAATTGATTTAAAATATTTTGATTTTATCATTAAATTATCGTTAATGTCTAAAAAAGTTTGAATACACTGAACTTAAATATTTAAATTTTATATACAGTATTTTATAATTCAAATTATCATTCCTAACGAGGCTTGTGTCAATGTCACTAATCTAAATGCAAGATTACTTGTGCATCTTGAAACAACAAGTTCCTAAATATCATAACCTAACCTTTGATATCGTCTTGTTTTATTGCAATATTGTCAACATAAGCATGCAAATAAGTTCCTAAATGCATAAATGGATATTAAAAATAAGGATAAGGATTTAAAATTTAATTTTTAATAAATTTTTAAAAGAGGCATAAAAGGAGGCACAAAAAAGAGCCAGAAGATTTTTGCTCAATAAGAGTATAAATCGTCTACCCCTTCCTCATGCCTCCATTTATGTATCCACTTCAAATTAGAGGTTTAGGATTTTAGTTTAGGGGTTTTGGTAGGGTATAGGAAATAAAGGGTAGAGTGTATTTTTTTGGGTATGAGGTTTAGGATTTAAATTTTAATTTTTTAATAAATTTTTAAAGGAAGCGTGAAAGGAGGCAAAAAAAAGAGGCAAAAAAATTTTGTTCAATAAGGGTGCAAATCGTCTACCCCTTCTTCATGCCTCCATTTATACATCCACTTCAAATTAGAGGTTTAGGGTTTAGAGTTTAGGGGTTTGGTTAGGGTATAGGGAATTAGGGGTAGGGTGTATTTTGTAGGGTATGGGGTTTAGGATATTAAAAATAAGGTTTAAGGTTTAAAATTCAATTTTTAATAAATTTTCAAAGGAGACATAAAAAGAGGCACAGAAAAGAGGAAGGAGATTTTTGCTCAATAAGGGTGCAAATCGTCTACCATTTCCACATGCCTCCATTTATGCCTCCACTTCAAATTAGAGGGTTTAAGGTTAGGGTTTTAATTTAGGGGTTTTGGTTAGGGTATAGAGAATTAGGGTATGGTGTATTTTTTGGGTATATGGTTTAGGTTTAAGATATTGAAAAATAAGGTTTAGGGTTTAAAATTTAATTTTCTAATAAATTTTCAAATGAGGCAAAAAAGAGACACAGAAAAAAGACAGAAGATTTTTGCTCCCTTAATAAACTATGATCGGTTTATAAATGACATTTAAACTATTTATATTCTCCTATGATCCTTAAATCAAAAATAAATATATTCAAATGTAATTAAATTATTGTTTTTTAATAAAATATCAACCGAACTAAAATAAAACGTTTTAATTTTCAAAGAAAGGCAATATGCTTACGAGGGACGATTAATTTTATATTACGCTTATATTTATTTTATTCAATTTAATTTTTAGTTAAATATTATCTTATCTTTTATATATATATATATCACCTCTTCTATATATTTCTCAACTCTACTTTGCTTCCACTGAAGCCCCCCCTCAAAGCACTCCTCTTACTATTATTTTGTGTGTCTGCAAATTAATATTGTCCCAAGGAGGAGAAATTATTTTATGGACTGGTTTCACCACGTCATCCATGGTTTTTAAGAACAAAAAATAAATCCACGTCATCATTTTTTACACATCATCTGCACACTCATAATTTTAATTTTCAAATCATCTCTCTAAATAAAATATATTAAAATTAAAAAAAATAATTACGTGGATTTGTTTTTTAATTAGGGTTTAGGGTTTAGGGTTAGGGTTAGGGTTAGGGTTTAGGGTTATGGTTTAGGTTAGGGTTTAGGATAGTGTTTAGGGTTAAGATTAGGGTTAGGGTTTAGGGTTAGGGTTAGGGTTTAGGTTAGGGTTTAGGGTTTAGGGTTTCGAATAAAAAACAAATTCGCGTTATCATTTTTTAATTTTAATATATTTTATTTAGAGAGATGATTTGGAAATTAAAATTATGAGTGTGCAGATGATGTATAAAAAATGATGACGTGAATTTATTTTTTATTCTTAAGGACTATGAATGGCGTGTTGGAACCGGTCCATAAAATAATTTCTCCAAAAATAGACTTCCTGTATAATATTAATTAGGCTTATCACATAAAATACATTTTGAAAGTGGGCCATAGTATATATACACATTTCTCCTGTATATCTTGCCTTTGAAGCACTCCTTTCCCTTCTCTCATTCCCTTTCTCTTCTCTTCTCTTCTCTATCAGCATATGAGAATTGTTCTCCATACTTGAGAACATGCATGCCTGAATGTCCACAGAAAGGTAAGAGCCCCTCAAATTATTTTATAATTACTGATTACCACAATATATATGTTGGATATATAGATATATAGCAACTATAAAATCATTGGTTTTCTGGGGGTGTAATATATTTAGGGAGAGAATAAGATTCGAGGAGATAGGCAAAAAGATCAAGAAGGAAGCAGATGTTTCATTTGGTCATCAGATGGGATCAAGAAGACACGTACTGGGACATCCAGGAACCCTAAATACCATTACACCATGTGCTGCCTGCAAGGCGTAGAGTGCTGAAGAATGCACTTTTTGTCCATACTTCTCCCCCCATGAACCCCAGAAATTTGCTTCGGTTCACAAAGTGTAGCAACGTCTCTAAGATGCTAATGGTACTATTTCTCTGAATCTGCAATTTTGCATCAGTAATTTCTGCTTTCTTTGTTCTGTTAATTTGTTTATATGCCTTTACATGGGGTAAAATTCAGGAAGTACCGGAGAGCCAAAGGGCAGACGCCGCGAACAGCCTTGTCTACGATGATAACGTCAGGCTACGAGACCCTGTCTACGGCTGCATGGGCGCAATCGCAGCTTTGCAGCATCAAGTCCATTCTTTACAGGACGAAATCGATGCAGTGAGGACCGAGATAATGAAATACAAGTGCCATCGGGAAGCTAATATCATAACCTCCTCCTCCCATTTAGCCTTGCTCTCTTCTGGGACTGTTACAATCGCTGTACCAACACCACCGCCGGCCGTCCCTACTTCTTCTTCTTCCACGTTACCTACCACAGCAGCAGATTATAGCACAATATCAAATGATTACCTATACTTTGGATAACAAGTATTACCTATTTACCTAGACAACTGAAATTAAAAACACATGCCCATATTTATTTTTCTTTACCACGAAGCAAATGAAATAAAAAGGATGAGTTTCATTGCTTTGTGTCATATTCAGACACACAGATATTACTGTCTACGCTTGCTACACAGTTGAAGTCCATATATTCCTTTTACCTATAAATATTGTTGGTTCATGTGTTTCTTTCTTCTAGATTTGTCTCTTTATCAGATGTATTGGATTTCTTGAAATTTTATATAATCAAGCCTAGCAAGATTCTTCCAAACCACCTCTTTAATTATGTTTAGGATATTTTCAACCGATCTGGAATGATCTTGGAAAATTCTGGAATTTCTCTCACTCCCACTCAAATACAAAGAAGCATTTGTTCAAATCTCGAAGAGATTATTATTAAAAGAAATAATTACATTTATTAAAAGATTAATTTTTATAAATCAAAGTAGACAAGAATACATTGATTGTGAAAATATGGAGAAACCATCGGAAGAATATTGTTTAGCACGTCATTTATTAGATTAGATTTAATAAGATTCATAATTTTAAAATAATTTTTATATAACTACATATTAGTTAATGACCGTAGGAAAGAGATAAAATTTACCTTAAAAATTAAAATAAAATCTTTTACTAAATAAAATTATAAATGATATGATAAACATATTTATCTTTTTTTTTTTTCGTAAATAAGACGTGGATTGTTTAATTTGGGTGCTAACTTTCCAACACAAAATGTATACGTTATGCATGGAGCCAGCGAGTTAACTCAGGCTAACAGTCGGGCCATTTTTAGGCTTTATCTGGAAAGTAAAGGATCACACTAATTCCCCCTTTTCTATGAAGTATAGGCCACAACTCTCTTTTTTCGAAAAAATACGTTATTTATAAGATCAATCAATAAAAAATATTTATTTAATTTTTTTTTATTTTATTATTTTTATCAAGTGAATCTTCACTTGGTAAATACTGTTTTAAACTTAATTTACAATAAATATTAATAATATTCACTTAGTAAAAATGATGAGGTAAAAAAATAATTAAATAGATGCTTTTTATTGATTGATCCCATGAATGACGTGGTGAGAATGTCTCATAATACAATTTCTCCTCTTTTTCTTTCATTTTCAACACACCTCCCTCTTCCTAGTTCCTTCCTCATAACCTGATTTGGACTCACAGAAACCGAATATAAGTCTTCGATATTTTTAGTATTATATTTCAACAACTAAAACACATTTAAATTTAAATTTTTAAAATTTTAAGATTAAAATTTAAAATTTAATATTAAGATTAAAATTTAAATTTAAATTTTTTTAGTATTAAAGTATATAGTAATGATTTTTTTCAGGAAACCTAAACTGC
Organism: Abelmoschus esculentus; assembly: GCA_035048815.1. Lineage (NCBI taxonomy): Eukaryota > Viridiplantae > Streptophyta > Magnoliopsida > Malvales > Malvaceae > Abelmoschus > Abelmoschus esculentus. The sequence continues at coordinate 26,807,894 of JAUCBN010000001.1, forward strand.
ATGCATGAATATCACCCCTTCCAATTTGAATCTTATCCACTCTTTATATATATTTAGATATTAATTCAAGTTCAAATCGTTTCAAACTTGACTTACTTCATAATCAAACATTATAATTATAAAATCTAAAATTAATTCATAATATAAAAAATTTCAAAAACATACATAAAAAATTCAAACAGAGAAATGCAGACAAATATTATAATATTTTGGCTGCTAATTATTTGAACATGAACAGGTAAATAATCACGTGACTTTTGCATAACAAAGACTTGGTGTAGATACTAATGGTTTTCTTACAAGAAACAGCAGCCATTTTCGTATCTTGCATGCTCTTATCCGATTCCGTGTAGTCAACATATATAACTGCCAGGCTTGAGCGACAAGTCAACCGGACGGTTTTCCAAGTACCACCGACTGGTCTTCCGATCTTCAACATCATCCCCTGTATATAAACCCTATCCCCCTCTCCATTTTCTCTTATATTTTCCGGGAATAAGTAGTTGTAATCACTAATCACCATGGAAATTGCAGAGATGTGGGAAGATTCGTTGATGAAGGTGATCATGTTCGTGATTGTTCAAGCACTGGTTTACCTAATCCTTTCAAACTCATCCAACATGTTCTCCAACAACAACAAGATGAGATCGTTCAGCTTCAGGCGAGCTCGGTCTGTAAGCATTCGACGGATTCTGGCTGCCCTCTCGGATTTGCCTCAAGGTGTTCAGCCATCACCGACGTCGTCGTCGTTGAGGAGTTTATTAAGATCATCAACTCAGGAATATGAATATCCCGAAGAATCTGAAATGAAGTAATTTCGAAACAGACAAAACCAGAAACCAGACATTATAATTACTATGGAGTCTGGTAACCTCTATCTGTAGTGTCTTTTGATACTGAAGATTGTGGCTGGTAACCTACGAAACTAAGTTGTGTATTTAGTTGTACTAAAGAAATTAGATACTAAATTACGCTTTAAAATTAAATCCAAATATCAAAATGTATATTCATTTGTTCCTTATCACTTCCAAATCTATGATATATATTTTTGATTAGAGTAGTATCTGTTTTAGAGAATTTTTTATCATTGAATATTAATTGCTCAATCATTATGCTAGTATTATCGGTGCTTGAACACATAACCTTTATAAATAACAATCGTTTCTTTAACCATTGATGCTAGATGATTTGTACAATCCGGACGCAAATCGTCTACCTCTTTCTCATACCTTCATTTATGCCTCCACCTCAAACTAAAGGTTTTAGAGTTTAGGGTTAAGGGTTATGGTTAGGTTTAGGAATTAAGTGTATGATGTATTTTTTAAGGTGTAGGATTCAGGGTTTAGGAATTAAGGGTATGGTGTATTTTTTAAGGTGTAAGATTTAGGGTTTAGGATATAGAAAATAAGGATTATGGTTTAAAATTCATTTTTTTTTAAATTTTTAATAAAAGATATAAATGGAGGCATGATAAAGAGGTAAAAGCTTTTTACCCGTATAATCTATGATATATTTTAAAAACATGTATCATAGAATAAAATGTAGAAATGTTATTAGGTCAAATATTTCGGAGCATCAAAATCCAAATATGTAAATCTGTCTAGAAATTCCTATCCGTTTTATCTTGAAATTATTGAATATTATTATTAAGATCTAAATCTTAATTAAATATTAATTTCACTAGATATCAAAATTTGTAAAAATTAAAATTTTAAACAATATATCTAATATTATCAAAACATATAAAATATAAATTCATTAAAATTCTAGACAACCAAGATTTGAATCACCAAAAATAAACACATTCTTACTTTTTGTATTCCAGATTGAACTTGAATATTAAAATTCATATCCAAATAAACAATATTGATTAAGATAATGAATATTCAAAGTGTCAAATCGCATATACTCCAAATCTGATAATAAAATAATAATTTAATTATATTATGTGATATATATTAATATGTAACAAAATCTGCAGCTAAGACTCCGTGGCCCAATGGATAAGGCGCTGGTCTACGGAACCAGAGATTCTGGGTTCGATCCCCAGCGGAGTCGGTTTTCTAATTTCACCCTTTTAAATTAGAAAATACATTTTTTTGGAATGTTTTTGATATTAATTAAATAAGTTTAAAAAATAAATAAAAAACTTCCAAGATTCAAAATTTCGATAAAAAAAATCCAAAATTTTAAAGTTATAAATACAGATTTAATTAAGCCTTATGAGAAAATAATTCCTAATTATTGATCTAATAAATCTGGGAGGAAAATTATTGATTTTAATCTAATCAGCCTTCTAATCCAGTGTATCTTGTTCTTGTTCTATCAGGCGACACAGCTTCTTCCTCAGCCTTTCTCTTCTGAACATCTGATTTCGATTTCATCAGATGAGGTCTAAGCTTGTTCGCATCTGATAATCGAACCGGCTTCAAAAAGAACTCTTCAGCTCCATCTTCCAGACATCGGTTGATTCTCGACGGAATGTTGTCGGAAGACATAATCACGACCGGTATGTCTTTCAAAGACGAACAACCTTTGACCTTTCTTAACAGATCGTAGCCGCTCATTCCCGGCATGCAATAATCCGTGATGATCAAATTCACTTCCGTTTGAGCAGATGCATCAGCCTTTGAATTTCTGTCGTTGTTATTCAGTCCGAGAAACTCCAATGCCTTGGTTCCAGAATCAACTGCAGTAACTGTAAACAAAAAAAAAAGGGAAAATCAAACCATGTTCTGTAGGAAAAACAAAGACCTGTTTGGAAGAAAAGAAAATGAAAATGAAAAGTTTACCTTTATAAGACGTGATCTTGAGAAGCTTTTCAATGAGTTTTCTATCGACGAGGGTGTCATCAACAGCAAGAACATGGAATTTAGCTTCGGCTGCCATAGCTGTGATAGGTGAAGAAGATATGTGATTTCACTATTTCAGTGAAGCAAGAAACACAGGGATGAAGAAGATGATTGGATGGAGAGAAAATATGGATTGGGTGGTGACTGGTGAGCTTTAAAAGGGTCGGCCATGGAGAAAAAAAAAAGATGCAAATCCCACGGAAAATCAGACAGTTTGGAAAACAAGCAAGATCCGGCGGATTTCATATCATATGAAATCTTCCAGATTTTCTAGCTTGATTTTTTTATTGGAAAACATGAAAAGATGGGGTCGTCTTTCCATATTGTAATATTTGGAGATTTTTGGTACAATTCAGAATCTCATCACTCTATTTTATAATAATTAGAATATAATCCCTCTACTTTTATTTATCATAATTTGATCCTCATACTTTAAAAATTTGAGAAGTTAATCGATTATCCATAAACAGTTAAAATTGAACGGCTGAACATTATTAATTTAGAGATATTATATTATGAATTATTCGCGTTGCATCATCCATGAAATTAATTAATTTAATTTATAGTAAATATTAATAAAAATTCATTTGATAAAAAATAAAATAAAAAATTTAATAAAATATACTTATTTAATTTATTAATCTCATGAATAACATAACAAAAATAACTCGTAATATAATTTCTCGTTAATTTGTTGCTCGTAAATTGTTCCGTCATTAATTTACAGGTTGGTGATTTAATTAGCAAGAAGGTTAACAACCATTAAACAATTGAACCATTTTTTATTTTTTCTTAAAATAGAGGATTGAATTAAGAATTATACCTAAAATATTTCTCTCTCTCAAATCAATAATATTTCCCGACTCTTTCCAGGCAATTTTTGAAGAGTTGAAAGTCCATGTGGCCACTAATATTGACCTTTAGAGCTACTGAAAGGTTCCATATTCCATGCGCGTTGAAAAAACAACTTTAATGACTTTTTTAAACAAAAATATTTTTTAATTTAAGAATAGATTTTTTTTCATTTTCATTAAAATTAAACTGAACATATATTCCGTACATGAGTTTCCTTTATAAATCCCGAAAAATTATTACATGAACCCTTTCCACTTCTAAGATATGGTCTCAACCAATTAAATTAAGACACATAATATATTTTTTTTATATCAAACATAAGCATTAGCCAAATCATCTAATTTAATGTCTTTGATTTAAAAAAAAAATATATTATCAAAAATTTCTTGTATCATCTTTTTCTTTGTTCTTTAAAATTTTCCTAATTAATTATTATATAGATTTGGGGTTTAGGATTTAGAGTTTAGGGTTAAAGATTAATGTTTAGGTTTAGGGTTTAGGGTTTATGTGGTTTAGGTTTAAGGTTTAGGTTTAGGTGTTATTGTTAGGGCTAGGGTTTAAGGTTAGGTGTTATTGTTAGGGTTAGAGTTTAGGGTTAGGGTTAGGGTTTAGGTTTAGGTTTACTATTTAGGGTTTAGGATTTAGGGTTTATGGTTTAGAATTAGGGTTTAAGGTTTAGGGTTTAGGATTTATGGTTAGGGTTTAGGGTTAGGGATTAAAAAAAATTAATTAAAAAAATTGAACAATAAAGAGAAAGATAACATAAAAAGTCTTTGGTAATATTTTTTTCCATTTTTAAATTAAATACATTAAAGTGGATGATTTGAATGATGCTTATGTGTAAATATGATATAAAAAAAATATATTATATATTTTATTTTAATTGGTTGGGACCATATCTTAGGTAGTAGAAAGGATTCATATAATAATTTCTCCAATCATACCCTTCGTCGTTCGTGGAATCTGCATGATAAGATTTCCACATGATTTTTTAAGGATACGAGAGATATTAACAACGTAGGTACGTATATTTTTAATATAATAATATATTTGTGCCTGCTACAAAAGAAATCTCATGTTGCATGGGATTGTTTAATTTTTAGATGCAGGTACGTGAGGATGTGAAGAATAAAAAAAGAATTAGGTAAACAAACGAATACGAATGAGGTATAAATTTATTATGAATACATTCATTGCTTATTGACCTCTGAATCTGAAAAATACATCAAGATTTCGTATTATTCGGATATTATCTATTTGATTTTATGTCTTAAACATATGTTTATCTATAATAAAAAATCTATTATGTTTATCATAATATTGGTTGTCGACCACCGGATCTATAAATCTATTACTTTTATTTTTAATTTTAATAAGAATCTCTGTTTTTATAGCATGTTTTTTTTCCTTGTGACACGTTTTCTTCTGTCTTTGTGACATGTTTTCGTTTTGTGGTTTGATTCATCTGCTCTTGTGGCAAGTTGCAGCATACCCTAGCGATCGATTGTTGTTTGTCGGTGGTTTGATTTATCTGCTCTTATGGTTTGATTCAATCGACGCTAGTTTCTGATTTATATTTCTGTCAGTGGTCTTTCGAAAAGTTATATCCACACTCCGGTTGATGGTTGTTTGTCGATGAAATCGGTCTTGGGTAGCGGTGCTTTTACATGACAGTTTGGATCGTCTACAACTCCTTCCTTCTTTATGCATCTTTGGACAGAGACAAGGAGATTTAAGAAGCTTCTGAATTTTATTGGTATGCATAATTCCATAAGAATTTTAATTTCTCTGTTTTCTGGGTTGTAAAATGGTTGATTTGTTTAATCCAATTTTTTCATTTCTTGAAGACGATGTAATTATAATTTTTTATAAATTTAATAAAATTCTGTAGCATCTGTCAAAAAAAAATCTGTTTTTTTTTCTTCTAAACGAATGTTGTTGACCAACAAACGTTCACGATTTCAATAAAAAAAAACGAAGCCTTTGTCTATATAGCTAACCAATTTCGACGGTTTACTTGAATAGTATTCTATATTGAATCTTTAAACCAATTAATGATAATTAAGTTTAATAATCAATTAATGACAATTAAATTTATATTCATACCCAAATCAAATATCGAACCAACAAATACAAAAAAAAAAAATATGATTAAAAAATATCAATTTAAAATAATTATTTTTATTAAATGATCTGACATTAATTTAAAATATAACTTAACATGTGCATTTAATTTCTCATAGTTTAAAGAACTCAAATTTTTATGCTTAATCCAAATTAATGAAATGTTTAGGGGTGTTCAAACGGTTAATTCGGTCGGTGGTCGAACAGAATTACCAAAAATTAAATTAACCGAATTTTTAAATATTTTACCATTAATCGAGTCGATTTTTTTTTTCAAAATATATTAACCGAATTGAACAAATTTTAGTTAATTTGGTTAACCGAAAATTGTTATAAAATTTTAGGTAAATTATACAAACAATCACTCAACTGTGTTAAAATAGTCTTTTTAGCCACTGAACTTTCAAAAATTATAAAACAACTATTAAACTTATTAAATTATTATAAATTGATTATTGGTTTATTATATTATAAATTATTGAAAATTTTAATGATTATTGTTTAATAAATTTATTTATTATTTTATATTAATTTGATAAAGTTTAATGATCATTTTATATTTTTTAAAAGTTTAGTGACTAAAAATAAATATGTATAATAAATAAAATTTTTGATTAATTTGGTTAGTTAACCGTTTCAAACTGAATTAACCGTTAACCGAACTAAAAAAATTAACCACTCATCGATTGAACAAAGTTTGGTGATCGACCGTTTAATCGAATTAATTTCGTTTGGTCGATTAATTCGATTTAACCGATCATTTGAACACCACTAATGATGCTAGATTAATTTCGTTAAGAATTAGAACATTGTAAAAATCCCAACCTACTTTCAAATGAAATAATAAGTCGCAACCCATTCCTATATGTAGCAAATTATTAACAAATTTAAAAAATAAAATATAATTTTTTATTGATATAATGATTGGGGTTAGAATCTAAATATGAAAAATATAATTTTATTAATTAATCAAAAATTAAAAATATTTTTATTATTTTATTTCATTTTACAAACACATGTGTAATAGATACGAATACAGTGCTATAAATGGTCTGCCCTTAAAGTCGTCAAAATCCACAGCCTGCAGACTCAGCAGAGCCGCCCACCAAATCGCCGACCCTATTCTTCCCATGAAACACGTGAATATCCATTCTCACAAACTATGAAGCACCACATCTCCGATAGCGTCCGCCGGGGAGAGCGCCAAGAACACTAACGCAGCCATCAACCCAACCGGAAAGAACAGAAGCATCAACGGCGGCGGAGGTAGAGGCGGCAACACCAAAGGAAGAACCAGCATGGACGCCGTCAATGCAGCCAGCAATAGCAATCCCGCAGAGCCAAAAGGACCAAAACGGTTGGCCATCACCACAAACGGTTTGCTTCGATCAATCTCGCCGTCGCCGGCAAAACTCTTGTCATTGAAGAGCAACAAAATTTCCAAAAACTGAACCGAACACAGAGTATGAAAAAGAAGGGAAATGATTTGAAAGGCGGAGAAAAATAAGAGGTGAAAACGAAGGGTAATACTTATATATAAGTTGAACAATGGGAGTGATTAATATCAGCCGTTGATTCAAGAGACCGATGTGTTTTTTGATTTTACCAAGAAATCCGGGAAATTTTTGGAAATAATTTAATTTAAAATTAAATCTTAAAATATAAAAATATTTAATTATATTTTAAAATTTAGTTAATTTTTACAGTGTACATGATAAAATATCATATATATAAATATCAAAAAATTTAAAAAATCATCACTCGTAGGTGATATTCTTTTCCTAAATTGTTATTTATAAATAATATATCATGTATCTAACTGAACTAAAAATCGGATATCAAACTAATAGTGTTTGATCCAAGTGGTAAGCAGCTTGATTTCGATTAAATAAGTCTCAAATTTAAAATATTGTGCAAGCAGAAAATCCCTACTAGGAGACTTACACACCAAAACTAGACGTGTGACACGAGTCGATCTGGATTAATCAGGACTAGACTCTAAAATTAAAAGAGTAATAAAAAAATCGGATATCAATGGATGTTCGTATCCAACAAAATCAATGAAACGGATCCCCAAATATTCATCTCGTCCTTTTTTATTACATTTGCTTTATAAATTAATTGGCTTCTTATATAATATAATTGTTAACTGTTCCCAACATATCTAGTGGGTCTTCTTTGAAATTATATATATGTGTGTGACAAGTTAATTTTTGTCATTATGGTTATATCGTATTATATTATATTATAATGTTTTGGATGAAAAGGAGTAAGGGAATAATTTAATTATAAAAAGTATTATTTTTTAATTATGCTTTAGGTAGGAGATAGGTTGTAAAGTCATTTGATAGGTTTGTTTTATGACTTGTGTCGGGATTTTATTAAGGATTCGATCAGACAATTTTTATTCTTACAAAGATTACTTAATTAATTAGTATCTATATAACATACTATTTAACATATTTGTTAAACACGAGTCTTTTTAGTTTAAGTGATTAAAGAAACGATCATTGTTTTTAGAGGTTACGAGTTTAAGCACCAATGATGTTAGCAGAGTAATTGAACGATCAATATTAAATGATAAAGATTATATTTTAGAATATATATTACTGTAATTTCTATTAACTAATTAAAAAAACAACATATTTGTTAAATTTAGAATGTTAGAATCAAGTATAGTTATATTTGAGAATTATATTAATTAAAAAAAACTTTGCTCTTAGACGCTTGTTTTTTTTTCTATTAAAGATTTTTTTTTATCTATTTTTTTATATTTTTCAACTCAAATATTATATTTGGACATCGAACCAAAAATTATTGTTATAAAAGTTTATTTTTAAAATTTAAAACCAATCCAATTAATAAAACATATACTTCAAAATTTAGTAAGATCGTTTTAGGGCTTTAATTTAAGGTTATGAGATTAAAAAAAAAAAATTCGAACTCTAACATATATTTTATATGTTCGAATATTAGTACGGAATATATCGTTATATGCATGACGGACTACCTTACTTATTACGAGTTAGAAATGTATCAATATCCTTGTTTCATTAAAAATTTCAATAACTAATTCACGCATCTAAATATCAAAAAATGTATCGGTATAAATAGAATTTCAATACACAGAAAATACATATCGATATATGATACGTTATCGATATGTTTATAATTTTTTAAAGAATAATATATTTATTATAAAACTCGTGAACTAAAATATCATTTAACGTCATTAATTCCTTTAAAGTATAACACGTCTCCTTCTCCATTGTAAGGCACATGCATGCAGATAGGGAGAATAATATATGATAAGATTACAAAATCAAATAAAATATGAAATCAGCAGCAAAGTTGAAGGCTGGAAGTGAATGGGTGGCAAAGGCATCTCCTGGTCCTTGGACAATACATTCAACTTCTGAAATCGTCTCAATTCAATGAATGGAGTGTTAAAAGACTTTCAAGCTGTCACCGTTAGGGGTGTTTATAACTGGGTATTCGAAATTTCGAGTACCGAAATTTTTGGGTACCAAAATATCGGCCTATGACCCGTTCTATAAAAATCGGGTATCGGGTATCCGGTTTAATTTTTTATATTTTTAAAATTTATTTTTTAAAAAAATATAAAAAAACACTTAAAATTTCATAATATATATTTCAAACATAAAATTATTGATTTGAGACAGGTTTTAAAGATAAATATTTGGATATATATGCGTATATTAAAGTTTATCGATAAAAGAATATATTATTCTTGATCATAATTTTTCTTTCACATATCACATTGACAAATTAATATAAATATTTATAAAAAAATCAAATCTTAAAAGTCTATAATACAAGTATAAAAAGAAGTTAAAGATTTAAAATTAATTCTAGAGAAAAATAATAAAAATATAATTTAAAATTTAAAAATATATATCTATTAAAATTACAGGGTCAGGTCGGGTACCCGATTCTTAAAAAATTTTGACCTTGACCCGACCCAACTACACAAAAAATACAGGTCGGATACCCGGTCCGAAAAATTCGGATATTTCATTATAAATATCCGATAATTTTTAATCGGGTAGACGAATCAACGAATCAAATAATTCAAATCGAATATTTTTGAACACCCCTAATCACCATAGTATATTGTCACTTTACCAAAATAATAATAATTATTTTGATGGCTTAGACAAGTTATGAATTAAGTGTTCGTATAGACAACACGCGCTCGTATATTTAAACTCATATAAAATAATAGTGGGTGAATTTTTTTTACTCGGTCAAATAAATAGAATGAAATGTTTAATAGTCAAAAAAATGTTCAAACTATACATGTTTTTTTTTTTATATAGGAGATTGATGTATGTTTTTGGTCCGAATAAATGTTTAACATTTTTATCGTTATTATTTTAGGTGTCTTACTATTGATGATTATTTTAAAAATTATGTTAGTCTATAAAAATCTGACATGTAACATGTATTATTTTACTTTTTAACTTTTAACATTATTTAAAAAATATCTTAAATTTTTAAAAAATTCAAAAATACTCCTTAAATCTTAAGTACAAATCTCAATTTTAACATTTTCGTCATTAATTAATATGGATCTCAAATTTGATAGTTATATAATCCATTTCGTTTTCTCTTCTGTCGAGAGCAAATATATTCAATCGGTTAATTAAATTGTTTATTTTTTAAAGTTATGTGTTCCAAACTTGCTATGAATATTCTCTTTAATTTTTTTTAAATGAATCATCATCTCTTTCTTACATGTATTTAGTGAGTGATAGTTATTAGGTGATTATTTAAAATGGAGACATAAGAAAGAGGTAGTTGATTTTCGCCGAGGCCCAGCAGGTTGAAGATGCAGTATCTCAAGGTACGGAGGCATTGCAGCAGTCTCTGGTGGAGACATTGTCAACTGGATCTTTAGGCTCGTCCCGATCATCTGGTAATGTGGCAAACGACATGAGTCCAATGGCCATGGCCATGGGAAAGCTAGGAACTCTTGGTGAGGCTTCCACTTCCTAGAGAAAATATATTAGTACTCAGGATGGTTGCCCGGGAGCATGCACCGTAAACATCGGTCTTCCAAGGAATTGGGAGCTTCAACTGGTAAAACCTAACATGTTGACCGGAGAACTAATCAGGAATTTGACGATATGGCTAGTTAGGATGATGATGCATTTACATGCTAAGTTATCATAATAATGTACAGGTTCCTTTCCTAAGCATTTCTAATGGGAAATCAGCAATGTTGCACTTGCTTGCACCATATTTATCTCTGTTTCTTTCTTACTAGTAACAATTCCAAGTTAGCACGAACACGAAAAAAATCTCGAATAACTCGGGAGGTTGATAACAATTCTTACAAGTCTTAATGCACGCACACTAGAATCAATTATCTAGCCTCATCGGTTAAACTAGGAACTCTTGGTGTTCTCGAAGATCACGAGTTCAAGCACAAGTAATGTCAATATAGTGATTGAGCGATTAATGTCCAATAGATTGGTTTGAGTAAACTGGATTTTTGTATAGGATGAAGAAGATTAATGTAAAGAGCTCACCACGTCAGTCATGGTCCCATCCAATTATAACCACCCACTTCACTATTAATTCACTCATAATTTTCATGTTATTTAAAAATATAATTTTTAAAAATTATATTAATTACATAATTGATTAATGGTAGAATGAGTAATTTTTATTGATTAAAAATCATAACTGACGTGATAAACCGGACCTATGATATAATCTCTCAATATTACTGACACTATACAGACAAAGATCGAGTCAAAGGCTTCACTCTCCTCATTGCCACCTTTGCTTGGGCTTCCCTCTTTGTTCTGCAGGTATATAATAATCAAACACCCATTTCACTTCCTGTTTAGAATTTCACTCAACTTTCATAGTTTTCTCTCCTTTATCGACTCGTTTATAAATTTATTTATCATATATATATATTTTTATTTTAACTATTAATAAAGATAAAGACTAAATAAAACACAAGATAAATTTTAAAATTCGAATCGTGAAATTTAAAAGAGCTTAAGAATTAGTGTTGTAAGTTCATTACGCCATAAGCGAACATGTTATAAGTTCGAATTGTAAAATAAATATGTTCACATGGTCACAAATATAAATACTTTAAAAATAAATAAATACGAATAAAATTTTATTAGTAGTTTTATCATTTACCCCTAATTTTTACTGCTAATGTAACAAGGATTTATATAGCAGTAGGTAAACAAAACTAGGAATTCGGGCTTTATATACCAGGCTCAGATAATCAATTTCTAAAATGGTTCGCCCAATTGAAGAGCCGATACTCATGGAAGATCGTTAAGCCCAAAAGAGAAAAAACCCTAATTATCGAAGATATAAATTCTCCCCATTTCTCTCTTCTTGTCCGATTTGCTGCTGCTGCTTTTCTAGTTTGAAATCTTGCAGAGCTGTTCCCGGAAGAAAATCGAAGTTTGCTTTGCAATGGGGGACAAGGCAGTGACTATTAGGACAAGGAAGTTCATGACCAACAGGCTTCTTTCCAGGAAACAATTTGTGAGTTCCCTTTTCATTTTTCTCGGTAACCAAACAAGGTTCCATGTCAAAATTTAGTCATTGTTCTTATCTAGATATTGATTCCTTCGTGTAGGGGTTAATACTGGTTTTAGATCTGCTTAAATAGGGGAATTTCAAAGAAGAGAGAAGAACATGGTGTTTTATTACATAGCTAATAAGATAATTCTTTGCTTAGAAAGTATAATTGCAGTAAAAATGTTTTCTTGGGCTGTTGACTGAGAATTTCCTACAGGACATGTATTTCTTTGAGTTTATTGTTAAATGTTAACATTGACTCCTTTGTTCTTGTTTTTTTTGTAGATCATTGATGTTTTACACCCTGGGAGACCCAATGTTTCCAAGGTAAACCTATATAATGCTGTCCGATAATGTTGCTCGTATATTCGATTGTCTGTATCGACTGGTTTTTGGTTGTTGATTTGTTACCTTTAGGCAGAGTTGAAGGAGAAGCTTTCTAGGATGTATGAGGTGAAGGACCCAAATTCAATATTTGTCTTCAAGTTTAGGACTCATTTCGGAGGCGGAAAATCGACCGGGTTTGGGTTGATTTACGATTCCGTTGAGAATGCGAAGAAGTACGAGCCCAAGTACAGGCTGATCAGGGTAATTGCCAATGAGTTTATTATAACATGTGCCTTGTAATGCAAGACACTTAATCATCTGTGTTGCTTTCCCAGAACGGACTGGATACCAAGGTAGAGAAATCGAGGAAACAAATGAAGGAAAGAAAGAATAGGGCTAAGAAGATCCGCGGAGTCAAGAAGGTAAGTTTTACCGATATTTATCCCGAGAATACTTGAATGATGTCAATCTTTAAAAACTTAAATCGACGTCGAAGCTGACAATGGAACTGTTTTGCCTGTCTGAAATAGACCAAGGCCGGTGAAGCCGCGAAGAAGAAGTGAGAGCGAAAAGGAAGGGAAGAAGACAGAGGTAATGCTTGTGGTTATCATACAGACTATGTTTTGCAACAGTGTTTCTTAGGTGTTGTTGAACCTTTGTTTTTGGAAACTAGATTTTGGTGGTTGATGTTGTCTGATATGTTTTAGTTATATTACTACTAATATCAGATTTTTCTTATTTCGAGGATGAATTCGAGGTTTCGGGTTAAAATTTAGGATTCAGAGTTTAGGGTTTAGTTTTTAAGATAATACGATACATATTTAGGTTTTTATCTATAAACCTAAAATTATAACCCTAAACCATAAATTTCAATAATTTCCTCGAAAATCAAATGAACATTTGTGCTTAATTGTGCAATCCAATTCTTTGTTAAAAAATCATTATTGATATTAATTAAAAATAAATGGAAAAATATGTGCTTTGTAAAAAAATTATTATCTTTTGCTGTTATGTAAATAAAAATTATTGAAACATTTTTATGTAATTTTCTTAAAAAATCACATATAAATCTAATCCGGTATATGATAAACACTATAGTTTGAAATAATTTTTGGGATAAAATTTGATTAATAATTCAAATGGATTTAATATTTAAAAAATAGGTTTTTTTTCGTATATATTTTGAGATGTAGGTTATTTTCTATAATACATAGGAGATGATACCGTCTGTCTAATGTCTTCGTTTAGATTGTCATATACACAAGACGTTATGTATTAAATATTAACTTAAAGTGATAAATAAATATTGACTTATAATTCATACGATATCATATACATATAACGGTCTAAACAAGAACATTAAGTACAGGTGAGGTTATTTTTTATATATGATAAAAAATTTATTTTTTTAAACATTATGAAAAAAAATTTAAACACTAAAAGAAAAATTTTATAATATACGTCGAATGTTGTTGAACATCATTAATAATAAATATTGTTGAATATTATTAAAGGTATAAAGATAATTTTAACCCTTAATGTTTATAGTTTTTGTCGTTTTGGCTCTTATTTTTTGGGGGGTAAATTTAGCCCTTAACCTATATCTTTTTGACAAAGAGCTTATTTTTTAATTAGATTGATGATTGAACCGTTAAAAATTTAACGGTGATACATATATATATGGAATATAATTTTAAGTGACATGACATGTAACCTATCAAATGCATATATAGAGAGAATATAATTTTATTCTAATATAAAATATAAAATAATTAAAATTTAAATAAATATTAAAAATTAATTAATTCTAAAATATAAGATTACTAAACATTTTTAACACTAACTATGATAAAATCAAAATCTTATTCGAATTGTGTTTATATTTTTTAAGATGAGATTTTGATTATATCGTAGTTAGGGTTAAGAATGTTTTATAATTTTTTTATTTTAGAATTAATTAATTTTTAATATTTTATTTGAATTTTAATTGTTTTATATTTTATATTGGAATAAAATTATATTCCATATATATATATTTGATGGGTTACATTCCATATCATTTAAAATTATATTTCATATATATCATCGTTAAATTTTTAACGGTTCAGTCATCAAGCTAGTTAAAAAATAAGATATTTGTTAAAAAGATATAGGTTAAGGGCTAAATTTATCCAAAAAAAGAATAAGGGCCAAAACGACAAAAACTGTAAACATTAAGGGTTAGAATTATCTTTATATCATTATTAAATTAATTAATAAAAATTAAAAATATTAAGATTTAATATACAATTAAGTAAAGAGCGATAGATTTAACAGACAATTAATAATTGCATATTAAGTTCTTAAGATTTTTAATCTTTATTAATTAATTTAATAATATTTAACGATGTTGAACGCTGGTTGTATACATATCCATAATAAAATCTCGTTGGATTGTTAACCAAAATTTCCCCATTTTTGGTTTGATCAAAAGTATTTTGAATCCACCCAGCCTGTCTTATTTACTGAATATATGAGTTTTTTTATAATTTTAGAAAATTTAAGAAAAATAATAATATTCCATAAATGGAAATAAAATGAAATTGATTTGATGTTCCTCGTACACGCGCTAGATAAGAGCGTTGACATGGTTATGAACCCCACACGGACCTCACTCACTCTAACAAAACCAAACGAACCTCGTCCCTTTCACTGAGTGCAACACGCTTTTCTAATCAACAGATTCCTCGTGAAACGATTTCGTTGTTTACTCGTTCTTTCTCTCATGGCTTCGGAGCTGGACGGTGCCGTTTTTGAGGAATATCAGGACGACGATGAGGAACCATCTTCCTCTGGAAACGACGACGTCCTCAACGGAAACGACGAAGAGGACGAAGAGTTGTTAGAGGGAGAAGAGGGGTTTAATTCTCCATCTTTACTACCTCAGCCAATTGCCGTCGTCGTTTCCTCCGCCTCCGTACCCGCTGTTCCTCTTGCGGTGCCTTCTTCCACTGTCGTAACCGTTGCATCTGTTCCAATCGACGAATCAACTTCCCATTCCAAAAGCCAACAGATTGACTCCGTCGTGTCTGAGAAAAAACCTCCCCCGCAACCTTTTGACGAATCGAGGCGGTTGTTTCAACGTTTATGGACTGATGAAGACGAGATCGAGCTTCTCAAAGGATTTCTCCATTACACGACTTCGAAAGCCAACTCAAATTCTTCGTCTTCTCACCATAATCATCACGACACTGCCTTGTTTTACGATCTAATCAAATCGAAGCTTCAGCTGGATTTCAACAAGAACCAATTAGTCGAGAAACTTCGAAGATTGAAGAAGAAATATAGGAACGCGATGATTAAAATTAATTCAGGTAAAGATTTTTCCTTCAAGAGCCCTCATGATCAAACTACTTTTGAAATTTCTAGAAAGATCTGGAGTAATAGTGTTGGCAAAGTAGAAGATAATGTTTTAGATTATGATGAAAATAATAGTAATAATAATGCTACTAACATCAGTTTACTTGATGAGAGCGGAGAGAAAAAGAATTTTATTCCGAAATCCCCAGCTACCAGGAAAAGGCCAAGAAGTAAAGGAGGGAAAATGGAGGAGAAGAGAGTTTTAGACGATGGGTTTGTGATTTCTAACATTAATTTTAATAAGAGTGATCATGATCACGCTAATGTGGAGGGATTTGGTGGTGGCTGTGGCGGCGGCGGCGGTGGTGGTGGTCGAGGAGAAATAGGAAATATTGTGCCTGTAATAGAGGAGGCGGTAAAGAGTTGTTTAACACCCTTGTTTAAGGAGTTGTTAGGTGGTTTAATGGGAGGAGGAGGATGTGGAGGAAGAGGGATTAGTGGATTGGCTATGAATGCTATGCCATTGAATTTCGGCAATATCGGGGGCAGTAGTGGTGTGGGTAACGGGGAGTTAATTGATGAGAGGTGGAGAAAGCAGCAAATATTGGAGTTAGAAGTTTATTCTAAGCGATTGGAGTTGGTGCAGGATCAGATTAAGGTAGCTTTGGAGGAGCTTCGATCAACGGGTGGGTGATTTCTGAATACAGGTGCTTATGAGTTATTTCCATGAATGATTTCTTGATCCTTGATGGGTAGGTGATAGTGTAGGGGAGTAACTGGTTTTCTTCGTTTTTTCTTCTTTTTTATTTGCTAGAAATGATCAGATATTGGAATAATGATTTATAATCGTTTAGTCTTTGAATCAAAAGTTTGTTCAAGTTATCCTCATTTATGTATATATGGTTTTTAGACATGGCTTGCTTAGAATAAAAGACAATTGTTATCTTTAGTTCAATGCAACTATGTGAACTCTAACATTGTAGAATTTGCAGAATGGATTCAACTAGAGTTTACCATTGTATTGCATTGTCGCTTAAGATGTTGTACTTCAGCTGAAATTTGATCTAGTCGATCACTTGCTATCATGTGTTGTGTTTTTGAGTGAAAATCTCTGTCATTTCGATTCCATATTTTCCTTAAAGCATCCATATTTGACACATATATGACATATGTGAGTATGATCTTTTGAGAATCTCGAAAAACTGAGCATACTTGTGTTAACATATTTATAGGATGAAGGGAAACTAGTTTTGGGATTTCTTTTCTTCATACCTGCCTGTCCATTCTTTATAGCTTTAAAACTAATTAACTGTGATGATTTGCTTCTAATGAGAATGGTTTCTGATTGCTTGGTGTCATTTTTTATTTGTTATATTTTCCATTATTTCTTGCAAATCCCTTCTAGTTCTAGTCTTTGTTAAAAGGGCTGCAATGTTGCCTCTATGAAATCTAGTGCTCATATCGGATTCACTGTTGGATCAAAGGATGTTTTATTCGATGAAAGCCTCAAAAGATCGAACTTTCCAGTTTCTAATTATGGTTTGGGAACTTAGAGATAGCTTGGTATTTGAAGGATGAGAAAAAGGAAAACTTTATTTCACATATGGTTCTTAGTTATTGTTTTTTTGCTGCTATGAATGATTTAAGGTTTATAGGCGTAAGTATAATAGTTTCGAATTTAGGGGTCATTTATAAATTATACGTTTAAGGTTTTAAACTTTAAATCTTAATCATATTATCTAACAACCTAAAAACTTAAGTCCTAAGCTCTAAATTTTAACCATAAACTTTATATTCTATATTCATATACTTAAACTTTAAATTTTAAACCCTAAATTTAGCCTCCGCTTGGGTCCTCGCTCACGGTATTCTCCAGCCTTGCTTATGGCAACTTTTGTACTAGTCTCTCGATCAGTTGTTTGGACATTGATAATGTTTTGTGATGTCATTTTTTTTGAACAGATTCATTCTGATATCACTCGTCGCGATAATAATCCTTTGTATAACGTCAAAAAGGAAATATGAGTTTTTGTTTAGTGTAAACATAAATGTATGGAAATTAAACCCATCTGAAAACCAGATCAATTCCTGAGTGAAACAGAAAGCCCAACCCATTAGAAGAATCATTCCACCTGTAAACTACTAGTACTACCTTATCCTCCTACTTTTCAAACAGGAAGCATATACCCTTGGCATGGATCCTCTCGTTTCTCCTCCACCCAAAATATCAATCTGAACAAAAACAGCACCACCCCACAAACCTGGAAAAAAGAACAAAACTCCATTCCAAATGGCGTCTGCAACAACAAGACTCGCCTTTTCTTTTCACCAATTAACCCAACCTTACCCAAAACCACACCAATCCCACCATCTCTTCCTCCACCCCAAACCCACAATCTCACTCAAATCCAAACCCCAGAAGAAACAACTTCTTTTCAACTCCATTGATGTCTCCAAAGAAGACACCCCAATCTCAGACCAAGAAGCAGCCACGGAGACCGAGGGGGGAAACTTCGATAAACGCAGGCTAGAAGAAAAGTTTGCCGTGTTAAACACCGGCATATACGAGTGCCGGTCATGTGGGTATAAGTACGATGAATCTGTGGGTGATCCTTCGTATCCAATCCCACCAGGTTTTGGTTTTGACAAGCTGCCTGATGATTGGAGATGCCCTACTTGCGGCGCTGCTCAGAGTTTCTTTGAGAGTAAAAGCGTTGAGATTGCAGGTTTTGCACAGAATCAACAATATGGTTTAGGAGGCAACACTCTTACGTCTGGACAGAAAGCTCTGTTAATTTATGGAAGTTTGTTCTTCTTTTTTGTGCTGTTTTTGAGTGGTTACTTTTTGCAGTAGGAATGGAGTTTCTCTGTAATAAAAAAAAATTATTTTATCATTTTGGGCCAAACTTAGAATAAAAGTTTGAGGGATAATTTAAAATTTTAAAATATTTAGAGATTAGATGAAAATTTTAAAAATTAAGGGTTTGACTAAAATCTTTAATATTTAAAATATAAAAATTTAAGAGATAATTTAAATAAAAATATTTTAAAATTTGAAACTTCTATGAATTTTAAAAATAGCAAAGGGAATAGATTTTAAAAAATTAAAATTTTAAGGGTAAATTCTAATATTTAAATTTTCGAGGGCCATATACCTACTTGTCCATCGTAAATAATTTAAAAGAATTTTGTATTTTTTAAATAGAATACATGTTTTTTATGGTCTATATTCAGTATTTTAAAATTTATTATTCAATACACAAATGATAAAAATTTATTATTTTTATAAATTAATTTAAAATTTAGATCTTTCAATTTAAAGTTTAATGATTTTATTATAAGAGTTTAGAATTTATATTTTATATTTTATAATTTAGGGTTTAGATTAGAATCTAGAGTTTAGATATAGGTTAATATGTTAAAAGATTTAAATTTTATCTAATAAATTTTAAATTTTAACTCTAAACCTGTAATTCTATTAATAGTCTCTAAATCCAAATCTACTATACTAAAAATTTTAAATTCTAAACTCTAATTTAATCAATTTATTTTAAATGAAAGTTATTTCTTGTAATATCGGTAAAAAATATTTTCCTAATTTTTCTAATTTTGAAGTTTATGAATTTAATTCAGAGTTAAAGGTTATAATTTAAAAATTAGGATTAAAATTTAAAATTTATAATTTATGTTCTGAAATAATACGTTAGAGATTTAATTTTTTACTTATAAATTACTAAATTTTAACTATAATCCATAAATTTTAAGTATATAAACCTAAAGTCCTAAACTATGAATCCTAAAATTAATCACTAAACTCTAAACTTAGAATTTTCGCAAGTGTCGTATTTTTAGACTTGATTTCAATTTAAGGCGTATAGTTTAAGGGTTTAAGTCTAGTAGTTTAAAATTTAATAATTCTAAATAAGATTTAAAATTAAAATTTATAATTTATAAACTAAAACTAAAACTTTAATATATTATCTTAAAACCTAAATTTTAACCTTTAAATTTTAACTTTAACCCTAAATTTTAACTATTTTACTTAAATTAAAAAATTTTAAACCTAGATTTTATAACCTAAATTAAATTCCTAATTTTGGCTTTTAGTTTCCAGAAGCCGCACATTGGATACAAATATATATTTTATATAATAAATAATTAGGGTTTCCTTATATGTCTTGACTTTTCCTCGTCTCCTAACGCCAAATGACTCAAAAAAATATTTTCCAGAAAGATACAGTTCAGCGAGAAATCATATTAGCCAGCTAATCCAGATAACAATTCTATTTCCGAAGAGGAAAACAAAACATTGATAACTGACAAGAACACAAGGCAGTACCATATAATCACAGGAAATTGTCTATCACAAGTTCATCTGCAAAAGGGAAGGAAGTCTCACCTTAGAACAGGTTAGAAGTCTTCGAATTTTTTTTAGCTTATCTATCATATTTTATACCCAGATTATGCTTAGAAAACATTGTCTTTCTTTGGAGAAGATTGGTCTTGGAGTTGGGTACTTCAAAAATCATGCAAAATTATAGTTTTCCCATCGTTGTTGTCTCAAAGATTTTGCTGGGAAAAATCTGCCTTTATTTGGAAAAGTTATCTGGAAATTTTGGGTACTTTAAAATCTGTAAAATTCTACTCTTTTGTGTATGTTCATGTTTAAGGTTGGATTTTCCATGCTTTTATTTCTGGGTTTTTTGTAGTGACTGTAAATTTCAGGGGATTTTTTAGAATCACTATGCATTTATGGAATCGAAATGTTTAAGGCAGGTATTTTTTTGGTAGAATCCCTTTAGTGTTTAGCACTTTCGGATTTTTTTCCTTTCATGAAGAGTCTGTTTTGTTCTTTAATTGTAGTTTAAACCAAATATTTTGAAATCTCACTAATTGCTATTACTCTTAAGTTATTCAGATTGCATCAATTTTCTGTCAGTTTAGTTTGTTTTGCTTAACAATTTAGCTCTGCAATGCATGTGCAGTAACTTGAGAAGAAATGGAGGCCAAGAGTTTAATTGCCAAAGATGTCACTGAAGTAAGCCAATGCTCATCTTATTAATAAATTGATATCAATTTATGGTTTGTTTAATTTAAGAAAATAATTGTTAACCTTGTTCATCTTGTTGGATTTGATATAAAAAGTTGATTGGTAAAACGCCGTTGGTATATCTGAACAATGTTGTGGACGGATGCGTTGCTCCAATTGCTGCTAAGTTGGAAGCAATGGAACCCTGTTCCAGTGTCAAGGACAGGTATCAAACTATTTCCACTTCGACATTCAAAGTTGTGTCAGATGATATGTCGAACAAGATTTTATTGCATTTGCACACAATGCCATGTTGCCATCAATTGTAGGACTGGAGTTTATATAATCTTTGATGAGATGCAAACTCCTCTTTGCTTTGCAGGATCGGATATAGTATGATTTCGGATGCAGAGGAGAAGGGTCTCATTAAACCGGGTGAGGTTGGTATTTGGATATTTCTCTCCTAGACATTTATGGAATCAAAATGTCAAGTTAATGTTACAACACATTCGCTCTGCAAGTAAAATTATGCATCGACTCTTCTAGTCTCTTATGCCACTATTAATATGGGTACTTTACGAAAAACGAAGAGTTGGAGCAACACAGCTTCAATTTTTGTTCCTTTTAACTCTATATCTGAACATTTTATTGTGTAAAAGTAGGGCTGTATCAATGTTATTATTACCATGTAGTTTTTAGTAATCAACTTAACAGAGAAGCTTTAACTCAACACAACTTCCTTTTGTCCTATATGCTGAAGAGTGTCCTGATCGAGCCAACCAGTGGTAATACCGGGATAGGATTGGCATTCATGGCAGCTGCTAAGGGTTACAGACTCATAATTACAATGCCTTCTTCAATGAGTTTAGAAAGGAGAATGGTCCTCCGTGCTTTTGGAGCTGAGCTCATTCTTACAGATCCAGCTCGGGGTATGAAAGGGGCTGTTCAGAAAGCTGAAGAAATTCATGCAAAGACGCCTAATTCTTACGTTCTTCAGCAATTTGAAAACCCTGCCAATCCAAAGGTATCATTTCAAAATATTTTGCATGCATGTTTTGGTTGTTGGAGTGTAGGAGGGTTCCATGACCTGATTCTTCTTTCCTGGTTTAGATCCATTATGAGACAACTGGACCAGAGATATGGAAAGGCACTGGAGGGAAGATAGATATACTGGTCTCAGGTATTGGTACCGGAGGCACTGTAACAGGAGCAGGGAAGTATCTCAAAGAGCAGAATCCTGACATTAAGGTTAGATTTCCAGATACCCAATTAGATGGAATAAATTTTGACTTCAAGTACTAAATCATGTTTGGACACGAGTGTTCTTCTGTATTGCTTATATTGCCCCTTGAATATCTTTTTGTTCAGCTCGTTGGTGTGGAACCAGTTGAAAGTGCAGTGCTTTCTGGAGGGAAACCTGGTCAGTCGTAACATTACAATGCTTCTTTTTCACATTCTTCTTCGTAATGCGTATTCCACTGTCTGCATTGCCATTGTTTTCTACAAGCTGTAGCATCCAGCTGGGTAGATACTAGATAGGAACTATGTTAGTTCCTCGAACACATGTGTGAGTGTCGGTCATGGGTATGCTTCCCGCCTTCCCCCCACCCCACCCCCCACCCCGCACAGTTTCCATGTATTTTCCAGTAATAACCAGCATGCTAGAATTCTCTTTAGTCTATTAGATCTATCATAACCTAAACCGGTTTCCTTTTGTTCCTTATGCTAACATAGGATTTTATAACAAAGTTTTACCTATTGAAGTACTGCTGCATTTTTAATGTTCAAGGTCCACATAAGATCCAAGGAATCGGTGCTGGCTTCATTCCTGGTGTTTTAGATGTCAATTTAATAGATGATGTTGTTCAAGTAAGTCTCAGTTTTACTTATTTATTCCGATTATGTTTTGAGTGTGGGATATAAATGCTATTTTCTGTAGAAGCATAATGAACTTGCATTTTTCCTATACCATAATTTACTGCCCGTTTTCTTACCTTCTAGGATCAAATCATATCATATGCAGTTATCTATGGGCATGGAAATGAACTTTGCATTTTTTGGAGCAACAACAACATGAACTATACATTTTTCCATGCCATAATTCATTACCAGTTTTTGTTATTTTCACTTTATATTGCTCAGAGCTGGGTGTTAGTGTTGAATTTATGTATTTATTCCTCAAGGGTATGTTTAATTTTTTTCTCTATGTTTTCCATGTATTTGGATGATCCTTTGAGAGGTTATATTACCACGTCAATGTACAAATATGTGCATATGCTATCGTTATTCGTTGTAATGCTTGTTACCTGTATGACTGCAGATATCGAGTGAAGAAGCTATTGAAACTGCAAAACAACTTGCTTTGAAAGAAGGATTGTTAGTAAGTTTCTTCACTTTAAGTGATAGAATTTGATAAGGAAACCAATAGCTTTAACGGTACCTGTTAACCGGTAAACTGAATTCACAAGTTTCGGTTGGACTTGGTTTGTGGTTTCCATTACTGATAATTGTTTGGAATCCTTATTACAGGTTGGTATATCATCCGGTGCCGCTGCTGCTGCTGCAATTAAGATAGCCAAGAAGCCAGAAAATGCCGGGAAACTCATTGTTGTAAGTTTTTCTCTTTCTTTATTTATGAAGTTGATCCTGCATATTCTGTCTAAGCATTCCATTGAAGGCAATGCCATGAAAGATAAATACTGTCATAAAAAGGTTATGGTGACATTCTATGCTGATTACTTTGACCTTACAGTCCCGACATATATATGTAATTATGACTTGATACTGTACTTCTCTATTGTCTGGAACCCCAAAGCTTAGTTGAAGCTGTCCTAATCTTCCATTGTTGGAACCTAAACAGGTGGTCTTCCCTAGCTTCGGAGAGCGTTACCTCTCTTCTGTTCTGTTCGAGTCTGTGAAACGTGAAGCAGAAAACATGGTTTTCGAGCCTTGAAATGGACCAAATCCCAGCTTCAAAGACATCAACGGTTATATGATCTATGGAGATGAGAAGTTAGTTGTCAAGCGGCATGTCAATCTTTTCATATGGATGGATTCTCAAAATATTTACTGCTAGTCTTGTTTTTATATTAGTTAGAATAAGGGCAAATATGGTTTGAACCATAGTGTTGAAGCCCCTCTGGTCTGTTGTGAGATTAAACA
This sequence comes from Abelmoschus esculentus, assembly GCA_035048815.1. NCBI lineage: Eukaryota > Viridiplantae > Streptophyta > Magnoliopsida > Malvales > Malvaceae > Abelmoschus > Abelmoschus esculentus. The sequence continues at coordinate 26,832,164 of JAUCBN010000001.1, forward strand.
AAACAAAATCATGTTTCAATACAATAATTTCTGGAATTCTCATAAATAAATTTTAGATTAAATAAAATCCGAGTGTTTCCATTGCAGACTCGATCAATTGTGAAACTGATCCATGCAGGTTTGCTATTACGCAAAGATTATCGCTTTGGGAAAAAGTAAAAAGTTAATCCAAATCATCTACTTCGATCATAGAATAAAACATACATGAAATCAATATAAATATTGATTTTTTTCATAATAGGAAGTTCTTACAGCTTAATTACCTCCCCCTTGAGCAGCAGGAAAATCAGTTGACAAAAAACTATATACAACCAGATCTCTTAATTTGCCTTTCATATATGCATATTTCCTTAGCATCCCTTCCTTTTGAAACCCAGCCTTTTCAACAACCCTCTGGGAACCCAAATTCTCTGCATCAACAAAGGCTTCAAGCCTCACAACTTCTGGGAAATCAACAAAGAACTGAGACACTGCCATTTCAGCTGCTTTCGTTGCAATTCCATGCCCCCAATACTTGACTGCAACCCCAAATCCAAAATTGGCCTTGAACTTGTCTTCTTCGCCGGAGAACGGAAAGATCGAAACGAATCCAATCGAACGATCATCGATGCATATCGATCGGCGCCATGGATGTGGAATACATACATTCTTGATGTGATCCAAAGCTTCTTCCTTTGAAGTCAATGTCTTCCATCTAAGATTCATGGTGAACTGATCGTCGCCTGCGAATAAGAGGAAATCATCAACGTCTTCGAGCTTGAAGGGGCGAAGAGTTATTTTCGATAAGTCAATTTCCATCTTGGATAAGATTGTTAAACAGTGATGGAAGTGTAGAGGCGATCAAAGCCAAAAAGAATATATTTTTGATGAACTTTGAGGAAATTAAAGCTGCCTTAGAATATTATATATTGGAAGACCATGTAGGCTGAAATACAGAGTGGCCACAACTTGAATATTTTAATTTAATTAAAATGTAACACATTATTTCGGTTTCAAAGTTTGATAAACTTAAATACACCTATAAACTATATTACTCGAATTCAAATCACCTAAAAATATTAATGTTATCCTTTATCACGGAACTAGTTAAATAGTTCTAATGTATGGCATACACTCTGTTTGTTTTGCCTTTTTATTTTCTTGTTCGTAAAGTTAAAATTGAAAGAAAATTCTATAACGAGCGTCAAATATCGAAAGTCGAATCCTCTTTCCCAACAAAGTATCACGAGAATTGAAAAAATAGACCAATGAGTCTGTCTCTACTTCCACATTTTGCAATATACTGTATTTGGATTCTTTTAATATTCATATTTGATATTCGACATATAACTTTTTCTAAATATACGAAAGATTTTGAACATGTATGAGCAAAACTCGTCTCAATTCCTCGACCATCTTATCTCGATGGCAGTAGTTTTCGACGTTTCTTGATTCTAAATTCTCATGTCCCATCTTATCCTTCAACTGAACTGATTCTCTTCTCTTTTTTAAATTCAAGACTGTTTACTATATTCTGCACAGTGAATGACCTTCTCTTACCATGATACCAAGAGATTGCATGTTTCATGCAGATAATAGAGGTCATTATCCATAACAAAAGAATGTGATTCTTTAAGCAATTGTCTTAATAACATAAATATTCGGCATATATTCGAAAATGGGTACTAGAATATGATCTTTCACGATTATACACCAACTTGGATACCATAGGTTCAAGGCTTTGAAGTTGAATTTAAGTTTTCTGTATAAAGAGAGCTTCAATCCCAACATCTTTGATAAGGAAACATTCAGTCTGTTTCAAAGGAAAAACAAGAGCAGACCTTAAGCTAGGAAATGGCTGCCTATGGTGGCTATACATACAATGGCAGCTATACTACCACGGATCAGGTTGCCGATGGAAGACGGAAGCCGATCATGTCTACCAAGGGTAACACTGATCAATGGCATGTTACGAAAACCGAGATTGTTTTCGAGCAGCTTTGTGTCTATAGATACGCACAAAGTAGTAGTGTCAAAGTTGTTGAGGTATCTAGGGACTATGGTGGTGTTGAAGGTAAGATGAATTTGGGCCTTTTCCAATCATGTTCTATGTAATGCTGAAGTGAAATGGGACTTCAAGGTCCTGAGTACTGTGTATTGGTGCAACGAATATTTATGTTGTTAGTTTAGATCATGTAAATACCGGATATGGTGATCAAAGTGAGCTATGACTTCTCTGCCTTCCGAGGATCGGGTGTCGGATCGTTTCCCCCGTGTCGTCCCACGCAGCACGATCCGACGTTCGTCTGTGCATGTGTTTCCATCAAAGTTCACTACATTTGTTGCCAAAAGTGTGCATTTTTGGATCGAAAAGTATCGAGACTCGAGAGGCCGGCAGACATAAAAAAGGATCCACTTTCGACATAAGCGAATTGCATGAGGTGACAATCGAATCCAAATCCAAACAGCAGACGTCATGTAATCCAATCGCGTATATAATACAATACCAGTTTCTACGAGTCTGATCTACCCGAAACCATTGTAAAACACTATGAAATCTACTATCAGAGATTATTATTACATTGTTAAACTTCAGTATAGAGTCAAGTGTCTCCTAGGGAATCAAATATGGTCAATCCATCTTTATCTGTGTGTTCATACCTGTTTTTCATATAGTTTGTTTGACACGTAAAACTTACGACGTTGAGGACAGATTATTAGGTGATCCTGTTCACTATGTTATTTATGGTTTAAGCAATTAAGACCATGTATCTTAAAAAGAGGTAATGATTTATCTTGAAAAAATTAAGATGAACGGTCTTAATTAATTGAGATCACAGATAACGTGATGAAAAAGATTCACCTAATAATTTTTCGATGTTGAGGAGAGAAAACTAATTTTCTTTTTAAAGTATATTTAGAGATAAAATTTACTACTATTATTTCTTTTAAAAATACAATACTTTTAATTTTCTTAAAAACAATTATTTTCGTCAATAATAATTAAGAGAGAAAAATTCAATAATTTTATCTTTAATCAAAATATCTCATCTGCTCTCGTTATTTTTTCTTTAAATCTCGAGTCTAAAACTTAATAATATCTCTTTTCCTAAAATCTTTTCCTTTTCCCTCTAAGTAAAAATATAAGTAGGCTTCATGTATATATATATATATATATAAACTTCTATGCAATATCATATATGATATATTACAAGAAATTATTTGAGTAAATTACTCTTATAGTCAATTGAATCTAACATACTTTTCATATATCTCCTCTAATTATAAAAAATTATAAAATAATCATCCGAGTTGTAGTAATAAATTGATCCTTTCTGTTAAGAAACTAATTAGAGATGACTTACAGTTCCTAACATTGACATGATAACTAATTGTTTTGAAATATTTTAACAAAAAAGGATCAGATGGTTACTTTCTGTATGTACATCCATATGGCTATCCTAAGTTTTATGTACATCAGTTGAAAGTTTTACAGGTTTTTTGGATCGTTTGATAACTGAAATAGATGGTTTAGATTAGTTTTTTACTTTTTTTTTCGAGTAATATTTTTTACATAACTAATTGTTAGTTTGAGTCATCCGTTTCAGTCATTTAACGATTAAAAAATATATAAATTTAAAAAATTTTATACTGTATAACTTGATTTTATCAGTATCTGTAAATAGAAAATCATGAAAGATAAAAAATATCATACAAAATCAGTTAAAAGTAGAAGATGGGGGTGGGAGGAATCCATTTTGTGTGGCTTTTAGCAGAGAGGAATAATTCTCAAAACGAAAATAAATAAAAAAAAAAATCTTAACTTGAGAATATGACTCAATGGCTTTAGTTTGAGTTAAGATTCCTACATTCAATTTTTTTAAGTAGAATTTTCGAGTTTTTATATAAATTTAATTATAATTATTTATTATATTATAGTATGATTTAGTTTTTAATTTAAACGACTCACTCTAATTATATAAGATATATTTTAGAGTATGTATTTTTTTAATTTTTTTTATACGTGATCTATTTTTAATATTTTTTTATATCGGTATATATATATATTAGAAAATTTTGAGTAACTCGACACAAACTTAAAAATAAATCCATTAATTACTAAATTTGAGTTGTTCGAGTTATTTGATTTTTTTATTTTACAACTCAAATTTTATTTAAAAATTTTTCAAGACGAATTGAATTTATAAAATTTTTAGTCGAATTTTTTTCGCTTCGAGTTGGGTTTTACGCGCACCAACTTGTGTTAGCTTATGTTTGAAACTAGTCCCCTTTAATCTCATATTCTCAGCTATACATGCTTTTTTCAAAGCTTCTTCTGTAATCTTGGGAGTACAAGGAAGAACAACTATCAATGTTCCCCTCTGCTTCCAGTGAAGAATCACATGCCCTGAAGATTTCATAAGCCTGAAACAGTTTAAATAACTGTATGCAGGTTTAACTGTTCACGTTATATTCTCGTATCGCAGTAAAGTTATGAGTCGTTCCCTGTCGTGTTCATATCGTGTTTTATGTATAAAATCGTTGGAGCTAGACACATGGACGAAAGGACTGAGAAGTGAGACCAAGCATGGAATTTTAATTTTGAAAACAACAGAGAATGTTAAGTACAATTTTATGTACTAAAATGTCGGAAATATGATGATGAGTCCTTCGAAGGCATGAAGCAAGCCACAGGAAAAGGTCGGTCGCACGTTTAGTTTTGGTAGGTGAGTTTTCCGACAAGGATTTTCTGAGTACACAACATCTCGAATCTAAAACTTGCTTAAACAAAATCAAGTTGCTTACCACTTGAACCAACTTCGGTTAATCTTTCAATATAATACTAACTGATAAATGGAAAATACATAAAACTTGAGCAAGAACAATGGTTCAATCTAAAGACATGGTTTAGATTTGTTTGGTAGTGTTTTACATATTTAATTAATCTCAAAACTAGAAAGAGAGCATATCATGATTTACATGCCTTCACAGGCTTTTAGTGATGGCAATTTAATTGTTTTTTTTTTCTTAAAATATTCGTGTTCCATACTATTTAGATATAGATAAAAAAATATAACGAATTCGAATTCTGATATTTTGAAAAACTAGCTGACGTTAGAGGTGTAAATGAGCCGAGTCGAGCTCGAGTAGTGCTAAGCTCGGCTTGGCTCGTTAAGATTTCGAGTCGAGTTCAAGCTTAAGTAATTTTAAATGAGCCTGAAAATCTAAGCTCGGCTCGTTAAGAACTCGAGTCGAGTTCGAGCCTAATCAAGCCAAGTATTGACCGAACTTTGACCATGTTAGACTCGAGTAACTTTTATCTCTAATGTCTCATTTAAAGTTTAATGGAGAAAAAACTTTGATACACAAGTTGTATAAACTTGTTAATTTTAAGTTTTAATATCTTAATTTAGGGCTTAAGACTTATGTTTAAGGTTTAGAGTTTAAATTATAAAAAAAATAAAAATAGTATATTTATATTTTTTGAGTTGCTCGTGAGTTTTTTTGAGTCGAGTATCATGTAGCTTGGCTCGGCTCGTTAAGAACTCGAACCGAATTCGAGCTCGAGTCAAATCCAATCGAATCGAGTTTTATGAACTTTGACCGAGTCAAACTCGAGTAACTCGCTATCTGTCTCGTCTCATTTACGGCCCTAGCTTAGAGAATGCTTATTCTGCAATTGTATTCCTAATCCACATGCCAACAAACTGTATTAGGATTCTGCTTTAAATACTTTGATGATTTTCTAAAAAGGCCAGTTGTTTTAAGTAAAATAAAGAGTTCGAATATATATATTATAATTTCTTTGAAACAAACCCTAAAAATCTAGTTTTTGTTTACTACTAGAAAAATTTTCAAGCACTCATTTTAATGGGGTATCTGCATACATATATATTCTTATTCTTCAACAAGTTTCATTTAATTTTCTCTATTTGTCTGGTCTATATGATTTGCTAGATTTGGTATCTATAACTAAAGATTAGGAATTTATTCCTCATTACCTGTTGATCATGCAAATATTATGCATTCCTTTTTATTTTAAATAGGGAGAATATTATAATTCCTTCATTAGCACCGGAGACTAAAGATATAACGAATATTATTACGGTTAATAACGACGAACATCCGAAGAGAGCTGAATTAAGCATGTGTGTTAATGCCTTTGTTTATATACAGATTGCAGAGAAGATAACAGAGGAAATGTTTCCACTAAAAATTTTATACTTTGTTATTATATGATATATATCATGTACAATATAGCTCACAAGGCTAATTGAGTGAGTTCAGATGATCCGATTCTCCGAATCCATCGAACTCGAGCTTGGTTCGGTGCAATTAAACTCCTATGATGATATAAAACTTCTTTGGCAAGCATGGTCACATGTAAAACTGCAGAATTCTGTGTTTTCTACGTGCCAGTTGATGCAGGAAGAAGAAAGATAAAAAGGAATAATTTGCATGCGTTCATGGATTTGTATATATATTCAGTTGACATTACTATATATAAACATGGAATAATATTCTTATAAGTTATAACAGTTTAATTAAGATAAGATCTTAAGTCATGTAAATGGAGAAAGAAGGGCGTATAAATTCACACACAGAGAATCAAGAAAAACCAGACAAAAGCATTAGGGTCAATGACAAGTTGTCGTTTTCAGGGCCATGGTTTGTCATGCCATGTTTTTCAACAAATGCAAGTACAAAACTCCCTTCCTTTTCATGGGGTCCCCGATGTGCTTAGGATTCGCCATTTAAGGGACCGGCTGTCTTATTCCCATTGAGGAAAGCTAAAGGATTTGAGTCCCCTTCGCCATCTTCTAAACTATACTTATGTTATTCGGACTCGAAGTCGAGTGACTCGTACGAGTATACCTAGTTTTATCTAAGTCTTTCCGTATATTCGAAAGACTGTGTTTTCATTCCCGTATCCAAGTTCAGTTCATTGTGTCTTCTAGGTGCTTAGATCTGCTGCTAAGGGGTCGAACTGAAGTAACCTTCTCCGGCTCGTACCTATGTTACTAGGACAGAGTTGAGTGTTGCATAACCAATGCTTAGTTTTATCATAGTTTTGAAGAGAAATAGAAGTTGAACAAAGTACCAAACTTGGTGTAGCAGACAAATTATGGGATGTATTCCATATTCCATTTCTTTGCCACCAAACAATCTCCAAGGAAAAGCATATTAATTTCTTCTTTTATGTATCAAATTCCAAAGTTTCAAGGTGTTTCTGTCAAAAGAATCTTCTTCTTACATTCTGCAAATATAAACCAGTTAAAATCTTTCTTTTATGTGCATGTCTCCAACTAAACTTCCTTGACATAGTTAACATTGAACTAAAACTGGCTTATAATCTCATTAGTTAATTGTAAAACTGAGAGGATACATTACGATATATATATGTAGACTCGAATTCGAATGAGACTTTCTTGAGACGAAACCGTGAGACTTTCAAGCAGATTCTTAGAGGAACAAAAGGTATAATAGTTTCTAAGAATCTTCTTTGAAGTCGAGAGAGCATGGAAGAGTGAGCTTTAGAAAATCTCAAGCAAAACATAGTTAGTGGATTCCCCTAATGTAAGTCACCCCCTGGGGAATAAGATTCTTTGGGCTCTGACAGTGGGGTAGGGGAAAATGGTGGATCAATTCCCAGTACCTAATTCAAGTTCCTCAAGTATTTTAGAAAGTTGGTTTTGTTTTGATGGAATTCATAATGGTTTTCATAGTTTAACAATCTTTTTTTTCATTCAAGTCACTGTTAATAATGGATCAGGTCATGGTGTTCCCATCTAGCGATGTCCCAGATTCCATTCTTCTAAAACCTGCTTTATAAAATCCATGGTTGGGGTCACCTTTGTCTTGTAAGAACTGGCCATTAGGGTAGACGCGGTGTTTGTCCGTGCCGTGTCGTAACGTGTAGTACTTGTCCTGTTTCTTTTGCTTCATAGGTGAAAACAAGCTTAAGTTGTGTTTTGAGTTTCATTTTGGAGATTGAAAATGTACCACCACCATCAACAACAAGGGAAGAACATCCAGGCTTGTTTGAGAATGGCAATTCCAGATAGGCATTTGTTACTGCAAGGTGGGAATGTCACCGGAGATTCAGGTCTTGTCCTCTCGACTGATGCAAAGCCGAGACTTAAGTGGACGCCTGACCTCCATGAACGCTTCATTGAAGCTGTCAATCAGCTAGGAGGAGCAGACAGTAAGTAAATTCATGCTATGTTGCTTGGACTCAAAGAAAGTGTCTGATACATAAACTGCATTAGACTGGTACAAATAACTGGTCTTTTTGTTGCAGAGGCTACTCCTAAAACAGTAATGAAATTAATGGGGATTCCAGGCCTTACTTTATACCATCTCAAGAGTCACCTTCAGGTAACTTAAATCTAAATTATCATGAAAATTGTGTTCATAAAATCGAGAAGCCAATCTATGAAAAAAAAATCTAGATGAATGAACCTTGTTTTTCACAACAAAATGTTGGTGAAATTTAGCCAACCTGTTTAGCTTGCACCAAGTTTGTAGGATTGAAATTGGTATTCACCAATCCTTGTCGTCTTTCCCGCCGACCGTCCCAAAGTAACGCCCTCGTTGAATTCTCCGAGTGTAACCTTTCAATATGATCTTGGAACTACCAGACTGTCTCATTTTGACTGGTTTTAGACATGTCCCACTATCCACTATCAATCTGATCTAGGAACTGTAATAATGTCTCGGTTGGTTCCTAACTTGCCTCCTTGTCTACTAAATCCTCCCAATCAATCTGAACTCGGAACTGCCTCCATGTCTCCGGTGACTCCCAACATGCCACACATTCGAATCCGGTAACTTAAACGTTTTATAATTTCTAAGTGAACTCTCACATTTTGGTTGCAGAAGTACAGGCTCAGTAAACATCCCCATGGGCAAGTTAACAGTGGCAGTAACAGAATAGGTGAGAAAACCATGTTCGTCTTTCCGTTCGATAAGTTAGAGGGTCCTTGTATGATCATATTCCTATACTCTTGTCCGGATTTGCATCAAATCCAAGTTCCGGACAGGGTTTCCTGTTGAGAGCTTTCATTTTGAAGATTAAACTTTTGTAACTCAATGGATATAGGTGCAGTGGCAATGGCAGCAGCAGACAAAATGCATGAATCAAGTGGGATTCAAATGAATAACTTAACTGTTGGACCTCAAATAAACAAGTAAGAACATTCATGGCGTTTCACAGGTCTTTATATACTGATTTTGATGTTCATAAAATAACCAGAGGCTTACAAATCGGCGAAGCACTGCAAATGCAAATCGAAGTCCAGAGACGGTTGCACGAACAGCTTGAGGTACATAAACATTGTAATGAATATGGAAATTGTAATGAATCTAGTTACTCTTCTTTCCTTGTGAATAAAATTTTGCAAACGAACCAGGTGCAGAGACATCTACAGCTTCGGATCGAGGTTCAAGGGAAGTACTTACAGTCTGTGTTGGAGAAAGCTCAAGAGACTCTAGGAAGACAAAACTCGGGTTCCATCGGACTCGAAGTTGAAGCAGCCAAAGTACAATTATCCGAACTGGTGTCTGAAGTGTCTAACCAATGCCTGGATCCAACACTTCTGGATTTGAATGACTTGCAAGGCTTGTGCCGCAAGAAAACACAATCGAACAATTCGCGGGCGGATTGTTCGATTGATAGTTGTTTGACCTCCACCGAATTCGAAAGATCTCAGAAAGAACATGAAACACACAACAATATGGTTTGTTTAAGACCATACAATCTTATAACAGAAGATCCATGGCTGCCCCAAACAGAAATAAAGGAGCACAAAATGGTTCAATCTTCAACAGGCAAAATTTCAGACAAAACCATGTTTTTTGCAGATAGAAGCTCCAATGGCAGTGATTTGTCTATGAACATAGGATTACAAGGACAGAAAAGTAATGGCTTCAACAACAACATAAATGTAGAAGATGGACTCCATTACCTTGCAACGAAGCTTGATTTAAATATTGAGGAAGAAAACGACATAGGTTCGAGTAGTAAAGAGTTCGATCTGAATGGTCTCAGCTGGAACTGAAAAAGATTTGTTGAGCTTCATGCTCAGAGAAAAATGAACAAGGTGAAGTTGATGCTATTTGCAATATAATTTGGATTAGGCGTCGGTGAAGAAAGAACAAAAATCATTACAATGAAAGTTCTAAGAATTTTAAAGAGTATCATTTGAATTTCATTAGTTCAACATTATTTAAAATATACTAAGAAAAAAAATAATGATTATTGTATTAAATACTTTTTATCTCATTAAAATATGTAATATAACAAAATATTTTTTTATTAATATATTAAATATTTAATTAATTTAATTAATATTTTCTGAATATCATTCTTTTTATTGGGTTTAAATAAAATTAACATTATTATGTAGAACATACTTTTCACGTATCATCATCGTCAAATAATATTTAGATGAAAATTTTAATACTTTTCTATGAGAATGTTTTGAAACATTCGTTTAAATAAATTTTAAAAAATAACTAAATTTTTTATAAATTTTTAAAAATATTTATGTCGCTAATTAAACATTATTTATTAATAATATAAAAATACGTTAAATAAAAGTGTTAATTTTAATTTTTTCTATTAAAATTATTTAATAGTATCAATATGGGCGAATTAATTTATAAATAATAAAAATAATGTATTTTTAATTAAATTAAATATTTATGATGTGAATAAAAGTGGATATTAAATTTAATGATTTAAAATTTTATTATTTTAAATATATGGGTTAAATTTTAATATATTAAAATTAAATTTTAAAGATTTATAGTAATTAATTATATTCTAAAGAATAAATTTAACATAAAAATTGTATTTTAGTACAAATGCTGAAATGATTTTAAGAAAGAAATAAAACGAAATGAAGTCCCTAATCCGATGTCGTATTGGGTTGTGAAGTTGAGCCCAGTCCGCCCGTTCTAAAGTAAATAAAAGCCCTAAAAACGCGAAACGAAATGAAATCTCACAGAAGTCGAGCGAAATTCCACTACGAAAGATCGAGCAATCAGTCTCAGATACGAGTCTTGATTTTATCATTTGGATGATAAATTCTCTTTAAATCGCCCTGGAAACATCCCGATTCAAAAATGGGAGCGAGTCGCAAGCTACAAGGAGAGATTGATCGTGTTCTCAAGAAAGTCCAAGAAGGTGTCGATGTGTTCGACAGCATCTGGAACAAGGTTTTACCATTAAGATTTCATCATTTCAAATAAGTCGCTTTTTCTTTTATGTTCTCTTTTGTTTTTTGTTTGGTTTCCGGGAAATTGTAGGAAAGTAGACTCTAAAAAATGGTAGTCACTTGTAGTTTCCATGAAATTGGATCGAACATTTGATAATTATTGTATTTTTCGTTATTAATGATTTAGTTTGTTTTCAGATTTAACTTGAAAACGAGGAAGAAAGAAATGTTAAAGAATGTAAAGATTTTTTGTCAAGTAATTAGTTTTCCGTGGAGCAAATTGACTGTGGATTGTTGATTGTTGTTTTTTTATGGTGTGATTTAGGTTTATGATACCGATAATGTAAATCAGAAGGAAAAATTTGAGGCTGACTTGAAGAAAGAAATCAAGAAGCTGCAAAGGTATAGAGACCAGATCAAGACATGGATTCAATCAAGCGAGATCAAGGATAAGAAAGTTAGTTACTAGTTTTAAGTTCTTTTAAATGATTTGTTTGCATTGGTTATTTGATTTATTATGTCTCAGTATTATCTTATAGTTGTTATGTGTTGTTGAAACACCTTTGCCTTCAGTGATAAAAGTCAAAACTTTATTCTTATGTTAGTTATATACCTGTACTAATTGTTTTGAAACTGATTATTATTACTCTTTGTTTATGTTGTTTATCAACGTAGATTAGTGCCTCTTATGAGCAGGCCTTGGTGGATGCTCGGAAGCAAATTGAGCGAGAAATGGAAAGGTTTAAGATATGCGAGAAGGAGACTAAGACAAAAGCATTCTCTAAAGAAGGCTTGGGCCAACAACCAAAAACTGTAAGTTTCCTGCACGGCTTTTTGGTTTTCTTCTATTACCTATGAATGGATAATAATGATGATACAAACTAAGCCTTTTTCCCACTACATGGAATCTACGTAACTGGTCTTTTCCCCCCTTCCCTTTCTTGTTTGAATAATCTTCAAATCTTGAAATCTTCTTCCCCACTGAATGAAACTAATGTTGATTGGAAGCATGATGTCCCAAAATTGTCCACTCTATTTGAATTACTGTTGATGTGTCAATTTCATTGTAGGATCCGAAGGAGAAGGCTAAGTCAGAGACAAGGGATTGGTTGAACAATGTGGTATGGAATTTATCCTTTCTACCCCCTTTTCTTGCTTGTGTAAAAAATGGCTTCAACTCCTTTATGGTGCAAATTTCATTTTTTCTCATAATATCTTTGCTGAACAAACTAAGTATCATTTTTTTCAACTTCCACTACTGTTGAACTTTTCCTTGTACAATTTTTTTGTTTGTTTTGGAGCAATTATTGGATTACTTGAACTTAGTTATATCTTGAAGCTATTATGTAATGATACACTCTTTCCCTGAGTAGGTTTCAGAGTTAGAATCCCAGATTGATAATTTTGAAGCTGAGATTGAGGGGCTGTCTGTGAAGAAAGGAAGGACAAGACCACCGAGACTGGTAGAAAGAGAAAATATGAACGCAAGTCCAATATTTTGTTTTGATATAACTTTTTTTTTTCTTGTTTTCTTTGCTTCAGACACACTTGGAGACATCAATTACACGACACAAAGCTCATATAATGAAATTAGAATTGATTTTGAGACTACTGGACAATGATGAATTGAGCCCGGAGCAAGTTAATGATGTGAAAGACTTCTTGGATGATTATGTGGAACGTAATCAGGTTTCATTTTTTATCCCAAAGCTGCAGTTTTTTAGGGTGCTAATGGGGCTCTCCATTTTATCTTAATTTGTTTACACTTTCTTATAAGTGCATTATCTATATGCTCTTTGTTGGTCATTTATGTGGGTTTTCATTTTTATTCTTAGGAGGACTTTGATGAATTTAGTGATGTTGATGAGCTCTACAACTCATTACCTCTAGACAAGGTAGAGGCTCTTGAAGATCTAGTTGCAATCGGTCCACTTTCCAAGGTGAAGTCTTTTTAGTATCATCACTTTTGCTTGAAGATTCTTGTACCATGCCTTAAATTGCAATTCAAATCAGTTTTCTTGTGACATTGTTACTTGCTAAGACATACTATTTACTAGCATATTGTTTTTTTGAAAGTTGTATATGAACAATAGCGGGAGTAGTCATAAATAGACTAGGGTTGCTAGACTGTTACCTTGAAGCAATGTGCCACATTGACGCTTAGCTTTGGTGTGAAATGGGAAAAAGGTTATCCCAGGCTGATGGTTGGAGGAAATTAAAGAAAGGCCAAAACCTTGACTTCTATTTTGTTGTGAAATCTTGGGACGTAGGACCTCTTTTGGGTAAGTAATAAGTAGAGCTACAAAAGTGATGATGAATGGATGAGCAAGAAAGTTAAAGCCATAGGTTTTGATTAGGAAGCGTACCTTTGAGTTTGAAGGGGGTATTATACAGGATGTCTTTCAAATATGCTTGCTACATAGAATGAAATGTTGGGCTAACAAGAAGCATCTAGTAAAAATGAGTGAGGCTGAGATATAGATCCTAAGAACTTAAATGGATGTGTGGTGAGACTAGGAAGGACATAGTTAGAGAAGAGAACATCCATCTTCAAGTCAGGACATAGATGATAAGTCGAGAGAACTGTTTACACTTTGCAGATATTTGGCCCTAGACGCAGATCAAGGATGTGCACTTATTAGAAGGATGGAATACATTAACCTTGCAAAGGATAAAAGGTTGAAGGAGAGACCAAAAAGGACATTGGTGGAAGTGATAACAATTGGTATTAAATTATTAGATCTTTAAGGGATGGTTACTTGAGGGGGATGATTGGAGGAGAAGGATTCGAGTCTTTGTTCTGATGTAGATTCTTCTGTCTTGGTCCTTTGTAGCCAACCCCAAATATATTGGTACTAAGGCTTGTTGGTACCTAAATAAGGTCTTTTATTTTGCCAAAGAAAGCCTTTTATCTTATGTTTGTTCATGTGATTTTTTAACAGAACGGTGCATGAAATGACCTTTCATTAAAAATAACCTGGAAAAAATCTTAATGTTTGTTAGGGTGCTCCAATCTTGAAGACTTCTTTGGCAGCGCCAATATCTCAAATTCCTGTAAGTGTTATCTTTCTCTGTTTATATATATGTATAATGATACTGTCAGATGATTAAAAATGTGTCAATTTCTCCAAAATAATCTGTTTCGTCATTAGTTGATGGTTTGCGTTTTATAAACGGTTTCAGTGTATAAGATTGGGTCTTTTATTTTTATCTCCTCCCAGGAGCATGTTGAAGATACTGCTTCCCAGGATAGTAATTCTGATATTTCAAAAACTCCACCTTCAAAAAACAGCACAATTAATTCTTCTGTGGCAGCAACACCAACTGGGAGCCATGCAACCCCTGCTCTGAATCTTCCGCCTCATAGTTTGTCTGTTGCTTCGACTCCTTCAGTTCTTCCAGACTCAAATTCTGCTCAAAGTGTCTTGGAAAGCACTAGCACTACCAATCCTTCTTCTCCTGTAAATTTGTCTAATTCTACAAAAGATGAAGATATCACAAACTTCCCTGGACGTAGGCCATCTCCATCCCTTGTCGATACTGGAGTGCGGGGCATTAGTAGAGGAGGCATATCCAATCAACTTTCATCCAGTATCCCCCTTGTTTCTGGAAGTGTGGCTTCTGGCAATGGAGCCCTTGGTGTTGTCCCTTCAGCCTCTGACATGGCAAAAAGAAATACTTTGGGGGTTGATGAGAGACTTGGGAACAGTAGCATGGGTCAATCTTTGTCATCGCCTATTAGTAACAGAATTATCTTGCCTCAGGCAGCAAAGGTTAATGATGGAAGTGCACCTGTTGATTCCGGTAATCCTACTGAGTCTGCTGGATTACCTGGCAGAGCTTTTTCCCCGTCAATGGTTTCTGGCATGCAGTGGAGGCCTGGAAGTTCTTTTCAGAATCAAAATGAACTGGTATGCTAGTTTTTTATGGATCAATATCCATGCCAAATGTATTAGGTTTGATATTGTAGCTAATGTTTGTATTTCAGGGGCAGTTTCGTGGAAGAACTGAGATAGCTCCAGATATAAAGGAGAATTTTTTGCAACGGTTTCAGCAAGTGCAGCAACAAGGCCATAGCAACCTGCTTGGTAGCATATCTTCTCTTGCTGGAGGAAATCATAATCAATTTTCTGCACAACAACAAACCCCTCTCATGCAGCAGGTGCTCATTCGTAGATGAATTCCTTCTTATTTCATATTACATATGTATGATGCACCTATGCACTGCTCGTTGGTGGAAACTCAGACTAGGTTTCTTTCATGACTGAAAATGGTAAATAATCTATTATGATTATGTTGGCAGCTCAATTCTCAAAGCTCATCGTTCTCTATCCAACCCGGTATGGGGCTTGTTGGCCAAGCACCTGGTGTTAATAGGGTCACTTCTGCCAGCTTACAGCAGCAATCAAACTCTATCCACCAGCAGTCTAGTCAGCAAGCGTTGGTCACGAATGTTCCGAAGGATTCTGGTAACATTCAATTTCTTTGGTTTTCTTTTGGACATAATTCTTTTTGAGGGATTTCTGAAGGATATCATATCATTTAATGTTATGAGTGCATGGATGGAGGAACCATTTTGGTTTCTCTCTTTTCATTTTTTTAGTCTTTTGCTACACCACTTTTGATTTCACGGTAAATCTATTTCAATTTCAGAAAATTTCTAAAGAAAGCTTTTCCAAGTATTATAATTTGTAAGAAAATGCTTTCTAGAGAAATTGTTGGAATAAAAAACTATCATCAGAAAACTTGTTATCATAGTAGTATATGCCCAGCGGCTGTGAGCTGCTATTCAAGTAGTCATGGGGGAAATATAATAGTGCTTTAGTCTCTTGATTAAGAGCTTAATATATGTTCAGATGTTGGCGTTGCAAAAGTTGAGGAACAACAATCGCAGAATTTACCTGATGGTTCAAGTTCCGAAGCCATTCCAACTTCTGGAATTTCCAAGATTCTCATGAATGAAGATTTGAAAGCTCCATATGCAATTGATTCTCCTGTATGTTGAGAGTACTTCCTAATCTTGTTTATTGTACTGTGCGTATTATATGTCTGACGGTCTGAGGTGAGACTTTTTGTAGACATGTTCAGTCTTATACTAGAATCATCAACTTTTTACACTATTTTGGTAATCCATGGGCAATCCAGTTTTTTGTCTCAAGTTTTCCCCTATATATGTCCTTAGTATCTAAAAGCGCATGTTTGTGGGCTTGACTAGATAGACTAAAAAGATATGTGGGCCAATGGGCAGAATAATAGGTTTTTCTTGGTTTAAAAAATTTATTGTTTTCTAGATGCAGTGTGGTTTTAGATGAATGTTGGTCTCAAGAAAGGTGAGAAATCAAGATAACAAAAGTGGTTTATAAATGCTTCTTTGTGCAGGCTGCTGTACCTGGCTCTTTGGCAGAACCTGCTCGAAACATTAGGGATATTGATCTTTCTTCTGGACAGCCCTTACAATATAACCAATCTTCTAGTGGTCTTGGAGTTATTGGCCGGAGAAGTGTCTCTGATCTTGGTGCCATTGGTGACAACCTCAGTGGGTCAACAAATTCTGGGGGAATGCATGATCAATTATACAACTTGCAGATGCTTGAGGCTGCATATTACAAACTTCCCCAACCTAAAGACTCGGAAAGAGCGAGGAGCTACACTCCAGTATGGCATTTCCAATGATATATTTTACTTTCAAAATGAAGATTATAAATACGATTTGCTTGTATTTTGCAGAAGCACCCTACGACAACCCCTGCTAGCTACCCTCAAGTTCAGGCACCGATCGTGAACAATCCTGCTTTCTGGGAACGCTTAGGCATCGATGGATACGGCACTGGCACCGATACACTGTTCTTTGCATTTTATTATCAACAGGTTCATAAATCTTTCTCTCTCTCTTTCAATTATTGTATGTCGGTGAGTTCTCCAATGTGTCCGATTTTGTGCAGAACACTTATCAACAATATCTAGCTGCAAAGGAGTTGAAGAAGCAGTCTTGGAGATTCCATAGAAAATACAACACATGGTTTCAGCGGCATGAGGAGCCAAAAATTGCGACTGACGAATTCGAACAGGGAACGTATGTATACTTTGATTTCCATGTAGCAAACGATGACCACCAACATGGATGGTAAGTTGGCTTGGAATTACAGTAGCTTTATTAATCATTTAAAGCATATCCCGTTCTGTTATTTGGACTTACAGGTCAACTTCTTGTTATAAACATTTACTATTTTTCAGGTGTCAAAGAATCAAGACTGAATTCATCTTTGAGTACAACTACCTTGAAGATGAACTTATGGTATAGGAGATTGAGAGGTTGGTATGGTTATACAACTTTAATCTTTCACTCCTTGTTTGATCCGGTATAAACGGTCACTCCTGAGTCCTGAGTAACTAGTACAAACTAGAAGTACTGAAATGGTTCAAGCACCAATTACATTTAATTTTTATATACATTGGATATATAAAAAATATATGACGCTGTATTAAATAGTATTATTATAAAAGTAGAACCAAATTACATCAAACTAAGGTAAAAGGGTTGAATTCTATATTCTAGCATAGTCGAAGGATGAAAACCATAATTAGACCCATATAAAAAATTTAGCCCTAAACAAAGAATCTCAGAATCAAAGAAGAAAACGAGAAACATGGGAATGAAGCAATACAGGAAAGAATCTGTCGTCGTCGAAGTGGAATCTGCAGGAAATGGAAGCAGAGAGGTTTGTGTTAGAATGTACAAGTTTTGGTGAAGAGATTGTTGCAAGAAAATATTTGAACCTATTTCTAATGTGATGTGGTAACGAGGCATGTGTTTAAGTATAGTCTGACCTACATCTAATCTTTGATATTAGTTTATGTGGCCTGACACGAAAATAAGAAGCACGATCTTTGGTTGTTTCATTTGAAAGATTAGGCCGGGAACGAGTTCTGGTTCATACTGCATAAAACATCAGTAAGATAAGTCTCAGTCATTGGCCCGAGCAAACCAATCTTGACTCCTAGCAAAAAGGAGCTAAACCTAAGTATTCCAAGCCCAAAATATTCATGCTTCCAAGGCAGTTCACTAACCAGATGAAACCTCAGTGGCAACATTGTTGGAAAGGGTGTTAATTCTTGTTGATACAAATCGGATCTTAAGCAAATTGCACCGCAATCCCGGAACAGAATATTATCCGGCATCAATTAGGGACTTGCTGTGCAGTTTGCTTTAAGATCCAACTTGCAATCTAAGTTCACAGTTGATGCAAATGCTCCTAAAAACAGAACAATACCAATACTAAGATTTCCATATACCAATTGCAGTCATATATAGAGGATTAAGAGCAGTGTTATCAAAGTTGCAAGGCACTCTATAGCCACTCAAACTCTTATATTGCACGTTTTAGAACATGTCTGTATATATATGTAAACTGATAATAAACTCTAACAGTGGTCCAGTTTATCCTACAAAACCTGAAGAATTTTCTTCTTTTTGTTGCCCAATATGCATCTGTCTTCCCACATGTCTGATCAAAACTATCTCCCATAGCAAAGTCCCTTACACAATCCAACCCAAGAACTTATCATCAAGAAAATGTCCAGCAAGACTTAGAGATACATGCTTCCCATGCCAAATTGCAGGCTTCAGAATCAAAGAAAAGAGAAGCAACAAGTATACTTACTGGAAGTGGCAACAATACCATATGGGTGCTTAGAAAGAATAAGAAACCTCTGTAAAACTAAATCCATAAACTCTAAAAACTAAACCCTCTCTACATCTTAAACCCTAAAATATATAGACCACAAAGAAGGGACAGGGGATTTTGTCTTTCTAAGCACCCATCTGGTATTATTCCCGCTCTCCAGTAAGTCTACTGGTTGACTCCCTTCCAAGCAACCTTGTTCGGCCATTTCCTTTTTTGTTTCTCTCGTCTAAAATTTCTGCCAGTATCGTATTTTACTAAAATTTGATCAAATTCAACCTCTTTATGAATAAACTAGGGTTTCCTAAGCAGAGAAAACAAAAACTTTTGGAGGAAGTGAACTAAATATCCGAAGCAAAAACAGATTGAGACCAATCTAATCAAGTTCAACATGTTTTTTTAAAAAAAAATTAGGGTAATGAAGGTGTAAAACCGCAGAAGAAAAGAGGGGGAAATAGAGGATCAGTTTGAAAAGAAGGGATTTTTATAGGACTTTGGTTAGAGTTTATGAATTAGTGAAACAGACCCAACAAAAGAAATGAATTGGGTTTATAAAAATACAAATTCGCGGGATCTCTCGGTTCGAATCCCTAAACCCCCAAATCTCTGATAAAAATGGAAATCGCAAGAACCGGCGTCTACGTCGACGACTATCTGGAGTGTAAGTTCCAATCCTCGCATTGCTCAAATTTCTCGCTTCAAATTTGAACTTTTTATGATAATTAATTTCGAGCTTCAATTTCATATGTGATTTAAAGTTTGAATTTTCCCCCTTTTTTAATTTCCAACAGACGCCAGCACACTACCTACTGAGCTTCAGAGAAGCTTCTAAATTTTTGGTTGTGAAAAATTGGGTTTCTAACTTTGGGAAATTTTGATTTAAATTTTCTAGGATTGATGGCGAAATGAGGGAATGTAAATAGTTATGTGAATAATATTCATGAGGATGAGACCATTGAGAAAATGAAGAAAGATATGGAGGCAAGTCAAGAAAATGCCTTGAGTCTGCACGGAAAAGGTTTTGTTGTCACGACAAGCTTATGATTTGGTGAGTATTTGCAACCGGCTAGGGGTTCCTTTGTAAATGATTATTCTGCTGTTGTTGAGGATTGAGGTTTCATGCGGTAAGATAGTCATGAAATCGGCATATCTGAGTTCGAGTCGACAGTGTTAAGAAACTGAAAATAGTTGTTTGTACTGTGTGGCTATAAGGGTGTTTACTTTGTCACTTCAATGTTTGAATGAAGAAGACTAGAAATCTGGTTCAAGAGCATAGTTGTGGACTAGAAATCTGAAACATTTGTACTGATTTCATCCAGTTAGTCAACCCTAAACCCGGCCCGGGAATATGATAAGCTTCCACATGATAAAAAAAATGCTAGTAAAACATATTAATCAAACGTCAAGTACAAATAGGTCTTTCACCTTGCGGATTTCAACTCTTTCTCATTAATAAAAACAAAGGGTAACAGACGAACACCACAAACAAAACGGAACAACTCACAATATCTGATATGAATTAGCTAGTCTTGTTAATGAACCAACCCAAAGGACACTCCTATTCTATATCTTAGAACCCAATTAGCAAGCATTACCAACACCATGAACTGCTTTTGTGGTGTCGTCGCCTTCGGTTGCAGAAACAGAGCCATTCTCTTCTGCGGGTTTCAAATTCCCATTCGCCTTGACTAAATTGTCCATCAAGCCTGCCTCCACAGATTTTTCCAGATTCTTGTCTGTCATCGTTGTATTTTCTTTGCTATCAGCATCACCATTAGGCTCCCCACTTGAAACCTGATCCAGAATATAGAGTAATTAATATTTATGCAGTTTAGGGAAACCATTTATATGATTCTAAAAGGATGAAAAGCATGTTGTAAGTGATTCGTGGTGGGAAAATGCAAAACCAGGACACAAAATTCAACCAAGAGTCAGAAATACCTGTTTCCGTGACAGTTGATGCTTCGCTTTTTTCTCTTGGATTATCTTTTGCCGAGCCTCGTAGAATTCAAAATCATCGAGAATGCATGTCTTACTGGAATGATCCTTAAAGATTTTAAGAATTTGAACCCCCTGCTCAAAATTAACCTATGGCAACCAGACCGTTTTACAATGAGAAGGATGAAAAAATCACAAAAAGGAGAAATATAAGAACTATGTTACTCTGACTACTCATTATCACTCAAGTACTAGTGCCCAACCCATATCTGACACATACTAGGGTACGGTCTTCCAAATGTATGGAACAACTTGGAAACATCAACCGATTTCAGGTGCATCCCACAACCAACACTCATGCTGAGTACAAGTAAAACATACAGTGAAAGAGAGAATACCTCTTGGGTGTCCCTGCTATTAGTCACAGGTTTGTTCTCATTGTTCTCGAGTGTTATGTGCCTCAGTGAAGTGTTTGGCACATCCTTAATGATGTGCCACTTCACAGGGAAGCAGCCAGTCCACTTGTCTTGTTGCCAGTATTCTACAGTTTTGTCAAAATCAACCGGGCCCACCATCTCTGCTACCCCAACAAATTGTCCACTGGTATTAACCTGGAAAAAGTTAAGGCCTAGTAACTGCAAGCAAATTATATGATCACTAAATCATGACAGGGGATAAATGGCCATCATTCTTACCGAGAATAGTAGAAACACAGGACAGCTATCAGGCTTCTCCTTGGCCTCATGGAATGCGGCATCAAGTTTCTTGTTGCCGGTAGATGTGCTGGCCCACACATTGTATTTGATACTTTTGTGGACATCATCCTCGCTATAGGATTTAATGACAAAGAACTTCGCATCTGAAAAACTCTCAAGAAAATCTTCTTTATTATACTGCTCGATATCTGGAATACGAGAAACACTGTTCTCCTTATTGTTCTCAGTCAGTGGAAGGTCCGGTTCTTTGACAGCTACTGTTGCATGACCGAGACCATCTGGATTCTTATACACTTTTACTCTGGGTCCTTTGCTCAGCTCACTTAAACCATCCATATTTTCTTTTCCGTAACCACGACCCTTCAATTTGTTGTTGTAACCAACAGAATACGACCCTAGTCCTTTCTTCCAAGCATCATAACCATATGATCCAAGACCAGAACCGACGCTCATGGCATTACCATAGTGACCATATGTCATGTTGTTATTGTACATGAGATTCATGTATCCATATGCTTGGGCCACACTCGATGATGGTCTTGCATTGTGCAAATTCTGGATTCAAATAATTACAACAATCACGTCAATTGGTAATGAAATAAAACAAGAAAATCAAATATCCACCTAGATAGTCTATCAGTACATATACCTGGGTTAGAATTTAGATATCAAAAGAGCAGGACATATAAGCAATGAAGCAGTTTGAACATACCATAACATGAGGGAAATGGTGAAGGTTCTGATTCCTGCCTGATGAAACATTGTCTGCATACGAAGAGAACCCATTGCACATTAGAAGAAATCAACGTATCTATCCAAGGAATTGTCAACTGAATCCCATTATAACTGAACTTTGGATCCTGAGAAGCTTGGGATGGATTACCTGTTGGCAAGCCTCCTCTTTTGTAGGAAGCATTCGGATTTAGGGAGGAGCTTTTAAAAGCTGACTTCAATGAACCTGAACCATTATTAGCACTCAAACCCCCACCATTCTGAATGGTATTTGAATTTCCCTTATTTGTTTCAGTGGATAAGGAAGCCTGATCACCTAGACCAGAAGTTGAAACACCTACTTGAGGAGCATTGGCTTCACTAGTTTGAAAAGATGGTTGGTAATAGGGACTTGGATAGTGGTATTCTTGCAGTGCATGCAGTTGATCATCATGCCCCGTAGCAGGAAGAGGTGAACTGGGCACGGAATATGCTCCATATGGCATATAACCATAAGTTTGTTGGTACATATACGAGCCATTATCACCATAAAAATCCTGTCAATAAACATTAAGCTTATCACCATCCGAATGTTAAAAAACATCATATGAGAATCAAATTGTCAATGATAAATCTCCAAGGAACTTAAAGAAAGAATTAGCCACCTTCAGGAGAATTAGCCACCTTCAGGAAATAACAGTAATATTTGCTACAGCATAAATCCATTCTCTCAAAGATTTCGAATTAGTCTCATCACAACTTATCAAACATCAAATCATGATGTAATGGCATGCAGAAGGATTTACATTACTCTAAATCCACATTTCACTTGATGTACCCAAGTCCAAAATCGATACCCGATGCATTATCCAAACATAACTATGGAGATATGGCCATCTAGAGATCTTCAAATACATGGAAAACTTAGGAAAAAAAATGGAACATACCCACGTTGGACACTCATCCCTATCCAAAACTCCCGTCGGAGCCCTAACAAACATATAGTATGATAACAGCAAACACCTCTACCCATGCAAAGAGGTTTGTTCAAGAAAACCAGTGTATAGAAGTAACCATGAAACCAACTTCAATTACAGGGCTTGAATAGCACAGAATCGTATCAATATCCAACCAATATATCTTGCTAATAAAAATTACAGCTTTTATCAATAACAAGTAAGAAACAATCATCTCATAACCGAAGCACTACCTTTTTCACGGTCTCAGGACCGTTTTTGGTCATTGTTTGTGAATTTAGCGACAGGTTCTCCAATGAATCTGCAATTTCTGTGATTGTAGAAGTAAAGGATAAAAACAAAACCGACAAATTGAAAATTGAACTCTATAGATTTTCAGATATATCAGAAGCATATCACTTGAATCAACACAAAACAATAGTTTTAATCTATAAACATCCAGTAAATTTATCTTAATCTACAACTAGCATCAAGATTCAAAGATAAAAGAAAACATTAAATTCATAATCATACAAATCCATCAAACATGAAGATGAACAGTTTAGCTAAGAATATAGAATTAAGCATAAACCAATTAAACGAACTTTGCAGTAAACGATACTAAACCCCATCCAGAAAAACACATACAAATCTCAATAGAAAATAACCAAAGATAAAATCTTGAATTAACCAATAGGAAAATATAGATTTTTGAATAAACCCCACTAAAACCCTTACCAAAAAATCAAATACCCATTGAAGCTAATCCAATAATATATATAAATTATTGAATTAACACCTCAAAACAACAAGCAAAAGCTTTATAACTAAAAAGATAAAAACTCAGAACCATTATTTGATAACAAAGTAAAACAAAATATTTCTCCACAAATCTACAAAAACAAAGCATACCCAGAGGAGCAAAGTTAGCAAGGATACTATCAGAGTTGTCCATGATCAAAGATCAAAGGTGTAGGTTTAGAGAAAGTACAAAGGAGAGCGAGAAGAAGTGAAGGAAGAAATGAAAAACCCTAGACTTGGAAACACTAGGAAAGTTGGGGACGAAAAGAAGAAAGGCGTGGAGAAGGGGTAGCCGCCAAAAACCCTAGAGCTTGGAGAGAGTGGGGTTTAAGATTAAATATTAATTTTCTAGCATTTTCTTTCATATAATTTTGAAATATTAATTTTATTTAATTTTGGCATATGGGCTTTTGCTTACTTTTAATATAATGGGTTTGATTTGAAATTTGGCCTATGCCTTAATTCAGAGACATTTATTTTTTAATATTATGATTTTAATTAATTTTTTGAAAGTATATTTATTTTTAGTATAGTTGTAAAATATGTTTATTTGGATTCCCATTTATTAAAATTATTATTTTTTATTGAATATATTTTAAAACTAATGTTTAAAATTAAAATTGATTATATTGTTAAAATATAAATAAAATTAAAAATATAATATAATTTTTATAAATCCATAATGTTGGAATTATGTAATTTTATTAATGTAAAAAGATATAAATTAATTAAAAAATTAATAATTTATTAATTTAAAGAGTTTTTCCTATTAATAAACCTATATTATTCTTCATGAATAATCTTGAGGATTATCCAAATAAAAATAACATATGTTTAGAAATCTAAAGTTTAAGAATTATAGTTAGTGTTATTGAATATCTTATTCAGGATGAAACTGAAGATGATATAATACTTTTGCAATTAATTACGCGAAAAAAAAAATTCATAGCGGTAATAATTTTTTATAATGTTTTATTACAATACGAGAATATAACGTCAGAATTTTTGGATATAATAAAATATGTTAGAGATAAGATAAAACTAAATTTAAATTTTTAAAAATAAATAATAATAATAATAATAATAATAATAAAATTGTAACACCCCAAACCGGGAACCATATTTGGGCCTCAAGCCCAACCCACATCCATAAAATTTCAAAACCAAAACTAAGTCAAACCGTTAAATATGACATAATTTAAAAACGATATTAAATCCAAAGTTTAGGAATATATAATCCAATTACAACAATGAAATGAAATGCTGAAGTCCAATAATGAAATGGAAGTTACAATTACAACAATGATCCTACTAATATATAACCCAATAATTTAGCAATTGTACTCTACCAATCGGTCAATGCTGAAGTCCTAAGCTGATGGTGCTCTGCCACGTCCTCACAATCTCCGTCTACTTACCTACGCACGAAAACAAATTCCAAAACGCTGAGCTACGAAAACTCAGTGGGTACACAACCTATCGACTGTGCTTTCAAGTGAATCATAACTATAAACATACGATATGAGATAATATGATGATATAACAAGCAAAATGCAACCAAAGCATAAAGTAAACAAATCAGAAGTGAGGCCCACTGCCAACCCGATACTAAGGAACTCACCCGACCCGGAATCTCACATCGAGCTAATATACTTGGAATCTCGCATTGAGTCTTCACTCGGAATCTCACATCGAATGAGCTCGGAATCTTACATCGAGCAAGTCATCACCCGAAATCTTACATCGGATGGCCTTTGATACACAGTACAGTAAAATATATTTTTAGCAGCGTTTTTTTAGTTCTATAGTGGCGTTTTAAGCGCCGCTAAAAACATTTCTGGCGTATTTTTAAGTGTCACAAGAAATACCGTTAAAACCAACGCCGCAATAGTTTGCGGTGTTTTTGAATAAAAAACGATTTTATTGCGGCGTTTGTCTTTTCAAACACCACTAAAGAACGGTTTCCTTGCGGGGTTTGTAAAGACAAACGTCGCTAAAGAATGATTTTATTGCGGCATTTGTCTTTTCAAACGCCGCTAAAGAATGGTTTTCTTACGGGGTACGCCGCTAAAGAACGGTTTTATTGCGACGTTTGAAAAGACAAACGCCGCTAAAAAACGATTTTCTTGCAGGTTTGTAAAGAAAAACGCCGCTAAAGAACGATTTTCTTGTGGCGTTTCCAAAGACAAACACCGCAAATAACTCCATATTTAAAAAAATTAAAATTAAAATATAAATAATACTATATTATTTTAATAATCAAATAACGAATAAACAAAAATGCAACTCTCTCTTCTATAATTGTTCTTTGACATACAACAGAACAACAAAACCTGTATGGGGTTTCACCACCAAATTTCTTTTGGTCAATGTCACCATTAATCAGTTTCATAAAGCCACCACCACAATCAAGCTTCTGCTCATGCTTGACAGAGAATTGGAATACTAGAGTCTTGCCTTTGTTGTTAACTTCATGGAACTTAGCCGAAATAGCATAGAACATGTTGTCTTCACTGGTTTGAATATCTGTACAAAGTATGAAGCCATCAGTAAAGCTTGAAACAGAGGAGTTAAAAGCTATATGACAAAGGATTATAATTAACTTTTGGATGATAATAATTGAAACAAAACTTATTGTAATATTCTCTAAATTAAATTAATGGATTTATCAGTTGTTAATCTTTTATAGTCGAGCAACTTTTTCTAATAAAAAATGTTAGGATATATTTTATGTTGTTCTTTCCTACTTGCAGTTGCAACATATGACAAAAAACATGATTATGACTGTGAAATTCTCACATTACCCACTGTTGATAGTGCAATGCACATTCTACATAAGTTAGTGGGCCAGTTAGGTCGGTTTAGCCTAATTTGAAATTAAATACCTAAAAATTAGTTTTCTATCGAAATAAATTAAGAAAAAATATTTAAAAATCCTTAAATAATATGTTAGACTTTGTTCAAATTAAATTTTAAAATCGACCATTGAAACCCTAAGATTTTGAAATTAGTGATCGTTTTGTAAAAATTAAAAATTTAGGGACAATTTTATGAATCAAGCCAAAACTTTGAATCTTTAAAGAGCTTTGATCTAATTATAATCCTAGTTGGTCTAGGCTTTTCAAATATTAATTAATTAAACCCAAAATCTATTTTAAATTAAATAACTTAATTAAATCCAATTTAAAACTCTAAACCCTTTTTAATAATTAACCTAAACATCACATATTTTTCTAATTTTCGTTTTCCCTCTTTGGAGGCAGCCGTTCATCAATTTTTCAAGGTAAAAACTTATTTTTTCCCACTAAAAATCGTTTACAATAATTATCCTAACTTTTCTCATTCAAATTTTCTTATTTTCTCATCATTTTCTCGTTTTAAAATCCGAAAAACAATTAGATCAAATTTGGAGGTGAGATTTTGTCAATCCTCTAGAAAAATAAAGTTCTTTACTGAAATTCCCAAGTTCTTGGCTTGGAGAAATTGTTTTAATCCTTTAATTTCATAAAAATCATTTTTTTTGGCTAAAAATCTCAATTTTCGTTCAATGATTTTTATCCATTGTTTTTGGGTCTTAAATGGGTTGTTTTTAATGTGTTAGAATATTTATAAAGTGATTTTAATAACCCTAATCCCGAACTATAGACTTAAGTGAAGTTTGGTGTGTTCCGACAAGTTTTCGGTTTAAGTTCTGATAGGTTTTAAGGTTGTTGTGTAGGGATCTGACTTGTTGGTTTCTTTTGTGAGTTTAGAAGCATTAAACCCCTTGGTTTTGATGCTTGAAACATGAAAAGAGTTAGGTGATCGCGTTTGAAGGCGTTCCAGTTTGTTTTGGTGGCTTGGCGAGCAAATATCGGTTATCGGTGAATGATTTATTAGAGTGGTTGCTTTGACAGTATTTTAAACTTATTTTATAGAGGTTTGGGGTGTAGTGAAGGTGTGAAAATCTCCCTATACTCGAAAGTAAGTAAAGTTTAAGTTTTCGCAAAAGGGTTCTCATATTAATCTATGTTTTTACTATGAACTTTGTCATGCTTAATGTTGATTTTGCATAGATGATTATGCATGATGAATTAATGCTCATGTTGTTGTTTCATAATGGCTTTGTTATATAATTGATTCTCTTATGTCCTTACTTTGAAAATTGAGTTAAAGGTGATATTATCGGTTTATGTTTTGAAACTTAAAATATTAGGAAGCATGTGTTTAATTCAGTTTTGAATTAAGTTTGAGCATTGATTTTCGACAATATATTGGCTAGTAAGTGATTAATCTTATGGGATAAGTTGATCGATCAATAGGGTCTAGAGTGTACTATAAATATTCAAAATTTATACGTGTATAAATTCCTTGTGTGTTGCATTTCGGTTTTTATTCTAATGCTATATGATGGGAGTAGTACTGTCACATATGGGTTGATCGGAGTAGTACTGTTACCGGACACCAAGGTGAGATAATTCATGTTGAGAGTAGTATCAACATGCGCATGCTCTGGGAGTAGTACTAACATGCATTTTTTCGTTTATCCTAACGATTTGGAGTAGTACAAATCGGACCATTAGCCTCAATATAATTTATGTTTTCTACTTGAAAATGCAACTGTTATGTGAATTTAAGCCTTGCTAAGTGAGTAGCATATTAGCCTTGTTTTGCTTTGAAAGAATGTGACCTTTTTTCAAGGAATTTTTACTGGTACTTTATGTTGGCTTGTGAGCCATGACTTTGTTAACACTTGCTGGTTTATTAATGACATTGATAACCATGTTTATGTTATTTTAAAGAAGCATTACATGTTTTCACCTTGATAAATTGAGTATTTATGGGCTGCATTATAAGTGATGTTTTAAAATGTTTTATTACCCTCACTAAGCCTAAAGCTTAATCACTCTCTTTTCCTTACAATGCAGAAAAGTAAGTGTTAGAAGCAATCGGGAAGCAAAGGAGCCAATCGTGCCTATTTAATATTTTCTTTAGCTCAAGTATGCATTTTTTTAGTTATGAACCTAGGTAGCTAAGAGCAATGGATTAGAAGATTATTGAGTTTGAAATTTTATTTTGGAACCTATGTTATTGAACTTATTTTGATATTGAGTTTTATGAGAATTATTAAGACTTTTGAAGTATGTGTTGTCATGTTTAATGATGTTGAAATACGCCTATGATATTTAAATGTTTTGCCTTTGGAATAGGGTGACTTTGCATCTAGAATTGATGTTTGAAGTGTGAATCTTGCCTATAGGGTCTTGTAATCACTTATTTTTTATCGAATTTTAGTATTTATAGTATTATTGTAGTAGTAATATTATTAATAAAATAGAAGAAAAAATGGAGAAAAAATGAAAAGAGAAAGGAGAAGAAGAAGAAAGAAAAGGGAAAGTGATGTAGGATTAGAATCCCACATTGGTGGGAAACATGACTTTCCCCTCTCTCATTGCCTATAAAAGGAGGGGATGGAGAGCCTTTTGGGAGGAGAACCAATTGGGTGAGGGTAATACCTTATGATCTTAATTTGAGAGATTATCTCTCTCCAAATTTTGGGTGGTTCGATCGAGTCCTATTTTTAGGATTCGATCTAGTTAAAAATTTTGAAGTGGTCGTGGTAGATCTTGATGCCTTTCGAACTCTTAGGTATAATTTCTTTTCTTTATATTGTATTATGATTTTATTTTAATGAAATGCAATATTTATTATTTGGTATTTAGATTTTATTTATGTTTTAGATTAATGTTTATTTATGTATATTTTGAATTTATGTTTTAGATTATTATTTTATTTATTAGATTAATATTTATGCTTGTATGTATTTATTTATGTATTTATTTTTATATGATGTATTTAATTTATTTGTTATATTTAAGTTGCATAAATTATATTACTTTGTTAATGCGGGCCACTAAATTTGGTCGTAAGCGAGGCCAACTCCAGTGTAGTGATGGTGGTTCGGACGCTTATCTTCGGGTTTAGGTGCTTTAAAATAAATACGCACATTTAATTAAAAATTAATTCGATCGTCAAATTAGCTCGGAAAATTTAATATTAATAAAGCGGTAATTAAATAAAGTACCAATTTTTGGGCGGTGTGGGGTGCTAATCCTTCCCCATCCGTAACCGACTCTCGAACCCCAATTTTTAAATCTCTGGTTTTATCGTGTCCGGTCTACCAAAACGGCCGGTGGCGACTCCAAATTTTACAAAATTATTTTTAAACCGAAACCCCCACGTGGAAGACATTCATTTAAAAATGAAACATCGAGAAATATTTTCCAACCCTAAAAGAATATTTTTAGCGAATTTAATTAATCATGGATTTTTTAGATCGCTACAGATGGCGACTTCGCTGGGGAAATTTTTTTTGTTTTTTATAAGCAAAAAGAAGTGAGTCGAGCTTTTAAAATGATTACCGCTTTATGAATATTAAAGATTTCGGGCTAAAGTGACGATCAAATTAATTTTCAATTGAATTTGCGCTTTTATTTTTCCGCATTTAAAATTGATATCTAAACCCATCATTTTAAGTGGGGGGAAAAGGTTAACGCTTTCGTGGAGATATCGTTCTCCCGTGTAGGCCCTAGCCGAAGTACCTTCGGGGCTCCACTACCTTATGCTTTTGTGAGGATATCGTTCCTTCGTATGGGCATAAGCGAACGGGTCCCCCTAAATTGAACCCGGTCAAAATGAGTCTATAATGGGTGATGATCGGAGGCCGTGCTACTCTTAGTAGAGGATAGCTCGGACAATTCGGGTCCCCCTTTTAGCACTAAGACTGCATATAAAGAACTAGACTACCTACCCCACTAGAGCCATGCGGATACCCTATGTAAACTAGACGGGATATCTAGGACTGCCCTTCTCTGTTTACTTTTACGCAATCTAATTTATTTTTGCGTTTATTATTTTTACCCGATACTAATATGGTTTCTTTTGCTTTTATTTCCCTTTTT
Organism: Abelmoschus esculentus; assembly: GCA_035048815.1. NCBI lineage: Eukaryota > Viridiplantae > Streptophyta > Magnoliopsida > Malvales > Malvaceae > Abelmoschus > Abelmoschus esculentus. Next base: position 26,863,110 of record JAUCBN010000001.1, read on the forward strand.
CATGTATCATCACATCTTGCATTGCATTAGGAGGTATTGATTCGAGTGGTTTATCCTGCAAAGGAAACGTTCACCATGGAAGAGAGGTATCTGAAAACCTTAACCCTAGTGTTAGAAAACGATCAGAGACATCAATTAAGGGACGAGATTCAGCAAGGTCACCATCCATTAAAACCTTTTTATCAGACACCAGTTAGAGATAGCCGAGGAACCCAGAAAATAGTCTGCCAAACAATCAGGTAATGACCATGCATTTATTCGGGTTTACATCATCCGGGATTCCAAGCGAACATAAAGGACGTAACTAAAAACCAAGGTTTAATCAAAGGGTTAGCAGAGACAGAGAACCGACATCATCTGATCATCTAAAGGTCGAGTCAGAATCAGGCTTCAGTCTACCAAGAACAGGTAATAATGATTTGCCTTACCTGAGTTGACAACAAATTTACCATCAAGAGTTCTAAACCGATGCAAAAGATGTAACAGAAAACCATCGAAGATCCAACAACAGAAATGTCTGTCAAAGATACAAAACTGACACCATTTTGACATCTAGAGGTCGAGTTGTAGTCAGATACGGAACACCTATTTAAAAGAATACAAGAAGAACAACGAGAGATCAGTGACTCACTAGCCCATTTCACGAGGATTGTGATCATCATTCAGGAGATGGTACAAAATTTTAGAAGTAACATCAGCGGGAAGAAGCCACTGTTAGCAACACCAACATGGTAAGGCCGCTCAGATAATATTTGACCAAGACCAATGCAAACGGTCTTGAAAATCAAAGTTCAGAAGACCGGGTCAGTTGTAGAGATCATATTTCTTCATCCGAAGCACATAATGTAACAGAGATTCCTTCGTCAAGCAAGTAGTTTAGGGTCATAAGAAATCAGAATTAGGGCTAGTACTGATGTATATGACTAGTTTTTCCAATATTATAATAGACCCTCTATTTCCCGTGAAAGTAATCCAGTAGGGTGATTACCAACAGGGATTAATACCTTCATCTTCATGCATCTTTGCATCATGACATTCGCATCATACATGCATTTAGACAATATTTTGACAATTTACATATCATGACGGCTTGATAAGTCACTATATTGCCAACTTCTCAGACATGATTGAAGAAAGTATTGAGGATGTAATTAAAACAGGGAAGATCAAAGATTCCTACAGCGCAACCCCTCAAAACGAAGTCTCTCGTCGTCAAGAAGCAAACGCTCGCCCCACGGTTGTCCTTATGACTATCCTCAACGATATTCAGCCTACAAAGGGCATCTTTATCCAGCTGATTATGATGTCAATATCGCGAGGGAAGCACAAGTCACACGAACAAGAATTATAGAGCCCTGAAGAATAAGGTCCAAAGTTTGATTGAAGCCGATAGTTCAAGTTTCGAAGTATGATGATTGAGATGGATACGAGGAGGTTCTTACTTCTCAGTTGAACATTCAAACAGAAAATTTCATGCATATTTGTTTAAATTCATTTTTTACGTTCTTTAATATTTCATTTATCTTAAGGAAGTAGTTCCTGTTCTCCTATGTACACATAACAAACATTTTTTAACATGCATATACACATCATTACACACTAGATCCATGAAATTTTAAATGTGGTAGCATATTTGCTCCAAATTCAAAGACCGACTATAAGGTTTTGTATATTCAAAAGAGACTGAATTTTGTGGGAATATTGCAAATGAGAGTTTCTACTAGTCTACTAAGACCAACGAAGGAACAATATGAGCGATTAGACAATGGGCAACTCCTATTTTTAGGAAAATGTCCTTCTCAGGCACTTGTTGATCAAGATCCTTGAATCGAGAGTCGACCTTAAACTTCTACCCCCTAAAGACCTTCTCAGGACATCCTTGAATGAGACAATGAATGACATTCTCTCACCTCACCAGAAAAGGAGGGCAAGATCAGACAAATTAGATATTGAAATAGGAAGACTATCAGCAAGAAATAGTCGAGAGCTAAGACACACGCAAAAGAGAGAGATAAAAAAGAGAGAAAAAAGAAAAAAAAAAGAATGACAATCGGAAGGCCGAAACGAGTCTGAATCAAGTAAAAGAGGATTTTGGCAGAGCACAACATTAGGAGATCACATAAAGGTGATTGAATCCAAGCAATATCAACAAGATGCACAAAGACAATCGAGTTCAAGCAGTGAATAATCAGAAAATACCTTAATCTGGTGACACATCTAGAAACTTGAAAGAGGAAAAAGAAATATGAGGGAAACAATGTTGTACACGCTTCATTCATATCAGACAATTCAGAATCAGAAATTCAACAAAAGGAACAAGGTAAAGATGGGAAAAGAATCCTCATTCTAGATACCTCAGGATCTCATAAATTTATACAGAAACAAATATCGAAGCACATCCGAGATAAGTTGGCCTGAAGATTGCCAATTTTGGAAAAGTGAATAAACTCTAGGGTGAAAACCTAAAACAGACAGTCTAGAGCGACTCAAAAAAATAGAAGTACACATATCACAAATACAAATACATTTACTGTACACACTTCATATTCAGATCAAACAATGCAGATACAAAAATTCAACCAGAGGAAACGAGGCAAGGAGAAACAAAGAGTCTTCATTTTGAACGCCTCGCGATCACACAGATTTGCACAGAAGCGAATATCGAAGCCATCAAAAACAAATCGGCCTGAAGATTGTCATTTTTGGTGAAAAAAGAAAAAAGAAAAAGAAAAAGAAAAAAAGGAAAAGAAAAAGAAAAAAGGAAAAAGATGAAAGATGAAAGAAAATAGAAAAAAGAAAAAAGAAAAAATATATTAGAAATACACATATCAAATACAGAAACTTTTTTATACCGATCATGGACTCAGCTCTTACAAGCTTTCAAAGACCATTCTGATCATTCAGTGATGTCCAAACTAAATGAGATTGTCTTCAGATCACACTTCCGCCCAAAGGTTAACCTTGCTTCAAGGAACGTCGAGCTTCGAAGTGCCTGATCGACACCTAAATGAGGGAAAGATAGGGCAGGATGAGAAAGAGAGATAACGAGTGCCACCAAAAAGGGGTAGCCTCTAGGAAGGGAATTATTCCTTTTGAAAGCCCGAGAGTCTAGAAAAGACTAGGCATTTGCTTATATCCCCGTAATTAACGAGGATCTTTTAAATATACTCTTCGTTAGAGTTTTTCTTTGCCAGATTCGGGCAAATATGTCATTGCATTTGATATTCAGGAAGGTAAATATGTTTTAAATACTTTTTGCAATGAACTTCCAAATTTCATACATTTTCCAAAATTTTTATTGCATATTGAAATACATGCAAATAAATTCATTTTTCTAAGAATTGAAAAAACTGAGAGTCAACCTCCTTTGAGGAACCTCGACGAACACACCAATGAAGTTAAAACACAAAAACGTTTGGTCAACCGTCATACCAATCCAGACGAGGATACAAAGAATATGAGTGAGGCATCATTGTCCACAAAATGACAAAACCAGAGCTCAGATCAGAAATGACCAAAGATATCATGATTACTGACAGAGTTTAGCTAATGAAGCTTACCTGATAGACAGAATGAGGACCGAGGCACCAAATTTTTGAAATAGTGTTAATAGGAACTTCATGCATCATTGTATATGCTATAAATAGGTTGCGTCTATACATCTCAGTATACTTCATGAACACATGCATAATGAAAATGCTCATGCATCATTCTTTTTGATAAACAATTGTCTTACAGGAAAAGACAGATAGTGATCAAGAAAGATGACCCCAATAAGGATTTTGTGCATCTTTGCACTCATTCGAATACCACCGTCCAATAGAAAGAAGGAAAATAAGAAAGATTGGACCCGAAAGATCAACCCTTTAAATTTTCAACATCGCATGTGATAAGTCTATTCTGATATCTAGACGGATAGAACCGAGTCATCTCTCGAGGTAAAAGAAAAGAAAAGAAAAAAAAGAAAGAAAGAAAGAAAGAAGAAGAAGAAGAAGAGAATAAGAAAAAAACTAAGCTAAGCACGGGGATTTGAGCCTGACAATTAAACGAGAGTATAAAGAAAGAAAAAACTGAGCAGACCAAGAGCTAAGTCTAGCAGGTTACAGAAACTGAGACAACACAAAAAGAAGAAGAAAAAGAAAAGAAGAAGAAAGAAAAAAGAAGAATAAAAGAAAAACATTCTCGAGACGAAACTTGGCAGACAGTGAATGTGTCTCCAAAACGAAAGAGGAACCGAGTATAAAGATCAAGACATTGGGACAATCTAGAAACCCTAGATGTTTTCAGAAAAAAGATTGGCAGCCACTTTGGCATGAGTCCCGAAGTAACATATTTTTTGGCAGTCTCTATAGACGTGAGTCCCGATTCAGAGAAAACATTAACAGCCTTCCTGGCGTGAGTCCCGAAGAAACAAATTTTTTGGTAATCTCTATAGACGTGAGTCCCGATTCAGAGAAAACATTAGTAGCCTTCCCAGCATGAGTCCCGATTCAGAGAAAACATTGGCAACCTTCCTGGCATGAGTCCCGAAAGACTTAGAAATGAAGGTTCCATACAGAGGGTACCAACATGACTCGAGTTCCACAAAAAGAGAATTTATAGCAGTTCTATACAGAAAGAACTTGAACACACTAAACACAAAAATTCGAAGCTCTATACAGAAAGAGCTCTCACTGGATAAGTTCATCCATGACGTGACGGTTTTATACAAGAGAAATCGACATCATCAAAGAAGAGGGGTTCTATATAGGAGGGACCCTATCTTCATTTTTGTTTCTGAGATCGAAGCTTCATATAGGAGAGACACACATCTCGAGACTTTAGAGTGAAAGGTTTTATATAGGAGAAACCCTAACTCCAGATCCAAAAGTAAGAGTTTTATACAGGAGGAATCTTATTTTGCAAGATTTGTCCTAACGCAGAAGGTTTTATATAGGAGAAACCAACAACGTAGAAGACATGGAGTCTCATACAAGAGGGACCCCCCATCTTCGTCACCGTCTCTGAGCGAAAGCTCCATACAAGAAGGGTACGTAACTCGAGGCTTTAGGGTGATGGTTTTATACAGGAGAAACCAAAACTCAGGATCTAGACATAAAAGTTCTGTATAGGAGGAGCTTTTGTTTTGTAAGATCTGCTCGAAAGGCGAAAAGTCATATATCCGAAGTGACATGTAGCTCCAAGATCAGAAGGTGAAAAAGTTCAATACATGAAGAACTTACAAGCCTGAAGATTCAGCCAAAGAAGAGCAGAAAGTTTCAGAAGAACCTGTGATTTCTGAAGCCAAAATCGAAGAATAAGAAAAAATGAGTGCTTTTTTTTATCTTTGCTTTGTTCTCGTTTCACAAGAAAAAGCAAAGAGGGGTAACTGTAATCACTCATTTTTTATCGAATTTTAGTATTTATAGTATTATTGTAGTAGTAATATTATTAATAAAATAGAAGAAAAAATGAAGAAAAAATGAAAAGAGAAAGGAGAAGAAGAAGAAAGAAAAGGGAAAGTGATGTAGAATTAGAATCCCACATTGGTGAGAAACATGACTTTCCCCTCTCTCATTGCCTATAAAAGGAGGGGATGGAGAGCCTTTTGGGAGGAGAACCAATTGGGTGAGGGTAATACCTTATGATCCTAATTTGAGAGATTATCTCTCTCCAAATTTTGGGTGGTTCAATCGAGTCTTATTTTTAGGATTCGATCTAGTTAAAAATTTTGAAGTGGTCGTGGTAGATCTTGATGCCTTTCGAACTCTTAGGTATAATTTCTTTTCTTTATATTGTATTATGGTTTTATTTTAATAAAATACAATATTTATTATTTGGTATTTAGATTTTATTTATGTTTTAGATTAATGTTTATTTATGTATATTTTGAATTTATGTTTTAGATTATTATTTTATTTATTAGATTAATATTTATGCTTGTATGTATTTATTTATGTATTTATTTTTATATGATGTATTTAATTTATTTGTTATATTTAAGTTGCATAAATTATATTACTTTGTTAATGCGGGCCCCTAAATTCAGTCGTAAGCGAGGCCAACTCCAGTGTAGTGGTGGTGGTTCGGACGCTTATCTTCGGGTTTAGGTGCTTTAAAATAAATACGTACATTTAATTAAAAATTAATTCGATCGTCAAATTAGCCTGAAAAATTTAATATTAATAAAGCGGTAATTAAATAAAGTACCAATTTTTGAGCGGTGTGAGGGTGCTAATCCTTCTCCATCCGTAACCGACTCCCGAACCCCAATTTTTAAATCTCTGGTTTTATGGTGTCTGGTCTACCAAAACGGCCGGTGGCGACTCCAAATTTTACAAAATTATTTTTAAACCGAAACCCCCACGTGGAAGACATTCATTTAAAAATGAAACATCGAGAAATATTTTCCAACCCCAAAAGAATATTTTTAGCGAATTTAATTAATCATGGATTTTTTAGATCGCTACAGGTCTCATATGCATCTAGAGAACTTTAAATTTTCGGCTAAGGCATGTAACTTGTGAATTCTGTATTTTCTGGGTAGAGGTTTCGATACTTGTTCATAGGGTATCGATACCTAGGCAAAAATACGATGGTTTTCTAGAAAATTACAATAGTGTTCCTAAAGCTTGTTCGGTAGAGCTTAGACTTGTTACACATCTTTTCCGATGCAAATGATTTCGGTCCTTGCATGAACATGTAGAATCTAATTAAAACATTTAGATAATATAAAAAAATAGGATCATTTATCGAGGCGAGTCTTCGGATTAGCTTCGGTATTTCCGGTGTAACTTATTCGAGTCGGATGACGTCTAGACCGGATCGAGGGGGTTATAGAATCTATCGACAAATAATATAGAAACCAGAGCATGTTCATTGAATTTAAAGCCATAGAAAATCAAGTTTCTGCATTAGGACAAATAATAAAGATCACATGATATTTTCCAAGATGATTAAATAACTAATACATGTTGTACCTTGGAAAAATACTAATATCGATTTGCAAGTTGCAAACTCTGCACAGTGTTGGAAGACATCTTTAACCCAACCTAACAGCTCAGATGGTCGATTGCAGGCACGACACTTGAAGAGCATTTCAATAGGACTCTTTCTCTTGCAATATCTCGAAAAGTTATCATATCAGCACTAGAAACACGACGAATGACAGATTGCTCAAGGCAATCATTTTCAGTTTTCACATTTGTCATCTCCTTTGCTACAACAGCATCAGCAGTAGGCCAAGTTTCTCGTGAGCTAGCACTCTTAGTAGGAGACTCGTGAATGTTATCCACGTGGGCATCAGGTGACAAGAGAGGATGATCTGAGGATACTAAGGACAACGAAGTTTGTAAGCTCCCCGATCATGGTTGTTGACGTGGGGGCAACATCTTGGATGAATGTTGATGGTTAATATTAGAACCAGATGATGTTCCCATCGATAAATCTTAATTAATCTGCAAATAAAAGCAACTCCTTCGAACCATCACCTAGCAAAACTTGGAATACATCTAAATTGTTGCTTGAAAATAAATACATGGTAACAAAATAACTAGTAATACTACTTCAATAAAATCATTCCATATACATCAACACTGAAAAGAACATTTAAATCAGTCCATACTACATATATGATATAACTTATAATCTATCTCAATCCCTTTAAAGACCAAAAAATCAGTTTCAGGAAGGTTTTAATCCACATTTACTTCATGAATAGAAATCTCAACCAAAAAATTAAATCTAAATTCATGCCAAGATCTAAGAGCTTAAAGTTTCTAAAAACCATCCTAGATTCGTTCCTTTCAAGCAAAAACTAATCCGATCTCGTACAGTCAATCATATGATTTAGATTGATCAAAGCCCTAATCTGAATCAAACCTTAGTAAGAACCCAAACTCTAAAACAAACTAACTAATGAAAACTCAGCTAATCGAGAGAATAAACACAAAACAATAACAATTCGCTAACCAGACAAGGTCGACAGCTCAAAATGAAATTAAAATAAGGAACCTCTAAAATTTATGAAGTGTAACTTAGAAGGAAAACAAAAGAATGGGTTATACCTGAAGAAGATGGGTTCGAAATATCATATCGATGGAGACGGTAGGATTGAACGAGAAATTAATCAAAGTTCAAGCGTTGAAGGATACGACGGAGTGGTGGGGTAGATCGAGGGTAAGAATAGCTTTGAGAGAGTTGAAAGTCCGCGGGGGGGGGGGGGGGGGGGGATTCAAATTGAAAAATATATATGTTAAAAGGGCCGAGTTTATTGTTTTTAATGTTTATCGTTTAGATTTAAAAATACAACGGGTACTCTTCGTTTTTATAAAACATGAGGGTGACTTATCCTTAAGAGTTACTTTAGAATAGATGGTTAATATATGGGTTTGAGGTTCAAACCATTATAATCTTATTTTTTTAGATTATATTTTTAATGGCGTTTTAGAAAAAATGTCATTGCAAACCCATATTTTTTACGGCGTTTTAGAAAAAAACGCCATTAAAAATCATATTTTTTTGTGGTGTTTATGGATAAACGCCACTAAAAACATATCTTTAATGGCGTTTGGTTTAAAAACATCGCTAAATACGTATTTTGTGGCGTTTTCTCAAAAACATCGCAAAAAATATGGTTTTTAGTGGCATTTTTCCCAAAACGCCGCAAAAGACTTATATATAGCTGCTATTTTGGGAAAACGCCACTAAAAGTGCAAATATTGTGGCGTTTCCTTAAAAAATGCCGTTAAAAGTGCCGCTGGAAGCTTTTTTGCTGTAGTGACATCACCAAGAATCTCACATCGGATGACTTTCGTTGTGTTGCAACACTATAACTCACTGGGTATCCGGATCCCATCAAATAATGACTCGTACCATACAAGTCGATCCACCTAAGATCAACCCAAGCATGCAAGGTAAATTCCTTTATATTAAAGTCCATATTACTAATTTTCAGTTTCATTAGTCATTTTATACCTTAAACGACCCATAGAAACATATACCATGAATTACGAGACCCCCGAACTTAACCCTTAAAACTAGGGCAATTTTGCCCACTATATCGATACACCTGGATAGGGGTATTGAAACGCCCTAAGTATCGAAACGTCTCCCTCGAGTTCCGGTACGCCTTGACGATCACTCAATCTCATGGGAGATCAACCTGTATCGATACACCTAAGTGGGGTACCGATACGGCTCCCTGTTTTGATACACCCCAAATAGGGTATCGAACCAAAAATACTACTGGAGGATCTAGTTTTGGTACACGAGCTAGGCGTTCCGAAACGCCTTCCCTTAACAACTTGTTTTCTTCTCTATGGTATCGATACCCATACCAGAGGTATCGATACCCTTGCACGAAATGCAAATCTGCACCTTAAAATTTTTAAGGACCTTAACCAAAACTAACTCAAACGACCTCAAGTCATTCCTACTTATTATTGAAGTAGTTTAAGTGAGTTTCTAATCAATTTTACTCAATTTTAACAACTAGAAATCAAGACACCATTAAAGCATGCAAAGGCTCTATCTTAACCAAACCATCACACAATCAATCAAGCATGCTACAATGATGATGCACATGAAAATGCAAAGGATTTGAAAGTGTACCAACCTCCAAAATGAGCTGAAGAAGCTACACAACAAGCCCTCAAGCCTTCTCCTTGCCCAAGCACCTTGATGGCTCTTCTTGCTCTCCAACTACAAGGAAGATGTTCAAAGGGATTATCACTCAATCTAGATGATTTAAGGAAGTTAAAACAACCATAAAATCGTCCTAAAACCCTCCTACAAAATTATTCTCGTTCTTCTACAAAACCTCCACTAAAAACCTTACCTCCATCATTTTTAACCAAACTTACCTTGAACGATAGAACCTTTTGAGATGAACAACCTTCTCTCTAAGAGTAAAACGTGATTCTCTTAGCTAACACATAAAAACCTCACCTTGGTTGATAGATTTGGGAGAGAAAGATGAGAGAAGGAGATAAAAAAGACAATAAAAGTGATAATGAAATCACCCTCTGTTTAATGCAGAGAAAAGACTCTCTTTCCTCTCTTTTCTCACCCAAAAATCCATTTACCAAAATACCTTCGGACCACCATTCAAAACCAAACCAAACCACAAACCTTTAAGCCCAAATAAGGCCCAACGAGCCCAACACAAGGCCCACAACCTCATGTTAACTCGATTTCGAGTTCCAAAACTCGGATCGTGACAAAAATTATATTGTATAAAATTATTCTAGTTATATTTGTAATTTTATAAAAGTGTTAATTTAAAAAAGTAAACTACATGACATATTACCAAACTTTAACTATTGTATTGAAAATGTTATTAAAATATAAAATAATACTATTATACCACTGAGTTTCGTCTCTGACTTCAATCTAAGCATTTCATTATTAAACTATAATAATAATAATAACTTATTAAATACAAAACGACATTGTATGTCTAAACTAGATCAAACTATTATTATTTTGTTAAAAAGAAGTAAAAATATTACATTTGAAAAGACTAAAAAAAACTTAAAGTTAAAAGGTTTACACCAAACCACACAATTAGATCAACCCGGCCCGGGTATATGATAAGCTCCCACATGATAAAAAAATGCTAGTAAAACATATTAATCAAATACCAAGTACAAATAGGTCTTTCACCTTGGGGATTTCAACTCTTTCTCATTAATAAAAACAAAGGGTAACACACGAACACCACAAACAAAACGGAATAACTCACAATATCTGATATGAATTAGCTAGTCTTGTTAATGAACCAACCCAAAGGACACTCCTATTCTATATCTTAGAAGCCAATTAGCAAGCATTACCAACACCATGAACTGCTTTTGTGGTGTTGTCGCCTTCGGTTGCAGCAACAGAGCCATTCTCTTCTGCGGGTTTCACATTCCCATTCGCCTTGACTAAATTGTCCATCAAGCCTGCCTCCACAGATTTTTCCAGATTCTTGTCTGTCATCATTGTATTTTCTTTGCTATCAGTATCACCATTAGGCTCCCCACTTGAAACCTGATTCAAAATATAGAGTAATTAATATTTATGCAGTTTAGGGAAACCATTTCTATGATTCTAAAAGGATGAAAAGCATGTTCTAAGTGATTCGCGGTTAGAAAATGCAAAACCAGGACACAAAATTCAACCAAGAGTCAGAAATACCTGTTTCTGTGACAGTTGATGCTTAGCCTTTTTCTCTAGGATTATCTTTTGCCGAGCCTCGTAGAATTCAAAATCATCAAGAATGCATGTCTTACTGGAATGATCCTTAAAGATTTTAAGAATTTGAACCCCCTGCTCAAAATTAACCTATGGCAACCAGACCGTTTTACAATGAGAAGGATGAAAAAATCACAAAAAGGAGAAATATAAGAACTATGTTACTCTGACTCCTCATTATCACTCAAGTACTAGTGCCCAACCCATATCTGACACATACTAGGGTACGGTCTTCCAAATGTATGGAACAACTTAGAAACATCAACCAATTTCAGGTGCATCCCACATCCAACACTCATGCTGAGTACAAGTAAAACATACAGTGAAAGAGAGTATACCACTTGGGTGTCCCTGCTATTAGTCACAGGTTTGTTCTCATTGTTCTCGAGTGTTATGTGCCTCAGTGAAGTGTTTGGCACATCCTTAATGATGTGCCACTTCACAGGGAAGCAGCCAGTCCACTTGTCTTGTTGCCAGTATTCTACAGTTTTGTCAAAATCAACCGGGCCCACCATCTCTGCTACCCCAACAAATTGTCCACTGGTATTAACCTGGAAAAAGTTAAGGACTAGTAACTGCAAGCAAATTATATGATCACTAAATCATGACAGGGGATTAAATGGCCATCATTCTTACCGAGAATAGTAGAAACACAGGACAGCTATCAGGCTTCTCCTCGGCCTCATGGAATGCGGCATCAAGTTTCTTGTTGCCGGTAGATGTGCTGGCCCACACATTGTATTTGATACTTTTGTGGACATCATCCTCGCTATAGGATTTAATGACAAAGAACTTCGCATCTGAAAAACTCTCAAGAAAATCTTCTTTATTATACTGCTCGATAGCTGGAATACGAGAAACACTGTTCTCCTTATTGTTCTCAGTCAGTGGAAGGATCGGTTCTTTGACAGCTACTGTTTCATGACCGAGACCATCTGGATTCTTATACACTTTTACTCTGGGTCCTTTGTTCAACTCACTTAAACCATCCATATTTTCTTTTCCGTAACCACGACCCTTCAATTTGTTGTTGTAACCAACAGAATACGACCCTAGTCCTTTCTTCCAAGCATCATAACCATATGATCCAAGACCAGAACCGACGCTCATGGCATTACCATAGTGACCATATGTCATGTTGTTATTGTACATGAGATTCATGTATCCATATGCTTGGGCCACACTCGATGATGGTCTTGCATTGTGCAAATTCTGGATTCAAATAATTACAACAATCACGTCAATTGGTAATGAAATAAAACAAGAAAATCAAATATCCACCTAGATAGTCTATCAGTACATATACCTGGGTTAGAATTTAGATATCAAAAGAGCAGGACATATAAGCAATGAAGCAGTTTGAACATACCATAACATGAGGGAAATGGTGAAGGTTCTGATTCCTGCCTGATGAAACATTGTCTGCATACGAAGAGAACCCATTGCACATTAGAAGAAATCAACGTATCTATCCAAGGAATTGTCAACTGAATCCCATTATAACTGAACTTTGGATCCTGAGAAGCTTGGGATGGATTACCTGTTGGCAAGCCTCCTCTTTTGTAGGAAGCATTCGGATTTAGGGAGGAGCTTTTAAAAGCTGACTTCAATGAACCTGAACCATTATTAGCACTCAAACCCCCACCATTCTGAATGGTATTTGAATTTCCCTTATTTGTTTCAGTGGATAAGGAAGCCTGATCACCTAGACCAGAAGTTGAAACACCTACTTGAGGAGCATTGGCTTCACTAGTTTGAAAAGATGGTTGGTAATAGGGACTTGGATAGTGGTATTCTTGCAGTGCATGCAGTTGATCATCATGCCCCGTAGCAGGAAGAGGTGAACTGGGCACGGAATATGCTCCATATGGCATATAACCATAAGTTTGTTGGTACATATACGAGCCATTATCACCATAAAAATCCTGTCAATAAACATTAAGCTTATCACCATCCGAATGTTAAAAAACATCATATGAGAATCAAATTGTCAATGATAAATCTCCAAGGAACTTAAAGAAAGAATTAGCCACCTTCAGGAAATAACAGTAATATTTGCTACAGCATAAATCCATTCTCTCAAAGATTTCGAATTAGTCTCATCACAACTTATCAAACATCAAATCATGATGTAATGGCATGCAGAAGGATTTACATTACTCTAAATCCACATTTCACTTGATGTACCCAAGTCCAAAATCGATACCCGATGCATTATCCAAACATAACTATGGAGATATGGCCATCTAGAGATCTTCAAATACATGGAAAACTTAGGAAAAAAAATGGAACATACCCACGTTGGACACTCATCCCTATCCAAAACTCCCGTCGGAGCCCTAACAAACATATAGTATGATAACAGCAAACACCTCTACCCATGCAAAGAGGTTTGTTCAAGAAAACCAGTGTATAGAAGTAACCATGAAACCAACTTCAATTACAGGGCTTGAATAGCACAGAATCGTATCAATATCCAACCAATATATCTTGCTAATAAAAATTACAGCTTTTATCAATAACAAGTAAGAAACAATCATCTCATAACCGAAGCACTACCTTTTTCACGGTCTCAGGACCGTTTTTGGTCATTGTTTGTGAATTTAGCGACAGGTTCTCCAATGAATCTGCAATTTCTGTGATTGTAGAAGTAAAGGATAAAAACAAAACCGACAAATTGAAAATTGAACTCTATAGATTTTCAGATATATCAGAAGCATATCACTTGAATCAACACAAAACAATAGTTTTAATCTATAAACATCCAGTAAATTTATCTTAATCTACAACTAGCATCAAGATTCAAAGATAAAAGAAAACATTAAATTCATAATCATACAAATCCATCAAACATGAAGATGAACAGTTTAGCTAAGAATATAGAATTAAGCATAAACCAATTAAACGAACTTTGCAGTAAACGATACTAAACCCCATCCAGAAAAACACATACAAATCTCAATAGAAAATAACCAAAGATAAAATCTTGAATTAACCAATAGGAAAATATAGATTTTTGAATAAACCCCACTAAAACCCTTACCAAAAAATCAAATACCCATTGAAGCTAATCCAATAATATATATAAATTATTGAATTAACACCTCAAAACAACAAGCAAAAGCTTCATAACTAAAAAGGAAAACACTAAGAACCAGTATTTGATAACAAAGTAAAACAAAATATTTATCCACAAATCTAAAAAACAAAGCATACCCAGAAGAGCAAAGTTAGCAAGGATACTATCAGAGTTGTCCATGAACAAGGATCAAAGGTGTAGGTTTAGAGAAAGTACAAAGGAGAGCAATAAGAAGTGAAGGAAGAAATGAAAAACCCTAGACTTGGAAACACTAGGAAAGTTGGGGACGAAAAGAAGAAAGGCGTGGAGAAGGGCTAGCCGCCAAAAACCCTAGAGCTTGGAAAGAGTGGGGTTTAAGATTAAATATTTTCTTTTATATAATTTTGAAATATTAATTTTATTTAATTTTGGCATATGGGCTTTTCCTTTAGTTCTTGAAACACTGTCCACTTTTAATATAATGGGTTTGATTTAAAATTTGGGCACATTTATTTTTAATATTATGATTTTAATTAATGTTTTTGAAAGTATATTTATTTTTAGTATAGTTGTAAAAAATGTATATTTATTAAAATTATTCTATTTTTAGTGTCAAGGAGGTGAATGGTTCCATTATGCATGCGTGGGGCTGACACAGGGGACAGGATTCAAGGGGAAATGGTACTGTCCAATTTAGGGTGATAATGAGTCGAGCTCACTGGAGCCGAGTTTTAACAAGGTCGAATCCGAGCAGCTCGCGAACCGGACAGGCTCATTATCACCCCTAATCCAACCTGTAGACTGCTTCCACAACGCCAATAATGATACATATGTATTTTGCATGGTTTGATATGTTTCAGCAAATTGTCCATTATGATGAAATCTGCATTCTTTTCAAGTTCACCAATGGAGATAGGGTTTGCTGACAAGTAAATGTGTAGAGATCTTATTGTAGAAAGAGCTTGATCCTTCAAATACATGTAGTAAAACATTTTTACTGATTTCATCAGGTTAGTCAACCCTAAACCCGGCCCGGGTATATGATAAGCTTCCACATGATAAAATAATGCTAGTAAAACATATTAATCAAACGCCAAGTACAAATAGGTCTTTCACCTTGGGGATTTCAACTCTTTCTCATTAATAAAAATAAAGGGTAACACACGAACATCACAAACAAAACGGAACAACTCATAATATCTGATATGAATTAGCTAGTCTTGTTAATGAACCAACCCAAAGGACACTCCTATTCTATATCTTAGAACCCAATTAGCAAGCATTACCAACATTATGAACTGCTTTTGTGGTGTCGTCGCCTTCGGTTGCAGCAACAGTGCCATTCTCTTCTGTGGGTTTCACATTCCCATTCGCCTTGACTAAATTGTCCATTAAGCCTGCCTCCACAGATTTTTCCAGATTCTTGTGTGTCATCGTTGTATTTTCTTTGCTATCAGCATCACCATTAGGCTCCCCACTTGAAACCTGATTCAGAATATAGAGTAATTAATATTTATGCAGTTTAGGGAAACCATTTATATGATTCTAAAAGGATGAAAAGCATGTTGTAAGTGATTCGCGGTGGGAAAATGCAAAACCAGGACACAAAATTCAACCAAGAGTCAGAAATACCTGTTTCTGTGACAGTTGATGCTTAGCCTTTTTCTCTTGGATTATCTTTTGCCGAGCCTCGTAGAATTCAAAATCATCGAGAATGCACGTCTTACTGGAATGATCCTTAAAGATTTTAAGAATTTGAACCCCCTGCTCAAAATTAACCTATGGCAACCAGACCGTTTAACAATGAGAAGGATGAAAAAATCACAAAAAGGGGAAATATAAGAACTATGTTACTCTGACTCCTCATCATCACTCAAGTACTAGTGCCCAACACCCATATCTGACACATACTAGGGTACGGTCTTCCAAATGTATGGAACAACTTGGAAACATCAACCGATTTCAGGTGCATCCCACATCCAACACTCATGCTGAGTACAAGTAAAACATACAGTGAAAGAGAGAATACCTCTTGGGTGTCCCTGCTATTAGTCACAGGTTTGTTCTCATTGTTCTCGAGTGTTATGTGCCTCAGTGAAGTGTTTGGCACATCCTTAATGATGTGCCACTTCACAGGGAAGCAGCCAGTCCACTTGTCTTGTTGCCAGTATTCTACAGTTTTGTCAAAATCAACCGGGCCCACCATCTCTGCTACCCCAACAAATTGTCCACTGGTATTAACCTGGAAAAAGTTAAGGACTAGTAACTGCAAGCAAATTATATGATCACTAAATCATGACAGGGGATAAATGGCCATCATTCTTACCGAGAACAGTAGAAAGACAGGACAGCTATCAGGCTTCTCCTCGGCCTCATGGAATGCGGCATCAAGTTTCTTGTTGCCGGTAGATGTGCTGGCCCACACATTGTATTTGATACTTTTGTGGACATCATCCTCGCTATAGGATTTAATGACAAAGAACTTCGCATCTGAAAAACTCTCAAGAAAATCTTCTTTATTATACTGCTCGATAGCTGGAATACGAGAAACACTGTTCTCCTTATTGTTCTCAGTCAGTGGAAGGATCGGTTCTTTGACAGCTACTGTTTCATGACCGAGACCATCTGGATTCTTATACACTTTTACTCTGGGTCCTTTGTTCAACTCACTTAAACCATCCATATTTTCTTTTCCGTAACCACGACCCTTCAATTTGTTGTTGTAACCAACAGAATACGACCCTAGTCCTTTCTTCCAAGCATCATAACCATATGATCCAAGACCAGAACCGACGCTCATGGCATTACCATAGTGACCATATGTCATGTTGTTATTGTACATGAGATTCATGTATCCATATGCTTGGGCCACACTCGATGATGGTCTTGCATTGTGCAAATTCTGGATTCAAATAATTACAACAATCACGTCAATTGGTAATGAAATAAAACAAGAAAATCAAATATCCACCTAGATAGTCTATCAGTACATATACCTGGGTTAGAATTTAGATATCAAAAGAGCAGGACATATAAGCAATGAAGCAGTTTGAACATACCATAACATGAGGGAAATGGTGAAGGTTCTGATTCCTGCCTGATGAAACATTGTCTGCATACAAAGAGAGCCCGCTATTTGCAGCATGTTTGGATTGCACATTAGAAGCAATCGACGTATCCATCCAAGGAATTGTCGACTGAATCCCATTATAACTGAACTTTGGATCCTGAGAAGCTTGGGATGGATTACCTGTTGGCAGGCCTCCTCTTTTGTAGGAAGCATTCGGATTTAGAGAGGAGCTTTTAAAAGCTGACTTCAATGAACCTGACCCATTATTAGCACTCAAAGCCCCACCATTCCGGATGGTACTTGAATTTCCCTTATTTGTTTCAGTGGATAAGGAAGCCTGATCACCTAGACCAGAAGTTGAAACGCCTACTTGAGAAGCATTGGCTTCACTAGTTAGAAAAGGTGGTTGGTAATAGGGACTTGGATAGTGGTATTCTTGCAGTGCATGCAGTTGATCATCATGCCCCATAGCAGGAAGAGGTGAACTGGGCATGGAATATGCTCCATATGGCATATAACCATAAGTTTGCTGGTACATATACGAGCCATTGTCACCATAAAAATCCTGTCAATAAACATTAAGCTTATCACCATCCGAATGTTAAAAAACATCATATAAAAATCAAATTGTCAATGATAAATCTCCAAGCAACTTCAAGAAAGAATTAGCCTCCTTCAGGAAATAACTGTAATATTTGCTACAGCATAAATCCATTCTCTCTCAAAGATTTCGAATTAGTCTCATCAGTCATCACCACTTATCAAAAATCAAATCATGAGGAAATGGTATGCAGCAGGATTTACATTACTCTAAATCCTCATTTCACTTGATGTATCCAAGTCAAAAATCGATACCCGATGCACATCCAAGCATGACTATGGAGATATGTCCAACTAGAGATCTTCAAATACATGGAAAACTTAGGGAAAAAATGGAACATACCCATGTTGGACACTCATCTGTACCCGACACTCCCATCGGAACCTTAAGAAACATATAGTAGGATAGCAGCAAACACCTTTACCCATGCAAAGAGGTTTGTTCAAGAAAACCAGTGTATAGAAGTAACCATGAAACCAACTTCAATTACAGGGCTTGAATAGCACAGAATGGTATCAATATCCAACCAGTATATCTTGCTAATAAAAATCACAGCTTTTATCAATAACAAGTAAGAAACAATCATCTCATAACCGAAGCATTACCTTTTTCACGGTCTCAGGACCGTTTTTGGTCATTGTTTGTGAATTTAGCGACAGGTTCTCCAATGAATCTGCAATTTCTGTGATTGTAGAAGTAAAGGATAAAAACAAAACCAACAAATTGAAAGTTGAACTCTATAGATTTTCAGATATATCAGAAGCATATCACTTGAATCAACACAAAACAATATTTTTAATCTATAAACATCCAGTAAATTTATCTTAATCTACAACTAGCATCAAGATTCAAAGATAAAAGAAAACATTAAATTCATAAGCATACAAATCCATCAAACATGAAGATGAACAGTTTAGCTAAGAATATAGAATTAAGCATAAACCAATTAAACGATCTTTGCAGTAAACGATACTAAACCCCATCCAGATAAACACGTACAAATCTCAATAGAAAATAACCAAAGATAAAATCTTGAATTAACCAATAGGAAAATATAGATTTTTGAATAAACCCCACTAAAACCCTTACCAAAAAATCAAATACCCATTGAAGCTAATCCAATAATATATATAAATTAATGAATTAACACCTCAAAACAACAAGCAAAAGCTTCATAACTAAAAAGAAAATTACTCAGAACCAGTATTTGATAACAAAGTAAAACAAAATATTTATCCACAAATCTACAAAAACAAAGCATACCCAGAGGAGCAAAGTGAGCAAGGATACTATCAGAGTTGTCCATGATCAAAGATCAAAGGTATAGGTTTAGAGAAAGTACAAAGGAGAGCAAGAAGAAGTGAAGGAAGAAATGAAAAACCCTAGACTTGGAAACACTAGGAAAGTTGAGGACGAAAAGAAGAAAGGCGTGGAGAAGGGGTAGCCGCCAAAATCCCAAGAGCTTGGAGAGAGTGGGGTTTAAGATTAAATATTTTCTTTTATATAATTTTGAAATATTAATTTTATTTAATTTTGGCATATGGGCTTTTCCTTACTTTTAATATAATGGGTTTGGTTTAAAATTGGGCCAATGCTTTAATTCAGAAATATTTTTTAATATTCTGGTTTTAATTAATGTTTTTGAAAGTATATTTATTTTTAATATATTTATAAAAAATGTATATTTGGATTTACTTTTTTAAAATTATTCCATTTTTAATTGAATATATATTTTAAAATTAATGATTAAAAACTAAAATAAAAAGTATTTATTATTAAAATATAAACAGAATTAATAAATACAATAAAATCTCTATAAATTAATAACGTCAGGATTATATAATTTTATTAATTTAAAGAGGGATGAATAAATTAATAATTTATTAATTTAATTTTTTAAATAAATAAACCTACATTATTCTTCATGACTAATCCTCTTGAAGATTATATGAGTGAAAATCATGTTTGTTTAAAAAATAGCTGGTGTTATTAAATGACCTATTAAGGATGAGAATGTGACATCAAAACTTTTGAATATAGTAAAAAAATTAATGATAAGATATAATTAAATTTATTTTTTTAAAAAAAATAAATAACAATAAAATCATATTTTACTAGTTATCTTAATTATATTTATAATTTTTAAAAAAATATTTATTTAAAAAGATAAACGACATGAAATATTGTTAAACTTTAATTTTTTCATCGAAAATATCACTGAAATATAAAATAATATTATTGTAACATTGAACTAACCTTATATTTATTTTTCATGTGTAGTAATATTTTTTTCATATTTTTATATATCAATATATATTATAAAAATTTAAGGGACTCGTCTTAAACTAAAAAATAAATCTTTTAATTATTAAAAAAAATTAAATTATTCGAGTTATTTAATTTTTTTTACAACTCAAATTTTATTTGAATTTTTTTTGAATTATTCAATTTTATAAAATTTTAAATCAAATTAAAATGAGCCAAATATTTTTACCTCGAATCTAATTATTTAATTTTTTCGAATCGAATTTTACTCAGACCTAAATGCATCGAATAATTTGGCCCGTTTTATTTGTTGGGCTCATGTTTTCCGAAATCGTAGGTCACAAAAACATGATCTTCATACAAGGGTATTTTGGGGAATATGAAACGCTCTTTCAACTAATTTTTCGTTTTCCCCACACGATGTTTCTAAGGTCCCACAAGATCAATGCTCCCCATGAGATGATGCTAATGACAGTTTTGACCTTGTTCATTCATCCAATAAATGGTGCTGTGGAGGCATCCCTGTTATAATTTGATTTCCCCCCAAGAAAATGAAGCAAATCAAGAACGATGAAACAATCAATGGTGGAATTCGTTATTGAAAATGAAGCAAAAGATTGAAAAAAGATGCCGAACCGGTTGTTACCGAAACACATCATCCTTGTACGACATGGTGAGTCCGAAGGAAATAAAGACCCATCGGCTTACACGATGACTCCCGACCATAAGATCTCATTAACCGAACATGGACGAGCCCAAGCCAGACTCGCCGGTTCCCGGCTCCGGGACCTTATTTCCAGAAATGGGTCTTCTCGAGGTTGGAGGGTTTACTTCTACGTGTCTCCTTACGAGCGCACCCGATCCACGCTAAGGGAGATTGGGAAATCGTTCTCGAAGAGAAGGGTGATCGGGGTGAGGGAAGAGTGTAGGATTAGGGAACAGGATTTTGGGAATTTTCAGGTGGAGGAAAGGATGAGGATTACGAAAGAAACAAGGGAAAAATTTGGGAGGTTCTTTTATAGGTTCCCCGAAGGTGAATCTGCTGCAGATGTTTTTGATCGAGTTTCCAGTATGTTCTTCTTCCTCTTCAAATTTGCTTTCTTTTTAATGGAAACTGTGCATTTTTCTTGAAAGAGTGCTTAGGGAATATAATTTCTGTTGAGAAAATGGTGATTTGCTTTCTCTTGTTTGAAATAAATACTTCTGGGAATGATATAATGGATTGTGTTTGAAACCTTGAAAGCAAGAAACTTCTGAATAAAAGACTGTTAAACTGCATATACAAAACTCTGGTTTATTGCTTCCTTGTCTATGTATGTGTTTTGGATTAGGAGCCATTTTAGTTAATATTTTTTTTTGGATGATTGATAATGGTGGCATTACACGCTAAAATATTACATAATTCTACTTCATCAATTGTTTTTGGTTCTTAAATTGTTCATTTGTTTGTGTATGCTTGTGGAGGGTTACTTTCTGGAAGTAATATGGCTCGTTCGGATATGCGAAATGGGTCGAAATGTTCTTCGGACAATGTAATTCAGAGCCAGAGATATGTTTAGATTATGATGGCGAAGCCGTTTGTATCTCTGGTTTTGAATTACTATGTTGTATATAAGGGATACATCTTTCTTGTTCTTTTAATCTTAGTCCTGTGAGAATGAGAGTCGCTAATCCAATGGTATTGATTATAATTTGGATTGATTAAAGTGATATTGAAAGATTATTTTGTGTGTGGATTTTACAGGTTTTCTTGAATCCCTTTGGAGAGATATAGACTTGAATAGGCTGAACAATGATCCTTCTCAAGAATTGAATCTGATAATAATCTCACACGGTTTAGCCTCTCGGGTGTTTTTAATGAAGTGGTTCAAATGGACAGTTGAGCAATTCGAGCAGCTATATAATCCCGGAAATTGTGAGATTCGAGTTATGGAGTTGGGACCTAGTGGAGAATATAGCTTGGCAATCCATCATACTGATGAAGAGTTGCGACAATGGGGACTCTCTCCCGAAATGATAGAAGAACAGAAATGGCGAAGCAAGGCCAACAAAACCGATTTGCACGAACAGTGTAAATCAAATCTTAATTCGTTTTTTGACCAAAAATTAGACTCGGATGAAGATGTCAAAGAAGGAGATATTGTTTCAGATAATGAATTCGAAGATGTCAAAGAAGATATGGATTCAGATAATGAGTCCAAAAACTTATAGATACCGATTATTAAGATTTCAAAAGCTGTGTCATAAACTACCTTTTGGAAAACGCATTATTTGTAAATCACTAATCTGTTAGTCTTTTTTTCATCTTTCGTTTTTTAGAATTTCACCATTATGTTCTGTTTGAGATAAATAAGAAACCAAATTGAAGTTTCAACATCGGCTGACACCGGGAACCGAGTTATCTCCATAATGAGCTGCTTACAAAGAACAAACCAGAAGGTAAATTTAGCTAACTCGAGACTGTTCCTATGATTCATGTATAATTTCTCATCTAGCTTAGAGCAACTTTTTTGAATTAAGGGATTTTGAATCATTCTATTTCTTGATCAGAGAGTCCATTTTTTATGCTCTTTTTCTTTCTGCCATCTCTACTGTGTCATTTATGCTAACCATTTTCTTTGGAGGTCGAACTTCAGACTCAATTGCAGACACAACTGCTTATTTATCCTTTGATGATGCAGAAGCTGTGTTATTTGAGCTCAGGTGTTGTCTGATACAAGTATGAACCTGACACGGGTATGTTCAGTTTTTTCAAGTTTTCCATGTTGTTGGGAGGTCATATCATGATATCCAAATCCGGGTATGCATCAGATACAAGAAAAATGAGGTAACTGATGGGGTGTATTGTTTGGCTAGCCATGGAGCTTGATATAGCTGATGCATTACCGGGGGAAGGTAACCGATCTAAAGCCTGATGAGAACTATGTCCGACTGTTACACTTTTCATTGCATATGATTGTTTTTAGAATCTCTTCTTTGTATGGGAATGAAGGGAAAGGTTACATTGATTCTTTTGCTTGTAAGCAATGAAGTTTATTTGGGAGAATTACTTTTCTTTTCTTATTAGAAGAAAACACAAGTTTTTTTTTTCTTTTTTACCTGGCTAGAACTTGCCGAGTTCAATAAACAAAATCGGTTTAAGCTCAATTGAGTTCACAATATTCAGAACTAGCTTGAAAGATGTGAATGTTTCAGCTAAAGATGAGGGAGGGAAGCTAGAGTAGTGGTTCAATAGTCGATCCTGCAGGCTGCACCTGCAAAATTTGATGATTAAGATGAAAACTTGAAGAAAAAACGATTATTAATATAGTTTATCCTGATATTTATTACAAATTGAACTGTAGTAAAACTATAAATAAAACCTTAATATATCAAAACATATAATTATGTGCAAAAAAATCAAAACCTATACTACTAACTATAAATTTTAATCTAAATACAACAGGATTCTTAACCTCGATGACAAGTTTATGTTTGGAATACTAAAGCTGGAATCTTCATGCCTTAAAACCCTGGAAAGTGAAGAGAGAATCTCGTTTTTCATGTGGTCCACGTAGAAGCTCCAGAAGCCTTGAACTCTTACATGTCAGTAAAGCACAGGATTGTTTGGCAGAACTGCTTGACATCCAAGGCAAAGACAAATCAATCATCTTCTGTGAAGAAGAAGAAGAAGAAGAAGAAGAAGAAGAAGAAGAAGAATTTATCCATTTCTGAAATACAAAAAAGCTTATCTCATACAAAAGTTGGCTGCAGAGTTCCTTTATTTAATTGCCTGTCTGTTCAGCTTCAGAAACTTACCTTCCTATTCCAACAGCCATGGCGGCCTCCTCAATCGAACAGCCTCCTCTCTTCCTCCTCGTGCTTGTTCTTGCCGTTTTCTTGCTTTCTCATCCTGTTTACAGTGATGGTATTCTCTCTATATAATGTCTGAATATTACATTTTGTTTAAGATTTGTTGTTTTGACTCCTTTTAGTTTTTACCATCTTCCTACAGATGAGGAAGACAATCTTCTTCAAGGGATCAACACCTTCAGGAAATCTGTGAATCTCCCGGAATTCGTCAAGAACAAAAACGCTCACTGCCTCGCCACTAAGATCGCCAGCGACCTGGACGAAGACAACAACCAGCCATGCACGAACCCCAGCCGTTCACGAGTCAGCAACGGGACCAAATTATCAGACTATCCAAACTCCATATCCAAATGCAACATCAATGTCAACACCACGAGCGACGTGGTCGTGCTACCTGTTTGCGTGCCGAATCTAGTCCCGACGCTTGTTCTTACCAACTTCACTCTCACCCGTTACTATCGATTCATCAACGATTCGAAATTCGCCGAGATCGGACTCGGTTCCGAAGAAAATTGGATGGTGGTTGTTCTTTCTTTCAACACCACGACTGGTAGACTTGTCAGCCTTGCCAATGGAGCTTATTCTTATGGACAACATGGATTAAGTTATTACATGGTGTTCTTGTTGTTGGGGGTCGTTATTCGTCTTAATTTGGGGTGAAAATGGTTGGATTTCTTTGTTATTTTTCTTCCAGTTTGTGAAGTCTCTACTGGATTTCAATTCGTATGGAAATTTTTCTCTTTTTTCTTTGATTTTTTCTTGCAAGATCCCTTTGTATTTTAATTTTTTTTTATACCATCCATGATTTGTAATCGTTAATTTAACTTTTAATAAACCATGTATTTTGATGTGTGTTCAAAATCTGTCTATTACATGTCCGATTATACAGAATTTTATGTTCAAAATATCTTCTACTAAAACTCGAGTAATTTTGATAATAATTCAATTTAAAATTTTATTTAAAATATAGGTGATTTTTAATTTTATTTTAGATTTTAGGTTAATTTTTCCAGTATAAATAAAAAAAAAATAACTTGTGTAGGTCGTATTTTTTCTTCAAATTTTATAAAAAATATTAAAAAATAAAGAATGTCACCTATAGG
Source organism: Abelmoschus esculentus (assembly GCA_035048815.1). NCBI lineage: Eukaryota > Viridiplantae > Streptophyta > Magnoliopsida > Malvales > Malvaceae > Abelmoschus > Abelmoschus esculentus. Next base: position 26,888,276 of record JAUCBN010000001.1, read on the forward strand.
TGGTATCCTTCCTTCAAATCGTCAATTGCAGGTGTTCTATTAATATTGTAGTTTTTCCAAAACAAACATCAAACACTTTATTTTCCCAAATAAAAATACTAATTGACCTATATATCCAATGGAACCACTAGAATTTTATGTATAGATTTCATACGATGTTGCAGACAGATTGTTATATTCTATTTGTAATCTAACTCGACTTAAAAAAAATATTCTAATCTGAAAATTTCTGTAATGATATGTTTTTTTCTTTTTTGTTTCTTCAGACTTTGTCTTGATCAAACAGCTCGAAGTAAAGACATACTTCGAAAAAGCCAGAAAGCTAAGGGTGCGGTTATGAGAAACCAGAAAGAATACAATGTTGCCGGGAAAGAATAAAATATTATCTTTCTCTCGGCAATATGAATTTTTTCTACTTGGTAACTGCATTCTTCCAAATTTAGGTTGTGAAATTTAAACCAAGAGCTACGTTGCTTTGATTCTTCGACCCTAAATCTTAGCTCCGTCCCTAGTGTTAGTCGATATTACATGTATAGGTCGATTTTTTTGCATACAGTTCCAAGTCCAGCAAAGCATGGATCCATCCACCCTGTGGCATTTAAATCTTGTTCAAGAGTATCATCAACAAGTTCCTTAGTTGTCTTCCATGTGTTGGTCGATATTACATGCATCTGCTGACATTTGGAATTGGGATTTACGTTTGTGATGTTTAGGAAAGTGTCGCTGGTGAAGTAGCTGAGCCTGAGAATATAGCTCAGTCTGTATCTCCATTACCAAAAAAAGTCAGACAAGTTGAGGAAGAACCCATTCCTCAGCATGTTCAGAAGATGTTTGATGAAGCAAAAGACTCTGGTCATCATCATCAGGGCCATGACTTGGTCACACATGGGGCAGTTGACATATATATGACAAGTTACCATTATTAAATTTTTTAACGGTTCAATTATAATGATAGTTAAAAAATGAGTTATTTGTTAAAAAGACATAGGTTAAGGGCTAAATTTATCTCAAAAAAAGAATAAGGGTCAAAATGATAAAAATTATAAACGTTAAGGATGAAAATTATCTTTATGCCTAAAATATATGAAGAAATATTATATGCTACATATTAAAAAAATACGAGAATATATATATCTTATATGATTAAAAAATTATATAGATTGAAATCAAACTATACTATAACATGATAAATAATTATAATTAAATTTATATAAGAAATTGAAAACTCAACTCGACTTTAATTTCATAAACTTGACTCAATTCGATAAAATTTTAATAAAGTTTAAGTTCTAAAATATGACGCTTCAACTCGAATAACTCAATTTTTTTTATTCAACTTAACTCGACTCGATTGAATGCTCACCCTTAACTTAAACATCTCTTATATGTCTCCCCCTCTTTTTATCTCATTATTTTGGCTCTGAATTGTTTGTGAAGTATTCGTATAATGTTCGTTTATTAAGTTAAACAAATAAATAAATATGAATAAAATCTTTATGTTATTCAATAAATGAACAAACACAAATAAATATGTATTTGATTTGTTTATGTTCATAGACAAACTCGCTTACTCGATTCCCCTTTTGCTTTTTTATATTTTAAATATTAGTGAAGATAAAGACTACATTTAACATATAATGGACTTTAGAGTTTAAATCATAAAATTTGAGAAATTTAAGTATTAGCAATGTAATTTTACCATCTTGACAACGTATAAGACAACATATTATTGAACATATAAAAAATATGTTCGCAAATACTAAGCAAAAGAATATAAACCCTTAAAAATAAATAAAAATATATACAATATTAAAAATTTAAATAAACACAATTAAATATATATAAATACAATTAAAAATAAACACAATATTGTTTTTGTTTTTTATTTTTAATTAAATTGTTTTTAATTTATTTTTTTAAAAAAAATTAAAAATCGTAAATCTTTATAAAATAGTATCATCATTTATTGTATCATCATTTATTATTATCATTTATTGTATCATCGGAGACAACCACTACCACCGCGGGCTACCATGATCGTTTCTCCTAACCACCCATCGCTGGTAATCAATGACAAATATGTCGATAGACTTTCTAATGTCGAAATAAACCAAAATTGCAAAAATGAAGTCATCGGTATACCTACCGTCGATTATAGGCAATGGTTGATTGACGAAAAACGATCAAGGTGGTCCGACGACGATAACAGTAATCTCCGATGAAGTAGTAAACGATGACAATAATAATAATTTGAGGGTTTTAGGTTTATGGTTATGGATTTAGGATTATTTTTAAAAATTAAAATCATCGATCTGAAGAAATAAAAATTTAATTTTATTTAAAAAATAATTAAAAAATAATATTAAGCCAATAAATAAATACACATAAATAGAACCATATTCTTTCAAATTCTGTTCATCTGCGCTCTTGCTTTTAATATTATAAATTTGTAATGATTCTTATGGGTCTGTATCTCTGCCCCTCTGGTCATTAGGTTTTTCCGAAGAAAGTAGCATTATTACAACATTTATTTATCGTCAGTTTTATGACTATGTACAACATTTATTCATGGTCTAATATTACTACCAAATTTTTTATATTTTTTATAAATATATTAATATAAAATTTTTAATTACTTTTTTATAAATATCACTGAATTTTTATTGAATCTATAAAAAATTATAATTATATCGCAACCAAGAAGTAAAATATTTAGATTAATCAATCCAAAGATTTTTACAACCCAAAACAAAGAAAAATATTTTTTTTTATGAAAATAAGCATACCAATAAACTTCATAAGCTTCCTGAATCTCCTTGTCTCTGTCCAAACGAGACGCATAACGAAGAAAGAAAGGAGTTGTAGACGATCCAAACTGTCGTGCAAAAAGTATCGCTACCCAGGATTGATTTCATCGACAAACGACCATCAACCGAGTGGGGATAAATCTTTTCAAGTAACCACGACAAAAAACTAGCATCGATTGAATCTCTGTGCGAACAATAATCGATCGTTAGGGTACGCTGAAACATACTACAAAGACAAATGGATTAAATCACAAAACAAAAACATATCATAAAAACAGAAGAAAAACGTGTCACAAGGACAGAAACAACATTCTATAAAAACAGAGATTTTTATTAAAATTAAAAACAAAAACAAAAAATAATAAATTCGATGGTCGACAATCAATACTAAAATTAATTGTCGATCACCGATCAAAAGGATTGATAAAAAGAAAAACGACTATGAAAATTATTTTCTAAATTATCGTTTTTTAGAAAACCCGATCATTTATGGTTTCAACAACCAACATGTGAATTGTTATGATCGCATCTCTTTATTCTAAAATTTCAAAGTCTGCTAACAAGGAAACAAATAATACAGATTCAGTCATTCAGAATCAAAAAAAGAAGTAAATAGAGAGCAATTTTTCTAAAATAAGAGAGTTTAAAATGAAATTATATCAAAATTTTATAAAAATAATAAGAATTTAAATATCAATTTTTTTACAAACTAAAGTTTTTATAAAACCAGTAATATTTTTGTATATACTAAAATTTTTATTAATTTTATAAAAATTTTAATATAACCTTATTTTAAACGCAGGTAAAAGAATCTCGAAATTCTAACATTTGTAGGAGAGAGATACGTTATCGCGAGTGGAAATCTTTTATTTTTTTATCATGCCTCCATTCATGTCTCATGTTAAAAAATTTTAAAAATTGAATTTTAAACCTTAATCCTGATTTTTTATATCCTAAACCCTGCACCCTGTACACTAAAAAATACATTCTATCCTTAATTCCCTAAACCCTAATCATAATCCCTAACCTAAAACCCTAAACTTTAAATCTTAAACCCTAATCGTAACCCCTAACCTAAAACCTTAAAGAAATGGACGATTTGCCCCCGTTATCGCGATAATTTCTTTATAAGAAAAGAATACAAATTTCTTGTACGAATCCAATTCCTATCGAAAAATTGAACCATGTCCTTTTTTGTTTTAGGTTAATTATTCTTTAATATACCCCATATATTTCCCTTTAATTAGAAAGAAAATATCGTCCATGAACATATATGTATTATTTGATAATTTAAGAATAAATATAAAACCATTAAATATATATTTTAAATCTGAATTGATTATATTCTATATATAATAATCTGCCACATGCATGAATAATAAACAAAGAATGGGGTGAAGCAGCGCACATTACAGTCCTAAGGTACAATTTGCCCGATTGGAATAAGTAAAGAACACATTTTTAGTTATCTCCAAATTTAATAAAATAATGTGTACACACAGGGCGGTTTAAAGATTTTGGGATTTTTATGCAATTTATTAAAATATATCCCTCAAAAGCAATTATTCGTAACTTTCACTAGTTCTAAAAATGTGACCCTTAGAAGTGATTGTCCTTTTTTGGGTCCCTGTGCAGTCGTTTTTATTGTGCTTGTCTAGAATCTCGCTAATTCTATAGAAACAATAGGAATAAGAATAATCAATAAGATTTTAGAATCAATTATCACATTTAGGACATAATTATAACGTAGAATTTTAATATTAATATCATCTAATAAAGGTAGTTTATCAAAATTTTGAACCCTTATTTTTTAAGGAACCTTGTACGGTCGCTCCTATCACGTCTGTCTAAAACCCCACGTGTACACGTTAAAGGAAGACTTTGTATGTCCATCAAACAAGACCAATAGCAGGGGTGTGCATTCGTCGGTTAATTCGGTTAACCGACCGAATCAAAATTATTTCAGTTAATTCGGTCGGTTAATTTTTGTTAAATTCGATTAACGATTATTTTTTTATAATTCAGTTATCGGTTAATTAACCGAAATTATATATATTAAATATTATATATATTATATATTTATTTTTAGTCATTTAACTTTTAAAATATTATAAAGTATTTATTATTTTTTTTATATTATAAAAAGATCACTAAATTTTGTATTAAATTAGTACAAAATAAAAGTTTAGTGACTAAAAAATTATTTTAGCTTAATTTAGTGACCTATTATGTAATTTAATCAAAATTTATAATAAATTTTGGTTAATTTGGCTAATTAATCGAAATAATTTTGGTTCGGTTAATTCGGTTTAAAAAAATCGGTTCGGTTAATGATTAAGATTTTAAAATTTTTGATTAATTCGATTTTGGTTAATTCGGTACGAGGCCGAACCGAATTAACCGAATACTCACCCCTAATCAATAGACCATGATCTTTTCATCTTTTTTAAATCAAATTACATATAATTTATTTTTACGTTCTTTTATTTTCATATTAATTCAATTGATTCATGTATATGTTTTAAAAATATAATATATTATGATCTTAAATATTTAAGCATACGAGTTTAAATATTTAAGTTAAATTTTATTTAAAAAACAAAAAGTTATAAGAGTAGAAAAGTCGAAAAGAGAAGGAAGATTTAGAAATAAATAGAATAATATGTTAAAAAAATAAAGAGAATAATAGATTATAATCGGAGATTAAAAAATGGTTCGTATTGTTTTAACAATTGTTATTTAATAATAATATTATCGCTTAAAATCGTTAATACCATAAATAATGATGGATTCAGAATCACACCATTAACAATTAATAATGATCGTAATTTAACGGTTAACTGTCAATAGCAACAATAAAAATAATAACTGTATATTATTCTCATAATTTTAAATTTTTAGAGAAATAAGAATCATCCATAAAATTTCATCTTCACAAATTAAAAATTTTAGACCGTGTATTTTAAAAAATACCGAATATTTTAATTTTTATATTATTTTATCTTATTTTTTTATAAGTTTAACTATAAAAGTAATTATTAAAAATTAAAATTTATTAATTCTCTAAAAACACGATTTTTTATTTAATTTAATTTTTTAGCAGTTCCGTCGAATAAAGCTTAATTCTAACCAAAGGTGATTAAAAATGACTTGGCTTCGTAGGAGACTTGATTTCAAAGGTGGAATATCGAATAAGATTAGATTAAAAAGACAAAAGTAATTATTTGGTATTTATTATTTTTTAAAAAGAAAAAAATTTTGTTTGAAAAGGGAAATTTAGCAGAAATTCCACCATATGAACACAACTGAAGCTTCCCAGTCAATTCCACGTCTTCTCTTCACTTTTTCATCATCTTCTTCTTCTATAAATTCTCTACCAAAACCCAAAATCCTTCATCTCAAATCCCCACAGTTACTTTTTTTTCTTGTTTGGAACACATTCTCCCACCACCGCCATTGTCCTAATATTCCTTTTTTCTTGTTTTATTCTGTTTGTTATTCGAGATGCTCAGCCACTTACTCCACGCCGGCGACGAAAATGGAGGCGAAATGATGAAACCGGAGAAGATCAAGGGCACTGTCGTTCTGATGAAGAAGAATGTTCTGGATTTCAATGATTTCCATGCATCTTTTCTTGATGGGGTTCACGAGTTGCTGGGGAAAAGAGTTTCGTTTCAGCTCATCAGTGCTGAAAACGCCGATGCCGGTGAGTTTTCTTTCCTTTTTCTTTCTGACAAAAAGAAAAAAAGATTCCTGGGAAGCATGTTTGGTTGGTTTTATTATGTCGAAAACGAAAGGCTGCCATTGTTATTAAGTTCTAGTTCTTTATTTCCTTCCCACTTTTATACATACACTTTCGTTTTGAACAGATTAAACAAAACAAATACGTACGTACATACGTTTGTATTTTTAAGATAATCTTAAGGGATTTATCTAATTAATTAATTAATTATGGAACATGTGCTGTCCGAAAGTAATTTCATTTTTTATTTCACAAATTTAAACAAAAATCAATATATTATTGTAAAAAAATTGTATACTTGGTGTTTTAATTATTTTTTTTGTAGCCAATGGGTTGCAAGGAAAGCTAGGGAAACCAGCATATTTGGAGGACTGGAACTCTACTGAATCTCCCGCCGTGGCCGGCGGGGAATCTAAGTTCGGTGTTAACTTCGATTTCGATGAAGAAATCGGAAAACCCGGAGCTGTTCTGATTAAAAACAATCATCACAGTGAGTTCTACCTCAAAACTGTCACTCTCGAACATGTTCCAGGCCATGGTCGGATTCACTTTGTCTGTAATTCTTGGGTTTATCCGGACAAGAGATATGAAAAACCTAGAGTTTTCTTCACCAACAAGGTAACTTTCTTCGGTACTCAAAGGGTGACATTTCAGCGTGTTTCTTAGCTAAAACCATATTGTGAATTGTAATGTGTTTGATTTTCTTCTTCCTTAGACGTATCTTCCGCATGAGATGCCGGAACCGCTGCGTAAATACAGAGAAGAGGAGATGGAGGCTTTGAGAGGCAATGGCGAAGGAGAGCTTCAAGAATGGGATCGTGTCTATGACTATGCTTACTATAATGATCTGGGGAACCCTGACAAGGGACCCGAATACACCCGTCCGGTTCTCGGTGGATCGGCCATGTACCCGTACCCTCGTAGAGGAAGAACAGGCCGCCCCTGGTCGAAAACAGGTGAGGATCCGTTATGATATATGCAGTTAGATTTGGTTATCAAAACAGAGAATGTCCTGATTGTGTCATGGTTGCTGTAATAATTGAACAGATCCCAATACCGAGAGTAGGATACCACTACTGATGAGCTTAAACATTTATGTTCCGAGGGACGAACGATTCGGGCACTTGAAGATGTCGGATTTTCTGGCTTATGCACTGAAATCTATAGTTCAATTCATTGTACCCGAGCTTCAAGATCTAACTGATAAAACTCACAATGAATTCGACTCGCTTGAGGATGTTCTTAAGCTCTACTATGGTGGAGTTAAGCTTCCTTCTGGCCCTTTACTTGATAACATCATCAACAACATCCCCTTGGAGATGCTCAAAGAGATTTTCCGGACTGATGGGGAACAACTTTTGAAATTTCCTGTGCCTCAAGTGATTCAAGGTTTGCATTCAATTTATTGCTAATCTCGGAGTTATTATTCGATTACTTGAAGTACATTGTCTCACAGACGTCGACATTTTTAATGAATTCGAGCAGACAGTAAGACTGCATGGAGGACTGATGAAGAATTCTGCAGAGAAATGCTTGCTGGAGTTAACCCTGTTATAATTCGTCTTCTTGAAGTAAGCTTTAAGCACCAAACTTTCGGATCTCATATTTTATCTGGAAATCTATTTGAGCTCTGTAGATTTACTATACTTCCAATATTTTTCGATTTCAGGAATTTCCTCCAACAAGCAAGCTAAATCCTAAAGTATATGGTAATCAAAACAGTGCCATAACCAAGGAACACATTGAGCACAACCTTGAGGGACTCACCATAGAAGAGGCATTGAGAACCAACAGGTTATTTATATTGGATCATCACGATTCAATTATGCCGTATCTGCGGAGGATAAACTCTACGAGGACCAAGACTTACGCATCACGAACCATCTTGCTTTTACGTAACGACGGGACTTTGAAGCCATTGGTGATTGAGTTGAGCCTGCCACATCCGAATGGGGATCAACTCGGTGCTGTTAACAAGGTTTACACACCTGCAGAACATGGAGTTGAAGGCTCGATATGGCAGTTGGCTAAAGCTTATGTTGCTGTAAATGACTCTGGTGTTCATCAACTCATAAGCCATTGGTATGGATATAAAAATTAGCCATTATTTATTGATTCGCTTTGATATAAGGGAAGGGCTTACGTTTGTGTTTCCGGTTTTTGTTATCTTTACAGGTTGAACACTCATGCAACAATGGAGCCATTCGTGATCGTGACGAATCGGCAGCTGAGTGTGGTTCATCCGATTTATAAACTCCTCCACCCTCACTTCCGCGACACGATGAACATCAATGCGTTTGCTAGGCAGGTTCTGATTAATGGAGGTGGAGTCCTGGAATTAACAGTTTTCCCTGCAAAATATGCAATGGAAATGTCATCACTGATTTATAAGAGCTGGAATTTGGTTGACCAGGCACTTCCTGGAGAACTCAAGAAAAGGTACATCTAGCTCGGAAACTGATAGGTTCTTTTATGTATTTAAGGGTCATATTCTCGTACTCGTATTTAAATACATGACAGATACGGGTTTATATAGCTTTTTGGTCACGGAAGTAACATGTTTTCATCTTCTGTATTCAATTTCAGAGGAGTTGCAGTTGATGATGAGAGTTCACCTAATGGTCTTCGCTTACTGATAAAAGACTATCCGTATGCTGTTGATGGATTGGAGATTTGGTTTGCAATTGAAAAATGGGTCACCGATTATTGCTCGTTCTACTACAAGACAGATGAAATGGTTGAACAAGACCCTGAGCTTCAAGCCTGGTGGAAAGAAATCCGAGACGAGGGCCATGGCGATAAGAAAGACGAGCCATGGTGGCCTAAAATGCAGACTCGACAAGAGCTGATCGACTCTTGCACCATTATCATTTGGGTGGCTTCTGCTCTCCATGCAGCAGTTAACTTTGGCCAATATCCTTATGGAGGCTACCTCCCTAACCGCCCAACTATAAGTCGTCAATTCATGCCCGAAGAAGGCACTCCGGAATACGCCGAACTCGAGTCCAACCCGGACAAGGTATTCTTGAAAACAATAACTGCTCAACTACAGACACTCCTTGGGATTTCCTTGATAGAAATCCTGTCAAGGCATTCCTCAGATGAAATTTACCTGGGACAAAGAGACAGTACCGAATGGACATCAGACGAAACACCACTCGCAGCTTTCAATGAATTCGGACAGCGGCTTTCCGGGATAGAGGAACGTATTGTAGAGCTGAACAACAACAAGCAGTTGAAGAACCGTGTCGGTCCGGTCAATGTGCCATACATGTTGTTGTATCCAAGCAGTGAAGGAGGACTGACAGGCAAGGGGATTCCCAATAGTGTCTCCATCTGATGCCTTTCTATACATTCTTTAACATGGACCCATCAGTTCTGTTATTTCATCAGACAGTTTGTCAACAACTAAAGTCTTGTTATGTCTGCAACAAATAAAACTTCATAGACATCCAATGTCTGTAAGAAAGTTGATGTTATTGTAGTCCTTGTACTCTTCAAGGACCCCAGTAGAGTTTAGGATTTTAATTTTTAAAATAAAATTAATTATGTTTGTGAAAAAAAAAATCACTTCTAATATATAAAATAACAATTTAATTTTAGAGATTAATTTTAGAAACCTCAATGAACTGAAACCGATTAATTTAATTTTAATTTCGTCTTCAAGCAAATTAAACCGATGAATTAAATTTTTAAAACCTTAAAGGGAGCTAAAAGGAATTAGTATTGAAAGTAGGGACTAGTTTGAAAATTAACCCAAAATTTTCAAACTTAATCTGCTATTACCATCCACACAGAAAACAAAACCAGATGACAAGATTATCAGAACATTACTTGCCACGTGTTCGGTGATTAACAGCAAATCTATCGTCCCTGAGAATAAAAAAACCCCAAAATTTTAAAATAAATTAGAAAATAAAGAAAATAATTTCATTGGCCAAACCACCTTTATATTCAAGTTTCCCGGCAACGCCACTTTTCGCTCTCTCGAAGTTGTTCTTTCTCAATTTTCTGGTTTTTTGTTCATTTTTGAAAATTTATCTACAAGTTCTTTCTTTCTTTAAACTTTATATTTCCTAGATGTATTGATTCAGCTGGGAAAAGGCCGAAAATTGGTAAGTAGGATTGTCTCCGATATGTGAATTAGGGTTTAAAAGCTTAGATTTTGCGATTTTTATACGGGAGTTTCGGTTAAAAGTTTGGAATTTTAATTCTTTTCAGAAGTATTTTTGGTTTTCTTCAGTGGGTTTGAATCGGTTTTCAAGGTGAGTTTGTTGTTTAAGCCATATCGGCTTTGCCTTTCAAGTGTAGAGCAGCATTCTTTGCAACCTTTTTTTTTTCCGAAAAATTTTAAGTGTTTCAATTCTGAATCAAGATTTTTCAGTGTTTCTTTCTGTTGATTTATAAAAAGTCACAACTTTTTTAAAGTACTTTCTTAATTGTTAACATCGATTTTATATTTGCACCTTCTTTTTCAATTCCCAGTCTTACTTTTTAAAGTTTATGTTTTATGATGAAATGCTTCAGATAAAGAAAGTCATTGATGGCCCCAACAAGGAAATCGAAAAGTATGAACAAACAGTATTCGAGTAAATATGAAGTCTCTCCTGTTAAAGACGCTGGAAATTCAAGAAAAAGTAAGCCAAAGGTAGGCGTTTTAAGTCATTTATCATTGAATTTTGATTAATGATTAAATTTTTTTCTTTTCTTTTGTTGTTTGGTGAATACTCCGATGTACTCGGCATTAACATATGTTAATGGGTCGATTTGATGCATGTGCTGTTGTATTCTATGCTGTAGAAGAAACTATTTGACAAGTTAGGATCTCCATGGAGCAAGGCTGATATCGAATGGTTTTATAAAGCTTATCGAGTATATGGGAAAGATTGGAAGAAGTTATACTTTGAGAACTATAATAGAAAAGCTTTATGATTTGGCATTCTTTTGTATTGGGATGATGTTAAATCTAGGAATTGTATAAGTATAATTAAGTAATTAACATGTTCTTTTTTAACTTGTTGCTTATGTTTAGGTGGCTGCTGCTGTGCGTAATAGATCCACTGAAATGGTGGAGGCCTTTTACAGTATGAATCGGGTATGTTTAGGTCTCTATGTAGCTTTAAGCACCGATCAGTTATCCCATTAATCTTTGGTTGCTAAATCTTGTCCTTGGATGCTTATGAGTTCAATGATGTTAGTTTCGGAAATACTTGAGGATAGATCACCTATTCTGAAATATTGAAATGGAGAAAAGAAACAAGGGAACTACTGTCTTAGTTAACTTTCCAAATGTCGTTTCTAAACTAACATTGCTATAAATTAAGGCAGCAGATAAGCATTTTGTCTTCATTGATACAGTCTTCAAGAGGTTGTATGGAATCACGTGCTTCAAGGGCATTGAATATAGTTTCATTTTCAGCCTTCATTTGCTGGATGAAACCTGAGAGTTGCTTTAGTTTGACTATATTTGTTTGTAAATACTATTAATTAAATTAATGCGTTCTTTATTTGTTTTCAGGCATATTTATCCTTGCCAGATGGAGTAGCTTCTGTGATTGGCCTAATAGCAATGATGACTGATCACTATAGTGTCCTGGTGAGATTTGATTTAATATTTGAAATACCTGTAAGAATCTGATATTTGCATCCAGTGTTCATATCAAGCTATTTAGTGCGCTTTATTTTTCAGCAGTATATTTTTCTCCATTATGAAGTGAATTCCTTCCTTTTTAGACTGTATTTTGCGTAATTATATATGTTCCATTTTAGGTTTGCAAAATAAATTGAACTCTTAATGTTCTTCCTCTATCAGTGATCAAGGGTTGAAACTTTTTTGTATCATGCTGATTTACAGGGAGGGAGTGATGTGGAAAGACAGAGCAATGAGACTTCTGAAATACCTCGACAAACTCAAAAGCGCAAGCGGGTGAAGACTCATTTTGCTTCCTCTAAAGAGGATGGTTTTCTGCCCCAATCAGTTGCATCTAGTCAGGGATGCCTGCCTTTTTTGGAAAGAATAGGCTTTAATGGTTAAGATTTTTTGCCCTTGTTAGCACTCAATAGCTGCCATCTATGGTTTTTCTTCAATTTGGTTCCTTTATTTATCACAAGTCTCTTTAATTTTTTCCATCCCATAGTTTTCTCTCTTATTTTGCAATAAATGCAACTAAGAGACTGAAAAAGGAGAGTTAAAGTTGTTGAAATTGTCCAAATTTATAAATGGGAAGCAAATCAATGACTAGAGCTGGAAGCTTTTTATTTAATGTCACAGAGATGAGAGAGATTAAAATATCAGGAAAAATATTATTAACCGGAAGAGGAAAATATAAATAAAAGGTGCCATAAATGATCTTTCAATCTCCAAATGAAAATAAAAGAGGAAACAAAAACTTGTTGGTTCGATTACATAAGATGAAGATGTGTGGATGCTTTGATGATTCAAAATTGTATTAGGAGGACCCCTCACTTGGATGATAATTGACAAGCTTAAATTGGAGCTTTCTTTCCCCGTGGTCGTGTGTGTGTGTGTATACATATGGAGAAGCTTACATTAATGTGCTCTTTGGCAATCCATGTTCTGTTGCCTAACTATGGGAAAGCTATGTGTTTGAAATTAGCGTCACTAGTTCAAAGAGCCGTTGGGACCATTTGTTCACTAACTAGGAAAGTTCATCATTTCCATGGGAATAATTGGAATTTGATATATTATTTGGTTGTGCTCGTGGAATCATAATTTTTCTTTACAATGTCAACTTAATATGATGTTTAGTAAGCATAGGAACTGTTGCTGCCTTGCTGCTGTTGAAAGTTGTAATAATAATCTTCATAAGTGTGATTTAGATCCTTATTTGTTTGAATTCCTTTTAGGTATAAATCCTCATGCAGTTAGGAGAAGGACTCCTTGCGTCCCTGTTTCATATTCATATAGGAGAGATGACATTGAAAGTTATGATCCACCAAAAAAGAGAGTTAAGAAATCAGAGGCTGGTTATGATGATAATGAACATATCACTGCAGTGACATTGGCAGGGGCATTACAAAGAGGAAGATCCCCTCAGCTTTCTCAAAAACATTATAACAAAGCTGAATTCAGAATATCCACACCTGTTCTGAGCTATGGTCATATGGTATAAGACCACTGATCAGAATTTATAATATCACAGTTTATTGCCTTCATTATCTAATTTTATGTTTGTTTTTCTATTTACCTGTAATTAGTTTATACAACCTGTGACAACTAAGGCCAAGCATCCCGGTTCTTCCTGTGAACGTCGGATGGCGATCAGGCTTGGGGGCAAGGAACCTGTCATTGGAACTTATAGAAGAGGTACATTTCCCATGGAGGGTATGGAAGGTGCTACTACTGGTGAACTTCATCTAAAGGGGAAAAAATTACCAGAAGAAAGTGAAAGTTGATGAGATCATGAACAATATATCTGACGATGGTGGAGAAGCATGTAGTGGTACGGAAGAAGGAATTAAAGATACTGTCCAAGGAAAAGTTGATATGGACATTTCCAGTGCAAAAAATAATCTTTCACCATGGAGTCAGAGGAAAAACATGAAGATTGTTTCGGGAGGTAATGTGATATTCTACCCATACAAGGCACAAAAAGTAGCAAAAGAAAAGGGGTAAGCTCAAAAGGATTGCTGAATTGTTCAAAGCAACTTTTTTTCTTTCCAGTTGCATACAAGCTCAACATCATTTTTTTTGTTTTATATGCAGATGAGAGTGATTCCCTAGATGCTCTGCTGACATTAGCCAATTTGTCTACATCAATGTTGCCAACATCGATGGTAGAATCTGGTAGGTGTCAATTGCTTCTCTACTTCGTTTTTTACTGATTAAGTGTCGTCTACAATATAGGGTTTCTTGTCACTTATCTTGCTCTAGTTTCTCATTATATGTTTCGTCTGGTCCATTTTATTCATGCACGCATTATTCTTATTCCTTTTGTTGTCTCTGTGTTTGCTTAGAATCATCTGCTAAATTGAAAGAGGACAAAATTACATGTGAAACAGAAGAGAAGTACAGTGCATCTGAAGCTACATCTGTATGTCATCATAGCAATAAAACTAAGCACATAAGACCTAAAGAAAAGGTGCTCAACTTAATCACTGAAGCTGAAGCTGAAGCTTCTAGAAAATCAAAAGTTGGGAGGTATTCAGCTACGGCTGACAATGTTGTTTCTGAATCAAAACAACAGCCAGAACCTATCAATAACTCGAAGAAAAGAAAAAGCAATTCCTTCAGTACTTCACAGGTAACCACCAAATATTTTGCTTCTTGTACTTCTAATCTTGATTTCATGGCAATGAGGTAGGTTAATCTTTTAACCTTCTATTTGCTAGTTTACTGCCATATTATTTTAATAGTATATATTCTCTACATGGCTGATGCTGTTCTTATGTCTTGTAGGCCATAGCCGAAGAAGTGAACAAAAGTATCACTAAAGGTAAATGCGGCACTGAATCTTCTGTTCAATCAAGACAATGGAAACCATTCAGAGTGCCAGAGGATTCCCCCACTAATAATGATCCAAAAATTGCTGAAACTGATCCAGCGGTATCAACTTTACAAGTTCCTGCAGAATCTAAACTTGTTAGCTTACCAAAGAAGCATCAAAGTAGACGTAAAATGAACCTGAAGAGAGACTTAGTTTCAAGAGATAAAAATTCTCCCAAGTACACCTTAGAAAAAAACCAACCAAATAAGCACTCTCTGTCATAAGACAGACTTAAGGTAGAATCTAATATTCCTCCATTTCCCTTCAGCAAAAGAGTTGCTCATTTTTAGCATAATATATGGTTGTTTTTGAATTCCAGGAAAACCTCTCTTCCTGCTTATCATCTAGTCTGGCAAGAAGATGGTGCTCTTTTGAATGGTTTTACAGTGTTATTGATTACCCTTGGTTTGCTAAAAAGGAGTTCGTGGAGTACTTAAATCATGTTGGATTGGGCCACATTCCAAGGCTTACTCATGTTGAGTGGTGTGTCTTAAGAAGGTTAGCTTGTCAGTCTCCCTATAATTATGAAATTTGAAAGGAAAAAACAGATTTTACAATGCAATTGCTTGTTATTACAGTTCCCTTGGCAAACCTTGGAGGTTTTCTGAACGCTTTTTATATGAAGAAAGGAAAAAACTTAAACAGTATCGGGAATCTGTGAGACAGCATTATATTCAACTTTGCATTAACCCTAGGGAAGGACTTCCAATTGATTTGGCACCTCCTTTATCAGTTGGACAACAAGTAATCGCCATTCATCCCAAAACAAGGGAAGTTAATTGTGGAAAAGTACTTGGTGTGGAGCATGACAGTTGCAGGATCCAGTTTGATAGTCCCAAACTAGGAGCTGAACTTGTGATGGTAAGTGCATTTTTCAATATAGGCTTTTCAGTTCATTAATCTTATCTTCATTCTGGAAGTCACATAGACTGTTATTGCAGGATATTGAATGTATGCCATTAAACCCTTTGGAAAATTTGCCGGAAACTCTTAGGAAGCAGAATCTTGCTTTCAATAAATTCCCTGCGGCACCCAATGAGTATCAAGTGAATGGACATTCAGATTTTGGTAGGTTTGGGGTACACACTCCAAGGATGCATCCGGAGAATGCAACGAGCCCTGCAAACATGCTGGCCAACCCGATAAAGGTTAGGATACCTAGAATTGCAAACATCAAGTACTTTTGTTAATTCAAAACCTTATATTTTCTTTGATATGTTTTCTCTTTAATCTCATTGTGTCCTTATCTCAACTTAAGTAAGCTGTGGATGCTTCATCCTTTTACACTTCTTTTCCTAGGGTTCAAATGCATCCCTTTTTCTATTCTTTACGGAACTTGAGAAATGTTGGCATATTTTGGAGTTACTGTTACATTCAAGAGTTGTTTGCTTCTTCTTTTGCTTCTTCTCAGCCTTTGTCCCCAATTATCTCTTTTGATCAGATATTCTGGTAGTTATAATTGATTCTAGATTAGAAATTCTATACCCTCATGTTAAATATTTACTTGTAACCAATGCAATATACTTGGATCTTGTCCAGGTGGATGCTAGCCGTAACATTTTGAATGTTAAGACGGCTGTTCCTAATGTTGTTAGTGCACATCTAGCAGCCAATGATCAACCCCTTGCCATGGAACATATCCAAGGGAGGGAAGCTGATATACGGGTTATGTCTAAATTGAACTGTGCTCTGGACAAAAAGGTTATTCCACTATTTGATAGACTTAATTGTTTGTATATATTTATTTATTTGAATACATCTTAATTTTCTTGATATTTTTCATGCTAGGCTGAGATTATACTGTTTTGCATGTTCATACTGCTTTGCTAGTTATTAACTTCCTTAAAAAGTTGTCTGTTTTAACGTTGATCCCAAATTTATTAACATTACTGCATTCACCTCTTTGGCGATTTGAGATGATACGTTCAATCAAATTATGTTCATGTTGTTCGTGTTAACTGCCTTACTGTTTTCAAAGTTTAGTAGAATTATGTTAGTATAGCCGATGTTTTTCATATATAATATATACACATACTTCAGGAAGCTATATTGATGGAGCTCAGAAATACGAACGACAAATTGGAAAACAGAAATGGGGGAAGTTGTTTAAAAAATTCCAAGCCTTTTAAGATGCATATTGCAACAATACTTGTACGACTAAAGGAAGCCAATGGCCAGGCATGTGGCTTCCATGAATTGATGTAGAAGTGGTTTATTCTTTTCTTCGAATTCTAAATCTCTTCTTCCATAACTTTGAATCGATCATTTTCCATGCAGGTTTCTTCTGCTTTACATAACTTGAGACAATGTAATTCTTACTCTGCAAACCCCATATCATCACAGCAGAATCCCCCACCTAAATCCAATTTCAGCGACATGGCAAGTTCTATCGACCGTTCTCTTGTTTCACAAGAATCAGATGCTGTTGCTGGTGAAATTATCGAAGGCTCAAGATTAAAAGCGGGTTCCATGGTAGATGCTGCTATTAAGGTACAAGTATCTCTCTTCCTTAGCTATATTTTTACTTAAAAATGACCTCATGGTTTAATGACACACTTATTGTGCCCTATTATTCAGGCCATGTCATCTACGAAGGATGACGAAGATGCATTTATGAGGGTTGTAGAAGCTTTGGATTCCATAGATAAACCACAATTTACACCTGACATTAGGATGCCGTTGATTAAGTCAGAGCCGGAGAATGGCAGTATCAGCTATCAAAAACACTTGGTTTCCGGATTACCTCTAAACAACGAGCAAGTTCCGTCTGAGCTTATCACATCATGTGTCGCTACTTTGCTCATGATACAGGTAACCCGGAAATTCTTTGCCAATATGACATCTACTCTTCACCAGCTTGATGAGCAAGAATGTTCTTACCATCTTTGTTGCAATCTTGTGTTGAATCCCTTTTTCTCTTATGGCATAGGCATGTACAGCGACAATATCCTCCGGTCGATGTAGCTCAAATTATCGATTCAGCCGTTTCAAGCTTGCATCCATGGTCTACCGAGAACCTGCGGATTTACCGAGAAATACAAAGGTGCATGGCAGAATTAAGACTCAAATATTAGCTTTGATACCAACTTGAATAATGAATCCAATACCATGCTTTTTTTTTTTCGTGTAAATACGTTGAGATCCATTCATTTTCTTTCTTTCTGATTAAGTTTCGACGTTTATTTCATCTGTTCGATGGTATCGTTCTTATATTCCGGATTAAAGCTAACACGAAATACTGAAAAAAATTCAAGATCATCCTAAAGTGACTTGTTTACCCAGAAATTTTAAAAGGAAAACTTTCACTACAGAGCTTCTCATCAGTATCCAGTATATTTTGCTCCCTCATCACCTCTGGCCCTAGGCTCAGGTGCCATGAACCCACTTCCTATAGTTTCATTTTAAAAAAAAAATAGATGAATTTTATTAATCAAATTTTTTTCTAACAGCTTAAATAATAAAATGTTAAACTATTAAGATTAAACTTTGACATTAAATCTTAAATTCATGTTCATTTAATAATTTTTTTCTAACAGCTTAAATAATAAAATGTTAAACTATTAAGATTAAACTTTGACATTAAATCTTAAATTCTAAACTCCATAAACTAAACTTATAATCTTTAAATTTTATATTTAATAAATATATATAAACTTTAATTTACACGAGACGTGTATCTATTTTTTCATATATATTAATGAAATGATTTATATTAAATATATCGAATAAAAGATTTTTTAATTTAGTTATTTCCATTAATAATACCGATTTAATTGCTTATCTAATTTTAAACTAAAACCCTGAATTTCTACAGGATATATCCTAATAAATTACAAAAAGTAACCCCTCAAAGTTTGAGAAATAATTAGTATTAGCTTTTTTTTTCACTTACCTAGCAAAATAATATTAATTTAAGCTATTTATCTTAATTTTTTATGATTAAATAATTTTCTAATAAAAAGGTAAAATGGAACCAATTAAATAAAACTTAGATTAATTGTAGATTGTACTCTAAAACAAAAGGTTACAGAGGTTCAAAATTAATTATGGATTATATTGAATGATATAGATTAAACTTGTAAAATATTTATAGTTTAAATTTTTTTGGCATACATATTATTAGAAAAAACCTTAAAATAATATTTTCTTTTATACACAACCAATTTTAAACCACTTTTTTCAAAAGAAAAACCTAAAAGATTTTTTATTATTTTTTTTCTGTTCTTTATTTTTTTTCGATTAGTCTGACCAACATCGTACATATGATTTAATAAATAAATCTTATGATAATATATATATATATATATATATAATTTTGAATTTGAGACATAATATCCTACTAAACTAACCTTATTGGTTATTTATTTAGTTTTCTTAAACATAATTTACTTATTTATTTATAACTTATAGTAAAAGCTTTGTAAGGACAAATAACACTGTTCTTTACCTCCACCCTCTCTCGCTCGCTTTATATACCACCAACACACACTTTAACATACAAATACACTTCGATTTCTTCTCTTCCACCACTCCATGTGAAACAAAACAAAGCCTTGATATCTCTTCAACCCAAGTATTGTCTTAAACTCTTCAATCTTCTTTATATGTTTTCAATTTTCTTATTACAGATATTAGTTTCAAAGCTCATATATGATATAACTGCTTGTTGCTTTTGTTTAGTTTTCCTGTTTATGTTCGTGTTATTTTCCGATGTATATAAATATTTAGATTCAAAATAGCTATGAATCAATGCAAAACATAACTACCCATTGGCCCTGCTTCCATCTTTCACGTTTACTTTTAACGTTTCAAGGCTTTTTGTTCTTTCCCTAGGGAAGGTTAAGTATTTTTGCTTGGTTCTTGTTATTTGTTCCTTTAGGATCATGTCAGAATTTTGCTTATGATTGTTGGGTTACTTGTATTTACTTTGGATGTTGTCGGTTTTTTACTGTGATTTGTCCCCTATGTCATGTTTTCATTTGTTTGGTTTCCTGTTTCGGATTATGTTTTCCAGATGTTGCTTAAATTGGCTTTGAATGGTGAATTGTGTGGGGAAAATTGGTCTGGGGTTGGAGATCCTGTTGTAAGCTGCAGTGCTTTATGTTATCAACATCTTTATGTGTTTCTCTAATGTGGGGTTCTTTAGGTTTCCCATATCTCCAAATATGAATGGAGCATTAATGGGGTTTTGATTAGCTGTTTTTCTTTCATCTGGTTAAAGATTGAATCTTTAAGTTGCTTGAATCCGATCTTCGTTTTCTTCGTTGGTGGAGGGCAAATGATTCATCAACTATGCATCCCTTTGAACTATTTCTCAAATACTGTGTCTATGGGCACTTTTAAATTGTCATCATCTAAGTTGCCATTTTCAATCTCATGGTTTAAATTTCTTATTCTTATCACCAGATGGAGACAGTAATGTTGGATCCTAGCAACCTCGTTGAAGAAACATCTCCCGGGCTGTTGCTTCCCCCAAATTCTCCTGATATAAAAGATATATTCGGTGATCCACAAATAAGTCCGAGAGTTGGAGACGATTACCAGGTGGAAATTCCTCCCATGGTAACAGGAACTGAACATATTTCACTTTTGATGGACCCTGTTAACTCGGATGGCATTCCTTGTCCCTCCCATTCCTTTCTATTAGGCTTACCCTTGCCTGTCATGTGGACACGTGATGGAGATATCGATCGCGAGGATGAAGGCAAAAGAGGTTCATGTAAGCCCGATGATGTAACTAAGGTGGATGAGTCTGTCAAATCTCAGAAGTGCAGAAAGGGACAGAGTTCCAAGAGGAAGAAAAATTGTGAACCATGTCTTGACGAGTCCGATGTTAGGATGGTCAATGAAAAAGAATCAAATGCAGACAACCTTGAATGTGGAAATAGAAGTAAAACCAATATATTTCGACCTTTTGAAGTTAAAAGCTCTCAGCTAGTTCCTGGCGTAGCAAGTGCCTCCTGGAGCAATGCAGAAGTGGATGGTTTTCTACTTGGTTTATATATATTTGGGAAGAATTTTGTGCAGATAAAACAATTCATCAAGAACAAGGACATGGGGGATATATTGTCATTTTATTATGGGGCATTTTATAGGTCTGGTGGATATTGTAGATGGTCAGATGGCCAAAAGAGAAGACGTAGAAAAAATATAGATGGATGGAAAATCTTTACTGGCTGGAGGCAACAGGAACTGTTATCTCGTTTACTTGCTCATGTCCCTGACGAATTACAAAATAATTTTCTGGAGGTAAACCTGATTCATCACTCAGATCTCATTTAGAAAGAAGTTACATGTGTTTTGCTGTTTATTGGTGGTGGTGCCTAATGTGTTTTGCTGGTGATTGATGTCGGACTTCGCTTTTGTGTCGTCTATTGACTATTGGCAGGTACCTAAGTCATTTTCAGAGGGGAAAACTTCGCTTGAAAATTATGTCTGCCAGTTGAAAATTAGTGTTGGCTTATCTGCACTTGTAGAAGCAGTAGGTATTGGGAAGGGGAAGGCAGACCTTACAGGTCTTGCCATGGACCCTTCAAGAGTGACTCAAGTTTCACCCGAAATACCATCCGGGAAGGCTTGCTCATCTCTTACATCTACCGACATCATCAGATTTTTAACCGGAGGCTTTCGATTGAGCAAAACTCGTTGCAACGATATATTCTGGGAAGCTGTTTGGCCACGTTTGCTTGCACGAGGGTGGCACTCTGAGCAGCCTAAGAATCGATGCTCTGTTGGTTCCAAACATTATCTAGTTTTTCTTATGCCGGGAGTGAAAAAGTTCTCGAGAAGGAAACTTGTTAAAGGGAATCACTACTTCGATTCTGTTAGTGATGTATTGAGCAAAGTTGCATCTGAACCAGGACTTATTGAGCTTGATGCTGAAGGAAATTGTACAATGAGCTGCAATGAAGAAAATGTGTGCATTTCCGGGGAGTCGTCATATCAAGACGATCCTACCTATAATAAGCCTCATTATCTCAAGCCCCGAGTATCTATTTACAGTTCTAACCATACGAAGTTCATGGTTGTTGATTCCAGCTTGATCCATGGAGGAAAAGCATCCAAGATGAGAGAACTGAGATATTCACCAATTGATTTTAACTTTACTTCGAGACTAATTCACAAGGATGCTCAAGATTCACGGCAGGTAAATGCCGATCATATTCTGTCAAAAGGTGATAAATGTGTTACAAATGCCACCCTGTGTGAGGGTATAATGGCTAGCTCTACTGCACAGCACATAAAATTTACCATCGTGGATACCAGTTTGCTCCATGGAGGAAAATCATCCCGGGTCAGAGAACTCAGATATTTACCGGTTAAGGTTGAAATATCTTCCGAAATTAATAGTTTTTCAGGAGGAAATGACAATAATTCAAGTGATGGTCCTTCCAACAAGCATGAGCAAAAAACTGCAAACAGTCTATCTAGTCATGGTCCAGTTGCTGCTTATACAAAACCTAGTAGTGAGCCAATTGCTGATGATGATGTCATGAAAGGTGAAGGTAAATATGAAAATGACTTCTCGAATCAAGATCTGAAGAACTCGTGTACTGTAGACCAGAATTTGTCGATTCACCGAGAGAAGAAGACCGATACATCAGAAGATGCCAGGTCCAAGAGGATAATAAAGCACCATTTCAGTCGAAGAGCTAAATCAAGTCCTTCTGTTAGCTTGGTTACCCCGGAAAAACAAAAGAAATTAATTGCTTGTATCAACAAAGAGGAAAGCTGCCTGACCAAGAATTTAGCTGCTGAGTCTATTAATGTAGCTTCTCCGACGAAACGAAAAAAATTAACTGCTTGTGCTACAATGGAGGGAAGTGATATTGCTGAGAATATCTCTAGCAATCCAATTAGTTTAATTTCTCCGATGAATAGACAGAGATTAAATACTTGTACTAATACAGAGGAAAGTCATGCAACCGAGAAGTTTTCTGCTGGCATTAATGAACCAATAGGGGTATGTCGCGCCTCGAATTCTCAAGATGAAGGCAGCAATGATGTTCTCCATGCGAGTCATTTTCAAGAATGTGCAGAGACTTCTCGAGGGAGTAATGAGAAGCTTCCATCCCTGTCATCACTTGGTTCAGACACACCCTTGTTTCCACCAGACTCCCGGAATGATGAACCAGGATGCACCGAAGCTGATGGCAGCCAATTCACCATTGTGAATAGTTATGCCAATTTGTTGGAAACCACTACTAAAGTTTGTGCAGAAGAGCAGCAAGCTATTATGAATCCCCTGAGGCAAAGCAAAAGAAATAGACCACTGACCACTAGACTGTTAGAAGCTCTCGAGAGTGGATTCTTCAACGCAAAGAAGACGCAGAAAGCACGAGACATTCAAGCACCGGCAGTCCAATTTTCGAGTCCTTCGCGGAGGGCACGCGGTGAAGTGATCTAAGCATCAAAGCCTGCAAATGTTGCTGTTAAAACTGCAGATGCCAATGAAGGAAAAGAACCAGATGGTTCATTTATTCCTTCTCAAGATATTCTGAACCAGCCTCCTCAAGTGGCTAACATTATTAATCATATCTAATTATCTTGTTTATATGAAATATTTTCACATTTAGACCACTAATTGAATCTTTGAACAAATCTAACATTAATGTTTATTAATCTTACAATATAAATGTAAAATGTAATAGGTTAAATTGCTCATGTATTGTTCTAAAATTTTAAATTTAGTCTCTCTGTTAGCGGTGTTCATTGTCGGATATTGGACTGGATCTGATTTTTTCAGATATTCGGGTTTTCGGACTGATAATAAAGGAACGGTTGTTTCTAGAGGTCACGAGTTTGAGCACCAGTGATGCTAACTTAATGATTGAGCGATCAATATCAAATAGTGAAGATTATATTCTAAAACAGTTACTAATATAATTATTATTAGCTAATTCAAAATATATATATATATATATAGGTATATAGGTATATTGTATTTATTCTAAAAATTCCCTGTAAACTATAATTAACCGTTTTAATCTTGTGGCCATGTTCTTGGAAAAAGACAAGTGAAATATCCAATAAACGCGGGAAAAGCAATACTATAATTTAAAGACGAAAACTCTTCCTCCGAAACAAATCTGCGATGTGGAGGCGTACGGTTCCTTTCCGGCTTTATATTTCCCGGTATCGTCTGAAAAATATATATTTCAACCCAAATCCCAACACCGCGTCGGCGCTATTAGTTTCACCACCTCGGTTGGTTTCTTTCTAATGGAGCTGAGGGTCAATCTAATGTATGCAAAAGACCTCAAAAACGTAAATATGATCACAAAAATGAAGGTATATGGCGTGGTTTCAATCAACGGCAATGCAGACACGAACCAGAAAACTCCGGTGGATAAAGAAAACGGGACAAACCCAGAGTGGAATTGCTGCATGAAATTTATTATTGACGAGGCAGACGTCAAACAGAACCTCGTCTTCCTGGTGTTTGCTCTCAGGACGAGCCGATTCTTTGGGGATAGGGACGTTGGCACCGTTAAGGTTTCTGTCAAGGAACTGCTCGGCCAAACTAAAGGGAATCACATGGCAAAGAATAGCGTCAGCTACAGCGTGACGTCTCCCGGGGGTAAATCCAGAGGTATTCTGAGTTTCTCGTACAAGTTCGAGGGGAATCCCCATGGCCACGTTCCGTACACTCAGATTCCGTGGAACGACTCAAAGTCCGTACACGAAATGCAAGGGGGGAACCCTGTTTTTGCGCTTCCGTCTCCGCAACACGGTGCTCCGTATCCTTATCCTCCGCCGCATGGGATGGGTGAGTTTGCTTATCCGCAGCCATTCGGTGGATCATATTCACCGACGGCATTTGGTTACTACCAACAGTCCCCGGGACCCGGTTCAGGCTATGGATATCAACACCCGTGACAGGGCGACGGCGGTGACCTCCAAAGCACGGTTGCAGGGTTAGATCAAGTAGGGTGAATTGAATCGATTATAAAAAATTAAAGTATTCGAGATAAATATCATATTTTACGATTTAAATTTTATTTATTTTTTTATTCAAATCGCATTAAGTTTTTAAGTTGCTATATGAATTTAATTATAATTATTTATTATAATATAATTTTATTTTAATTTAAATAATTTTTTTAATCATATAAAATATACATATATATTTTATTATATTTTTTTTACATGTAAGATATGTATTTTTATATTTTTTATATTAATATATGTATAAAAAAATTAAAAAGACTGACTCAAATTTTAAAACTAATTCATTAATTATTTAAAAAATTGAGTTATTTAAAATTTTATTTTAATACTCAAGTTTAAAGATTTGAGAATTTTAAGTTACGATAATTAAATAATCATTAACTAGAGAGATAATGTCAAATTTAACGAGAGATTATATCATAAGTCCGGCTTATCACATCAGTTGTGGTCTCTAACCAATAAAAATTACTCACTTCACCACTAATTATCCATATCATTAATCTAATTTTTAAAAAATATATTTTTTAAATGACATAAAAAATATATTAATATGATCGTAAGTTAATATTTATTTAATTTTTCTTTAGTTTTTTAAATAACGCACACATAACACATATAGTGCTGAATCCGAGATACTTAGTTAATTATATCATCCTTTACTACTGAGATCACTCTAAATATTCAATTTTATGTATTTTTTATTTATTAAAATATAAATATAAAATAAAACCATTCAATTATATAAAATTATTTGTATTCGATATTTATATTCGAATTCGAATATATATTTTCCCTACAATAATGCCTGAAACCTGATGCTACCCAAGTTCATATGAACCGGATCCAAATATGCGATAAATAGACCGAAAATTGGGCTATTTTCAGAAAGAAATAAGCCCAATAAATACCAGAGAACCGGGTCCGGTTTTTCCTTTTTCTTCGCGAACAAGACAACTATAAAGATCTCCCTTTGTTTCTCCTTCTCTTTCCCTATCTATATTTGTACTGCTTTCTACGTTTTCTCTGATTTATATCTCTCCATTGGAATCAGTATTGTTCTTCGAAAACCGTCAGCGATGGCGACCGCTATGGTAGAAGATTCGAGCTTTGAAGAAGACCAGCTAGCTTCAATGACCACAGATGATATTATCCGAGCTTCACGTCTTCTCGATAACGAGATTCGAATTCTCAAGGTCCTTCTCTAGCCTTGATCTCTCTCTCTTTTGCTATTTTTTACGGTTATTATTTGTTTTGTTTTTTTTAGGGTTTTTGTTCCGGTTTTAGGGCTTTTTAATCATCGACCATCAATTTTAATGAATGTCGTCTTTCAATTACTAGATGTTTGTTGGATTTTAGTTTTGGAGTTTGATTAAACCTAATTAATTATTAGAAATAAGGGGATGTTCTTTAGTTTAATGGTAGATTTTATGGTTTTATTAGACTGAGGAATCTTGATGCTTGAAGCTGGACAATGTTCTTTTGCACCCTTTTTTTTGTTCTTTTGGAAGAATGTAGTAATATTTAGCGTGAATTTTCTGATTTTTTAATTGGTTATTGGGATTAAAGGAGGAGATGCAAAGATCAAACCTCGAGTTGGATTCATACAAGGAAAAGATTAAGGAGAATCAGGAGAAGATTAAGCTCAACAAGCAGTTGCCTTATTTAGTTGGAAACATTGTTGAGGTAAAATTTGCTTCATTTCCTTCCCTTTCTTTTTCTATAACCCTGTTTAACTTCTGTGTTATATTTGTGTTCCAGTAATCTTTTATTTATTTTGTACTGGTATATATGATTCTAAATTTGAACTTACTCTGAAGAGCATTCAAAGGGGTAGCAAATGAATAATGAACCATTACTGATGTAATTTTATCATAGATTATCAACCATATGCTTTCTATGTTACTCAAGATGTGAGTTCTGGATATGGAATTGTGCCTGACGTGATTTTTAGGGTTTTTTTAAGAAGTATTATGGAGTTCCATTTTCCATACCCATATCTGAAAATATGTCTGAAACTGGTACTTGTGCCAGTAAGTACCAGTAAAATGAAGAGTAAGAGTCTAACGGTGTCTACTTGGATGGAGTGACATAGTCTGCTTGGGTGCTTTAATTTTAATTATTCTTTTCTTTCAGATATTGGAGATGAATCCTGAAGATGAGGCTGAGGAGGATGGTGCCAACATTGATCTAGACTCACAAAGGAAGGGTAAATGTGTTGTGCTGAAAACCTCTACCCGTCAGGTAATGGCAAAGCATGATTTCCTATCTGCTACTTGTAGGGGAATTTGATGTTCCTGTTCTGTTTTCCCCTATTGGAATTAGTTATCAAATATCAATTCAATATTTTTTAAATATTGTTGAAACGATAATTGGTTTCATCTTGACTTGTTTTTAATTTACTACAGACCATCTTTCTACCTGTAGTTGGACTTGTTGACCCTGATAAATTGAAACCTGGTGATTTGGTTGGGGTCAACAAAGATAGCTACTTGATATTGGATACTTTACCATCCGAGTACGACTCAAGAGTAAAGGCTATGGAGGTTGATGAGAAGCCAACTGAGGACTACAATGATATTGGTGGCTTGGAGAAGCAGGCAAGTTTTTTAAATTCCCACTTCCCCTTTCTGTGAATATCATTTCATAACTATTATTCTAATGTTTAATGCTGTTTTCCTGATGCTTTTTGCTGGACCAGATCCAAGAACTAGTTGAGGCCATTGTGTTGCCCATGACTCATAAAGAAAGGTTTCAAAAGCTAGGTGTTCGCCCCCCTAAGGGAGTACTCTTGTATGGACCTCCTGGAACTGGAAAAACATTGATGGCTCGTGCTTGTGCAGCACAGACAAATGCTACATTTCTGAAGCTAGCAGGTCCTCAACTGGTTCAGGTATGAAGGGTTGTATCCTTTTCAACCTACTATCATATATTTGAACCCTGTCTACGCCCTTAATTCACATTGCAGATGTTTTTATTGCCGTACTCCTTGCTTCTTGGTTAATAAAACCTTGCAGAAAATTTGTAGCAAAATAATTTATTATTTAACAGCATCATGTTGTGCTTTTATATCAGCTTGCTTATGCTCTATGCTAACCAAATTGTAATACTTGTAGATGTTCATTGGAGATGGAGCAAAACTTGTCCGTGATGCTTTTCAGCTTGCAAAAGAAAAATCTCCATGCATCATTTTTATAGATGAAATTGATGCAATTGGCACAAAGCGTTTTGATAGGTAATGCCATATCTTAATTTCTTCTGAAGCATATTTTTTGAGGCTGGTAGTGGCATTTATTTGTGGATAGAACCACTCATTCTTGATCTGGCTGTTATCATTTGCAGTGAGGTGAGTGGAGATAGGGAAGTTCAGCGAACAATGTTGGAACTGCTCAACCAGCTTGATGGCTTTAGCAGTGATGAACGCATCAAGGTACAATGATTTTCTTTTTGGTTATTTATTTGCTAAAACTCAAGTGATCTGTTTTAATTTGATGAATGTATTGTAGGTCATAGCAGCAACTAACCGAGCTGATATCCTTGATCCTGCTCTGATGCGTTCTGGTCGGCTGGATCGTAAAATTGAG
Organism: Abelmoschus esculentus; assembly: GCA_035048815.1. Classification (NCBI taxonomy): domain Eukaryota; kingdom Viridiplantae; phylum Streptophyta; class Magnoliopsida; order Malvales; family Malvaceae; genus Abelmoschus; species Abelmoschus esculentus. Next base: position 26,916,864 of record JAUCBN010000001.1, read on the forward strand.
TTCCCACATCCCACTGAAGAAGCAAGAGCTCGAATCCTTCAGGTATGACTTTCAGTGCGTCTGCTTCTGTGGATTCTGTCATGGTCTGAATTTTACTGACTACTACGGTTTTGTAGATCCACTCAAGGAAGATGAATGTTCATCCAGATGTCAATTTCGAAGAACTTGCTCGATCTACAGATGATTTCAATGGAGCACAACTGAAAGCTGTTTGTGTGGAGGCAGGCATGCTAGCCCTTCGCCGTGATGCAACTGAGGTGCATTTCTAATCTTGTAGGAGTTTATTTACTCAAGTTTCTTTTGGGGGGAGGAAACATATAGAAACCTATATGGTCTTGTGTGTGTTTGATAGGTGAATCATGAAGACTTCAATGAAGGTATCATTCAGGTTCAAGCCAAGAAGAAGGCAAGCCTAAATTACTATGCTTGATCAAAGACTGCGAGAGAAGTCTCAGCACATGGCATAATGCCTCCTACTTGCCTCTGCCCAATTGTATCGTGTTAGGTTTTTACTTCTTTTGCAGTTTTAGTATTTAAAAACTGATATGCTTCTATTTGAATCCTTTGTTATGCTCGACGCTGTTTGAAAAAGAAAAGAGAGTAAAAAGTAAATTTCGTCCGGATATCTTGAAATCCAACCACTCTTTTACATGCAGATGTAACAGCTCCAGGAAAAATGGTAAATGTAAGTTTTGGTATCTAATTTTGCCATTTCTGTTACGTGGGGTGGTATCCTTTTTTCTCTTTGCAATTAGGTACTTTTTTTGTATAATATAATGTATTTTAGTTGAAGGATAAGTTTAAAATTCTTAAAAAAATATATTAGATTAGAGTATGGTTTGGACGTTGATATTAAATTCATGTGTAGATTAACTCATGAACTGGTTAGTGACAATGATATTTATTTTAATTAAAAAGTATTTTAAATATTTATTTTAATTAAAAAATTAACTTTAAATATTTATTTTAGTTAAAACTTATTTTATAAACCTATTATAAAAAATGATATGAGCATTTAACCAAAGGAAAATAAAACCTTTGTATAGGTATAATCAACAACAAAAATAGGCGCACCACATACAAGTTAAAGGCCAAGCTCCGGTGCTTCGTCTGCAACAAGCTAATAAGTGAATCTGCGAAGACGATTTTTCCTTGACTTTGTTGATGCCTGAATCCTGATAGGTAAGTTTGGTCTGTAGCAATCGATTCAACGAATATCACACCAGAGCAGAGCAGTTGCAGTCTGCAGTTGCAGGGACGGAGACAGTATGAAAATTCAGAGGATAATATAAATAGGTCCAACATCCACAGTTACACAACCGACGGTCTGATTTACCGGATCGGTTGGAGCGAAAACACATACACTGCCGCCGACTCCAATCTTACTAACGGATAAGTGTGCACTTGGAAACCCAGCTATGAGAGTAAACCGGGCAAGAAGAAACGGAGCGGCCCGCCTTCCTCTTCGTGCTTCTCCTCATTTAATCAACCGCGTCACGGTCGCCGCCAACGCCATTTCCTGCTGGTATTGCGATCTAAAAATCTACGCCCTCAACGAACCTATCTTCCGGTTCGGCCGAAAGCATGCCTCGATTTTCAAACTCTGGTTCTCCATCGGGACTGGTTTCGGCCTAGCGGCACTCGTTGGAGTTAGTTCGATTCTTATCTGGCAACTATTCATTAGCTCCGACACCCGGCTAACCAACCTTTTCGGTTCCCTCTTGTTCGGGTTTTCTCCTTCTTTAAGAATCTCATTGTCCGATGCCGGGTATTTATTCAGCTCCACTTTGGTCTCCGTTTCCGTCCATGAATTTGGCCACGCTATCGCCCTTGCAAGGTCAATTTCTATTTAATTGATTGCATTGAAAACAGAATTGATGATTTAAGTTGAAATGTTTCAAGGATAGGTTTTTCTCATGTTTGTTACTATAGGTGAAAAAGCAGTGAGGGAATACAGTTGGAGTACATCGCGATTTTTCTTGCTGTTCTATTCCCCGGTGCACTAGTTGCTTTTGATCACGATTTGCTGCTGGCACTGCCTCGGTTAACTGCTCTCCGTGTATATTGTGCTGGTATTTGGCATAATGCAGCGGTAATCTCAAACTTTTAACGAGTCTTTCATGTTTAGATGATATATCAATCACTTAGGCTTAGTTTAGCTTTGTAGTTGGATTGCAAACACTTTGGTTCGTCAAACCATGGTGCAACCATGCAAAGCTGGAATTTTGAATCCGTTTACATGAAGTGATAATCTCAGAAATCTATAATAAGGTTAAATCGTTAATGTTTAGACGACTTCTTGATCTGCTTAGGTTAGTTTAGCATTGTAGTTGGTTTGCAAAACACTTTTTTTCCCCTAACCATGGTGCAAAATTGAACTTTTGAATCCATTTACATATAGAATTGTCATTGTGGTCGAATTAGAGTTTGAAAACCTTACTGTAATGGCGAAACTAGCATAGCTTAATACACCTCTAACTTTTAATTCTCCCCCTTGTAGTTCTGTGCAATTTGTGGATTGTTGTTGTTCCTGCAGCCGGTGATCTTGTTTCCATTTTACATACACTCTGAGAGCCCTTTGGTATTACACTGCAAGTATTTACTTGTTTCATTTTGTTCTTACTCATTTTATTCTTACTCATTTTATTCTTAGATTCAAAACATGAAAGTTGATGAGCTTGACTCGATTTATCTTTCTACCGTCTTTAATAGGTTTTGGACGTAGCATCACCGTTATCTGAGTTTTTGTCTCCTGGGGATGCTATAGTTTCATTGGATGGTACAGGCATCCATGATGTACAAGATTGGGTTGATATGACTGTTCTATTGGATAAGAAGATACTTCAGAATTCGAGTGATTTCCATTATTTTAAAGGTTTTGGTGCCGTAGATAGCAGAAAAGGATACTGTGTGCCTAATGCTTTGTTGGAAGACAACAATAATATTCAATTGGCCAAAAACCAATCTGTTTGTCCTTATGATTTCACGGCGTTTGTGAAAATTCATTGCTTTGATTCGAGCAAATCTGTCAATGTGGTTGATGAAGATGGTGATCTTGGAAGAAGAGAAAATGAGCTCTGTTTGAATACAAAGGATGTTGTCTATCTTGAAAAATGTGGAGGGGGAAAAGTAATGAAAAACGGAAGTAGATGCACGTGTTCTGAGGTAGACTTCTATCTTTAGAAGCATAAATTAGCCTTCTCCTTCAAACTTCCTTCAAAATGATGCTAGGAGTATGTTATTGATCACAACCTTGTTTCTCAATGCCCGTAGGATGAGTCTTGCTTAAGTCCGGTTCAGTTTCCGGGTTTGATGTGGGTCGAGATTACATATTCAAGGCCAAATTCAACAGAATGCTTACAATTTAAAAGTTCCAGTATAGATTCCAACACTTCTGATGCTGTAGAACAAACCTGTGGTGGAACTTTTGTTTTTGTTGGTGATGTGATATCGATGTCGCATTCAGTTCAGCTGACTGAATATTGGCCTCGGTGGGGATTTTTTCTCGGAAAATATATTCCAAATAAGCTAGAAAAAAGCTTAATTTGCACATTCCATGTTTCTTTAGCATTACTTCTTCTCAACAGCTTGCCGGTAAGTATCACATTTTCACTTCATAGAAAATTTACCTTCCATTCTGGCATATGCTTTTCCACTTGCATGGCATTGTCCTTCATTCACTTCATAAATTGCAAATGATGGTTAATGTTAGATTGTCAGATTAGGGAAACACATTTATTTTTATGGTCTGTAAATAGATTATGGATTTTATCAATTATCACTGAAGTAGAAGGCTTCCTTACAGAATCATTTTTATTTTACTTCATGGTCAACATTTATGTTGCTCAAACTTGAGAGTAAGTGTCGTGTATAAATACGCGTCTAAAGCTTGTATAATCATTTTTTCCATATTTGTGGATCGTATGGGATCCCATATCCATTCCACAAGTATCTATCAGAGAACATGTGTATGGATTTTCTGTACTAGTCCAACCTTCTTTTTTCTTGATTAGGTATATTTTCTAGATGGTGAATCGATTTTGGAAGTTGCTTTGTCCCACTTCACATCAATGAGTTCGAGAAAAAGAAGAAAACTTCATCAAATATGTGTTGTGGTAGGTACTTTCTTTTCAGTTATGTTCTTTTTGAGGATCTTGTTTGTCAATCTCTCCTAATATTATCATTTTATACGAACTTAGAACTTAAATCAGTCGATTAATTCAGCTAACTTCATGGTTTGAAGTTCGAATCTTGATATTTGTATTTTTTTCCACTATGTAGCAAGATAAATTTAGTATACGCTCGTTCTATATTGTTTTCCAGACTAAACATTTTAAGTTAAAAACACATGGAAAGATTTTACATTTCTGATGACTGACTTGTAATAGTAAGTGTGTTGATCAAGTAAATGAATGTGATGGTTTCATTGTTGAGCATTAACTCCTCACTTTTATTGTTGAAATTAGGTTTAATACTCGATTTACTCCCATATAGACGTTTTTCAAATACTTATTTGGATTGAACTATATTAAACTCAATGTATTTTATGGAAATAAATGTGGTTTTGGCTAAATTAGGTTAATAATTTTATGGTAACGATTTATGTTTGAGGATCAAATGTAATATTTGAGTTCAGGGTGTTATATTTCTTGTATGATTCTTGTACGATCTCAAGTGAGTAATTTCTAGTGTCGATAATTATAAAATTTTTCAAATTATATGTTTAGTTTACGACTATGAACATAAATCTTCGATATAATTTTGAATATTTATTTTTCATAAAAGATTTATTTAATTATATATAAAGGGAAATAGAAGGGAGAACTTTAGGAGAAGGGAGGTGTTCTCGATGAATTTCGAGAATTTTATAAATTCATCGAGAATTTTAAAAATACGAGAAAATAAAAATAATCAAATTTAATGTATCGGATGGATGTTAAACTTCAAATCATCATTGCCTTCAAATGTTTTGTTTGTCTGTTGGTAAAACATTTATAAGCCAGGGAATCGTATCTACCTAGGGAATAAAACTTTCCACCTCTCCCTGCCTATAATTAAAAAAAACATAGGCCCAACACGCAACCTCCAACGTGAAATTTCTCCATCACTACTCTCGTGCTCCTGTTTAGGGGTGATAAAGAGTGATTCGCGAGTTATTCGGGTGCGGTTTAATTAAAGTTCAGTTAAAGTTCGGTTTGAGTGAACTCGAATTCGGATTCAATTCGGGATTTAAACGAGTTGAACCGAGCTTACCCAAGCTCTGTTCAAAAAGCTCGTGAACAGGCTCAGAATAGTTATATATATATATTTATATATATTAAAAATAATTTGTTTAGCAAAAAAAAATAAAAAAATAATTGAGAGTAAATTCAAATAAATAAATAAAATAAAATAAATATTATCGACTAAAATAAATTTTTAAAATTATAAATAATAAATAAAAAATAAACTATAAATAAAAAAATAATATAAAAAAATTATTTATTTCGAGCCGAGCCGAACTGAACTTTGAGCCCGAGCCAAACCTAATAATATTATTTTCAAACCGAACTCAAACCTAAAATTCCGAGCTCGACAAGTCTCGAGCCGAAACAAACCCATATATGTCTATTTACGAGCCGAGCCGAGCCCGTTTCGTTATCACCCCTGCTCCTGCTCCTGCTTCTGCTTGCCCATCGCCTAAAGCTAAGCTCTTTCTCCCTCACGACCCCATCAATCCCTTTCCTAAAATCACACCATCACCATTCTTCAAATTTCTCAATCCAGAAATGCATTTGAGAATTCGATCACATTCATCGCAGTCGATAATACTCGAATTTAAATTGTAATTACGGTCATATTTAAGTTCGATCGTAACAAATACACGTATTTGTTAAATCATCAGGCAAAGGAGTTGTTAATGAAGAAATTTCACTTATTTGTACAAGATGTAAGCATGCCCTGGACCCTGCATTGAGCATAAGTATAAAAACTAATATGATAATAGAATTATCTTAAATTTCTCATAATTTAAGTATAAAGATGAGATGAGATGTAATTATAATATGTATTAATTTATGATTATTCGTGAATTCTGACCTATACATTCTAGGGAAAAGAGAAGCAGAGTTTAATACTATCTAACTTCACACGTTAAGCATCTGAAAATGAATTAATGAGAAAAGAGGTTCCAGGTAGAGAGAAAAGGACCATTCTTTCACCAACCAATGCAAAAAGCTGCAAACTAAAACTCCAGCTCCCACAGTGGCTGAAATAAACAAGTTAACGGATGGTTTATAAGAGATTTTAAAGTTTCAACACAGATTTGTGATGACATGATGAGCAGATTTTGGTAAAAAGAACTGGGTTTTCCTCGTATTTGGCAGCAGAAGGCAATTACAGAACCAGTAAAGAATAAGATTTACTGGGAGTTATGTCAAATCCAAGGTCATATCTGTTAAAAAATGATGGAAACAGTCCATTCTCTAAACCATTTTCATCGCTTTGGAAAATTCCAACAAATGCAGGACCCCACAGCTTTGATGATCATGTTTTATGGCATTATGAAGATGGTTTGTATCATTTTCATTTTGAAATTCTCTTAAATATATGATGTCTTTAAAGAATGCCCACTTCTAGACTCAATCAGCTCTCAGTAACTCAGTTTACACCCTTTTCTTCTCTCTCTCTATGGAGAAATTTGTATATAAATTCATGACACTTTCTTTGCTTTCTCCACTCAGCTCATAAACTGAAAATCTGTTCTTCGTGTGGCTTTCGGATGAGTACCTCTTGTTGGAGAAGCAGGGCACGTGCAAGTTTCCATGTGTACATGCATCCTAGGTGAACTTTGCACGTGCTCCCCTTCTCCACCATGAGTTCCTCAGCTTTTTTCTCAGTTTCTCACACTCACAGGTGACTGCAAGCTTCAGTGCAAGAGCAACTCGCCTGTGAAAAAAACTAAAGATGATTAGCTAAAGATAATGTACGTACGTATATATGTATGTATCATGTATGTATTCGAGTCCTAAAGGACTGTTAGATTGGACCGGTTATACCATGTTTGCAGTATGGCAAGAACCACCCACGTTCATGATTTTGCAGGGTAGATATTCTGATAAACTGCAGGTCTTGATCTTACCTGTGCATGGCCTTGTATATATATACTGTAAGAAATCGATGAAAGTGTAGAATAATACCGTATAAAAGTATGTTCAACTTTATTGCATATAGATATCAAACATGAATAGTACTTTTAAGGAAGAAATGGTTGTAGGTTTTGACGAATGCAACAGGATCATGATGCAAAGGGACTGTACTTTACGTTGTTGACTTGGGGAAGAGTGCTGTACGGAGCATGTAAAGGAAGGTTGATGCTGAAGAGAGAACACACGCTCGGTTCGACTGTCCCATTGTCAAAGAAAGCAAAGCAACGCAAAGATGGCGTAACTCGTAAGTAGTTATATATAAATGACAGTCAAAGCCAGGCTTAAAATGAGTGTTTTCTGCGAGCAAAAATGGCAGCACCTGAGCTTCATCACTTTGCTTTGAAAACTGAGGGATAAGATCAGCCAGATGAATGTTGGGAATTAGAATCAGATGGAGAGAGAGAAATTGAAGATTTTTTTCTTGTTGCTTCTGCAGAACCTTAAAATGCAAGCAATGGTAAGAACTCTGAAACGATGAAAGCTTTTGAGGGTGTACTATTCGGACACGCAAAGCACACATTTCGAAGCTTCTGCAAAAATGGACCAGACATATATTTTGACAATGATTTTGTCACATGCTGGGGGGGGGGTCCTCCTTGGAAGAACAAAAACATGGCAGCGAATTTCTTTAGAAACTAAGAATCCACCTCTCTTTTGATTTCTTGTGCTGCCTGCAAGTGCAAAGTATTGTGTTTTTCGTTGCAGGTTCTGAATTTCGTTTTGCATGAATGCTCACACATGCAAGTTGTTCAAAGAGAATATTTTAAAATAAATATCGTAATTTTTTAATATAATTATATAATATAAAATATGATTCGAATATATAAATTAAGGATAATAAATTCCATTCACGTATTAGCTTGTTGAAATATATATAATTTTTTATTATTGCTGTCCACAAATGAACTTACAACAATTGAAAACAAAGTTTTATTATAACTATTTCTACAAATCAAATGTAATCAATCTTACGTAGTGAAGCTGCCAGATACCTGATCTTCACGTAAATATACGGGTATTCAATCAATACAGATACTAAAAATTAGTATATAACACCGTACAGATACATAGATAATCATCTAGTTGGTCAGACCTTCAGTGAACTTGACCCCGGTTGCCGGCAACCATGACCGGCCGTTAATGAACCTACCAACGGTGAAGTAACCTGCGGTGGAAGCATCTCGGATGATGTGGTATCCCGGCCATTGAACTCGTCCGGACAACGAAGCACCAGGGCCATAGTTCCTATACTCACCATACCAAAGTGTGTTCAAGGCAAAGTTGCCGTACCACTCGAGCCATCCTCTAGGCTGCACCAGGCCACTCATGTAAGTGTTCAAATAAACCGTTCTCGAATACGGCTTCCATGGCCTCCCTAGAAATGTCGGTTGAGTGGCTAGAATGTAACTGTTCTGGATCGAAAACCCGGTGTTCTGGTTCGGGTTTTTCCGTCCCTGAGCGGTGATCGTCACCTTCTGGAGTGGTAGAGGGACTCGGGTGAATATCTTGCAGTTCTGGAGAACAGCTGCACCATTGCCAAAAATGAAGTCTATGGTGCCATAAATGTTGCACTCACGGAAGAATTGGCGGAGGGAGTGGATGTAGAGGGTGTCCTGATAGCCTTCTATGCTGCAACGAAAGAAAGCCGATTGATCGGAATCCACTCGGAGAGCAACAGCCTGGTGGTTCTCCGGCCCGGCCGTGTTCCGGAAGGTGATGTCCCTAGCTATGAACCCCCTCCCAGAAACAGCTGCAAGATCAAAGCACAAGGAATATTACTAAACGAAGCGTGTGCATTCAAAAATGGAATCTTACTTTATAAAAATAATGATTCATTTAGTCTATGGTTCATATAATTAGACTAATTCAATGCTTAAATACCATTAACAAGGAATTGAACTTGATTAATTGCAGATAATTAGTATGTTACGTACCAACAGTTGCTGTTCGAAACGTCGTCCATCCTTGCAAGAAATTCCGATCCCCTGTCACGATAGTTTGTCCAATTCCATCTCCAACAAGCATGATATTGGTTTTCTTCTTCTTCATGTCAATGTTCTCCTTGTAAACTCCCTTCTTCACGTAAATGACGTACCTCCGGTTACTATAACTCGGAGCTTCGTTGATGGCTTCAGTTAATGTTCGATAGCGTCCGCTCCCGTCTAGCGACACGACGGCATCCGCGTGCATGTGACGTGAATGAGTCCGTAGAAGCTCTTGATCGCCATTGGTTATCCATTCCGGGAACTCCGAGCCTGCATTCGTTGAAGTGCTATTGCGAGGTGGTCGGAAAGGCAAGCTATGTAACTGAGTGTACATAGTCAGAACATTGCCGATGAGTTGTGTAACTTGTTTCACGCTGCCTCGGATGAAGCTTTCGAGGTGCCGGTCCGTGCCTTCAAAGCCTTCGAGGCAGGTGTCTTGGTTACTCAACGCAGCACTTAACCAAGCCTTGAGGTTCCCTTCATATTCAGCACTATTACCACCATCGCGAATCTTTCTCATCTCGGCTAAAGACCAGGCCAATTCGGACACCGAGAAATCTAGTAGTTCCTTGCAGTCTTCAACGGCCATTTGTTCACGATAACTCGCGGACAAATCGGTGAACCTGTTCATGGTTTCAATGGCTCGTCTTGCTTCATTAAGCGTGGTCGTCAATGCAGCATGCAAAACCGAAGATGTGGTTTGAGGCCCTAAGTTTTGAAGCTCGGTTTCAATGTTTGAGAGGCATAAATCATTGTTTTCAATGCCTAAACATGCCTGTGCGATGAAGGGTTGAGTGTTTAAGTTTTGGTTAACCTCAGGTAGAGCTTGGAATGAAGGTAAGAGTACGAGAATGGTGAGAAGAAAATTAGCAAAGGCCATTTCTCAGGATGGGAATTTGTCTTTCTTTTTACAGAGAAGAATGTGAAATTTTATATTCGAAGAATTGAGGGATTGTTTGCTTAGTAAGGAAGGAGAGATGAGTTATGAAATGAGCTTGGTTTATGCTTTTCCCCTGACCAAGTTATGCTTTCTTTTAAGATCCCATCCTTAATATTCGTCTCCATTGGGCGCTTGCCGGTCAAGACGGGCCATGTTGCTTTCACACACCAGCATCAAGTTCAAGCCATCCGCCGCACAATTCAAGGAAGCGTCTTGCCAGGGATGGGGATTTGGAACTGGTAGGCCTGCTCTTGGGCTTTGGTACTGATAGGCTTATGGATCTTTAACTATCTGATCCCCTATCCCTCGTAAAATAAAGTTTATAGCCGGTCCAAATTACTCACGGTAAAACCTAAAAATCGAAAGAGAAATAAAAAAAAACAGAGTTCGTAACAGCTTAGGCCTAAGCTTAACCCTTCAACAACTAGCCCTCCTTTAAGGTGCCTTCCATCGACTTTCTTCAATGACATCTTCACTTTCACCGTCGTTATAAAACCTCCCCAATTCGATTTCAACCTGCCCATCTTCACGTTTGCAAGGAACCCTTTCCTCCATTGTCCCTCTAAACTCCATTGTTCTTGGAACTAATTCGACCCGGTTCGAAACCACATACTTTCTATACATTGTTTCCTACTGTTGTACCGTCGTAGATAAATGTTCCCTTCTGATTTCACATCTCCGACTTCGACGAATGCTTTTGATGGCAAAAAATCTAATCCGTATGCTCGACCGACGAACTTCACGATGAGATAAGACTCGTAGATTGTTGCCGGAGGCAGCATACGAGAATTGATCTTGCCTTGGATTTCCAGCCACCATATGGTTATGAGTTCTGCAAGGAACCCTTGTAATGTCCAACTCCCTTGCACTCAACATGTAACGCTTTTTACCTGTTCACTTCTCTAATGAAAATGTATGTTTATTTAATAGCGTGGACCGATTTAATTAAGCTCCGAGTTTTGTTTAAATTTAAGAGTAAACTACTGTTGAAAATATATTATCTATTCTCGTGTTTCGACTTTGGTCGCTCAACTATCTTTTAAATAAAATAATATCTAACGTTATGTTTTATTTTTTGACCCGACTCAATTTGATCAAATACTCATCCCAATCGAGAATATATAATGAATTGAAATTTAAAACAAAATCGACTTACCTTATTATTTCTTAAAAGTAAACAAGGTCTTATTATTTCTTATTATAGGAAGTAGGAACCACTATTTTTAACAGCAGATTGCCTGGGTGATCAGAACTAGACCCGTTTAGCTTTAGCCACCGCAAACGATTACATTAGTTACCGATCTTTGTATCTGCCGCGGGCGGGGACTCCGGGCACTTGAGGCCGATCTTCCCTTCCCTGCACTCGGTAGCGAAAAGACCAGGAGGATATTTTCCGTAAAGGTTGATGTAGCTGAACATGGTCGAAGCACAGTCGGTTGTCATGTCATTGAGCTCTTTTGCGTAAGGGCAGGCGAATTTCTTGAACGCCGGGCAACAAAGGTTGGGGGGGTATTTGGGTGCTTTGCATTGGCTCGTGATGATGGTGTAGTTCAGGAATTGGAACTGAATCGGACAAGCTGACAGACCAAGACATGATTTTCATCAGAATCAGCAGATTCAAAACATGTTTCATGTTTGATTCTGACACAATCTGTATACATTTTCGGAAGAAAAATCATGAGATAGAAAGTTTTTAAAGCATAATGAAAACCTTTCTTTGCCTGAAGCAGATGCCTGTTTGCTGAGAGCCAGACTCCATCTGCATCTTCAAATCAAGATATTAGGACAAAGTGCACATCAAAGTATCTAATGTGTGGGATAATCCGACAAAAGTTGGATGAATACCTGAACTGGAAGTAGAGAAAGTTGGAGAAGAAGCAAGCAGAAGCAAGAGAATGGCCAGAGAAGGCAAGAACCAAACTTGTTCCATTTTTTGCCTGGGGAACACTAGTTCAAGATCTTGCTTTCCTCTTTCATTGTAGCTTATTTTAAGGAATGGATGGTGTGGGAATGGTCAAACTCGGATGACTCAATGAGTCATGAGTGGTTGCCAGCGAGAGATGGTTGACTTCATGAGAAGACTTGAGAGTCATGATCGAAAAATACATAAAATCCTTTTGCAGACAAGTCGTTGGCACATGTAGATATTAACAGTTTGATAAATGAATTTAAAGACCATTTTATAATAATTTTTAACAGTTTAATAAATTTAATGACTATTTTGTAATTTTTAAAACTTCAAAAACTAAAAGATATTTTTTACTACATTGAACTAACACGTACAATACATAGGAGCAATAAGCTTCGCTCATTTACATTAGAACTGTGTTGAAGTTGTAATAAAATCAACTTCATTCCGAGGGAGAAGAAGAGTGGAAGAAGAGACAAATGGCTGAAATATCATCCATTGCAATACCCTTTCTCTTCTTTTTCCAAGCCCGGACGGCCGACTCGACCAGCTGCTTAGCTGCCTTCGCCTTGTCCGGTGCCGAAGATACTATTTGAATTGCTTCATGATTGGATACAACATCCCATACCTGCAGGACAAGATTCAATCTCAAATCAAAAGCATTGTCATTTGATAAACTTTCATCAGAGCCTCAGTGTGTATATACACATACTCCGTCTGTAGCGAGCACGATGAATTCGTCTCTGCTGGTTATATGTCGCTGTGTGACTTCTGGAACTGAAATAAGTCCGTAATCTTTAACACAGTAGTCACCAAATGCTCTCGACATCGCCAGCCCGGGTGACTCCTCATCAGGTAGCCAAACCCTGTGTACCCCTGGCTCATCATGCAGGCAGAAAACCCGACCTTTGCGCTGAATTATCCGCTCAGCCTCCTCTGCAAGCAACATCAACCAAAAACACAAGGACCTTTAATGGCTTATATTTCATTTTTTTCAACATTTTTAGAGAGTGTGGCCGAGAACTCACGAGGTAAATTCGGCTTGAAATCTACTGTAAGCTGCACGGGAACCAAGTTTCCATCATCCGATGTTGTAGCCAAAACAGCCCGAGAATCACCAATGTTGGCAACATATATGAAGTCACCCTGTCTGACAATTGTTAAGGCAGTTGTTCCACTATAAAACGAATCGATCTTCCTATGCCGCTCGAGCTCGTGATCGACTGCAGCGCAAGTCTTTAGATAAGAATGCTTCCATATATGAAACCTCTGCTGTTTTTTATCAGATTCTAAATCGGTGTCCGGTTCGAGCGATGCCTGAGCTAGAGTCTCTTGCCAATTGCAGAGCAAGGACGAAGGCATCGATTCTCGAACTTTCTTAGCTACAAAATGACCCCATGGACCATGCCCATCAAATATCCCACAAAACAACATGTCTGCTTGACATCCATATTCCTATCCCAAGCAAAAATAGAGTAAAATTTACAAGGTAAACAATCATAGCATATCTATATGGTACAAACATTCATGTTTTATTACCTCCCATACAATGGCACAATCCTGGTTCACTCCTTTTCTTCCTCTCTTCGAGAATACCGACGCGAAATTGTTCGAACCATCGACGTTTACCGAACCAGAAGACCTCAAAATCATATCATTTCTCTTGGCATCCTTCGCCATTTCTTCGGCAGCCTCTCGGCCATCATCGTTCCCCGAGTTTTTCCCTCTCAATGACCTTGCTAATCCATTCAACATGGAAGAAAACTGCCTCATTCCCCTCTAGAATTCAATTCCCACTACTAAAATACACAGAAAGAAGAGTAATCTGCTGTAGATCCAAATCCTGTCCATTTGAAAACAAATAAATACAGTCACATATCTTTGTTTCAGACATAGTAGAAGGTTAAAAGCACATTGAACCTGTGTAATAATGTTAGCCAAGAAAAGACATAATCTGACTCAGAAAGGTGGGAATCTCACAATTTAATAACAGAAAAAAAAAATTAAAACTTTAATTCTAAAAGGATTTACACAGAACATTCATTATGACATAAGAATTCAAATAGCTTCCCCCATTAGGAAATTTGAAAGGAGCTAAACTAGTAAATGGATAAACTTAACACTTCAAGCTTAGCTGTCTGTACCCCATCACCTTGTCTGTTTGGTTGCCGAGAAAGGATAATGGGAAAAACAGGGAAAATTAAAGTTGTGATCTTTTAGTATGTTTTAAAGATTGGCCAGTGGCAACTTGAAAAGTAAAAGAATGATACCTAGAGCTTACTAGAACTTCAAGTTAGTTTGAAATTTCCCTTTATAGTAAAGGCAAAAACTAAAAGATATGGCTTTCTGTTTTTCCTTAGACAATGATCTATTTCTTCCACTAGGTACCCTTTTCTTCAATTTTCCAGAAAATCAAACAACACCCAGAAATATATATTCTCAGCTTCCATTTTCTCGGCAACCAAACAAGCCACTCCAACAAAAAAGAAAGAAAAACACACATCAGGATCTAACCCAACAAAAGGATAAAGAAGGGTGCTGTGATTAGACCTCAACAGCAAATGTTTTGCTGAGAAGCTGATTCAAGCAAGCAGAATGCAAAGACTGGATCTTTACAAGAAAAGATAAGAACCCGAGAGATAAAATACATGGATGAATCAGAAAAAATACCCATAGTCAAAAGATTGAATCTTTTTCCTTGGTTTTTGTTTGTTAGGTTCTTGTTCTTTCTAAGGTTCGATTCTTATCTGTGAAGAAGAGAACAAAAGGAGCAGCAATTGCTTATATAATTAACAGGCAAACAACAAAACCAAACTTGAAATGACTTCCTTGCTTTTCTTTTATAAGAATTTAAAACTTGTAAACCCAGACTCTTTCTTCTTCTTTTCCTTATCCAAGTTCCAAAAAGAAAAGGAAAATTGCCTTCTCCTTTGCCATAGTGTTAACTCTTTTATAAGGTTATTTTAGCTTCCTATTTTATCACCATATTTAAACAAGTTAGTTAATTTCATGGTTTTTATTCATTACTTTAATTAATTAAAATTATATATTATTATATAATAAATTTTATTTAAAAAAATACCATCTTATTTTAATATTATATAATAAACTCTATATTTCAATATGCATAAATAGCACAAACCCAAGTGATTAAAGGATGATTGTTGTTCTTAGAGATCACGAGTTCAAGCACCAGTGATTTAGTAGAGTGATTGAGCGATCAATGTCAAATTATGAAGATTATATTCTAAAACAGATACTATTATAATCACTATTATCTAATTAAAAAAATATGCACAAATATTATATCTAATATTTTTCTGAAATTTTATTTAAAATTTAACATTTATGTGCTTTATTTTATTTTTTAAACATTTATGTGCAATTCTATATTAAAAATTGAAATTTCATTCAAAATTTTCTTCCAAAATTTTCAAATTTCATATTCAATAATACCAACATATTATCAATATTCACATGCCAGGATGCCATAATTGAATGAACATTTTAAACCTGTTCTATGCTTTGAAACGTTTTTTTTAAAGAGAGAGTTTTATTAAAAAAAAACTTGAAAATTCTCTTAAATTATTATTTTTATCAAAAGAGGAACAATTTATCTTATTATCATTCATCGAATAATGTCTAATAAAAATAATATTATTACTTCAATTATTATATTGAAAATTCTCTTTGTATTGGATTAAGACCTTGAAATAATTAAAAAATCGATTTTTATTAATAACAAATATTATGTAGTATTAATTTTTAAGAAATAATATTATTACGAAACAATTAATAAGCAAGGGTTAAGTTTGGTAAGAACAGTTGAGACCTGAGTTTGTAGCACAGCTGGTCCATGAACAGACAATGCGGCTGTCCATGAGCAGCAACAGGAGCAGATACTTTTAGACCAACGCCTTGTCAAGTAATTTACTGAAGGAAAAAGATGTTGGATAACAAGGGTGAGTCGCACTCTTAAAAATTTTAAATTTTTATATTTTTTATTAATTATCTAATTTTGTACCTCTAAATTCTTATAATTTTATATTTCTAAGTTTTTTATATACATTCTTGATAATTTATGCCTCTTGTATAAAGTTTCGGTCCGTCCCTGATCTTGAATCCTGGGTCCTGCATGGTGCCCAAAACTAAGTTTTAGGCTAATTATCATGGGGTATCCTCTAAGTAGGGACGAAAACAAGATTTATGTTAGGATGATAATTTTTATATTTAATAAAATTATATAAGAATAAAAAATTAGGGTATTAATAAAAATATACAAAATTTTCAATTTTTTCCCCTGTCTTGTTCTTGTGGTTTTGGTGTTAAATGCCCATCCTTGTCCTCAACCTTCACACTTCACATCACGATTTAATTGCCAAAATCTTATAATTCAAGGATATTGATTTTTCTTTGATTTTTAATAATTTTAGAAAATTGATAGGTAATAAATTTTACGTACAAGTCTTTTAAAACATGTTAATTTTCATGGACATGATTCCTAGGGTTCAAAGTGAATGATGAAATATCATGACTTTGGACAATGTAGGCATAGGAACAAAACACATGGAAAACGAGACCAAAAACCAAGACATTCTAAACCCAATAAAATATTCGTAAAAAAAGCAATAAAAAGGTAAAACGTTGTACGAGCTTTTTAGTCTAAGTGATTAAAGAAACAATTGTTTTTCTTAAAATAACGGGTTCGAACACTAGTGATGCCAACAGAGTGATTGAGCGATCAATGTCACATGATGGAGATTATATTCTGGAACATATATTACTGTAATTACTATTAATTAATTCAAAAAAATCTAAATCATTAGAATATGTAGAGTGGTCTAAGTAATAAAAAATATATTTTTTATTTAAATAATTTAAATTTAGATATTATGTATACACGGTACATGTATATGAACATATAAGGATAATGATTTTACTGGTCGTTTTTTAAAATCGGTAATTAAAAATATACCGAAAATAAACGACAATGACTAGCGTAATAATTTACCCTAAATTTTAGGTACAAGTCTTTAAAACATGTTACTTTTGATGGACATGATTCCTATGAATGATGAAATATCATGAATTTGGACAGTTTAGGCATATGAACAAAACACATTAGAATCTATAGAATAGTCTGAGTAATAAAAGATAGTATATTTTATTTATAAATTTAAATTTAAACATTATATATACACGATATATATATTATTAAAAAATTAAATAAATATTATTTTATAATCGATTAAAATACCAATCACGGGAAATGACAACCCTTACCCACTGATCTAACTCCACTGTAGTCCATTCCTCGTGCTGCATCCGGGGACGATGGCTAACTTTGACCATATAATTCATCGTCAACAATCACGTGGGGCGGCGCAGTAGATAGAGACATGGATGATGGAACATACCGTGACCCAGTTGGACAACAATCAGGACTCCAGGATGCTTACAACAACTTTGTTTGTAGGTATGGTACATTGATAATTTTTTTTTTATTTTTTTTTTACGAAGATTTTAATTTTAAGGTTTAAAACTAAATTTTTTAATACTAGAGTTTAAAATTTATAGTTTGAAGTTTAAATTTTAACGTAATATGATTAAAGATTTAGATTTTAGTTTATAAAAATAAATTATAACTTTAAACACAAAAGTTCTATCAATAACCCCTAAATTCAAAAATCTGTTTAATTTTTAAACCATAAAATCTAAAATTAAAGAAATTATGCAAACAAAGTTTTCACAAATACTTGGTCGTGGAATAATCACTCATTATTTATAAGATTATTATATCCTATACATTAACGACGAAAACTAAAAGTTTATTTGAGCACTTTGATTTTAAGGTTTAGAGTACTAGTTTATGGTGTATGGTTTGAGTTTAAAAGTAAGGTTTAAAATTTAGAGATAATAATTATAATTTATGGTTTAAATTTAGAATTTAGGTTTATAAGTTAAACCACAAATCCCAAATATATTATCTTTAAAATAAAATCTCAACCTCTAAATCCTAAATTTTGAATCTAAATCCTAAAATTTAAACATGTACTCTTAAATCCCTAAATCTTATACCCTAAACTAAAACCCTAATCCTAAAATTAAGACGCTTGTAAAAACTTTCGATTTTCACCATCATCATTATAGAAAATAAATCTTTATCGGATATAAAACTATTTCTATAATCATATATTAGACAAGAGATTATTAGGTGAACTCTGTTCACTACGTCATTTATGATTCAATCAATCAAGATCGTTCATTTTTAAATAATTACCTAATAACTGCCCACCTACTAATTACATATAGGAAAAAAGATAATGATTCACCTTAAAAAAATTAAGATGAACGATCTTGATTAATTAGGACCACAGATGATATGGTGAACATGGTTCATCTAATAATTTTTCATATTAAACAATTAAAAAATATATATTTTTGCGCTTTTAGTTATGAAAGTGACAATTGCCGGTGGCAATTAAAAAATACTGAAAAGTAGGCTGAACCCCATGCATGCGCCTGAAAGTGATCAACTAACTTCATCCAAAGAAATACAGGTTTTATTAATTAGCGTAATCAGTTTACTTTATTACATGGATAGGAATATTCTATAACCAGTAAGTAGAGACATGGCAGCCCCAGTAAACACATGCACTTACTCTTCCAATAACAAGGTAATGGTCCACGTCGGATGTTGGAAGTTACGGTCGAGAACGATAAACATAGATCGCAAAACAGACATGGAAGATAGAAGAAAATCTAAGAGACATGATAATCCCAATCCGAGCAAGCAGACCACAAGCATGACACAGAGATAATGCCATTGTCTTTTTAGAAAATATTTCAGCCAAGGTATAGTTCAAGGTAAGTAGAAGAAAGGCAAACGGTTAACTCAAATGCTCCTTTGACTGGTTTTGATCCCATGAAGATTTAACCAAACGAGTTGTCAGAAAATAATCATTGTATCATGGCAGCTATGCTAGTGTAAACTGTGTAATTACACGATGTACTGCATCAATAATAATCGTATCATGTAGTTGTTATCAGAGACAGAGCTAGGATCAAACATTGGGAGGATATGACTCTCCATGTACTCGTGTCAAATACATACCTAAATCTTACACTACACCTGAGTCCAAGTAACAAAGTTTTCGATGGAGGAAAGGATGAGCAAAGAAAAAGGTGCTTATAGAAATTTACCTCATTATCAGGTTGAATCTGTTCAACAATGACTTGGAAGATGGAGCCAACTCAGATGCTAAGTTGCCTCAAGTGCTGGGCATCTATCTTTAGTATGACACCTCTCCACGGAAATTCTCTTGCAGCCCAAGGATGGATGTGGATAGTTAACTTCTCCCGAGACAAACTTCCGTCACTTCCGTTTTGAAATCTGGATATGACACCACAACAGAAACATCAACCAACAGATATAACATACAGACGATGCAAGCGTCCAGCCATTCAAATCAAGACAAACAATACAAAGTTGGGTAAGGCATTGAATAATTTCTTGAAATCATTGGTACGTTCCCTGCAATTAGTCTCACTTAGCAGTTGGCACCTGTAACATCTGTAATGCTAAACTAGCTTAAGGACATGGTACTGCCCCCAAATTGCTGGCATTGACCATAAACAATGGCCTCGGTCAAAGGGAAGTCTGGTCGGATTAAAAGAAAATAGTTAATATCCATATTGCTACTCTAATATGATCTCCAAATATGAGAATAATTTATAGCAAGATACATTAAGAGAAAGAACCTGATATTATTTGGATGCATCAATGAGACTAATATTGATGCATGGCAACTCTTATTACCTCTGGTTTTAAGCAAAATTGGGTGGAGAAGCAAGAGTTAATTAATCACGAACAGACTTACTCATGAGGCACCAGCCTTTTACATGATGCAGCAGAATGTATAATTGGAGGTTTCTTCAGTTAACTACTGAACTGCATTTTAAGAATTCCAAACAAAAAGCAACCGGGATCACCATTTTTGCTGACATCATACTGCTCATTCGTGTTCTCCATTCGACAAAATACGATGATGTCAGAAAACCGTCAAACTTCACAACCTTCGCCTCCCCATAACCATTATCACCTCCTCCCACAAAACCATCAGTATACATCAAGTTTACTACCATCACTTTATCCTCCCCTTCCTGCATCTCATCTCACATGACCACAACGAATTTTAACAATGTCGTATCACTGAAAGAGACATGCCTTCATTTGTTGGGCAAATCAGCAAAATCCATGTCACCAACACTGCTAATACAACCAAACCACTTGTCACCATACTTATAGCTCCAAAATAATCTTCATCTGACTATAGCATGCCTTGTTTCTTCTTCATTTATACCCCCCTAACCACCTCCACCGAGGAATGGACCAAGGGGTGCAAGGGAGAAGTCGTCCCGTGAAAATTTCAAATTCTCATATAGTTTATGTATTCTCTTTATATTTTCTATCAATGGTCTATGGTCGCACCCCCTAAACGTGTATCCGTCCCTACCTCCATCTCACTATAACATGATTCAAGAATCCTATTACTATTACTATTCATCTAGTGCATCTATTAAAGCATTAGTTGAACGAGAGCTCATGGTCCAAATTATATACGGCAATTACGAACATGACACAGAAAAATTAACTAAAAGAGAAAACGATACACAAAACAAACAACATAAAAAGATAGCAGAAACTATCTGACATAAACCATTAATCTAACCATCTATATAACACCTTAAACACAATATGACTAGGAAAAAGTATGGTGAATGCAACAAATACATGGAGTGCTAGATCAAGACCAAAACTTGTTCATCCACAAGCATCCATATTGTAACTATCATAACACTCATTCATGTAAACTAACAGAGAATTAGTAACTTAGCTTAAAATTTGAAACCTGGTTCCATAACAAACAAACCTCTTCCCAATTCCTTTTTGTGCAGGATCCAGAATTCAAACCTAAACTCAGTTATGATACTTTGAAAAACTACAAAGAGAATGATCATTTAAAAGAATTCCAGTATAAACACATAAAAGGGGTATTTGAAAAGAAAAGAAAAGAAAAACAGAGAAATACCCCATTTTTAGCCTCAACTGGGTGCTCGTCATCAATGTAACAGCACAAGCCAAGGATATTGAAATGATCTGAAGAAAAAGGGCATGGAAATTCTTCTATCATGTCATCTTCTCCGTCTATTTCTTCAAAACCCATAAACACATCTGCATTTTGTACCCATTCATAAACGTTGAATCATTAAAAAAAGAGAAATTTTTGTTTTCTGAAAATCTAGTATAATTAGTCCCCTTAGTTTTCCACCACGCATAAAAAGCAGTACATATTAACCCAAATAGAGAAAAACATATATGGGATTTAAAGATTACCAGACCGTGATTAGAGAGCTAATTCATATCTCTTGGAAGCTGAAGAAAGATGGGTACTCCATGAATCAGCTTCCATTTCTAACTGACCCTCTTTTCTTTAATTAATTTCAAAGAAAGAGGAAATATTTTATTGCGGGAACCGGAAGCTGTTTAAGCTATGATTTGGTTGTGCCGCAAATAATAGATAGGCATAAAGATAATTTTAACCCTTAACGTTTATAGTTTTTGTCGTTTTGGCCCTTATTTTTCTTTTGGGATAAATTTAGTCTTTAATTTATATCTTTCTGACAAATAGCTTATTTTTTAACTAGCTTGATGACTGGACCGTTAAAAATTTAACGATTATATATATATGGAATATAATTTCAAATGACATGGAATGTAACCTATCAAATATATATATATGGAATATAATTTTATTCTAATATAAAATATAAACCAATTAAAATTCAAATAAAATATTAAAAATTAATTAATTTTAAAATAAAAATTATAAAACATTCTTAACCCTAACTACGATAAAATCAAAATCTTATTCGAATTGTGTTTATATTTTTTATCGTAGTTAGGGTTAAGAATGTTTTATAATTTTTATTTTAAAATTAATTAATTTTTAATATTTTTATTTAAATTTTAATTGTTTTATATTTTATATTAGAATAAAATTATATTCCATATATATATGTATTTGATAGGTTACATTTCATGTCATTGAAAATTATATTCCATATATATATCATGGTTAAATTTTTAACAGTCCAGTCATCAATCTAGTTAAAAAATAAGCTATTTGTCAAAAAGATATAGGTTAAGGGCTAAATTTATCCCAAAAAAAGAATAAGGGCCAAAACGAAAAAAACTATAAACGTTAAGGGTTAAAATTAGCTTTATGCCTAATAGATAAATCGGGAGTTATTCGAATTTGATTCTTTAATTTAATTAGATTTAATTTGAATTTGAACCGAAATATTTATATTTGACTTAAAAAATTTGAAAGTTATTTAAAAATATAATATATTATTTTTATAATTTTATAATTTAAAATTTACATTCTTAAACTTAAAATTGTAAGATATAAACTCTTACCATAAATTTAAACACTGAAATTTAGATCATAATTTTTAAATCTAATAACCTAAACCTCTAAATACTAGACTAATATTTTATAACTTAAAATTAAGGAACTTGAGTTTACGCAACTTGTGTATCAATATTTTTTTTCTTGATAGAGCTTTAAATGAGACGTGATAAATGAAGAGCTATTCGAGTCCGATACGATCAAAGATCGGCCAATACTTAACTCAATTGAGCTCAAATCAAACTCGAACTCGACTCGAGTTCAAAATTTTCAAACTCGTTAAAAGTTACTGAAGTTCAAATTCAACTCTATATGTTAACGAATCAAGTCGAATTTTGTATTATTCGAACTCAACTTGACTTATTTATACCTCTTATTCTAGGGTAATTATGATAAGAAATTTTGGGGTTTAATAAAAAAATTAGAACTTTTGGAATTTTAATCAAAATTTTAAAATTTTAAGGATTTAATAAGATTTTTTTAAAACATAAATGTTTAATTAAAAAATAAAATAAAAAACTAACGAATTAAGAAATTTAATTAAAAATATTTTTAAAAAATAAGATTTAATATTTTTTTAATAAATTTGAAAGAATTTAATTAAAATTTTAAAATATTTTAAAGGCGTAATTAACCCTATTAAATTAACCCGACCTAATTGAAAGATCTAAGAACAACCACGCTTTTAATCTGAGACACTGAACCTAATAAAATTTTAAAAAATAATCCCCCACGTCTACGGTATCTTTTTTCTTCCTAATACTTTCCTGGTAGTTTCCTTTCAGAACGATCCTCAGCTCGCCGGCGATTGAGTCGGCCGTTCTTCTCTGTTCAACTGCCCCCTTAACGGACGATTTCCGGACTCCGTTCTCGTTGCCATCCCTCTTTTATTGCCTTTTCTAGCTCCGCCATGAGAAAACATCAAATTTTAGATCTATAGATTCTAAATCTAGATTTAATTTTAATTTTTTAGTTAATATATATTTTCGTTATAGAGCTATGGCGACGAGGAATCGGACGCTGTTATTAAGGAAATATAGGGATGCGTTGAAGAGTGTAAGAATTCCAACGAGTTCGTCGGGATCGTCTTTGGTCACGAAGAGCTCCGGTGGAGGACCGGTGATCGAGATGGTTAGCACTTCATTGCTCCATCCAAATCGTTCTTATACTCCTATAAGTACCGAGGATCCTGGAAATTCAAGGTAATTCAACTTTGTTAGAAATATTAATTTGTCGGTATAAGATAAAATAATAATAATAATAAAGATCGAGATCAATATTTTTTTTCTATTTATTATGCGGAATTTGTTTGAACGTAATTAGTTAGCTTAATTTAGCTGAAATGGTCTATTTTTATTTGAAGTAGAATTGATATAGTTTAGGCTAAGCAGAATTGTTGAATTATATGTTAAGCAACTGTTCTTTGAGAAATTGGCACCCAAGAGATGCTTTACAAACGAATGCGATTGAATCTGTTTGATATCCTTGAATAGTTCTTACAAAAAATATTTAGTTGTGAGAAATTTTGAATGATTTGGGAAGAGCTACAAAGATTATGCGGTAGTTTATGCAGTACAATGAAAGGCCAAGGATTTGCAATGAGGGGTTGTGGATACAAATTACTTATAAGTTAATGTATATCTCTGTTTGAATGGTCATATAAGTCTAGTAGGAAAATAAGGGTTGTCTGTCTGTTGCAGTAAGGGTGCAAATGCAGTTACAGTGGGTCTACCACCAGCTTGGGTAGATGTGTCTGAAGAAATAGCAGCAAATGTGCAACGAGCACGGACAAAAATGGCTGAGTTAGCAAAGGCTCATGCAAAGGCTTTAATGCCTTCATTTGGTGATGGTAAAGAAGACCAACGCAATATTGAGGCTCTTACCCATGAGATAACTAATCTGTTGAAGAAATCAGAAAAGAGATTACAGAAACTCTCTGCAAGTGGACCTTCTGAGGATTCAAATGTCAGGAAAAATGTCCAGGTAAGGATTTAGAGATGGTGAGATAAAAGCCTTGCAGAAGAGAAGATAATAAGGCCAGGCTGATGTTTAGTGCTTTATACTCTATACCCTCTGACATAATTTTAAATTTTTATCCCCTTTGGCGATGTGCTATTCTGAACCATTCTTTTGTCTACATTTCTTGCTTTCCATGTTGCTCTCCTTTTTGGCAGCGTCAACTTGCTACTGACCTTCAGAACCTATCAATGGAGCTCCGGAAGAAGCAATCAACTTATTTGAAGCGCCTTAGGCAGCAGAAAGAGGTATAGGAAAGAAACTTCCTTCTTGACACTGCATTGTTATATAGTATTTGGTTGCACTTTCACTTGCTAAACAATCCATACAATTTCGGTTTTTGTTTATTGCTCTCCTATTATGCATCTTGTGCACGTTTTAACTAAATTACCGATTACTTTGTAGGGCCAGGATGGAGTTGATGTAGAGATGAATATAAATGGAAATAGGTCTAAATCTGAAGACGATGACTTGGATGATATGGTATACTGGTTTCTTTAAACCCTCTTCCTTTTATTATATATGATCTATCTGAACTCATTTTACGAAGCACGAGTTTTAGCAGA
The DNA here is from genome assembly GCA_035048815.1 of Abelmoschus esculentus. Taxonomy (NCBI): domain Eukaryota; kingdom Viridiplantae; phylum Streptophyta; class Magnoliopsida; order Malvales; family Malvaceae; genus Abelmoschus; species Abelmoschus esculentus. Next base: position 26,941,942 of record JAUCBN010000001.1, read on the forward strand.
ATGCCAAATAACAAGTTAGGATCTTGACACTTGATTGTCTGGCAACCAAGATCCAAAATGTGCCTACTCCAACTTCCATATATGTTTTCCTTGTACAGTCATGACATTAGGTTTTGATGGTTTTGTGTCTTTTATCTGATTCCAGTTTAGTGTCAGATTCTAACATTGCACGATTATGTCATGTAGGTATTTAGTGAGCATCAGATGGTAAAGTTGAAACAAAGTGAAGCGTTAACAGTTGAGAGGGAAAGGGAGATTCAACAGGCAAGTGCATTACTCTTGATCTTTTTGTCATCTGATGCTGCTTTCATATCTATCCTTAATGAATTATCAATGCATGTATTAAAATGGATTTTGTAGGTTGTGGACTCTGTAAATGAGCTTGCTCAGATTATGAAGGATCTATCGGTTCTTGTCATTGATCAGGTACGAATCCATCTAACATTAATAACAAGTTGCAAACTTTTCAACGTTATTAAATTCGGTCTCCAAACAGGGTACTATTGTCGATCGGATAGACTACAACATTCAGAATGTTGCAACTACAGTTGAAGAAGGCCTCAAACAACTACAGAAGGTCTTTCATCCTTTCCCATTATTTATCTTCGTTTTCATATTTTCAAGGAAGCATTCTAAATCTTGAATGGATTCGAGTTGCAGGCTGAGAGAACCCAGAAACAAGGAGGTATGGTGATGTGTGCTACGGTGCTCGTTATAATGTGCTTTGTAATGTTGGTCCTCCTAATCCTCAAGGAGATAATATTCTGATCCACAAGACATACTTAAGATGTCGAGAAGCAACAATTTCCTTGTCCAGCAGCACAAGTATACTCATATACCACTTTCAAGGTTCATGTTTACCTATTTTTCTCTCTTATATTTTTCGTTTCGACCTTTGGAGAAGTGGAAGAGAGGGAAAGAAGACGGTGTTTGACCGGGTTTTAGGGATCATTCCATTTAAGTTCATGATGTATTCTTTTTCCTTGAGCAAGGAAAGGACCTGAGCTGATTATTGATTACCTCAGGGGTAGTTGGTTCCATGAGGAGGTGAAGTGTTTTGCATGTATACTACTTCACACGCGTTTCAATTCTTTTGGTTTCAAAGATGGGAACTTGGGTCTATTACTTTATTTTTTAAAAATTATACGGAATAATAGTGTTTATTTGGAAAACTTAATCAATAGCTTTCATAGCTCAGTTGGTTAGAGCACCTGTTTAGTAAGCAGAAGGTCTTGAGTTCAACTCTCAATAAAAACAATTTTTTTAAATATTTTTTTTTATTTTTCACGTGCTTTGGTCATTGTTTGTCTCTACTGCAACTATCCAAGGTAAAAATCATCTGTTTCTTTTAAAAATTTTCAAAAAAAATCTAATTTTTAACTCTAACCCTTATTTTTCTATATCCTAAACTCTAAAAATACCCATTATTCTTAATTTCCGAAACTCTAACCTTAACCCTAAACCCTCTGATTTAAAACAAAGGCATAAGAGGTATGAGAAAAAAATTAAATAATTTCCGCTCAATAGAATTAAGTTTTGTTTTTCATTAAAGTCTCAAACTCAAGTTCTAGAGACAAACAGGAAATTAGATTTTTTTTTATTGTTTTGAAACAGTCAAAAAAAATTGTTGCTGGTGAAAGGAAATTTGGAGAAGAAAACTATTGTTGCTAACGTTTTTCACCGCAACAGTAAAAAAAACAGTCTTTGTGGTAATCTTATTACCATGTTTTAACTTTCTTTTTAGTTAAGCAGAGAATTGCAGCTTGTAAGAATCAAGCAAGCCTTGGATTTGGTACTCTTATTTCACTGTTATTAGAGTTCAAAACTGAAAACAAAACCCTAAACTTGTACCATTCCCCAAGAGAAGACATCATTAATGATCTTTTAACATAGATTTCCCCTGAAGAATCTATAAATTGAAATGGCTACTAAAAACATAGAATTCTCATTGTCCATTGATTCCCAAAGTGCTATTAGTATTTACAATCAGCAGTAGCAGCAGCTATTCCCAAAAAAACATTGCTTTCCTTTTGACTTTCTCTCTCTGTAAAATCAGAACAGCTGTCAAGAACATGGGTGTTTCTTAAAGTAAAGAAAAAATGGGGGAGCTTTATGGATTAGCTCCTTTTTCCCCCATTTTTGGTTATGTCAAGCAAAAACTGAGCTACAAGACAATGCCATCAAAGAAATAGCAGCTTGTTCTTCCTCTCCCAACTTCCTTCTCCTTTGGCACCTTTGTTTCTTCACCACACCAGATACTGAACTTTGCAACAAAACTTCACATCCCAAAGCATAGAATCTGACCTTCACACTCTTACTCAGTCCACTGAGTTTGACATTAAGATTCTTATCACCATCATCATTTGTATTAGCATTAGAGCTGATGTGTGATGGTGAAGAATCTGACATCTCTTTCTTCTTCATCTTCTTCTTCTTCTCTAATCCCTTGTTCATACCCAACATGGCTCTTCTTTTTTTCCTGTATCTGATCCCACAGGCATTGCAAAGTGACTGAAAAATTAAACCCAAAAAAGGAAACCCATCAAGGATCAATCATAAGCCAGGATCAGTTGCAGTTAGAGAATCAGAAAAGTTGTGAAAAAGTGATACCTTTGGACCAGCAGGGCCACCTCTCCAAAGAGGAGTCTTTGAGGTTTTGCAGTCAGTACAAAACTTCTGGTTCTCACTCGTTTCTTCACCTGAGGGTTTCTGAATCATACACAGAAACTAAATCAGTACTATGAAGAAATGGGTTGAAAAAAAAAAGTTAAGCTTTTAAGCATTGAAGATGGCGTTTTTACTCTATTCACCTTTGGTATCAGATCCATTATACCCATGAACTCTGTAAAGAAGTTTGATCAAAACAGAATGGTAAAAGCAAAAAGAAAAGAAGGGTGCTCAAAACTCGATGGAGAAAGAAATTCCAACTCAGTAACATAGTGGAAAACCCATTTCATTCAGGAGAAACAGAGTAAAGGAGAGAGCTTCTTGCTCTCGAAGAAACAAAACCCAGAAATGAAAACAACCCAGAAGAAAGAGAGGAGATAAATTTTGTTTTTTTGTTTTAAGAAAAGAGTATAAAAATGAAGAACAGACAAGGAGTGAGACGTTGTCAGAGAGGGACGGAGGCCATAAACCCTAGACGGGGGTGTAATTAAAAATACGAAAATACCCCTTCTGGTGACAGCTCTGCGCCGCTCTCCTGTCTATGAGAGATTATAAGGTGAACTCTGTTCACCACGTTATTCATGGTTCAAATAATCAGGACTGTGGATCTTTAAATAATCGTCTAATAATTATCACCCACTAATCCGTATAAGAAAAAGATGATAAATCACTTGAAAAAAAATTAAGATCAATGGTCCTGATTACTTGGGATCATGGATGACGTGGTGAATAAGGTTCACCGTATAACTTTTCCCCGTCGACGGAAGGAAAATGATACCCCGCCGGAATTTTGAGAAGGTCACTTTCCACGTGGCAACATGCAGGAGGGGCGGCGCGGAGATGAATTTCAGGGTTTTTCTTCTTTTAAGCAGCACTGTCTAATTCTGATAGGTTTACGTATTAGGCCCCACGTGATTTACCCCATTTATTTTGTTTTACTCCTTTTATAAATTATAAATTATTATATCTCATTGATTAAAAAAACCATTATTATTTATAAAATTATCGATTTAAATATTAAAATAACTATTTTAGACATAACGTTATAAGTTAAAAATATATATTTACATGATAATCAAATTTTTTTATATTATGATATTAACTTAAATTATGACAAATATAAAATATTAATAAATGAATATATAAATTATTTTTAAAAAATGTTTTTTCAAAAATTTAACATAAATATATATAATTTTTAAACTAAAAAAATTATATTAAATATGATTATGTATTTGTAAAAATTAAATTATAATAAAACATAGTAAATGAATGTTAAAATTATAGTCTGACTCCTAAAAGTACTTTTTCAACCGCGCATTTGGGTTAAAAAATACTTTTTCAAATGTGATTTTTTCTTTAAAAGTTAATTGTTTAGCATTGTTTCTACGTTCTAAACTAGCTTTTTAACCCCAAAGCTGATTTAAAACGCAACCTAAATCATCTATGGATGTTAAATATATACTAAAATAAATGCATGGAACATGAGATTGTGTTTTTATATTAAGCTCCGTATCCAAAAAACACAAAATGCTTCTGCTAGTAAAAAGAAAAAGAATAATCCATGCGAGCGGTAGCATGGCATACCTTACCTCTAGCTGAAGTGAAGCAGGCATAGGCTGAGCTCGGAGTCCTTCACGGCGATTCTTTCTAATCTCCACCATGTTTTCCTCCCTCCTCCGACTTCCTTCATCGGCATCGACTGCTACTTTATACCTATTTCTCCGGACTTCGGTTCTCGCGTTTGGCCTCGACATCTTCAGAAATTATTAAAACTAAAAGGGTAAATATACAGGGTTATATCGAAATGGCGACAATATTTTAAAAAACGTTAAGTATACCGGTCAACTATTAAAATAGTCACCGAATGTTAAAAATTAACGAGACCCTCCAAAATAAGGTTCAAACTATAATCTTTTAACAGATATTTAAATTTTATTTTAGATTAAAATAAATAGCAAATACTTTTAAAATTATTTAAATAAATATTAAATTATTTTTAATTATCATTTATTAATTTTTATCATTAATTGCTGTTATTTGATGTACGCTATTTTTTAAGTTTTAAAACTTAAATAAAAGTTATTTAAATTATAATTAATTAATAATTAGTATTATTATATTATAAATATTTATAATTAAATTTAAATAAAAATTTAAACAAATTAAATTAAAAATATTTAATAAAAATCAAATTAAAATAAAATTTATAAATTTTATTAATAAACTTTTTTTTTCAACTCGATTGGAGAGTATGTTACCCTACCTAACGAAAAATTATATCATGGGTCAGTCTCACCACGTGTCCATGAGACCAACCAATGATAACTATCAACTTCATCAATTTTTTCATGTCATATTTTTTCCCAAGTGAATTTTCATTTTAAAAATTAAAAAATAATAAGATAGATAATTATCATTGGTTGGTCTTATAAATAACGTGGTGGGACTGATCCATGATATAATTTCTCTTACCTAACACCCCAAAAATATATATTTTCATATCCTAAGACTCTCGAAGCATCTCTCAACGAACAATCAAACTTGGGCCCACTCACCGGATCATCTCCGACTCGAAGGTGAAATATAAGTTTTGCCGCTTTAAATTAACTTTAATATTTAATTAGCTTAATTATAAAATAAATATTTAAATGATATAATTTTTTATTTGAATTATAATGAAAGTTTAAAAACCAAAATTAAGAAGTAAAAATCTCTTTCTAAAATGATATAATTTTTAGTATTATGTGTTTAAAGTATTTTATGGTTTATAAATAAAGGTTAGTTCAAGTGGTAAATAATTTTATTCTGTTTAAATAAGTCTTAGGTTCGAGACGTTGTGTACGTAAAAAGTCCTCGCTAGAAGACTCACCCACCAAAATTAAATGTGCGATACGGATTGGCCCGAATTAATCAAGGCGAAACTTTGAAGAACCGGAAGAGTAATAAAAAAAGTATTTAAAATTTTATTCTATTATTATTTTAAAATTATATCAATAAAAAATTATCATCTAATCAAAAAATAATGTATGTATGTATGTATTTTATTTTAATTTATTTTTTCAAAATCAATAAATATATATATATTAAAAAGTTTAAAAATTTTTAAAATCTTTAAAAAGTCCTAAATTTCTAAAACTAAAAATTCTCAAAATTGATATCATTATTATTATCGATAATTTAATTGTACCTCACCATTACTGTCAATAAAGGTTATTATTCGTATTTTTAAGTCACTTATCGTTAACGATCGACAAAAAATATATCAATCAAATATCAAACGGTCAAAATTTTTATATTTATTATCACATCTTTTTAGCACATCGTTTATCGATGATGTATAATTGAGAAAAATAAACAAAATCTTCGGACGATACGATAAAACCCGACAAAACTAGTAACCGTAGCAACAACGTCAATTTTGGGATTTTTAAATTTATTTCAAAGATATGGAATTGTTTCATAATTTTTAGAAGTTTTGATATTTTTTAAATTATTTTCTTTTTAATTTTTTAAAAAATAAAAATAAAAAATGGAAACCATATATCAAACTAGAATTAGGTGATTAACTTTAAAACGGATGAATATAAAATATTATATATTTATTTTAACTAAAAATTCTTTAAATACGGTAAAAAAATAATATTTTTATTTTATAATTAAACCTATTTAATTTAATATTTAAACTTTTTTCAGTCGCACTAAATCAAATAATTTAAACTCAAGATTCAAAGCAGGTATCTAGACTACTTGTTCTAATCAGATATTAAACTCTACATTTCAGTTTAAAGTAAAACATAAATTTGATTTTATGATTTACGTAAATAACTTATCGAAAGTCAATTTCAACTATATAATTAAACACACAAAATAAATATTAAATTAGATATTAAAATCAGAGTGAAATAATTTAAACTACTAGACAAGAAAAATACCAAATAAAAAATAAACGTTAAACAAAATAAATAATCCCCCAATTCCCTAATGAAAGAAATTAGCTTCGTAATTTAAGTTTAGTAAAGGGAATTACTAACACAAATGGGGGATGCAGGATAAGACGCCACGTGTCAACGGCGGGAACTGCTCCGTTTTGCTGCATTGCCTTTAGATGAAGTGACACGTGCCCTCTTCGTCTCCGTTGGATCATTGTTAGCGTCAAAGTTCATGCCATCTCCGGCGACTATATCGGCGAACATCCTTTGTAGATCCTCAAAACTGTCCTCCTAAGGTAAAAAAAAAACGTAATAAAATATTGCTGCACAGTCGTTTAAACCATAATTACGTATTTAACCTTTTAATGATTAGGAATATCAAGGACAAACCTCATCCCCCACATTGTTCATCATCGAGATCATCTCTTGCAAGAAATCACAGAAGTCCTGCTCGTAAATCTTACAAAATTTAGGGGCTAAAAATGGAAATAAACATGAATTTTGGTTAATAAATAAAGATTCGAAGAATTGATATTTCCGATGCAATTGGCATTTCGATCCGACGCCGTTTTATTTGCATTGATGGTAATTCTAGAAAACAAAAGGAAACAAGTGAGATATTTTTACGCACTTCATCATCTTCTTCTAAGGGATCGTAGAGACCGGCGTCATATATTGATCTCTTAGATTCGTCGGAGAGAACTGAGAAAAATTAACGGAAGATTTAAGGAATAAATAAGTACACCACCAAGATTTAACGGCAACACGGTAAAAAGAGATTTAATAATGTTACCGGAATAAGCTTCTTGGATTTGCTGAAACCGGCTTTTGGCTTCGCCGGCGAGAACCGGATTTCTGGCGTATCTGTCCGGATGCCATTTCTTCAGAAATTTAAACATTAATCAAGTTAGTTTTGATTTCATAAAATGAACATTTTATCTCAAAAAGAAAAGGGCGAGATGTTTCTAATTACCAGAGCGAGCTTACGATAAGCAGAGCGGATGTCAGAGAAGGAGGCGTTCTTACGAATCCCGAGAACGGAGTAATAACAAGATCCGCCGTGAGATCCTCCCTCCCGATCCATCTTTGCCGTCCAAAATCCCCTGTCTCTTTCTCTCTTCAAGCAAACAAAACTACAAAAAACTCATGATGCTTTCTGAGACCTTAAAAACAAGAACAGGAAAACAAAAATCTAATGTAGTTAACAAGAAAAAGCTGAAGCACTAGTTATTTTGTTGTCGCTGATGATTTTTATTTTAATTTTCGAAATGAGGAGGGGGTGTTTGGGGAGAGAGAAAATATCTTGAGGAACTGTGGGGAGATATGGAGAAGGGAAACTTCGCGAGATTTCGGCCTGATTAGTGATTAATAGTCCTCCAACCTAGATATTTTATTGGCGGGTTTTTTAAATGCCGCTGCCGTTCGATTCAAATTACGTAGTTGCCACCGAAAATTCAAAAGAAAATTTTAAAAATTTTCCTAAAAGTTTTAAAAAAATATGACTAATTTTACTTAAAAAATGAAATTAAAAATTTTAATCTTAAAATCTTACAAACTAACTCTTATCTCCTAAAACTTATTAAAATATAAATCATAAATTAAAACTTAAACTATCCCAAATAAACTCGTACATGAAAAATAAATTTTTTATCATCAATAAATATAATATTTTGATTAAATATTAATGGTTATTTTATATAAAAAGTAAGGTTAATTTAATATTCTATTTAAATTTTATAAATTAATTTAATATTTTCTAAAATTCAGGGTTATATTAAAAGTTAACTCTTCAAATAACGTTTTATGACATTTTAGTTATAAATCAATATAAGTGATCAAAATGTTAATTTTTAAAATTTGAGAGAAAATAAACGATTATAAAATAAAAGTGAATAATTGTGTATTTTACCCATAATAAAATGTTCTCTTTCATTTCATATGTCAAATCTCTATCATTTTTTCTTACTTTATTTTATTACCTTAATCAATCATAGATTCTTTTACGGGTGATTCTAGAGAAGGCCCATAAAAAAAAAGGTCTAAAAAAGACCAAACCGGATTATCCGGTCAATTTAATACATAATAAGTTTGAAATTTGTATATAGAATTTCTTACAGAAACTGTAAACAAAACGGTATATACATAAATTCTTACAAATAATGTAAGCAAAACGCTATATACATAAATTCTTACAAATATTGTAAGAAAAACGATATATACCTAAAATATTACACCTTAAATATTTATGTACATACACAATTGCCTACGATTATATACAAATTGCTACAAATATTGTAAGTATTTTTGTATATACATAAATCCCTACAAAGTATACACAAATACTTACAAAAATCGTAAGAAAAAAGGTATGTACACAAATCCTTACCACTTCAAAACCATGAGCTAAAGGAGGCTTTCAAGGGTAAGGATTTGTGTACATACACAATTTCCTACAAGAATACACAATATGGCACCAAAAGGGTAAGGATTTGTGTTTGTACACAATTCTTTACAAGTTATACACAACGGCTTACGAAAACCGTAAGAAAAATGGTATATACACAAATCCTTACGACTTCAAAACCAAAAGATAAAGGAGGCATCCAAGGGTAAGGATTTGTGTACATACACAATTTCCTATAAGAATACACAATATAACACCAAAAGGGTAAGTATTTGTGTTTGTACACAATTCCTTACAAGGTATACACAACGGCTTACGAAAACCGTAAGAAAAATGGTATGTACACAAATCCTTACGACTTCAAAACCAAAAGCTAAATGAGGCATCCAAGGGTAAGGATTTGTGTATATACACAATTGCCTACAAGAATACACAATATGACACCAAAAGAGTAAGGATTTGTGTTTGTACACAATTCCTTACAAGTTATACACAACGGCTTACGAAAACCGTAAGAAAAATGGTATGTACACAAATCCTTACGACTTCAAAACCATGTGCTAAAAGAGGCTTCCAAGAGTAAGAATTTGTGTACATATACAATTTTCTACAAGAATACACAATATGACACCAAAAAGGTAAGGATTTGTGTTTGTACACAATTCCTTACAAGTTATACACAACGACTTACGAAAATCGTAAGAAAAATGGTATGTACACAAATCCTTACGATTTCAAAACCAAAAGATAAAGGAGGCATCCAAGGGTAAGGATTTGTGTACATACACAATTTCCTATAAGAATACACAATATAACACCAAAAGGGTAATGATTTGTGTTTGTACACAATTCCTTACAAGGTATACACAACGGTTTACGAAAACCGTAAGAAAAATGGTATGTACATAAATCCTTACGACTTCAAAACCAAAAGCTAAAGGAGCCATCCAAGGGTAAGGATTTGTGTACATACATAATTTCCTACAAGAATACACAATATGAAACCAAAAGGGTAAGGATTTGTATTTGTACACAATTCCTTACAAGTTATACATAATGGCTTACGAAAACCGTAAGAAAAATGGTATGTACACAAATCCTTACGACTTCAAAACCAAAAGATAAAGGAGGTATCCAAGGGTAAGATTTGTGTACACACACAATTTCCTACAAGAATACACAATATGGCACCAAAAGGGTAAGGATTTGTGTTTGTACACAATTCCTTACAAGTTATACACAACGGCTTACGAAAACCGTAAGAAAAATGGTATGTACACAAATCCTTACGACTTCAAAACCAAAAGATAAAGGAGGCATCCAAGGATAAGGATTTGTGTACATACACAATTTCCTATAAGAATACACAATATGACACCAAAATGGTAAGGATCTGTGTTTGTACACAATTCCTTACAAAGTATACACAACGGCCTACGAAAATCGTAAGAAAAAAGGTATGTACACAAATCCTTACCACTTCAAAACCAAGAGCTAAAGGAGGCATCAAAGGGTAAGGATTTGTGTATATACACAATTTCCTACAAGAATACACAATATGAGACCAAAAGGGTAAGAATTTGTGTTTGTACATAATTCCTTACATGTTATATACAACGGCTTACGAAAACCGTAAGAAAAAAGGTATGTACACAAATCCTTACCACTTTAAAACCATGTGCTAAAAGAGGCTTCCAAGGGTAAGGATTTGTGTACATATACAATTTCCTACAATAATACACAATATGGCACCAAAAGGGTAAGGATTTGTGTTTGTACACAAATCCTTACAAAGTATACACAACGGCCTACGAAAACCGTAAGAAAAAAGGTATGTACACAAATCCTTACCTCTTCAAAACCATGAGCTAAAGGAGGCTTCTAAGGGTAAGGATTTGTGTATATACACAATTTTCTACGAGAATACACAATATGGCACGAAAAGGGTAAGGATTTGTGTTTGTACACAAATCCTTACAAAATATACACAACGGCCTACGAATACCGTAAGAAAAAAGGTATGTACACAAATCCTTACGACTTCAAAACCATGAGCTAAAGGAGGCTTCCAAGGGTAAGGATTTGTGTACATACACAATTTCCTACAAGAATACACAGTATGTCATCCAAAGGGTAAAGAATTCTAATATTTTTATTTAAATATTTATTATATGAATATTTTTATTTGAATATTTATTATGCTAATATTTTTATTCGTATATATTTTATTTGAATATTTTTATTATAATATTTATTATATGAATATTTTAATTCGAATATTTATCATACGAATATTTTTGTTCGTATATATTTTATTTGACTATTTTTATTTTAATATTTATTATATGAATATTTTTATACGAATATTGTTTACTCAAATATTTTTATTAGAATATTTATTATATAAATATTTTTATTTGATTATTTTTATTCAAATATTTTTATTCATATATTTTATTTGAATATTTTTATTCGAATACTTATTATATGAATATTTTTATTGAAATATTTATTATATGAATATTTTTATTCGTATATATTTTATTTGAATATTTTTATTTGAATATTTATTATACGAATATTTTTATTCGTATATTTTTTATTTGAATATTTTTATGTGAATATTTATTATATAAATATTTTTTCGAATATTTATTATACGAATATTTTTATTTGTATATTTTTCTTCCTATATTTTTTATTTGAATATTTTTATTCGAATATTTATTATACAAATATTTTTATTCTTATATATTTTATTTGTATATTTTTATTCTAATATTTATTATATGAATATTTTTATTCGAATATTTATTATACGAATATTTTTATTCGTATATTTGTTATTCCAATATTTATTATATGAATATTTTTATTCAAATATTTATTATATAAATATTTTTATTCGTATATTTTTATTCGAGCATCTATTATATGAATATTTTTATTCAAATATTTATTATAAGAATATTTTTATTCATATATATTTTATTTGAATATTTTTGTTCAAATATTTTTTATATAAATATTTTATTATACGAATATTTTTATTCTAATATTTATTATACGAATATTTTTATTCAAATATTTATTATATGAATATTTTTATTCGAATTTTTATTATAGGATTCTTTTTATTTGTATATTTTTTATTCTAATTTTTTTATTCTAATATTTATTATATAAATATTTTTATTTAAATATTTAATATACAAATATTTTTATTCATATATATTTTATTCAAATATTTTTATTTAAATATTTATTATATAAATATTTTTATTCATTTTTATTATATTAATTTAAAATTTGATGACCTAATTGAAGATTTTTTTAGTTGGGTGACCAAAATATATATTATCAATTAGTTGGTGGTCACATGTGTAATTTGCCCATTTTTAATTTATGAAACAATGGGGTGACCGTTGAAAGAATATTGGAACGGGTTACCCACTTAATATTCACGGCTGGAATTCAGCCATGTCAATCCATTGTCTTAATATTTAAGGGGCTTTCTTTAGGCTTTTTCTAGGGAGGCTTTTTTTAGACACACCCATTCTTTTACACATTGCAGAACAGACTCTGGTTTGCACGTCAGTTCATAATTACACCAATTATTTCATTTTAAGATGGAGTAGAACTTTGTAAGACAATGACAAAAATATCATGAAAAAATATATATTTTTTAATATATGTTTTTTTAAATTATTAATGTTTTTACGGTAAAAGTGAAGTTGAATTTATTAGAATTCGATTTTGAACGATGATTTAATTTTATAGATTAAAAAATTAAAGTCTAAAGCAGGACACTTCGACTTTGAATAATAATTTTTTTTTAAAAAATACACTAAAGTCGGTGACAAGAGGCTTTGACTTTGAATAGTGTTTTTATTTTTTTAATCCGATCACTACTTATAGTCGAATTTTAATGAATCCGATTTTATTTTTACCGTAGAAACATCAATAATTTAAAAATAATTTAAAAAATATCATATATCTAAAAATATTTTCTTATAATGTTTCTGTACATGGCCGTAAGACATGTATTGATACAAAAATGATGGAAAAAATATTATATATTTAGATTTTAAGTCTTAATTATAAAATTTAATTAAATTTGTATCGATTTTTTTATATAAAAATTAAAAAATAATTTATTTTTATTTCTTATAGAACAATTATCCTAATGAAATACATAAACATTAAAACTTGAAATTTTTAATGCAAAATACAAAAAACATTAAATCCATCTTTATTATTATTATTATTATTATTATTATTATTATTATTATTATTATTATTATTATTATTATTATTATTATTATTATTATTATTATTATTTTAGTTGCAATAAAAGGGGGATCCTTACCATACATGGAAGAAACGAAAATGGTGCTTGGATTTGAGCTGTAATAAGATTGAAGGTGTTTTTGTTCAATTTGAACAAAACCCAGTTTGCTCCATTGCGTCAAAGAAGGATCTGGATCATGAATTTTGGCAGATTTGAAGAATTCAAGGTGAGTTTTTTTTTTTTTTATCATACAATGAAGTTCACTGTTTGCTTATTTACATATTTGTTTTCCCTTTAGGGGGAATTTTGAATCTCCATTAGTTGATGTTTTTTTTTCTTACATGTTGGATCATTGAGTCTTGATTCTCTTGTTCATGTGATTTTTGTCAGAAAACTCCATATTTTCTTCAATTGCTTGCTTGAAAGATGATGCATTGAGCAAATGAAAGTAAAATCTGGGAAATAAATTTCCTTTTGTTAGCCATAGATTATGTATTTGACATTGTTGACTTGAGTTTACATGGGCCTTGTTTGATGATTCAATTCTTTTGCTTTGGGGTTTAATCTTTGAGTTTTGTTGGTTCATAGATTCGATAATGGAGGTCGAAAAGAAGCATTCGAGGGGAGGGTTTTTTCATTGGTTTGATTGGAATGGTAAATCTTGAAAGAAATTGTTCTTGAACAATGCTGAAATCTCAGGCATATATATGTATCTGTTCTTCATATGTATGTATATGCATTTGTTATTTTTGTATGTTACAAGTCTCTTTTAGTACTTCGTCTCGAATATATTCGTAATTCATGCACAACTAGTTTATATTTCGAACTGTAGGAGAATCGCAGAGAGGAAAACCAGTGGAAAATCTACTGAAGTCACTGCCTTATTCGGTAGGATTTTGCCGGTTCTTTCTTTAATATTCTTTTGCTTTACTGTAATTTGGATAAAATATTAGTTTTGGACTAGATTGTTTACTTCTGTATTCTTTATCAGATGGATGGGGATGACTATAATGGCGCTTCAAGTTATACAGGCAGTGCTGATTTTAGTTCTGCTTCCTCGGTGACTAGTGAAGAAGGATGAGGATCTAGAGTACCTGGAGTTGTTGCTAGGGTTATGGGTTTGGACTCGTTTCCGATACCAAAAGTCTCGGAGCTATCTTCTACCACATCTTTGGGGTCTTGCTCTCTTAGAGTGTCTCATTATGAAAGAAGTGTTCCTAATTTTTGGAATGAACATCAACCGATGGACTACGCCGATGTCTCTAACGAGCTTGATAGGTCATCTTCAAATCCCAATGAACCAAGGTTTCATAAGGTACAGAACAGACCGATTAAGAGATTTCAGACTGAAATATTGCCTCCGAAATCAGCAAAACCAATTCCAATAAGTCACCATAAGCTCTTGTCGCCTGTCAAGAGACCAGGATTCTTCACAACCCAAAATGCAGCTTATATAATGGAGGCAGCTGCGAAGATTGTCGAGGTTAGTCCTCAGGCAATCTCCAAAGATAAAGTTCCATCGTCGGGGTCTTCTTCAGTCCATTTGAAAATCCGGGATACGGAAGCGAAAATTGAAGCTGCACATATGGTATCCAGGCCTCAAAGACCTGACCAGCCTAGTCAGAGCGTGACAAAGTCTTCCGTAAGCGTAAGAGCCACAATAAGTCAGATTCTACACCAACATTTGGGACAACTACGAATTCAGAGAAAGGTAGTTCTAACAGTTTGAGGAACAAGGGGAAATTGGTCTCACTTGCAGAACAAGCAAGGGTTAATGTTCGGAGGAAAGAGGGGTCGTTTTCAAGTGGTAATGAGAGTCCTGCAAATCCAAAGGAAGGGAATGATGCCAAAGGAAAACGTTTTTCTAGGAGATAGGCAGATATACGAATAAATGTGGAGAATGGAACTTCTGCAAATAGGACTAACAATGTCCTGAGGCATAATAATCAGAAGCAGAACTTCATATCTAATAGAGACTATTCGACACCAAAGACTTCAATTTTGGACCAGCAAGGTAGAAAGGCTAGGTCCGAAAATGGTACACTTGGGTTGAATAGGACTAATAAGGTAACAGTCAACTCCGAATCTCAATCCAGGAACATGAACTTCTTGGCAACTGGTCCTTCAAAGGAGCTTCCCATGTCTAGAAGAAAGAGTGTGTCTAGAAAGAAACAGCCTGTAAATGAGGGTCGTCAGTCCGAAAAAACAGTTTCCGAAAATTCATCAATGAATGGCGGTGAAAGGTCCATCAAATGCAATGTTACTACAACTGATGGGCACTCGAATCAAGATGCAGATAAAATGAAGACAAGCATGGATGTTGTTTCATTTACATTTACATCACCCATCAAAAGATCTGTGCCCGATGTACCTTCCACAAATCAAGTTGTGGACACAAGCTGCAGCTTTGATGATGATCCTTCTGGTGACAGTGACCTACTGTTCTCAAAAAGCTCAGGATTTTCTTCTCTTGGACTTGATATAATCGGAGGGGATGCTTTGAATGTTATTTTAGGGAAAAAGCTTCATGAATTGACATACAGAGTTGAGTCATCCAATTGCAATATCATTTTAGAGGACATCCCATGTAGTCCTGCATCCAGTCGGAAAACTTCAGTGCTCCCATCTGGTACATTAACCACTATATCAATGGGACATCACGAAAGACTTCCGGTGGATCTAGAGAAAAATATATCACATAGATCCGCTAAATTTAATTACTCTTCAATCGACAATCCGGAGCTTGATTGGAGAAGGAATTGGCAGGTTTGGTCTACTCATTCACCGCTATCATTTACTTGTATAATGGCATGTGTTGCTATTTTCTTGGTGTTTATAACCAAGTCCTACACTGCAAAAGGTTTTTCCAAAAGTATAGAATTTAGTCCTTGGATTTTAGATGGTCCTTTTCCTCGATCAAAAACATAATAATTTTACTGAATAATCACATATAGATAGAAACTTCAGTTTAATTTGTTGCATTGGGGAAATCTGATCTTGTGTCTAAATAACATGCAATTCCATCCATTAGTACTCTTAACATTTCTTCTTGATGTAAAAACTTTCCCTTCACAGTTCACAGTTTTACATATGACTAAGTTTATCAAATGATGCCAGCGTTCAGAAGAAATCGAAGATCAAAATGCTAGCAACAGCAGCAGCGAGACTGGCATAGAATTAGATCTTCAACATCCTAGCCCGATTTCAACTCTTGAACTTCTCATCCCGAGTGAGTGTTTCGCTGATAGCAGAGATGGTACCAGTGGTAAGCTGTAATCTTCTTATTTTCTTGGCCACTTGACCAATTTTATTATATTTTTATATTTCGTTATAAACAAGATAAGGTTTGTAGCAATGTAACTTGTTGATTAAATTTCTGGATAATGCCTAGAGTATACTTAACTATGTCTGAGAGGCAAAGAAATGGTTATATGCAAGCTTGGTAATCAAGTTGCTGCATTGACTACATGCAATCTACATTTGCAGGCATGATGCATTTGGCCCCTGATGAACAAGTGTTAAGCTCATCCCCTAGAATCAAGTCTCCCCAACCGTGGGAGAAACGGACAAAAAGCTTCCAACTACAACATCAAATTCAACAGATTTTAAAGAGTCCACCAATTCCGAACTTGATTATGTGAAACTGGTGCTACAAGATTCTGAGCTAAAGTTCATAGAATATGCATTGGGTCAGACCGATAATATCATGACCCTGAATGCTTTCAATCAGCTCGAACATCGAATAGGAACTGAAGGACACGGAGAAGATCACGAAGAGCTCGAACTGCAACTTTTACGCAATTGCGTGAATGAATCCCTGGAGTTATGGTGCGGTCAAGTTTTTTCCGGAAGCTGCAAAGGATGGGAAAAGTGGGGAGAACTGATCCAAAACAAAGGATGGTTAGCAGAAGAGTTATACAAAGAGATATTGGGTTGGAGAAACATGGGGAACATATTGATGGTGGATGAACTTGTAGACAAAGAATATGAACACAAAACATGATAGATGGCTTGATTTTGACATGGAAGCATTTGAAGAGGGTTTAAAGGTTGAGAAAACAATGTTAACCTGTTTAGTTGATGAATTAATTTTTGATCTATTGCTCTAAGGCTCTCTTAATCTTAAGATAACCCTTATCTCCTTGTAATTCACTGTCTAGCTAGCACCTGTATCTATACATATGGCAATTGAAGGTGAAATGCAGAAAAACAAGTTCTGGAGTCCAAAGGGTTTCCAATTTGTGCCATGATTAGCAAAAACTAGGACATTGTTGATAAATTACTATGACCTAAAACATCATGGTGATAATCAAACCAACAGTACCTCGGTTCTCGAAGTAGGCGGCCGCCGAATGAACTGTGCAGTGCATAGATGAAACCTGATCCTTGTTTTATGTTACAAGCTGAAGACATTCAGCTGCCATTCACCCCTATAAACAGGGTGATGTTAATATTATTAATTAAGTTGGCATTTGCCATCCACTGGTGAAGTTGAATATGTATATTTTAATTGAAGTAGGCGTAGGAATTTAGGGGATTATGTTCTAGTGGGCATGAATTAAAAAAAACATAAAACATTGAAAATGACAGTGGCAAGAATTTGTAATGCACAACCTTGTCAATACAAGTTGACATTATTCCTTCATTAGAAAGTTCCACTGCACTATAATTTGATTAATTCATATTTTAGTATGAGAAACTGGAAAGTTGCGGGAATTTGACCATTATAAAGCACCCCCAGCATAATGATTAACCAATCTAAAACACATCCACTTTGGTCACACACAAGAAAAGAAAGAAAATGGAGTTCCAGAAACTCCATGAGCCTCAAGTTTTCCTTGAAGATCACTATGACAGCACCAGCTCCACGCCCTATGTTAGTGCTCCTTCAAGCCCTGGACCAGGACCAATCAATGGTGGGTTCTTTTACAGTGCACCAGCTAGCCCTGTGCACTTTACAATGACCTCGGTAGTTTCAATGGTATCATCAACTACTCAACCATCTCCACCTGATAACTACACACTGCCTCTTGGTTACGAGTTTGATTTCTATGCAAGGTTTGGTTCTCCAGGTTCGGGTCTAACAGGATCCATGACCTCAGCTGATGAACTTTTCTTAAATGGACAGATCAGACCCTTGAAGCTATCCACCCATTTGGAAAGGCCTCGGGTTTTGGCTCCATTGCTGGATATAAAGCCATTAAGGGGAAGAAGGAGGTTAATTTAAGAGTCTAAAGAGAAGGCAAGCAGTAAAAAAAAGGGTGTGAATGGGATAGGGAAAAGGAGGGTTCTTCCACCATCACCACATGAGTTGCATTACACTGCAAATAGAGCGCAGGCTGAAGAAATGAGGAAGAAGACCTTTTTGCCTTACAGACAAGGGTTGCTCGGGTGTTTAGGGTTTAGCTCAAAAGGTTATGGTGCCGTGAATGGCTTAGCTAGAGCTGTAAATCCTGTTTCTTCTAGGTAACTCCAGCTGTTGGTTAAGCGTGAAATTGTATAGGTTTTAAGAACTTTGATGGTCATAAATGTATTTTTTACAGTAGGAACATGCAATATACATATGTGTGGCACATGGTTTGAGGTCAGGCTTGAGGGATCTCAAGTGTCAACTTCCCTGTTCATAATTTGGCGGCACTGGGCACTGGCAATGGTGAACCAGCACCAGCACATGGGGATGACTCACATATAACCTGACTCATTAACCAAAAGAAAAACTAACATTTTTTGTTGTCTCTTCTTACTTAATCTTTGTGTCTTACATGCATATGATGTTTATGTGTATCGCATGAAATTATGACTGTTGGGATTTTGGAGAGCGAAAATATTTTTTCAAGCGGAATCTAATTTAGGGTTTAAAGTTTATAAATTTTAAGGTCTAAATTTTAAGGTTTAAAAAATAAATTTAAAATTTAAAATTTTAGGGTTAATAATTTTAATTTTATATTTTAGAGTAAAATTATATATATTTGTAAAATTTTTTCCATATCCATACATGGAATAGTAACCCTTATGAAAATACATGAATTGCACACCATATATTAATATAAAGATTTATATATTATACACAAAATTAAAAGTTTACATATACACCTTAATTTTAGGGTTTAAAATCTTAGTTTAGGTGTAAAGGTTTAAAATTTAGGGACAGTGGTTAAAACTTAGGGTGTAGGATTATAATTCAAAGTTTAAAGATTAAACTTTTATTTTTAGGATAATATAGTTATAATTTAGATCTTAACTATAAACCTAGAATTATAAATCTTAAATCCTAAATTTTATCACTACTCATTCACCAAAACTTATGAATCCTATGCCTTAAATTAAGACTTTAAACCCTAAAATTAAAGTATCTGTAAAAACTTTCAATTTTCATCGTGTGATAATTTTTAATATAAATATATTTAAACTTTTAACTCAAAACATATATCTTAAAATTCTTATTAAATAGAGCCATTTAATTCAATAACATAAATTTAAATAGAAATTAATAAAAATATAAAAAATCACAAAATTTAATATAAAGTCAAATTACCTATAGATTATTTTAAAGTCAATTTTTTTCGAAGGATTATAAAAAATAATTAATGAAAATGGTTCTTTATTTAAATTTAGTTTTGAAATATTTATAAATTATAATGCATTTTAATTTCTTTTACATGTAAATGTTTGTAATGCAAAACGACGGTGAAGGATCAGCGTTTTATCGAGAGATTCGCAAGCAAATTCCCCCTTTCAATTCCTTTTGCAAGCGAATTACAAATTAGAATTAAATCTCGTAAGTTTTAGGGTTTTTGATTTGATCCTGATACGCTCCTCCTTTCCCATCCATTTCGAATCAATCTAGGCAAATTCTTCCTCCTTTACTGAGATCAATGGCTACCAGCAATAATGTAAGATCAAAATTTCTCTCGAAAATGTTGTTCTTTTCCTTCTACTTCGATCATCGCAGTTTTGGTTTTGAATTTTATGTTACTATGTTATTGTTGCAGAAACTTGGTGTTGACAATACCTTCAGAAAGAAATTCGACCGTGAAGAATATTTAGAACGCGCTCGGGAGCGTGAAAAACAGGTCTGAATCTATCATTCCCTTTGAATACTTGATCAACATCTGCTGATTTTTTCTTTGAATTTTTTTTTTTTTGATTTGGTCAGGAAGCAGAAGGGCGAGGTAAATCGAAAGGTGAGTCAATTTTCTCTGTCTTTTTACCTGATTAGTTTCTTTATTGTTAGTATTTTTGTTTGAATCTAAGAAATGGAATTTGTATGATAAAAATTGAATATATGTACAACAAAAGGTCCTCCAGTGCAAAGGAAACCCCTTAAGCATAGGGATTTTGAAGTTGATCTTGAGTCTCGTTTGGGTAAAACTCAGGTTAGTATTGTTTGATTGAAGGTTATCTTAACTTGTAATTCATGTGTATGTTAAACTCTCTTGTTTTAATATCTATATGTTTTGCAGGTTGTTACTCCAGTGGCACCTTTAAGTCAGCAGGTATTTTTACCAAATGTCTTTGGAAGTTACATTGGAAATTGCGTTTCTTGAAGAACTGCTTAGCTGGTTGATGTTTGTTTATTCTTAAGCTCATTTGAGACCCTATATGTAGTTTTTGTTTGTTTTATGGAGTCGAAAACACTTCATATACTTTAAGGGCAAACTCACATCAACTTGATTTCAGTGCACTTAACTTGATTTCAACCAGTCAGATGTGTTACTCTTCTACCGGCATATAAGGCTGTGTAGGATGGTACTGGTAAAACAGTTGTGTTTGCACTTTGCATTGCTTTATGAATGAATGTTTGATTGTTTTGTAGGGTATTTGTTCCATCAATGAACATTTGATATATTAGTTTTGAACAAAGGACACAAAATGGAAATGGCATAGTGGCAAAGAAGTTATTGCTTTCTGGTTTTTATTGATCTCTGTTTGTTAGAAACGTTTGAGGTATTTTGATTGAATTGATTCTTTGCAGGCTGGATACTATTGCTCAGTTTGTGAGTGTGTAGTAAAAGATTCTGCAAACTACTTGGATCACATCAATGGGAAGAAACGTATGTGGTTTTCTAGAGATTACTGTTTATCATCCACTGGGTGTGTGTTGACATATATAAATGTTAATATTAATTTTTCGTTAATCTGATGCTCCCCACCCCCACCCCACCCCACCCACCACCACCATGTTTTTCAGATCAAAGAGCTTTAGGTATGTCCATGCGAGTAGAAAGGGCAAGCCTTCAGCAGGTACTCACAGAATTGATTTTTATGTGCATTTCAAACACTTAACTGGTTATTTAGAACCTTGTTGGCCAATGGATGCTGTGATCTTTATTTTGATATTTTAATCTTTGGAAGTTATTTAGTAATGCATATAAAATGCAATCTAATAAATACGTACTTCATGTGGGATGACCAAAGTAAGAGCTTAAGAATATTAGTAGAAGAATGATGGGTGGATTGGAGCTTCTATTAAATGTATAAATAGAGGGAAAAGCTTTATATTTATAGCCTTGTTCTGAAACAAAATAATGAATTTACCATGCTAGAAACTGTTTATGTTTACTTGAAGGTAGCTGAACCTAGAATCTGTTGCATATGAATTGTAGAGTTCAAGAGCTTTTACCTTGCGTATTGTCTTTCCATTAATTTCATTGCACCCGGGTGCAGGTTCAGGAACGCTTTGAACAATTAAAAAAGCGAAAAGCACCTGGCAGTTTCTCAGAGCAAGGTAAGTATTGTCTCTGCGAACCAGTTATAATATGATCAGGCAAGTTCAAGATTGATGTCTCATCACTCTCATCCTTTTTCATAATTTTTTTAGATCTTGATGAACGAATCATGAAACAGCAGGAAGAAGAGGAAGAACGTAGGCGCCAACGGCGAGAAAGAAAGAAAGAGAAAAAGGTCAGAAGTTTAATTTGTTAAGTATTCAGTTGTTTGGCCATCATGTTATATCTTTTTGGTATTGAGATGCCAATTAGTAAATAGTAAGCATGCCTTCTGGTATTGAACCTATTTTTAACTTCCTTAAATGTAATAATTGATTGTGTTGATTTCTTTTGGTTCAGAAAGAGAAAGCAGCAGAAGAGGAACCCGAAATTGATCCCGATGTGGCAGCTATGATGGGATTCGGCGGTTTCAGTTCATCAAAAAAATGATCAACATTTCTTCATGTAAGATCATTGTTGTTTCAACGATAGAAAACTCGGTGACTTTAGTTATATTCATCTCTTGGAGATTGAATTACGAAGGTTTTCCAATGTTCTGTATTGATTGATATTTGGGAAGGAAATGGAAGTAAAAACTTCTTGACATGCTTCTTGTATTTAATGGAAGACTCGGTTTAATTCGTTCGAATACTAGAATGTCGTATATTCTATTATATACCATAAAGCAAGGCAGCACATAGAAGGGATGAAAACTAAAAATACGGAGATGCAGGGTATCAATCCCCGTACCTCTCGCATGCTAAGCGAGTGCTCTACCATCTGAGCTACATCCCCTTTTGGATGAACTTTCAAATATAATTTTACTTAATCCTTATTATTTTATATGGCTTTCGCTACTAATCAACCATGTAATTAATATAATTTCTAAAAAATTTATTTTTAAAATGAAAGATCTATTGGTTGAAAAAAAGTGAGTTAGAGATTAGTGGTGAAGTGGGTGATTATTATTGGATGGGACCACGGCTGACATGGTAGGCCGGACCTATGATATAATTTCTCATATTTTAGAATGTAGGTTTTAAGATTTAAAACGTAAAAATAAAATTAAAGTTTTAAAAAATATGATTAAGGAGGTGTAAGAGTTGTTTTTGAGAAAACAAAATTATTCAAACTTTATACTCATCCCTACTAAACAGATGAGCTCGAATTGTTCAAACAGAATACAAAATAAAACTACAGAAGAAAAAGAAAATCCTCCTTTCGTTCTAGAGCCTTGCAGACTGGCAAAAAGAAAAGATTATAAGGCAGCAATCAGTCGGAACTCATTTGGTTGCAAGTTTCAATGTCAATCCAATGCAACTTTTAAATCCATTTTCCCTACTCCCTATGCTATGTCTACAAATATTAAAAAGAACTTTCTCAACACTTTCAAGCTCCTTCTCTACTGCGAAATTGGGAGCAAATTATTGCATTGATCTTCGCCTTAGAGCTCATCCTTGCATAGAGAACATCATTTGATCAATAAGGCACACACAAATTGTAAAAACTGATGACTAAAGCCAAGGAAAATAACTACTCACATGGGAATCTTTCTCCTTCTCACCACTGCCTTTGCTTGTGTCTGATTTGTTTTGGGGATCGGACTCGGTTTCATCACTGTCGTCGTCGTCGTCCTCGGCCTGAACAATCCATTAACACAATGAAAACAACATACAGCAGAACAAAGCAATTAGATCTTTAAGACGGCATGTTATAGAGGCTTACATCTGAAACTGCAGGCTGGTTCTCGGAATCCTGAAGATCATGTTGCATCAGTTAGAAAAAGGCGGGCAGTGAGTGCAAATATGGCAGAAAAAAGGGACTCCAAGTAGAGAATTTACCTCTCTTTTCTTTTTCTCTGCCTCCTCAAATGCAGCCTTCTCGGCCTGCAAAAGCCAACCAAATCAATCACAAAGGATTAAAAAGTCAAATGAGCATTTCGAAATACATAGATGAACATACATTCTTGTGCTTGCCCCATGTTTCTTCAGCTAGCTTTTTAGCATACTCTACATCGTCAGCAACCAAGATATTATCAAACATTGTTCCAGATTTCACCTGAAAAAAAAAAAAAATTTGTTATGGTCTAAAATGGCATGGAATGATAATAGCATGGTTGTAGAGAAAAAGAGTGGAAAAAGAATACCTGCCACAATTCAATACCAACATATTTCAAGTTGGGGTAAACATAGAGATCAGGATCATCCTTGAAATCTGTTGGACCATATAAAATCACAGTAACAAATCACTTCAAAATTTTGTTGTTCATAAGAAAAAAGAAACAACACACTACACAAGAAATAGAAATAAACCTGGGTTGTCAATCTTTGGTGCCTTCCATTTGCCCTTGTAGGCGGGGTTCTTGATTTTCTGCAGATAGGGAAAGAATTGTTACACAAAGTAATATTAAAAGGTGCAAACTAGACAAGGATTTCACAAACCTTTGGAGTCCATGGGCCCTTGTAATCTGGGTTGGGAATCGTTGGGGCTTTCCATTCACCATCTTCCTCATCATCCCAATCTTCAGGCTGGTGCAAATAATTTTAATCATTGACCTTCATCTCAATCAAGGCATGCCATTTTACAATAGAGACATTACAGAAGAATTATATGACTACCTTCTTAGCATCAGGATCAGTGATCTCTTTTGGAATGTCATCATATCCCTAAGGTAAATCAAACACAAGAGATTAGCTTGCCACATGTAGTCTAAGAAAAATCAAAGGAAGGGTTAAGATGAGAAGGTTGTTACCTCTGGCTTCTTGTCTTCAGGATCAGGGATGTATTCCTTGTCATCCCAATCTTCAGGCTGCCATCATGAAAGGTAGTTAGTTGACATAGTTGTTTTGTATCCAATATTCATATTACAAAAAACAGAAAAGAAATTAACTGTGATTAAATACCTTCTTTGCATTGGGATCCTTGATTCTCTTCGGTGGTAGAAGATCCCAATCAGTGTACAAGCTACCCTTTCGTCTCTCAAAATTATCAATAAGAATGCTATAGGTGGCATCTGGACGGAGAATAAGTGTATAAACATGAGTGAGTTGGTTAATCTCACAGGGAACTTCCTTTTTGATCAAGTGGTTTGTCCCGTTGTAGTGAAGAATAGCATGTACTTTCTTGTTGCTTGGGCCACACTTATCAGGGCCAAACATAATGCTTCACCCAATCAACAAAACAAAAAATCAGTAAATCTATAATAGCATATTTTAGAGATCACATGATAAGAAAATAAAACCTGTATGAGGTGTCACCACCGAATTTCTTCTGGTCAATGTCACCACTAATCAGTTTCATATAGCCACCACCACAATCAAGCATCTGCTCATGCTTGACAGAAAATTGGAATACTAGAGTTTTTCCCTTGTTGTTAACTTCAGGGAACTTAGCCGAAATGGCGTAGAACCTGTTGTCCTCACTAGTTTGAATACCTTTACAAAACACAGCCATTAGTAAAGCTTGGAACGGAGGAGTTAAAAGCTATCTTCATCAAGTTCTGAGGTATGAATAATCTAGAAGCTTACCTTTGTCATTAGGATCTCCATGCCATTTTCCAGCAGTGTAATTCCATTCCCCGGCCAAGTTCTCATCTTTCTTCCAGTCCGATTTTACCCATCGACTTTCCCATCCATCTTTGGTTTCACAACAATATGCAAAATCAGCCAAATAAAGAAGAAAAAAAGCAAAAGTTCCGCTGTTTGAAAACAGTGAAACGTACGATAAAAGCAGAAGCAGCTTGTATTTCATTTGTTAAAAGGAAGGCATAATCCGAGGAACGGAACCAGACATATAACGCTAAAACAGATTATGAGATAACAATTAATTGAAACACGAGACTAATACACTACCATTTCGTAAAAGAACTCAAAAACTTTTCGAAGTATATGAAAACAGATTATGCACAGCACAACCGAAACGCAAGACGCTAATTCACAGCCATTTCTTAATAAAATCAAGTACATTTCTATTTTCTAGTACACATCTTTTAAATTTTTGAACCTTGTATGAAAACAGATTATGTACACAGATCAATCGAAACACAAGACGCTATTTCACTGACATTTCACAAAGATTCAAATACATTTCTAATAAAGTATTTATAAAAAACTAGAACCTTCTGTGAAAACAGATTACGAGCAGATCTATTTGAACTTATCACATTCTTTTTACGTAACTAAGCATTCGAGTTAAGCAACCGCCGAGAACAACCAGATCGTCAACTTGTAAAATCCACCGATCCGTCCGTTCATGTTAGATGAAAATGAAATCTAAAAACTCTTAAGAAAAACCGATTCAAACGACAAAAACAAGCCGATCTAAAAAGTTACGAAATTACAATACAATGCATGTGGATTTCTTAATAGAAAGCGGAGGAAATGCATTAGAAAGAGAGTATACCATCGAAGCGTTCCTCGAAGAACACTTCAGCAGAGGCAATGACGAAGAAAGAAACGACGATCAGATAGATGAAATTAGTGCTTCGTTTGTGAACCGCCATAGCTGAATTCCACGAGGCGAGAAAGTAGAACTGCATACTGATAGTGTGAAGGAGTGTAGATACTATTTATAATGCTCGTTGTTTGAAAATTTCCACTGGTTTTCATGGCTCTGTTAAAATGAGGTTAATTTTATTCTTGGTTAATACGACGTGGACTGGAGTTCATGAACACGCCAATCGTTTGATGACAGGTCATTCACTCGTGTCATTAAGTTCACGTGGCGAAAACTCATTGGTATGGAGTTTTACGTGACGCATAGGAGGATTTTGCCTTATTCGGTACGTTTCGTTTTTTTTGTAATTGTGTAACACGTGGCAGTCAGGCAGTGGTCCATATAACTGTAGGATGCTCTCCACCTAGACGTTAGTTTTTGGATTTTGGAGGCGTAGCAGCAGATTATTATTTAAGTTTCTTAATTAGTAATTAAAGTCTAGTCTTTGACTAGCCGTTGGATTTCAACATTATCATCTCCTAAACAACCAATCCTATTTAGCTGTGAATTGGGAAAAAATAATTGATTTTGGATTAGATTTTTTGATAATTAGGAGATGAATTACTCTCAAAATCGGAAAAAAAAATAATATTATGAATTATTTTGTTATATAATTTATGGCATCAATCAATTAAATATATTTATTTTTTTATCGAGTGAACCTTCACTCATATTTATTATAAATTAAATTTAAAAATAATTTTTATCGAATTTTTACTGAGTGAAGATTAATCGATAAAAAGATTAGATGAAATAAATTAATGAAATTGATACATTTAATTGGTTAATGACATGGTGGGAACATCACATAATATAATTCAGTTTTTTTTTACATGCGAAATCATTATTGATTCGAATCATTTAAATATTAATCATTTATGATTTAAGTTAGGTTAAAGGAGTATCTACGTAAATGAATTAAAGATTTAAGGTTATGCGTAACTTATTAAAATAAAGTTAATAATTAATAAAAAAATATATTTTTATAAAAAAATACTTTAATAAAAATATTATTATATTATTTTTAACAATAAAAAATAATTTATAATCATCTAAAAATACTACACCAATTTTAATTTATTTCTTGATATTAAAAGTGATTTTTTCCCCTTTAGATCCCTTTGAAAAGCAAGCCACCATGGGCGGCAAAGAAAGGAGCAAACACCAATGACTCAATCGCCATGAGCTTAATGAGGATGTTGAGTCACGGACCAGATGTGTCCTGGAGGGGATCTCCGATCGTGTCGCCGATTACGGCAGCTTTGTGGCAATCTGAACCCTTTGGACTTAGTGACTTCGCATGCTCGCTAGCACCTGCCTCAATATATTTCTTGGCATTATCCCATGCTCCTCCTGTGCTGGAAGCTAAGATGGCAACTTGGACGCCGGACACGAGTGAGCCGGCTAGAACACCGGAGAGAGTACACCAGGTGGTATCATTTCCCTGAGTGAGGCGTCGGTTGAGATCTTCCATTAGCCCCGGAATCGAATTGAATTATCGGGAACCTTGAATCGAATTAGAAGTTCGGTGACTAAAATGAAAGCGACCTAAAAATTCAGTGACCATTGGTGTACTTTACCCTTTATTTTTTGGCCAAAATTAGATGCAACCATGTTAGCTGTGTCAAATGATAATAATTTTATGTTTATTAAAGTTTTAAGTGTCTTTTAGAAAGAAAAAAAATATTTAAAGAGTTAAACTTATATTCAAAATTTAGTTTAGTTTAATTTAATTCAAATATAAATATAATTAAGATTTGTGTACACAAATTTTAATTCAATAGTCCTAGGTTAAAAATAAATATTATGAAATTATGTGATTTTATTTTTTGTTGCAATCTTTTTTTTCATTTTTAGTATAGTATTCAAGAGAAAATATTTGATACACGAAATAATAATTACATTAGTTAAATAGTCTTTAATAATTTTATATTTATAAAAAAATAATTTTAACAAGAAATAAATATATAACATTAAAATAATAAAAATCACCTACTTATTTTCAATGTTCAGACTTACGTCCATCATTAAAAATTTAAGTTTAAGGTTTAAGATTAAAGTTAAAGTGTATAGTATTGAGTGTAAGATCTATTTTTAGTGTATAAAATTTAAGACCCGAGATTTAAAATTTAAATTTTAAAATAATAATAAAATAAAAACATTTATCTTAATTTTAAAATAATTTTAAGGCACAAGCTTTTTTAAGGGACAAGTTTCATACAAGGATTAGTTTGGGGACGTAAGCCTACAAGTCTCAATTAATCAGCTTCATTTCAAACCTAAGGAAGTTGTCAAGCCTACAGCACACTCAGCTCACTGCCTACAATTTTACAACATGAACAACTGAGATATTGATGTCGACTATTCTTCAACACCTTGCTACTTTAAGGAAGTTGTCGAAAGGACTAGCGGGCGGCAACCTCATAGCCGGACAAGGGTCGTGCCACGAGACAGCTCCACCAAAAGCACCTTCGTTTGTTATCTGTATAGAGACCATCAGACAAGTTGAATCGAATAGGATGTATAGATTATGCTCGAGTTGAGAGATATTATGGCAGATTCGTTATTTACCTTGCTGAGCATCGTGTGTCCATCAGCCATAGCTGTAGGTAACAATCTATCAACGGCTCCGATTTGATGATTTTCATGGGACAACCAGTTGGAGAGCTTCTTCCTTGTTCCTGTCCCGAATGCTTCGCATTGGCTGGCCATGGTATCATATGGGAGAGGTGATGTTGAGACAGATGTTGCTGCAACTTGACCAGCCACCTCAAGAGCCTAACAGACGAGTGGAGTGAAAACTTTATGCTTATACGAAAAGCTGCGACGTGTAAATACACAGAAACGGAGATTTTCGAAGGTTGGAAGAACAGGTGTACAAGAGGTTACCGATTCCATCAGCTGTCCGATGCTAAGCACGTGAGATTGAGAGACAGCAGGAGATGCAGGCACTTTGGGATTGAAGCGAGAATGGTGAAAAACAGACGTCTCACTTCTTGCATCGTCCTCGAGTAACGAGTTTGCTTGAACATCCTGGTACATTAGCAGAAACCATTACAGGTAGATTCGAAAAATACAATGTACAATGTACAAGCTTGTCATGTTATATGCTGATCAGTAAGAACAAATGCCAATCTTACTGGCATACCTCGTCAAAGGAAAGCGATTCTTTTGAATGGGTAATCATTTGACCGTGCTCCAAATCAAGCATAGATTGTGGGACAAACGTGAATGCGTCGTCAGGCGTGAATGGTTCAAGCAATTGTTTGCTGAGCTCATCTGACTCCAGCTTAACAAGCGCAAGAATAGAGTTAGAAATTTTTAGGGAGACAACAGGTTACTTGCTAATGACATGTCCATACCCCAGTAATGGTAGATAAATTCTGGACCAAGATATCCATCAAAAGGTTGTCGGATTCGTATATTTTATCACGCAACTCCAATATCAAAGAAGAAGCATGCCGGTTATCGGAAACGGATCCATAACCTCTAATATCTGCCTGAGGCCTCACGAAAACTTGAATGTCTTCATTGATGCCTAGATAAGGATCGGCCTGAAAGAGACGCGAATAGAGCTAAATAAGTGAGACTTGCATTGTATTGATGTAATCATGTAATGAATTTGATACCACAAAAACTGCCAACTTTATCCCATTTCATAATGGCAAACAGCTCCGATGATGAGGCAAAGACGGTAACTTACATCAAATGGAACTATGGACTTGATGAGATCGTACAGCTTGAGAACTTGATATATCTTAGCTGCAAACATGAGCATCCCCATTGATAGCATAAGAATTGATCTCTGGGATGCCGGAGTTAACATCCCTGACATCGCAACCAAAAAAACATAAAGAAAAAACGTTAGAAATTTAAATGTTCTATCTGAAAGTGAAAAAACTGTCTATCAATAGTCCATACCATAGCTAGATTCCAATGAGATATTCTTTAGAGATAACGGAAGCTGGAAGAAGCGGACCACAAGGTTATCATTAACATTCTGTGATATCACAGTTTAGAAGACAGTTAACGGCCGGGTGAAGAAAAAAAATTAATACAGATTAGTTTAGTTAGCAGCATTCATCATGGGACTTTGTGTCAACACAAAACTAAGATCATGTAGCAATCATTTTACCTTCAAGCGTAAAGAAATTAGTGTCAACACAAAAGAGTGAGATATAGCTTCAATGTTTGAAGGCATATTATCAGGAAGAGTAGCTTGTGTCCAGAAGGCAGACAATAACTGCATTATCTGATCCTCTGTGAGCTTCATGATATATGGTTCCTGTGAGAAAATTAATAGACAAGAATTATGTTATCAAAGACCAAGGCTCAAACGAGATAGTCGGAAAAATAGCCCATGCAAGAAAAGAATGTGATTATTGCCTTGGCCATGTTTGGTACAGCTGCTCTGTCGATAATAGAGGTTATATTGTAGATGTTTGGGGAGCTTTTAAGGACGTGCCCTTGCTTCCAGTCCTCTTCCATATTTCCCTTTTCTTTTAAATCATCGCGAATGTTACAACCGTCCTTTTCCATTTTTATGCCATCCTTTTCTCTTCGGAGCTTTTCAAGTAGCTCTGATATGGATGCAAATGCAGAAGCATTGTTGGAGCGCCATCTTCTCGGTTCATAGACGTAACCAGAACGAAGAGCTGCAACTTCATGTCGAGGACGGAAAGAACTTGGAATCAGAAGAGCTGAAAATATCTGGTGTGCTCCCACACGGGCCTCAAGATTGGGATGCAACATTGCTTTCATCAGTTGGACAAGAAGTGCCTCGGGAAACACCTGTGAGAAAATTTAGAAAGTGGCTCAATGATGAGTATAACAGTAGTTCAAGAAACCGTTCAACCAGAAGGTAAGCAACAAGGGAAGGATACATAAACTTCATCGATAACAGGGGGCACCAACAGCAGATAAGAATCTTACCTGTTGCAATCCAGAAGAGACTAATGCTAATGAAATCATATGAGCAAGGACCATCAATGATCCGATAGCTGCACGAGCAACAGATCCAGAAGAAGGCAACTTCTCCAGCGATAATGCCATCATATTGAACAAGGGTCTTGCATCATCAATCTAGAAACAAGCCAATGGAAACTCAAGCAAACTAAAAGCAGTGTATAAAATCAAACACACCAGCACGTATCGGAGAAAGATCTTGAAGTTACCCCTTTTGCTATTTCCAACAAGCAATCTTCAATGGAATTTTGAAGCAAGATATTTAAATTAGTTTCCTGCTCTCCTTTAGATTCGAGAGTGGCTTGGAAACTTTTCCTTAAATGCCTGCATAGGTCACTGACAAAACCAATTTCAGTCAGCACACCTCTAGATCTAATTTGCCTAGCTAAAGCAGCTGCGACTTGTATGATATAAGATTTTAGTTGAGGATCATGTGCCACATTTTTGTGCTCTAGATGACGTACAACAGCAGCTAAGATCAGCTGATGGTTTCCTGAAAACAAAAGTTAAGCCAGAAAGAAAAATCATAAAATTTTCCAATTTGATCATATTTTGTAGCTTCCATAAGATAAATATGGTAACTAATCTACCTGAAGCCTCCCAGTAGGACATATCAGACAAAACCACCATTGCCAACCCCTGTTGAGAAACCCAATGCTGTCTAGAATCAAAGTACACAAACATCGGATCTAGTACTTGGCGCAATGTTGTACTCTCCTTTGCCAACTCAACCATTCTTTGAATACAAATTTGAGACCAAACTTTAGGTGTCTCCATTTCTTCCCTATAACCAAAAAATATATAGATATATAAAATGATTGAGGGGGCAGGATATAAAGTAGAAGGGCGTTCTATCATCCGAATACTTCATAAAATAGTTTGTTTTATAATATAAAATTTCTCCATTACAGCAGTAATAAGGCTACCTTGTCAAAAGAGATGGATCCTTTTTCTCAGGTTGAGGCCGGATAATCATGTTGCAAGGGCTGGCATCACAGGTAATGGTTACACCTCTACCCTCACATCGAACCACTTCATCCACCCAATTACGATGGGGCTCTCCTCGCTCATTATCATCTTCAACATGCGTCTCCAGCTCATAGTTATCTAAAGTGGCATGTACAATCTGGTATTCGGACACATCATAAGTTAACATGAGAGAGAGAGAGATGGCTAAGACCCAGGTTATAATGAAAAGCTAAGCAGTGAGAGAGGGAAGTGAAGGGACCGGGGGATGAAGGAATTACAAGAAAATAACTATGATATCAACAAACCTCGTCAAGAGCAGCAAAAATATATGAATATTGTGTCATGAACCAGACCTACCAAGGAAAAACCAAAGAAGCCTAATAAGTCAACAAGAAAGCACATTCCAAGTGAAGTGATTCGACAATGGGGGAAAAGTTTGAAATTGATGAATTTTTCATTTTTACAGTAATATATCTTTCAAAAGATTTAGGTGGAAAACAAAATATATTTTTTTAAACTACCATGGCAGAAAGGCACTGCAAGCTAGAGGCCCTTAGGCAAGGTCTTTGATGTTCTTCCCCATCCTCTCGTGACAACTTACACACTTTATGGACAAAATTTTCAATGTTATGAGCATAAGTTCCATCTGCCTGTTTGTACAGCAGAACAATGTAAGAGTACCGACATAAGAATCTAATAATAATCACATTTCATGGGAGAAGGGAAAATAAATTTAAATTGTATCCACTCCATATCATAAACAAATTTCACGGTATCTATAAGCTCCCTTGAGAAAAGAATACTCCCAGCAATACATGAATTTCACATCAGATAGCAGAAACAGTTATATGCCATCCTTTACTTTTACATGTAATATAAAGTAACATAATGTTCACGATTTCGTATATGCAGAAACTAGAGAGTAAAGTTATATATGTATCACAGCTACTTAATCTTTTCATAAAAAAAAAGATAGGCATCGCCTGGTAGAGTTATTTGTATTCAGACATCAGTGACATGAGATAGCCTCTCATCGCATGGTATAACCATTAAAAAACATGTCAAAACTTACATATTCATTAAGATGTAATAATATTTACATTTTCAGTTTCCAAAAAAAGACAAAATATGAGAGGAGGGAAGTGATTGTTAACCTGATTATAGATAAATCTAGTCAAGGTTTGGCATCCGAGGATCTGCAGAGCATCCTGCTTAGAGTTATCAAGCAGTTCGCTAACAACATTCAGCAAGTTAACAGCAAAATATGCCCTACGAAATGAAAACGGCATAGTTAAAAGCTCTCAACACAAGACTTGGAAATACAAAGAACAACAAAACGTAAAAGCAGGAAATTACTTACATCTGTTCCTTGCACATGCAAAGCAGCTTTCTGTAAACCTCTGTAACAATATTGATGGATTTGACGTGCTTATGGCGCAGCTCTTTGAAGCATCTTTCTTCAAGGTACTTAGCAATCTATTAAAAGCAGAGATATACACAACAATTCCCTTGAGCAATAGCAAACGAATAAGAAAGATGGTAAATAGTTACTACCTTTGGAATTCGGAAAGGATTTTTCGCAGCATATTCACATAACTTTGTAATTTTCCTTTCATTGGGAGGATCATCCTGCAATGCATTGTGAGGCATTAACTTTATAATTCTAGCATATCAAAATGTAGATGCATTACAAAATAAACATGGCTATTCAGGAATGTACCAACTAAACTGCTAATTAGCCGCATCTAAGAATTTCACTTATTCTACTTCCAAGATCCGTCCAAAGAATCAAGCATTTTTAAAGTTATAAAACTAAGCAAGCAAGCAACCATACAGTCAAGTATTCTATTAATATAAAACTATGGTTCTCAAATGGCATTGGAGAGACAGAGCCAAGAACACTGAACAGCGACTTAGCTTCAACTCTTCATTTTTCTTGTACTCGCCATATTCATAAAAACTAGGGAAAAGAAATGAACAAACACGCCTTTAGATGCTCATAGCCTCATATCTTAGTCTGAGTAACAAGCTGGATTGCAGGACAGCCATAATTATAGCAATAATCTGGCCCTGTAGCTGCCATTACCGGCTTATTACAGGATCAAAGATCCCTTATCCCCCCCACCCCTCCACCCCCCTTAAAGTTAGAACTAAAGTACTCAAAGCTAGCTAACTTGGATAGTCACACCCAAAGCCCAAATATATACGAAGATTAAATCTGCAGTTTCAGCATGAACATTACCAAAACTTATAATCCAAAAGAACAAAAATAAGGGTACTCACAGGAGACTTGGGGAATATTTCAGACAACAATTTCTTGTAACGCTTAACAGGTTGTCGAGATCTTGACCTCAATGCGGGACAACACACACACATGCTTTCACAAGCTGGGAAGATGTTCCTGGAGATGATCCCCATTTCTGTACATGTGCAAATGAAAGATTTTAGACTAAAAAAGTGAACAAAGCTAAAACAATCTCATTTTTGGCTCCCCAAAGCATGAGATGATGTCTAACATACAAAGATAGCAAATTTAAAGCATATGCATTCTGCTCCCCTAAAAACGAAGAAAATGATTAAAAAACAATTAGAGGATACAACTAATGAAAATCACATTGTTAGAGATACCAAAGGTGTAAAAAGTATGAAATTGAAGTGTGGATGGAGAAAAGCACCAAAGAAAAAAAAAATCATAAACAACTAAAGGATAAATTTTTAAGGCAAGACAATAACAAAGGTGAACTACTTCTACCTCAAACAACCAAATAAAGCCTGTGTCTGAAAGTATTAAAGGGATAAGAGGAAATGAGTAGAAGAAAATGTAGAGCTTACAGCCCAGCAGATTTGCAAGAGCAAGAATCCTGGCAGAAAGTGAAAGAAAACAAATGCAAGATACCACAGGCAAACAGGGGAAAGTGATACACAGGCGCGTGGCGTAAGAGAAATCAATCGAAAACCAATGAATGAGAGGGAGATGGAGAGAGAGAGAGTGTGTGTATGTGTATGAGCAACATCACGTGATGGGGTGTCAGGTTTTCTAATTTATGTTTTTTCCTTCGTGGTAAAGGTGAAATGTTCTGCGTTCATGTCAGAACTTTCAAGACTTCGAGCTCGAAAGAAGTGAATAAAGAAAATAAGAAAGAAACTGAAATCAGGGACAATATTCCAGTTCCAATGTGTTCTTGTACTGGAGTAATAATTACGACCAACGACTACTTTCTTTTAGCCATACCCTCAAAGAAAAGGAACTTTTTAGCCATGTTTGAAAATTGAAAACCAAGGGGTAGTTCTAGGGAAAGCTCTTAAAAAAAAGTCTAAAAGAAGTCTAAATCTATTTACCTGGTCACATTGTGCTATACACAAATTTTTATAAAAATTGTAAGAAAAACGGTACAAACATCAAAAATAGTAAGGATTTGTGTTTGTACACAATTTCTTACAAAGTATACACAACGGCTTACGAAAATCGTAAGAAAAAAGGTATGTACACAAATCCTTACCGCTTCAAAACCATGAGTTCAAGGAATTTTTCAAGGGTAAGGATTTGTGTACATACACAATTTCCTATAAGAATACACAATATGGTACGAAAACGGTAAGGATTTGTATTTGTACACAAATCCTTACAAATTATACACAACGGCTTACGAAAAACGTAAGAAAAAAGTATGTACACAAATCCTTACGACTTCAAAACCATGAGCTCAAGGAGGCTTCTAAGAGTAAAGATTTGTGTACATACACAATTTCCTATAAGAATACACAATATGCCACGAAAACGGTAAGGATTTGTGTTTGTACACAAATCCTTACAAAGTATACACAACGGCTTACGAAAAACGTAAGAAAAAAGGTATGTACACAAATCCTTACGACTTCAAAACCATGAGCTCAAGGAGGCTTCTAAGGGTAAGGATTTGTGTACATACACAATTTCCTACAAGAATACACAATATGCCACGAAAACGGTAAGGATTTGTGTTTGTACACAAATCCTTACAAAGTATACACAACGGCTTATGAAAACCGTAAGAAAAAAGGTATGTACACAAATCCTTACGACTTCAAAACCATGAGCTCAAGGAGACTTCTAAGGGTAAGGATTTGTGTACATACACAATTTCCTACAAGAATACATAATATGCCACCCAAACGGTAAGGATTTGTGTTTGTACACAAATCCTTACAAAGTATACACAACGGCTTACGAAAACCGTAAGAAAAAAGGTATGTACACAAATCCTTACGACTTCAAAACCATGAGCTCAAGGAGACTTCTAAGGGTAAGGATTTGTGTACATACACAATTTCCTACAAGAATACACAATATGCCACCCAATCGGTAAGAATTTGTGTTTGTACACAAATTCTTACAAAGTATACACAACGGCTTACGAAAACCGTAAGAAAAAAGGTATGTACACAAATCCTTACGACTTCAAAACCATGAGCTCAATGAGGCTTTCAAAGGTAAGGATTTGTGTACATACACACTTTCCTACAAGAATACACAATATGGCACGAAAAAGGTAAGGATTTGTGTACACAACGGCTTACGAAAACCGTAAGAAAAAAGGTATGTACACAAATCCTTACCACTTCAAAACCATGAGTTCAAGGAATTTTCCAAGGGTAAGGATTTGTGTACATACACAATTTCCTACAAGAATACACAATATGGCACGAAAAAGGTAAGGATTTGTGTTTGTACACAAATCCTTACAAAGTATACACAACAGCTTACGAAAACCGTAAGAAAAAAGGTATGTACACAAATCCTTACCATTTCAAAATCATGAGCTCGAGGAGGCTTTCAAAGGTAAGGATTTGTGTACATACACACTTTCCTACAAGAATACACAATATGGCACGAAAAAGGTAAGGATTTGTGTTTGTACACAAATCCTTACAAAGTATATACAACGGCTTACGAAAACCGTAAGAAAAAAGGTATGTACACAAATCCTTACCACTTCAAAACCATGAGCTCAAGGAGGCATCCAAGGGTATGGATTTGTGTACATACAAAAATTCCTACAAGAATACACAATATGCCACCAAAATGGTAAGGATTTATGTTTGTACACAATTTCTTACAAAATATACACAACGACTTACGAAAATCATAGTAAATTGTGTATGTACACAAATCCTTACCTTTGGATGGCTCCTTTAGCTCATGGTGAGAAGTTGTAAGGAATTGTGTACATACCTTTTTCCTTACGATTTTTGTAGGTCATTGTGTATACTTTGTAAGGAATTGTGTATAATATTTATTTGTATATTTTTTATTTGAATATTTTTTATTTGAATATTTTTATTTGAATATTTATTATACTAATATTTTTATTCGAATATTTTTATTCGAGTATTTTTATTTGAATATTTTTATTTGAATAGTTATTATATTAATATTTTTATTCGTATATTTTTTTATTCAAATATTTTCATTCAAGTATTTTTATCCGTATACGTTTTATCGAATATTTTTATTCGAATATTTATTATATGAATATTTTGATTCGAATATTTATTATATGAATATCTTTATTCAAATATTTTTATTCAAAAAATTTTATTCGAATATTTATTATACGAATATTTTTATTTGTATATTTTTTATTCGAATATTTTTATTCCAATATTTATTATATGAATATTTTTATTCAAATATTTATTATATGAATATTTTTATTCGAATATTTTCTATTCAAATATTTTTATTCGAATATTTATTATACGAATATTTTTATTTGTATATTTTTTATTCGAATATTTTTATTCCAATATTTATTATATGAATATTTTTATTCGAATATTTATTATACGAATATTTTTATTCGAATATTTTCTATTCAAATATTTTTATTCGAATATTTATTATACGAATATTTTTATTTGTATATTTTTTATTCAAATATTTTTATTCCAATATTTATTATACGAATATTTTTATTCGAATATTTTTTATTTGAATATTTTTATTCAAATATTTTTATTCGAATATTTATTATACGAATATTTTTATTTTTATATTTTTTATTCAAATATTTTTATTTCAATATTTATTATATGAATATTTTTATTCGAATATTTATTTTACGAATATTTTTATTCGAATATTTTTTATTCGAATATTTTTATTCAAATATTTTTTATTCGAATATTTTTATTCAAATATTTATTATACGCATATTTTTATTCTAATATTTATTATAAGAATACTTTTATTTGAATATTTAGTATACAAATATTTTTATTCGTATATTTTTTATTCGAATATTTTTATTCGAGTATTTTTATTGAAATATTTATTATATGACTATTTTTATTCCAATATCTTTTTATGCGAATATTTTTATTCGTATATATTTTATTCGAATCTTTTGATTTGAATATTTTATTCAAATATTTATTATTCAAATATTTTTATTTCAATATTTATTATATGAATATTTTTATTCGAATATTTATTTTATAAATATTTTTATTCAAATATTTATTGTATAAATATTTTTATTCGAATATTTTTTATTCAAATATATAAAAATAAATTAAATAATTATTATTTATATAAAAAAAACTGATTTAAATTGGAACCGGCTGTTAGCCGGTTCCCCATACCCCTCTATTAGAGGGCTTTTTTTAGGCTCACATTAAGTGAGCTTTTTCTAGCCCCTCCCAAACCAAGGGGAAAATACTGTTAATGGAAAATACTGTTAATGGAAAATATTATTGGTGGTCCCATTTAATGCAAGGTTTGAATCCGAAGTTCCGAACCACATGGTCTAAGCTTTGCCCTTGGTTTGACCACTGAGGTCCCACGGTCACACAGGACAGAAGCAAAGAAGTCAAGCTG
The DNA here is from genome assembly GCA_035048815.1 of Abelmoschus esculentus. Classification (NCBI taxonomy): domain Eukaryota; kingdom Viridiplantae; phylum Streptophyta; class Magnoliopsida; order Malvales; family Malvaceae; genus Abelmoschus; species Abelmoschus esculentus. The sequence goes on from JAUCBN010000001.1 coordinate 26,981,231, forward strand.
TAAGCTCAAGGCTTAGCCTGTAGTTGGAAGTTCAGAAAGAGATTCGAGAACATATTCACTCCTAACCCGATATAACAAATGGAGCAGGGCCCGTTTTCGTAAAAGGGTGTTTCTTGAGAGAGGGGAAAACGAAAAACTTAGAATTATTATATAACACCGGTTCTTTTTCTTCTTCAATTGATCGATCTATACCCTTAAAACCAAGGGGAAAAAAATCTTCTTCTTCTTTGTTGATTCACCCCCTAATGCAGTTCATGGCTTCAAAACAACCTGAAAATAGCTTGCTCGGTCCAGAAGCTGACTCTCAAAAGACTCTGTATGTTATTTATCCGTTTTCTATTGAACTAGGGTTTTCTTTTGTTATTGGGTATTTGGAAATTCTCCTTTTTTACTTGATTTTGTCTTCTTTTTAATTGATAGGTACCCATATGTGACTGGAACATCAGTTGTGGCGTTAAAGTATAAAGATGGGATTTTGATGGCTGCTGATATGGGAGGTTAGCCCATACAGTTTCATAAGCAATTTTCCAATTCTTCTGGATTTTATTTGTTCCGGTTGGTTTTGTAATTTGAAATAGATCATGCTTTTGGAAAGGCATGCTAATGAAAGAAAATAAAAGTCTGTGCCCTTTTGTGTGTTTCATCGTTTAAAAGATATCAATTAGCTAGAAGCAACCTTGATCCAAAGTCATTTCCTTTTAAATTTTGGGATTGAGATATAAATTTGAATTATGGAATGATCCTTTTTCAACCCTTTCATGCTTTATGTATGTTCTGTTTTCTTTCTTTCAAAAAACAATAAAGATGGTTTGGTTAGAGGATTTGAGTATTGCTAAGTAGATTAAGAATTGTAGCATTGGACATAGTATTTGAGTATTGTTAAGTAGATTAAGAATTGTAGCATTGGACATAGTATTTGAGTATTGTTAAGTAACTTAACAACTGCAGTATTTCCCCCCTTTTCAATCCATTGGTTGTAACTCGTGACAGAAAACGTTTCTGTTCAAAATCTGGATATAGTATCTAACATACATAGCATTTGATACTACGCTTGTTTGATGGTATGCTCTAAAGATCAGTACTTTATATAGTATCCATATGTTTGTTTAATTGTAGCAACATTTGTATAATTAGGACTTCATTTTAGATTTCGTGTCTGCTGTCAAATCTATTGTGCAAAGTGAATAACATAATTATCCTCATGGAGGTTAAAGAGATCATGTTGAGCCACTTTGCATTGTGGTTAGATTATTATATAGTGAAATGGAGTTGGAAGTTATTAAGGCTCTCTGTACTTCTCAATGTCACGCTCTTTCTTATTAAATTCCTTATTTGTGGTTTCCTCTAAAACGGGTTATGCACTCGCTAGGAAAATACATTTTGCTTATAGTTCATTTGCCATGCACACCTTCTGCCTTTTTGTTTTTTATTCTCCCTTCTCTTCCCTCTTCTATTCACACATTTCTAAACCTAATATGTCCTCATTTGATGCTCATTGCCTAACTGATTGGAAGCTACTTTAATCCTGTTAATTGGCAGGTTCTTATGGGTCCACGCTGAGGTACAAGAACGTGGAGCGAATGAAGCCTATAGGCAAGCATTCTCTTCTGGGTGCAAGTGGAGAAATCAGTGATTTCCAAGAGATTTTGCGTTATCTTGATGAGCTTATGTAAGGAATGACTGAGTTACTAAGATTATAAGTACTTTTGTTTTGGTTTTGCTTTCATGAGTTATCTTATTCCACCCCCACTCTCCCCCGAACTTTCATCTGGGTTTTGTGAGTAAAATTCTGACATAAAATTGATGCATTTTGATGTTTGATTATTGTAGCTTGTATGACAATATGTGGGATGATGGCAACTCTTTGGGGCCCAAAGAGGTGCACAATTACTTGACTCGAGTCATGTATAACAGGCGTAACAAGTTCAATCCATTGTGGAACTCCCTTGTACTTGGTGGAGTTAAAAATGGACAAAAGTATCTTGGAACAGTAAGATCAAAGTTATATCATCCTAATGTTCAGAAATGAGCTACTTGCAGTTTTAAGATTCTAACTGACCATTTTTATAACTATGAATCATCAGGTCAGTATGATTGGTGTAAACTTTGAGGACAATCATGTTGCTACTGGGTTCGGGAATCACCTTGCACGGCCAATTCTTCGTCAAGAGTGGCATGAGAACTTGAGCTTCGAAGACGGTGTTAGACTACTGGAGAAGTGCATGCGTGTTCTCCTCTATCGTGATAGATCAGCCATTAACAAGCTTCAGGTTTGAACTTTTCTCTTTTCGCGTTGCAACTCCATTTTCTTAAAATAAATTTTGTAATCTATGCCATTGACAGCAATTTCTACAAAATTGTGCATGATCTTCCAGGCTTTTATGATTAGTCAACAATCTATCCAATGGATATTACTATTCTCCTAGTCTTAACTGGCATTTATTACATCCTGTTAGATTTTTGTGTATGCAATTTAGGCTCATGTATTTCTCAGGTTGGCTCTGAATCAAATTTATTTGTCGATCGAACTTTACTCGACAATCTGAGGCCAAATTTTATCAATGTTGATTTCCGTTGATTGCAGATAGCTAAGATCACTGAAGAAGGCATGACAATTTCCCAGCCATATTCATTGAAGACCTACTGGGAATTCTCTGCTTTCGCAAACCCTGCACATGGTGCTGTAGGATCATGGTAGCTGTAGCAAACATTTCATCCCTGCTAGAAACTTCTATGCAAATCATATCAAGAGAAACATTAAACAGAGATGGAAGAGAGTTTATTGCATGTATTATGCCTGGTTGATTCTTATGAGTTTGAAGCTGATTATCATTTGATTAATGGGACAGTATGTTTTTTTTTTTTTGTACTTCACTGTTTTTATTTCTCAATCTCCTAGTGGTTTTATCCATTAATGATGGATTACAATGGCTAATGAGAGAAACTCTTAAGTAAACATACATGATTATATGGGAAAAATCTAAGACAAGTGAAAATATCTGTTGGTGCAATCAAATCATGGTTTAATTTCTTGGTAATCTGCCAAGCCATCCATCTTGGTCAACAAAAGACCAGAGTGAAAATTGTTTCAGTTGGTCTGGATTAAGCTTCTTCTCCCATGGAACACGTTTGGAAGTGTGGGATCCTGGTCCTTTGCAGGCCACCTCAGCATATATAAAATTCTCTCTTTCAGACCAAACACACATCAATTTATCAGTCTTCAACTTTTTAAGACACAAATTTTGGGTCTAAAATAATAACAACTTACTCTTTTCCAGAGAATTTCCAGGCATCCCACCCTTGAGGAATCACATCTGAGATCATTGTTGTCTCCTGGAAGATCACTCTAGAGTAAGGTCCCCATGCTCTTCCCAGATACGGACGCACCGTACCGAAGATTTTCCCTCCTTTGAACACAAAGCCGCTCGGATCATCCAACGACTGTCGCCCCTGAGCTGTTATATAACCGTAAGGAAGTTGCCTAGAGTATGCACAAGCAGTAACATTTATTGAACAGTTCTGCAAAATAAAAGCAGAAAGAGAGAATGTTTTTTATGGCTTATGTTCAAGTCTTTGAGTTGATCTTTGTTGTTTCTCATCAGTTACCTCGTAGAAAGATTGGCCGTTTCCAAAGATAAAATCATCTGCGCCTTCAATGTAGCACCGGAAGAAGTAATGGCGGCCTAGCCCGTCCCACAGCGTATCTTGTAACCCCAAGAAACCGCAGTCGAAAAATGCAGATTTGTCCCCTAAAATTCTCGCTGCCACTGCCTGTGATAAACTGGGAATTTCCCTGTTGCGCAGCGCACGTTTTTGCAACCATGGATGGTTATAGGAGTTCTGCAATAGAAGCAACAGAGCCATTAAACACAAACAGTTAGTTACATGTACACGAACACACATGATGAATCTGGTATACTTTAGACATGAAACAAAAGGAAATTAGCATGAAGCTTGACCTTGAAAGTGATGCTCTTTGCAACGATATTGTCCGCTACAGAGGTGAACGTCGCGCTTCTATCTGTTTGAGCATGCTCGTTGAACGTAATCATTGTGACACTTCGATCATGTCCATGGAGAACAATACAAGGTTTCCCTCTCGGAATAGTTACCTTCTCCCTGTAACAAACTAGTGTTATTGAAGTAACTGAGCTGATGAAACATACTCTAAAAAACAAGAAACTTACACATAGACCCCAGGATTAATTCGAACTTTGATCCATAGACGATTGTTCCACGGAATCGAATCAATGGCAGATTGAACCGAGGTAAACTGTCCACCACCGAACTTATCTACAACGATGGTGTATGCAAATTTCGAGCCACCATTTCCACTGCAATCACCAGCATCAACTACAGAGACCCCCAAAGACAAGATCACCAACATAAGAATGAATGCTGCTTTATGCTGCATTTTGGTTCAGTGTTGGCAACTGGCAAGCCATGGCTCTGTGTTCTTTGGACAATCATATGTAGTGATGTACTGTGGGGTCGGGGCAGTCGCATCCTCGAAAATTATAAAATCTTACGTCCGTCTTTGTCTCGTATATCTGTTTATCGTGTAATGGTAACTTGACAAAAGAAAGACATCCCTAGGTAAGCATCATTAAGCAGTACTACTTCCAAGTCTAGTAGTTTTTAAATTGTATCCGAATTCCTTTATATGTTAACCAATTAAAGCAGACACTGAACATGGATTTCAGTTCATGACTTCATAGATTCAACCCTGAGAAAATATCTATGCCTCTACAGGTTCTTGATAAGGACTGTAGTGAATGTGATGTGTTTTTCTCTAAACAACTTCTATAATTCTACTTATAGTGAAACTTGAGATGATTAGTATGATTAGCTTTCACAATATTATAGTAACACCAGTAGATTCACATTGGCAACCAGATTGGCATATTTCATAGTCAACATTTTTGTCAAATGGTAGGGTATGCGTTATTCGGTTTTAACCGAATTAACCGATCGAACCGAAATTATTTCGATTAATTCGGTCGGTTAATTTTTGGTAAATTCAGTTAAAGGTTATTTTTTTATTGAAAATTAAGTTAACACTTAATTCGGTTCGAAATCAGTTAATTAACCGAAATTATTATATATTATATATTAAATATTATATATTTATTTTTAGTCATTTAACTTTTAAAAAACTATAAAATGTTCATTAAATTTTTTATATTATAAAATGGTCACTAAATTTTTATTAAATTAGCATAAAATAAAAATTTAATAACTAAAAATTATTTTAGTATAATTTAAGGACCTGTTATGTAATTTAATCAAAATTTATAATAAATTTCAGTTAATTTGGTTAATTCGACTAATTAACTGAAATAATTTTGGTTCGGTTAATTCGATTAAAAAAATCGGTTCGATTAACGATTAAAATCTTAAAAATTTTGGTTAATTTATTTCGATAACCGACCGAATTAACCGAATGTACACCCCTATCAAATGGTTAGGTTAATTGCCTTCCAAAAAGTGAACCGGATATATGTCAACATTTTTATGTGTTTACTATAGGATTGTTTAAAAACATTTAAATTTAAAAATAAATATATAAAAATGTGAACCGGATATATGTTACCTGATTACTCGCGTACTCTGATTTTATGGATATTTAAAAATAGATATTCGATTTAAATAGGTTAAGATACGAACCGATAAATAAGTACCCGAAAATAAACATCCTATCAAAAAGTATGTTTGATTCTTTTTCAGACTTATTTTCCATCAAAGTTGTTATTTATGCCTTAAATAATACAGTTTCTCTTTGTTTAGGATTGACTTGCTTTTAGTTAAACTTTTTTAATTTTGACTTGTTATAACTTTAAATATATTATTAATAAAAATATAAAAAATATATGTTTTAAAAATCTTTTATCAAGTAGTTTAAAAATATATATATTTTATAAAACTTAATAAATTAAAATGTTTAAAATAATTATGATCAAAATTTTAAAATTTTAACTTTTAAAAAATTAATACTCGACATTATAAATGATAGAGAGAAAGTATGATTTACGGCCTGACAATACATATCATTTTAACACTTAATTTTTATGAAAATAAAATTTGACCTCAATTTAAAAAGAAATATCTTATTCCTTCAAGATATTTAAAATATTGTGTTAAATTTAAAATTTTTAATTAAATTTTCATAATTTTAAAAATTCTCATTAAATCTTTTAAAGTTATTAAAAAACTAATTAAACCCTTAAAATTTATAAAAATTCTAATTTAAACCTTCAATTAAATTTTAGTTAATTTGTCTATACTCTTATCTCAAATTATGTCGTTATTGGTGATAATAAGCCTAACTAGCTCGCGAGTCACTTGAGTTCGGCTCGATTAATACTCAGTTCGAGTGAATTTGATTTAAACTTAGATTCAATTCGAGACCTTAACGAGCCAAACTTATTCATTTTTGACTCAAAAATCTCGTGAACAAACTCCGAGTAAAATAAAAGAAATCTGCTAAAAACAAATTGACTAAAATAAAGTTAACAATTTTTTTCGATATTGAATTTCGTTTCGGTGTTGGTTGTGAAAATGGTTTTAACAAAGCTCTGTCATTTATAGAAAAAAATTATAACAAAATTGTTTATTTTAATTGAGTCGAACCGAGTTTAACCCGAACTCAATACTATTATTTTTGAACCGAATTTGAATCTAAAATTTTAAGTTCGTCGAACCTTAAACCTAAACCGAATCAAACCAAACCCGATCATACTTGTACTTGGCTCAGCTGGTTATCACCCATATCTGTCGCCGTCCGATAATGTCCGTAAGAGAAGGAATCTAAATTGATTGTTACGCTGAGTTAATCCCATGCACTTTGTTAATCTTCTGCGATTAGTTTAATCAGATTTGGTTCAGTTAGCAGGGAAGAGACTAAGGTTGGCTCAACTATAAAATAATATATCTTTTACACTTTTTTCTATATCAGATTTCATTTGAAGAAATAATTCATTAGGGGAATCACAATTAATATTATTATATAATCAAATCGGATTAGGTAGGATTTAGGAATTGGTCGGGTGGTGTAACCCAACAAATCTCTTCCATCTCATCGCCAAAAGCCATCTCAAGAACAAGCTGCTTCTTTCATTGGAGATCCCCTTGCAGAGGTTTCACAAGGAAAAATGGTGGACGTGGTAACAACATGTGTAAAAGTGGAAGAAACTGGTAAACAAGAATGGGGCAAGGTGTCGGCAGTGCTTTTTGACATGGATGGTGTGTTGTGCAACAGTGAGAACCCTTCTAGGAAGGCAGCTGTTGATGTTTTTGCAGAAATGGGTGTTCATTGCACTGAGGAAGACTTTGATCCTTTCACTGGAATGGGTAAAAACTTCAGCTTTATCCCTTGATATTGATTTAAGTTTCTACTGTTATGGATAATCTTCCTTAAATTTGATTGATCAAGAAAAGTATGAACTTTCAGGAATGTGGGTGATTATTTATGTGGTGCTTATTAAAAAAAGTAAATGTGTTTCAAAACGTTCTTTGGGTGAGTATGTAAATCTGTGATCTTACCTGCATTTTTCTATGTTGTTGATATACTAGGTGAAGCATACTTTTTAGCAGGCGTTGCTGCTGTTAAGGGTGTTAAAGAATTTGACACCAATGTGGCAAAAAAGAGATTCTTTGAGATATATCTTGATAAGGTACTTAGCACTTTGTTTGTATATTGAGATTTATGGTCTCTTCTTATGAATGGACCAGTGTTACCTAAGTCGCAATCCGTTAGTGTTACCGTTTACGGTTCGTTGGGGTTTATTTGGAAAGGATTTGGGGATCATGATTCATGGTTCTGATTTTGTAATCAGTAGTGATGTATAATTTAGTGATGATTGATTCATTATATTGATTAGAAATGAACTTTTTCCCTTCCATTGCTTAATTGAAAGAAAGAGATGTGCAACACTGCAACTTAAATTTATCTTCTTTACTCATTGATTTGTGGGGTGAGGGCGAATTAGGTAACACTGGAATGGACAGTCTTACAATGCCGATTTTCAGTGTTTTTCGATTAACAAAATTTCACACAAATGTTATTTCCTTCTCATAGCATGCAAAACCAAATTCTGGAATAGGATTCCCAGGTGCTCTTGAGCTCATTACTCAGGTATGTAAGCCAATTATCACAAGTGAGATAATGATGTCTTGTCACCTCAGATTTGTGGCCATATGATGGAGTATTCTGTGTGACAGTGTAAAAACAAAGGTTTAAAAGTTGCCGTTGCATCCAGTGCTGATCGTGTCAAGGTTGATGCTAACTTAGCTGCAGCTGGATTACCAATATCAATGTAAGCCAACTTAATGTAGTTGTTTGGACACATATATTGGTTGTATACTTTCAATTTTTAGCATGGCAGCACCGATCTTTTGTGTTTTTTCTTCTCATCATGGTTCTACTTCTCGCCCTCTTTTACCAGGTTCGATGCTATTGTGTCGGCAGACGCTTTTCAGAATCTGAAGCCTGCTCCTGATATTTTCTTAGCTGCATCAAAGATATTAGATGTTTCCCCTGAAGAGGTAACATAATTCTCCTCTAAGTTACCTAAGAGTTGCTCTGCATGAGAATGGTGACTCTACCGTATACCTTTTGCAAATTTTATTTGTATTTTTCTTCTTTATGTGCCAAGAAGTATAAAACTTACCGGCGTTGCCATGTTTCATGCTCGTATCACACTTCACATTTCTCTCATGTGTGATACCACTGTAGAATTTTAACAGCTTTATTACTTGGTTGAAGAATTTCGAATACTTCCTATTATAATCCTGCAGAGGTTTAGTTGTTAGAACTCTTTGTTTTTTAAACTGAAATTTTAGTTTTTCTGCCGAAGAATATGACATCTACCTATCGTTTGCCAGTGCATTGTTATTGAAGATGCTGTGGCTGGAGTACAGGCAGCTACAGCAGCAAATATGAGGTAAATTGTCCATATATGCATGCTTATCAAAATCGTCTGCTTTCCCTTTTCTGAACACGATAAACTAGTCTTTCCGGTTGTGTTTTTCAACCATTTATCTCCGCATACAGAAGCGGAGTAACTTTATAGTAAATTCAAACCATTCTCCACTGCCTGCAGATGCATAGCTGTGACAACTACATTGACAGAAGAGGCTTTAAAAGCCGTCGGTCCATCATTTATCAGGAACGATATAGGAAATGTTTCGCTTGATGATATTCTCTGTGGTGGCTCAAGTGGTTATAGCCTGTAGTCCTGAGAATATGCTGCAAATGTCATTTAGTACTATCAACATTGCAAAATGGTGATGCTTGTTAATGTTCTGTGTTTTAAGATACACTCTCTTGTAACGGTCTCGTACTGTCGTATGAACCGGAAATTTCCGACTCTATTATGAACTAACATGTTTCTAAATTTTAATCTTGAATTTGATGAAACAATGAGGAAAGTTGTAATAAAAACATATCATTGCAGATAAGATGGTGCAGGATATGCAGTTTCTGAACAGAATTCGTCAACAGGTCTGAATGAAAGAACTTGCAATGGGATTATCATCTATGAACATTCCTCTATGTTTTCATTCCTAATACCATTTGCAGGAAGCACAGAGTAAGTTCTCTGCCGACGTAGAACCTGAAAATGCTGCGTCTGTTGATTCCTTGGATCAATGAAAAGCTTAGTCCAAAGGGATCTGCAACAATTGACATTGTATGTTTAAATCAACAACTAGGTTGATGCCTTGATGGAATGATTCGAGTAGCAAAATATTAATTAGGGATGAACATTTTATCTGTACCCGACGAATTTTAACCCGAATCGATTTGATTGGGTCGATTTTTGTGTAAAAAGATGGGTTCGAGTTCGGGTGAAAATTTTAACTTGACTCGATCAGAGACTAATAGTAAGAGTGTAATTTCTTTTATATTTTTAGGAACATTTTACAATAATATCCCCTCTTTATATAGTTTTTATTAGGCATAAAGCTAATTTTAACCCTTAACGTTTATAGTTTTTGTCGTTTTGGCCCTTATTCTTTTTTTGGGATAAATTTAGCCCTTAACCTATATCTTTTTGACAAATAGCTTATTTTTTAACTAGCTTGATGACTGGACTGTTAAAAATTTAACCATGATATATATATGGAATATAATTTTAAATGACATGGAATGTAACCTATCAAATACATATATATATGGAATATAATTTTATTCTAATATAAAATATAAAACAATTAAAATTTAAATAAAAATATTAAAAATTAATTAATTCTAAAATAAAAATTATAAAACATTCTTAACCCTAACTACGATAAAAAATATAAACACAATTCGAATAAGATTTTGATTTTATCGTAGTTAGGGTTAAGAATATTTTATAATTTTTATTTTAAAATTAATTAATTTTTAATATTTTATTTGAATTTTAATTGGTTTATATTTTATATTAGAATAAAATTATATTCCATATATATATATATATATTTGATAGGTTACATTCCATGTCATTTGAAATTATATTCCATATATATATAATCGTTAAATTTTTAACGGTCCAGTCATCAAGCTAGTTAAAAAATAAGCTATTTGTCAAAAAGATATAGGTTAAAGGCTAAATTTATCCAAAAAAAAGAATAAGGACCAAAACGACAAAAACTATAAACGTTAAGGGTTAAAATTATCTTTATGTCTTTTTATTATTAAGTACTTAAATTGTTTTTTATAATAAATCTTAAAATTAATTATCATTTTTATAATTAAATCTTTAAATTATTTTATAATTAAGTTTCTCTTATATTTTTTGAATCATGTTGATTTTTTTTAATGTGATCAAGTCGGACTTGATTTATCAAAATCCCAACTTGATCTAACCCACACTTATCCCTACATTATTAATAGTTCAAGGGTCAAATCCGAATGTTTCAAAGTTTAAAAACCAATTTATAATTTATAATATGTGCACATTTATACAGTTCAGTTCACCCCAAATAAATAAATATGGATTATGATTCAATTAAAGCTTTAATCATAGAATGTGACTCAGAATACACTGGTTGTGATTAAGTCCCTGTTTTTGGTTGTTTTTAGTTATTTTTCAAACCAGCTTTTTCACCCAAAAGTTAAGTTTTTTAGCTTTTGAGTTGGATAAGCTTGTTTGAAAATAAAATTACTTATTTATCCTTATAATATATTTGTTAAAATAATATTTATGTATATATAATTATAAAATAATATATATTTTATAATATTTTATATTGAGAATAAAATTATTTTATTTTTAATTTATTTTTAATTTATTATTAATTTATAATTGTTATGTTCGTATATAATCTAAAATATGTATATATTTTTAAATTAAATTTTATAAAAAAATATTTTTATTATAATTTAAATTTATTTTTAATAATTATAACATTAATAAAAATTTAAAATTTTTAAATATAATTTAAGTTCACTAATACATCATATCTAAAATAGATATTTTATCTTTTTAAAATTATTTTTTTATATCAATAACAAACACTAATTAATTTTCTAAAATCACTTTTTCAACCACAGTTTTAAAATCATTTTTTTCAACTGTAGTTTTTATAAACAATGCCAAATTACCCCTAAGTAAAGCTGCCTTCTTATTCATCTTATTACTATTGCTCCTTATTTTGGTTTTATTTTAATTCACAGACGGAGATCTATACTACATTTAGTGCTTTAATAAACCCAAACCCCATATTCTGTTATGTACTAAAGGATAAGGATGAAGTTAACCATGGAACAAAACCTAACCCAACCTGTCTTAACATGGGATCACGGGGTTCTTAATGAAAAGAGTTATGTTAATCCGACAGGGATAAGAAGGAATCAAATGGAATCAGGGTTGTAAACAAATAATGAAGTAATCTAATCACAATAGTAGGACTGAAAATGTTGGATTTTAAAAATGAAATGAATTAATCTGAGCAGGCACTGGGGATCAAACCTGGCCACATCTAGTGGGCTCTAAAAATTTTTAAAAGGATAATTTATAGATATTTTTAGTTTTAATATTTATAAAATTAAATTTATATTTTATAAAAGTTTTTGAATTAAATATTCATTATATTTTTATTATTGTTTATATTAATATTTTATTTTTGTTGATCCGTTTAATATTAATACTTTTGTGCATCAACCATTAATCATTGCCGTTAATAAAAACAAATTGCCTTTGCCACACACGGAGGAAAGTTCCACACCTGCTTTATAAGACGTGAGTTGTTCGAACTCGATTCATTTAAAACGTGATAAATACTTAATTTAGACTAATTTGATTCGAATAAAACTCAATTTTATATCTTAATGAGTTGAATTGAATAAAATTTAAATCAATTCGATAAGTTCGTGAATAATTAATTATTCAAATAACTTAATATTTGAATATTCAATCTAAATATATGAATATTTAATTTTTTTTTAAAATCAAATATAAAATATTATTTTACCGATTCAAATTTTAATTATTTAATTTTTTAAATCGAATATACAATAGAATAAACCCCTATCGGCGACGGGAACTCCTGTTCCTCTCCCTGTGAGATGACCCTCATCTCACACCCCAATATTTAATTGATTTCTTCCCTTCCATTTGAATTTCAAGTTTGAAAAGAAAGCTTTCAGATGCCAATAATAGTGCTAGGTGACGTACCATAGCAAACATACAAAAATATATATATTTATATATAACATAAAGTCTAGAGTCATAATTTTGTTAGTTTGCAACTTTAATTATACAATTAAACAATGACCCAAAAAATATTTAAAAATGTATATATAAATTTATAAAATTTTAAAATATATATATTTATAAAATTTTAAAAAAATTAAAAATTAATTTATTAAATTTTAAAAAATTAAAACTTATTTTATATATTTTTAGGATAGTTTAGTGATATTTTGTATTTTTTTTGATTATTCAAATAAAAAAAAAAAGGAAGAAAGAGTGACAGCACAACACAGTACCTGGAACCCGCGTGTTTATTTTTGGTTGAATCGCATTTATAAAGTCATTCCATGGCCGAGCCTCTCAATCAATCTCTGAAACCCAAATCCAAACCCACAGGCACAGCACTGGCATAGATCATTCAAAAGCGTTGTGTTTGTTTTTCCTCTCGATTTCTCCACTCAGTTCGTCTCCTTTCTGCAATTATTTCCAAACTTTCCATGGCTTCATCTATACCGAATCTCGAACCCGGATCCGACACGTGTACCGAGTTCAAACGGAGGAAACGAACCCTAACAGACAAAATGCTGGATTCTTCTCACTCGCATCAACGCAACCAGAGAATTAAGCGATGGAGAACGCAACGCGAGCGGAATATATACTCCTCCAAGCTCATCCAGGCTCTCTGCCGTTCTCGGCGGATCTCAGCTTCATCCTCCGCCGCCAAGGATGTCCACGAGACGGCGGACAGAGTTCTCGCCGATTTGGCCAAAGGAACCACGCGTTGGAGCAGAGCGATCCTCACCGCTCGGAAGATGGCCAGACATAAGAAAGCCAAGGTCGCCGCCAATACGAGGTTGAGGAAGCTGGCGTTCAACAGGGAGAAGAGAAAAACGCCTGTCGTTCAGAGGAAGTTAAAGGTTTTGGGACGTCTCGTTCCCGGTTGCCGGAAACTATCGTTCTCGAACCTTCTTGAGGAAACTAGCGATTACATAGCGGCTCTCGAGATGCAAGTTCGAGTCATGACGGCTATCACCGAGTTTCTCGCCGCCGGTGGACCGCAGCCGCCGGCTGATCGGCTTGCATCTAATGTCAACTCTTAAAAAGGTGTTTATTATGATTATTTTTATTTTTGGATTTTTTTTTCATTAAGATTTTTAAATTCCTGTATTTTATTGTGTATACATGAAATTTTCCTCTTCTTTTTAGCTCCACTTATTTTATTTCATTTATTATTTTGTTTGTTAAGCTAAGCAACGCAAAGCATCATTTAATTAATTATATTAATTGATTAATAATAAAATAGTACTTACCGATGCCAACTAATATTTGGTTTTGGTGGAGAAATAATGATAAAAAGTTAAAAATCAAAGATTTTTTTTTAATTTTTAAGGTTTTGTTCTAATTTAAATCGATCTGTATCACAAACTTAATTTTAGTAGAAGAATCTTTTAATATAGATTTGTATATATAATGCTTCAAATTTAATATCTGCTTAAATAAAATTATGTTATTTATTATTTGGATTCCTTGTTAATTTATTCTAAGGTTTTTGTTTTATAGTCTTGATTTAATATTAAAAAAATAAATTTAATGAGCGTTTAAATCATAATGAATAAAAAGACTATTCTTGTTATAAAGTTTGAGTTTAAGTGAATTTTATTTCACATAAAAAATAAAATGTTATACACATTTCGCACAAACTTACATCTTTACGTCATTAAATTTATAATCAAAATTTTAAATCATAAACCTTAAAAATTAAACCCTAAATTTTTATTTTAAATTTTAAATTATAATCTTTAATCCCTAAAATTTAAAAACTTGTATTAACACAACATCTATATCAAAAGTTTCCCCCCAAAATACAATCATGTCAAAACTAAAGAAAATCAAATTATAAATGTTTGTATATATATATATATATCACAAGATTTGGGATTTTCATTATTTTATTTTATATAAATATAACAAAATGCATGACTTTTACAAGGTTATAAACTCGCCCCTGCTAATTTTTTTAAAAAAATTAAATTTTAAACCCTAATTCTTATCCTAAACCCTAAAATATATATATTACTTTTAATTTTTTAAACCTTAACCAAAACGCTTAATTCAAAACCTTAAACCCTATACTCTAAATCACCTAATTTAAAGTAGAGACACAAGTAGATGCATGAGAAATAGGCATACGATTTGCACCCTGCCAACAAGGGGTGTAAATCGTCTACCCATTTCTCATGTCTCCATTTCAAAATAGATGATTTAGGGTTTAGGGTTTTAGTTAAGGGTTAAGAAATTAGAGGTAAGGTGTATTTTTTTAATATAAGATTTAGGGTTTAAGATATAGAAAATATAGATTAGGACTTAAAATTCAAATTTTTAAAAAAAAACATAAAAAAAATCAAAAAAAAAAGGCAGAAGATTTTTTTCTCGTAACAAGCCTAAACTAATCCCATCTTTGTCGCTCATTTTGTTGGCTTATTTAGTTGGATTGGAACCCAAGAAACATCCCCATTGTGTCGGCAACAGGGTCAAACCAATCATCTAGTTGGCGACCAACATTTCTCACATGGATGTAAAGCTTCAATGTGAGAGATATTTGTAAGATTCTTACAAACCCCTCAATTTAATAGTGTGTTGCATTTGACTCCATGTACTTCCATTTCTTTTTCATCTAGGATGGTCGTAATGGGAGGCGTCCTTGCATTTTGTATCCCTTTGGCAGCCGCAGCACATGTGCCTCACGGGCCCTACATTTTTGAGGTACCCCACCCTTCAAAGGGCTTGCATGTGCCACCTCCACTCTTGAAACACAAAAATTCAAATCACCATTTTCAAAATCTAAAATTTTAATAAAAAATGGAGACATAACAAAAAGCTAGAAAAAAAAAGAAGGTTGGATGGAAAGGGGTTGTTACATTTATTTATATTGTGATTGTTGTTTTCTATTATATTGCTTATTTTTTTATTATTATTTAAATAAAAATTTGTTTTAGGTGAAATGAAATAATGTTATTATTACTATTACAACCCCACTACTAGGGGCACATTTAATGGCTAACACGTGTGGAAACATGAAAGCCAAGCTGTCGAGAAATTATATCATGGGTCAATCTTATCACGTTATCCATGGGACCAACCACTAAAAACCACCTACATTATCATTTTTTTTAATGTCATATTTTTTAAAGTGAATCTTCACTCATATTTATTGTTAATTTTTTTAAAAATAATTTTTCACTTAAAAAATTTACTTAAAAAAATTATGACATGTAAAAATTGACGATGTGAATGAATTTTAGTGGTCGGTGATGTGAAGTTTTGTGGAAGACCCATTTTGCAAAGTTTAGAATATTGTAATAATTTATCAATCCAAGGATCACATGGTCTTGTTATATTATACAATTGATTGATATGATATATAATATTATTGTTTATATATTTTAAGATTTTATTGACATGAGATTAAAGTTTTTAATATTTTAAGGGTTAATTTTTTATTTAATTTTATGATGTTCTTATCACGAGTCAATTAAGCTTGTGATCAGGGTCGGAATCAGGATTTGGGGTTAAAAGGGACCAAACATAAATGTTTAGCAGTCGGGGACAAATTTATAAAAAATATTTTTTTAAAAAAATAAATAGAAGAATAAAAGGGAAAATAATTCTTCGGGTGGAGAGTGATTGCCCTACCCACCCCATGTAGTTTCGCCCCGCTTGTGATAGACCATTAGTCATGATTATTCTTTTTGATTATCTTGTACGCAGATATTCAATATAAACTTGGTCAATCAAAAGATTATTTTCATACCACTTATCATTAGATCATTATTATACTCTTCGTAAACATATATCTGATAAAACATATAACGTTATCATTTATATATTTTATATTTTAAAAATATAAAATTAATATGTATATTTTTTTTAAACGTGACACTATTATGATGCTGGTTTTTTTTTTTTCTATTTCCTTTTTGTCCAACAATTCACATTGTTTTATTAAATTCTCTTGTGCTTTTCCTTCTCCCGTAGGCTCATCCCTTTGGCTGATTCACCCTATTTTCACATGCAACCATGTGCTTTCATTAAAACAAAACCAATGTGAACGCAACCAACAAAAAGAAAAACATGTCCTGCCCCAAGCTACTTTTTCTTCTCCAACTAACATGCGTCTCTTATGCATAGACCCTAAGTAATCGGCGCACATAAGACTTGAATCATTACCAGGATGGAACCAGGATTTAGGGTTAAAGGGATAAAACATAAATATTTAAAAGTATAAGGGGTAAATTAATAAAAATAATATTTTTTATAAATAAAAAGATAAAAGTGAAAAAAAAATCAGGGTGGAGGGCGATTGCCCCGTCCCACCGTGTATAGTTCCGTCCCTGATATTACCATCCCCTACCTAATAAAACCAATTTTTTTAAAAAAAATTGAATCTTATACTGCAAGAAACTTTCTTATATATAAATTATTAATAATATGTATATACATAGACAGAACGATTTGAACTTATATCTCTTAAAATAAATATTATTTATTTTTATTCGAATACTTATTGAGTTTTAATAAAACTA
Organism: Abelmoschus esculentus; assembly: GCA_035048815.1. Lineage (NCBI taxonomy): Eukaryota > Viridiplantae > Streptophyta > Magnoliopsida > Malvales > Malvaceae > Abelmoschus > Abelmoschus esculentus. Next base: position 26,998,491 of record JAUCBN010000001.1, read on the forward strand.
TATCTTATAATTACTTAAACCGGTAAAATACATGAACATGTATGGATTGAAATCTGTCTTACCGTCCCTTCACTCTCCTAGTACTCTTAAGGAAACGATGGATTAGGCTTTCTCCAACACCACCTTTATTCAGGTGATTATCCATACACTGCATTTTTGGATATGTATGTATGTATGTATGTATGTATGTACAGACCCCATGCATCATCTGAATGTATCCCTTGAACTTGTTACTTTATCTCCATTTCCTACCTTACAGTTGTTTCCAGTTCTCCCAGTAGATCGTGTTAGCCTCGTATGTTTAGGGTTTCTTATCTTTCTTTACCTTTTTAATTTTGGTTTGATTATAAGGTGGGTGCACATGACGATGACCTAACCTGTATTGTATGAGCCCCACCCACGCTTTGGGATTTTGGAAACATATTTACTAGACTGACAATTCCTAAAATCACTGCACAATTTATGACCTTTTTATTATATTTTATGTATTTAATTTATTAATCGGTTCAATCAGATCGAATATTGTATACATGAACGAAGGTAACATTAATAGGAGGGGTTGTTACCTCCTATGTAAGGGATTTTTTTTTACCTTTGACTCTTTATTTATATATATAAATATTTATATATATTAAAATTGAAATAATTATAATTTTTTTCTGTCCAGTGATGGAATCAAAAAATATTTGAGAGTGGACACACATAAAAATTTAAAATTATACGGGAGAACAACTCATAAATATTAAAAAAATAAAGACTAATTCATAAAATTTTAAAATTTTAAAAATTCAGGTAGGCCTGGACCTCTTATCTACGTGTGCATCCGCAAAAGCTTTCGCTTTTTAAAATTTATGTTTTATCCTTCATTTCAAATCTTTATTTCGTCTTTAATCGTAAAGAATCATAACGAGATAGTTCTTTCAATTTAATTGACCGTACTTTAAAAATTTAATGTTAAAATCTTGTTAGGTTTTTTTTCTCTTATATAAAAGACAAGGTAAGAGATTGTTTAGGAATCATGATCTAAACTTTATTATCATAATTTTTGAATCAAATTCATTTTAATACTAAAGATTTCAACCCATTTGACCTGAAAATGTTGTCATTAGGATATGCTTGATGTATATGATATTATGTGTATGTATGTGCATGCGTGTAGATATGGATGGATGGAGCTACAAAAGAAACAAAGGAAACAACAAAAGGGCTGAAGGAGGGTCAGGTGAGCAGGGGGTGGGAAAAGAAATTCCATTATCTCGACTTGTTGTTTTCTTTGCATAGAGTAATTATTCTATGGACCGGTTCCACCACGTCATCTGTGATCTTTAAAAATAAAAAATAAATTCACATCATTATTTTTTATACATCATCTGCACGCTCATAATTTTAATTTCCAAATCATCTCTCTAAATAAAATATATTAAAATTAAAAAAAAATGATGACGCAGATTTAATTTTTAATTAAGGTTTAGGGTTTAGGATTAGGGTTTAGGGTTTAGAGTTAGGGTTTAGGATTTTAGGTTTAGGTTTAGGGTTAGAGTTTAAAGTTAGGGTTTAGAGTTTAGAATAAAAAATAAATCTACGTCATCATTTTTTAAATTTTAATATATTTTATTTAGAGAGATGATTTGGAAAATAAAATTATAAGTGTGCAGATGATGTGTAAAAAATGATGACGTAGATTTATTTTTTATTCTTAAGGACCATGAATGACGTGGTAGAACCAGAATAATTTCTACTAATTGTAAGTTTGTGACACGTATGTATGTCCTACCAGCGTGGCATGACACATTTCACCATCCTTGGTGGACCCTGATGGTGACATTATATACACGTGTCACCTATACTGTCATGTCAGCAAACCCAAATTTATATGGTTCATTGAATCAACCACCGTATATTCTCCTTCTCCCAATGCATCATTCTCCATATGGATGGATGGCTATGCCTACATTACCACAGCTGCCAATCTTCTTATCATTAGCCACAAATATGTGTCATGATTATAACGAAAGTCTCCATGTGACTTGATTAATTTTTAATATTCAAATTCAATATAAAATAATATTTTAATCCGGTTTTAAATCCGAATCAATTAAGAAGAATATGTTTTTTTAATTAACTACTGGTTACAATAGTGTATCTGTTTTAAAGTATATTCTTAATTATTAAACATTGAACACTCAATCACTGTGTTGTATTACTAGTGTTCGAAACCGTAACCTTCAATAACTACCGAGACAAGATGGTTCATCTTCCTTGCTTCATCAAAACTTGGAATTCCTTGCTTGTATCTTGACTCCATGATGTATAAAAGGGGTTTAATAAACAAAGATGGAGGGAGCACTAAAGGACGAAACAATAAATTGCTTTTGAGTTGTCAAAGGGACCAACCGCCATAAGGATTAGGGGAGAGGCCCCAACAAAGAGGTGGACATATAGGGTTGGAGGGACCTAAAAAAACAAAGCGGGGGGAGGAAGAAGACAAGATGTATGCCAAACAAACAGGAGAGGGTGTGGGGTTCCTTGGCAGTTTGGCCACATGCGGAGTTAAAAGGGACGGTGCTGCGTTGTGTTATTTGCTGCACTATAAATGAAAGTCGTGGCCTCATTCTCAGACACACAAGTCCATTGTCCTAATTATGACTCCTTATCTTGTGACAAGAAAGTTTGACTCTATCAACTTTCAACATCCGTTGGGGACAATCTTCCCACACGTGGATCCATGGTGGCTAAGATTGTAACGCTTCATCTTCTGCAAATGCCATTTCTTTTTAAGCTTCAAGGAAGAATGACCAAAGACACAAATTGTGGGATACCGAATTACAGTGAGTACATATAACTAGTTATGGAAGAATGGACTTATTTTGCAATGAGATACACAAGGTCCGGGAGGGATACCGAATTACCGATAAAGTTTCTCCGGGGCAGCTGGTACTATTCAAAAGTCGGTATAGCTAAAGAAACCAGAGTTGCAAACTGCTATTACATACTCAGAAATTTGATTAGAACGCTGGTTTTCAGTACTCAGTCTCGAGGCAAAAAGGATAAAGAATGGGCTCTAACAGCAACAACTTTGTGTAGCCCCCAAATAACTAGACTGATGCCTTGGATGGTTCAGCCCTTGGCCTCCACAAGCCCAACCTATATTTGTGTGTGTATTTCAATATCAGCTTTCTCTGCAAGACCGAAAAATGGACCATGAGTGCGTAATTGACTAACTCGAAACCGGTAGAAATGAAAATGACAATGCTACAAATATATGTACTTAAATAGCAAAGCTTTTTACACCCTAAAAAACAAGACTTTCATAAGGTAACAAGAATGTATCAAATGTTGTTAGACATCACGGATAAAACTACCACAAGACAGACAAACTGCACAAAGATGATTCAACAAGGCAGATATCAAGAATCTACGCCGACATTCTATTCTGTATAACAATCAGATAATTAGTAATCATAGCCATAGGATCTATCCCATCAGGTTGATAAACCAACACATTGCATGCCATATAGCTAATGCAAGAAGCTTCTTCTCTACAACACATTAAAAAGTGCAAAACTATCTGTCTGCTCATGCTAATGTCCTTTGAAAGTGACGAGAATACACTTTCACGCTTTGCTTGCTATAAACAACAGAAAACATCCTCGCTCATTTCCTTACTTCATACCAAGCAAAGCCTAAACTACGGCCGCTAAAACCATTCTATCAATTATAATTTCCATTATATTCTGCTCTTTCGAACTATTTGTCAGCTCCCATATTTCATATTTGTAAGCTTAAGCTTTGGAAGATCCCAAGTAGCACAGACTAATGAACTAGCCAAACTAGTTTAAACAAAATAATAAACACACAGCTTTAGACTAAGGCCACAAAAGAACAGAATAGTAATTGTTTATACTCGACTACAATTCCAGTTTGATGAACATTACACTAGGAGTTTATATCCTAAACTAGGGGAAACATAGTGGAGCATTAAAAAAGTTAGTATACACAAAATCTATCAACAATACTGCATAATTAGATAATCATAACTGCACAAAAGTATGCAATTGCTCAACATAGGCATACATATTAAACAAAATCTGGGTTTTAGTGTGAGTCGGGAATCGTTACATGTTTGCAAGGAATTCCAAGTTTCTTGAGCTTAAGAGTGCGGGTGACGAGCAGTTTCTGGAAGTCGCCAATCTCGGATTCCAGCTTTGCTACATGAGTTTCAACCCCATTCCCTACTCCATTCAAAAATTCTGGTATTCCAACCTTCTCTGCAACAATAACAAAAACACTTCTCAAATTCAACTGTCATCATTTCAAGATTACAATCATAAGAAAGATATGACATTTACAATATAATTACTTTAGGGAAATAAACTCTCCTTGTGATACTAACTTAGCTTGTAGACATGAAAAAGGATCAACTTCATTTCAAGTCTATGTAACTATCCTTAACCTAATAATCTAACAACATGAATAGAAAACCCCAGTCTTTCGATTCAACCATTTAATCTTTAGCTAACCATGCAAATTCACTGGACTGAGAAAAAAGATCTGAACTTTTTCCCCTAAAATCCTCATTAAACCTGAAAAAAAAGCCTAAAGCAGCACAACTAATACAACTACCAGAAATGAGATTCCATTAGTTTCCGAGGAACCAAAAAGAACCATGGGGATATTTCGAAGAAGACCTAACCAATAAATGGACTTGACTTTGAGAAGAACCTCGTGAACCCATATGGATTTGAAAAAGGAATTGCCTTCGTACTGTTAAGAACCTGCATCCATGCCATGGTTAGGTTTTCTGTTTGCTGTGAACAACTTGTTGGGTTATTTCGAGGGGAAGACGAAGTGTTGAGTACTTAAAAATCCCTGGTTTTTTGGGCCAGGTTTATTTTAAATCCACCCAACATATAAAGAGAGTAATAAAGGCCCAAAACAATAAACCTAGCAAGCTCTAACTTTTAAGGTTGGACGTTGAATCAGATCGAATCAAATAAAAAAATTAAAATTATTTAAATTTATAAATTTTATTTTATTATTTAAATTTTAATTAATTTTTTTAAATCAAATTAAATTTTTAAATTTCGAGTCGAGACAACTCAATTCAAATAAGTTTAATTTTCGAGTTTATATACAAATTTAATTGTATACTAATTTTATTTGAAACCGTAGTGACCATAAGTGTAGTTTATCCATAAAAATATGTTCCATCGACTATTATTTAATTCGGTTGATCTGATCCGATTATCTATTGATTTAATTCAAAATTTTGGCTATTCGATTCAGTTTTTATTTTTGGATTGAATATCTGATCTGATTTTAATTTTTTGAATCAGATATGACTCACAATATTTCAAGTTTAGGATTATCCGAAAATTTAAGAAATAATTTTTTTTATTAATATTAATCTTATTCTATTTAACAATTTAGTGCTTGTTATATTTAAAAATTTTAAAATTTTAAATATTTATAATTATGAATCTTATTATATTTAATAATTTATTATTTATTATATTCGAAATTTTAAAATTTTTATAAATACAACCTTCAAATTTGATAAATTAATATAATCAAATTATATTTTTAGATAATCAGATATTTAACTATTCAATTCGAATATCTGATATTTAAATATTTATTTTTTAAATCGAATACAAATCATTATATAATTAATCCGAGAATCCTATAGTCCAAACAAATTTAGATTCCTTCCTATATCCAACAATAAATACCCCATTCTGCATCCATAAATCTGTCGAAATTTAATTACAGTACCTTTTAGATCATAAAAGAATAGAAAAGAAACTAAAGAAAAAGTAATTAAAAAAACATTTATTTCTTCGCAGATCATTCTCAAGTCTCTGCCCTCCACGGCTCCATCACTACCCGCCTTGGACGATCACCCTTTCATTTCCTTCACTGTGTCATTTCTACAAACAGAGGTATACACAGGGAAGCATTTAAGATAAGAGAATGTTGCTTCGACCAGGTACACGAACTGAGGTGAGGAAGAAGAGTTACAAGACGGTGGTTGATGCGGAGGAGGCCAGGAGGAGGAGAGAGGACAATTTGGTTGAGATCCGGAAGAACATGCGCGATCACAATCTCCTTAAAAAGCGGAGAGAAAGACTTCTCCTTCAGTCTCAGCCGCCCTTGGTCGATACCACCCAAAATGCTGCCGCTATTGAAAAAGGGGTACCCTTTTTTTATTGGTTATGGGTTTTAAAGATTTCGTTCTGGTTTTTCTTTTTGAGTTCTTGATGGATTGGATTTAGTTTTGTTGATGGTGAAAGTTGAGATCTTGGTTCAACTGACTGTTGCAATGTTTCTTTGGTCGAGATATTGTTGTTGGTTTTATTTAATTATAATTTTTATTCTCTTAGGATCGGAAAGAAATGAATAGATTCATGGAGACTTGGTTCTTCATTTTTATGCATACTTAATGTGGGGAAAGAGGAGGTTTGAGGTTATGGATTTAGGATGACAGTATTCTCATATTCTATGATCTAGCTGTTAACTTTCCAGTGAAGCATGTGTAGGATTATTTTCTACCAATAATGATTGGCTGTTTGGTTTTGTTGCTGATAAATGGATGTAGTTAAGGAAATGATTTAGCATTTTAGATCTCATCTCCTTCGTCATGCGGTGGATGGAAAAGGTTAAATGTCATTCATATACTGTTTTTGAAGTTAGATATCCAAACTTCAATCCTGCTCATATGTTCAGAAATGTAGGGAGGGATTTTGTTGTGGTTCTAGTCTTCTGAATTTTAGGCTTTTTATTATTTGGATTCTGAGCATGGTATTCCTGGTGATATCTAACAGTTGGAAAGTATTCCTTTGATGATACAAGGGGTGTTGTCCAACGATCCAGCCCTGCAGTTGGAAGCCACAACACAATTTAGGAAGTTGTTGTCGATTGGTTAGTTCTACATCTATATCCTAATTCCAACAATTAAAGCGGATTCTTTGTTAAGAAAAATGTCCATTTACATTATTAACTTTCATCTGCTTACTTGTAGAGCACAGCCCTCCAATTGATGAAGTAATTAAAGCTGGAGTTGTTCCTCGGTTTGTAGAGTTTCTCGTAAGGCAGGATTTGCCGCAATTACAAGTACAGTGTTTTGTTTCTTTTGTTTAAATTGAAATAATTTGTATAAGAAATATTATTATCCCTGAGACTATTATTAAAATTGAGACTTCCATTTTATTTTAGTTTGAAGCTGCCTGGGCTTTGACCAATGTTGCCTCTGGCACATCTGAGCACACACGGGTTGTAATTGAACATGGTGCTGTCCCAATGTTTGTGCAGTTGCTTAGTTCTGCTAGTGATGATGTTAGAGAGCAGGTCAGTTGTTTTAATAACGCATCTATATCTCGTGTATTTGTGACTGAAGAATGAAAGAAAAAAAAAAAAAAAACTTCCTATGAATCTCTGATCATTACTGTTTTTAGTTCTACTTTTTCTAGATGTACTTTATCTGTCACTTCATATATTTAGATGCTGTCCTATATTGCTTTGTTTGTTCTCAGTTAGAGTAGTTCATGCTGGAATTAATTTCCATATGCTATATTTACTTGTATGCTTTTTTTGTCAATCCTGATTTTATATGTGTTCATTGCCTCTAAGTAATATCCTCAACCCTATTTTCTGTTTAGGCTGTATGGGCTTTAGGTAATGTCGCGAGTGATTCACCAAGTTGTCGAGATCTAGTTCTTGGCAATGGTGCACTTATGCCTTTGTTAGCTCAGTTAAATGGACGAACAAAATTATCAATGCTAAGGAATGCTACTTGGACATTATCTAATTTCTGCCGGACACCATTTGAACAGGTAGAGACTTTGCAAGGCCCCTCTTGAATTTTGTATAAGAGAAGTTCACAGTCATAATTAGCTTATTGTATTTTTGCATGATACATTTTTATAATTTGTTTGTGGAGTTCTTGATGACGCCTTGTTTCTTTTCAGGTGAAGCCTGCTTTACCAGTTCTACGGGAACTTATCTACTTGAATGATGAAGAAGTTCTGACAGATGCTTGTTGGGCACTGTCTTATCTTTCAGATGGCCCAAAGGACAAAATTCAGGCTGTGATTGAAGCTGGGGTCTGCCCACGACTGGTGGAACTTCTAGGGTAAGCTTATGCACTCTCTACAAAATACTTTAAAGCCAATTACACTAGATTTCTTTCCCTCGGGAAATTTTTAGCATAGCTATTGTGCACCTTCTCCTTGGCTACGGTGAATTGTTTTTGCTTCTTTCACAATACTTGTTGATTTTTTAGCTAGAGATACTCCTGACAATATTTTGACTATTGGTGCTTACTTAAATTCATTTATGCCATTGCCAGTCATCCATCACCTATAGTTCTTATACCTGCTCTTCGGACTGTGGGAAACATTGTCACTGGTGGTGATAGTCAGACTCAGGTATGAAGTACATTTATGCAAGTTCAAAGTAGTCTTCTCATCAGTAGTGTTTTTCTTGGATTCTGATTTATCTTCTTTTCTGTTGTTTACCGAACGTTTGGTGAACAGTTCGTGAACCGTTCGGCGGGAAGTTCGTTTATTTATTAAACGAACGGACATGAACAAGATTTTCCGTTCGTTTAATTAAACGAACGAACATGAACAAAGGGCTCGTTCGTTCATTTGTGTTCGTGAACGTTCGGTAATCTGTTCGTTTATGTTCGCTCATTTACGTTTTTTTTTATATTCGTTCGTTTATGTTCGTTTAAATTTATTCACATATATCTAAGTGTGAACATTAGATCAAGTAAGTCGAGTCAAAAACTTTTGAGTTACTCGAGTTGAGAAGTTTTATTTTATGACCCGTTTAAAACATCTTTGTTATAGGCTAGGGGTGTTCATTGTTATCATGTTATGTTAAAATGAGTTAAACGGATCTAACCAAAATAAAATTTGTTAATTAGTTAAATTTTAGGTTTTGTCTAATAATTAAGAGTTTTTTTAATTTTAATTATCGACTAATTCGGTTTAAAATCAGTTAATCAGTTAAACTAATCAAATTAATCCAAAATATTAAATATTTAGCATATTATATATGTTATTTATGTTCGTTCGTTTATGTTCGTTTATCATTTAAACGAACGAGCATGAACAAGCTACAATCCTTAACGAACGAACACGAACAAGAAAATTTGTGTACGCTCATTTGTTCGGTTAAAGTTAAACGAACGAACATGAACACACCTTCGTTCGTGTTCGTTCGGTTCGTTTATAGCCCTAACTGGACTGAAGTTATTTGCTTCATTTGGGTAATTCTTTTAAATAGAAGCACTACTTCAAAGTTCTATTGTTGTTGATTACACAACGATAAACAATTGTTGTGAAGTTTTTTCTGAGTTTCCTTTAAAAGCTGCAAAATAACTCCGGGGATTTTTTTCAGTTTGTGATTGACAACAAGGTGCTCCCTCATCTCTATCAACTTCTCATACAAAATCACAAAAAAAATATCAAGAAAGAAGCTTGTTGGACAATCTCCAATATAACAGCAGGAAATATAACTCAAATACAGGTATAGTTTCTCTCTGCCTTTTCTTCTTTGAAGCTTCTATTGCCTCAATATATGCAGCAACCAACAGGTATAATTATTCAATCATCTTGGTCGGTTACCTTAGAACTGCCAGTGTGGCTTTTTGTGTTCAGTGAGATTTCAAGGGTGTCGATAGCATGTTGCAAACTTTAGTTCATAGTAACCGGAGCATTTTTTGCTTACCTAAGTTGTGATTTCAATTAGTTCTAGTGCAGTGTATATCAAATTAAAGGCACTCACATTGTTGTTGATTATTTGTTTGATTTCTTGTGGTACAGACAGTTATAGAGGCAAATATTATTCGTCGTCTTGTGTACCTTCTTCTACATGCAGAGTTTGATATTAAGAAGGAGGCTGCATGGGCCATCTCAAATGCAACCTCTGGAGGATCTCATGAGCAGATTAAGTATTTCCTGCTACTTTTTCTTCTTGCATTTCAGTTTTTTTCCTTTATTGGACCGGGCACTCATGCATGTTTGCAAAAGACACATGAACACTTGAAAATCTCCACCCATAAATTCACTGGTGAATATATGCTGATATTTTTTCCCAAGTGCAAGATTAGAAGTGAGAACCATGATGCATACATGTATATTTGGATACTGATCGGTCCATTCTGCTGGCGTACTCAACTAAATTAAGCTCGTTAACGATTATAAGTGCAGCTGATGTTTTTATTTTCTCTTACCTCCAATTGCTTTTGTCATAATATGATGAAAATACAATATATAATTTTTTTGGGGGAATGCATTGCAGGATAAGTCCCCTTAACCATTTCAGTTAATCATATTCAGGTGGTACAATGGGAGTTATATGATCTGTTATTTTGCAGATTACTGGTAAAGCAAGGTTGCATTAAGCCTCTCTGTGATCTCTTAATTTGTCCAGATCCACGAATTGTGACTGTGTGCCTTGAAGGGCTGGAGAACATCCTGAAGGTTGGTGAGGCTGATCAGGAAAGAGGAATGAACGATGGAATCAATCTATTTGCACTAATGATTGATGAATGCGACGGGTTGGATAAAATCGAAAACCTTCAAACTCACGACAACCATGAGATTTACGAGAAGGCTGTGAAGATCTTGGAGAGGTACTGGGCTGAAGAAGAAGAGGATGAACAGGATCTCGAAGACGATGTGGATGAAAACCAGCAAGGCTTTAATTTTGGAGCTCATCATCCCAACATTCCTTCTGGTGGCTTCAAATTCAGTTGAAGTGTTTAGTTTTGGAAATTTGGCTATAGTTTTATAGGTCTTACTACTTTCCTTGCAGTGAGTTCTGCCTTGTCAAAAGAGTTGGGGGCATGGTCTTTTGCTTCTTTTTTTTCGAGCAGGAGCAGGAGCAGGAGAACTAGTTGAGGTTGACAGGGTTTTCAATTCTCTACATTTCTTCCTACATTACATCGGAAATGTTGCATCTGAGTAATGGTTTTACTGCATGGATGTGCGAATGCCATGGAGTTTAACTGTTTAAATCGAGTTTTATCCTATGTGGAAGTGTCCTGTTCTGTTTTTATCTGTTCGGTTACTTTCAGTTCTCATCCCATTTTAAAACCTCCGGAGGTTCTTGATTATATCATGAACCTTGTTCATCATTTTAGCATTTTAGGTGTGAGTATTCGATCGAGTTGAGTCAAAATATTTTAAGTTGTTCAAGTTTACGAGTTATATTTTATCATATTATAGTATCATCAACCTTGCTCGTCACTTTATTTAAAATTTTTTTGAGTTGAGTTTTCGAGTTCTTGTAAAAATTTAATTTTAGTTGTTTATCATGTTATAGTATAATTTAATTTCATTGTAAACGATTTTCTTTAATCATACAAAATATGTATGTATATATTTTTTCATATATGATAATATTTTTTCATATTTTCATATATCAATATATATATCATAAAAAATTGAGAGACTCATCTCGAACTTAAAAATGAATTCTTTAATTTCTAAAAATTTTGAGTTATTCAAGTTATTCGAATTTTCATTTTACAAAATTTTATTTGAAAATTTTTCGAGTCGAGTTATTCTTTTTTTCAAGACGAGTTTTGCTCACCCCTATATTACGTCATCTATGGTCCATACAATCAGATCCGTTCATCTTTAAGTAACTATCTGATAATTCTACCTACTTACTAGATATATAAAAAAAAATAACGATTCACTTTAAAAAAACATACAAAATAAACAAGTTTAATTAATTAAAACCTAATAAAAAAATTTCATAATATAATTTCTCTTCTTAAAAACTTGAATCCCATTCCATTACTCTGGTGGTATTGGTTTTGCCAAATCCTTGTTCTACTTTTAATGTCTGCACCAAGTTTCCAATTGTTATCCCAAATCCATTAATAATTAAGAAAGCTATTAGGTAGGCACTAGCAGGATGTACTGCTCATTTTTTTTAACCTAAATTACTAGGGTTAGGCTAATTTAAAGCAACTTCAACCTAAAATGTTACTCCGCTTAAAATATTACTTAATTAAGAATTTCTATTACAACTTAAAGAATTATAGGCTGTATAACAAATTTAATTACAGCTTAAAATGTTATCTATTAATAAAAAGATTTGATCACAAATATTAATATATAATAACTTCGATTTCAACGTAATATGTTATATAGTTATTATTAAGAATTTAAGTTCTAATAAAAAATATTAATTTTTTAGTCTTATTTTAAGCTGTCGCACTTTAGGATATTCAAATTACTCAATCGTATCACTTAGTTCACCTAAAGTTAGGGTGTGAGTAAACCTCAATTCATTTTCTAAAAAAAATAAACTCGAGTTATAAAATAGAATTTCAAATAACTTGTACAACTCAAAATTTACAATAATTAATAGATCAATTTTAAAATTTAAATCAAATCTTTCGATCCTTTAATATGTATGTATATCATATATATATATATCATATATGATTATAAAAAAATATTTAAATTAAAATCAACTAATAACAATATAAAATGTCATTAAGTCAATTTAACTTAAAATTTTTTAAATAAAATTTAAACTATAAAATAAAATTCATTAATTTAAATTTTTATTTGACTTACATTAATTCAATAAATAGCTGAACCTTATTTAAAGCCGCTGTACCTAAACTTACAAGAGGCAACAACCGGGATGGACCTGATAGCATTTATGGCAAAACTCAAGCTCAGCTTTAGTTCAACAATGCTCGAGCTCGAGTTGTGCTGAGCTTAACTTAACTCAAAATGTTCAAAAATTAAATTTGAACTTAAAAACTTAAAAAACTCAAATATCATGTGAAAAGAAAAAAATTGTATCAAGAGTCCTTCAAATTTTTTTCGTGTTCAACTTGATTACTATATAAAATTTGAAGTATAAAACCTTATTTAATACTTATTAATATTATTATTATTGTTGTCGTTGTTGTTGTTGTTATTATTGATTTCGACTAGCTTGCGAGTTTTTCGAGTCGAGTATCAAGTAACTCGGCTCGTTAAGAATTTGAGTTGATTTTGAGTCCAATCGAGTCGAATTTTGACCGAGCTTTAACCAATTCAAACTCGAATAACTCACGATCTGTCTCGTCTAATTTACGGTCCTACTACAAGCCATACATGCATTGAAATATATATATATATATATATTATCATTTTAATATTAAAATATTAGGGCTTTAAATCTTAAATTTAATTAAATACATCTTACTCTCCACTCTTTTTAACTTTAAAAATTAACTTTAATTCTAGATATATTTTTTTAATATAAAAGTGTATATAGGAACACCAAAAGAACATTAGTTTTAACGAGTAAAAATCGTCTATCTTTTAATCATGCATCTTTTTATGTCTCTTTTGAAATTTTTTTAAAAAATTAAATATTAAACCCTAACCTTATTTCTATATCTTAAACCCTAAACCTTATACCCTAAAAATATACCCTACCCCTAATTCTCTTGACTCTAACGACTACCTTAACCTTAAACCCTAACCCCTAATTCTCTTGACTCTAACGACTACCTTAACCTTAAACCCTAACCCCTAAGTCTTTTAATTTAAAACAATGGCAGAAATGAAGGTACGAGAAAGAGATAAACGATTTGTACCTAATTTTAACCTGGTGCCCTTAGTTATATCTTCGTACTAAAAAAATAAATTTAGCATTTATAATTAATTTTAAGATTAAGATTTAAATTATAATTTAAAAAATTAAGAGTACGATATATTTTTAAAATTTATAATTTAAAGTCTATAATTTAAACTTAAACTTAAACTTAAAATTTAAATTTTAATATTGTATATAAAAAGAAACATCGAAAAATAACATAACATTTTTATTTGTTTATATCATGACAACAGAGATGAAGCTAAAATTTTAATTGGAGATAAAACATAAATATTTAAAAACAAAGACAAATTCATAAACCAACTAAACTTTTAATTAAATTTTTTTAAAACATTAAATAAAGTCCGATTGTCCCTCTCCACCCCATTTATATTCGTCCCCAGTGGCAACATGTAAATATTTGGGTTCCACAAGGGTGGATACATAGTTCTAGAACTATATCAGAACCCATCGTCTTCCTCCTTCCCTCACCCCTTCACCTACCTTTCCCCAACAAGTTTCTAAACAATGTCTGTGTTGGCCGACGAGATCAAATCCAGCGCCCCAGAAATCCACCATGGCGATGATATCTGTCAAGAGAAATACAAGTCTTTGCTTCAAGAAATGGGTTTTCCCCGCGACCTTTTGCCCTTGAAGGAAATCGAGGAATGCGGGTACGTGAAGGACACAGGGTTCGTGTGGCTTAAACAGAAGAAGAACACAACCCACAAGTTTGACAAGATTGGTAAGCTTGTTTCGTATGCAACTGAAGTAACATCTGTTATTGAGAAGAACAGGATAAAGAAACTTACTGGGGTTAAGAGCAAGGAGCTGCTGATCTGGGTTACACTGAGTGAGATTGTTGTAGATGATCCGCCTAGTGGGAAAATCACTTTCAAGACACCTGCTGGTCTGTCCAGATCGTACCCTGTGTCTGCTTTTGAGGTGGAAGATGAGTCCAAGGAGAAGAAATGAAGGAGAGAAAATGAGGCTGGAAGTTCCTGTAGGAGAAGAAGGCTAGGGATACAGAACCATGCATATACCATGTGTGTGTTTTACTGGTTATATATATGGGATCAATAAATCATGTTATGATTAAAAATAATCAAGTGTTTTAAAGTTCATGTTAGTGCCACAATAATTTTGATTACAGATGCTGCGAATAAATCTGTGATTTAGCTAATAGTAATTATAATAGTATCTGTTATAGAAGATAATAATTTTAATTACTTTGTTATAATTATTGATGTTCGAATCTATGATCTCTAAAAAAACAATCATTTCGTTAACCACTTGGGCTAGAAAACTCGTACAAGAATATATAAACTCAATAGTTGTAACGTTGCTTAATAGTAGATTTTTGAATTCTCTTGATATTCATATACTTTTAATAAATATAATAGTATTTTTTATAATTTATTAAATCTTTATCTTGGTTTATTTTTTTTTCTTATACTAGATTATCTATTTTGGTCACCATTTTTATTTTCATAGATAGATTACTATCGATTAGACCGTCTACTTTAAGTTTTCACATAAACGGGACGGAGTACAATAAAAACCTTTTAAGGCTAAAAAAATTAAAATTTAAACAATTTTTTAAAAAAATTAAAATTAAAAATTTAATGCTTTTATTTAATTTTTTAATATATTTTTAAAAAAAAATACTAAATCTTTTAAAAAATTTTAAAATTTTCAATTAAATCAATTTCTTTTAAAAAATATAAATTAAACCCTTTCTTTACCAAATTTCGGGTATATAACACAACCTCTTCTTATTCCACAACATAACCTATTAGATGTCCCTTCCCAGAGCTTACCCTGTATCTTAATTATATTTTGGGCTACATTCACGTTTACAACCACCTCATTATTATTTTTTTGAGTTTTCATAAATTCGTAAAAAAATGATATATAAGGATATTTTTTAAATGTTTGGAATAATATATATTAATTATTCATGTCGAGTTAAGGATATTTTAATTTGATACGATATAATTTAAATCTGATTATAAAAAATAACTTTATAGAATTAAATGAAAAATCTATTAAGTTCGGATTTTATCATAAAAATTTATAAGATATATTTATAGCCTCAATTAAAACATCGGTCGTGCCTTGTGAGTTAAGTTATCATTCGGAGGATTTATCTAAAAGTTGACCTGGTAAGCCTTCATCTATCCTATTTAGGAAGAGAGAAATGTTCGATTATTCAAAGGTACTCATCGATTTGTTGATATACTTTGTAATAGAGTGAAGAAATTATTTATATTTGAATATAATATATAAAAAACATCGAGATGATATACATAGATCTCTTTGTACCATTTGAAATTTATTTTAAAGAGATCATCGTCCAAAAACACGTTATAAAATTTTATATCTAATTTTTTTATTGGTCTTAGATAATAAAATACACTTATTCAAAAAAATTATCATAAAAATTTGGTCGGTTAATCCATTAAATAAAAGATAATTAATAACTAAAACCTAATATATTAAAACATTTCATTATCTTAATGCAACCGAGGGTCCTAACTAACTTAACTATAAACTTTGAAAATAAAAATAATTGGACCGTTGATTCAAACAAGAAAAATCTAGTGTCTATCACCGACGTTTAAATATGGTCATGACACATGGCAGGCACAAGGGCTGACACGCAACCGATATGATGAACCTACGGTCACTTTTGCAAATAAGATTAAAGAATTATGAACACACGTCTATGAGAAAGCCACGTGGCTCTCAACGAATTACGTGGCCATATAAAGTGGACCCTACACTATCTATGTTCCCCTGCCGACAAAAAATTATACGGTGAACCCTGTTAACCACGTCACTCATGATCCCAAGCAATTAGGATCATTGATCTTAATTTTTTTTAAGTGAATCATCACCTCTTTCCTACATAGACTTAGTGGATGAGTAGTTATTAGGTGGTTATTTAAAGATCAACGGTTCTGATTACTTGGACCATGAATGACGTGATGAACAGAGTTCACCGTATAATCTCTCCCTACCGACACCCATTTTGAACGGTGCATTCACGGTAATAACGAGTCGAGTCTAAGTACAGTTAGACTTAATTCGACTTAAAAATAGTTGTATTATGTTTGGTTTAGGCTTGAAGTTCGGTAAGCATGATATTTCAGGCTTAAAGTTCAATTTAAAATTTTATGTTCGAATTCGACTCATAAACAATATTATAGAGTTCGATGCGAACTCAAAGTTCATAAGACTCAGCTTGATTCGATATGGATAATTTTACTATATTATAAAAGATGGAGACTCATTAAAAAAATTATTTAATAACCAACACTGAAATAAAATTCAATGTCGGAAAAGAGACAAAGAGTTAAAGAAATAGATTAATCAAAATAACCATAAATATTCTTATAATACAAATACATAATATCCAATTTATTTTAATTGATTTATTTTATTATATTTATTTTATTATTTTTATTAAAAAATACTTTTAGTATATATTTATATAATTATTCAGAGTCTTTTCAAGAGTTTTTTGAGCCGAACTTAAATTAAACTGACTTAATTTAATAATATGTCAAGTCGAACCTAAATTCGAATCGAATTTACTTAAATTAAATTTTAATTGAATTAAATCCGAATAGCTCGCGATCCGACGATAATAATCCGAAACGCACCGGTGTGTTTGGCTCTGTTGGTTAGTTTTGAGGTAGTTAAACTGTAAATAAAACATAATAAAATCAACTGATTTTTAAAATTAATTGTATTAGTATATGATTTCATTTCATTTATTAATAAATTTAATTAATTGTTTAAATATGATAATAAAAATTATTTCTTTTTTATTCTTTCTCGTGGCTAACGCGTATTTACATATTCTATATAAACACCACATCCCTCCCCAACCCGACACCAGCAACTGAGCTTTCTCTTGCAGAATACCAAATACCAAACCAGAACGCTAATTTCCTTTAAACCAAACACTTAATTATCCTTTTGCCGTAAAACCAAAAGATTTTCCAGACATGGCACCTAACATCACCGGTACCAAAGCTGACACTCTCACCGCCAAAGCTCCCATCCCTACCAAAAGGGCTTTCGTTACGTTCTTGGCAGGGGACGGTGACTACGTCAAGGGCGTGGTGGGGTTAGCCAAGGGACTTAGGAAGGTGAAGAGCAAGTACCCACTTGTGGTGGCTCTTTTGCCGGACGTGCCGGAGGATCACAGGAAAATACTTGTGGAACAGGGATGCATACTGAAGGAGATCGAGCCTGTGTACCCACCTGAGAACCAGACCCAGTTTGCCATGGCTTACTATGTCATCAACTATTCCAAGCTGCGTATCTGGGAGGTAAATACTAAATAGTAATATCTCTGCATGTTCTATTTAGGGATTTCAGCTAAAAAGATGTTCCAAAATAAATGTTTTTCTTACTTTTTATGTACAGTTTGTGGAGTATTCGAAGATGATCTACTTGGACGGGGACATCCAAGTGTTTGACGACATAGACCACTTGTTCGACATGGAAGATGGTTACTTTTATGCTGTCATGGATTGCTTCTGTGAGAAAACCTGGAGCCACACCCCACAGTACAAGATAGGTTTCTGCCAACAGTGCCCTGACAGGGTCCAGTGGCCATCTCAGCTGGGTCCTAAGCCTCCTCTTTACTTCAATGCAGGCATGTTTGTGTATGAACCCAGCCTTTCCGTCTACGAGGACCTGTTGACCACTCTCAAAGTTACCTCTCCTACCCCATTTGCCGAGCAGGATTATCTGAACATGTTCTTCAGGGACATTTACAGACCCATTCCTCCAATTTACAACCTGGTGATGGCCATGCTATGGCGCCACCCTGAGAACATTGAGCTCGGAAACGCCAAGGTGGTTCACTACTGTGCTGCTGGCTCCAAACCCTGGAGGTATACAGGAAAAGAGGAGAACATGGACAGGGAAGACATTAAGATGCTGGTGGAAAAATGGTGGGAGATTTACAATGATGAGTCGCTTGACTACAAAACAGCAGAAGCTGATGAGGATGAGCAAGCAGGCCTGCAACAATTTTTCGCAGCATTGCCGGAGTCTGCCATAGCTCATCATATTAAAGCTCCATCTGCTGCTTAATGATTGCAGGCTAAATTTGGTTGGTGATACAGATTATTAATACTATACAGTACAATACATTATACACCTAAGTAGTTCAGAGCATGTTAAATGTGTTATTTTCTATGGTATTTTCTCGGAAAATCACAAGGACTATTATAATGTTGTCCTAATGGCTATTTTCTATGGTCTGATTATTTGTAATCTATTTGTAAATATGGACATTTTAGTACCCATTCAAAACATGTTTGTTGTCACACTTTTTATTTGAAATCTTTAAAATTCCTTTTTTCTTTTAATACTTTTCTCTAAACATCTCGTTATTTTTTTTTAGATTCTTATTCATCTAAAATCGTGTACATAAACTCGTTTGTATTTAAATAAATAATTAAATATAGGGTAAAATACAATAGAGATCACTTAATTATGGATAAGGTTACATTTGGGTCACTTATTTATGGGTAAGGTTACATTTGGATCACCAAATTTTTAAATATTATATTTAGATCACTCAATTACAAGTAAGGTTACATTTGGATCGCTCTTCATATTTGAAAAAAGTTTAACAATTCGTGTATTCAATTAATTAATTATTTCAAATAAAACACTAACGTTAACAAGGTTATACAAGCGATTTAAAAAAAATAATCGAATTGATGTACTTTTTAAATATAAAAAGTGACCCAAATATAACCTTACTTACAATTGAGTGACCCAAATATAACCTTACTCATAAATGAGTGACATAAATATAGTTTTCAGTAATTAGATGACTCAAATATAATTTACTCATAATTAAATGATCTTTGTTGCAGTTTACCCTTAAATCGACAATGAAATTAACCTCACTATTCTACACGTTCCTAAGTAAACAAAAGAGTGCAATGTAAATTTTGATCCTAAACTAGATAGTTTAGTTTAATTATTTATTTACATCAGTCTTAGAAGATGATAAATATTTTTAAATTGACATTTCAATTAAAAGTTTTAATCGCTTTGATAATGTGATATTTAGAGATTAAATGATATAATTATTTAATGTGATATTTACATCAGTCTTAGTAGGATATGGATTTGAATAAAAAATTTATGTAATTTTTAATGTGTTTTTTTAATATCTCAACACTAAAAATAAGTTTTAACCTTAAAATATACTTTCTTCCAGAATTTTAGATAATAATTCTAAATTAAAATTTTAAGTTTTAACTTTAAATTATAAACATAAATTTTTTAAGTACATAAATATAAATAAAATGTAACATCCCAAAATTGGGATAGTAAAGTGATTCGAATAAACCATAGTAAAACCGAACCATGTGTTAAATGAATTAAGAAGGGATCAAATTAAATGAGAAAATGACATAATTGAATTAATTAAGAAACTAAAATATTGCATGATAAATACTCATATTCCCTAGACTACCCCATAATAAATTAAGCCAAGTTAAACCATTAAGGGCAAGGAAGTCCTTTCACCCATAATTTTAAGCAAACAAAAAGAAGCCAAATTTGTCTTCTTCTCCCTCATTTGCACGGCAAGAAGAGAAAATTTGGGGAGAGGGAGGCTTGAGAGAGAAGCTTGGAAAAAGTACAGAAGAAGAGATTGGAAGCCTTGCATGGTCACAAGTTTGAGCTAGGAGTTCAAATTTGACAATATTGGTAAGTTTTTCCTTCAAAATCAAGTTTGTGGGAGTTTAAGCTTTTGGGTTTTGAACATTTTATGATAATCTTGTGTTGGGTTAGGTTGTTAGAATGCCTAATCTAAGGGTAGAATTTATTGGGTATGAGTTTTGAGGAATGAGCAATTTGAGTTAGAAAACTTAGGAATCGGAAATATGTGGATGATAATTGTGTTGATTGATCTTGTGAGTTGCTGTAAGTTGGGTTTAGGAATGTTGATTCCATGTGTTAAGTGCTGGAAAATTGATAAGTTTTAGTTCGGACACTTAGAATGGAAATTGGCCGAAATCACTTAGAAATGTTATCTTGAGTAGCCAACTTTGAGAATTTCCCTAGGTCGGGATTTAAGGAGTTTAGAGTTGAAACTTTGGATGATGATACTCATGTACACTTAGTTTAAGAGAAAATTTACGGAACCTAAATCCGAGTCCGGTAGAGAAAGATACAAGCTGTTCCGTAGGGCTACCCGAGCAGTTCCGGGAAAATCCGACCAGAACTATTCGAATTAAATCTGGAGTTGTTCGATTAGGAATTTAAATGTAAGGTTAATTGTACCTTGTAGAGGATTCTTCTAGCTTTCCGACGAGGTATAATGGACTAAAATCGGACATCGGGGCTAGGAGATACGATCGTTTCGCTACAGGGTAGCAAAATTGTTCATAAAGAGACAAATGTACATGCTTGTAATTGTTAGGCTTAAGATTGTTTGAAATGTACAATTGAAGAAGTATTAATACAAGCTATTATATGTTAATTGTTAGATACCCCGGGAGAAGAAATTAACGAGGATCAAGAAAGGATCGAGGCAACAAAAAGAAGAGGCAAAGGGGTTGTGATCTACAACCCGTGATAGCTCGGAATATTGGTGAGTGTAGCAAACCTTAGGGTTAGGACCTAGGGTCCTAACCATTTGATTATTTGATTTGTTATGTATTGTAACCGGATTAAATAGATATTTGACATTACGAGAAGGAGGATTAATTAGTAATGACTTGTTTGACCCTATGTTTGAGTATTAGATAATAAACTAGTTTAGAGCATTTGCATAGCTCAGAAATGCCGAGGTAAGTATTGGCACGCGGCTAAGGATGTCAGGTATGTTAGTCATGCATGAGTATGTTCATAATATGTATATGCTTGATAAGCTAGCATGACTTATGCTTTCGAATTTGGTAACATGATCACACGTATATGTTTGATATGTTAGTAGCATGACACTTATGTTTTGGACTTGATACCATGACTTGATACTTTTGATATGCCATGTTATGTACATCACCCGTGATAAGAATTTGATTAAGTAAAATGGGAGACAAATTGAATAAGAAATTCTGATTGAGCCTTGGGTTATAGTTGGTCATAGGTTGTACGGCATGCCTAGAGTCTGAGCTCATTTGTTAGTACTTCGGTACTTCTGATCAGTACTTCGGTACTTCTGTTGGTACTATGGGTACCTTTGTTGGTGGTTAGTCACCATTTGTAGATACCATGGGTATCTTTTGTTAGTGTCCTAATGGCACTTTTGTTAGTACCTTAGGGTATTTCTGTTGACTCGTTACCTAGTCTAACTATACCAAGGCAACGTTTGAAATCGATTCGAAAGATTAAAATTAATGTAATTGCTAATAAGCATTTGACATGATTTGAACTTGTACATTGGATATACATTTGTCATGAATTGAACTTGAACATTTGATATGCACTTGCCGTAAGGCATTTGATATGAATTGAATATGAGCATTGGATATGTCTTTGCCATAAGATAATTGTATATGACTTGTCATTGTACTTGAACATGATTATATGATGTACTAAATGTCATATATAAATGACTTGTTACTCATTTGATGCATTTCATTTGTTATAATTCATGTCTAAATTGGTTAGACTTAGTCTACCTCACTAAGTACTTCTTAGTACTTACGCTCTTTGTTTCCTCCTTCCCAAACAACAGGTTCTCAAGTTAAAGGAGTAGACCAAGCTTGAATCGGAGCAAGGACACGGGAAGCAAGCCAACGTATGGTATTTTGATAGTTTTTGTAACTCCTATTATAGGGTGGTATAGTGATCATGTTAGTTTAGTATTTGTATTTGATAGCTAGCTTATGATGTGTACATTCATATGATCATTTAAGCATTTGGGTTTGTAAGCCATAAGGCACAACTTTCATGGTAGGTTAGTCTTATATGCTTTGAGTTTGGCTATGGTTAGTATGATGGCTTGGATGAATGCCTTTGGTATATGGCTAGCTTAGCCTTGTGTTTAGGTCGTGTGATCCTAGGACCTATCATGACTACTTAGGAGACTAAAGAAAGATAAGGCTAGAGGTTTGTCCTAAGTAAGAGATGTTTTCAATGTTAAAATGCATAATGAAATGGTTAAAATGAATAAGTTTGGTGAACCAAATAAGAAGCCTAAGCATGCCAAATGATCCTTAAGGCTTAGGATCGGGTTAAGGTCATCTAGATAGCTCCCTTTGGTAATGTCTAAGTGGTTTGGAGGCTTGAAATTGTCAATTTCGAGCAGGGGTATCGATACCTCTAGCTTGGGTATCGATACCACCTTTGGCAGAAACATTTTGCATCGAAGCACGTTTCGATACTGGGCCTTCCAGTAGCATTTTGGTATCGATAGTCGTTTCGATACTGGGGGTTCCAGTAGCATTTTGGTATCGATACCCGTTTCGATACCGACTACCCAGTCTTGGTCAACGGGTCAACACTAAGGACCTGTATCGATACCAACAATAGAGGCATCGATACCACCTTACTGCATGGGTTCAAATTTGATAAGGATAATTGCTTGACTAATAAGGTATAATTGATGATAGTTAAATGAAAACATTTTGATATATAAGTTTGATCAATTTAATTGGAGTTATAATTAATTAATGGAGAGAAGCTAAGTTTTGAATTGGTAATTGTTTAAGTATCCAAAAAGTTTTAAATTGGTCTCGAACTTGTGTAAGAATATAAGATTCAAACCGTAAAATGAACAAATATTATTAAGGAACTGACTTGCAATGTTTTGTAAATAAACAAAATGCATAAATTTGACCAACTCTCAATGTTTTACAACAAGTCATATGTTTGAGTTTGATTACATTATTCGAGTTTGTAAGTCCGGTCAACGCCCCCGTCTCCTAACCCGGAGCGAGGGTGTCATATAAAATTATAAAAAATATATTTTTTTTATTCTAGATAGGCATAAAGATAATTTTAGACCTTAACGTTTATAATTTTTATCATTTTAACTCTCATTCTTTTTTTGGATAAATTTAATTCATAATCTATGACTTTCTGACAAATATCTCAATTTTTAACTAATATTATGACTAAACCAATAAAATTTAAAGATAATGATATGTCATATACACACGTGATAATATATTTTAAATAACATAACATCTAACATATTTTACGTATACATGACATGTCATTATTAACGATAATGATAAATATATACATGTAAAATATAATTCTATTCTAATATAAAATATAAAATAATTAAAATTTAAATAAAATATTAAAATTAATAAAATCTAAAACAAAAGATTATTGAATACTCTCAAATCTCAAACATCATTCCACATATATATATGACATGTTATTATCGTTAAATTTTAACAATCAATCATCGTATTAATTAAAAAATAAGATATTTGTCAAAAAGACATACGATTAAAAATTAATTTTATCGCAAAAAATGAGATTAAAATAATAAAAATTATAGATGTTAAAAGATAAATTATCTTTATGCCTTCTAGATATGAGAAATGACATTTGTTAATTTACAAACTACAAGCAACCAATGGCGGATCCAACTTTAGATTAGGGTGGGCTCGTGCCTACCCTAAACTTTTCAAAGTTCACATATTTATCTTTTATTTTTTTAATTTATATAAATTAGTCCTTAAAATTTATAATACCTAAGCTTTGTGCCCCCACCTGAGATTTCGAAATTTCATATGTGCCCACCCTCAAATAAATTTCTGGATCTGCCACTGTAAGAAACCTACAATCTGATTAGGGATGGACACGGGTCAGTCGGGTTAGATTTTCGGCCCACCCGCACCTGACCCAAAAAATTATACCCGTCACCCGCCACCCGACCTAACCCGGTTTTAGGGTGAAAATATTTGACCCGACCCGACTCAAATCTTTTTAAAAAATTAAAATTTTAGGGACTAAATTGTAAAAAATAAAATCTAGAGATATAATTGTAACAATATTTAATTTTAGTGACCTAATTATAAAAAAATATAAGTTTTAGTGATCTAATTATATAAAATATATATAAAGAGGGATCATTATTATAAATATCCCTAAAATATATATAGGAAAATTATACTATTAGTCTCGGGTCAGGTCGAATTTTTTCCATCCTAAAACCGAACCTGACCCGACCCAAAATTACCCTTAAAAAACCCAACCCGATCCGAACCTGAAGTTTTCACCAAAAAATCTGATCCGATCGGACCGGGTTGGGTCGGAACCCGTCAGATTCGGGTTCCGAACCCATCCCTAAATCTGATTTAGAGTGATGTAATCTTACCCCACCAAAGAAGAAATGTAACCATAGATATCCACATTTAATTCTAAAATTCCTTTTTAAAAAATATGTTGTCATAAAATGGGTGACCAATTCAAGGAATCATTCCTACAATTCTGGACATGTTTCCTTGACCATACAATCTTTTCCTTTCTTTGGATTAATTAAAACTAATATTTAAATAAGTAAATGTCTAGATGAAAATGATATTATTGATTTTAGAAGATTCAAATTCAAACAATATTAAAAATATATAAATATGAAATTCAAAGAATCAGTATATGAAATAATAATTTTTCCTGTTAAATAAGATAAAAATACAAATTCAGAAAAGTTAAAAAAATTAAATCAGTTATGGTGGTTATAATAGTATTTACTCCAAAATACATGGAGTCTACTTGAAGTATAAGGTGGACCCAGGGTCACTCTGAATTTTTTAAAATTATACATTTGTCTTTAATTTTTTAAAAATTTATGAATTAGTCCTTAAATTTTTTAAAAACTTATGAGTTGTGTCCACCCTGAAAATTTAAAATTTTATATGTACTCACTTTGAAATATTTTTCTGAATCCGCCACTGCTAAAGTATACTCCTAATCATTAAACATTAATCACTTAATCATTGTACTAATAATATTGATGTTTAAACTTACTACTTTAAAATAATAAATATTTTTTAATCATTAAAATAAGATGATTTATACGAAAAATCAAATATTTAACATAAAATATAGGATGAAATTTAAAGTTGATAGTCAAAAAAAAATTTAAAACATTATCCTATAAACTTGGTCGGTTCGTCCATTAAATAAGGAATAATATCCCACAAATCTAAGGTCTTGAAACATTTTGTTGTCTTAATTGTATACTTGTGGGTCATAACCAACTTAACTACAAACTTTGAAAACACAAAACACAATAAAAATAAATAAATAAATAAATGCAATGTTTTTTTTAACCGTTGATTCAAACAACTAACAAGCAAAATCACCGACTTCTCTATACGATGCTGACACATGGCGCCACGTGTTCAACACGCAGAAGATTTAGTGGACCCTACGATGACGTTTCGATACTTTCATTTAAACTAGGAATAACCGACAGTTTACGATGAAACTACCAGACTCTCAGTGGATGACAGGTGTGTTGGGTGATGTCGGTTAGGTGGAGTTAGTTAAGATGTAAATAAATGGAAATTAAATGAAGTTTTAATTTACTCTATTTTAATTTTTTTTATCATATTTCGTTAAAAATTAGTTTTAATTTAGTTATAATAAATATAAATGAACATTAATTTGATAAAAATATATAAAAAATTATTAAAATAAATATTTTCTATTAATTAAATTTATAAATAACAAGATAAATTTTATTTATGATATCTTCACTTTGACCTGTGAAATTATTTTTTATCAAAATTAATATTTAAACTAACATTTTATAACTATTTTAAATATATTTATTAATTTTATTCTCAGATATAGTAAATAATTTAACTAAGATTTTAATTTAAAATTTTAAAAATAAATAGAATCTAAAACCCCTAAAATATTTTTTAGTGCTCAAATAAGCTTGTTTACTTAAAAAATATATATATTTATTAATTTTATTCACACCCATGTTAAAAATTTAACGTAACCATTTTTATCAAAATTTTATAAAAATAATGAATTAATCCCAATATCATAAAATATTATTTATTTTTTCCTTTCTCTTTCTCGTGGGCCAACGCGTTTCTTATGGCCTATATAAACACTACCTCCCACATCCCTCCCCAACACAAACAACTAAGCTTTCTCTTACAAACCAAACTCATTTTCCTTCAAACCAAACACTCACTAAGCTAAAACACACACATACCTTACCCGCTTACCTTATAAACAAAAGATTTTCCAAACATGGCCCCTAACATCATCGGTACCAAAGCTGCCACTCTCACCGCCAAAGCTCCCATCCCTACCAAAAACGCTTACGTTACGTTCTTGGCAGGGGACGGTGACTACGTCAAGGGCGTGGTGGGGTTAGCCAAGGGACTTAGGAAGGTGAAGAGCAAGTACCCACTTGTGGTGGCTCTTTTGCCGGACGTGCCGGAGGATCACAGGAGAATACTTGTGGAACAGGGATGCAGACTGAAAGAGATCGAACCTGTGTACCCACCTGAGAACCAGACCCAGTTTGCCATGGCTTACTATGTCATCAACTATTCCAAGCTGCGTATCTGGGAGGTAAATACTAAATAGTAATATCTCTGCATGTTCTATTTAGGGATTTCAGCTAAAAAGATGTTCCAAAATGAATGTTTTTCTTACTTTTTATGTACAGTTTGTGGAGTATTCGAAGATGATCTACTTGGACGGGGACATCCAAGTGTTTGACAACATCGATCACTTGTTCGACATGGAAGATGGTTACTTTTATGCTGTCATGGATTGCTTCTGTGAGAAAACCTGGAGCCACACCCCACAGTACAAGATTGGATACTGCCAACAGTGCCCTGATAGGGTCCAGTGGCCATCTCAGCTGGGTCCTAAGCCTCCTCTTTACTTCAATGCAGGCATGTTTGTGTATGAACCCAGCCTTTCCGTCTACGAGGACCTGTTGACCACTCTCAAAGTTACCTCTCCTACCCCATTTGCCGAGCAGGATTATCTGAACATGTTCTTCAGGGACATTTACAGGCCCATTCCTCCAATTTACAACCTGGTGATGGCCATGCTATGGCGCCACCCAGAGAACATTGAGCTCGAAAAGGCCAAGGTGGTTCACTACTGTGCTGCTGGCTCCAAACCCTGGAGGTATACAGGAAAAGAGGAGAACATGGACCGGGAAGACATTAAGATGCTGGTGGAAAAATGGTGGGAGATTTACAATGATGAGTCCCTTGACTTCAAAAACGTTATGGCCGCCGGTGATGAAGATCAAGTAAGCCTGCAACAAATTTTCGCAGATATGCCAGAGGCTGGCGTTGTTCATTATATTAATGCCCCATCGGCTGCTTAGTGTTTTATGTGGGGTATTGAATACTATACAGCTAAGTTGTGTAGGGAGTGTACTTGTGTTCTTTTCTTCTTATATATGATCTGTCCTTGCATTTTTTAACAGTGGCAGACTTATTTTCTGAGGAAAACATAAGGAACTATCATGCTGTCCTTATGGATTCTTTGTTTAGTTTGACTATTTGTAAACGTTCTGAATTTATTGTTATATAAAAATATAATATTTTCTATATTTTAAAAGAATCTATTGTGAAGACAAAAGGGTTTTACAAATACTATCAGACGTACAAGTTCCAGCTCCTAATAAACAAGTTTAATGAAAACTGAATGTCTGATCCTAATATGAAAGAAATATTTGGATTGGATCTTAATTTTTGCTTCTTTCTGGTATGCATTTGCAGTTCTTTTAACGTTTGATAGATTACCATCTCTATCTGGGGTTTGTTTAGTTTGTAAGAAGAGAAGGTTAAACATGACAAGTAAGAACAGTTTTATGGCATCAGTTTGGCAGGTGCGTTAGATTGTCAATCCGTGCGAATGAAAAAAATTATATCATGGGTCAGTTTTACTATGTGACCATGGGACCAGCCATTAAAAATCACTCACATCATTAATTTTTACATGTCATATTTTTTAAGTAAAATTTCACTTAAAGAATTATTTTAAAAATAATTAACAATAAATATAAGTTAATATTCACTTTAAAAAATATGACATGAAAAAAATAATAGTAATTAGTCTATAGATGACGTGGTGGGACTAAGCTATATATAATTTCTTGTGGGAATGAGTTATTTACTTTTGTTATACTACCGCCCACAGTCATCACATTACCCATGTTATTCCATCAAACTTATCTGAATTACCAGTCAAGTCTAACCTACTCAATCAGTTGATTAGACTGCAACATTTATCTCAAGCTTACCACTATCGACCTATCAATAGTTATCACAAAATCTGACTTAGTTAACACTATTCGCTTATACATACAAAGAGACAATCAATTCTCCAAATTCATGTCTCTGACAATCTTCTTATCCTATTAAAATGGTTGAATCACCGCAAACTGTCATCAACCACTGCCTTCGTCGCCATCTGATATTTTGGACATCAACAATGGGCCAGAATAAACTAATCGTATATCTGCATGTACCATGTTTACATAAAAGAACACTCTGCTTTCAGTGGAAGGGAAGAAAGACAACATAAACAAGAGCCTCCTCCCTCGTAGTTGTCTGAGAAATGTTCTTTCCAAATAACAAGAGGGCAAATCATTCAAGGGGCATGGAAGATAAATCAGGGGCTGAATGCCACAGAAAACCATGACCCCCATTTCCCAAAGACCCTCCTTCATTTACAGAGAAATGGCTTTCACTTGGAGCTATCTGAGCTAGCTAACAAACAACAATAAACATATTGGATATCGTACTTGGAAAATTCATAACATGTTAATGAATTCTTTAAACTCTGAGAACAATGTATTCCATCTGCAAAACAGGCAGGCAGGCAGGCAGGCAGTCAAACTGCCCACATCTAACACCACCTCGTACATTTCTTGTAGCAGTTAACAAGCAAAAGAAAACACAGTACCAGAACATATCATTATAAAATAAAAATATACATATTCAAATTCCACTTCTGCAAAGATTGCTGCCCCCGATGTAAATGTCACCAATCATTGACCAAACCTCTCAAGCCTAGTAAAAAACAAATGAATGGGAGCAAGAGTTAGAACAGAATAATAACAACAAAGGGCTCACATATCAGTCTGAACCTAACCTTGCTAGCTATGTTGTTGGAGAGCCAATCCAGTCCCTCATACAACCCTTCACCAGAAGTAGCACATGTGCTCTGGATATACCTGCAACTCGCAATAAAGTAATGTTTACATTCTATCGAGAAAAGAAGTTGTTAGAGCAAAACAGACCGATTTGGAAATAAACAAGCTAGAAAAACTTGATTATAAAATACCAGTGGCGCTGACGAAGGGAATGAAGACCAAGTTTATCGGTGATCTCAGCAGCATTCATAGCATTTGGTAGATCTTGCTTGTTTGCAAATACAAGCAGCACAGCATCCCTCAGCTCATCCTACACATATAAGAAGCAATGATATGATCAAAATAGTTATTAAACATCCCTCAGCTCATCCAATCTCTCATTAGGGCGTGTTTGGACACCACTATGTAATTGCATGCAAACATAATTACTACCTTACTCATGTTCGGTAGTACAAAAAGTAATTACACAATTATATAAGTTCAAATTTTAAAATAATATTAATTATAAAATATAAGAGTGCATTTACAACAGTTGTCCAAACATGCCTCAACTGTGTGATTACACCCAATTACACCTAAATCCAATTTCAGGGTGGCTTTCCAAACACACCCTCAATGAAAACTTCAACTCAATAGAGAAAACGAAAGCAATAGAACAAAGAAGCAAACTGGCACCTCATTTAGCATACGGTGAAGCTCATCCCTGGCCTCAACCACACGATCACGATCATTGCTATCAACAACAAAGATTAGCCCCTGGGTATTTTGGAAATAGTGCCTCCACAAAGGTCGGATCTGAAAGTGGCCATAAAAGCCATCACAAAATTTCATGCCATTAAACTCAAAATATTTCACTCTCACATTGAAAAATGTCTACACATGACTCCCACAGAAAAAACAACTAGATCTCGATAACATTGAAGGAATATTTTTGGCTGCACTATATATTGAATAATAAAATTGAATTCGAAGACAGATTAGCTTGGCATTCAGCAAAATTTGCACAGTTCAAAAAATCAGCAATAGGTCCAAAACAAGGTAATCAAAATAGAAAGCATTTTCATGAACATTGTTGTTATTGCAAAACAAGTATGAATGGATACAGAAAATAATATATAAACAAACACATAAACATTGTTTTATATATGCCATTATGCAGATAGCCTTCCTCTTACAGCCAAAGGAAAAACTTGAAAGGCAAGATGGCACGGGAAAATATAGCTTATGATAATGTTATGTGCTAACGGGGAACATCTAGCCAGCACAAGACCGTCAATAAGCACTCAGAATTCATCATATGCAATTATAAAGCACCAGCTAAAACAACATATTTATGCGGATAAAAAGTAAAGCTTGTAATGAATATGCTCGATAAATCAAAATATCATAAGGTCTTCTCATTTGTTGTAGGAATATCAATTCACTGCAAACAAATGAGGGATAAACATAATTGCATGAAAAATACACATAAATAAGCATGTGATGTTTGCCAAGCAATAAATAGCCTTCCTCATCGAGTGAATAGGAAAACCAAAAACATAAGGAAGAGGCAATACATATAGCTTATGAATATGTTATGTGCTGATGAATGTCAACCTAATCAGCATAGGACCGTCCATAAGCACACTATACAACCAGGCTCATACAATCCTATAAGATGTCAGCCACACCACAGAAATCTCATCCTCATAGGCTCATACCACCAAATGAAAAGGTAGAAATACAAGGCGACATTAGTAGATGGAGCTTATGGTCATCTTATATGCTGGTGATGGATTATGCATCAGCATAAGACTGTCCACAAGCACAACCATCAGTCAAAACAGAAAAACAATTGTACAGTTGAATAGCAAGGCAAAACATCCCATCCCATCAAAGTAAGATAAGGACAACAAAAAATGGTAAAATACTGACTATTTATGGTTGAACCTGCAACATTTTTTGGGTTCCTGTTGTATTACCTTGTCCTGACCACCAACATCCCAAACAGTAAAGCTAATGTTCTTATATTCAACAGTCTCCACATTAAACCCTGGGTGAGATAGCAATAGGCATCAATATCAATAGTCATATGAAAGCAAAATACATGCAGAAATCGAACAACAAGAGCATACCAATTGTGGGAATGGTGGTGACAATCTCTCCTAGCTTCAGCTTGTACAATATGGTGGTCTTACCAGCAGCATCAAGACCCACCATAAGAATTCGCATCTCTTTCTTTGCAAACAGGCGACTGAACAACTTAGCAAAAGAAAGCCCCATCCTTTTATTCTGGCTGAAGAGGAAACAATGAACATAAGAGATGGTCCGTCCCAGCTCATTCATCAATTAATAAAATGGAAAAAGGAAAAAAAAACATTTCCTCATATGGAATGAGTGGATAACATCAGGAACAATTTATTTAAAAAGGCAAGAAAAATTTAACCACAGGATCTAAATCAACTAGAACACCATAACATATCAAAGAAAAAGAAAAAATACAACCCCAATTAAACAAAACAAGCAGATACTGTAGAAAAATTAGATTCAATATGAAATCTACTACCAGTAGCATACTATATTTCACGGAAATTAAGATGTGAGCGTAAATACAAGCAGATCTAATAAAACCCAGATCGAGATCTGGATCTGTGATAAAATAGCAAAAGACCCATCAGCAGAAATCAACGATAAATAACTATTATCAATAGATACACATAAATCTATACAAAAAAAAGCAAATGAAACAAGAACACATAAACAAAAGAGTGGAGATAAACTGTAAATAAGATGCAGAAGCAATGAGCATAAGGCAAGGGAGAGAGATCTGTACAGTACATGGCGAGGGATTGAAAAAGCGGTGGGGGTGCCCCGAAAGAGAAATGAAAGACGAGAAAAGGGTGAAACTTGCAAACAAATGTAGGGAGAGAATAACGAACCGCAACGGGATGTAATTTATTAGGAAGAATTCAGATGAGGGCCAGAGGGCGGGCGTTGGGTTTTGTTTGGGCTTAAAACTACCTGTTATAAATACTAAAAAAAACAGATCCTAAACCTAAAAAATTAAAACTTCCTTAGGAAAAATTAAAATATCAACTTTCATTTTGTTTTACACTCTCGAGAGTAAAAATTTTCTGCTATTTTTCTGTATATTTTTTTTGTATTTTTTAAAATTTATTAAAAAATTAAATTTTAATTTTTTTTAATATCCTAAACCCTATACTAAAAAAATACATCCTACCCTTAATTCATTAAACCCTAACTAAAATCATTAAACTAAAATCTTAATCTCTAAATCCTCTAATTTAAAGTGAAGACATAAATAGAGACATAAGGAAGAGGTAGACGATTTACACCCCTCAAGCGAAAGATAATCATAACTAGGCTTAGAAAAATCTTATGAAGCTTATAAATATATGGTTATTAGTCGGCAGTGAACATAGAGATTAAAAAACTCGGTTAATTTGAGATTTATTTAGACCTTAAAAAAATATCATTGGTTAAAGTAGTTTAGGGCAGCTTGATCATACCTCGTCACTCTTTTATATCATAGTTGATTGCATTAAATAGGCTATCAACAAAGTCCGTATGCTCAAGTGGGGAGTACAATTAGATCCTACATGTTTAATATGTACTAAACATATTGAATCTAGGGACCACCTATTTGAAGAGTATCAATTCATGTTGTAAATTTGGTCACAAATATTGTATGACTTGGAGGAACAAATTGAACAAGTTCATTGGGTGAGACTTCTAGAGTGGGTACAACGCACTGGTAAGGGAAAATCTATGAAATCAACTTTGATCCGATTGATAAGGTGTAGCCGTAATTATCATCTTTGGACTGAACACAACAGCACACTACCTGAAAACGGACAAAGACAAGCATTGATGATCTTTTAGTTCATAAAAAAGATGTTAGACTCAAATTAATTAATTGTTGTTTTAAAAATGCTGATCAAAGTATAATAATGAGATGGAGATATGTGAATAATTTTTCGGACGAGATAAATAAGTGTGATTAATATTTTATAAAATATTTTTTGAGGTATAAATTTAATTTATTTAAAAAAAATTAAAGTTTAAAATTTAAACCTAATTGAAGTCCCTGTTATAAATGTATAAATCATAATTCCCAACACGAAAGTGACCCCACTCCCTCACCTCCCTGTTTCTTCAACTAAACTGACATACACGATTATGATAGTATAAATACACGCACACAAATTTGTTTTTTTCTTCTTTCTCTCTCTCTATGAAACCAAAGTGGGAATCTTTATTTGATTAGCTTTCGTATTTATTTAAACCAGCTTTAGATTTAGCTAAGTCTGGTTGGCTGTGACTTTTCTTTTCCTCTGTTTGCCCTTTTTCCGTCAAACACTACAGGTGACCAAAGCTTGTAATCTTCTTCTTCTTCTTGCCTCTGCTTTCTGGGTATATTTTTGGTGTTTCTTTTCATGTCTTTGTCAATTTGGATATCTGATCAAGTTTCTATCTTGGTTTCGTTTTTTAGGATGGATTGTGATTATTTCTTGGATTCTTATTTTGATTGGTCTTAGATCAGATTAAATGATTCTAGATTGTTTATTTTATGGTTTTGGAAACTGGATTATGATGTTCTTTAGCTCTCCCGTTTCCGATCTTACAACTTTGTCTCTCAGCTGCTTCCTTTCTGCAGATTTATCTACTTGCTACTAGTCTTTGTAAATATATAGGGGTTTGAAGCTTTTATGAAGTATTATCTTCTGGAAAACAAAAAGGGATGTTTGATCATGGCATGACAAGTTTATTTTCTCAATGTATTCCTTGTTAGTAAGGTTGCTTGATTGGTTCAACATTCTGAAGCTAAAACTCAGGTTCCCATTGTTCTGCTACAAAAAAAAGTTTTGATAATTTGTAATTACAACTTACTCCTTGTTGAGAATTTATATAGGGTTTGCAGAGAGTTGGCAGTGATGAAGTGTAAATTTGTTAACCATGAATGATCTCGATTTTGAAACCAGGATGAGATCATATATTCTGCTTTCATCTGGTTTTGTAAGTTCTTGGTAGAGTTTGTTGGTTTACTTCTCTTGTGCTTCATGCAGATACTTAGATAACAATATCAGTTATCTCGGAATAAGACTTTGTCAGTATCATCTGAATCGTTGATTGATGGGTTCCGAAGGGCCAGCAGCAGTAACCATTCATGTGACTGGTTTTAAGAAATTTCACGGAGTTTCAGAGAATCCAACTGAAACCATTGTTAGTAATCTACAAGAGTATACGAGAAAGAAAGGTTTGCCAAAAGGCGTTATTCTTGGCAGTTGTAGTGTTCTTGAGACTGCTGGACAAGGAGCTCTCACTCCACTGCATCAGATATTGCAATCTGCCTTAACAGGGAAGGATTCTCAATCTTCATGTTCTGAGAAAGTTATTTGGGTTAGTTACTCGATTTTCACTTTCGACTATGTTCTAGTTGCTTAGTTTCATGCATGCATTAGTAAAAGCTGGAAGAAGAAAAAAAAAGATAGTGTGTCCCGGTCATGGTGTTTGAATTCCCTCATTCTAAGCACATTTGCAGAAATGAATCATCAAACTGTTCTTTCCGGCTTTGAGATAACTAGGCAGGCAGGACACCATTAACTAACTGCATGTTTGGGAGCATGTGATTAGTCAATCTGGTAAATCTGAGATCAGCCATTTTTTAATTCCATCTTCTTTTCCACTTTCTTTGCTATCTTAAATACATGAAGAGAGCTCACTCGTAATAACCGGGGCCAATTTTGATGCATTGTTTATGAGGGGAGTTTGCCAGCAGATTCTTATCTTAGTAACTTGTTTTCAATGTAATCAACTTATTGCCTTTCAAATCCAGGCCTAATGTTTTTGTCCATTCTGAAAATATTTCTTCAGGTACATTTTGGTGTCAACAATGGTTCATGTAGATTTGCTATTGAGCAGCAAGCCGTAAATGAAGCTACTTTCCGTTGCCCTGATGAGATGGGATGGAAACCTCAGGTTAGATATATCCCATTACCCCGTCCACGGTGCATATGCAATTTGTCATGCCTCTAGTTCTTTCCCCCAAACTTTTATCCTTTTCTTTAACTTATATATTGTTTGCAGAGAGTTCCCATTGTGCCTGCAGATGGTGGAATTTCACATGTACGAAAGGTAGTACGGTTATCCCTAAAGTATAGCTTTTATTGCTTGGCATGGTTGAAATCTCATATGATACTATAGCCCTTCATATTTTTCCGGCATCGTTAAAGACTTCCCTCTGTTACATTCCTGCAGACTTCTCTTCCCGTTGAAGAGATCACAAATGTGTTAGCAAAGAAGGGATATGAGGTAATAACATCGGATGATGCCGGACGGTTTGTGTGCAATTATGTGTACTACCACTCCCTTCACTTTGCGGAGCAGAATGGGATCAAATCCCTCTTTGTCCATGTCCCTCTCTTCTTGACCATAGACGAGGAGACCCAAATGAAATTCGCTACCTCCTTGTTAGAGGTACTCGGTTCTCTCTGTTAGTAACCTAAAGTATCAACTCATCTTCATTTTCGGGACTTGACACGGTTGTACTGTTGTGGATCATGTTGTGAGGGATAGACAGAAGGATGCATGTCTATTTATGAAACAGACGGTGAATGAACATGAAGGGATACATCTTATGCTTGAAAATTAGACTGTTGAATGTTATTATGTGAATAGATTCTGGCTTGTTTCCATTATCAGAACATTTGTTTGTACTTGTCGAGCTCGAGTCTTGTATTCGTTTAATGTTGTGTAACTATGTTTAATATAAGTGTTTCGTCATCTTTCTAATTGAGACTTGTTTCTGGTTATGTTTGAAGGGTCAAACCAGCTTTTCCATAAAGAAATTTCGAACACTCAAAAGTTTAATCTCCAAACTATGGTTTGTCCACCATTTTAGCCCCAAACTTTGGTTTGTCAATAGTTGGATTTTATGCTTTTGCAAAACCTTGATTTTCCGACGGGCGGACCTAATGATATAACACAAGAAAGAAAGCCAATGGTGTGTAGAAGAAGAAAGAAACGAGAAACAGAAACTGGTTGATTGCTTGATTTCACATGTATTAACAGTAACATAAAAGAAAGACATTATAGCTTAAGCCAATGAAGGAGACATGGCAGCAGTCATAAGAGCAGCATATAGGGGAAATGGCTTCTAAAAACATAGAAATAGAGTAGTTTTAACCCCAATCAACAAAGGGAAGCGACGGATAACCAGCCTCGGGAGGCGGCTGCAGGGATGGCGGCAGATTGCCCCACGACATTGCCATGCCATTACCAGTTCCCTCCACACCACCTATAATGTAATTAATATAAATCGCAATCAAATGACAATATATCCTTCATTGCATAGCATAAATAAATGTGAATTGAAACCTGGTGCAGGTTGAGGAATCGGGCTCCGGGAATCGTTGCTGGGATGGAAGTATTTGCAGTTATCTCCGTACTGGCAAAATCCCTAGAAACAAGTGCAGATAATTGTTTGAACGAACAGAGAAAATAGCATTTCTCAGATGAGAGGGATGGTTTATTACGGTTTTGAGGAAGCGATTGCAGACGCCTTTTGAGAAGGTTTGTGATGAAGTTTGATACAGATCTGCAATCACAAAGTACCTTCAGCTGGTATAGAAATAGAAAGCAGGGAAAGGAGAAGTACCGGTGCCGTTGAGGGAGTGGAACCATTGAGCTTTGGCGCGGAGGTGTTGGAGGCCCTGCAGGTGTCGTTTCCGAGCAGCTGGGGTGTCTTGGAACTGCTTATCGCAGTAGTCGCAGTAGTACTTCCCTATCGGCATTTCCCCCCTCTCTCCGATCACTTGATCTTTTTGCTGGCATCCCACTTCACAAAATTTGGGC
This sequence comes from Abelmoschus esculentus, assembly GCA_035048815.1. NCBI lineage: Eukaryota > Viridiplantae > Streptophyta > Magnoliopsida > Malvales > Malvaceae > Abelmoschus > Abelmoschus esculentus. The sequence goes on from JAUCBN010000001.1 coordinate 27,036,070, forward strand.
CATTATTTTTGCTATTTAAAGTGGTTGGGCTGAGCAGGAACCGGTAATTGGACCAAAGCTTGTATCAGAAATGCCATGATCCATTTCCCGCCTCCCCGCGGATTTGATCTTTTTTCATTAAACCACAGATTTCTCATACTTGTTTTCTATTGTTGCACAGTTTTCCCAGAACAAATGTGTCATGGCTGATATACTTGGTGGATATACTGCTGCTGAAGAAAACATATGTAGGTGGTTTCCGTCCTATAATATCTCGATGACAAATGTTTACCATGATTGCTGTTTTACTTGGTTGATTATCAGAAATACTTGTCCATCAAGGCCTGATCTGATATAATGTGCTGTGTTCATGTGACAAAAATGGTGAGGCAGGTATGATTCAGCTAAAGAAGCGATTTTCGATCCCTTCTTCGGGGATTTTAGGATGGATATGGATCTTAGCTAAGTTTATGAATGTTTCCAAGTACTGTATTTGGCACTACTTCTAATGGGAATGGGTAGCCTGGTCTGGGGTTGGGAGTATCAGCTAAGGAGGCTTTGAATCTTTCATTCTAAGTCACATGTTGTATCTATTGTTAATCCTCCGAGTTTGAACGAATAATATTGTATTCTTATACATTTATTTTCGAAAGGTTTAATGTTTGGCTAGTATTTGATTAATTTTTAATATCATGTTCAATTACTTATTTATTATAGTGTGTTGTGTTCATTTGTTTAAACATGTTTATTGAAGAAAATGGAGAAATTGTAGCATTAGTCCTAAGCTCTTCAGGCTTTGCCAATTGAACTCCATAATTTACTATGTGTTCAATTTAGCCCTTGACTTCACCAACATTTAAAATGTAAGAAAAAAAGAGAAACCAGGTATCTAAGCTTATAAAATTATCTTCATGTTCGTATATTTAGCTTAATAAACAAACATTATCCGATCACCAAAGGCAGTGCCAGTGACGCAAGCAGTAGCCTAACCCTGCTGTGTAACCAAACAATTCAACTTGAATAACAGATAAATAATGCCATAACGGGAAATGAAGAAAAAATTGTCAGGCATGTTGCAATAACACTGGTGTCGTCTCAATCCTGTTCACGACGAGGACAGACGGCCATTTCGACTGATTCTGGGAAACAGACTCCTGTACTACATCTATAGGCCTTTTCTTTCTACAAAGGCAATGGTTTTATGACCTTCCTAAAATCCTCTTAGGGTATTTATTATACATATTACCTCACGGCTAAATGGAATCACCTCCTCGAAAACGCTACCAAGACCAACATTGACATGGAGACTACAATCTTGAAACCAGAGGTTTCCCAGAAATTCTGTTTCTCGGCACCGACACCCGCAGATTGTTGTTTTGCAGCTAACTGATCTCTAAGTTCTTTTAGTGCTTTGTCTCGGCGCTCTCCCATCTGCCAAAATGAGTAGGATGAGATCACTGAATATACAACTGAAAGTGACTATAAAATATGTTTGAAGTGAAAAACTTGGTTTGGTATCATGATTAGTTCAGCATAAGAAATTGGACAAATTGCAAAGTGGAAATTCAAGTGATATAAACAAATTAGCAATCTGAGCATTCAGTTCTAATGCAAACAAATAATTTAGAAACAGCACTTGAGCAGCAGACAATCACTAAAATCCTTCTTTAGGAATGAAGCAATATATTAGCATTACCCTTTGGAGTTTTCGTGCCTGAGAGCGAGCTTCCTGGAGACAAAACTCCAACTTCAACACCCTCTTTTTCAGTTCCTGATCAGCCTGCTGTTGTTTCTCTAACTGCTCCGTAAAAAAAATTTAAAAATATATTAATACCGATATAAAAAGGATGAAAATGTAATAAAATTGAAAGTATGTTTTTTCAAAGGCAACTTATGCATATACAAAAATATACCTGTGATTCCAAATCTTGGGTTTTGAGCTTCCAGTGTGCTGACGTGATTCTGATTTCATCTTTCAGTTTGGCTATTTCTTCATCCTTGGTAGTCAAAAGCTTATTAACCTTTTCGAAATTCTTGGGAGAAACCTCATCCAAAAGTTTCCTGAGCTCACAGTCCTTATTTGCTCCAACCTTAGCAACAGCTTGCATGATATCATGTTCAATTCTCAAGACCTCATCTTTCAGCTGCTTTTGGGAACATTCCCTTGCCTGGAGATCCTTCTGCAAATTATCTAGTTGATTTCCTAACCTAGTAACACGATCCTCATGCTCTTTCAATGAACTATTCTTCTCATCCAACTCCTTCAATAATGCTAAACACTGTACTTGGGCTGACTCAGCTGATGCTGCACTAGCATCAGCTGCGGCTTGAGTGGCTGTAAGCTGCGATCTAAGATCATCCAATTCCCCTAGATACTGAGATGCACATAACAAAGTCATATCAGAATCTTACAAGTGGATTAGGCTAAATCAAATGCTGTAAAAAGGAAGAAAAAGCATTGAAGCAGCATCACCAAAGAACAGAATTTACATGAAAGCTAAAATACTGATGAACTAGAAACACGACTACAAACACAGTCCTAAGGTATTCTCATAACCATCCAAATGGAAAACAACATGGTACCATCATTACCCTTCATTCACAGTTCACACAGTTACATTTTACATAAGACCATATACTTCTCAATCCGGATAGACATCTCATGCTTCTTTAAGAATGATTAACTGAAAATTCAGTTATGATCTGAGTCAGATCATCTGACAACACACTAGTAAAAGCGTCTCTCTAAAGTTAGAAATTATCAAGACATGTATATATTTGCTATCAAATTGGTGCCACTCAATACAGCAATAACAAATTTGTCAGCAATAAGTACAGGGAATGAATAGCACAAAAGGTCACAATTAGTGCAATAATTAGTCAGGCATCATTTAACATATTCATTTAAATATATACATTAATAGAATTGAACAACTATGTAAAAATGGTACCACAATGTTTTGTGATTAATTATAAACATTACTCAAGTTAAACTAGTAAATTAGAAGTTAAGAAGACAACTCGTCAATAAAGAGAAGATATTAAAACAAGATCAAAAACACATGATCATCTTTCCTTTGATGGACTCCACAGGAAATACCTAAAGAGGGAAAGCCAAAAGGCATGCTAAAGTATATGGGTGGATCGTTGACAACATTAAAAGGTCAAGATACAGCAAAAAGGATTCATTTAAAGACTGATCAACCACCATAGCAGATAATACAATCATTAGAGCATGATGGTTTCTTTCTAAATTATGGATTAACAAGTGAAAGTGAGCCATAATCACGGTATTATAAAGTTAATAAATCATCAAAAAGAAATGATAGAAGTTCAAGAACCGGGATTTAGGGGGGACCTTTTCAGCAGCAGAGGCTGAAGCTTGAAGCTCCCCATTTCTCTCCTCTAACATCTTATGCAATTTAAGAATCTCCTCCTCCATGTGCTTTGCTTTTGTCTCTGCTTCCTGATTTTTTTTGAACGGAACCAAATCTATTAGAAAACAAGTTCCATTTGACCCCACAAATAAAAGAACCTAAAAGGGAGAAATATTCGAAAAGGGAGACGGAAAAAAGGCATGCCTGTCTGATTAGGGTTTCTTGAGCAAACGACTGTTCTTGCGATGCCAAACGGCCCCTAACCTCCTTCAACTCCGCCGCAAGCGACACCACGTTACGACGGAAACTTTGTTTCTTCTCATTCAAATCCTTCAACAAAGGATCAAAATCCCTCTGCGATGGGAACGACACGGATGACATCAGGATAGCACGTTCTTGATCCGACGGTAAGTCTAGCTATCAGGGATAATCACTTTCTTCAATATGCAAGAGCTTCGAAGAACAAGGAAGAAAACAGTGGCTACCCTTTGCTCGTAGTAATGAAAGGATGATATCTGCATTTGAAAATGATAGTTGAGCATTTAACTCTTCAAGTAGAACAACAAGAAACAAATTTGAAATATATACAAATGTAATGCAATACCAATAATACTCGTATTATTTAAGAAATTTCTTGCTTTGAGAAAAAGATCATAAATCTGAAAGCAGTAAAAAATGAAAGAAATGAATCTAGTCAAAACAAACAGAAAGCTCTGAAAGTTATATAAGGAGTCTTCGTACATTATTGATGAAGAAATAGAGAGAGAAAGCCGCAGCATTTCTTCGATTTGAAAATCGTTAAAAAAATTCAAATTTTGAAATAGAGAGAGAATTTTCTAGGGAAATGACCAGAAAGATGAAACTGAAACGCCATACTCAAAACTCGAAAAGAGAAAGAAAATCCAAAGCTTATGAGCATCATAGTTACCGACCACTAAACCATATGAGCAGCTTCAGTTCTTCTCCGTCTCTGTCTCTCAGCTTAGCTTAATCCTGGATTTGACGATTCGAAGCTAAAGCTTGTTATCTGCGTGCGGAGAAGAAATCGGAATGGATGTTTGAGTTTGTTAATGGAATCCTGGGCAGAAATTAGGGGCAGTCAGGGGGATAATAAATTAATAATTGATTTTCTTGTTTCCAAATATTATTTATTTTTTTAGGGCTGGAGATTTATGAGGATGATTTATTTATTTATTTTAAATTTGGTTTAGGGTTTTGTGATTATGAAAAAATCCATATGGCAAAGCCTTGAAGCAAGGCTAGGTCTGGCTAGCGCGGGAAATTCAAAATTTTAGGGTTTTCCCATGGATTCTTGCCACGTGGACCCTTCTCTTTCTCTCACCCGTTAGATCTGTTTTTGTTCGCTCCCTTTCTCTTGCGTCACTTGATTGTACTTGGGCTTGGGCTGTTACATTTCTAATTTGGTTCCAACTCCTTTTTAGGGTTGTAAAGGAGACGAGACAGATCGTGAGCTATTCAAGCTCGACTCGATCAAAATTCGATTCGAATTTGAATTCGATTTGAATTTTTAATGAACCGATCCGAGTTACTTGATACTCGACTCGAAAAATTTACGAGCTACTCAAAATCAATAATAATAATAATATAATTAATAATATTAAATAAGAGTTTTATACTTCAAATTCTACATAGTGATCAAGTTGAACATGAGGATAGGTTTGGAGGACTCTTGAAACAATTCTCTCCTTTTGCATGATACAAAAAAAAACATAGTTGATTTAGAGATAGTAATCCCACATTACACAAATATTAAGGGAGAATGCGAGAAAAGGACTATAAATAAAATAAAGTTTTACCTTACAAAATATGTTGTTTTTGCATTTCGGTTGAAAACAGGTTAAATATATTTTTATATTAGCATTTATTGATATTGGAGTTTGAGCTCTAATTAAATTTGAGGTCTAGTTGAGTTTAATAATTTAAAGCTCAAATCAATTTAATGATATTTGAGTTTAACTTGGTATTTTTGAGCTTTTCGAGTTTGATCTTTTAGAATTCGAGCTTTTTGAGCTTCTCGAATTCAAATTCGAGTTCTGAATTTGATTTCGAGTTTGAGCTTGAGCTTAATAATTTTTAATTCTCGAGTTTTCAAGTCGAATCGTGCTCAGCACTTCTCAAACTTGACTCAGCTCGTTTACACTCCTACTCCTTTCTTACACGGTAAAGTTGGTAATGTTATCGAAAAATCAAATTTAATGACGGAAATGAAAATTAGGATTAGAATAAGTATAAATTAAGTATAAAATAAGAGTTTAAAATTAATCAAAATTAAAATTAAAAGTTTAAATAAATAAAATTTTCTTTATATTTTGTAGTAGGCATAACCCACAAACTTCACCGTCGGTTTATTCATGATCGGTTCAAAAATTATTTAAATTTATCGATACAAACTCATTAACTATGAAAAGTTGCTTCTAATGAGTTTTTTTTAATATTATTATACGATTACATGATAATATATATTTATATTTTTCTAATCTTTTTGATAAATTACACTCATTTTATGCATACAAATATATATTTATATATAATGCAGGCAAAGACCCAAGAACTAAGGCAGTAAACTCTCTCACAACCATTGCTTTTCTCCTGTCAATCAAAGCAAGCAACGGACCACAGCACATGGGGATGGGAAGTTTAGCCTCCCAAACCCAGACAGTTGTCCTCAATTATCAGTATTGATGCCTTTGTATCATGCATGGTTTGGCTTTTCCACTCACCTTAAAACGGGCTTAAAATTCACCGAGAGTATCAGAGTGCAGCAGTGAAAACTCAGGATATCTCTAACTATGGCAGGAAACAGACACAAGAAACCCTTCTTCTTCCTCAGTTTCTTCAAAGCTAAGAAGGGTCGGTCTGGTAAAGATCAGGATGATGATGTTTGGGGCACAAGAAAAGTATATCCCAGTGAGGAAGACAACACTCTTAGGGTGGTTGCCGAGCCTGGTATCGACAAGAGAGCTTCCGTTTTCATTGCCAATTTTCATGCAACTCGTGTCTCCGACATCATCACCATGCAGGCTGAGAATGAGTCGGCCTAGATATGAACTTACCTTTTCTCTACACCGCTGTAGCTAGCACCAAAGTGTCCTTAATTGTTACATGTTTATAGTACTTTGTGAATGAAAATTGAACATATATGTCAAAATTAACTAAGAAATTATTATTAATGGGAAAATGTTTGAATCGCTAAGACTTTATTAATGGATGACAGTGACCAGGACTAGGACAAGCGAACACAGAAACGGGGATAAGCCTATTTGTCCCAAGGGAAAAACGCTTTAGACCAAAGAGCAGCATTGTGGCACTGTCTGTTAGCCCCTAATGGAACCATACCGATCTCCTCACCGCCACATCCCACATCGTCTTGCAGGTTATCATGTCCCGTGGCAACTGCATCTGCATTCGCATGCAAATTCTCTTCCGGGACATGCATTAACCACGGTCGATGCTTCGGACCCTTGACACGCATTACTCAACATACCAACTCTGTTGTTGACATCCTTCAACTTTTGGTCAATCACCCACCCGAGGTCATTCAAATCCATCATGTTCAAACCATGCAACAGCAACCCGTTCCCGGTCAGGTTTAGGAACATGACTTGTGTCATCTCCTTCTTTCTATTGTCCCTGCACTGTTTCATGAGCTGCACGCTAGCTTTTCCAATCCAATCCCCGAGGAAGCTCTCTTGGTTCACCATCTTCTTGCTTTATTCCAACTCAGGCATCCTCTTAAACTCAGAGAGCACACGATGAACCTCCCTAGGTGAAGGCCAAACCTCAGGCTGTGACTCGTAAGGACTGTAGAGAACTGCACAAGCCTGTATCCCACAGAGTGTACTGAGTTGGCTCACTTTTTTCATCAAACCCTTCTTTCTTTTCTTGTAGGCAGCTTTCCTTGCAGAATCGTTGGTAATGTAGCTAGGCAAGCTTAACCTTCTTCCTTGTCATGGCTTAGCAAACAAAGGATTGGAATTCAAATCTTTAACTTTCTGTGTGATGTGTGGAAGGATTTCTGTTCAATATATATAAGCTGGATTAAGAAAGAAAGATGCACTGTATGGACTATAGAGGGAGTGAAAATTAATTTATTGAAATTAATGGTACTGATTTCTATGGTAATTTATAGAGGAAAAATTATGAGATCTTGTTGTAAAGTCTAAAGATATCGAAATAAGCTGTAATTTCCATGATATATAATAAGATTTCTGTATCGAACGAGATGCGCTGGTTCTTAAAGGTAAAAATCATCTATCTTTTTATGGTGCATCCTTTCATATTTTTTTTTGATTTTTTTAAAAAAATCAATTTTTTAACCATAATCCTTGTTTTTTATATTCTAAACCCTAAATCCTACACCCTAAAAATATACCCACCCCTATTTCTCTAAATCCTAATCACAACTCATAACTTTGAACCCTAAACTCTATAATTTTAAACGGAGGCATAAAAGAATGTATGAGAAAGAAGTAGATGGTTTTCACCCGTTGTTACACATATAATCCTTGTTTAGCCTTCAATCATAATGATTTTACATTCTATATTCTCTTATTTGGTATCTGAAATATTCATATCTTTTCAAGTTGGTATCTAAATAATTTTTTTATATTAATACTTGAGTTAGACATATTCTCTTAATTTATTTATTTATTTTTTAAGTTGGTACATAAGTAGGCATATTCTCCCAAGTTGGTTTCAAAACTTATAAATTCTATAAATTTGATTATAATCCAAACCAATTCAATAAATTTAACCTTTCATATTTAATTTTTTTTATTAATTTACTCTTTATTTTTTCTCCTAAATTGCATAATTATTTTCTAAATGTCACATTACTTTCCTAATGTAATAACATTTTAACATTAATTTGTTGTTTATGCTAAAGTATATTTATCTAATCATTCTTAATCTGATGGATCCACTTGATTTAACAGTATCTTAAAATTGATTAAATTTATAAATTTTTTAGATATAATTGATTAAATTTATTGAATTGAGATCTAATTGATCGAATATATAAGTTTTAAAACCAACTTGATATAATACGTACGTCTAATTCATATATCAGCTTAAAAATAAAAATTATTTATGTACCAAATTAAGAAAAAGGTGTCTAATTCAAGTATATAAGAAAATCTTTTTTACATTACCAAAATAAATAATTTTTTATTCAAGTATATCAGAAAATCTTCTTTACATTTCCAAAATAAATATAAGTTTTAAGTAAATATTTCCGAATAAAATATAGTTATCTAAAGAAAACACTTTTAAACTCAACAAAATTCTATCTTATTTAAACTGTGGTCAACAAGAAGCGGGTGAAATTGTATCAGGGCAAAAAAAAAAATTCTTTTAGAGAAAATCTGGAAATTGAAGAAATAAATGAAAAAAAATCTGGAAATTTGAAGACAAAATAACTACATTGGACGAGAAATGGTAGTAATAGGAGAGATTATATCGACCCGCTGGTCACGTCAGTTGTGGTCTCTAATCAATGAAAATCACTTATTCTACCACTAATCATCCATGTTATTAATATAATTTGTAAAAATTATATTTTTTAAATGACGTGGAAAAAATGAGTAAAGATTTATTGGTTAAAAAAAAAAGACTTGAAAGATAGTGATAAGGTAAATGATTATAATTGAATAAGACCCTAACTGATGTGGTAAATCAAGTCCATGATATAATTTCTCTGGTAATAAAGTTTAAACTTAATCATCGATAAAATATTTTTAAAAAATATATAATAAAACACATAAATTATATAAGAATTTAAAATTTTCAAAATTGTAATTGCACTAGCACCCCTCATCCTTCAGTGGTAGAAAGAGAAATGCTAGTAAATAGTAATGAATAATCGGTTAGAATGTATATTTAAAGTGAGTTAATAAAAGTTTATTCGTATTAGACGAGTCTAACGTATAACAAATTTAAGATATAATTAAAAAATAATAAATTTTGATATTTAATCAAAAATTTAAAACATTAGACACTTATAGTATTTTGTTAGTTTTTTCGTGTATGTTTTTATGAAAGTATTGATACTTGTCCAAAAACTTAAAATATTATAAAAATATGTATTAAAACTTGTAAAAAACGGAAAAATCAACCTAAAAATTATCAAAAAGTCTAATATTCTATAACTTTAGATAAATTTTAAACTTTTCGTCTTTCAACCACATTTTAAATATATTGCACTCTGGATCTACTTAGGGTCAGTTTAATTTAGTATTGCTTTTAAAAAGTACGATGAAAAAGTACTTTTGAAAAGTTCTTTACAGAGGTGATTTTGGATTTTTGGATTTGAGATTTAAATGTTTAGTATTGTTGTCAAAAAGTACTTTTAATAAGGTAAATGACCATTTTAAACATGGTATTATACGTTATATTTATAAATGATATCTAACTTTTTTAAGGTTATAATATATAAAATATATCAACTTAAAATATCACAAAAATATAAAAATATTTTTATTAATATATATATTTCTAATAATTGTATATATTCCATAAAAATATAATAAATTTAAATTATTTTAATTAATATATATATATAATTTTTAAATTAAAAATATTTTATAAAAATTATAAATTATAAATAAAACAATAGTAAATAGTAAATGAAGGTTGAATTTGTAATTTGACTCTTAAAAATATTTTTTCAACCGTAAAAATTAAATATTTTAATTTTTGTGTTTGGGTTTAAGTTCAAAAGTACTTTTCAAACGCAGTTTTTCCCTAAAAGATACTCGTCTACCATTGTTTTTGACCTCAAACTAACTTTTAGAGCCAAAAACTAATTTTAAAAGCAATACTAAACGCACCTTAGTAATTTAAAAATGCATATTATCGGATAGAAGAATCTTGTACGTATGTTGTATATTTAGGTTGTGGGTGAAATGCATATCACGGGCATTCCGGTTCTGGTAGTTGGCTAGTTGCTATGCCATGAGAAAAGAAAAGAAACTTGGCGGATAAAGTGCCTATTCGGTTGATACCATGGGCCATGGACATGGCAAAGCAACGGGAGAATGGGCGAATGCCACATGCATCGCACAGCCATTGGCGTAGAAAAGGAAGGAGAAAATAGTGGTTGCGTGCTTTATTTGCTGTCACATGGGCTGCTGCGTCAAAAGTTTCAAGTGAAAGTCAAGCACCAAGCACCACGCCATTCACAAATGGGATGTAATATTCTCTTTCGTTCAGACTTGGAGGAGGATCTGGGGGATTTGGAGTTTTCGAAAGGCTACCTCTGCTACTGTTCTGATGTTCGAACCCTCGTAGCTGTTCGGCTGCAACCGTTATGTCCGTAATAACATCGGATCTTTGAATGGCTTTGTGAGAATGAGGAACAGTGGAAAGCACATATAAAATTGGGGAAAATGAAAAAATTTAATTAAAAGTACAGTTACAATTCAAGAATGAAGTTTAAAAAAGAAAAAGGAAAAATACAGATTGAGAACTGAGAAGGTTATGTTACAACTGAGAAGAGATGAACTCATGTTCTGTCCTTGGCCTACTACCATAAGTAAAATGGTTTAAGATGTTGGCGGTCATGGTTGTTTCTGAAACGAACATATCTCCTCCTTCGAGACCAGAAGGCCAATCGGATTCTGGACAAGACCATCCTTCTGAGTTTACGAGCAGACCGTAGCCTAAACCACACGACCCTCTTGAACCCTACCAAGGATGTCTTGATTCTCTCTGTCAGGGTCCTCTTTCTGCAGAACTGGTAGCTCCTCAAGAACATCTGCCTCTTCTCCATCATCACCATCATGTTCTTGTGCTCCATGTACCCATATGAAGACGATGACATAACATGATCGTTTTCGCTCCCCAGCAGAGCCATGTCACCCGTACACCAAAGGTCTCAGACAGAGAGCCAACCAAGTCTGAAATAGATCCACTTTTGTCTTAAAAGAAGGATCGAAAGTCAAAAGTGTTGAGCATTTATAACATCTCCCTCGGGTAAGTCGATATGTTTAAAGTCGTGTCCATCTGCATCTGAATTGGACGATATGATTCGTGCAGTAGAAGGATCTGCAGTCATATACATTCACGCAAAGCTCGTGGCCAAGGCCCGCCAAGAACCTATATTTACAAGTTATTAGGATGTAATGTAAGAACAGGTCAAAGATGAGGGGTCGAGGTGGATCAGTCACTCTGGGAATAAGTTTAGTCCGAAACCAAACACCTAACCTGAGCTTAAGCTCTTGCTTGTGCCGGCTGGGTGTACAGATATAGATCTAGGGTATATAATATTAGTTAGTCTGCATCTAAACACGATTGGGCTTAACTTGCGCGGCAAGATAATCGTCGCTAAACAAGTTATTCTTAACCGTGTAAACAAAAACACTAAGGAAAAAAATAATAAGATTGGTCCAAGTGATAAATAATTTAGTATTGTTTAGGTATTTTAAGATTGAGATTCTATGTATGTAGAAATTTTTATTGGAGACTCACTCACCAATATCAGATGTGATACACATATCGATCCGAATTAATTAAGACAAAGTCATGACCAACCGTGAGTAAAAAAAAAATAAAGAAAAGAAGAATTTATCGACTGGTCTAATAAAAAATTATATTTAAGTGACATTAATTCACACAATTTGAAGATTTATGTAATATCCGAATTTCGTTCGAGTTCGAATATAAAATAAGGCCGCAAGTAAATATAAAATATAAAAATTTTAAAAAATAATAAATAAATAAATAAATGAAATTAATAAGGCAACAAGTAAATATAAAATATAAAAATTCAAAAAAAAATAATAAATAAATAAATGAAATTAAAAATTATATACTTTGTGATATTTTCTCATCTTGTGTGTTTGTATACTTGCATTCTTTTAAGTTCATATAATATATTTATTAGAGATCATTCATTACGTAGTTAATTAAATTAGAGACCTTTTAGGGTTAATCACTTTAATTAAATGTTTAATTTTAATTAGAGAGATAATTATAGTAACGGTGACAATTTACTCATATACCTTTGCATTCGAATTCACAGGAGAGAAGAACAAAACTTTACAGAACCTGTGCATTCGAATTCGAGTAACACGATTTATAAAGATAACCTTTTATTTAGTATTTTCTTAAAGAAAATACAACTATACTTTTACTTATTATTGAAAGATTCCAGTACAGATTTTATATAAGTTAAAACTGCAGGATTTCACAGTGAATCCAGCATTCTTATACTGCTAAATGCTAATGCCATGAAATGGGGAGGCTTCACTCTTCAGACTTAAACCAGTGGGAAAGCTGCAAGAAGTAAACAATAGCTTTATGAGAACGAAACTAAAACGGGGAATATTATGCGGAAGCAAAGCGGTAAAGAGTAAAGGATTTGCTAACTCTACCTCCACACTTGTAATCTACACGGGGAACAGTAATGTTGCAGCGAGTCGGAATGGTTATAGCAACTTCTGGTCTGACTCCGGCACTGTATGTGGTACGAGAAAACATAATAGCGCAAAGGCAGCTTGGATTCTTGAGCTTTTTCTCCATCACAGTGCAGCATCGCTTGGAAACTGGGGCTTTTACATCTTGTGCTGCCTTTGTACATGGATCTAGCTTCGCAGCTTCCTTCTCAACATCATGTTTCCCACATGGACCGTAATATCGAGATCCGTCGACACTGTTGAACCCTGCAACGGTCATAATTACGAGAAACATGAAAACGTAGATGTACTTCACTGTAGTTTCCATTCCTGCAATGAAATTCAGGGATACTTCTTGACAAGTTGAACTCAAACAAAGACACTTCTCGACAATTTATACCGAAATAAATAGACAAATAAATACAAATTCCACCAATTACAACGGGCATGGTACTAGAGAAAAACAGGAAAGTCTTTTACTAGCTGCGGAACATCGATTTCATGTTACTTGACTATCAAGTCATCAAGTCCACAGGTTAAGCATCCATGCAAACTAGAATCATGCTGCGGAAGCCTAAGTCTACTAACCTATAACTCTTAAACTAGTTTCTGTGAGAACTCAGCTGGAAAATCGGGTTTTCTACAGAAATTCAGGCTCTTTATTATCTGCAACTTGATTAATAAAAACTGAGAGCTCAATGCCCCCAGAAATCTTTAACTCTATAAACTAAAAACTCATTTCCCTGTTCATCTATCAAATCAATTACAGACACCAGCAATTCGCCGAACATGGCTCACTGTTCCGAGACGGAGCTTATCTACATTAATCAAAAGCCGGAGTGACACTACAGTACCAAGCTACACTTTGTTTACAACTTCCTCATACAATAAAAAGAAATACAGAAGATAAACAACAACAATATTCTCAAAAGTTTCAATCTGTATAGCCTTAGAATTCAATTATACAGCATTGCAAATTAAGAAAATCAAAGCAACATTCTCAAATTATGTCTCCTGGATTCATTATAATACCACCTAGATCATACAACAACACCTTCAAAAACTATCATTTCCACCCAATTTAACGAGGAAAAGCATAAAGTCCGACACAAACCAAAGTCCCGGCCTTGATCTGAACCACATTAATCAGAGCCAATATCAGAAACAAACAACCCGGAACCGACCCAGCACCTGAAACCACCATGCCGACCCGAAGAAACGTCTTGTTAACATCAAGGTGCTCGAAAATCTCGAACCCACGGAAATTGATGTGTATGTTGAGGGAATGGAATTTGGAGAGCTTAATTGCTTGTTTTTGAGGGTCACAGCTACGAGGCTGGAGAAGAGGAAAGAGCTGAAGGAGTAGACGTGAAATTTAATCAAATCCGGCGATTTTGGAGGAAAGAGCTTAACATTTGGTGCCTGGACCGACGAGAGTGTTGCTGGAATCGTAGGGATTCCAGGCTAAGCCGATGAATTGACGAGGCTGTGAAACTTTTTGAACAAAAAAAAAAACTTTGAAACTTATGGAGTTTTTCCCGGAAAATGTTTGGGAAAAAAAAAAGGTTGCGTAAGAAAGACAAAAGATAAAATAAAACGCCGTTGCCGGGGATCGAACCCGGGTCACCTGCGTGACAGGCGGGAATACTCACCACTATACAACAACAACTTGGATGATGGCTTTCCTTACATATATTATATCTTAATTTAAATAAAATCATACAGTAGAAACGAAGTTAGAAATTCCCATTTCATGGTTGAAGAGAAGTTGAACAATTCAACGTTAACACACAACAATCAAATAGTTTGTATCGTATTCGTATCGATTTTAAGGTAAAATGAAACGATAATCTTAACACATATGGTACAATAATCACCCTATGAAAAAAAATGTAGGCTTTTCCAATGGAGGACAGAACCAAAAACATGTATAAATATAACTCACAAACATCACTAGTTTACTACAACCAGAGTTTACTGTCCATTAACTAAGCTATTTGTCAAGTGACGGTATATCGCGGAGGATTTTGTCGCATTTTCGTTCCGTTCGGGTATGCCGATGATTGTTTTGATATAACTTGATTGGCCTTTGGATTCCCCGAGTTCTCTGTACTGATAGTAGAGTTCTTCAGGATTGATGAACTATCCGTTGTGGGTTTACCACATATCTTTGGTTTCGAATCAACTTCGAGATAATTAGTCAAGACCCTCTTCACTCCGAAGCCTCGACGATGTGGCTTGATGATGCTGGTGTTCTTGTTGGTGTTCTCCTTGAGAAAAGGAGTTCTTTCTCCCCTAGCACTCGCCGGGCTGATCAGCGGCGCAGGTGAAAACTGAAAAGCTCGGTGTAGAGGTGATTGATGTTCTGTAGGGAGTGTTTAAATCAGGCACCGAATACGGGATGGGTACCTTTTTGTGTGCAATTACACTAAGCGCCAGTTTGCATTACTTATAAAAAATACAGTTGAAAAAGTAATTTTAAAATTATAGTTAACAAAGTGATTTTAAAAAATTAAGGGTCAGTTTGGCATTGCTTATAAAAAGTGCAGTTAAAAAGTGATTTTAAAACTGTGGTTGAAAAAATGATTTTAAAAACTTAAGGTGTCTGTCATTGATGTAGAAAAGTGATTTTGAAAAGATAAAATATCTATTTAGACATGATGTATTAGTGAATTTAAATTATATTTAAAAATTTTAAATTTTTATTAATGTTATGATTATTAAAAAATAAATTTAAATTATAATAAAAATATTTTTTTTGTAAAATTTAATTTAAAAATATATACATATTTTAGATTATATACGAACATAACAATTATAAATTAATAATAAATTTAAAACAAATTAAAAATAAGATAATTTTATTCTCAATATAAAATATTATAAAATATATATTATTTTATAATTATATATTATTTTAACAAATATATTATAAGGGTAAATAAGTAATTTTATTTTCAAACTAGCTTATCCAACTCAAAAGCCAAAAAATTTTAGGTTTGGATGAAAAAGCTGGTTTAAAAAACAACTAAAAGCAACCAAAAATAACCTATATTTTTGTCATTTTAGTCTTAATTTTTGGGATAAATTTAACTCTTAATCTATGTATTTTTGATAGATAACTTATTTTTTAACTAACATAATTATTAGACCGTTAAAAATTTAACAATATTAACATGTCATATATATGTGATAATATATTTTAAATAACATGACATCTAGTCTCATTCTACATATATATAACATGTCATTATCATTAATTTTTTTACGATAATGATAAATATATACATATAAAATATAATTTTATTTTAACATAAAATATAAAACAATTAAAATTCAAATTACATTTTAAAAATTAATTAAATAAAATATAAAAGGCTATTAAACATTCTCAAATCTTAAATATCATTCTAAATATATATGACATATTATTATCGTTAATTTTTTAATTATTTAATTATTATACTAGTTAAAAATGAGATATTTGTCAAAAAGACATAGATTAAGAGCTAAACTTATCCTAAAAATTAGAGACAAAATAATAAAAATCATAAATATTAAAAGTTAAAATTTTCTTATACCTATTTTTAATTTGATATTTCATTGGATGCTTCCTATGAAATTAAATAAACAATAAAAATATGGTTAGAAAGAAAGATATTTTGTCAAATTATATTATTCATGGAAGTCAAATTTTAACAAGTTTAAATAATAACCATTTCACATTAATTTATTTACTTAGAAAAAAAATCACATTTAAAAAAATCAAATTATTTTTTAACGATGAAATTGAACAAAAATATTAAAATTATTTATCATTTTGAGTTGTGATTTACGTGGTCTATTCTTTTGGTCCAAAAAAACACTGTTTTTTTTATTCTTTATAATATTTTTTAAATATATTTATTTTTTATTATTTTCTTCAATTCTATTATTCACTTAAATTAACCAATAATATAATATGATATAAACGATAATTTGAGAATAAAACTGAAATATTTAAAAATATAGAAAATAATTTAGGATGAGAGTTATAATTTGATATGAAAATAAAACCTTCAAAATTATAGGACCACTTTAGAATGAGAACTATAATTTAAGGATAACATTTAAAAATTTAAAGACCAATTTAAAATAATGAGCACTATAATTTAAGGATTATATTAAAACATTTAAAAATTTAAAAATCAATTTAAAATAAATATCATAATTTGAAGGCACACACTACAATTAACTCAAGTAATAAATTAATAGGAACCAGAGAATCTCTATCCTGACTAGGGAAGGGCACGGAACCCGAACCTGACGGTTTTCGACCCGACCTAACTCGGTCCGAACGAGTCGGATTTTCTAATAAGTCTCAACCTAGATATGGATTTGACTACACACTGGGTGGTAGTTGCTTTGCTTTGCATGCCTGGCAATTGAATCTAGTTTCACTGAACTTGATTAACACTATAAAAGTGAAAGAAATAATGAATAATGCTTGTCAACCTTTCCTCAATATATATTTCTTCATCCCTGGCGGAATATGTCTCAGCATTGGAGTCCTTAGTCAATGAAGTTGCTGCCAATAAAGTTTCACTGCTTGTCCAAGATCTCTAATTCAGTGAATGATTGCTTTGTAACCTATGGAACAAAATCAATCTCTGAATTTACCAAGACATCTGGCCATAAATATCTATCCAGCTTATGAATGTTGTGGTGTTGTGCGTTGTTGTATGTACCTATCTATGTATGTCTATTGTATGTATTATATTATTATATTACATATGTCCTAATTATGTATCGCATGTTGTGTATGTTATATTATTATATTGCATGTTTCACGAGCGAATCGTTCGTTTACCCAGTGGATATTCTCGAACCCCATTTTTTACCCAGTGGATATTCTCGAACCCCATTTTTTACCCAGTGGATATTCTCGAACCCCATTTTTTACCCAGTGGAATTGCTAACATACTATTGCATGTTTAGCGACTCTAATTTTTCAAAAAAAATATTTTTAAATCGAAAATTCCAACGTGAAAGACATTATTTTTTAAAACGACACATCAATAAATATTTTCCACCAAAAAAAATATTTTAACAAATTGTAGCATGTTTTAGATCACTTCAATTGTCATTAAAATATAATGAAGAAGGTTATGCGATAGTTAACAAAATTTTATATAATTATACGTTTGATGACAATCAAATGAGAAATAATTAAAAACGTTTACTAAGGATTTCTCAAAATTACCCACAAATATTGGGAATTGAGTGGGGAATTCAAAAATGTCTTTATCCTACCTTATTGTCACTTGTATTTTAAATCGTGAGAATTCTCATATTATATTCGTTTAAATTATTATGGGGATCTTAAAAAATATTTACAAGGTCTAATATTTTACGGAATTTTAAAATATATACTTATCTCACATAATTTTAAAGATTTAATATTGAATATTTATTCTAATAAATTAAAATTTAAATATTTATAAATATAACAAATATACGATTTGTAAACTGAAATTGATAATGTATTTTGGTAAAAAAACCAATATGTATAATCATAATATAATGTCGAGTGCAAGCGGCGTTATATCATCAAATTTTTAGTAATAATGAAAAATGTTATTTAAAAATAATATCTTTTTAGGGATGTTTAATGAGTTAATCAGTCCGTGAGCTGTTTGAACTCGACTCGGTTAAAATATAATAAATATTTGATTCAGATTGTCTCGACTCGACTCGAGACTTTAACGAGTTAAAAAACGAGCAAAGTTAAATTAATTCAATAAGTTCGCAGGTAACTCGTTAATTTTTTAAAATAATTTTAATAATTTTTTAAAATTACTTTGTGATTGTTATTTTAATTTTAATATGCTAGTTTGACGTATGTGTAGATTGTTACTTTGAAATTTAAATGCTTTATACACTCTTTTGATATTATTAAACACCCCTAATCTTTTTACTTTTAATTAAAAAATAAGATAAATTTTTTATTAAGTTTAATGAACAACGAATGAAAGCAATAAATCGAGTTGAGAAATAATTCTTTTAATGAGCACGATTCAAACACAAAATTAACGAGTTTAATGAACAACGAATTTAGGAAAACAACAATTTTGTGTAAAATTTGGATTATTTAGCAAATATTTAGTTTTAGACCATTAAAATTCAACTATACGAGAAATAGACATCTTTCAAGTCGCACGCTCCGCTCGCACCACGTGTCCTTCACATCCACACTCTCAACCCCAAGAAAATAGGCGTTCAAATTTTAACGTCGACACGTCACTGCCACGCGTCCTCAACATGGGGTGCTGTAGTGCCCAGTGAAAGATCTAATTTCTATGTTGCCATCGGATCAACTACCTGAGTAACCAGACACAAAGGCGGATTTCAAAACCCATCCCTGATCTTTCTTCCTGTTTTCATTTCTCAAGATATTAATCTTCTTTTTTTCGTTTTGCAACGGCTCATTAACGCGTATATGCTGACAGAATTATAGCCGTTAAAGAAAGGGAGTCTTCCAACGAAGGGGATATATACCGGCAGAAGAAAAGAGTCGAGTATCTCTGATTTTCTCCTCTTCCTCTCATGATTTTTCTCTTCTTCCTTCTTACTTTTCTGATCAGTTGTTTAGGGTTGAAATAGGTTGGAATTTCTTTTTTTTCTGAATAAATTTATACTACTTTGCACTATTTTCACCATAGATCAGTTCTTTATGCAGCCGTTTGTGGGGAGTAAGTGCTTCATGCTTCATTCTAGGGTTTTAGTAGGGATTAAGCTTTAATTTCTTCAAAATTTTCTTTTGATTTTCGCAGAAAAATACACAGCTCGGTGCAAAAGACTCCGGTGACTAGGGCAGTGGATCTAAACGTGACGAAGCCGCCGTTCGCCGGAACAGGCTCATCCTCGTGTTTCATCTTAAATCGGAAAGACAACTCGGAGATAGATTTATCAGGACGGTTTCTTTTCTTTTCTTTCTTTTCTTTAATTTCTTCAAAATTTTCTTTTGATTTTCGCAGGAAAATACATAGTTCGGTGCAAAAGACTTCGGTGACTAGGGCAGTGGATCTAACCGTGACGAAGCCGTCGTTCGCCGGAACGGGCTCATCCTCGTGTTTCATCTTAAATCGGAAAGACAACTCGGAGATAGATTTATCGGGACGGTTTCTTTTCTTTTCTTTCTTTCTTTCTTTGGCCGCCAACTTCATACCCCCAACATCACCTTTGGCCGCCAAGAGAAAGACATCTAGAATGTTGCATCATCAAATGAAATAGAAAACAACTCTGAAACCATGATGGCACCAACAACAAACAGAAAAACCTTTTGGAACCGAGATGTTGTTCCATTGCTGTCAAATCTCCAACAGCCAATGCTCCAGTTTTTTCAGCCTAAAACTCGAGAATTCATCGCCACTCCACGGGTCTGCTTCCAGATTCAACAACGGTACAATCACAGATAGTTCTTTCTTCGTTTAGTACTTTAATTTCTTTCCTTCTTTAAATATTCTCTAAATCTGAAAGGAAAGTTATCAATTACAGATAATTTATTCGAAAACCTAGAAAATTCTTACTTGGATGATACATGTACAATGAATGATGATTCTTGTGATTTTTCTGGCAAGAATTTGCTGTTTCTTTTGCAAAAAGTTCTGAAGCAGAGTGATGTGGGAAATCTAGGAAGAATAATGCTGCCAAGGGACAATATTTACATTTTATGGATGATAATTCGAGTCTTTTTCTTTTTAATACTGATTAACTTTAGCATTTCTTTTGTTGTTTTTTTAAATCAAAACCAGAAAGAAGCTAAACCCATCTTCCAGAGTTAGAAGCAAGAGATGGGATCCATAGCCATGGAAGACATTGGAACATCTCGAGTTTGGAACATGCGCTATAGGTATTCTAAAATTTAGCTTTGCTAATACTATTGTTGATAACCTGCCGTTTTCCTTGTACAACATTAGTTCTAAATCACTTTTTGCTTCTTGTCTTTGTTTTTTTTCATCTTTATGGAGTTTTAGATTCTGGCCAAACAATAAAAGCAGTATGTATCTTCTCGAACATACAGGTGCATGTGCATCCACCATATCATCCTAGTGATTTTTCAGAAATAAATTCTCGTATTTATCATATTTAACATACTATTGCTAGTGGAAAATAGGTAAAACATTTACTCATGGAAAGCTTGTTGTTGTTTATGCACATCTAGAGGCCTCAAGCAAAGGAGTATTTTGCGAACGCCATGTCCATCATGTATGTCGAACTGTTATTATTTGAAGCAACACCCTTGATAATATAAATCAAAGCCAGCATTTAAAAAAAAAGGAGAGATAAAAATGGTAGTGTTAAGAATCATTCCACTTGACCTGATTCCATAAAATTTTTGTTGTTGTAGTTTAACATGCATGCCGAAAGGAGTGTGTTTCATATGCAATTCTCTGGTGTAACATTTAATGACAGAGTAATGATTACATTTAACAAGAATCTAATAAATATTAACTTTAAAAATTAAGAGGAATGAGAGTTAATTACTACTATTAATTGTCAATTTTGACTCCCAGCTTGTAGTTTGGAGAGCTTAATATTGACAAATTTCTCAACTGTCATGTAGGCCATATTCTAATTCATATACTCAGCTACTGGTGACCAATATGCAGTGAATGTCATGGAATTACCTTGAGGGGGGATTAAGGATTGTCGAAATAATTTGATCTTTAGTATATCTGCATTTCTTGTTTTTCTAGATCTAGAGTCTATACCATGATGTGCGTTGTCATGGATACAATAAAATGATGTTACATAAGGTTCAGATGAAATAAAATAATTTCTTCGGGATTAAAACCCAACAAAATTCACATGCTCCTTGTTGTATCAAAGAAAGTTGTTCGAGAACTTCTACTTACAGAAGTTTCCTTCACATATCCTTTCTGGGCATGGATCTTGGTTAACTTCATTGTTGCTTTAAGTTTCAGTACTCGGGCTTAGTGTATTTTAATTTCATTTGTAGGAAATAACGAAAACTCTAGTCTTGCTTCGAGAAATTCGTGAAGATGGAGCTGTGAAACTGCTGTCTACCATGGAGACTTTGGCTGCCTGTGACAGCAATATTTGTTCATGACAAGTAAATCACTAGTGTGATTATTTTCAGTTATGTGATCATAATGCAACAAAAGGTTGTTATCACATGGGCTTGGAAAGTAATTATCATGTCAAATAAAGATAAATTATTTTTTATTCCATGTTTGATTTTTTTTTTTTTATAAAAAACCTCATTTAGATGCATTTGTAAGTGTATTTTGTTTCTTTTGCTGAGTGTTGTGTCATAATTTTCTTGCCTTTGCAGTTGATGATGGGTCTTCATGGAAGATAACGATTGAGTTGCTCGTGGATATTATTGGTCACGTTGAAGACACTGTTTATGAGGTGCCTTGTCTATTTTTTCCTGCTAAAGATGATTTGCATTCCATTCCAATGGCAATACAGGTTTTGTCCAGGGTATTTGACTCTTTTTTTTGTAAATAATGTTCTTGTGTTTTTAAATGAATAAGTAGAATGTCTTAGGGCCTCATAAAATGTGGAACTCTTTTGTTTATTTCATTTAAAACCCGACAATATTTGACAACACTGAAAAAAATAAGTAAATTATGACATGTCATAATACAAAAATGTCTCAAAATTTGTATAACATGAATTATTAACGTACCATAATTTATATTATATGATTTCATCACAAAAAAATGTACGAAAAGATGTACTATGTATGTTCATGTCACTGCTTGTCTCCTTTAATTGGATAATTATAGAATTAGTCCTTCAGAGTTTTCATTTTGAAGAACTGGCTGAAAAATGCACTGTGTTACGAACTTTACGTCTGTAGGTCAGCCAGGATATGGGTATAGATGCACCTGTACCTATCAACTCAAATTGAAGCTTTTTGAATTCTGCCGAACATCCTCATTTGAGCATTCCTTAAATTGAAGGCTGGCAGAAGTCGGAAACAGTACCATCCAGATCTCTCATATTTGTCTCATGTACACTTATAGTCTGGTATTCTGCCACTGTTTCATTCTCAATGCAGTTGAATTATGCTTCACCGTGTTTAGATTCTTATTAGTTGTTTGGCACATCGTTTTTCATGAATACCCTTGTCTGAAAGTCCCATGTCCAAATGTTACTTCAAAGAATATTCAAAAATATATTCGTGTTGGACTAATACCCTTATTAGGTACTCACACAGACATATGGTCACCCCAGCATCCGTGTAAAATAGGTCCGAGGCAAACAATATTATGTTCAAAACTCCTGGGTAAAATGGATATTGTTTCTTCCAATCCTCTACTGCTTACACTTATTACTATTCTGGTTTAGTGTTAATACAAGTTTTATGAAGCCTATTACCCTCTTGTTTTCAGGACAATTTTAAACTCATGGATGATTTGCTGCTTCTAGACCAACAATATTCTGCAGTGTGTTTCGATTATACATAATCGAATCTATGTTGTGTATGATAATAGTTGATTTCACAAAATAAATTGGTTGGAACTTTTATGTTTGTCAATTCTTATTTAGTTAATTTCACTGTACAGAATCACCAATGCTATCAACACTTCTTGTGGTCTAAAGGAGAGGTTATTTATAGCCGCCTACAATTCCAAGAGGTAAGCCATTACGAATGGTATGCTAGATAATATTTGAATCTTCTTTCTCTATTGCGTAAGATTTCTTATTATTCTGCTGGCACATAATATTGATAACGTAAGAGGGAATGTAATTAGATTATAGAGTAATGATGAGAGAATGCGAAGTGTAAAACAATCATTCCACTGACTTGATTCGATAAAATTTTTGTTGTTGTAGTTTAACACGCATGCTCAAACGAGTGTGTTTCATATGCAATTCTCTGGTGTAACATTTAAAGACTGTCTTGATTACATTTAACAAGAACCTAATAATTGTTAACTCTAAAAATTGAGAGGGATGAGAGTTAATTACATCTATTAGTTGTCAATTTTGACTCCCAACTTGTAGTTTGGAGAACTTGATATACATTTGATATCCCAGTGATCCTTCCTTGACAGGTATTCATTAAAATTTGTTTACCTAAAACTAATTATTTTTCTCTATATTGACAAACTTCTTAACTGTCATGTAGGCCCTATTCTGATCCATGTACTCTGCTATACTGATGACCAATATGCAATGAATGTCGTGGAACTACCTCGGTTTAATTCCTTTAAACCATGCACCATGCACCATGCTTTATGATTGTGTAAAAAAGGAAGAACCTAACTTGAGTATGTGTGTGATTAGGGATTGTTGAAGTAGCTTGAACTTTTGTATATCTGCATTTTTTGTTTCTATACTGTAATGTGCGTTGTCATGGATACACTACAATGATGTTTCATAAGGTTCAGATGCAATAAAATAATTTCTTCAAGATTAAAACCCATCAAAACCCACATGCTCCTTGTTGTATCAAAGCAAGATGTTTGGTAACTTCTGCTTACAGATGTTTCCTTCGCATATTCTTTTGGGTATGTATCTTGGTTTCATAAGTGTATTTTTCATTCATTTGTAGGGAATAACGAAAAATTTAGTCTTTCTAGAAATCTGTGATGATGGAGCTGCGAAACTGCTGTCTAACAGAGTCTTTGGCTCCCTGCGATATAGCAGTATTTGTTCATGACAGGTAAATCACAGGTGTGATTATTTTCAATTATGTGATCAGAATGGAGCAAAAGGTTGTTCTCACATGGGCTTGAAGAGTATTTATCATGTCAAATAAATATACTTATCATGTTCTCACTGGACTGAAAAATGCATTGTGTTACAAACTTTGCTTCTGCAGGTTAGCCAGGATATGGGGTATAGATGCACCTGTACCTATCAGCTCAAAATTGAGTGATTTCAACAACATATTTTGAAGGATAGTGAATTCTGCAGAACATCCTCATTTGAGCATTCCTTAAACCAAAGGCTGGCTGCAGTCGGAAACAATACCATTGGCTCATAAACAGATCTCTCATATTTGACTCAGGTACACTGATAGTCTGGCATTTTGCAACTGTTTCATTCTCAATGTTATTCACCATTGTTAGATTCTTATTAGTTGTTCTACACATCGTTTTTAATGAATACCTTTTGGTCTGAAAGTCCCATGTCCAGAAGTTACTTCAAAGAATATTCAAAGACATATTCTTGTTGGACTAATACCCGTATTAGGTACTCACACAGACATATCGTCATCCCAGCATCTGTGTAAAATAGGTCCGGGGTAAGTATTATTATGCCTATTTTTTTGAGCAAAAAAATAATAAAGTGTACAATCTGAACTCTTTAAATTTTTTATTTATTTTAGAGGAATTGCACCGTTTTTATTTTTTTGAACTTCTTTTTAATTTAACAGGCAGATAAGCTGAAACATGATGACAAGGAACAAAGAAGTTGCAGGGTAATGTGCAATCTTTGCAGCTGAGACTTTCTGTGTGAGAACATATATGTAGTAGTCTCCACGAAAAGGTAATCATATAAAACAAACCAAAGCAATTAATTTTGAAATGTAAAACGACAACTTCTATTAGCAATCCAGATTGATGCTTTTCTTGCTAGTATTTTTTCATTTTTTATTGCTTGTTATTTGATGTCTGGTTGTGACCTAGGAAATCAGCTAGCAGACGAATGGAAAACTTGGTTAAAGCTTAAAACCAGTGCTTTCGTTGTTTCTGCTTCTATTATACACCTCTTAAACATGCAAGAGAGAATACCTAAACTGATAAAAAATGCCATGGTCACTTATTTCGACCTGAGGTCTGATATTGAATTTAACAAGTTCCATTGTGAATTTAACAAGCTCACTCTGTAGTAGTCTTCACCATGACCTCTTTTTCACAATAACTTTCAGAGTAACCTTTGATTGTGTTTTATCCAAACTGGATGTATACAACATATACACACCAGTTTGAGGGGGAGTGTTGGTTAGTACGTATAATTATGGGAATATATTCTAGGTTAAGTATGAGAATATATTATGTATCTTTTACTTATGGAAAGTTTCCTAGAATACTAAGGATTGTATTTTTAGTTACCTATAATACTAAGTCAGTCTTTATATAAATATGTACTCTTCCAATGAATTTAAAAAGAATGAGAAAAGAAAAATACCTAAAGAAATATACTTGTTCTCTGAAAAATATTCTTTTTATTCTTTTTAAACATCAAATCCCTATACGTAAATCACCATCATTTATTGTATCTGTAAATCACCATCATTTATTGTATCTCCGGTCACTATGGCCCCTTTCTCACAATAACTTTCCCTTCTAATCTTGGTGGAACTTCCATATAGACATCCTCCTTTAAATTTTCATTTAAGAATGCGTTCTTAACGTACAATTGATGTAGCTTCCGGTCCATATTGACAGCTATTGATAGTAGTATTCTGATTGTATTTAATTTTGCTATTGGAACAAATGTTTTCTGGTAATCAATATCATAAGTCTAAGAGAACCTTTTAACAACCAGCCTTGCTTTATACCTCTTTATGCTCCCATCCAAGTGATATTTGATGTAAATATCCACCTGCAACCAACAACTTTCTTTTTATTTGGTAGATCGATTAACTCCCATGTATTATTCTTTTGTAGGGTTTTTATTTTCTCTTCCACAGCTTTTATTTGGTAGATCGATTAACTCCCATGTATTATTCTTTTGTAGGGTTTTTATTTTCTCTTCCACAGCCTTTCTCTATTTTGGTGACTGCAAGGCTTCTGTGACATTTTTTGATATCCTCTCTTGATTAATATTGGCAGTAAAAGCCCTAAAATCATAGTGTAATTTCTCATATGTAACATATTTGTTTATAGGATGAGTAGTATATTTTCTTACCCCTTTCCTAATGACAATAGGAAAGTTATCAAGATCCACATTGACTGCCTCTTTGAGCCCCCCATTGTTGTTAGCTACAGTATCATTCAAGTCCACATTTTCGGCTTTTTTAATCCTTCATTACTCTCAGATATAGTCTCAAGAGTTTCTGTTTCAGTGACAAAAATCAAATCTGGTTGGTTGACCTTGCTAGATTGACAAATATCTTCGGCTAAGATCTTTTTTTTTGGAGTATACTTTAAGTTGAAGTATTAGGGTTTCAAGATTATTGGTAGGTAGATCTCTTAAAGTAGAAAGGGTTTTATGTAAACTGGATTGTGGGGACAAAGGAGTAGGAATAGATAGAATAGGACTTGGTACTTGATTATTAGGAGACTGAGGATTAATATTCATAAGGTACATGAATAGGTTAAAATTCCATAAGGTTCTCTTCCTGACTTTCGGCCCGAGAGAAATAAGGTTTATCTTCAAAAAAGGTAACATCAGAGGAAACATAAGTTTTCCGAGTAAATGAGAATAACACTTATACCCTTTTTGAGTGAAAGAGTACCCTATGAATATACATTTGATAGATCTGGGATCTAATTTTCTTCGAGTATGACAGTGAACATGTACAAATGCAGTACATCCAAATACTCTAGGAGTTAGATTCGAATGTAATGGTTTAAAGTGAGGAAACTGATGGAAAAGTACCTCAGTAGGAATCTTAAAACCAAGAGGTTTACAGGGCATTCGATTTATAAGGTATGTGGCTGTAAGAATGGCTTCCCCTATATTTAGGTACATTAGAAGCAAACATGATCGACCTGGTAACCTTAAGAATATGCCTGTTTTTTTTCTCAGTAATCCCATTTTGCTGAGGAGTATTTACACAAAAGCCTCGAAAGAACCAAGGCATAATAGTGTGGTACCTCGATTAGTTGTTGGTTAAAGCCCAAACTCAAAGGGTAATTTGTTGGTAGAAAATGCGGTGGAATAAAAGAAAAAATAGGAGATTGAACTCCTCATTGAGCATTCAGGGATGAATACTTTATAGCAATACGAATTGATGCAGGGAAATTACTCTCACCATAATTTTCCAACAAAGCAAAATTCCCTGTCATATGATCCGTTGTCCCTGAGTCTACTATCCATTGTACTGTTTTATCAGAGGAATCAATACCTATAATAGCAACATGAGCCTCTATGGTCGATTTGGCTATCATAGATTGGAGTAGTTGCTGTAAATCTTCGATCTGCTTTTGATTTAGTGTTGGTCACATCTTCATGAGCAATCCGATCTGAAATTTTGCTCGATTTGGCTTTAAATTCTGTGGTTTGTCATGTAACATCCAACACTGATCTTTTATATGTCACATTTTCTTACGGTGCTCACACCATGGTCTGCATTTCCTTTGTTGGTTCCTGGAAGTAACCACCAAAGCTGAATTCTCTTGTTGGATATGTGTTGAAACCATCAAACCTCTTCTATTTTTTTCTCTCTTTATGTCTGAGAAGACCTCTTGTATTAAAGGAAGAGGTTTAGAGGCTAGAATTTTTCCTCTGTACTATCAAACACCTCATTTAATCTAGATAAAAACTGGAAAATTCTTTTTTGGTTCTTGTGATTCTCATACAGACTTTTATCTTCTTGATACCTTCATTGAAGATTCTCATACAGATTAATTTGTTGTCGATACTTATTCAAAGTTCCAAAATACTGAAGAACTATGAGATTCCCTTGTCGAAGGTTCTTAATCTGATTCTTCACAGCAAACAGCTCCGAAGTATTATCGGCACTTGAATAAGTGTTTCTAGCTGTTGTTCATATTTTTGTCGTAATCTGATACAACATGAAGTTTTTCCCTACTTCTGGAATCATAGAATTGATGAGCAATGATCATGGTGTTCTCACTTCTCCAAGTGCTATATCTGGGGTTAGTAGTATCTGGAATTGACATGATTTCAGAAAGATAATCATCTTTCCTTCACCAATGATGTAAAAGCGAAAAAACTGGGACCATGGGAAATAATTATGGCTATTGAGTTTATAAGTAGTGATGGGTGAAAGAGAGGAATCAGAAGTATATATTCTGATTGGGAAGGTGTATTCTGACTACTAACCTCAGAATTTGAAGGATCTGAGTTAGTCATGATGAAAGAATAACAGAGTTGTAGAAGAACAAGAACAGATCCGATACTTAGATTAATCGGATTGATGATCGTTCTAACCTAAAAACTGATACCATGTAAAAACAGAGTAAAATGTACTCTCTGTTTTTTTACTCCTTTTGTTTTAAAGATAACGTTCTCTATTGACTTTTTAAAAATCAATTTTTTAAACTTTGATTATAATTATATTAAATATTTTAAATAATTAAATTTTATAAATTATATATCTAAAATCTACTCGATTAGAAGTTTTTAAAATATTAAATAATCAAGAGTCAAAGTTAAAAAAATTTGTTCCAAAAAAATCAATGAAAGACAATATTTATGGAACAGAGGGAGTATTTATTAAAATAAAAAAAATCTAAATATATAGATTTATTTACAAGAAACTTCGAAAACAAGAACTCTTATTAAAAACAAATCTCTTATCTCTTAACAAGATAATAGATAAGATAAACAAATAAAAACTCCTAAGATAACTTCTAAACTCCCAAAAGATAAACTAATATCTCTATCGATAAATTCCTATTAACTAGGAATTATATTCTAAACTAATAACCAACATATCCTTCCGCACATCCCAAGTGCTAAAGCCATGTATTCTGCTTCTGCACTGCTCTTGGATACTACTGTTTGCTTTTTGCTTCTCTAAGTTACCAGATTTTCCTATACAAACGTGAGATAACCACTTCTTGCTTCTCCAAGTTATCAGATTTCCCCACACAAACGTGTGATAACCACTAGTTGACTCTCTTCCGGTAAATTCTCCTACCCAACTGGACTTTGTGTAGTAGGATCAGTCTGTTATTCCTCCATTTAGTTTTTCAGAAATGAAACGTCTATCTATTTTCACATGCTTAGTTCGATCATGGTGACTGAATTTCTGGCTATTTGAATAGCAGATTGGTTATCACTTAGAATTTTAAATTTATCTCCTTGTCTCATTTCTAACTCTTTTAGTAACTTCAGTAATCATATCCCTCCGCACATCCCAAGTGCTAAAGCCATGTATTCTGCTTTTGCATTGCTCTTGCATACTACTGTATGCTTTTTGCTTCTCCAAGTTACCAGATTTTCCCACACAAACGTCTAGTTGACTTTCTTTCGGTAAGTTCTCTTGCCCAACAGGAGTCTGTGTAGATTTTAACAGATTTGTCTTCTGATATTTTAGAGAACAAGTTGTGACTTAGAGATCCATTTAAATACCTCAAAATCTTGTGTGCTGCATTAAAGTGTTCTTCTCTTGGGTCTGTCATATGTTGACAAATGATATTGACAGAGTAAGCTATGTCAGATCTAGTCAAGGACAAATAAATTAGCTTCCCTAGCAGATTTTTCCACACAAACGTGTGATAATAACCAGTTGACTCTCTTCCGGTAAGTTCTCCTACCCAACTGGACTCTGTGTAGTAGAATCAGTCTGCTATTCCTCCATTCAGTTTTTCAGAAATAAAATGTCTATCTATTTTCACATGCTTAGTTCGATCATGGTGACTGAATTTCTGGCTATTTGAATAGCAGATTGGTTGTCACCTAGAATTTTAAATTTATCTTCTTGTCTCATTTCTAACTCTTTTAGTAACTTCAGTAATCATATCCCTTCGCACATCCCAAGTGCTAAAGCCATGTATTCTGCTTCTGCATTGCTCTTGCATACTACTGTATGTTTTTTGCTTCTCCAAGTTACCAGATTTTCTCACACAAACGTCTAGTTAACTTTCTTTCGGTAAGTTCTCCTGCCCAACTGGAGTCTGTGTAGACTTTAACAAATTTGTCTTCTGATATTTTAGAGAACAAGTTGTGACTTGGAGATCCATTTAAATACCTCAGAATCTTGTGTGCTGCATCAAAGTGTTCTTCTCCCGAGTCTGTCATATGTTGGCAAATGATGTTGACAGAGTAAGCTATGTCAGATCTAGTTAAGGACAAATAAATTAGCTTCCCTAGCAGTCTTTGATAGCTTTCCTTGTTTACTCGATCACTCTTTTCTCGTTAGATTTACAACCTAACATACCAACTTTAGTTAATAATCCAACACCTATTTTCTCTGTCCCTTACTTGATCTTGCAACTTTCATGCCCAAGAAGTACCTGAGTTTCCCTAGGTTTTTTGTTTCAAATTCATCATTCAACAAACTTTTCAGCTTATCAATCTCGTTACAATTATCTCTTGTAATCATAATGTCATTTACATAAACAATTAACATAACTCTTTTCTATTTAGAAGTCATCTTAATGAAAAGTGTGTGATCTGCTTGACACTGCTTATAGTCATCTTGCATGATAACCTTAGTGATTATTTCACCCATAAAGTGATTTCTTAAGTTTGCACACTTTTTGAGCTCCCAAGTCATTTTTTATTCCAGGAGGCATCTTCATGTATACCTCTTCTTCTAATCGACATCTAGGAATATATTTTTTATATTCAATTGGCGAAGATCCCAATCTTTATTCATTGGTAGGCCGAGTAAAACATGAATAATATTGAACTTTGCTACATGTGCAAATGTTTCCTTGTAATTTATCCCATATGTTTGAGTGAAGCCCTTAGCTACAAGCCTTGCTTTGTACCTTTGAATGCTACCATCCGATTTATACTTAATGGCGAACACCCATTTATTGCCATCAAGTTTCTTCCCTTGTAATAAATCAGTCATAATCCATGTACCATTGGTACATTTTTTGTAGTGCCTCTATTTCTTCTTGCCTTCATCCATTTTGATCTTGTAAAGCTTTCTCAATTGTTTTTGAAATTTTTTTTTTGCTATCTAAGCTTGTTGTATAGGCTTTAAATGAAGACATTAGATGTCCATAAGCAACAAATCTCTTTCTATTGGATGCTTAGTACATTGTCACGCCCTTTCTTTTAGTAATGACAGATCATCAATATCGAGAGAAAGAACAGAAAATTCTTTACTTTATGCCTTTTGGATTCAGTTCCAATTCTAGGCAAGTTTTAAACTGCATAATGGCCTCAGGAATGACTTTCTTTCTCCTATAACAGATGTTTGAACACCAGAATTTCTGGGAGTTTTGGGATCAGGTGTAGACTCTTTTTCAAGAGTTTTATAATAACCTAAAGAGATAGGACTCTAATCTTTTAAAGTAATAGACTAACAACTTCTAAATAATAGAAGATAACCCTAATCGATAAAACTCCTATAAAATAGGAATTCATCCTAATAGAAATAATAGTATCACAACTAACACTCCCCCTCAAACCAGTTTGATGAAAGTTCATCGAAGGTGATGCTTGGAAAAGCTTTGGTGAAGATATCTGCGAGCTGTTTCTTTGTAGACACATATTGTAGGTTTATCACTCTACTGTAGATTTTCTCATGAATAAGATGTCGATTTATCTCAATGTGTTTTGTTTTATCATGTTGAATCTGGTTCTTGGCTATACTCATAGCTAATTGGCTATCATAAAAATCTTAAAACTTTTATCACCTTCCAGTTCCAACTCTATAAGTAACTTTTTGATTCATATCCCTTCACAAATTTTAAGGGTCATAGCTCTGAATTCTGAATCGGTATTACTTCTCGAGACCACAGTTTGTTTCTTGCTTCTCCATGTGACAAGATTTTCTCAAACATAGGAGCAATAGCCACTCACTAATCTTTTATCTGTCAATTCTCCTGCCCAGCTAGCATTTGTATAGATCTTCACAATTCTATCTTGACTTTTCCTGAATATAAGCCCAGCTCCTAGAGTAAACTTCGAGAATCGTAAAATTTTATTTACTGCTTTCATGTGTTCTTCCCTGAGATCGCTCATATATTGACTGACTACACTAACAGAATAAGCAATATCTGATCGAGTGAGTGAAAGATAAATCAGCTTACCCACTAACCTCTGTCGTGTTAGGTTTCTTTGTTTGTTGCATTTCTATTCTTTTTCTTGCTGAATTTCAAGTTCGGATCCATAGGAGTCTCAATTAGTTTGTAGCCTAACATACCTGTCTCAGCCAGAAGATCTAGAACATATTTTCTTTGATTGATGGTCAACCCTTCTTTGGATCTTGCAACCTCCGTACCTAGGAAATATCTCATATTCTCTAGATCCTTAGTTTTAAATTTTTTTTGTCAAGTTCATCTTTAATTTTTCTATTTCTTCTTCATTATTGCCAGTGATTTTGCTTGAATCCTCTTTGTATCATTGCTTTGGCAAATCGATCAAACCATATAGGAATTTTTCATGTTTCCAGACAATATTTTTAGTGACTTTTCTTTCTAGTTCATGTGGTACCTTCATGTATACATCTTCTTCAAGATTTTCATTTAAAAAAACATTTTTAATGTCCAACTGATGCAATTTTTAATCTATATTGATAGCCATTGATAATAATATCCTGATGGTATTCAACTTTGTAACTGGAGCAAATGCTTCTTGGTCAATACCATAAGTTTGAGAAAAACCTTTAGCAACCAGCCTTGCCTTATACTTTTTATGCTTTCATTCGAATTATATTCGATGGTGAAAATCTATATACATCCAACAGCCTTTTTTTCTTGTGGTAAATCTGTCAACCTCTATCTGTTATTTTTCTGTAAGGTCTTTATCTCTTCTCCCACAGCCTTCCTCCATTCTGGAACTTGGAGTGCTTCTGTCACATTTTTAGGGATTTTTTCATTGTTAATATTGGCAGTGAATGCCCTGAAATCAGACTATAATTTTATAATTTTTTATAAACAATATATCTATTTATTGGATGTGTTGTACATTTCATTACTCTTTTTTTTTTTTCTGATGGCAATAGAAAAGTCATCAAATTCAACTGCTCCAGTCTCCTTATCACCTTCAGTTTCAGCATCATT
This sequence comes from Abelmoschus esculentus, assembly GCA_035048815.1. Classification (NCBI taxonomy): domain Eukaryota; kingdom Viridiplantae; phylum Streptophyta; class Magnoliopsida; order Malvales; family Malvaceae; genus Abelmoschus; species Abelmoschus esculentus. The sequence continues at coordinate 27,069,685 of JAUCBN010000001.1, forward strand.
GTTCTCGGTTTCAGCCTCACTACTTTTTGTTTCAGCGGCAGAAATCAAGTCTGGCCTTTCTTGATATTTTTTAATAGGAACATAGTACTAAATTTGTTTTTTCCCATTACTTACAAGAGTTCTGGTTTTTTCAAATATACTTTAAGCATACTCTTAAAATTTATTTTTATACTTATTATTATTAAGTATTTAATATTAAATTCATTCATGAATCACTAAAATCTTAAAAACGATCCTCTGATAATGATTTAATCTCATATATATATATATATATATATATATATATATATAAATAACACAAATCATATGTTTACCTCAATCGGAAAGTACAGCTCACCTCTAATGAAACCACCCACCTCTCCGTCGCCGTGCCTCAAGTTCCTCGCTTTAACAATCTTGTTATTCACACTGCCTTCACCGGAACTGAACTCAGAAGCCGCCATTCTCACTTTCCCCATCGCATACATACTGTCAACGCCACCCAACGCCTTCTCCCCGCCGACCGCCGCAATGTACTGCTTTACTATGTACTTCGCCATCGAAGTCTCCTGTAATAAAAAAAACAAACAAATCAAAATCATTAACAAAAAGGGTGTTGATTTGATCAAATTGAAGTTCAAAACTTGGAGTGAATTGAATTTCTTACAATGGGTTGATCTTTGATGTCTTTGGTAATGGAATGGCTGTCGGCGTTATGATTTATAGGGATAGGTATCAACGGAGCACCGGTTACTCCGAGCAAGAGCTGTGTTCCTCCCACCTAGAACAGCCACCATGGAATGTCTCTGTTCTGGACTCTGTTTCATGTTCATCCATGATTTCATGTTCTGCCATGACCGGTGGTGACTTGGTTTGTTTGAGACAAACATTTCTTCTGGGATTGGTACTTCCAGGACGGTGTCCAATCCATCCGGGATGTCGTAATTTGGACACAGCTTCCTCATTTGATGAAGGTTTTGTTTTGGAGACTGAAACAGAGGATAAGTGAGAACTGAAAGTTGTGTAAGGAAAGAGATGATTGAGATCAAAGGGGCGAATAAAAGAGAGAAGAAGATGAGAGCTGGTGAACAATGGACATCAACCACCGACCAAATGGCCCCTTTGTCTTGCTACGCTTCTGTCGTGGTTGCACTCTGTTTCAAGCATATATATAAAAACTTTGTCAAATCTTGATTCATCAATAATGTATATTGTGTTGCATTTTTGTTTTTCTAAGGTAAAATGTTATAAAGATTTTATAGAGTTTAGTAAAATAGTTAAATTGGTTTATATTTTTATTTTTGAATTATTATTTATTTAAATTAAAATAAATTTTCAACATATAAAAATTATTAATTAATTAATATTAAATAATTTTAGATAACGTGATAAATTTATATAATTATATAAGTTAAAATAATATGATTGTATACATCAATGTATTGCTACGCTTCTGTCGTGGCCTTTCTTGATATTTTTTAATAGGAACGTAGTACTAAATTTATCACGTTAAAATAATATGATTGTATACATCAATGTATTAATTTTATAAAATTATATAAAATATTTTTTTTGATGATGTGTCATTTTATCAAGTCACTTTAAGTAGTTATCGTTAATTGACTAACAGTTTTTATTAAAAGATGGATATTTTTATACAAAATAAAAACATTAAAGATAAAAATATTTTAAAAAGATAAAAATCAAAATAATTATTTAATCAAACATTAAAAATATTATTTGATGCCTTTTTCTAACTCAAACCCCGTGTTAGCTTAAGCAACTACTCTATATATATTAATTAACTCAATTCTTGATTAATCGATTAGGGTAAATTATACTAAATAGTACTATTCTAGCACTAATTATACTATCAGACTGTTAAAATCTTATGTTATATCCATATGTTTACCTCAATCATATGTTTACATATATATATCCATATTATATATATTATATATATGTAAAAAATTCACAGCTATGAGTAGAAAGAGTTATACTTCCATTTACAGAGCACAACATTAGTACATTTGTATGTCCAGTGATTCCATTGCAAGAAGCAACAGAAATTTCTACAATATGAACTAAGCAAAACAAATGCCTCACATCCAACCTCTCCACTAATGAATACAAGACTCAGGTTGCTGTTCAACATTTGGATTCACCAAAAATGGTATTCTTACTATCAAAGATGTAGTAGCTAGAATAGTCAGAACAACGTAGAGAGAGCGAACACACAACCGGAAGCCAATGACACATCAAAATATACTCTTAAAACGGAATCTTTATACGAAAACAGAAACACATACGTGTATCAACAACCTCGAGAGTTTAGTATAGTACCTCGGCCTCCAGAGTCTATGATGTGGCCCTCAGCTCGTGCTCTTCGGCAGCTCCAGTACCACGTAACTTGAATGGTGTCTGGATTATAGGGAGAGTGTAAGAGAGGAACATGCAGACATATAATCCATCTTATCATCTTGTGAGAGAAAATGGAACTTGCATGCTCGATTAGGAAATTAGGAAATCATAGCACAATTTGATGACATTTACACGAAAATAATGTGAAATGTTTAATTTTTATGAATCAAGCCTAACAATCTATGTTCATCAGGAAATTTTTAACATGTGTGCATGTGGATGTGGATGAACATTTCAGAAAATTGAATTTCAGAAATTTTAGGTATAAAGTTCTTCATTATTGTTTCTCAAACAACATAGGTGATACGATTTTTATGAATCCAAAAACGAGAATCATTCCATAAAGACATTGACGATGAAATCATTCTAAACAAGGAACTCTGGAAATGTACAGGATTTCAACACAATTAGATAGGAACTAAAACTAAAACCAAAATCAAATTAAGATTTTTTGCAAGCATTAAACTTTTCAAGAAATACAATTACACAGTTTATAAGAACTTGGGAATTAGGATATCATCAAGCACGGACATAAAAACACTTTCTCAAGGAAATACAATGACCATACTTCAATCATGTCTAAGAATCAAAACTTTCAAAGTCTAGAAATAAACGTAAGAAAATCACATAATAGTTGGTAGAATTTCCTGGAGCACACAGCTAAACAAGTAATGAAAAGAATCCTACTTTGCTAGATTAATAAAACCACATTAACGTGAACCTGAAGCTTAGCCCTAATTGGTTCATATTGTGTGTTCAATAGGTTTGGGATCCAAATTCTAGAACCCGCATCCCTTCTTAGGCTATGAACTTTTTTGTACCCTAAAATAAATGAAATTGGGCAGTTCAAAGCAAGAAGATATCATGTAAAAATGAGCAAAATAAGTCTTTCTTAAGTAAAATCAACCTGATAATTCGAGAAGGAATCATTAGGATCAACAGCGGTGCAATCAAGGGGAGTCTCGAACAAGGACAAGGAGAGCTGTTTATCAACAACACCGACATCAAAGTTGATCAAACCGGAGGCTGGATCATCGACGCGTATGCCAATGACGGGAAACCATAGAAACAGCTCCTGCTGGGACATACCGGACAAATTCGCGATCTTCCCGAGAGATAAGATTCCGGTAATGTTGAAATCGTAATGGAGTTGGATCTCGGAGTCGGAGTTGCAAGGTTGGGTTAGGTTCACATGGAAACGGTTTGTCTCGGGATCAACTGAAAAATCTGTTACTCCCTTTGGGAAGATCCCCACAGGAAGGCCGTTGTGTTTCAAGTAGTCGTAGATTGAAGGAGGAGATGATGCTTGGGCGGTGAGAAAATTAAGAAAGAAAACCAGACAAAGAGTGGGAAAAGGAGAGAAAATTGGAATTCCCATGGTTAGGGTTTATTTCCTCCCTCTTTTTTTCCCTGAACAAAAGTAATTAAGCTGTGCTTCTTCGATTATTGCTGATGCTTCGATTGATTTAAGGTTGAAGAAAAACGGAAACAACCAGGTACGGTTATTTTCTAAGGGTTTGGATTTTATCGGGCTACTTCGTGGAGATGTTAAACACGCGCCTAATACGAGCTTTTTTCTCGCGTGGATTTCTTTGCTCCAATTTACTACCATCCATGCAAAACCGACCATTTTACAAAAAGGTTACTAATATTCGTTTATATAACACATTATAAAGTTATTCGAACCGTAAGTAGTTTAATTTGTTTAACAGGTTTTAGATTCGAAATATTATATATATAATTTTTTAAAAAAATTATTTATCTAAATTAAATATATAATATTGATTGATCTAAATCAATTAATATAAAATTAAAATTATTAAAAATATTTTGTTAAAACTAGGTTAGGATGGACTGCAGCATTTCTATATATTTTTGTTACATTTTTTTGAAAATTTTTGGGGAATAAGGTGTTTTACCAAAAATAAATAAATATATGGTATTACGGACGAAAATTAGTGAACTACAGTAATGTTTATAGTGTCAATGGGAGAACTCCACTTTCTCTTGGCGTTCTGCATTTTAAACTAATTACTTCATAGGTAATTACACCATCAGTTGAGAAGTCAGCTTATTGATAAATTACTTTCATTGATAATTATACTATCAACTAAAAAAAATTAGTTTAAAATGGAGAACACCAAGAGAAAGTAGTATTCTCCCCTTAGCATTATAGAAATTATCGTAATTCACTAATTTTTTCCCGTAATGCCGTATATTCAAAATTTTTGGGTGAAATACTTTATTCCCAAAATTTACCCATTTTTTACATGAAATTGATGTTTTTAATAAATTATAACATAAAATGTTATAAAATTATTTTTATATAAAGATTTAATTAACATTTATTCGGATCCAATGTACGAAAAGTGCAATAAATTCCACCCAAACATATAGGATTTTAGTTTACAAAGAAAAACTCTTGATTCATCTATAACACTATTGTCTATTCACTATAGCTATAAAACCTGGAAGTTCAGATTAAGCACAAACACACTACAAAGGAAGCTTCACTGAATCTGTTACTATTACTGGAGTTAATGAACATTTAAAAAACAGAATTTTCCAAGCATCTCACAACATTAGCAGGGAAAAAAAACACTAAATCTCAACCAGTCTGCCTGTCCTTCCTAGTTTGACTTTGCCGACTCGAAAATCTGAGTTTCAAGGTTCAATTACGAGCAGAGGCTGTAAAGATGACAAACACGATGGTCCCAGAAAACCATTTAAAAAAGATCAAAGTTACTTCAAATCTACATTCTATATATCCACTCATACATGTACATTATTTGAAATCATGGTCGTAATGGAATACTCACCGTGTCAACGCTAACTGCTTTGCCATCTTCTGCAAGGATCTCAACTATGGTTCCCGATTGATCAGCCTGAGGAAACAATGGTTTTTCATTTATGGTTAGGAAATTTAATATCAAGTGTTTTTTAAGGTTGAAGTGTAAGCAAAGGGAGCACGACTGTTCAACCAAGAAATGGAAAAACAACTGGACACTGGTTTTTTTATGACTGAAAAAGAAAATGTCATGAAATGGTAATATTTGTATGACTGAAAACAGTATATCTTTTTTCCAAGCAGAATGGATAAAACTTACTTCTATTTCATTCATCAACTTCATTGCCTCAATGATGCATATGACCTGACCCTTTTGCACTTTGTCTCCAACCTACAGAGAAAGCCTTTTGCATAAGCCCCAAGAGACAAAGAGAAGCAATTGTATGATAAACATAATGATAATGCCATAAAATCCAATAAAACCAACATGTATGGATCACCTTCACAAATGGTGGTTCACCAGGAGCCGGACTTCTGTAGAAAGTACCAGCCATAGGACATTTAAGAGGTGGAAGCGAAGATTTGGTTGACTTGGGAGCAGCTGGAGAAGGTGCTGGAGATGCAGAGCAGGGGCAGGGGCAGTTTGGGTTGGGGGCCCTACTGGTGGTAGAGAGGATGCCTGCATCATAGAAACAGGAGCTGCAGAGGGTGGTTGAGGAAAGGATTCTGATCAAACAATGTAGATTACACTCCAATTCTCACATACCTAAACATGGAAACAAAAGAGAAACATTCTACTCAAGGATTCGAAGAATAAATCAATTGTCACTTCCTACTCCAGATTTTGACATCAAAGGATTCTGATCAACTAAAATTAATACCAAAAAAGAATGATATGGAGAGAAGATCCAGAATCAGTCGGTTACCTTGGAGCATAATCGGAGTTTTTGCCTGTAAGAGACATGAAAAGAGAGCTTGTAGAGCGGAAGATGAGTCGAGGAGGAGGCAGTTTTAACGACGGAAGAGAAGAAAGCGGGTGGTGTTGTTGAGAGTGAAGACGCCATTTACTATTGAAGAGACGTGGGAAAAGGAATGCGGTCTGGATTGGTAGAGAAAAAAAGGCAAAGAAAGAGGAAGAAAGGGAAAGTGGATGAGTTTCAGTGTTGGTTTCTTCATTTATTAGTTTTGTTCGTTATCGGGAATTTGGTTGTATTTGAGGCACTATCCATTTGACATCTGTACTTTTCTAGATCAGTTTTCCTAGGGTTAATTATTTCCGTGACCACTTCGTTATATAAACGTATCTATTTTGATTAACGAATTATTAAATTTATTATATTAATTTTTTTATTATTACGTTTAAAATCTTAACAAAACATGACATCAATTAATAAAAAATTATAAAATTGTATATTTATTCATTTAATTAGGAGATGACTAATGTCACAATTCGATAAAATAAAAATTAAAAAGGTAAAAATGTAATAAAAAATAAAACCTAAGATTTACGGGGTTATACTCGCATCCTTATCATTACATCAACGAGAAATTATATCACGGACCTGACGTACCATATTAACCATGGTCTCATCTAATTATAACTGTCCACTTCATCATTATCTTTCAAGTCATTTTTTCAACAAATAAATCTTCACTCATTTTTTTCATGTCATTTAAAAAATATATTTTCTAGAAATTAAATTAATGACATAGATGATTAATGGTGAAATGGGTGGTTTTCATTAGTTAGGTACCACGACTGACGTGACGAACCGAGTCTATAATATAATCTCTCCTGCATCAACCTATTCTTAGAGATATAAAATATATATTTTTATATAAATTTCTTATAAAACAATAAATGATAAAAGAACTAAAATATTAAAAGACGAATCGAACCTAAATCAATTTAGTATATAATAACTATTTGGTATTGAGATCGTATACATGTACCTAATTGGAATAAAAAAACTCTAGTACCAAATTGAAAATTGGCCAAATTCAGTTGCAAAAATAGATATTTACCCATTCTAAATTTACGAGGATAATAAAGTAATAATGCAACTGAAACCTAACAAATTTTAGTCCCTTTACTTCTTAAGCCCTCATTCCTCTCAGCCACCGTTCCATTTCTTAAGACATCTTCTTCTTCCTCCTTGGGTTCTTCGAGGTCAGTTGCAGAGGTAAGCATCGAACACGCCTCACGTCGTTGATTGTAGTGATCACGCGTTTCCGTTTCTGTAATCATGAAATTAGTTTATCCTATCACTTTCTGCTAATTTGCAAGGCTTGTTTTCCTTCCAAGTTTTTTTTGCCTATTTCAGAATTATTATTGCTTTCAATTTTAATTTGATATGAAATTAGCTATGAATTGCAGTTGCAAGTAACACAAATGGGAATCTGGTGAAGTTGTCATGGACAGAATTTGATTTGTTTAATCACATTTCTTTCATTCTTTCTGTGAATCGTGTTTTGTATGTGGACCAGATCGAAAACTTATCTTTAGTGTTCTTCTTATGTGATTTCTCAATTTTTTTGAATTGGATGTTTGAGGTTGATCTATAATTTATTCTGTGTTTTTTATGTTGAAACCAGGATTTAAAAAACGTCGTGATTATTTTTAACTCGCACAACTTACTATAAATCATAATAGATATAAATATAATAAATTTATTTATGATTTTTTGAATTTTAAAACTTCTGGCAATGAAATTTGAGTGATTGTTCTTATTTTTTGTGTGTTTTTAAATAGCGAAACAATAACAGTAATAACAGACATTATTGATCGTTAAAATATGTCTGTTATCGATTTTATTGGTGTGCTTTTGAGACGACTTACTATAAATCATAATAGATATAAATATAATAATTTTATTTATGATTTTTTGAATTTTTAAACTTCTGTCAATGAAATTTGAGTGATTGTTCTTATTTTTTTGTGCGAAATAACTGACATTATTGACGGTTGATCGTTAACATGTGTCTGTTATCGATTTTGTTGGTGTGATTTTGAGTCTTGTCAGTATTTATGCTACTAATGGTTTCAGTCGGCTGTTTTACAGTTAAATAACACCATGTTTGCGGGCCTTTTTTTAATCCATGGTTGAAACTTGTTTATTGCTAATCACGAGTAAACTACAATTTTAATTTTTTGTTTGAAATAAGTCGGCTTTAGTTGAGAATCAATGGAATCATGTATTTATCATTATCAGTTAGTTTTCTATCTATTTCGGGTAGGGCTTGGTTATCAGAATAAAATTTTACCAGTTTTTTGTTGCCTTCATCCAGTACCTTACATGCTGCCCCATTCAGTTTATTCCACCCCCCCCTGGATACTTGGTTTAAAACAAGTTCGATGGAGAACCATCTTACGAGAGGTGTAAAATGATCGGTTTTCTTGTTTTTCAACGTTTCTAGATATTATTTACCTTTTTGCAGGTTTTGTTTAGTGAGCATTTTGTAAAATTACTGAACTAATTGCTTCTTTCTTATAATGTAGTAGGTTTATCTCAACAAAATCGAAGTTTTTGAATGGCATCTAGAGTTTCGCTAAAGACTAAAGGCAAAGGAGGGAAGGGGTCTAAGGTCTCGGATGAGAAATCAGCTTCAGAGTGCCTGAAAGAGTGGAGCACATGGGCTATGAAGAAAGCTAAAGTGGTAACACACTATGGTTTCATTCCTCTGGTCATCATTATCGGCATGAACTCCGAACCCAAGCCCCAACTTTATCAATTGCTAAGCCCTGTCTGATTAACTTTATCAATCGGTAAGCCCCAACTATGTAATGGGTCGTTGCCTATCCGTCGAAACTTAATGGTGGTACGTTAGAGGCCTGTCTCTTGCATGATGTTGGCTGTGAGCAGTACATTTTATGAAAAGTTGAATCTTATTTGAAATTCTCTGTTTCCTTTTCCTCATTCCCAGCATCATTCATAACTTTTATGCATGCAACTTGGATAACAAATCAAAGGTTAAGACTTGAGATGAAATGGCTTCTTCTTTCCTTTTGCTTTTGGTAAGGATAAGTTTTCTATATACATGCATGTATGATAGTATAGTAGTTTGCTCAATTTTGTTTGTGTAGTTTCTTGATCTGATCAGAGTTGGTAAACATTGTCTTCTCAATACCCTTTCCCCTCGATTTAGGGGTTTTCTAAATAACATCATAAAAATGGTTAAAAATGATTGTACTTATTAAGAATATTTCATTTATGGTGAATATCCATGTATTTGAGGAAGGTTTAATATGCTTTATTATTAGGGTTTAATACCCATTGAAATTAGGGTTTTCATCTTAGCCTATAAATATAGACTTTTGGAGAAAGCATTGTATACAACTCTACTTTGAGAATATAATAAAATCTCTCCCTCTTATCTATGCTTATACGGTGGTATGAGATTCGTTAGTTTAAATATTACGTGTCAGTGTATTACTTGTCCTGCACATTCTGTTCAATCAAATCTGTTTCTAATCACCTGCAGTATTCTAAATTCATTTGTTTATTATAAAATGCAATGGACAGTAGTATTTACTGGCACGTTGGTCGGAGAAATTATATCATAGGTGAGTCCCACCATGTCATCTATGGGACCGACCAATGATAATCATTCACATCATTATTTTTTAATTTTTAAAATAAAGATTCACCTGGAAAAAAAACATGACATGAAAAAATTGATGATATGGGTAATTATTATTGGTCGGTCTCATAGACACGTGGTGTGACTGACCCATAATATAATTTTTCCGTTGGTTGGTGCTAAACTGGCAAGATTATTGAAGAATGCATATCAGTGTTCGCGTGAAAATCAGTAAATTTTTTAATAATTTCATTAAGAGTGGATGCGGTTAGTACATTCTTAAGGATTCTGAGTTGGTATTGTTCGATCGTATTTTTTAAAAAATATTATTTGTTTAAATTTGATTGAATTTAATATGGTTTATGTTTATTATATAATTTTATTATTCGATTTGACTTGTTAATCTTACTAAAATTTGTAAGGTTGTTTTTTAAAATATAGGTTAAATTTAATGAATTGTTAGAGCTCAATATTAACGTACATTGCATAAAAAAATGAGCAATTTAAGTTGGAGATAAAATTAATATTCGAATATGATTTTTTTTAATTTTTTAATAAAAAAACGGAGATAATGTGTTAGATTTCGATGATTTAAATATAATTCGTATTTTTATACAGGAACTGAATTTTTTTTTCTATTTTTATATATATAATAATAATAAAAGAAAAATGTACTTTTATATAAAATGGAAAGCAGTATAATTTTGTTTCTTACTAATAGAAATTACTATTTTTGTATTATAAAGTTTTGGAAATTTAATATAAAAATATTTTATGGCTAAATTACTTAACAAGTCACTGAAATGTTCAAAAGTTTTTAACTGATATTTAAATTTCTTGGAATATAAAATTTTAACTCTTATTGGACTACATGTTTTGTTTAGTGTAATTTTCCCAAAGAAAAACACTATAATTCTAGTTGCCGCGGTTACGTCTGAGTCTGCCGGAAAACGTGATTAACGAACTAAATGTCTCCATAAAGTCAATTTGCCTCCTGATTGTATTCATTCATTGTCTACTAGGTTCTAGCATTACCATGGATTTCGACATGAAACGTAACGACGACGTCAACGATCCCAGTCCAAGAATCTTCGACCGTTATGCATCCTCCGATGAAGAAGATTCGCAGTCGCCATACCCTTCTCTCCAGTTCACCAACCGACGCCTTGACTACATGATCCAATTCCTTGACCGGAATCTTTTACCGCAACAATCTTCTCGTCATACGTCCTCCCTGCCCGAGTTTGTCGCTAAAGGCGGCGGTCAAGGTATTTTCGCTCTGCCTGATCGCAAACCCCTCCACCCTAATCGCCCTCCCCACCTCGAGGTTCGACCGCACCCCCTCAGGGAGACCCAGTTCGGTCGCTTTATGAAAACGATCGCCTGCACCGACCGGCAGCTTTGGGCGGGCAGCGAGAGCGGGGCGGTTAGGGTTTGGGAATTGAAAGATTTGTACGAGGAAGGTGAGGTGGAGGAGGCAGCGCCGTTTAGGGAATCATCGGTGATATCATCGAACGGGAATGGGAATGCTGCGGTGATTTGTATGGTGGGGGATGAAGGGAATGGAGTGGTTTGGAGTGGGCATAGTGATGGGAAGATCAGGGGGTGGAAGACGGAGTGTGAGAGCGGTGGATTTAAGGAAGGGTGGTGTTGGCAGGCTCATCGTAGCCCAGTGCTGTCCATGGTTTTCACTTCTTACGGTCTGTTAATCCTTTTGCTTTTTCTCTACTACTGTTTTGCTATGATTTTTGTTTTTGTTCCTACTAATTTGGATCCACAAGAAATTAATAGATAACTTGTAATAAATATAAAAATGAGAGCCCTCAAATATGACATTTATTCAATGTGCTACATGATATTTTGATGGTTGGTTGATTAAGAACTCATCAGCATATTTTTAGATTATGGAAGTTTTAATTATCATCACCCTTTTTCCAATTCTAATTCTGAAACGCAAAGAAGCAAACGATTTCCCTGCAAAGATGTAGAATTTCATTTCTGGAAATTCATCCTTCACAAACTGTTTATTCTTAAAACTTAAATTCATCCCTAAAATATAGATGTCAAGAAGAGCAAAATGCCCCTTCGAGAACTATTTCTGCATCCCTACCCCAAGTTTCGTGTACACTTGCATGCCTGCTTTCAGTGGTAAGAGTGGTGATATCTTTTGATCTGATCTTATTTGCTGTAAGTTTTGTTTTTGTTTTACTTTGATTCAGGGGATTTGTGGTCTGGTTCAGAAGGGGGTAATATCAGGATTTGGCCATGGGAAGGTATTCAAAATGCACTCACTGTGACAATGGAAGAACGGCATAAGGCTTCTTTGTTAATAGGGAGATCATTTGTTGATCTTAGGAGTCAAATCGCTGTAAATGGCTTCAGTTCTATATTAAATTCAGATATCAAGTGCCTTTTGTCTGATAATATTCGAGCTAAAGTATGGAGTTCTGGTTATCTTTCCTTTGCGTTGTGGTATGTCTCGGCCATGAAATCTGCACTCTTAAAGTTAACAAACTTTTTTGTTATAGGTTTGATTCTTGTTTGATAAATAATAAGCTATATAGATCTTCAACCCCTTTATTTCTAGATCTGGTACAATGATCTTGTATTTCATGCTAATACACTGTTCTTCTGCTCACTTTAACTTGTTTTTAATTATTTCAACAAGCCATTGCCACCCCTCTACCACTTAAAAGTGTCAAAAGTTATGCCAAGGACTGAAGGACAAAAAGGCCATTGCCATTTGAGATTTGCAATGAAATCAAATGTCACAAATGTGGAAAATAAGGAGATAATTGTCTCATTTTTGAGGGGAAAAAACGTGACATGAGAAGTTTTACTAATACATGTAAAGTTGTTAAAACTTGTCATTTTCTGTCCAAATATGGGATTGTTTTGAAATTATAATTAATAGATCAATCCAGTTTTACCCCAAATGTTGGCTATATGCTGTTCCTGTTTCTAGGTTAGGAGGATCTAGGGATTCTTAATGTATATTTGTTTGTTTTTTAGATATTTGAGGTTGCAAAAAGAGAATGTGGATCTTAGTTAACTCCTTTCGCAATTAGAAATTCTAATTACTTTTCTTTATTTTGGTTTTACACTTTCACCTTTGATTTAAATCATTTGATCTTACACTGCTCTTGTAACTGAGTTTGTACTTCTATGTGTTGTCTCCTTTTCTGTTTCTTTTGTTGGGTTTTCATAAAATTGTAAAATCTCAGGGATGCTCGGACGAGGGAGTTGCTCAAAGTTTTCAACATTGATGGTCAAATTGAAAATAGAGCAGATTTGTCATTAGTTCCTGATTTTGCTATGGAAGATGATATAAAGATGAAGATTGTTGCAAGTTCAAAGAAGGAAAAAGCACAAAGTTCCTTTGGTTTCTTTCAGCAGTCACGTAATGCTATCATGGGAGCAGCTGATGCCGTTCGCCGAGTTGCAGCAAAAGGGGGATTTCTTGATGATAGCCGAAGGATTGAAGCACTCACTATAACTATTGATGGGATGATATGGGTTGGCTGTGCAAATGGCTTGCTTATCCAGTGGGATGGAAATGGAAATCGTATTCAAGAGATTCAGCCTCATCCTTCTGCTGTTCTATGCTTATGCAGTTTTGGATCAAAAATATGGGCTGGTTATGCCAGTGGTATAGTCCATGCCCTAGACCTCGATGGTAATATGCTTGGAGAATGGGTTGCTCACAGCAGTTCGGTATCGAAGATTGCCATTGGGGCTGGTTATATTTACACCCTGGCTAAGCACGGTGGGATACGCGGATGGAGTGTCACATCCCCTGGAACTCTTGATGGCATATTGTATTCAGAATTGACCGCAAAAGGATTTCTATATACGAGGATAGAAAATTTAACTATATTAACTGGTACATGGAATGTTGGGCAGGGGCGAGCATCTAAGAGCTCACTTGCGTCTTGGCTACATTCTGCTGTTTCGGGTGTTGGAATTATTGTTATTGGATTGCAAGAAGTTGAAATGGGTGCAGGTTTTCTTGCAATGTCTGCAGTGAGAGAATCTGTAAGATATCTTCTTCATCATGGTTTGCAATGCATTAATGTTAGCATTATGATTGTAGGGTTTAATTTTTCAGAAACAAGAGTGGGTGCTTAATTGATTGTGGTAGAACGTGATCTGTTTGGGTCTGCAACACATGTTAAATAAATGCTGTTTCATAACACAATCATGCAAGGGTTGAAATGTGTGGGTTTCAGTCAGACAAAATGTTTCACAGACCAATTGGACTTTATAGATTTTGTTAGTTGGAGTGTATCTGTCTTATGATACTAGTAATAAATAGGAAAAGTGCATGTTAGGTTCAAGGGTAATTAAAAGTCATTGCACAGACTTGTGAGAATGAAAAGGAGGGTGGGGGTATTTACACTATGTCCAGATTAACATTAATAAAGGAAAAGAAAGGAAAGTGAAGTAAAAGAGGGGAGGTTAAAGAAAGGAAAGATAACATATTTTCTTTGGATTGGTAAATTAGTAAGGAAAATTATTCAATACACATGTTGTGTAGTCTAAAACTACACAATCCCCTGTTTTAGGGATTTATTTTAGAGTTTAGGGTCTAGGGTTAGGTTTTAGGGATAGGAATTTAGATTTTATTTTTAAAAGAGTAAATATGAAGGCTTGTATAGTTTTTTACACAACATGTGTATGAAAAAAATTACACAATTAGTAAAAGGAAGTTATTTAACAATTTTGTTTGACTAAACTGTGGAAAGGAAAGGAAATGATAGATTATAGTCTATTTTGACAATCATAACCTTGTCATAAAATGATTTATAAAAGAAAATGAGGATAAAATTGATATTTTATATCTTAAAATATGTTTTCACTTTTCTTTCCCTTCCTTTGCCCCCAAATTGATATTTTATATCTTAAATCGATTAGTTATATGTTGGATCATCCTTAAACTGAAAGTTCAATCCAAAAATTTTCCCTTTCTTTCCTTACCCCTATCTAACATCAACTCAAACATAGGGTTAGGGACAAGTTTCATGCTTCACTGTTGTCGTTTGCTGAAACAACCCAAGGATCTAATAGTTGAAACAGGAAACAGGGAACAGAAATATGGGAAAAAGAAAGAACTAAATATCTGAGCAACTTGTGTTTCTTATTTTACCTTTTCTAGGAAAACCCTCGTATTCAGTGACATTTCCATTCAGAGAGATGGGTGACGGTTAAGTAACCATTTTATGCTGAAATCAGTTGCTATCTTTTGAAATGGGGTAGAAAATACCAAAGTTGACAGATGACCTATAACGTAGTTAATATCATCTGGATGTTGCAGATTTAATTTTTTTCCTTCCTATATAGCCTGCAGTAGTTTTCCCTTTCAACCTTATTTGTATGTGTAATTAGGCCAGTCTGGGTGTTTGTAATGGACCTTTCCTGAAAACAACTTTGACCAAGGAGAACAGGAATGAAAATAAAAATTATAGAAAAGAAGGATTAGAATCTTCCCCAGAGAGGCCTACTATTTTAACCATAACTACCAATCTATTACTTAAGCTACATGCTGAAA
The DNA here is from genome assembly GCA_035048815.1 of Abelmoschus esculentus. Lineage (NCBI taxonomy): Eukaryota > Viridiplantae > Streptophyta > Magnoliopsida > Malvales > Malvaceae > Abelmoschus > Abelmoschus esculentus. The sequence continues at coordinate 27,085,002 of JAUCBN010000001.1, forward strand.
ATGAAGGGCTAATTATTGTGCTGTATGTGATGAGTTTGTATACAAATTATGTTTTTCAACTCTTTATTTTTTGCCATTTTCTAACATATCCTGTTTACTACAGGTAGGACTTGACGGGAGTGCTATTGGACAGTGGTGGTTGGATATGATAGATGATACATTGCATGATATGATGGAAAGAAAGTCGCAGGATGTGATGAGAAAGCAATTGCATCAGCAAAGATTTGAACGTGTTGGATCTAGGCAGTTTGCAGGCATGCTTATTGCTGTTTGGTGAGTGTACTTCATGGCATGATATTCGACTACTTGTTGAATTTATAGGACCATTTGTTCATATGACTTTTTTATTGCAAGCCGCCTGAAAGATATTTCAGGATTGTTATAACTTCTTTTATTCTAATTTCTTAATTTTGTTGTGTGAAAAACAGCAACTATTGGAAATAAGTTTTATTAAAACTAAAGGATTTGTGTACAAACCCATATATTAAAACTCTAGTGCAAAGATATCTCATTTTTGTATTTTCATTTTGTTTTTCCATAAGAAAAGTTTTTTTTTTGTACTTCTCTTCGAGAAAATTCTTAAAATGTCTGTTTTTGATATTCTTCCTCGAGAAGATTCTAAGAAAATATTGTTTCTTCCTTGATAAAATTCTAAGAAGAATATTGTTTTGATTCAGATCCATTCTTTTCCCAAATTTTGATTTTGAATTAATTGATGTTTCATCACAATGATGGTATTCCTTTATTCAAAACTGTGGTAATCCTGTTTATATGAATATTCTTTCTCCAATGCTGTCTGTTACTTAATTTCTTTCTCAAATCAACGAGGAAAGAGAGTGGTAAAGAGATTGTGCAGTTTTAATGATGGATTAGACTCCAATGCTCATGCATGCATTGTTATTAAAGGAACTGTTTTGAAATATTTGCAGATTAGGCTTCTAAGGGAGCACTTAGATCATTCTATTCTATATACTTGCCAAGTTGTCATTTTATTAAAACACAATAGGAAAAAATATTTGTTCCTAAGAATTTTCACTTTTTTAAAAATAAATAGAAAAGTTATTCAAGCTTGCTGATTAAATGATTTGAATCCCATAAGAAACCTTCTGTCTAATATGCTAGGATTAGTCTTGTTATGGATCACTTTCTTTTTTTGTAGCCATTTACACACGTCTCCTTTCATATTTTATTAGTGCCTGTTTCCTTGATTTGTTTTATATTTAATGGTTGAATTTATGTTTTAGGGTTAAGGATAATCTTAAACCACATGTTGGGGATATCGATGATGCTGCTGTCCCATGTGGCTTTGGGCGTGCGATTGGTAACAAGGTATTGTTCTTCCGTAAATAGGCATGAGATATTAATAAATAGTTGAATGATTAATGTATACAAACAATCTTATGTCTAAATGATTTGGTTCTATATAATGTAGATATCAATTAATAAACATAACCTCATGTATAATGTGCAAGTATATTTTCTTCTATTAGAAATGTATATCATGCACTTTTAACATTAAAGTTTTAGTGAAAGAATTTCTCCAGTCTAAATATTAAACTGAGTTAATGTGGAAACTGAGAAATGGTTTTTCTTTAGTATTCTAGTGATTCTTAGGTTAAGGTCGGGACAATAGATTATAATTGCCTATGATATGAACTTTTTATCTGTTTTGTTTTGCTATTTCGTGTAGTTCCTAAATTCATAAACACTATTGATTAGAATCATTAAAAGAGTTATACAGAACTCTGTGGATATTTAGTTTGCCTGTGATTGGCTATAAAAAGTTGTCCGTAAGAAATTACATTGTTTTTGACTTGTGAAAGAAAGTTTGCGTAGAAACAATACCTTTAGCAATTTGTAGGTTTTCATTTAATAATGACATACATTTTGATTGTTCACTCAGGGAGCTGTTGGTTTAAGACTAAGAGTGTATGACAGGATTTTTTGCTTTGTTAATTGTCACTTTGCTGCTCATTTGGACGCTGTCGGTCGTCGAAATGCTGATTTTGATCACGTATATCGTACAATGTCGTTTAGTCGACCATCTAATCTCTTCAATGCCGGTGCTGGTATGGTGTTGTACCTGTTACTCTGTTGTACGCTTGCCTGCTCAATATATTTATTTTGGCCTGTTTATAGATCTAGCTTGCCATTGGTCCTTTCTATTGCAGCTGGTGCTTCGTCGGCTGTTCAAATGGCTCGTAGATCTAATGTATGTATATGCTATGGTTTTGTTTCATTTGCCTTCTAAATTATTCTTCTTTTCCGGTAAGTGTGTGAGAGTTGATTCTTATACAGGCTATGGGTGCCCAGTCTGTTGAAGGAATGCCTGAATTATCTGAGGCAGACATGGTTGTATTTCTTGGTGATTTTAACTATCGGCTTGATGATGTGTCATATGATGAAGCAAGAGATTTTATATCTCAAAGAAGCTTTGATTGGCTTAGAGAAAGAGATCAACTCCGAGCAGAGATGGAAGCAGGAAATGTTTTCCAGGGAATGCGGGAAGCAGTTATCACTTTCGCTCCCACGTACAAGTTTGATAAACATGTAGCTGGTTTATCAGGTACCTTATAAGCTTAATATCAGTCCATTAGTGTTTTTTTTCCATCGGATGCTGTGCATTTTATGATTCATAAGGTTTTATTATTTTTATTCCTATGAAATTTAATGTATTTGATCTAAAAGTACATTTGTAATGCTTATTTTAAAGGCTACGATTCTGGTGAAAAGAAACGCATTCCTGCCTGGTGTGACAGAATCTTATACCGTGATAGCCGACGAACTTTGGGATCTGAATGCAGTTTAGAGTGTCCTGTTGTATCTTCAGTATCACAGTAAGTTCTATTGATTCTATTTTGGCAATGTTTAGGGTTTGTTTAATATCTTTAAAATAAGTGTATGCTCTGATTCACCTCATAATTACTTGTGATCCTTTCTGGTGAGGGCAATGCTTCAACAGCCTCGGTGCTTATTAACTTTTTCAAAAAGATTCACACATTGATTATTTGAATACCAGAGTAAATTTCACCATCTAGCAATTTATCGTGTTTTATGTGAGACCTAAACCGAGTGAATCATTTATTCACGTCTTTTTGAATTTGGTTCAACTCATTGTCCGAATAGGGACAGGATTTTCATGTTATATCCACTTAAGTTCCTCATGAGGAATTCTATAAGTTTGCTTAACATGTCAATGGAGAGATGGATTTAAAACAAATTGGAACAGTCACAGATGTAGATATCGAGTATTTAGGATTGTGTTTAAAAAGTCATGGCAGACCAATGGTTTTCTTGTCCTCATCCTCTCCTTCCCCCTTCTATTCATTTTATTTGAAAAATGAGTTAATTTGGTTAGTATTTACCCATCTGATTTTGAAGTTGCAGCTTTCGCTTTTTCGGGGCAGACTGTCATCTTTTATCATCTCTTCATATTATTTATAATTATCTTGAAATTCCTGATACTCTTGGATAGGTATAAGTCATGCATGGATGTGACAGACAGTGATCACAAGCCTGTCATTTGCATATTTTCTGTTGAAATTGCCCACATCGACGAGTCGGTAAGGAGACAAGAATTTGGAGATATAGTGCGGTCAAATGAGGAAGTTAGATGCCAGCTTCAAGAAGTATGCAAAATTCCAGAAACAATTGTCAGCACTAACAATATACTCCTCCAAAACCAGGACACAACAATTTTACGCATCGCTAATAAATGCACTGAGAGCGTTGCTTTGTTCGAAATAGTCTGTCAAGGTGAATCTACAATCAAGGATGATGGGCAGGCATCATATCATCATCCAAGAGGTTCCTTTGGCCTTCCACGATGGCTTCAGGTAGGTTTTCTTGTTTAAGGTGGATTATTGTTTTTAGCTGGTGTTTAAGGTTGGACCTAAAAGAGTTCATTATCTGGATTATTCTGCTTGCTGGCAACAGGTTACTCCAGCTGCTGGCATAATTAAACCAGATCAAGTAGCAGAGGTATCCATTCATCTCGAGGCATTCCACACTCGGGAAGAGTTTGTCGATGGTTTCCCACAAAACTGGTGGTGTGAAGACGACAGAGACAAGGAAGCTATATTGGTGGTCAAAGTTCACGGCAGGTATACGATGGAGAGCAGGAATCATCGGATCCGAGTTCGTCACTGCTGTTCAACCAAAAAGATTGATCCCAAGCCTAGAGATACTGTACAAGTTCAAGGAAATCTCCTTCACCGTGCTGATTATCAAAGGCTTAGTGTTTCCTATGACGTGGTCGATCATCTCCGAAATCTGCACAGTCTGTAAAGTACCACCGGGAAGTTGCCCACAAAATCACATGCCCTCACAGGCTGCGGTGGTCGAAGAAAAATGTTTAGAACTTTTGTTTCCTTTTTTATACCTTACCCTGTTGTGAATATAAGCTTTATCGAGTTAAGCTGGTGCCCAATTTTTCTGTTGTCATCAGTTCTCTTTGTTTAAGTTCATTTATAAAATTGTGTACAGCAGGGTGCATGAGAACAGTGTGAAGCATTTCGCCATTGTTGAGTCTGATTTGGATTTTTTGAGTTGAGTTGGATGGATTTGGACTCTCTTTTTATCGAATCAGTTTGAGTTATTGTCTGTAAAGTATGGACAAAGAAACTAAAGATTTAATCTACACGAGGTGGCAAATGGACCCAAGACCCGATTCAAGATCTAATATCGATCTAAACTAATATCTAAGCTTACTGAATTAAACTAAAATTGACCCAATATGGATCCAACTCGATTTCAAACCAAACCGAATAGATTTGAACAGACTTTTAAACGAATCAAAGACCTGAACCAAAATCATCCAAATCGAAGATTAACTTTGATATGAATATATATTTAAAAAATAATAAAAGATTTGATATGAATCGTCACACAAATCATTAAAAGTCAAAATATTAACTTTATAAAATTATATATTGGTTTAGAAAACTGATCCAATTTGAAAATCAGACTGAAACATATTGATCTCCTATTAAATTGTTCTTAACCCAACCCGAAATCATTCGAGATGAAAATCAATTGAATTTATATGACCCGATCCGATCTGATACCCGACTTGAATTACCCTAAACTCGTATTAAAACCGAATTAGACCATATCCGACCCAACCTAAACCAAGATCAAATGTAATTATAATCAAACTTGATCCGAACCGAACTCGATCTGAATGATCTGTTTATCACCTCTATTTACACCAGAGATCTCCAATTCTACAAATAGAAAGATTTACTTGCATAATTTGGTCAAGGATTTACAACATAAATGGGATTGAAACAAATTACAGTCTAAAGTCTTATACATTGATCAATTCAGAACCCTTACATACATAATACATACATATATAAAGAAAGGGGTAAACTGAAAATAACCATCCTTACATCAACAGAACAAAGCAAACATAATATTATGGCTTACCTTGTGGGCACACTCCTTGGTATTTATGTTTTGTTTTGTTTTTCCTTTTTTACAGTATCATCTTCATCTCAAACTCATGACAGGCCATGGATTCACTCCAGTGGTAGCGGGCAGTGAAGGCCGTATAATTGGGACACGTCTTACAACTGAAAATGCCTCGTTGAGACGAGCTGCACGAGTCATGAACTGAGACACCTTCTGCAAGTGCAGCTCCAGGAAAGAACAAAACGTTAGATATGTACCAGGCAGTAAACTATTCAGTTGTCCATTTGTACTAGTGTAAAACTTAAAATTAATTTTACCTACTTTATTTTAACAAAACTGACCATTGAATTTACTAAGATAATTGTACTCATGGTGCACATTAAGTTTCAAACTGATCCAACATCATCATCATGTCGATAGAGAATATTGTTGTTTTCAATCTAAATAGTTAAGGCATTTCTATTTAATGAAAACTCTACGTGCATAGTCCACAATATTATAATAAAATATTAAACAAGTATATGTCAAACAAAAATGACTCCATTGTCGTCCAGTGGTTAGGATATCTGGCTTTCACCCAGGAGACCCGGGTTCAATTCCCGGCAATGGAAATATTTTGATTACATTCATGGAATCCAAACAAACATTCAGAGGAAAATCCCTCCTTCCCTGTCAAATAACCAATTAGGAACACCATTTTTCTAACAACTAATCATCTGACAGTAGTGAATGAACCAAAATTTTCTTGATATGCTACAAATACTTGCCAATCCAACCTACCTTAGATATTAATTACATGTATTATCTCGATGATAATGCATTGGGTATGATTCAGCTGTCAGCGAAATAGTTTTAAGTTCAATTTAATGGCAATGTGCCACATTGCTCTCCTAAAGAGAGGATCCAGGTTTGAACCTTGAAGAAGACATTGTTGGGAGGAAGAACCACAAATCCCGAACATAAACCACTACAAAATGGAACATGTAATTTTTTTAAAAAAAAAGACAGAGGGAAGAGAACAGAGGAGGAGGGAATGAAAACAAAAGAGAAAAGACAAAGCCATCCACCCCAAAAAAAAATGTGTTGTGGAAGTTGTTTGGTAGGACTCTAAAGAATGGAATAAGTTTTTGGTAGGACTCTAAAGAAAGGAATAAGTTTTTGGTAGGACTCTATTTAGAAGTTCCTTTCCGGTAGGACTTCATTTAGATTGACATGACTTTCCTTATTTTATTGTATTTAATTAATTACCATAACAAGAAACACTATAAAGAGATGATATGAATAAAGAAAATCAGAATTTTTATCAAAACCCTAAACCGAGATTCGGGTCCCTCTAACTAGTCCTCAAGGTTTCAGGCTCCCTTTGATGTGCTTGATTGATTTTTCCATCCATAACCTGTGGCTCAATCCCAAATTCATGGCTGTAATATTATTTCTTTTAGGAAGTTATTTACAGTGAACCAAGTGGAGTCACAGGCAAAAAGAAGATAAAAATTCTCAGATGAGGAACTATTAATCAATAAAATACGAGATTCACTTGGGAAAGCACCCAATAATCAAATTTTTCCAATGTATGGAATTAGTGAGGATGCAAGTGAAAATGATAACAAATCAATCAAACAAAGGATCTCAACTAGTCATGGAGAAGCTCAAAGAGATTAAGCAAAACAAAAAGATGATAAAGATTCATGTATAAAAGGGAATGAAATTCGATTGCATCGTGAACCCTAGAGCAAAAATAGATCTAAATCATTAAACAGTAAGGACAACCAAGAACATATACTGCCTGATCACAAAACATAACTGAGACACAATTCACTATCCAATTTCCAAATATTGATCAATAATAATGAAAACAATAACAGAAACACATAAGCAGCAACTGACCTTATCATCCATGGTAACCTTTAGCCGCAAGGTACTGCTCTTCTGCTTCATCTTATACAATCGACGTCCTAATATAACAAAACCCATCACAGCCGCTGCTACAGAGAAGGACCAAGCAGGGCTAACCCTGAGAACACAGTATCTCAAGAGCTCAAAAGGAACTTTCCACCATGCTACCTTCTTTTTGTCTCCCACGTTCATTGAATTCGCACACAACTTCATTTCATCAATAGTTGAACCTTCATTACCAATTGTATTACCGTCTCCTACTTCCAAATTCAAAGTCGAGTTATTCTCATCATCAAGCTCACCTGAATTCTCCATCTCAGCTCCCTTTTCCATGAAGTCACTAAGTTCAATGTCAGCCTCTTTCTCAATATCCTGAAACTTCATTGAAATCAAACCATCTCCACTAGAATCAGGCCAGAACTTGCTCAAATCATTATCTTGGTCTTGAATATCGCCAAACCCACCAAAACCTAACTCCTTTGTCCTATCAAATTCACTAAATTTAGTCTCATCAGGCTTAAATGTACCCAATTCGTCTGCCCTAGCTTCCTCTTTTCCAATCCCTCGGAACAAATCCGGGGCTTTGTCGTTCTCAGCAAACTCCAAGTCTTTTTTCACAACCAAATCACTTAATTTACGATCATCTGACCGATCACTGCCCGAATCGGTCCAAAATTCTCCCGAATTATTCCTCCTATACTTAGTCACAAGCTTGGGATCAATCCAACTCGGATTGTCTGACTCGATAGAACCTTCTTCACTCGCATCCCCCTCCTTTGCATACATACTCTGATTATCAAGAGAAAAGTAATCAGACCTTATCATCCCTTCAGTATCACCTTCGATGCTCTCAAGATTCCTCATCTCGGGCGAGTAAACCATGATAGAATCCGAGTCAGAGTCCAAGCTGTGTAGCACCTCCCAATCTAGTAATTCTCCTTCCATGACAAGGATTTTGATCGATCTTTCTATTTCTAGTTTAGGGCGATCAAACCACCAAAAACAGAAAGCATCCAACAAACCCTAATCCCCAATCGAATCTGGATTCTGAAGTGTATGATTCGCGAGGGAAAGGTATAAAAAATGCAAACGCCGAAGAGGATAAGGCATCGCTCTTAAAGTGATGAGCAGAGGAAGACAGTGCAAGTTGTGAGCGTTGACGTGGCTTACTTCGAGATACTCTTTTGTTTGGTCAAAATGGAGATGGTTGACTCTGTACATTGATGAACCGTTAGATTTTTGACACCACAAAGTAACAGGTGGGGGTGAAAACAGACAAGCGTTTCCGAATTGAAATTAATATCTTTCTTCCGGAAGCTGAGTTTAAGACAAATAAGGAGTAATAAAAGAAGATAGATTTAAGTAGTAAACAGTTTAATAAATATTAATCAAAAATTTTGTTAGAAAAATTATTAATCAAAAATTAATGTGTGACGGTTCATAAATTATTAAGATTTGATTCGATTAAAATTTAGTTTTAATAAATTTAATTCAAGTTTAAATTCAACTTGAAAATTCAATAAATCGGATTAAGTTGACCTAAACTTGTCTTAAAAAGCTTGTGAGTATGCTCGAGATATATTTATGTGTCTGTATAGTATTATATGCTTGTATTGTAAGAATATTTTTAGGTTATTTGGATTAATCTAATTTTTGATATTTTTTCTCTTTTCGGCATTGATTTTTGTTTTGACGTTGGTTATGAAAGGGATTTTTTATAAAAAAACTATAGTAAAATTGTTCACTTCGACCCGAGTTGAGTTCAAATAGTCTACTTCAAGCTTAAGCATAAAAAATTTCAAACTCGGCGAGCCTCAAACCGAATCAAGCTCAATAATATTGTTTTTAAACCGAACTAACTGTCTAAGTTTAGATTTAACTCAGCTAGTTATCACCCTTAATCGACTCGAATACGTGTATAGTATAGAATGTAATAAAAATGAAGAATCAACCATTAATCTTAATGAATTAATATTTTAACTAAATTCAATGAAAATGAAAGAAAAGTAAACAATGATTCTAATTATTGATTAATTCTTGAAATGATAATTAATGTGAGTTGTAATTAAAAAACTAAACAATGAGTTTGATCCTCGTTTTTCACTATAAAAATGATTTTTATAAAATTATTTTATATGGGCGTCGAATATTGCTGAAGACTATTAATATTAAATATTGTTGAATATTATTAAATTTAATTAAAATTAAAAATTTTAAAAAGTTAATATATAATTAATAAAAGAATGATAGACTCAACATATAATTAATAATTGTGTTAAGTTTTTAAATTTTTAATTTTTATTAATTAATTTAATAATATTTAACAATATTTAATGTTAAAAATGTTTAACGGTGTTCAGCACCCATTACAAACTTGGATATTTGATCCGTTAAAGTTTCGCCTTCGGTTTCAGCAAATCTGGAGCTTTCAAAACTCAGCATGGTTTTTAAACGAGTTGACTTGAATTCGGTGATGTCAGAACATATTACTGGTGGAAATTAAATATAATATTTTTATGAGAATTAAAATATATTGGTCCAAGTGATAAACAACTTAATTTCGCTTAAGTAAGTTTTAAGTTCGAGACGTTATGTATACAGAAAATCCCTACTGGGAGACTCACCCACCAAAGCTAGATGTACAACACGGGTCGGTCTGGATTAGTCAGAGCTAGACACTAAAACCAAAAGAACAATAAAAAATTATATATTATATTTTAAAAATAATATTAGTTAGGTACATTCGGAGTTTAATAGATGAAAAATATTTTGTGTAACTTTATTTTACCTATATAATAAAAAAATTAAATACGTTAGGATGGTAATTCGATCTGAAATCGTCGGATCTTGGTTCGACTCAACTCGATAAGAGTAAGGTTTTTTTATTTAAAAAACGGTTTTGAGTCGGGTGTGATACTGAAAAATAAGACTGGATCAGGGGAGAGTTTAGGGTGAAAATTTCCCGACCCAACTCAACCTGATATATTTATATATAATATATAATATTTTTATTATTTTTCAGATAAGTCGACTTTAGTCGAATTTTTACTAAAATATCAAGATCAGGTCAAAATCGAATCTGATTATAATTTTTATTATATCGACTCGGATGAATGCGAGTAACGCAGATATTTTAATTTTCAAGATAAGATCGGGACAACTAAAAACTTATCTCGTCCCATTGCTATCCCTAAAATATGCTATTCTTCGAATAATAAACGAAACGAACTAGTATTAATGACTATTGATCAATTAATATTCTCATTTAATGATAAATTTAACAATAAATTTAGTTGTTAATACTTACCTATTTTAAAATTTAGATCAAAAACAACCATGCATATAGGAGAACGCCTTCTACACATGATGACTTAGGGGAGAACGTCATGTACAAGTTGTGTTCTATTTTTTTACAAAATTTTAAAGGAGAACGTCGTCTGTACATGGCGTTCTCTTATCTGCACCGTAAAAATTGATATAGATTCTCAAATATAAGTGAAGATCACCTATATTTCAAAAAAAAAAATTGAATTCGATTATTCTCAAAATTTCTTCGTAGTTTCCTTCCATTTAAGCAACAAATAAAGATCAGCCACGCAATAACTCTGATAAATTCTAGCAGATGTATACTTTGAAATGTGGCAAGAATGGTAAGCTGTTCTCAAGTAGCAAACAAAATGTATAATCATGTAATAAATTTGCTGCACAAAAAATCAAACAAAAGATGATTTGTGTATGCTGTAGAGGCAAATTGGTTCAAGGAAAAGAAGATCCAAATCCCAAGAGTTGGACAAGCTTTCCATAACACCACCAAACATGTTACAGACATCCAAGGTGACATCAATCTTTCCCCCCTTTACAGAACCTGAAAAAAGTTGGATGAATTTATGGAAGCAATTCTGCACAAAGTTGATCAAATTCTACAAGCCAGACAATACCAACTCTAGGTTCAAACAAACCTTGTTCAGTGCTAATCAAAGTTGGAGGGATGAGCTTTGGTTTGTGGGAAAAACATGGGAAGAACCACCCTTTTTCTTTATAAAGCAAAGCTTTTATGTCTATGAATGTCTTACACTACTTGTCTGGCCTACAAGCTAAAGAGCATTAACAGAACGGTCTCCAATAGAGCAATGCAAGTGGCAGCAACAATAAATATGCAGGAATAGCGAGTCTCATTACCGATATTTTACTCGACATAATCAAGTTCAAAACATGTACTTGGAGGGTCATGTCTAAGGCAAAATGAAAAAGATCATTGACATTCCCAGATTTTAATATTGATGTTGCATTTCTTGCCTAGATCATAAATGTAAATGAAATCAGATTATCAGGATTTGCCTACACAGTGGCTAGAAATATATGTATGAAATCTTAAATTTTAGTTACCCAAACCAACATAACGCTACTAAGGATTCCAAGTCTCAGAAAACTGAATGAAAATAAAAGCAGCAAAAAATTCATATAATGAAATTTCTACAAGGGAATAGAGAATCATAGTTACCTGTTAAAGATCCTCAAAAGCAACAAATTCAGAATCCTTAGGCTCGTTTATGATCTTTTCGATCATTGACTTGACCGTCTCATGCTGGATCATCTCTTCCAAAACTTTATCCTCTACATTACCACAGACTTGTTTGTGATCACCTTTACCAGAAGAGAACAATAACTCAGATAACCTATCCTTGCCTGCTTGTCTATAATATTTCAACGCCTCCATTGGCCCGGAGGTGATAAGGTGGTAAACGTATACAACCTTCTTCTGCCCTAGCCTATATGCACGGGATATAGCCTGTCGTTCCACCGATGGGTTCCATGTCACATCAAGCAATACCAGCCTTGAACCTCCAACAAGATTAATGCCTTCAGAGCAAGTCTTTGTTGATGCAAGCAACACTCTAGCGTTGCTTTTTGGATCATTAAAAACATTAATCGAGCATTGACGCTGCTTAATGTCACATTTTCCATGCATGAACAATATCTCCTCACCTTCCTTCCATTTTAAATGGTCTTGAAGGTGCTCCATTATTAAGCGTAAAGGTCCAAGGTATTGACTGAAAACTATAACCTTTTCCTCCAGGGCTTCACTAAGCTTAAGCAGATTCATGAGGAATTTCGTTTTCACACCTTCATCAGGTTTCGGTCTAATCCTTTCCAATTCCTTCATGCTAACAATGGAGCTGACAACTTCATTAACATCTTCCTCATCTAACAACGGCTTCAAAAGCTGCTTCAACAAAGAGGGGTGTATGGAGATCAAGGACACATAACGATCTAAATCAAGTGCATTTTGTTTTTCTTGTCTTCTTCTCTTTTTGAAAGGATTCTTCTTTTCTCTAGCACGCTGCAGGATTTCCTCAACACGATGCAGGATTTCCTCAACACACCCCAGGATTTTCTTCTGAAGATCAGTTGGCCGTAAAACAACTAGAGAATGCTTCAAACCAGGAAGTGCAGTCTGTAGAATTGTGCCTTTATACACATGAACAAAAGGCTTAATCAAAGCTCTAACCTCCCTCAGTTTGTCATTTATATCAACATCGTTTTCAATAGAACCAATCCAGTAGGTAAATTTCAATTTGGCTTGGTTTCCTTTGCGTCCACGCCTTTTATTATCCTTGTATTGGATTCCTTCAGCAAATGTTGGTCTAACTAACCACAGTGTGTTGAAGAGCTCTTCAAAATTGTTTTGGAAGGGAGTTCCGGACAGAATTATACGACGTTCAGTTTTAATTCTTGACAAAGCCTTCCACAAAAGACTATCAGCATTTCTAGGAATATGTCCTTCATCAAAGACAAAAAGCCTAGGAAGGTCGAGAAGGATTTTACTGATTTGATCATCTAAATTTCTACATTTTCCTTTTCCCCACGACCTTTTTCCAGCAAGTTTCGTGAAAAGGCCGTAACTAATGCCCAAGATGCCTCCACTTGATTTCCAGGCAAGCAGTTTCACCAAACGCCTAACATGTTTATCTGCATGTGCGATACCATTTTTAAGTTTCCCATAAAGAAGAATTCCATATTGTTCTTCCTTGTCAGAAAAATCCTCACTGTTCAAATTGTGAAAGGGAATATCAACCTTCCACTTAATGAACTCGTCTTTCCATGTTAGCAACATACTACAAGGAGCAACAATAACTGGCCAGGTTTTTGGATACTCCTTTAAATATGTCTGAAGAAAGACAATAGTCAGAAGAGTTTTCCCTGTCCCAGGAGCATGAGATATGATGCATCCTCCACCGCCGCTGGATGAGTTTTTAGACTTATCGTGATATATTCCCCCTGCTATATTATTCCACATAAATTCAAAACCTTCACGCTGATGGGGGTGGAGTTTACTTTTTATGTTTGGAATGATTTCCCATACTGTTCCTTCGATATCGGCAGAGGAATCACAACCAGGCATGTCACTGTTAGGGTCTAGATCTTGAAGGCCATCAAACATAGAGGGGGTCAGAATGCCAGAGTGTTGCCTCTCATATTTTCCAGAAGTACGTTTCATCTGCAACAAGCAAAACAAAGTTATGAGAATCAAATATCTGAAACTAAGTAAGATCCTCAAGTTTTGCAGTTTACATATTAAGCTCCTTGCCATTAGCCTATTATCGAGACATTTAGTTTGTCTAGGACCATAATTCTAATAGGAACCATTTACATCTAAATCTGTTTTCAAAACAAAAAGTTCAATTTCGATTCTTAAAGCATGAAACATACAAGTTCATATATAACTTACAAAAGGTGATGCAACGTATTTGATTTCCAATTCCAGATAAGAGCAAATTTTGCATTTTATTCCAATTTCTTCATCTAGCACAAGTTCATGATCCCCTTGACGACATAGGGATGCTCTGTCCTGATTAACCTCAGAAGCATTAGCAGCACCCTCAATTTCCACCTGCTCATCAAGGTGAACAATATAAGCATCAGTTTAATCATCTAAAAGCACTAAAGCAGAATTTGCTGATTAGTTTAAATGAATATTCACATGAAAAAAAAGGATATTTAAGTTCATGGTCTGCTAATTTTCACTTTAAGGAGTGCACATTTATATACATATACCTACGATAAAAAAAAAATAACTGTGCCAAAGAGATGCTAGAAACAACCAAGATAATTTGCATCTAAATCCTTTCTAAAAAAGGTTCAAACCCTCTTTTCTCTTTACTTTATAGCATTTAAAGAAAAATGTGCAGCTGAAAGTATGTCCTTTTTCGATGTTGGCATTTGTTTCAAGAGAAGACAAATCCATACAAGATAAAAGCAATGGATTTCACTTGATTTCAACACAAAACAAAGGGTTTCACATAAAATAAGCATCATCTAAGTACTTGTGCATAAAACAATAAACAAAGATGCATTTTTTATCATATGAACTTCTTCCGAAGAGTGGTAATGGTTGGTACACATATACTACATACCAGAGAAGGCTTGGTTGAACCAATCTCGTTAGAAGCAATGCAAAACTGCATCTCATTCCACAGTGAATCCAATTCGTCTTCAAAACCTACATTCTGAAGAGTGATTGTGTCCTCAACCCCAGAAATTAACTTGAGAGGCTGAAGGTTATTCTCAGTTTCTTCATTGTTCAAAACAGAATCAGCCAAAATGGAAACAAGTTGAAGTTTCTCGGAGGAGGCCGCCGCCCCCTTTTTACCCTTAGACGACTTGGTATAGGAAGAAGTAGTATCATTCAAACAAACTAAGTCGTCGTCGTCGTTGTCCGAGCCGATATAACACCGACGTTTCTTCTTCTCCTCCTTTTCTCTCTCCTCCCCGCAATAATCCAAATCCTCCGACTCATCATTGTCTTCTCCGCTTGTGGAGGTAAGATCCTCATCAGAACGCTCCATTGAATCTTCTTCTTCGTCGTCGTCTTCTTCATCATCATCATCATTATAAAGATTGCAAATTTCAGCAGCGACTCTAGCATCCTGTTTACACTGCTGTGTTTCAACGCCATTTTTTTCGTACGAAAAATGGACTTTCCCGGTCACTTCTTGAGAATCAAAAGATGATCTAGTTTTGGCCTCGCACTCCTCCACCACCACCTCCTCCTCCACCCTCCCAGTTTTTCTCCGCTTGATTTCATGGTACTCCTTCCATAAGTTGGCTTCCGTCCTGCTTCTGGTTCTCAGCGCTACCGGCAACGATGGATTCGACATCTTGCGTGCACTATAAGAAATAGGGTTGTCGAGTTTCAGTTCAGTCGCACAGACATGAAACGAGTGCGCGAATTCAAATCGTTGAATCCTAATGAATATGTGAAAGACAATCAGCCCTTGATCTCAGCGACAAAATCGGAAAGAAAAAGAATAAGCTTAAACCTCGAAAACCCTTCCATAGAATCAAAATTCTTATAATATATACTTTATAAATAGGAAAAAAAAAAATCTTGGGCGCTCTCGACCTAAAAATACAAACTTTTAATTATTAAAATTAAAATTTTATTATTTTTTAAATTTTAGAGTTCCATCTTAATTAATTTAGACCGATCCAATATTATATATTTAATTTTAATAAATGCGTCTTTAAATAAAATTTTTTATATGTACAATATCAACTTAAAACTTACTTAAACAGAATCAAATTACTTAAACGAAATAAAGTTGTTTACATTCCAAAGCTATGTCACTTTATACAAACAATTATGTGCCCACTTTTTATAAATTAATTTATTTAGATTTAGATATTGTTTTAATTGTACGAATTATTTAACCTTAGTGGTTAAAGGAACAGTTGTTACTCTTAAAAGTCATATGTATCAATGTCTAATGGTATTTAAATCATATTTTTTATTTATTCTAAAATTAAAAATTTTAAAACACAGAGTAAATGTATAAAATTTAAAAGTTCATAACATATAACTCAAAAAAAAAATAAAGGTTTGGGATTAGTTTTAACTGTTGTTGTTTCTATAAGTCATGGGTAGGGGTGTTTATCGAGCGAGTCGATCGTAAGTTGGGCATTGCTCGACTCTTGCTCGTTGAAAAATTTTGTTGCTTTGACTCGACTCGTGCTCGTTAAAATATTTTATTGTTCAACTCGACTCGTTGCTCATTAAACTCGACTTGTTGCTCGTTAAGTTCACTAAAAATCTTACCTTATTTTTAACTATAAGTAAAATTTAATATTACCATATGATGCTTAATATTAACATAAATTAATAAATTTAACCAAAAATATCAAAAGGGTATATAAAACATTTTTAAAGTCTAAATTCAAAAGTAATAATCCATAAATACACCAAACTAATATATTAAAATTAAAGTAACAATTCACACATTAATAATTATTATTTAGATTTTTTTAATGAAATTATTTTAAAGTAATTACTAAAAAATGTTTTAAAAATTAACGAGCTACTCGTGAACTTATCGAGTCGAGTTAGACTTTACTCGATTTAACTCGTTAAGGTATTGAGTCGAGTTCGAATTCGAATCGAACTAATCTGAGTCAAGTATTTATCGAGTTTTGGCCGAATCGAGTTCGAGCGGCTCACGAGCTGCTCAACTCGTTAAACACACCTAGTCACGGGTTCAAACACCAATGATTTCAGTGATTGAACGATGAATGTGAAATGCATTAAAAAATATATCATATATTAAATATTTATTTATAAAAGCAACATTAAGAGGGGAAAAAATCTTCAAGGTGGATCATTTTTGGTATTAATAGAGAAATACGTGGCATGCTATGAGGCAGACAATTTCCGAGGCACCACCCTGAAGCTATTAGATGCCCACGCTATTGTTTTTCTCTTCATCAGCAAATCAGTTCCAGCCTTCAGCTCGAGGCTTTAGCGCGCCTACTCGTGTTGTGCTGTGCTGTGCTGTGCTGTGTTGGCCCTTGTTATTCGACACTCGCTCCATAAAATGCGCGCTCTTCTTACCTTGAGACCTCCGTGCATTTCTTCTTGTCATCTTCCTCCTTCTTCCTCCTCCAATTCTTTTCTCTACAGCTGCTTTAGACCCAGCAAACGTTTCCACTTATTCAAGCCTTGTTCTTCCCTTAGACAAACAAAGAAGCAGCAGTCCCTTCAAAAGAGTCCACCCAATGCTCCACAGAGTCTGAGGTGGTTCCTCAATCCCAAAGGGGACGACGACGAGAAAATCAAAGGGGATGGGGAGGGTAAGGGTAATAATGGAGATATTGAAGGGGACACTGCGCTTAAAGGTACCCTTTTGGCCGGAGTTCTACTTGTGGGTGTTGTTGGTGGATTTGGGATTGTTGGATATATCTACAAGGATCAAATCAACGTTTTCTTGAACCAGTTCTCCGCTTTCATTGAAGGTATATTTCTTCATGAAGTTCGGATCCTTCTTTCACTATTCATCTGCATTTGGTATTGCTTTTGATAATTGGGGATTATAGTTATTTGGATTTGCTGATTCAGTGTGGTTTAGCTTTCTAGGTTTTCCATTGATTTGGGATTTTAACACTGTAATTCGTGTGACGTTAAAGCATTTTCAGTTTTACCTTTGAAGTTCTCTTCACTGTGGAAAATCCTTAATTGTTATATGCTGCTGATAGGGTCCTATAATTTCATTTAGCCTTTTTTTCTGTAATGAATTTTAGATTAGACTAGTAGAATTTTCTTGTAAATGAACATGGTCTAGAATTTTAATGGTGGAAGTTTCTTCAATAAGCAGGTTATGGACCTGCGGGATATGCTTTGTTTGTAGCAGTTTATGCAGGATTGGAAGTAAGCATATGTTAAAATTTTTGTGTTTTACCATTTTTATTCACTTCTATTTGAAGCCTGCACAACATTGAGCTACTTTGTTTTTCTTGATTTTTATGCAAGCTAATGCTTGTAAGTCGTTTTGTTATATTGTAGGTCCTTGCTATTCCTGCCATTCCTTTGACCATGTCTGCTGGTCTTCTTTTCGGCTCTGTCATCGGCACGATTTTAGTTTCTATCAGTGGAACAGTAAGTTTGTTCTCTTCCAAATACAAAAGAGGAGAGGACGTGAGTGCGCCGGAATTTATATCTTAATATTCTTTTAATCTTTTAGGTGGCGGCAAGTATTGCCTTTCTGATTGCTAGATATTTTGCTCGTGAGCGTATTCTAAAACTAGTTCAAGGGAACAAGAAGTTCCTTGCAATTGACAAAGCTATTGGAGAAAATGGTTTCAGAGTGGTGACCCTCCTTAGATTGAGCCCTTTGCTCCCTTTCTCACTGGGGAATTATCTCTATGGATTAACATCCGTGAAGTTTGTGCCATATGTGTTGGGAAGGTTTGTTTTTTCATCTTCGAACTGATTCGTATGCTTGCTTTTTATGTTTGTTGTGATGTTTAAATTCCATTAAATATACTGTTGTGATTCATTAGTTTGAAAACTAGTTGCATCTACCTCTAACAATCTTTTTCTAATTTGTTGTTATTAAAGAATTAATATTTATTAACTTGTAAAAGAAGGGCGAGGATTGTTAGTCTAAATGTTTTCAGGCATTCTCTCTCTATTTGTATTTGACTGAAATTTATGTTGCAGAATACAGGTTTCTGCTGGTTATAATTTGGAATGATCCTGAAAATAGTTTTTACTTTTCTGTTTAAAATTTATTTATTTCATTGGAATGATCAAGATTTGTTATATTTGCATTATCGTTAATAATCAAATTCCTAAGAGCTTTACATCAAGTTTGCCAAAAGGGACCTAAAGAACAGTTGTTTATCCTACAGCTTGCTGTGCTCTAAAGGCCAGATTTTGTTGTAAAACCAACTTGATATTTGGTAGAGCACTTATTCCATTTGAATTTGGGAATAAAAGTTTTCTAAAAGTCTATATGCTATACACTTTTTGCTCCAAACTGAATCAATGATTGTTATGCAGTTGGCTGGGGATGCTTCCAGGAACATGGGCATATGTCAGTGCTGGTGCATTTGGTCGAGCAATTATTGTATGTTTTGTTTTTTATTCCTTTGGAAGTAATCTACATGATCAAATTTTAGTCATTCAAACTCCGTATACATGTCTTCGGCAATGACCCCATGACACTTGCACCTATTTTTGTTGTTATGGTTAGTTATCATGCAATTGACTGACTTCTGGTTTTATCAAATAATTTATATTTTTCTCCTTTCTGGAACTTCTCAGCAAGAGGATTCAGAGTTTGGGATCAGTGGAGGAAATGGTATATCGACACTTGGACTCGGGTTGTTGGTCACTGCTGTAGCGGCAGCTTACGTGATGCAGGTTGCAAAGGTAATGTCGTTCGACCACCTTCGTGTACTGTTGACCTTTGTATTGCCTATGTTCATATCATCACTCCTAACGCTAGACGAGTTGTCGGCAACGAAAATGAATTGTGTTCTTTCTCCATCCGAATTAGTTCATCTGTCATCTGTTGCCTGTATTGTGATGGTGCAGGATGCCATAAAAGATATCGACTGAGCATTCGGGAACCGGTTTTTTGGTATGCTTAAGTTGATTCCACAGTATAGCTGAAAACTGTAAAACTGGCGACTCCAAATCTAGCATATACATCAAATCAATTTGTACCCAATGCAATGAATTCCACCTTTTAGTGAATGTACCATCTTCTTCTCATTTTTCTTTTAATTTCCCCCCAAGTCATTAGCAATGGCTCTATCTTGGCTTGAGCCAGGCTGCTCTGGACCCTTTGAAGTTATTTTGTCTTAGGGCATGGTATTGCAAGAAGGATAGAAGGAGCGGAGTTCCTGTACTTATTACAATGTAACCAAGGCAACATACAACCAGCTTGAACTGTGTAGTAAACTTGCCCAAAAACTGTGCTATATGACCCCCCCCCCCCCCTTTCATATCTTCAGACCAATTCCACTTGAATTCATTTTTGAATTAAGAATTGCTCTATAAGCAATGGTCACTCCATACCTCAGCCGGCCATCCAGTTGCTTCCTCCATCTGTATGGTATCTCTTTCCCATCCTTTCTTCTCAGTTCTAACAGCCATCTCCATTTGCTGCACCTTTCTGTTGTCTTGCCCCTTTCCCCTTACTATCCGCCTTACACTTCCCGTCAAGCCTATTGTTAGAGGCTCTTCCATGGGACATATTCTCGGTTATTGACGATGCTTCGTTTTGGGCCATTTTTAGTGTAATCTTTATGTATATTATACTAATTACGATGTCAATCAAACATTACTCAATCTTATATAACTTATATAAATTCTAATTGACTTTGTAATATCTAAGAGAAAAGAGAATGTCAATCGAGAATTTTAATCATTTACTGTAAAAATAAATTTTTTTTTTGTAATAATCCAAAATAAACATAAGACTGGTTGAACTTAAAAATAACATAAATATTATCGATACATTAAAATTAATTATTATAAAATATATTTAAATTAATAACCAAAATATATCTAATATCAGATAGAAATAAAACTAGAAAAGAATATGTATATTATAAAATATAAACCAAACTAAAACATAACGACAAAGCCTACATAATATATTAAGATTATAATCTAGCCAATGACTTCAAAAGATCCAAGATTTTAATTTTTACCAACTCTGTCATGGTGGGGTGAGAAAGTGTGACCGTTTTTAATGTCCAGGCGGAGCTCAAATGAAAACGGGAGAAGCGAATTTCATTTGTGTTTTGCTCCCCAAAAGAAGAACATTTGTATTGATTAAGAGGGCAGGAAAGTGCAGGATAGGAGCATACAAACTTTCCGATTTTGAATCAAGGCTTGTTCTATGATATCTTCGAAACCAGGTATTCAATCTCAATGAAATTTACCTAATTTTTCTGAATTCCACCTGCATACAAACTTAAATCGAGGATTTTAGTTCCATTCTTGAGCTGTGAGTTTTTTTTCCTACCAATAATGAAGCAAAATCAAGGTTTTAAAAAGCTTGAAAACCTCCAAATAGTCTGCTATATACTCTATCTATTTGATGATTTCGGGGGATCAAGTTTGATTCTTTGTCCTGTTTTGGGTCATTTGGTAAGCGCACACAATATGTTCGATAAAAGTCTTCTTTGGGTTATTGTTATTTTTTTAATTGTTATTTTTTAGAGATTCATGCTTGAGTTTCATAACAAACGTTTCTTAGATGGAATGAAATAACGAGAACTATCATGTAACTAGATATTAGGAATCTGTGATGTCATGGGAAAAATTGGAATTGGCTTCCTTCCATCTTAGGACCTAGATTTGCAAGTGGATGCCCACGACTTATTACATCCCTTAGTGAGATTCTTTTATATGCAATTTGTATTCTTTATTTATAAAACAAGCTACTCATATTATAACTTGACGATCATTACATGAATTGGCCAACCAGCTCGTTTAATTCTTGTAGTGGGACACTGTCTACTTTGCCAACCTGGTTGCTTTGCTTATTCTTCTACCCTTTGTCATCTGTAATAACTGATTGCTTTAGCAACCACACTCTTCCCCTATCATATAGGAGCCCTAAGGATTTTTTACTACTCAAGCCTGTTTGACTTGAAACAATAATCATCACCATGCTCTTCCAAGTCTTCATTTTTCTTGAAGTACTGATGCCCAACATTCGTGTTCAACACATGGGTATGGTATGGTAATATGATTCCCAAGGATCTCTAAATGTATGAAAAAGAAAAATCTGTTAATAACGTAATCAAACACTTACCCATATCCGATATTCACACCCAAATCTTAGTAATATAAAACCATCATTACAGTTGCTGGTGGGTGTTTTCTTTTATGATTGATTTTCACCGATAGTATTTGATGCTTTTGCTGGTTTATGCGCCCTTTTATTTGTTTGATTGCCATGTTATTGAAGGTGAAAGGTGTCTTTCTGTTCAGCCTCTCTATTTATTGTTTTATATGTTGAGTAAATCAGTTCATTGATGAAAAGGGATTTGTGTTAATTCTTTCTATTGGTATGCTTGTCCAGTCCTGCTGATTTTGGTAGCAAATCCCAATTGGTTTTGAGTAATACAACAAGGGCAGCTTTTAGAGACATACGGTGCCTGATATTATTGATCAGCTGCAATGGGTGCATCTAAAGGACAAAAGCTTTCCGGGATGCAAAAGCAAGTACTTAGTCTATACAGAGGATTTCTACGAGCAGCTCGTTCTAAGCCTTCTGAAGAGCGACGCCAGATTGAATCCATCGTCTCAGCTGAGTTCCGTCAGAATTCCAAGCAAGTAGATCGCAAAAATTTCCTCTATATTGAGTATTTGCTTCGACGCGGTAAGAAGCAACTTGATCAGCTAAAGAGTCCTGATACAATAGGGTTATCGTCCGTCAATGTCAGTTCATCCAAGAAACAAAATGCTGATACTTGAACATAAGGACCGACACATGATTTTATGTCCAGGTGCAACCACATCCCGACACTTCGAGTCCATCCCTGCTTGAGCACAATATGTATTTGTTATCATATTTTTCTGGGGAGGAGGGTGATCTCGTTTATTTGATTGCTGGAGAAAAGGACTCCATTTCATTTTTTAACATATTGAACCTGTTACTACTCTATTCTACTTAATTCTGGCAGAAATAAAGGCTGCAATTTGAGATTAAGGGAAGCCTTGCCCAGAAGTTCATTTAGGATGAAATTATAGGGATTAAATTGCTTAACTTTGAAATTTACATCATCTAAAAAGTATTTGAACAAAAATTAAGGGTTAAGATCTAATTTGTTTAATTTTAAAACCTAAAAAATAAAGTAATTAAATAAGAAGTTAAATGATCATTTTGGTCACTTACCTTTTAAAAGTTATAAAATAATTATTAGATTTATTAAACTATTACAAAAGCAGTCATTAAATGTAGCAATCTGTTATAAAGGGATCATTAAATTAATAAAACTGTTAATTTTTGGTGATCATTTTTCTAACAGGTTAATACATTTAATGACCATTTTGTAACTTGTAAAAGTTTAGAGGCCAGAACAATAATATGTATATTTTAGTGACTATTAGTGTATTTCATCCAATTGTGAATTGTGATATTTTCCAGCTATAAATCGACCTTAAACCCTAATATACACACCCAACAAACGCGATCTGTTTATCTCTTTTCCTTCCATCCTCATCCAGCTCTTCAATACTTTGTATCGC
This sequence comes from Abelmoschus esculentus, assembly GCA_035048815.1. NCBI lineage: Eukaryota > Viridiplantae > Streptophyta > Magnoliopsida > Malvales > Malvaceae > Abelmoschus > Abelmoschus esculentus. Next base: position 27,108,358 of record JAUCBN010000001.1, read on the forward strand.
TTCGAAATTTGTCCTTTCTTCTCAAAACCCTAGATTACTTATCATTTTACTGAACATTTTGATGGCGGAGGAAGAGACCGTAGCAGCCGTACCCACCCCCGTCCATTCCGATCATAAACGGAAACTTGAGGATGTTGAGACCCAAGATGCCCCTGTCGACATGCCTCGTGACTGTGCTGTAGACCCCGATGCGGAAGATAACGATGTGGCTCCATCTGATTCGTCCGATGCCAAACGACCTAAGCTGGGCGAGGATAATACCGATGACTTGGGTAATTAAAACGATTTCCGTTCTTTCCTTTTCTTTTGGTTTTATGTTCCGTTTTAGGAATGAATTATGTGGTTAAAATGACAGTTCTAGGGCTTCCTTCCCATTTTCTACAATTTTGATTTTGGAAAGTTAATGATGTTTAAGATTATGAGTTTTTATGTGAGGTGAATATGAAATGAGGAAATTGAGGCTCTATGTAGTTGATACTCATTCTGTAATTTGCCTTGTTTGAAAATTGCTAAGTAAGAACCGATATTTGATGGAGCCTATGATTGAAATGTAATGTTATGTAGAAATACATTATGAAAATTTTGTAGAGTTGGATATTAATTTTTAATAATATGATACTTATGCTTCTCTTTATTGATTTACATGTCTTACTGTTCTAATTCTATGATACTTATGCTTAACATGACAGTCACTGAGAATGGGTTCCAGGCTGAGGAATCGGATGAACCTGCAAGGGAGGAGGAGGCTCCTCTGCAAAATGAGGTTAACAAGCAAGCAGAGGATGGTGATTCTCCTTCAAAGGAGGCTGAAGATACTGTAAAATCTGAGCAAGTTGAAGGTACTAAGGAGGAAACAGATCAGCAGCCTACAGATAATCTTGAAGCTTCTGATGCCGAGTTAGGTAAAGTGGAGAGTTTTGAGGCAAATAATGGTCAAGAAACCATCAAAGAGGTTGACGAGCAACCTTATGATGAGTTGCCCGAGCAGGAGGTTGATGATGGTGCAACTATTACTCGCAAAATGGAGGTTCCTAATGCTAAGGTATGTTAACTTTTTTTAAGCCGTCTCACTGAAATTTTTTAACTGGGTGTAAAATGAGTTGATTTTGACCATTAATGTTAGGTTCTCTCTTTGTTCTCTCACTCCCTTAAGCTGAATGTCATCCATTAAATCACATCTTTTGAAAGGGATCTTGTTATGTGTCTAATCTCTAAACTTTGAATGTGTTTTCTGCAGTTTTTGTTCAATGTTTGGCGACCTCTAACTTCTGTCTTGTTATCCAACCATTGCCTTACACCCTCTTCTTTATTGGAAAACTTCTTGTTATCCAGACAATGTTTCTTCATGTTTATTATGTTGTCACCCAACTAATGCTTATTACTTTGGTTTGCATATTTGAAAAAAAGTGCTCAACATGATTTTGCTTGGGTAGTATGTGTTGTGGTTTTTATTTCTCATTTTCTTGCACAGGTTGGTGTTCTCATTGGCAAGGCAGGGGATACTATAAGGTACCTTCAATACAACTCTGGTGCAAAAATTCAAATTATGAGGGATGCAGATGCTGATCCAGATGCACCTACAAGACCTGTGGAAATAATTGGAACTTTAAGTAACATAAACCAGGCAGAGAAGCTTATAAATGCTGTCATAGCAGAGGTTTATACTGTTTCTGAAAATTGTTTATTCATATCTAGCTCCATGAATTTACTATTTACCCTGTTCCTCCCCTCCCCCTCTACTACCATAATTTATATGTTGTGTTTTTTGTACTAACTTTATGTTCAAATTTGTTTCAGGCTGATGCTGGGGGTTCTCCTTCCCTAGTAGCTAGGGGCCTTGCTACCACACTGGCTGCTGGTGCCACTGATCAAATTGAGATACAAGTTCCAAATGAGAAGGTTCACTTTTTACCTTAATTTCCCCTATATTTACCTGAAAGCATTGGTATATAGGTGCTCATGCATCATCACACCTGTTAAAAGATGCATTAGTCTTCACTATGGTGTATGTTGCCTTGCCTGTTCCAGGTTGGTTTAATCATTGGTAGAGGCGGTGAAACCATTAAAGGACTCCAGACGAGGTCAGGGGCTCGAATTCAGGTAATACATTTTATTTGTCTCGGTCAGGGTTGAAGTTCTTGCAAAACTGATCCTGCCAATGCCTGACAATTTAATATCTTCTTAGTTGATACCTCAACATCTCCCAGAAGGTGATGGATCAAAAGAAAGAACGGTGAGGGTAACTGGGGATAAGAAGCAAATTGATATTGCCAGAGCAATGATAAAAGACGTTATGAATCAGGTTTGCTTTTTTTACTTGCATCATTTTCTTTGTAATTTATTTACTGTTAGTATGTTAACCACATCCTCTGTATCTTTCTTGAATATATTGTCACCGGAGTTAAAAGTATCTACTTTGTTGAAAGAGTGTCTTTGTTATTGAATTACCAGAAATGGACTTATGATATAAATTTATGTTATATTTGATCTCTTAATTGATTTATTTGCTGAGTTATGTTTTGGAGCATCCAATTTAATTATATCTTTGTGCTCATGCCGTAAGAACATTTAAGATGTGTCTGAGGTTAGTTACGAACATGTCATGAGCAAAATATGATTGTTTGTGTAGTTCTGGATTTTTCTTGTATGCATTCCTGATTTGTGTGACCCTTGATCTCTCAATCTAATCATTTGTCCATTTCCAATTTGGAGCATCCTATTTTAATTATATTTTTGTGCTAAAGGCTTAAAAACATCTTAAGATATGGCTGAGGCTAATTTTGTACATGTCACAAGCCAGATATTATTGCTTGAGTAGGTTGGATATATCCTGCATGCTTTTCTTGTAGTTTTATTAGTCAGGAATTACTTGAGCTGCATAGGTTGTTATCTGGAGGTTTGGTTGCATACTCCTAGCATGTGCAAGAAACATTTGATAGGATCACAGATGTTCCAATTAATTGACATCGTTTCAAGAACATATGCATGTGGAATTGGATGTGTGAGCCTTTTCCTTCTCTTCACAAATAAAATATGCCCTTTATGAGAAGCAGAGGATTACATATATTTGTAGTGAAGTTTGTATGCTCCTGAATCAGGACTAGAATGTTGTTTATCTATTTAGCTTATAAGAATTTTCTTAAATACATCCCTAATAGGACATATGGCAACCCTCTAACCTTGCTTGTGGAATTTATAATCTTCACCACCGGTGTGTAGATGATTTATAATTGAGTTGGTATAAATCTATCTCCTTCAATGGATTTGCTTAAGCAAACAATCAGTTATAGTGAACTGCATTTCTTCTATGAGCCACTGTCATCTGACTTGATGAGGACTTTCTTACTAAGAGTTTTTTTCCTGAACAAAGAGTGTGAACTATCCATGCCAAGATCACATGAATGCTATTAGGACGATAATATATTCAATCCAAGATGCCGGTTGCCATGCTTTATTTATGTTGAAGGTGCCAATTTCGAACTCGTTGGCTTTAAAATCTGCAGATTTTGGGTATCTATTCCATGGTGTCGGCATTTCTTCTTGGTGTAGCAAAATAGACAACCACTATTCCCCTTCATCCACTGAAGAGAGGTATCTGGCATTAAACCCACATTTCAAGATGTTAATTGTTGGTAAGATTGCTTTGAGACTTGAAAATTAAAAATAATAATGTAGTGAGACTGCATGAGAGGCCTCTATGTTCTATGCTTGAGATGTATTAGGAGAAGTACACCTGGTGAAGTCATCATGTCTGAATTGTATATTGGATCAGTACCATCTTGAATGTTGTGTGATACCATGATGCAAATATGATACTTTATCCTCTAATTTGTATAGAGATGATGCACTATAGTTTGTTGCTATAAGGTGAGAAAAAGACCTGACATTGCTACATCATTTGGATTACATGATCTTATGTGGTAGTCGAAACATATCCTTGTTGTAGTTCGTAAGATGCGTGAAAGATATGAGGCTCAACTCTCTTGGAATATCATATTCTTGCCCTTAATTATTAATTTAACATTTAATCTTTTCACTGTAGTCTTTGATTATTGGTAGCTCTGATATTTTCTGTCCCTCTGTTTTGGAGGGTAATACAGGTTGGTGAGATTTGTCTGCGTAGAAATTTAGTATGTCAAATAGGTGATGATATTTATTTCCTCTTATGTCCTTGATTCATAAAAGGTTTGATTGAAGATGTCTTTTGATAGACACCTATCTGCTTTCGTTTATTTCTCATTTTTGTTTAAATTAGTATTGGCTTCATCATCGTTGCTGTTTGTACATTCTTCCTTTTTTAACCAAGAGTTTGACCTAGTATCCTGTTTGTTTTGTTTAACATGGTTAAACATTATATCAGGTCTTAACTTCTACTTGGATTTTCCTCTGAAACTGGTGAATGAAATTCCTTATCTGACATCATTTTGTTTAATGAATAGACTGTCAGGTCATCATCTCTTTCTGGTGGTTTCAATCAGCAGGGCTATAGACCTCGGGGAACTGGTGGTCCACCGCAGTGGGGTCCCCGTGGCCACCCTTCTCAAACTGGGTCATGGGGTCCGTATCCATCTCAAAACTCTCATTATCAACCTCCTTATGGTGGTTACCCCTCTCACCAAATGGCTCCAAGGAGCAACTTTGCTCCTAGTTGGGAGCAGAGGCCTCATAATATGCAGGGACCTCCACAGAGTGGAGGTTATGATTATTACAACAGGCAAGGAGGGGTCTCCAACCCACATTTGACTTCAGTCCCCGGGCATGGACCTGGCCCCTCACCTGCTCCGGCTATGGGGCCAGCTCCATCTCAGTCAAATTATAATTACGGACAACCTCGTGGTCCCGCAGATTATGCCCATCCCCCACCCTATTCCCAAGCTGCTCCTCAACATGGCTACGGACATGGATATGAAGAGAAGTATGAAAATCATGCCCCAGTCCAGCACCCTTATGGAGGACATGGGTCTACTCAGCAAGGATATGCACAGCCTCAACCTGGGTATGCTCCTCAGCAGCAATATGGCAAGCCACCATCATATCCCATGCAATCACACGGACCCCAATCATATGGTCCTCCAACCAATCAACCCGGAGAAGTAGCATATCAAGGTCCTGCTGCGCACTCATATGGTCCGAATATGCCTCCACAGCAGCAATACCCATATGCTTCAAGTGGACCCACACAACCAAGTTATCCTCCATATGGCTCTGCACCACCTAGCGATGGATATAGTCAGCCTCCACCTGCAACTGGCCAGGCTTATCCGCAGCAAGGTAGCCAGCCTGTTGCCGGTTACAGTCAGCCAACTGCTTATGCTCAAGCAAGTACTGGTGGGTATGGTCAATACCCACCTTCACAAGGTTACTCTGAACAGCAACAAGCTCCAAACACTGCAGGTTATGGCTATCAAGGAACTCAGGATTCTGGTTACGGTACTGCGGTAGTGGCAACATATGGTGCACCGCCAACCACTGGACAAGCCACTTATGCTCAAACAACAGCAGCTCAGCCTACCTATGATCAGTCTGTTCCCCAATCCGGTGGTTATGCAGCGACAGCAGCAGCAGCAGCTCCGGGTAGTGCACCCGCTGGGCATGGAAAGACGGTATCACCCCAGCCTGGATATCCTCAGTATGATTCTACCCAGATGTATGCTGCGCCACGTTGACATGGCAGTACTGTATTTGTTATGTTGATTACTGTAGTCATGTACCGCACATTTTCTAGGTAGCTATCTTTTTTTTTTTTGCTTTTGATGCTTTCTATATTAGTTTTATTTCTTACTTCTACTGCTACTAATTTCCTTTTTTTATGCTCTCGTGTCCTTCGGATTGATATTCTCAGTTAAATGGCAGCTAGCCAACTTTCTATTAATGAATTTATTTTTGTTGTCTGGGTTTTTTCATTTCTACTCGTTGGTATTATTTTGTCACCCCATGTAGAGTATAGTAAGGGGGACTTATTTGTCAAACTTTGTCTTATGCGATTAATCTTTGGGCCTGAAATCACAGTTTATATATCTGGTTTTGATCATAATGCACAAGAACATGGGAAGGGTTTAGAATTTATCCAGTGTGAGATATCACATGGTTCGAAGAATAACATTCTAATGAATTTTAGAGATTCTAACATTTTCGTCCTATTTTAATTAGAAGTTAAAAATAAATAGCTCGAGACACGTTCGAACCAGAATCCATAGGTCCACCTGAACTTAAAACCAACTTCTCTAAACATCATCTTCCTCCACCAGACTCCCAACCTTAGAAAATCAACAGACCAACTATGCATTGACTGGTTTGTAACCAAATACAAAGATCCACCCCTGAATGTTAGAGACGACAACCCAACCTAGTTCGAGCTTCCTAAAAAGCATAGCTAAATTCAAACATTTCACCCAACAGATCACAATATGAGAAGCAGTGAATCTAGTTAAAAGTTTGAAAAATGCTGGTAATTCACCAGAAAATCAGGGAAGTACAGTGACAATGCCAGCAATGGCAAACTGTTCTCAAATAAAACAATCACCAAGAATGAATGCATCTTTGTACAACTACAAAGAGCACAGCTGACCTTGAAGGTCTACTTTATTATATCCTTGTTCTGAGAAACAATCTCTAGCAACTGCAAAATGGAATAGTAAAAAAAAGAAAAAGTGTTGGTTGGTAACCCATTTAAGCCGTAGATTCCTTTAAATATGCAATGAGATCAGCACGTTCCTGTGGCTTCTTCAATCCAGGGAAAACCATTTTTGTTCCAGGGATGTACTGCACACAAAATTGCACACTTGTTGAGTAATTGTCGTAGTTGGTGATTTCCAACATGATAATAATAATCATACACAAATATATCAAATCTATGTAATATGAATTGTTAACATTACATGATTTATATACAATATATAAACATGTTAAACAGGATTATGATTTTGAAAAACGACACAAACACGACATCAATACATAATTATTAGGTTACTTTCCGGTAAGAGACTTGATAATAACAAACAGTCCAAATAAACCCAACAGAATACCTCTGATTCTAACATAAACATTCAATTTCACAGACGAGCAACAACATTGGTGAATGGGAGTCCCTAGCTTCCCACAAGTCGTCGTCTATGTTATCCAAACTCTTTATTTTATGTAACTATACATTCGATCAGTTTGATATTGCTTTTGAAAAGTGCGGTGGAAAAGTTTTTATGAGAAATTCAAAGTTGTTTTGTATTGCTTTTGGTTCTTAAATCACTTTTACACCAAAAAAAAAAACTTTTTGAAACCGAATTGAAAAACATTTTTGCCCCCCCCGAAATACGAAAATGGAACATGATTGTCCAAATATATTGAAAGACTTTTTAATGATCTAGTATACCAATATCAAATCATCATCCATCCATAGGTCCTCAATGCCATTGCCAGCACAGATCAAGCTAGACTATTACTTCACTAAACCATAAGAAAATGGGAAGAATCCAGCTAATAATTATTAATCTTCTTTCTATCGACAAGATCAGGAAAGCACAAAGCAACAACCGAATCACACTCGTTCCACGATAAGATTGAGAAACAAAGAGCAACAGAATACTTATTACCAATAAAAATTAGGCAGATCATCAGAAAATAAAGACGAAAATAAGATCTTGAGAGACGTGAATTACCTTCTTAGGGTTGAGAAGGTAATCATACAAAGTTTTCTCCTGCCAAATCACGGCCATGTTCTTATTAGCAGCGGAATACGAATAACCTGGAGCAGTACCCGATTGCCTTCCAAACAGACCGTTAAGATTAGGTCCTGTGACATAATTATGTAATCGAATCAAAATAAAATTCCGATCGCATCAGAACTAAAATCAGATCATATTATACCGATTCCAAAACGAAAATGAAAAAGCATTGGGCAACCTTGCTTGTGACCGGCGCCTTTCTCGACGGTGTGGCACTGAGCACACTTTGTCTTGAAAATCTTCTCTCCGGACTTTGAGTCACCGGGCGGTGCTTGATCAAACGACGCCATCTTCGTTTTTTTTCACGTTGTTTCTTTGTGCAACGGCGGAAAGGGTGTTTTTTTGAGAATATATTTTGGAAAACGGAAGGCGCGTGGCGTTACGGTGGCGATGCCAGAGCTCAACAACCCAAGGTTTCTACGTGGCGCGTTAGTAGCCGCTCATTTAGAGCATCCGTTCTTCACTTAATTCTCACGAATGTTTCTACTCTTTTTGTTAACGATTTTAACACGTGTCGAAATATATTAGTTGAAAAAAAAAAACGAACCAAGATAAAACCGGTTTGGTTGCAATCTCAACACTATTATTATTATTATTATTATTATTATTATTATTATTATTATAAAGGGTAAACTATTATGCTAGTGACTTTGTTTATATTTTTAATCATTGATTTTAAAAAACGACTAATAAGGTTATTATGGCCAAAAAACTCGATTATCCAGTTCCGGTAAGACCCAATGAACTTTTATTTGGTAGTGATTTCGATGAGACCGGGACTGGATCTTGATTTTTTGGACCCGGTACCCGGTGGGTACCCAATAGAACCGAGACTAATACCAAATATCTGGTATTAGTTTTCTTTTGTTTATTTTTCTTTTCAAACTTTTTCTTTTATGTATGAATATTATGAGTATGACTAGTTTTAAAACTTTAGTTTTCAAATCTATAATATTCTAATTTTATTATTTGATATTATTATTGGTGGTTGATTTTTTTTTTCTTCAATTATTCAAATTTTTTAAAAATAAACTATTTGACCAGGTATCCGGTATAAGAACCGGTACCACTAATAACTGGACCAGTTTTTAAAATTTAAGACCCGATGTAACCGAAACTGATTTTAATTTTCAGGAACCGGTGATTACCGAAATCAGGATCAATTCTTTTTAAATTGGTCGGGTACCCGGCGTTGCTTAAAGTGTAATAAGGAAACCAACTTAAACTATACAATGTTACCCCACCTAAATGCATTAACTTGAATTTACATTGATTAGAGAAAAGAAGAAAAACTTTACAGTATATTGCAGTACAATTCTGAAAAACCTTGTATATAAACCTACCAATTTAGAAACAAACTAGAGGCTATACAGGTATAAACCATTCCATAGGCCTCTCATAGTGGAGCAAAAATTTACGGCACTTTTTCTATGCCTCTATTTGGGTCTCCTTTATTATTTTACTAAAAAATTAAATTTTAAATCTTAACTCATATTTTTTATATCCTAAACCCTAACCCTAAAAAAATACACCTTACACTTAATTTCCTATACCGTAACATAAACCCTTAACATAAAACCCTAAACCTATACTTTAAACCCTTTAATTTGAAGTGGGGCATAAATGAAGGCATAAAAAAGGGGGAGATGATTTGTACTCCTCATAGTGTAGGTGTTAATGATGATAACTTATGCTCGACAGCTTCCTGTAATCTTGAACTAAACATGAACTTAGAATCATGCATCAAAGCTAGGTCCTGGAGATGCTGGTAGGCTCATAATCCGCTCATCCAACACAGAGCCTCCAGCAGTGAAATGATATACTTTGATCCTTTAAGCCCAAGAAGTTCATGCACTGCAACTACTGACAAGAAAGCAGTATAGTTTAGATGAGATGGCTAACCTATCTTTAATGTAGAACTTCATAAGATGAAAAGACATACCAGGATCATCAAAGAAGCAACCCATTTCAGTTGCAGATATGCCAACTGCGTGTGTTTCAAGGTACAACATCTGGTTAAGAATTCCAGTTTCCCAAAACAAACTAGGATACATCCAATCACTCTTGGCACTTAAGGTAAGTTCATGGTGAGCCATCATTCCGAGGCTGAAACAGCCATCTCTAGCAATGTCATGTTCAGCATTTCAGTTACATTAAAACTATAAATTGCAGGTTCGACTCTACGATTAAACAGCAATATTCTCCAGGAAAATGGTCATAGAAAACACAGCATTCTCAAGCATTTTAAAAAAGCTTTTTTCTTCTCCTCAAGAATCCATATTTAATGAACAATATTTATGTTTTCACTACAAATTCCAATGCTTTTAAATTGTTCAACCGAAAATTCTCCCTTGTGACTGTTCTTAAAAAATAAAACCCCTCATTTCTATTTAATAATTAAAATTTTAACTTATTAAAAAATATATCATAAGAACAGTAAATTTAATTAATTTTATATTCTTTAACCTAAATATTAAAATTTTATTTTTTTATTAATATGTCAAGTAATGTTATATTTTAATAATTCTATATCTAAACGTAAACAATTCGTAAACTAACCACCCTGTTAAAGAGATTATCAAATCTTGCATTTTTTTTTATTATTTTGGTGGGTTAATCTCATTAATTCTTTTGAAAATACGGGACAAATCCGTAGGTTTAACTTGATGTTTTGTGGATTTTAAGTATTTAATTAAGTTTGTATAATACCGCTATAAGTACTCTTTTCCTCCAATTAAGTTTAGGTAGGTTTTTAATAAGGCTCGTAGTTGTATTCCCTTTTACATCAAAAATAAAAATTTGGTTGCACTCGCTCGAAAATAAATAAGTTCAAGTTGAAACATACATTTTTTGATGAGAAAAAATATCTTTCATTTTTTTCAGAAAAAAAAAAGATTTTATTAATTTTTCTAGCCAACTTTTCCCATGAAAATTAGTATTTCCAGAATTCCATTGGAAGGTAATTTTTAAAATAGTATTCTTGTGAACGATCCATATATTTCATGAAGTTTTGGTTGAAACAAAACCTGTTTTAATAAAGAAAAAATACAAGTTAAATAAAATATTTCCAGCAACAATTTCATAGAAATACCATAGCTGAGAAAGATGGTTTGCCCAAACTCATGAAAATGTGTATGCATTATTGCCAAACCGAGACTATATAACGTACCTGACTCTTGCATTATGGCTAAATCAACATGGTTAGTGTAGTCTCAATCTTTTTATTTCCATTTACCTGGCACGTATCGTATGCTCAGCTCTCGGTTTCACTTAATTCTTCGCATAAATAGACGAACAATGACACATAAATGCAGAGCTCAAGTCCCATTTCCGAATTGCTTCTGTATGTCCGTAAACGATATTGTGGCGGAACCCCTCCTTTTGGCCTTCTGTTGGGAAGGATGTTCCCTCCACCCTGTCATGTAGATCACCTACAAGGGAAATGATTGTGTTTAAAAACATAAGTCACCGTTGCTTAATCATTCTATTCCAAGTCTCAAGTCAAACCTTTGATTGATAGAAGCACATGAAATGGTGTGGAAAATGCCAGAAAAGTACACACAAAATCTCACCTACCCCATGTGTTGATCTAAAAGTGCAAGATTATAGTCTTTCACTGAATTGAGTTACAAATGCTGAGGTGATCAGTTCATGCCCAAGTTGTAGAGCAGAGAATGAGGTTAGTAGTTATGCGATTAGGATAGATGACGCTAATCGGCTAAAGCAAAGATGAAATACATAACATGTTCCAGCCCTAGGAGAGGTTGTGGCTGAAATAAAGTTTTTTCAACTTCATCTCCCAAATGCAGATTCTGAGGAGATAGGATTGGACTTGACTCATGTTATTAAAGCTTTAGGCCTTTTCACCATAGCCCCATCGAGGGGATCATATCAAACTCAGAAGAGCTTATCCTTTAACTTGCTTTCCTCTCGCTTTTAGGATTGATCCCTTGCTCACTCAATGGATTAAGGAAGAAACAGTCAAAGGTAAAAGAATTTGTGGCTCCCAATGACGATTACAGGCAGCGTCAACAAAACAGAGAATTTTGAAACCAAGTGTAATGATAAAAGGGAGAGAAAGCAGATCATATTCAAAGCAAAAGCCAAAAAAAAACATAGCGGATTCATTTTCTAAGAGACCAAATTGAGTCTGTGTCATGCATAATGCCCTGAAGAGTTGCAAACTTGCAATCCATATTAGTATTACCAAAAGGGGGAGAGATGACTACTGGATTAATTAGATTGCTAGGTCAGCCCACTTCCAGTCAACTAACAAACAATAATCTAGAAGGGAAGTAGAAATGGGGAATAATTAGAGCAAAGTTAGATTATGGATACCAAATTGGTATATCATAATACAAAAGATCTGATGGTATGCATAATGTCTTTCTTTCAAATGAAAAGCCCTTGGAATGGATATTAATGCACTGACTTGGAAAGTTGCAGGGATGGTTCCATCTTCAGCTGCAAACATCGAATCATAGATGGCTGCGGTTGCTAGAGCTGTTTCCCTCTTAAGAATCTGGTTTCAAGGTATAGCACATGAAGGGTTTAAGGTTAGATTATCTTACTCTTGGTTTGAAAACCACCTAGATTAAATGGGACAGACATCATAGTCCAAAAGATGTCTTACATTGCTCCTTTGCAGAAGAGCATTAGTTTCGCCCATTGCTCGCAGATGTTCAATCAGATCCAAGGCTGCATTAAAAGTAGACATTGTTTAATTCATAACGAAAAATAATGTTAACATATTAAGAAATGCAAGGTACAAATCAAAATTTGACCCAGACATTTTATAAGCCCGTTGTTGGAAGCATTTTAAATTTGATATATATCACCTTATTAGACAGCTATGACAGATGTACAAATCAAAATTGGAAACTGAAAAGCAATAAGAAGGATTCTTACCACTCTTATATCTAACCACATATTCATCAACATCAACACCAGGAAGTGCAAACCCAGCCCTGGTCAAAAGGTTGCCAGCATCCCTGACCTGAAACCAAAAGCTAAAAACTGTTAGTTAACACCAGGATGAGAAAACATTCTCTTTAGTTTTGAAAAATGTTTTGTTATGATGCCTTTATTTCTCTAATTGGACACACATAATGACTACATTATAAAATTGAAACATGATTTACTTCCAAACAAGCTTAATCACATGTGGCATATTTTAATTTAAATCACCATGGAAATGCCAACTTGAAATTTGCAGACTGGGAGTTGGCTTTACCTCACATTTACTATACTATAAAGGATGCTTCTAATGTTACTTTCCCATCATTATTACAAATATGTTTTTCACACCATGGTTTTCTTAGCCGTCCCAGCCCAAAGCAAAACAAAATAGCCTCCTCTGTAATGCCTACTCGATGGTTCACACAATCAATTACCTAGAATCTAATTAAATTAGAATATATGCATTTTATTGTCATGTGTTATTTCCAATAAACAGTTTATTATGTTTTACATACATATTGCAAGATGAAGAAAAGGGTAATTATTCCATACACAAACCCTAGGATTAAGGCGCTTGTGGAAACAAAAAGTTTCCACCGTCTGTGTATGGGACAATAAGCCTTATATAAATATATAAATATACCAAATAAAAGCATAAAGATTTAACTCGATAGCTGAATTTGCAATCACTAAAGTTGACAAGAATTAAACTGATAAGAGTAATGGTAGAAACTCAAAAAACTGTCACCATTCGAGCAACTGAAAAGAGAGAAAAACAAGTAGCCAAGTCACATGCCTGTGCCAGAGGGGATACCCGTGGACTAATGCCTCCTTCACGCTCCATTTGAGCCACAGTGCAAGCTATTCGCAGCTCCCTATTCAAAAGTATAGGATACACAAGTGAGACAGAAAGGTAACATGCAACGATGTAAAAACTAGGTTCGAATCAACATAGGAAAAACGGAAAGGGTATAGACAACTTTAAGGTTTCTCCTCCAAGAATAGCAGCTAAGAATAGGCCATCCGGCTTCAATGCCAATTTACACTGTCAAAAATACAATTAGTATGATTGTCATTGACATGGATATTGAAGCAACCTGAATATTTCACATTGATCGTATAGTTTAATTAGAAACTCAATAAAGGCAATACTTACTAGCTTGCAGTCAAAAGAAAACTGGCTACAGTGAAATTTTTGGTATTCAAGCTTAAGCACAATAATTAATCTAGTTACTAATATTCCAAGCATCACAATACTAGCTAAAGTGTAGTGATAAACATGCATCATCCACTCCACCCAATGCTAATTTATATTGCAACAAGTATTTTTAAATAGTATAACACCAAGAATGACGTGGATGCTTAATACACCGGAAAATACAAATACATACCTGTATCATTGCTCCTGGAAGATCATTTGTCCAATGGAGTCCAAGGCAACTGATTATCAAATCTACTGAACTTTACATCAAGGGATCCAAACAATTAGTGTATGAAAGAAAATAACATATGAAGTAAAATTTTCATGCTTACCTTTCTTTGGTGGGCAGAAACTCCTCATCACCAACCACATATGATGTTTCAATATTTTCATCACTGGAATCTGGTTGAGAACTTTTGCACACCTTTAACATGTCATACGAGGTATCCATCATAATTAACTTTTCAATTCCACCTGCAAATTTCAGAATCATATGCTTTGTAATGGTTACTAATGATAGAGGCTATCTTTGAATCATATATAAATCATACACCGCTAACATCAGTAACATATCTCTGCAAAAGTACAGAAACATGGGAAGACGATTCTTAAAATGAGTTATAAATAAAACACTGCAACCTGCAAGCATGAAGTGGAAGTTTGACCAACTACTGAAGATACACTAATGGATATAAATGACATTCTAGATATTGAATAACATACATAACCTAAAGTGGTGTAAAATTAAAAAATCAAGGTCGAAGAAAAGAAAATTTCTTGATCAATTAGAATGGTGGGAGAAAATAAAGGAAAAGAAAAGCAAAAACTACTGAAGGACCGGTTGAGGTAGTAGGAAATAAATACATATAAAGTAGCAGCATGAGATGAAATGAAGAGCAAGTTGATTTTGCTCTGCTCAATATCCTTGATTTTTTTATTGATTTCAAATAGGACTAGTAAAACAGTTTATCACATTGGTAAGGAAGTCTTAACTATGAAGAAACAGAAAATTACAAGAATCAGAATCATACAAATTACGTATTTCTAACAGAAAAAGGGGTATCAAAACAGGCACAGAAACCATACACGCTCATTCGTAAATAAACGTGTCATTCACTTCAAACACTACCTTAACGACTTTACCCGCAGCCACACACACACACAAAAAAAGAATAGTTTCCTCTAAAATTTCACCAGTTGATGTTAAACAACACAAATAATTATACAAATGGTAGGAAAGGAGCTTGCTAAACTAACACTCACCACGTCCTGGCAGCTTTGGCCTCACAGCTTGCAAAGAACCTCCCAAACATAATGCAGTAGGAAAAGTTTTCTTGCAGTCCTAAAAAATTGAAGTAAATAATTAATTTCTATAACTACTATTACATTCACAATTCCAAGCAACTTTCTTTTACTTTTAGGCTTTAGCGATTGCCAAGCTTCTTATTACTTCTTTAAAGTTACTAAAAGTTACAGTGGTTAGTTAAAGGCAACATACAAATAAAACCAACGCCAATTGTAGTAAATATTTCCAATATAAAAGTTTTTTTTCCTTCTTTTTAAAATAATTTTCAAATTAAAGGTAGGTGGTAAAAGAAACAAACATAAAGTACCCAAATTACCTAGGAAAACCTTCAGCCTTCAGAAACTGCTATACCTTTCTAAAGGTAAGATTATATCCAACTACCATTAGAAAAATGGGTGCCCTTAAATTCATATAATTAGAAGCATGAAACATTTATGTCCCTAGAGAACCACAGATTGAAGCAAATGGGCTTGAAATAATAGGAAATTATACAGCAAAACAGTTAGACCGTCTTTTTCACAAATTTCCTCAAGTAAAACAAGCATGGCAGATAAAGAAAATTTTATCACTAAAACAAGAAGAAACTTATTTGCAAAATAAAATGGTAAGTAAAGCAAAGCAGAAAACAACCTCCAAGCGATCCACTAGATTCTCGGCTACAGCATTTATGAAGGAATCATTGGGACGCAACAACCACGCAGCTCGGTCACGCTGCCATCCAAAAACCAAACACCAATTATTGATTAATTAACAAGTATTAGACTCATATAAATATGAAAATCAAAACACTGCTACCTGTTTGCGTTTGAGGTGGCGGTCAAAGATCTTAACTTTAGAAGGATTGCTTTGAAAGGCGTCTCCTTCGTCATAGTCTGCAGTAGAAAAGGAAGCAGATGATAGGATACGACACTGGGGCGTGGCTGTTAGATTTCTTTGTCTTCTCCACAGGGAACAACTGGTCTGATAGAAAACGGATCCCCTCATTTTCTGTGACTAAGAAAATGAAGAAATCCAAAATTAAGCTAATTACAATCGAGTGATTTATGATTCTCCTCCAGAATTTGTTAGAATATTGTTACAAGTCGAGCTTTAAGTTAGTTCTTAGCTTCTGTATAAACAATAATAATACTAATTTGTTTCACACATTTTGTCGAACAGTTTGTATACAATATTAGTTTTAAACGAAAACATATGTACAACGATTTGAGAACCTTACCTTGACAAGATACAAACGTTTAGGAGGCCGAGCGCAGAGCTTCGAAAATTCAGTCGGTGAACCGCCAATCACGATGGGAACCAAATTTTAGGGAATTATTGCATATACAGGTAGAAAAAAAATACAGGTGTTTTACTTTTAGGTTTTAAAATTAAATTTAAGGTTTAGAAGAAGAAGAGGAAAGAAGGTTTAAATAAATATTTAATATTTGAGATAATTATTTTTTTAAATTTATATTTAAAAAAAATTATTTTTAAGTTAATATTTGAATTAAATATTTTGTAAATTGATACTCGGAGAATCTTTACTCTTAAGTCTTAAATTGGTATTTGAGCTTTAATTTTTTTGTGGTTTTGTTATTTTTATTAATAATTTAATTCTAAAAATTTATATATTTTATTAATTTATATCAATTTAATAAATTTAACTTTTAATATTTTAAAATTACTTTAATTTAATAAAAAATATGAGAGTATATAAATTAAAGAAATAATTAACAACTGTATTTTACAATAAAAAATAAGTTGTTATTAAATTTATATTATGCCAAGAAAGTAATTTAACATTCCTGATAGAAAAATAAATAATTTAAAAGAAAAATAAAAAATATTTTGATATAATTTGTAAATATAAATGATTAAATTTATTGTTTTAATTTAAATAAGTTTAAATTAATAAAATATATAATATTTGTATTAATTTTAAAAAAATATCTAGTTCAAGTATTAACTAGAGAGTAAAATTTCTTTAAATATCAATTTAAGAAAATATTAATCTAAAAATAAAAATTCATTAAATATTAATTTACGAAAATTATCCTAATTAAGATACGTAAGGTACCTAATAATAACTCAAGAAATATAAAATTAAATCAACTACAAGAAAATCAAAAAAGTATTTTCCAATCAACTTATTTTAGGAATTTATTATAGCATTGTTCCACCAAACAGTACAGCAAATTTAAAACATATTATCACATGGTGAA
Organism: Abelmoschus esculentus; assembly: GCA_035048815.1. NCBI lineage: Eukaryota > Viridiplantae > Streptophyta > Magnoliopsida > Malvales > Malvaceae > Abelmoschus > Abelmoschus esculentus. Next base: position 27,125,743 of record JAUCBN010000001.1, read on the forward strand.
CACCACATGCATTATATTTAGGTAGGGAAAAATACAAATAATAGTAGCCGTAGGTGGAGTTGAAAAGCTTTAGATCTGGATGCATGGCAGAGGAGGGCAATCAGTTTGGTATTGGTTGGATGCTGATGGGAAGACCCTCCTCAGGGATGGGGGATGGAATGTAGGAAATCTTCTCAGAAGGATTGGTTTTCACCCATTTGAAACGGGTCACCAGGTTGTGAATGAACGTTAAGATTTCGAGTCGAGCGTACTCTTTCCCCGGGCACATACGAGGGCCACCACCGAATGGTACGAATGTGTAGGGTGCTGGACCATTCCCTTCGAATCGTGATGGATCGAATCGTTCGGGATCAGGGAAGTATTTCGGATTCTTATTGGTTATATGCACTGTCCAAAACGCCTGAACCGAGCACATTCGGAATACAGAACAATCAGCAATGTGTACATGGATGGTCAGAATTCAGAACTCAGATGGGAATTTCTGGTATAAATGAGAAACACAGTTAGACTGTTAGAGCCTAGAGGGATTACCTTCCATCCCTTTGGAATTGTATAACCCGCGTAGGTAAAGTCGGTAATGGCCTCTCGGAACGATCCGTTAGCCGGAGGAGCCAACCGCATTACTTCGCATGCCACACACCATGTATACTTCATCTTCTGTATATCTTCCCATCTCAATGGCTCCTCTGATCCTCCCACTTTGCATCTTAAGACCTCCATTTGCTCTGCACTTATCAACCAGTAGTTGTTTAGTCTCGGCCCTCGGGCCGATTAAAAATCAAAATCAAAATCAAAACATGTACCTTCAAGGACCCTGCTATACACATCAGGATGATCCGAGAGATAGCTAACAATGAAGGTGATTGCAGTGCTTGTTGTGTCATGGCTGGCAATAAAGAAGCCTACGATCTTGTTACCGATCTCGACCTCCGTCATACCATCCATCAACATGCTATCAACCAAGTCCGAAGCCACTGTTTTCCCATTCTCTAATAGATCATTTTTCTTCTTGGTGATGAGGGCTAAAAGCTGTTGACGAATTTGCCTGCCTGCTTTCACTGCACGGTTGAATGTTGTACCTGGAAGATCGATAGGAACCGATATAAGACCGGCGGTTGCAAGCGCGAAAGGCTTTGCGAAATTGTCGATCTCCTCCGGATCTGTCACGCTCATGAAAAGACGACAAGCAAGGGCGAATGTGTACTTCTTTGAGAGAGGGAAAACTTGGACCTCGTTATAGGGTGACCAGTGTTGATCTAGGTGCTCTTTTGCCATTATATCCATTACTGGAATATAATGTTGCAGGGACTCTGGCTTGAGGAAAGGAGGTAGATAGGCTCGAAGTTTGGTCGATTCTTCTTTCGAGGAGTTGTCAACAGTGTCTGGATCCATCAAAGCTTTCTTGATGGAATCCGGCCACCATGAGGTGACATACTTGTTTTGGCCGGAGAAAAGGAACTTGTTACCTGCGGCACCGCAAAAGATCGCCATGTCTTCTCCGAGCAACGATGTGCGGAACACATCGGGTGAATATTTGGTAGTTCTATCAGTTATGAATTTTTCTGGTGTGCCCCATCTGGATGCCAACACATAATCCAAGGTTTCACCAATGTAAGGGAGACCCTTTCTTCCTGGAGGAAGGTTGGTGGTGGCGCTGCCATTGCTGGATTTGTATTTGTAAAGCAAGTAGATGGCTACGACAGACACGTATAGAACTACTAAGTGGAGTATGTAAGGCATCAAAGCATCAATGGCGTCCATGGTGGCAAGCTTCATCCTGCTCTGATGTTTTACAAAGTGTTAATGGAGAATGGAGATGGAGATACATAGGACATATATAGTCATCAGAATTGGTTTCCTACTTATCCCTGTTTTTGTCTTGGACGATAACCAGCTTGTTCACTACAAAATCTCGAATCTGCACACGGTTCTTTTCATTGGAAACCTTCAGAATATATTATTCCTATCAACGATACCTATTTTTGATTTACTCATGGCTTCGGCATGAATTTAAAATTAATAAGGTTTAAGCCGTAAATAAATATCTAAATTATATTTTTTAAATCAAACAGATATCTATTATTTTTAATATTATTTAAATATTTACCCTCTTTGATTGTCAATTAAAAAGTTTTGAAAAACACGACACATGATAATATTATTTTAAAAAATAAAATTTTAAAAATATTCTAAAATTTTTAAACTATCTCAAAATAATCCTTAAATCTTTAATCTTTCAAATTCGGTCATTATCATTAATGTTGGTTGTGCTTTCGGTAACAAAATAAAACGTCATCTTCTCACCAAACGATCCACACATTATTCATCATTCATTATATCATTGTTCCTCACAAATTATTTAAATAAATCATTCGATATTTTGATATTTCACATAATGTCAGTCGATTTACGATGATAAGGTGATGAAATAAATAATCATGATAGTCCGACGAATGTAATAAGTAACGGTGTGATAATTAACAACAAAATCAAATCAAATCAGAATTTAAGATTGTTAGGGATTTCAAATTTAAGTTATTTTGTTTTGTTTTTATTATTTATTTTTAATATAATTTTTAAATTTTAAGGAGCTGACACATCAAATATGGAAAGTTTACACTAAAAACTAATAAACAGTAATAGTGAGCAACTATTTGAGTAACATTAAAAATGTTACACTTTTTTAACACAAAAATACGTTGAGCACCTATCTGGAAAAAAAAAATATAGTTTAGGCATTTATTTTCCGATTAAGTCGAATAATAAATACTAAAAGAAAGTCTGAAACAAAGTATTATCCCAGAAAAAGAAGCCACATTCTTGAATCTCAAATAAAGAAGGTAGGATAAGAGTACTAAATTTAATTGCCACCTGCCTATAATTCAAGAGCCTTCAAACACAATGCAGAAACACAGTAAATAACTCAGTCAAGAAACGCATCCCTGAATTTCACCCCATAGATCTCATATCTAGCCAAAAGCTTCCACTTCAAATCTAGCAAACATCTACTAGGATGTCAACTGTAATGATAAAATATAGGTTGTGGAAAGCAGATTTCCAGATAAATAAGTTAGAGCCTACCATTTTTAGACAAAATAAGCAACAAGGCATATCATGGTCCATGGAGGACTGCATGAGAAGAAAGAAAGAACTAAACACAGAGAAAAATAAGCATCTAAAATACAATGAAATATCAGAATAACAATCATATGCTGCTTGCAGATAAAGAATACATGTAATGTAACCCACTCCACAACCATGTTACCTAGACTTTTCATTTTCCCGAAAATGCCTTTGTCCGAACATATTCAGACATAAGTTTGCAGTATTACCCTTCAAATGTTAAAAAAAGGTGAAACATGCCTGTGTCGAACATATAAAACTCACCCGGAATCCAGGAAACACAGCTCCATAGGAGGAACCTGTGGAATTCCTTAAATTTATCATACAAACAAGAGCAACAGAGAAGCAACTTGGAATCCCAATAAACCAAAACACATAATGCAGCTAAGACATTACCCAAATGCAAGGAAAAGCACAGCTAAACAAAAGAGGGAGAATCCGTATGAAACATTATGCAAATAACAGATATCAAAGATATAAGCACATAAAGAGAAGACTGTAGAAGTTAATAGCCAAGATGTTCAGCTTAAAGCTACAGCCTCTGCTAGTATCAAACATATGCAACTTAATTGAAAATTGTGTTCAGCTTCCAATTCCATTACCCATTTTATTCTTGACACACGAAATTGAAGCAGAAAAATAAAAGACTTACAACATTAAAACTAACAAAAATGATAATAGTAGGCTATAGTTTAACCGGTGATCATTGTTCCAGCACCCTCATCAGTCATAATCTCATGAAGTAACGAGTGCTGAACACGACCATCGATAATGCTAGCAGTGGTGACACCTTGTGCGAGGGATCGAATACAACAATTCACTTTCGGAATCATCCCACCAGCTACCTTCCCTTCCTCAATCATTTTCTTCACTCCCTTTATATCAATCTCTTTCACCAAGCTTCCGGGGTCCTCTCGATTTCTCAGAATCCCTGCGACGTCGGTCAAAAGGATCAGTTTTTCTGCTCCCAATGCCGCCGCCACCTCACCAGCAACCGTGTCTGCATTGATGTTGTAAGCCTGTCCGAACTCATCGGCCGCAACTGAAGCAATCACCGGGATGCTTCCGTTGTCCACGAGCGTTTGGAGGACTGTGGGGTCAACTCTCGCGACTTCCCCGACAAACCCCAACTGTGCGGCGTTTGGGCTGGGTCGGGCAGTTAAAAGGCGGCCGTCCATACCAGAGAGACCAACGGCGGTGGCTCCAGCGAAGTTGATACGGGAGACCAGATCTTTGTTAACTTTCCCAACAAGGACCATTGAAACAACTTCCATGGTCCTGGCATCGGTCACACGCAGCCCATCGCGGAACTGAGAGGGGATGTTGAGCTGATTGAGAAGAACATTAATTTCAGGACCGCCGCCGTGGACGAGAACGGGACGGAGGCCAACGCATGCAAGAAGAACGAGGTCCCTAACAACAGAGGCCTTGAGCTCGGCAGATTTCATGGCGGCTCCGCCATATTTAACGACAATAGTCTTTCCCCTAAATTTCTGGATATAGGGTAGTGATTCTGAGAGGATTTTGACTCGAAGTTGATGATCATAACTGCTAAGAGTAGGATTGGGCGGATCATTGAGAGCAGTGGAGGCGGCTGAAGAAGCTGTAACGGCAAGACGGAGACGACGAGAACGAGGGGTTGAAGAAATCTTCGATAAATCGAAATTGAAATTTAAGTTTAGGGTTTTTGATTTTGTAGACGAGAGAAATGAGAGAGGTTGTTGTGAAGAGCAAAAATGGAGAGTTTTGAGGGTTGCTGTTGCGCCCATTTTCTGTCTTGACTGCTTGCTTCTGCCTTGGCGTTAGAGAGGGCGACTGAGGAGTAATCAAAATTATATTTATAATTCTTTTATTTTTTAACATGTACTTTGATAATAATAAAATTTGATTTAATATATTTTTTATTTAACTATGTAATGATTACAGTAATATCTGTTTTAATGTATACTCTCAATCATTAATTATTACTGACGCTCGAACCTGTAACCTCTAAGAATAATAATAGGAACAACAATCATTTTTTTAATTATTGAGGCTAGATGACTCGTACATTTAATTTAATATATTTAATAGATACAGTTAAATTAATATAAAATTTTTAATTTTAATTTTAAATAATATCAAATATTTAATTTTTATATTTATTATTGGTGGGGTGAATTGGATTTGAGAGTGAAAATTTATTTTAATAAAAAAAAGTTAAGATATTCAATTTAGATTAATCCATTAATAGATCATAAATGGATGATCATCGTAAAGACTATCTATTTTTTAAAAAAAAAATGATCATTTTTCTTATTATATTAAGGAAAATTTGTTACAACTCATGGATGGTAAACAATTTTAACTTTTATAGATACTTTCATTTTAATCATTAAAAAATATTTTACATTAATTATTAAAATAAAAAAAACTACTCACTTTAATCATTTGAAATTTTTTTTAATTATTGACTCAGTTTTATCTATTGATAACTTTATAATTTGAAGTGAGATTTGACCTTAATAAACCTAGTAATCATTGGTTATATTTTAATTACAGTTAATTGTACATACCACCTGAGCGAAAAATTATTAGGTGAACCTTGTTCATTACGTCATCTATGGTCTCAATTAATCATGATCGTTGATCTTAATTTTTTTTTAAAGTAAATCATCACTTCTTTCTTACATGGACTTAATGAGTGGGTAGTTATTAAGTGATTACTTAAAGATCAACGGTCCTGATTGCTTGGACCATGATATGAATGATGTGGTGAACAGAATTCACCTAATAATCTCTCCACAAGAGCTGCCCTAGATACAGTGTTGTTGGAAGAGTTATAGGCTAAGATGGGCTAACCACTTAAGGCCGTTTGCTTTGGGGATGAACGCCCGTTGCTTCTTCAAATGAACCATGTTGCAGCCATGGTGGCTAGTGTAGTGTATCTGCAACACTCAGAACCACTGGCGAGGATGCAATGCAGCAGACCTTTCATCTTCCCTAAAAGTTGGAGACACCATTGCCGGAGACAAACAAGACGACGTTCACAAGCGTTTAGTTCAATTTGGAGTAATTATTATATGCACAAGCGTTTAGTTTAAGTTGATCACGAGAGCCACCGCTGCTTCTTCAATGCAAAGTAATTCTTTATGTGATACATCGGGCGATGGGTGATCACCACAACTAAAAGTGTTACGGCTCAACTCTCTCGACCCCAAAACTCAAAAACCAACATGCATGGATATCTGCATGCACATGAACCCCATAATAGCTTAACAACCCCCTTCACCGCTATATAAGTGCTGCATTCATCTGCATGAAGATCATTGAGTTTAGCCATAATTCAAAAGAATGAAGACTGTTGGTGAGCTAGCCTTGTTGGTTTGTTTGATCCTGGCCTGCTTTATCAGTAGAGCTCGGTCGCAGAGGCTGCCTCAGCAGTCTCAAGTACCATGCTTCTTCATCTTCGGTGACTCCCTAGTGGACAATGGAAATAACAATGGTATGGTCACACTTGCCAGGGCTAATTATAGGCCCTACGGCATAGATTTCCCTGGGGGTACCACCGGTCGTTTCACTAATGGTCGAACTTTTGTCGACGCTCTAGGTAAGTTACTGCTCCATGATCATTCAAAGTTTGGTCATTTTTTTCACTGTAATCGGTTTCCTGATGATATACTTGAATTGCAGCTCAACTTATGGGGTTTACACGCTACATTCTTCCATATTCAAGGGCTCGTGGCCCTGAATTGTTGCGCGGAGTCAATTATGCCTCCGGCGCTTCTGGTATTCGCGACGAAACAGGCGACAATCTGGTACATATATGAAAATGCATGCATGACCGTAATTTAAATACTTCATTGAAGTTGTAACGTGTTTTTGATGATGTTTTGTGTGTAGGGAGCCCACACATCGATGAACGGACAGGTCGCGAACTTTGCGAATACGGTGGTGCAAATGCGGAGGTTCTTCAGAGGAGACACCACTGCTTTGGCTAGCTACCTGAGCAAGTGTATATTCTACAGTGGTTTGGGAAGCAATGATTATCTTAACAACTATTTCATGCCGAACTTCTACACAACCAGCTCTGATTTCACTATCAAGGCTTATGCGGCTGCACTCATTCAGGACTACACACGCCAGCTAACAGTAAGTTTCCCATGTCCCAAACAAATGCTTCATTACGGTCCCTCGTATTCGACGCTGATATAATTTCCTGTGTGTTTGAATCCGATACATTTCAGCAATTACATAGCTTAGGAGCTCGAAAGGTGATCGTAACGGCAGTCGGACCAATCGGATGCATACCGTATCAACTAGCTCGGTACCACGGTAATAGCAGCCGGTGCAACGAAGACATAAACAAGGCAATCGTTCTTTTCAACACCGAGCTAAGGAAGGTGGTCGATAGTTTCAACAGTGGCCAACTACAAGGAGCGAAGTTTGTTTACATTGATTCCTACAAAAGCAGCTTGGATTCTTATCAAAATGGCTCTGCAAACGGTAACTACTACTACAAATACAACTTTAACATGAACCCCAAAATTTTATTCAGTAATTGATCGATAGAGCTCGACTCGAAAATAACCGAATCAAATCCATTCTTCGAATGTACAGGTTTTGAAGTGATAGACAAAGGATGCTGCGGAGTGGGAAGAAACAATGGGCAGATAACATGTCTTCCCCTTCAACAACCTTGTACTGATCGAAGGAAATACCTGTTTTGGGATGCCTTCCATCCGACAGACCTGGCCAATGTCATGTTTGCACAGTCTGCATATGGATCACAGACTTATACTTATCCTATAAACATACAGCAATTATCCGCCCTCTAGAACCTAATTTTATCTGTATGTCATCAATTACTACCTATTGACTAAACTTAGAAGGACAAATAGCCTGTTCCATCATTCAAAATAAGAGGTGGTTGAAGATATTCCCTTCCCTTGGAGGCTTTACAGTTTTTTTATGCCCTTAATCTTTGCAATCTAGAACTTCTATTTCATAAAAGAATTTGTTCATGTAGTCTAGTACCTGTCCTCGCCTAGGCAATATATCCTTTCACCTTTCGGTGAGATGCAAGCAGCAACAAAATGTCCACCCTCCTTTTTACCAGATGAGAAACTTTTCACAATCTGCACTAAATAAAGTATGATTATAAGAGTTCATTTCCACACCACTGGCATAGAACAAACAGATGATGAGTTTCCTGTGATGAGAAGAAAGATGGAGAAATTATCAATGTAATAATTAGAGGTGACAAATGAGTCATTCGGTTTCGATACGGTTCGGGTTATTTTAGTTTGAACTATAATCAATTTAAATTTGATTCAGATTGATTTGAGTGTAATTTAAATTTTTTATTTTAATTCGGGTTTGCGTTGATTTCGGTTCGGGTATCGGGTCAAGTCGGTTGATTTTCGGTTCAACTAATATCAATTCAGTTATTTCGAATCTATTGATTTTGAATTGGGTCAATATCGGATTAACAAGAGATTGATCGATTCCCGTCACGTTTTTAGGTTGAGTTTAGTTTTTACACCTTATATATCACTTGTATAGTATGTATATTTGATTTAGGTTGAACTGAGGGGCAATTCACATCATATTTTTTCTCTTTATTTTAATACATATATTTTAATTTTGGATTTTCTTTAGTTTGAATAAAATCAATTCGGGTAAAAATCGATTTGAGTACATTTTAAGTTCAATTAAAATTCAGATCGATTTTGATTCGGTTCAAATTAAATTTTGAGTTAAAATTAAATCATCACATTTGATTAATTTTGAGTCTCAATTTATATAAATCAATTTGATTTTCGAATTTCGAATAAGTTTGTCGGACGTAGTAATAACTAGAGAAAAAGACTTTAGTGAAATCAAAACAATATCATGACCAAAATTAGTAAATTACTAAAGAACATACTTGTCCAGTTGTCCTTGATATGATCTGTCTTATTGGATTTGGATTAGTGAGGACTGAGGAGTTAGAGTTGAATTGTCTTGGGCTTTGAGTTTAATGTTTTAAATTGCCATAAGGAGAACAATTACCCCTTTTCTCTGCTCTTTCAAGTTTCATTCTTTCTTATTCGCCATTGCAGAGCTATAGTGAGCTTGGAAGAAAGTTGAAAACTTGAAGAAGTACGATGAAGAAGAAAACCAGTAAAAAGAAGGCTAATGCTGTTGGTGTAGCCCAAGATGTTCAAATGGGTAGATGTCAATGGAATTTTTTTTTCTACTGGTTTGTCTTTGAATTCTCTTTGTATACATGTAATTAACTTTCCTTCTATGGGTTGCCTTTTTTTGTTGGTTTCAGTGGAGAATTTGAAGAAGAAAAGAAAAAGTAAAGAGAAAAACACTAGCGTTGGAACTGTTGATAAGCTGCTTGATGAGAATGAAGTTCATGTTCAAGGTGAGATTTTTTTTTTAATTTGTAAATAATTTCTAGGATTTGTTTGGTTTACTTAGAATTTCATCATTTCTAATCTAGCATTGGCATTTGCAGACTCCATAAGGAAAGCAAGACTAAAAGCTGTAAATGAATGATGGGTCTCTTCTTTCTGGTTTATTTAGATTTTAGAATTTAATCTACTCTAGTTTTGCAATTGCTCTTTGATGTTTACATAATGTTTTTTTTTTCTTGTAGAAAAAATTAGAAAAGATGGAAAAAAGAAATCAAATGATCAGTTGGTGGAAAAGAGTAATGCAGCTCAAGAAGATGAAGTTTATGAAATACCTTCAGGAGATGATGACTGTTCAAAAGGAATGAAAAGTATGAAACTGGTGACTTTTCTTTAACTGTTTTAAGAGTTTGGTGTTGCAGACTTGCAGTAGAGATGAACTTTGAACGCAGTATTGTTAGCATCTTGAATTTTGCTTTGAACTTATTAGTATGTCTTATTTCCATCTTCGTTTACGATATTCGTCGTGGTAGGCTGTATTGCACTTGTCAAACTTGCAGCTAAAGCCAATTTTTTTAATTGATGCTAGCATGCCTTTTCTTATCTGGATTCTAGTTTGATCTTGTGTTTTCCATTATCAGTTTATAGACAAGTATATCGTTTTCTCGACATTTGATAGGTGATTTTTCTTATGCAGAATGGCTTAGAGACTACCACCAAGGTAGGCCTGGCTTGAAGGTATTGCAACAGAAGATTGACAAGTTTATAACTGCGTACGAGGAAAAACTTGAACAGGTATTTTTCTTCTTGGTACCGCATGTTGAATCATAGCATTTGATCAGAGGAATGAACTTGTTATGAATATGTTTTCTTGTTATTTATTCTTTTGATCGTTATGGTGATATAGGAAAGGAAAGAAAAAGAGGATCGGCTTACGGTAGGGGGATGGGTACTTGTCGAACATCATAAAGGAAGGAAAAAGACCACAGACTCTGAAAGTGGAACTACAGTAGGGTCTGGTTCCCAGGCTGCTGTGGAGGACAAATTGGCTAAGAAGAAGAGCAAAGAGGTCTCTGATTTCTACCGGTTTCAGAAAAGAGAAGCACAGAGGAATGGTATGCATGATATTAAAATTGGTTTTCCCCCTTTTATATACCAAGATATCACTATCAAGATTATTCTGAACATTTTCTGGAGGTTTTCAGTTAAGATGTGATTACTTATATTGTAGGGTGTAAATGTTAGGATTAGCTGCTTCTCATTGCACATAATTTCACACCTCTCTTCTCCGCCTTAATAAATTGTATGTAGTATAGTTGTTCAAGATTATATGTGCTACGGAACCGGCAGGCTATGTTTCTCCAGGATTCATTTTGCTTGGAATACTCGTATCCAGCACATATTCAGACTTCTGTAACGTGGATTTGACCCTCGAAAGACCTTCCAAATTCATGGAACACTGAAGCATACCTCATACCTCATACCTCTGTTGGATTTACACCATATCCGACGCTTAAATCCGATTAGTAAAGAAGGGGATCCAGATCCCTCAAAATGACCTTTTTCTTTAATGTTCTGCTTTAGGCAATGTCTATGATGGAAGGAATGTTCTTGTTACCTGTGTATGTTTGGTAGCATGTAGAAGTAGGTCTTTTATTTCCCTTTTTCAGTCTTTTTACCTATAAAGGACTTACATAACCTCTTTCTCCCTGCAGAACTTTTGACACTCCAAAGCAAATACGAGCAGGATAAAAAGCGGATTCAACAGATGAGGGCCGCTCGGAAGTTTCGACCATATTGAGCGCAACCCCGGAATCTTAACATGCACATAGTGATTATAATGCATGCATAGACAATTTAGCATCACAGGCTCTGTATAATGTTTTTAGGCTTAGATTTATATTTTGCTTGGGAATCAAGCTTTTAATTTTGACTAGTATTTCCAAGGAGTCCCTAACATGTATATACAAGGGGGGTTCAAGAAAGAAAGAGAACTGAGAAAATAAAAGAGGAGAGAAAGGAGAAGTTTTGGAGTTAATTATGTCAAAGTGATGTGCCGACAATGGTTGAAGGTGATGGGGAAGGATGTCTACCAAAAGAAATGAAAAGGCTAAAATATCAGGTTAATTTCAGAAATAAAAGGTTCCAAATACAACATTCCTGGCGTTTTAAAAATATATTTGAGATTGAACATAGATGAAATCTTAAAATCTCAGGGTTGACACAAACTTTAAATATTATAAAAATTAATAATTAATTTATAAAAAATAAAAAAATAAAGATAAATATGTAAATCTTGAAACGTTCAAGGTAGACCCTTTCTAATAACAGCATACTCATAACATTGTGCATATGTTTTACTAAACTCGATTCATCTAGAAAACTCTTATTCTCACAAAGAGAATATTTTTAATAATAAATTTATAATTAGTAATCTCAAATCAACAAACTACACAGAGTATCTCAGATCAATGGAAAAGCATTGCCTGCTTGTTCTTCACCACCATAGTCCCTGTAGTTCAATTCGTTTAAGACCAAGAATCTTGGCAAATCAAAGAGATTGGTAAATAACATGGCTTTTAAGCATTCCACACTTGGATATTCTCTACAGAGATGATACGTGGATGTATTGCTTTCTCATTGTGATGTAAAGTTTGATTCCAATCTCTATGCTAAAACACTTTTATACGAAAAGGAATATGAACATGAATGGAGACTAGCATACTATCTGATATTAAAGCTTTAATGTTGCTGCTCAAGAAGACTGCTTTTAGCTTTAAACAACTAATTTTCCATGACTTAAGCATGCCCTAAAGCCAATCTCCAATATTCTTTCCACTTTCTGTTTTCAAATTGATTAGATAAGAAAGATATAACAAAAAAAACAGTGTTGAAATCTCTAAAATAGATTGAAAACCTTTGCAAAAGAGGCATGTTTTCTCAGTGGCTAAGTCAGAGGATGGTGCAGCGAGCAGCTTGCCTGCGGAGCTCTTCGGTCTCTTTCTGTGCTCTTTCTAGATTCTCTCGGAGCTCCCAAATTTCGTCATTGGATATAATTTGAGCTAACTGCGCCATCTCTTCTGCCTTCAGCCTCGCCGCCTGCTCCTCTGCTAACTTCTGCTCAAGTTTGGAGGTCGTCTCCTTCAGCTTTGACTCAACCTGTACAACATCATCATTCATTAGACACAAAGACAGAAAAAGGACATATGACTGCTTAGATATGAGAATTAAGCAACAAGTAAAAGCACGTGAAGCAACATAGAAACTCGGTAATCGATACAACTTAGTAGGTGATTTTAGACACGATATAGAAAAGATAACTAAAACACAACACAGTACACAGAAATATAACATGAACACGACATGAACATCTCAATATAAAATAGTTTAACCATGGCAAATACACAAACATGACACGGTGGAAGAGTAAACTACATTTGTTGTCTAAACTACGTTGCTTCGAGTATACCAAGACTCGTGAGATTCCCAACTAAGACATCTATGAGGGATAATTTGAAGGGGTATATCATATATGGGTAAATATGGTGTAGGATTCAAAAGGCTACGCAATTACGTTCTAGAAAAGGTAATAGTACCAAGGTTTAAGTTTGTGGAGGCACACATGTTATCTCATCAGGTTTTATTCATGGTCTGGGTTGCAACAACAGGAAAATTCTTATTTTGACAGAATTATATACATTAACAAAGATACTAAGGTTACCATTTCAGTAATTCGCATAAGCTGCTCTTCGTATGATCTTTCAATCTGCTCCTGGAACTCTGATATTTCTTTCTTGGAGTAGCCCCTTAGAGTAGCAACCACTTCTTGTTGATCACGGAGTTTACTTTCCCCTCTCTGTGCAATAGATATAGATACGGTGATTGTTTACACTAAAATCACAACAAACTGAAGAAGAAAGTAAAGACTTGACCTTCAGCTCCGCAAACAACTCATCAGTATATGGTTTCCCTCCGTTCTGCTCTATGACCATGTTCACCAGTGAGAGAAGATCCTGAACTTGTTTCACTCTCTTGGGTTCATCCTTAGTCTTGTTGTCGAAAAGTACAAGCCGGTTTTCACAAAGACTGAGAATGTCCTGATCAATTTAAAGTAACAGAAAAAATAAGTATATGTTGTTATTGCACACCAACTATTCTTAAGTTCCAATACACCAAGTAAAAAACCAATAGTAGCCTAAGATCAGATTTGATATCCAAGACAAGCATCAATGATTTGATATCCCAACAGACATACATGATACGTAATATAAAATAATCGTCTAACCATATACGAAAAACATGATATTAGGCCTATTAGAACACTTCCTTTTCTTTATACCATTGCCTAATCAGGATAGTAACCTTCAGACCTAAACAGATAAGTGAACTGATTACAACAAAGTCAGACAAAAATAAAACTTCAAGTTGCATTTGGTTTAGGAAGAAACCTTTAATGGTTGCGGACACTCACGGCCCAAATATTCTTCCAATGTTTCCTCATTTTCTTCCAGCTCATCCCCACCAGTAAACAATACAATCATGTAGTTAACAATTTTACTTCCGAACAAAGTCTGCAAACTAAGCAATGCAGCTTCCTCTTCTTGTGAAAAACGGGTCCTAATCGAGAAAACAACGAGAACTGCATGGACTCCATCCCTGGCAAGATCAATACATTTGACAATTTCTTTACCAATGAATTCAGATCCAGCTGAGAAATCAAACAGCCCTGCAATAACATGTTAAATTAGCCTAATAGTTAATGCATTGATAGCCAAGGAAAGAATAACCTTTTCCATGATCCAGTTAAAAATACTACCATCAAATATAACAGGAACAAACAACGAAAGAAGACACCGTACCAGGAGTATCAATGACATTCAAAATTTGCCCATCTTTGAGCACTGTTTTCTGCAATTCACAAGTACTAGTAACCCCAAATGAGCTAGCCCTTGATTTGAAGGCTTTTTTTCCAAGAATGCTATTGCCGGTTGCACTTTTCCCATTGCCGGTACGTCCAAGTAGAACCAAAGTCCTAATACCGTTAGAAGGCGAGGTGAACTCCCAATCATCATCTATTACACTTCCCCCCATCATATACAATTACCTGCAATATTAGGAATTCTAGTAATGATGGAACTAACTTGATTATCCCACTCATTAAAAAGCCTAAATTCAACTTTAACATCAATTGTTAGTTGTTACAGTCAACCAGATTAATCAAGCTCATCAAATCTTATTACATGGCTTAAACCTCAGTAGAATCACTAATTTTTTTCCTCAATACTAACAAAAGATTCAAATTCCACCAAAAAAATGAAAACCATAGGCAATAAAAAATCAGTACAGCTATGAAAATGCAATTTTACGATCGAGTTCTACTAATTTGAAATCTTTCCTGCACAATTTTGGAACTAAACCTTTCAAAGATTGATTGAATCAACGTTTTTTAGCTGACATGGCACTGTGATCCAAAGATTTAATTTTTAAGTGACCCAGAAAAGGTTTAATCTTCATATTCTCAAAGGTCCAAACTGACCATCTAGTCTCACTAACCCAGAGAAACCGGAAAGTTTCAAGGTGCTGTTGTTTTCCAATTCCCAACCTCATTCCAAGAAACCAAACAGCACCAAATTTGAATCATCAGTAAAGGACCGAACTTTGACAAATCTATAAGCAACCCAGAAGAATCTGGGTACTTGTAAGTAAGGGTGTTTTTTCGTTTAATTTCCTACTTGATCCAATAACAGAGCAAGAAGAAGGAAATATAAAAGAAACATGAACTCAAAAGAGTAGGATAATATTATAAACAACTTACCGTAGAAACACGAAGCTCCAAAAGAACAAATAAGAGAAGAGAATTCAGTGTTGCTTTAGATAAAATATAAACATATATAAAGAGAAAGAAAAAGCAAAGAGGAAACTTGTTCTTAGAGATCAGCGTCTTAAAGACTGTAACAGTTAATCTTACTATATTAAGTATTAATAAAATAGGAAAAGTGTCCCCTTGGCTCTGAAATTCTATGCCTTTTTGTTGTTGCCATCTCCTGGTTTGATGAATCTCACCGGCACAAGAAACAAAAGAGACTTACTACAAATAACTAGAAAAAGCATTTAAATTATATTTTATTTATGTAATGTTAAAGATATTCTTCAATGTTTAACTAGAATGAGCCTGACGAAGTTATTGAATTTGATTCAGCTCGAGGTTTGATGGTATCGAAATTTTAGGTTTGAGTTTGATTTAAAAATAATATTATTGAGTCGATTCAGATTTGAAGTTTATCAAACTCGTTTTGAACTCATCAGGTTCAGCTCGACTCAAAATAATAAAAAAAATACCTAATTTATTTTAGTTAATTTATTTTAATAGATTTCTCATATTTTTTTTATTATTTTTTATTACTAAAGAGATTACTAAAGAGTTTTTCGAACCGAAACTAAATCAGCTCGACTTAATAAAGCCTCGAGTTAGACCCGAACTCAAATTCACTCAAATCGAACTTTGATTGAGCTTTAACTGAGTCGAACCCGAATAACTCGCAAGTCAGACTCGTTATCACCTATAGTTTAACCCACCCGCTACAAAATCCAGTTCCCAGTTTCTATTCCTCCATGATCCAAGGCAAATGCATGAACATTGAACAGCAACAACCACCATAACTCATCAAATTCCGACCACCGAACAGGCATGAAACAAGGCAGAGCGATGGAGTTCCCAAAATACGCCAGTCAACCTCTTGAATCATCAGAAGATGAGGAGATTCGGTGTGACATTGAGCAGAAGCCGTTCGGTTTCGACTGCCTCCACTGTCGCCCTCAGAACCGAGAAGCAGAGCTTCGCACTCGAGAACGCCGTGAAAAGGGCATTATCCATGAGGAGATCCAGATCCGTGAAAAATTAAATTTGTTATCTTAAATTCAAACAAAATTTTCTACCAAAAAATTAAGAAGACAATTCTACATGCTACAAACAGCCCATCATTTATAAACAATGGGCCTCCATTTGAAATCGGATATATAAATATAGACGAATCTATTATGTATGTCGAATACCGTTGAACATAATTAATATTGAACGCATCAAATATTATTAAATTAATTAAAATTAAAAATTTTAAAAATTTAATATAATTAATGATTATATGTTAAGTCTATCACAATTTTATAAATTAAACATTGAATTCTCAATATTTTCATCTTTATTAATTAATTTAATAATATTTAACATTAATAATATTTAACATATTTTAAATCCGTTTTAAAATTTTTCTATAAATAAATATTTCATCCCAATTTGTTAATAAAGTATACAAATATCTTTTATCTCAAAGGAGAAACGATCAATTGGATATTTGAACGCACATCTTGTTCACAAATACAAAAATATCTTCAATAAACTCTTCTGTAGGAAACACAAGATATGGGGCTGGCTTCCACCACCACCACCACCACCCTGCTCACCACCTCCCTTTGCACCGCCAGAAGAGGCTTTACTCCGCCCCACCAAATCCATCACCACCGGTTCCACTTCCTCTCATCTTTTGTACGGTTCATTTATCCTTTTCAACTCTTACAGTTATATAAAGATCTCTGCATATTCTGACTTTAAAGTTTCAGTTTGTGTTCAGAGAAAATGCAATTTAAATCAGCAAACATCACTAGGAAAGAGCAGAGCTGAAAGAGTAAGGTGTAGCACAGTGGAAGTGGAAGATGAAGCATGTGAATTAGTCAATGGGGTCGAGCTTTCAATTGGGGAAGGAGATGAAAATATTCAAGCTTATCTCTTCAAGGCAGTGAAGAACAATAATGGAACAGGTGTTCTGCTTTTATCAGATATCTTTGGGTTTCAAGATTCAGCCACAAGAGATTTCGCATACCAAGTTGCCTGCCATGGCTACAAGTATGATCACTAACCTTTAAACACCCTTTTCTTTTCCATGGTCTTGATGTGAACTTCTGAACTCTACCTGTGCTTGAGATTGCAGTGTCCTTGTCCCCGACCTGTTTCGTGGTGATCCCTGGGCAAAGACCCGACCAAACACATTGTTCGAACAATGGCTGGCTAGCCAAGACCCTCAGAGAGTTGCAAATGACATTGCAACCTCAACAAAATGGATGGTTGATGAATTTACAGCTGCTGGAATTTCAAATAAACTCGGTATCATCGGATTCTGCTTCGGAGGCGGGCGAGTGATAGATGTTTTAGCTGCAGACCAGGGTGCTTGTTTTAGCACTGCTGTCTCATTTTATGGCACCAGGATGGACACAGCAGCGGCATCTAAAATAAAGGTGCCAGTCTTGTTCATTTCAGGAGACAATGACCCGCTCTGTCCGGTTAGTGTTCTGAGTGAGTTCGAGAGGATCATCGGCAAAGGGTCCAAGGTTGTAATCTTCAAAGGAAGAGGTCATGCATTTGCCCATCGACCCGGATCTGTCGAAGAAGATGAAGATGCAGAGCAGGCATTTACTTTAATGAGGAATTGGCTGCATGATGACCTAGTTGTAAACAGCTGAATGTATCTGTGTTGACTGTTGATGGTTATCTTGTAGGTTGTTTGAGGTAGAATCTGTGCATCTTTCCCGCAATACTCTGAACAAGCCTAGATGAACATCTAGTAAAAGGTTAAATGCATAATCACTTTAACTGTTGAGCAATAAAAAGTTTTAACTCAATGATTGAAGTTGATTATGAGGAATAAAACTAAAAAACATTCCTTTCCCTGGGTCGCGAGTTAAGGTCCGAGTCATTGGTACAAAGAGCTGCCCAAAAGGTTCAAAGAAGAGTTCTGGGTTTGAAAAGACCACCAGACTAACCCGATCCCCGGAATTATTTATAGAAGAATTATCCATTCACCTACGTGAACACCCTATGTGAACATGAGAGATACCTTCCATGGATAAAAGAGAATATTCTAAGAATTATGCTTTTAGACAGCATAAGATTTTATCTAGATCGTTAATGTAAATCGAAAGTTATCGTCGGGTGTAAGGGTACTCAACTATAAATAGAGGCCTCCCTATCTCATTTTATATCATCCATCTCATTTTGTATCATCCATCTCATTTTATTTCATTTTGTAATAGAATACATTTACTCTAAAATTCTCTGAGTTGTTCTTAAGTGTTATTCGCGTTCTTTCAAAGTTCTTCGAAGCCATTCTCATAGCTAGCTTCCGCTTAGAACGATTGTCCGTTCTTGAGTATCTTGGAAGTTTGATATTTCAGAATGGAATTTCAGGCTAACTTAGTCGTTTGTCTTAAGGACTCGACTAAGGTTGCATGGGTTAGTTGGTACAAAAATCTAGTCTCGTGACAAATGCAGTAAGCTAGTTCTTAATCAACTCTAAGTAAACTACAACGATAAAAAAAATAAGCTAGCTCTGGTATTGTAATGTAAGGCAAATCGAAACTAATACGAGTAGATGCGAGGTATAGTATTAAATTGCAGTTGGTCGTGGTATCGTGAGAGTTGCGGATATTACGTAACGCGTAATAATTGATACAGTCGTGATTCAATTATAAAAATTTTATAATGTTTTTAAAATATTATTTATATATATTTTATAACATTAAAAACATTACGTAACATATATGTATTTAATTGGAAGACATAAAAAATTTAGAATTATTTATTAATTTTATTATTATTTATAATTAAATTATATAATGATAAACTCATAATGATAAATAAATATTCAAAACATATCCAATGATTGTCATTTAAATCTTATATATTTCAAGTACATGTATATGCATAATATTTGCACACAAATCTATGATATGAGTATGCGCTTGTAAAATTTGAAAAGTTAATAAATTAGTGTGGAAATAATGATATTTTTTAAAATTAATAAATATATTATTTAATTATTAAAATAATTTAAATAATTATTTGTAGTTAAAATTAACGGTATGAGATTACAGTTAAAAATAAAATAATATTTAGTCTATTTTATTTACACATTTTTTAATTTAGTCTTAATTTAATTATAATAAAATAATATAATTATTTAATTAGTTGGTAACACATGTTATTACCTGATTGGAATGAAAAATAAATTTAATAAATTAAATATATAAATAAAATCATCCAATAAGGTAGTGATATGTGTTACCACCTAATTAGATAAAAAATTATTTTATTAAAATAAAATTAAGATTAAATTGAAATAAGTGTGAATAATAAAAGATTAAATGCGTAATTATTTTATTTTATTTTTAACTGTCATGTTATCCCTTTATTAAATTTTAACGACAGGTGACTATATTGAACTCATTTCAGTAGTTAAACAATATATTTATCGTTTTTAAAGAATGATGACCATTTTAATACCAACCTCATAATTAGGTGTTTTCTTATACAGTTTACCTTTTTTTAAAAAAAAAAAATTGTTCCAAACCAATATTCTAGTTTTTTAAATAAAAATTTAATTAGATATTTTACCATTCTAATTATGATTCTGTGTTTTTCATACTCACTAATATTTAATATTTAATATAATAGTTAATTAATTTAGATCATATATTATATAAATTATTTTATATAAAAATAAAATTAAAATTAAACATCGAAGAAAAAAAATATAAAAGACCGAAAGTAATGATAAATTCATAATTAATCTATTTTTTAAAATATATTATTATACAAAAATTTATAATCAATAAAAAATTTCAAAATGTCGATATTTAAATAGTAAGTTCTTAATTACCTGCATAATATTATAATTATATTTAAGTAATAATATATATTCGTTTTATAATTATATAAGATTATTATTTTTAATAATATTATTTTAAAATTTAAAGTCATATTTTTTAGAGTATAATATGTTTTACTAATATATTAAATATTTATTAGTTTATATTTAATATGTTACTAAATTGGATATTTTTTAAATCCTTCTACACCCCATCTTTTGTTTTAAATTAAACACTGAAATTAATGAGAACGTGACGGTATAAATTTGTCGAAAGTAGTACAGGCCGAAGGGTGTGGGACTTTGGATGTTTGTTTTTTTGTGTTATACACCACAGTTGTAATTCTTTCGGCTTTGGTTTGGGTCCAGGAGTATATGGGTGGCGTTAAATCAGTCTTTCGGATATTTTTATAATATGAAGGTAAACCACAAAAAAAATCATCCAACTAGACAATATTGTTATGGAATTTATTAATTATAAAAAATTATTAAATGAACGATTATTTTTTAAGAAAATTTTATAACGAGCGTCGAACATTATTAAATACTATTAATGATGATTATTATTAAATTTTATTAAATTAATTAATAAAAATTAAAAATATCAAGAATTCAATCTGTAATTAATAAAAGAGTAATAAACTCAATACACAGTTAATAATCGTATGTTAAGTCATTGAAATTTTTAGTTTTTATTAATTAATATAATAATATTCAATGATGTTTAATATTAATAATGTTTAACGGTATTCGACGTTCATTGCTGATTTATCTTTTTGTGGACGGTCTGAATGAATAACTTAGGGCAAGAGAAGACCTACTTTATGGTCAAATTTTAAGTTCAATCTAATTACAATCAAATGGTAATTTTGAGTTTTATGGAGATTTTTTTAGAATATTATAATCTTAAATAATAATTTTAAAAAATGAAATATATTAAAATATATTTTAAAATTTATGACAAAAATTATAGTATAAGAAAAAATCGTCACCTATAACTGATAATTTTGATGAAGATATCATCTATAGGTAGCGACTTTCTCCTAATTTATAATATTTTAATATTTTCTTGTCTTTTTAAGATAAAATCAGAAGAAAGTCATATTATACGTAAATAACGTAATCACTCAATCATCATTTGATGACAGTTTTTCTTACACTATAATATTTATCATAAATCTTAAAATATATATAAAACATTATATTTCTCAAAATACTAAAATTATTTATAATATTTATTAAAATTAATATTTTCTGAATTCTATATATATAAATATTCGAAGAAGTGTAAATATTTTCCCTTGGTTACCTAACCCGTTTACTATATTATATAATATAATATTAAACTATTCAAAATAAATAATATATATTAAACGAATAAGAAACAAGTTTACGTTTAGATAATATATAATTAAAAACCACGTTACGCACAATCCAAAAAAATAATTTTAAAATAGGATAAATTATATAAATAGTCATCAAATTCTTAAATATTTTTAATTTGGTCACTTATCTTTTAAAAATTTTATTTGGGTCACCTAATTTTTTATTTTATTTTTATTTTGATCTCTTTTGTTATCTTTCATTATAAAATATTGATATGACATGATAATTTTTCTTTTCCTTAATAAAAATATGCTCTAAGTCTTCATTCCAGTGAAATAAAAATTGGATTGGGTGATCTCAATAAAAGTTTAATGACCAAAATAAAACTTTTCTAAAGGTTGGTGACTTTTTAAACAGTTTACCCACAAAGCAAATATCGAATTGAATATAATATAAGTGCTTCACTGTATCAACTCCAAAGTCTAAACCTCTTCCAAAGCTTTTGGCAATGTCCAACTCCAATCTTGCCGCTGCTGAAACTCCACTTTTGGATGACACGGTTAACGCCTGCCTTGATTTCAAAGGTCGCTCTGTCCGCCGCTCAAGCTCCGGTGGTTGGAGATCGGCTTCTTTCATCATTGCCGTTGAAGTTGCAGAGAGGTTTGCTTATTATGGAATCTCCTCAAACCTCATTACTTACTTAACGGGTCCTCTGGCTCAATCCACTGCCGCTGCCGCCGCACAAGTTAACGCCTGGTCGGGAGTGGCGTCGCTTCTCCCACTCTTGGGTGCTTTCCTTGCCGATTCTTTTTTTGGCAGATACCGCACCATCATCCTTGCTTCCCTTGTTTACATTTTGGTAAATCATTTCCCCACTTTGATTCCAATTTCCAAATTTAGAAAATATAGAAGAAAACAATAAATGTTTTAGCAAATTAGTTCCAACGAAACCAGTAGTTGAAATGAAGATTGGGTGTAGAATTCAAAAGCTCACTCATCATTCTCAAATCAAGATTGAGAAAGCAGCTTTAATATGAACTAGTAATGGTCCTAAGGATGCAATTTTTTGTTTGACTTAGCTTTCTCATTGAAGATTTGGGGAAAATGATGATTAATTGAAGATCATAAGCTAAAATGGTGATCAACCTCAGGATTATTTTAATTGTTTTTACTAATTGATTTTTTTTACTTACAGGGGCTAGGCTTGTTGACTCTGTCAGCTGCACTTTCATCCGTCACCAGTTCTAGTGCCCATAATGCTGATAATATCACGTTAAACAATCCGTCGGTGCCTCGGTTTCAAGTGATACTATTCTTCTTCTCACTATATCTGGTAGCATTTGCACAAGGTGGGCACAAACCCTGCGTTCAAGCTTTCGGTGCCGATCAATTTGATGCACAAGACCCTGAGGAGTGTAAAGCCAAGAGTTCTTTCTTTAATTGGTGGTACTTTGGTATCGCTGTTGGTATCTTAGTGACCCTTCTGGTTGTAACTTACATACAAGATAATTTAAGTTGGATTCTTGGATTTGCAATACCTGGTATTGTGATGACTGTTGCACTGCTTGTTTTTGTGCTTGGAACAACCACTTACAGGTTTAGTGTCAAAAGGGATGAAGTAAACCCATTTATGAGGATTGGTCGAGTTTTCGTTTTGGCTTTTAGGAACCGAAAAACAGCTTCTTCAACAATTGCTACAGAGGAAGCTCTTCCAACTGAAAGTTCAAAGGAATTCAAGTAAGTCGCATATATTCGTATAATGGAAATTAGGACCATAATATGTATATGTATGTATGTAAAACCAACAGTAGTCGAGTAGTGATAAGATTTATTAATTGGGACCATGTGACTAACAGGACTAGAGGTCCCGGACAATAAATAGGAAGCTTTGGTGAACATCGATAACTAAATTCTTATGCATGGTTTCCTTCAAGGAAATAAACTGAGAATTGTGGAAAATGTTGCTATTTTGCATTATTCCATAACGAACCTCTCTAACATGGCATTATGGATTATCAAATGTGGTGGTAGATTCCTCGAGAATGCCTTGCTTGCCCCAGACGGTACAATGGAGCAGGGAAAAGTGTGTAGCATCAGAGAGGTTGAAGAAGCAAAGGCTGTTTTAAGGCTTGTACCTATATGGGCTACCAGCTTGATTTATGCGGTTGTTTTTGCACAGTCATCAACATTGTTTACCAAGCAAGGTGCTACAATGGACAGATCAATTACAGCAGGGTTGAAAATACCGGCTGCTTCACTTCAGTGTTTCATAAGCTTTACAATTATTCTCTTCATTCCCATATACGATCGATTATTTGTCCCTTTAACAAGAGCTGTCACCAGAAAACCAGCTGGAATTACAATGCTTCAAAGAATAGGAACTGGAATTGCTCTATCAGCTATAGCCATGGTGATTGCTGCTTTAGTAGAGATGAAGAGGCTTAGAATTGCTCGAGAACATGGGTTGATAGACCAGCCGAATGCAACGGTTCCGATGAGTGTGTGGTGGCTGATCCCTCAATACACACTATATGGATTATCCGATGTGTTTGCCATTGTTGGTCTTCAAGAATTCTTTTATGATCAGATGCCTGATGAACTTAGAAGCATAGGTATTGCAGTCTACCTTAGCGTCCTTGGTGTAGGAGATTTCTTAAGTAGCTTTCTCATCTCTGTTCTTGAGAAAGCAACCGGTGCGGATGGTCGAGATAGCTGGTTTGCAGATAATCTGAATAGGGCACATCTTGATTACTTCTATTGGCTGCTTGCTGCACTTAGTGCCGTGGGATTACTCCTGTATGTATATTCTACAAAATCTTATATTTATGCTAGGCGAAGTACGTTATAGATTTCTTCTAAAGCCAGCCATGTCGCTCGGATCGGTTCGTCGGTGTCGGAAAAGGGTCATGTTTATATATATGTTAAACTTCCTTTGTAGTTATGTCTTTTGATAACTTTTGGAGGATCTTATATTCAACATAGTGTGCCATAATGATTTAGTTTTTAACTCTATATTCATTTACTTGAGATACAAAATTAGTAATAGGAAATTTCTTCACCAGCAGTAATGCCTTTCACAAGGCAGCAACAAATAGATTCTTAACATGTAAGTATAACGTTGATAACCAAATTAATTAAACTAAATTTAAATTTGTTATATTTTTTTATCCATAATCAATATTAGAGACTGATTAAAGCATCTACTATTAATCTTTATCAAAAACTTATAGCATTTTTAGTAAGAATAATGTTAAATATAAATAAAAATCCTCTTTCTTCTTATTACTATACTTTTTATTTTCTACACTAAAATTATTAAAATTTTAAACTCAAACTCTAAATTATCATCTTAAAAATATATTATATCCCTAATTTCATAAATTATAATCACAACTCTTAATTTTAACCTTAAACTTTAAACCCATTATTTTAAAATATAAACATCAATACAAATACAATAAATATACAGACCTCTTTTCCATGCTTTCATTTGTACCTTCGTTTTAAATTAGAGGATTTAGAGTTTAAAGTTCAAAAATAGAGGTTGTGGTTAAGATTTAGGAAATTAGGGATAGTGTGTATATTTTAGGGGACGTGGTTTAAGATTTAAGATATAAAAAATAAAGGTTAAGATTCAAAATTCAAATTTTTAGAAATCTTCAACAAGAGACATGAATGAAAACATGATAAAAATGCAGATAATTTTTGCTCTTACACACGTCCAATCTACCTAATCTTCAACTAACTCTATTACTCCCTCCGTCCTAAAAATAATATCCCTTATTGATCTTTTGAAAGTCAAATTTTTTAAACTTTAACTATAATTATATTAAATATTTTAAATAATTAAATTTTATAAATTATATATTTAAAATCTACTCGATTAGAAGTTTTAAAATATATTTTTCATATTTTTATCAATAATAAATTTTAAATAATCAAGAGTTAAAATTAAAAAAATTTAACCTAAAAAAATCAATAAAAACAATATTTATGAGAAAAAAAAAAGTACTTTATAACCAAAATTATACCGTCATGTCTATCATTCCCTACAAAGTTGTAATCAGGTGGGTGTGAGGCATATCACATGGGCATTTGAGAAACATAAAGTTGGTCCACACATGAACCGAAACAAAGGGAGGGAAGGAGAGCCTAGACAAGATGAATCTGACGTAAAAGTAGATCTACCTACCAAATCTATCACCCTCTCCTACAACCACTTGTCTCTCGTATCAACTCGGTCAATTCCATCGAGTCTATTGGCATGGCTGGACCCCCCTCCACCTTTCTCTCTCACACCACGTATAAATTCTTACACAACCACCCAACTTTATCCATTTTCTTACAACCACTGGTTCATCAATCCCCCCATGTTCCCTCTCCATGTTTTTCTCATCTAATCACACCAATTTTCTATCCATCATAACTGGCTTGCTTTCCATTTCTGACAAAACATGGGAAGATCACCTTGCTGTGAAAAAGCTCATACCAACAAAGGTGCATGGACCAAGGAAGAGGATCAAAGACTCATACAGTACATACGTGTTCATGGAGAAGGTTGCTGGCGTTCCCTACCAAAAGCTGCAGGTAACAAACCCATTTTAATGGCTTCTTCTTCTTCTTCTTCTTGGTTATCGATTTGGATTCTTAAACTATGGTTTGCACTTTGCAGGGCTGCTTAGATGTGGTAAAAGTTGCAGACTGAGATGGATAAATTACTTAAGACCAGATCTCAAGAGAGGGAATTTCACCGAGGAAGAAGATGAACTCATCATCAAGCTTCACAGTTTACTTGGAAACAAGTGAGTTTTCTTCTTCTTTCTTTCGATTTCATCGTGTTGGATAAGTTTTTCATGTTCTGAAACGTATTTTCAGATGGTCTTTGATTGCCGGAAGATTACCAGGAAGAACAGATAACGAGATAAAGAATTATTGGAACACACACATCAAAAGAAAGCTTGTAAGCAGAGGAATCGATCCACAATCTCATCGTCCTTTGAATGAAACTGCAGCCAGTACCACCAACACAGTCACAGCCCCTACTGAATTCGATTTCAGAAACGTGACCAAATCGGTTTCCAAATCGAGTTTCAGCAAGACCCCGTCACATCTAGAATTCAAATGCAATGAAATTCGAGTCGAGTCGAATTCAGATTCCCTCAAAGTACTCAACTGTAGTGCCACCAGCGGCATGACTACAGATGAACAACAGCAACAGCAACAAAAACAGCTACACAAGAAGAAGCAGTATGATCATCCAAGTGATGGGGAAGTATTAAATTTGGAGCTTTCGATCGGGATTAGTTCGATTGATTCGTCTCGAGTTTCAAGTTCTAACTCGGTCGAGTCCAAACCGAAGCTAGATAACCATCATTTCCAGTTTCTTGAACAAGCTATGGTGGCCAAGGCAGTATGTTTGTGTTGGCAATTAGGCTTTCAAACGAGTGAAATTTGTAGGAACTGTCAGAATTCAAATGGCTTCTACAGATTTTGTAGACCTTTGGATTCATAGGGTCATTTTTTTTTTTCATTTTAGATTATAATTGCATAATTATTACCATATTATTCTCTGTCTTATGTAATGAAAGATAGTTGTTAAAAGAAGATTAACATGACCATTAATTTCTGCTGTCTGAAGAGCTTATTAAATTCTTTTGGATTTGTTACTAGTTAAATGAACATGCAACCCCTGATGAAAGGAAATAGAGTAGATTAAATTATGATCTTTGAATTGCTATTTTCATATTAAAATAAAGGTTTGGAGTCATAATCAAGTGTTAGATAAGGGTTGGTACATAGATTAAAATAATTATCAATCATTCAAAACATATATATTTTTAATTTTGAAACAGAGTCGGATCAGAATTTGAGGGAGAAAATATTTTTATATAAAAAATTAAGGGATAATTTATAATTATCTTAGAGGATTTAAACTTACTAAGGTATTTTTTTATTTTAGATTCACAACCTCTTTTATCACGGGATTATTACCTTCTTTTTAAAAAATATATCTAATATAATATGCAGCGCCATTGTTTATATATCTCAAGACCTCCCTTTTCATTTCTGATGTGGGATTAATATTCTTTACTTCTTTTCTGACACATACCTTCTTCACTGTTACATGTCAAATATCAACAATGCACATGTGAGTCTTATCTTTAATCATTTAATAAGTATAAGCTCGAAAAAATATATTTAAATATTTGAGTTTTTGAATTTAACAAGTAATTTTAATAGAAAATAATGATGTTTATCATGAAAGACTCAGGTTCAAATTATTTATCTGTAACATTTGTGATTATCAAAAAATTATATATATATATATATAATGTATATTACCTTATAATCATCTTAATTCTCAAACCACCTTTATTAACTAATCTTAAACACGTGGTTTGATGTTCATCATAGGAAACTTTTTGTTTTCTCATACGCCTTAATTTTAGGGTTTAAAGTTTTAGTTTAGAGTTTTGAGGAATGTATGAATTTAGAATTTAGAGTTTATGTCTTAACATACTATGGTTGAGATTTAAATTTTTAACTTATAAACCCTAAATTCTAACTCTAAATTTAAAATTCTATCAACTTTTAAATTCAAAATAATTATATTTAAATCTTAAACCCTAAAACTAAGACATTTGTATAAACAAATTTTTTACAGGCGATTGTACATAAAATAAATACCCTAAATTAAAATGCAACAAAAGAACATATATAACACAAAATACAAATTTTAATTTTTTTGAATCAACTACAGTAGTTACAGTAGTATCTGTTTTAGAGTATACTTTCAATCATTAAACATTGATCTCTTAATCACTATGCTAGTATTACTGGTGTTCGAACCCTTGACCTCCAAAAACATTAATTATTCTTTAATCACTGAGGTTAGAAGATTCGTGCACAAATTTTAAACTTGTTTATGAAATAATAATAATATTAAAAAAATGATTAAATATGATAGGTGTTGAATTATTAAAGAAAATGTATTTGATATGAACATGCTATGCAATGGAAGCATGTGACCGAGATGGTGACTAATGAGTTTGTTTGGGCTGGCAATGGCTGGCAGGCATGTTGAAAACAGCTGAAACCATAATATATATACTAAGATTTAATATCTTATACAAGAAAAAGAATATTTTTATTAATAAAATCATAGGGTAAAATTTATATTTGGTATATCATTTATTTATGTGATTCTGTTTTAGTCATTTAATTTTTTAACACAATAATACTTAATATTATGATTTATTTTTATTTTAATACGCTATTATAAAAAATTAACGATAAAATTAATATGTTATTACCCAATTAAGAGAAAAAATTAAAAAAAAAAACGCATTAGCTTTTTCTTAATTTACCTAATAAATAGAGTACCAAATAAGTAATTTACCCAAATTATAAGATGTGTGTTTTAGGGTTTGTAGTGAGATCGAGGACCTTTCCTTCTGCCACAAACTTCATTGAGAATAACATCTGTTTTAAATAATTAAATAAATATCACTTATTTTTATCTTCATGATAAAATTATTATATTTATAAAAAAAAATACTTAATTATTGTATTAAGATTTTTTTTAATATATAACCCCAGTTATTTTATTTTTAAAATATTTTATTTATTATAGTAAGTTAAAAATTGAATTTAAATAATTTGATTATGTATTAAAAAAGTTATATTAAAAGCATTCTTGTCTTGATCTAACTTTAAATTATATAGGATTAAAAAAATTAAACTTTAATAAAAAAATATTGTTTATAATCAAATTTTTTTGACGTAATATTTTATTTTAGAATATATCTGTACTTTTCTTCTTATGAGAAATTAATTTTCTTACTTCTTATGAGATGTGATTATTTACTAATATTTTAATTAAACTTTAAATAAGGTTGGCCAATTGGTATTGGCTGGAGTGAGATGGTGGCATGTGCCATGTTTGGTATTTTATAGTTCATGTCGGTAGCTTATAGCTAATTAGCTATGAGCTAAACTAATCTTCTTTCTTATCCACTAATTCATGGTATTGGTATTCAAGTAGTTTAAGTAATATAAGGTAGTTAGAGGTTGGTAAGGGAAAAAGATGGACATGCATGGACCCACTCAGATAAGGTGACCGTAAAAAAATATTAGATAAACCTTATTCATTACATTATTTGTGATCTTAATTAATCAGATTTATTTATATTAATTTTTTAAGGTGGATCATCACTTCTTTTCTAAGAATGACGTTGTGAACATAATTCACCTAATAATATCTTGATAACCAGACACTAGCTGGTAGGGAATGAATTTTTATAAAGTTTGGATAAAAAGTTGAGTTTTTATTGTAATTTTAGTGGTCGAAGATTACTTGATAATTAAAAGGTGCTTTGTTCACGAAAAACATAGATCGCTCAATTACTATGCTGACATTATTGATGTTTAAACCCGTGAACTCTAGGAACAACAATCATTCTCTTGACCACTAAGGCAAGATATTCATGCGCTAAACTGATCATTAGTTTTAAGGTTTAAGAGTTTAGTTGAATAGTTTTAAATTTAGGGACAATTGATGAAATTTTAGGTTTAAAGTTAAAATTTTAGATTTATTGATTAAAAATCCAACTCCCTAATTATATTATCCTTAAAATTTTAACCCTAAACCATAAATTAATACATTCGTAAAAACAAAAAGTTTTACCATTTATGTATCAAATAATAATCTTAATTTTTTTTTCAAAACACTTTTAAAAAGCAATAAATTACGAGCCTAAAATTTAACACTGGATGGGGTCAAACTGCTCAACTTCAAAAGAACAAGGACCTCGTAAGTATTTAAACTTAAAACCAAAAGAGATTAAGAACTAATATTTAAATCAAGGGACTTAAAAGTGCAGTTATCCTACTTTGCTTGAACGACTGTCACCTCCAAAGCTACCATGGCAGTTCCAATCAATAATAGTATTAAGAAAAAAGTGAAATTGCTTGCAGCCATGGCTGCAAAAAACATCTTTGTTCTTTGTCGATATTTGCATGACTCGAAGACATATCGTAAAGAAGCAAGACGTGTACCGATACAACGGAGCTTTCCGAAGTTGGTGTTTTGGATTTGTGAATTCTGTTGTTTTCTTACTTTTCTGTTAGGAGTTAGGACAGCTTTAGCAGGTCCAAGAAGATGATCTCTTTATCAATGGCTTCATCTGTTTGTCCTCCTCTAAAGAAATCATTCCCAAGTGTGATGGATCTTCCAGCATCATTTTTGCCACTAGGTATCCAGCTATCGACCATGTCTGAAACTTCCTAGCCTGTTTACCGATGTATCTCCCGAGTTTGCCATCATAATATTCTGGCCAGCAATCTTTCAACAAGCGTGTCTCGGCGAGGTCAATTGCACGCCTTGCGATTTGAGGCCTTCCCGTTTTTATGCAAGCAGCTGTCAGCAACCATAGAAGCACTGCATGCAAAATAGGGAGAAATTGCAGGATTAAGGAAAGGGAAATGTACAAATATTCATGTTCATAGGCTAAAAGGGTTTATATTTGGTCATCTTAAGTGAAGATAGATTAGGAAGCAAAGGCCTTACCTGGCCAAGATCCTCCACTGTGATAACTCCATCTCGTGTTCTTCGGGTCACAACCGGTAACGATTCGCCATTCGTGACTTTCTATTGCAGGATAAGCTATTTTTAGTGTCATTTCTCCCACGAGCTCATCCCAACACTCCTCAATAAGGTCCATTATAGCCATTGATTGCTCCGGAGTTGCAAGAGAAGATAGAATGGCTATAAAGTTACCCAAACAAAACCACCTGAAATCCATCCTTGCAGACTAACATTGCCGATAAAGTAGCCACCGCGGGTTGGCATGAAATCGAATACCCAGTCTGGGATGGAATCCGGAATAACATTAAACTTATTTACTGCAGTGTGAGAATACTCCTCAGTTTTATATCTATAAATATCATTTAGTTGTTGGAAGTCAAGCCAAAAGTAACTTCGCATGTGATAACTCAAAGCATGCAAACGCTTCACAATTCTTTCGATGCATTCTTTGCCTTCAGCGTCATGCTTCAGCAATGATAGAGCACACCTCAATGCCATAAAGAAAAGTGCTTGAATTTCAATAGGATAACCATAAATACCCTGTCAATGCCGAAGAAAAAAAGTTCACACCATCATTAGAAACATGCACAGCACAGGACTCATTGGTCTTAGAGACAAGGGAGTGGTGGCAGACTATATATACATATGTGTGTATGTGCGGATACATAGATAGATGAATCAAGGTTAACATTCATAACAAAATAATGAGAATCAAAAACGGCAAGACTTTTACGGCCTAAATCTACATCGTTCTTGTCTACCCTGTCATGTAAAAGCCTAGCAAATTGCTTCAGGAATGGTCAATTACAAACATTTAAATCTCTACTACATAGGATTATCACCACACTTTCAAGATCTTGTGAACATTTTACTTTGAATATTAACATAACATTCATTAATGAAACAAGACAGATTAACTAGATCCTACCAGTTCTGAGTAATAATAAGACAAGGATATATTTGGTTCACCATTATAGACAGAGATGGAAAAGTTGATGTGGATGGTATTTTCTCTGTTATTAGCTAGTTAAAGTCCCATCAGATGGTGGATCAATGATCATATATTTGCATTGATCCTATGATAAAAACTTGTGAAGGAGCCATATAGCTTTTCGTAAGAATCTAATAGAAATAAACTAGAAACCAGAACCAGAGCATGAGAACTTATTTATGTTCAGAACGGACAAGATAACCGGTAGTATCTGATAAGATTCTCAAATAACTGTTGTATTTAAGACCATATAACCTTATTACTGCATCGTACCTAAGGCCAAAACAGCTACACTGTCTCCACCACTCATCAATAACAACAATAAATTATCAGCTACACCTTTTTTTTCTATGAATAATGTGTATTATATCTAAATTTCATTTTACATAATCATGTGCTAATTTCGATTTCTCATATGCATTGCACGTCTCACATTAAATCAAACAAACTATACGATCAGTTAAGGACATTACATGTATGAACAGGAAAGCACATATACATGCACAAAAGAAAAAAGGAAAGAAAGAATAGACGGATAGCTTACCATTCTTCGATCAATCATAGAGCATCCATCGGCACAAAGTAAGGTTGGGAATGTATCAAATCCTTCTGATAGACAAAGAGTGAGTATGAGCCTCATCCCTTTTTGACATTCAGGTGTCTCAGCTAGAGATAAATCCCCTGTAGATTTTGTATATGCACGGAGCAGAATGATCCACCAGAATCCCGAATCAACCGGAGCAACTCTTCCAATGGCACTCTCTCCAGAATCTGCAATAATTGTGTCTGATTTACGTACAGGATCATGAAGAACTTTGAAGCTAGCTGGCATTGCACCTTCCCCTAGCTTGAATCTATCTATTCTTTTTTCCCACCCTTGAAGCTGAAGAGTCTTCAAGAGAAAGTTCCTAACTATCTCAGGCTCTCCATTCATCAGAAAAGCCAGAGCACTGGGTACAAAGTCTCAAACAAAAACCTAAAGAAAAACCGAACAAAACAATATTAGAGGATCTCACTATTTTAACCGACTAAATGGTAATGGATTTCAGTATTAAAAATAACATCTTTTAACTAATCAAACCAACCATTAGATATCAGAAATCTCTATTCATGTTAAAAGTCAATTCTAGCTCATGTTTGACTTGAAGTTTCACCAAATCAAAGACATCCAACTTGGATCAAGGTATTTACTATTAAATGATGTTATCCTACATTCAACTAAGCTTTATAGTTTGCTATGATCCAACATATTCACGTTTGAACTTTCCATAATTAACAACTAGTTTTAGATCGAATAACTAACGCTAATTATAAGCAATAATAAATGTCAGGATAATAGTTTACAATAGCATGAGCATACCAATGAAACAACAACCTTACCTGATCATAGTTCAAAACTTCCTCGGAAGCATGATCATACGCAGCAATGGTACCAACCGGTTGACCTCTGAAATACACCAAAGATCTCCTGAGAGCATCCCATGCTTCAGCCACCATGGGGTGCGGTTCAAAGGAGTTTCTAGCCGATGAAGCTGGAGTATTGAAACCAGACCTCCAACCGGGCGAGTGCGTGGTCCCATAGTTGTCATGGGCTCCTCTTGATAGAGCAGTAGAGAGCTCACCTAGCGATCTCTCGTCAAATGATCTTTGCCTCTCGACGTTAAGTCTTGGCTTATCAAGGAGGCGCGAGAGATCATAGTCTTCTGTTTCGGAGATCGAGCAAGTTGAGCTCACATTTCTAAGCCCCGTCACTTTATCCCCATCCATTTTCTTTGTCTTCAATGATCAAAAACGAAACTTGCAAGTTTCAGAATCAGAAATCTACAGGTTAGAAGAACATAAAGATTAGATTTTAGAACCCCAGATATTTACAAAGCTAATGAAATGAAAATCCCCATTCAACGAAGAGTAAATAAATCAAAACTCTTGTTCATTATATTACCAAGATGACTGAAAAAAATAAAGGAAATTCCCAATAACCAACCCCCAACCATCATTATTATATACAATATATAGATTCTGCATGACGCTCACAAAATATTTTTTTTTTCATTAGAAAAATGGACAGTGCAGTTTACATTTTTAACTGAATATTTGACCATAAGAATAAAAATTAATAAGATTTTTAAAATATCAACGAGAAAGACATGAAGATGCATACCAAGAAGAAACCAACAAAGGGAGTGAAAAAGGAAATACTGCAAAAACCCAGATCTGAAACTCATCTAATCAAAAACATAACCCCACACGCAAAAGGAAGAGCTTTGAAAAAAATCCGGCGAAAACTAGAGAGGATATGACCGGTGATTTCGCCGGAAAACGGTAGGAAAGGGGATATCACTATGAGACGGGAGGAAGAAGAAAGAAGAAAATCTATAGCCAATGAGGATTTGATATTTATAGGCGTTTAAGAAAAGGACTTAAAAACGACAACTCCCGTTCCCTTGTAAAAACAGTGTGTGAAGTTTACCGGTAATTGCCGGTAAAAAGCACGTGTAGAAAATATCCACCTGCTGTTTATTTATAATAATATTTTGGTATGTTTTTATAAATAAAATTTTGAGTTTAAATAAGAAGATCGAATGTTTTTAGAATTTTGATTAATTAAATTTATTAATTAATTTATTTAGTAAATAAAGAATTGTAATAATAAACTGTGATATTTTTTAAACTTAAATAAACTGAAAAAAAAATAATGTTTTTTAGAGTTAAAAATATTTAAGGTGGGTACAGATAAAATTTTAAAGTGGACACAACTCATAAATATTTAAAAACTAAGGACTAATTTATAAAACTTTTAAAGATTAAAGGCAAATGTTTTAATTTTATAAAGTTCAGAGTGGGCCTTAACTAAGGGTGTTCAAAAACACCCGATCCGGTTGACCAGATCCGATTACCCGACTACCCGAACATAAATAATTAGGTATTTATCAAAAAAAAAAAGTTCGGGTCGGGTCAGGGTCAAAATGTTAAAAATTTTCGGGTACTCGGTTATTTTCGGGTTTCCGATTTTTATTTTTTATTTTTTTTAATATTTTAAATATAATTATTATTTAAATAAAATACATTTATATTCACTTAATTCCTAAATCCCAATCCCTTAAACTTTATTTTAAAAGAAAATTAAAGAATCAATGTAAAAAAAATTAAAATTTATTATAAAATAATAAATTTATTTGTTTGAGTTGATAAAATTCAAACTTTACTCGTTTACATATACGTTATTTTTGCATGTGCATTAACAAAGATTAAAATCAACTAAATATTCTTTACTATTAATCATTAATTTTTATACATTAAAATAAATTAAATTAATTAAAATATTAATAAAAACTTTTCTTACGCCTTATATTTTGTTTTGAATTAAATATAATTATTTTTTATTTAATAAAAAATATTCTATACATAATTTCATATATTTTGGGTGTTTATATTAATGTTTACATAAAGTTGAATTCTCAAACAATGCTTCCCTCATGAACCATGTGTTTGAGCACGATAACTTCACAAGTTTGACGTTAGGTGACACATTTTTTATATATAAAAAATAATTGAAAATTGATTAAATATTTATTAACAATTTAATTATTTTTTAATTAATTATACGTAATATCTGTTTTAGAATATGCTTTTAATTATTGGATAATGACCCATTATTTACTGTACTATAAATATTGATGCTCGAACTCATAATCTCAAAAAATAATATTAATATTTTAAATTATTAAAACAAGATAATCCATACGTTTTTTAAAAAAAATTCAAAAATTTATAAACCCGATATTTAAAATAATAAATTATGATCTTATAAATTCGATATTTAAAATAATAAATTATGATCTTATAAATGAAGGTTAGAATTATAATCGGAGCTTTAAGATTGAACAATTAGATAATTGTTGGGCCAACAATGGGCCAGCATTCAAAATCTTTGTCTCTTCCCAAATACCCTAGAATTACTATTCATTCCGTCCCAAAAATAGTGTCTCTTATTGACTTTTTGAAAGTCAAAATTTTTAAATTTTGATTATAATTATATTAAATATTTTAAATAATTAAATTTTATAAATTATATATCTAAAATCTACTCGATTAGAAGTTTTTAAAATATATTTTTTATATTTTTATCAATAATAAATTTTAAATAATCAAGAGTCAAAATTAAAAAAGTTTGACCTAAAAAAATAAATAAGAGACGATATTTATGGGACAAAAAGAGTATTATTATTTGTTCATACAACTATTATTTTTTTGTTAATAGATTTATAAGATTTCGTACGGAGTTTCAAGTTCAGATTGAATTAATCCTCATTTATGAGTTTTTATAGTAAATATATATGTTTTTTTCCAATATTTGATATTCATAAGGTTTTATTATTAATATTATTTTTAAGGTTTAAATATAATTTTTTAAAATTTTATTTTAATTAATTTTAATTGATTTATATTTTATATTTAATTTTAATATATGAATCTTTCGATAGAAATTTTTGGCTAGTACAATAGTAGTATGAAATTATATATTGCTTAAATTCTGGGTTTTTACGACATTCAACGGTTTAAATTGTTTTCGTTTATTTTGTTCAGTTAAGAGTGATTGATTTTAATATTTGTCATGATCACGATTGATTAAGATTATATTTTTTACAATTTATTAACTTTTTAGTTAAACGTTCATATTAAATTTAAATATATAATTTAATTAATAGATAATTTTTCATTACATTTAATTTTAATTTATAATTATTGATGATGTCTGATTTATTTGTATATGTTTTTACTCAAGTTTCTAATTATTTTTTTTAATTTTTTATGTATAATCTTGATAAAATCTAAATGGATTATTTCTATTATAATTTTCAAATATATTTTAATAAAATTAGTGTTTTTTATTTTAAAAAATATATTATATAAAAAACTTAATCATCTGACAATATTTAATTAGTTCAAAAACAATATAAAAAACTTAAAGACTTCCATTTTAAATTTCCAATTTTTTCCGACCAAAGAGAAAACAACGAAAACAAAGCGACAGAAAAGGAGACGACGAGGACGACGATTTTCATTTTCTAGCTCATCCTCTCTGTTTCCTTTCTTAATCCGACGAAAATTACTATAAAAGCGAAAAAGAACCCACCTTTACCTTTCAACCCACCAAATTTCTTAACTTCACCAAACTCAGATCCAACACTCTTCTTACTTGGCTTTTCAGGTACGAGTAACACTTCTTCTTTTGCATAATTAGGGTATTTAGTTCATTCATTTACTGCTACAGGCCATTGTTTTCTGCTTTGGCTTATGTTTCCTAAAACTTGCATTAACTTTCGGATTAATGTTGTTGTTTGGTCATACAAGCAGAGTGCTTTATAGAAGAATTTTCAGAACTTAATTCTCTACTCTATATAAGCTTTTTATGTTTTCCTGATCGTGTTTGGGGTTTGGGGTTTTCTTTTTTGTATTGTTTTTGTTCTGGATATTTTTTTGTTTGCAGTGTTTGTTTATTGAACAATGGATTCCAAACCCAAGAGGAGAGGTGCTATGGAGAATGGGGATACAGGGGAAGACTCGGTAGTTGCGACTATGATTGGGAATGGGGATGATTTGGGTCCTCTTGTTCGACGTGCTTTCGAAATGGGTCAGACTGAGGCGCTTGTTCACCAGCTGAAGTATGTCGTGAAAAAGAAAGAAGCGGAAATTGAGGAGCTCTGCAAGACTCACTATGAGGAATTCATTCTCGCCGTTGATGAGCTTCGCGGTGTCTTGGTTGATGCTGATGAGCTCAAAAGTAGTCTTTCAAGTGATAATTTCAAGTTGCAGGAGGTTGGGAGTGCTCTTTTGGAGAAACTTGAAGAGCTTCTTGAATATTTTTCGATCAAGAAAAATGTGATTGAAGCTATTAAGATGTCCAAGGTTTGTGTTGAAGTTTTGGAGCTCTGTGTCAAATGTAATACTTACCTTTCAGCAGGCCAGTTTTTCCTGGCATTGAAAACAGTGGATTTGATTGAGACAAACTACTTGCTGAATATCCCTGTAAATGCAATCAAAATAATGATTCGGAAGAATATTCCTATAATAAAATCACATATTGAAAAGAAAGTGACTGCAGACTTTTGTGAGTGGTTAGCTCACATTAGGAGCTCTGCCAAGGATATTGGACAGACGGCAATAGGTCATGCTGCATCGGTACGCCAGAGAGACGAGGAAATGCTTGAACG
Organism: Abelmoschus esculentus; assembly: GCA_035048815.1. Lineage (NCBI taxonomy): Eukaryota > Viridiplantae > Streptophyta > Magnoliopsida > Malvales > Malvaceae > Abelmoschus > Abelmoschus esculentus. The sequence continues at coordinate 27,164,064 of JAUCBN010000001.1, forward strand.
GCAAAGAAAAGCCGAGGAACTGAACATTTCTGGCTTAGGAGATACGGTATATTCGTTAGATGTCGAAGAGCTTGACGAAGATTCCGTTTTGAAGTTTGATCTTACACCTCTCTATCGGGCATATCACATCCATTCCTGCCTTGGAGTCCAAGAGCAATTTCGTGAATATTACTACAAGAATCGTTTATTACAACTCAATTCAGACTTGCAACTCTCTTCCTCAACACCATTTGTCGAATCATATCAAACCTACCTAGCTCAAATTGCAGGCTACTTTATTGTGGAAGATAGGGTCTTGAGGACTTCTGGAGGCTTGTTGTCTGCTGATCAAGTTGAGACAATGTGGGAAACAACTGTCACAAAAGTGGCATCAGTTTTGGAAGAACAATTTTCTCATATGGATTCTGCAACACATCTTCTCTTGGTGAAGGATTACATCGCTCTTCTCGGGGCAACTCTTACACAGTATGGGTATGAAGTGGGTTCAATTCTTGAGGCCTTGGATAATAGCCGAGACAAATACCATGAGCTTCTTCTTGAAGAGTGCCGTCAGCAAATTGCTAATGTTATTTCTAATGATTCCTATAAGCAGATGGTAATAACGAAGGATTCTGACTATGATAATGATGTTTTGGCATTTCATCTTCAGACTTCAGATGTAATGCCAGGTTTTCCATATATTGCACCATTCTCCTCTATGGTGCCAGATTTCTGCCGCATTGTTCAATCATTCATCAAAGGCTCAGTTGATTACTTGTCTTTTGGAGTTAATTCGAATTTTTATGATGCAGAGAGAAAGTATTTGGACAAGCTCTTGATTGATGTGCTTAATGAAGTTTTACTGGCTACAGTTCAGAGTAATGGCATTGCTGTATCTCAAGCCATGCAGATTGCTGCAAATATAACATTTCTTGAACGAGCTTGTGACTTTTTCCTTCAGCATGCTGCCCAACTCTGTGGGATTCCAGTTCGATCTCTCGAGAGGCCTAAGGCCAGTTTGACTGCCAGGGTGGTCTTAAAAACTTCAAGAGATGCAGCTTATCTGGCTCTTCTGAAACTGGTAAATAGTAAGTTAGACGAGTTCTTGGCACTTACGGAAAATATTAACTGGACCCCTGAAGAGATATCCCAAAATAATAGCGAGTATATGAATGAGGTGATCTTTTACCTTGACAGTGTTTTCTCAACAGCACTGCAAATTCTGCCATTGGATGCATTGTACAAGATTGGTTGTGGGGCGCTTGAGCATATTTCCAATTCTATTGTTGCTGCATTTCTCGCTGATAGTGTCAAGAGGTTTAATGCCAATGCAGTCATGGTTATCGACCATGATCTACAGGTGCTAGAGAATTTTGCTGATGATAGGTTTGACAGCACTGGCCTAAGTGAGATATACAAGGAAGGTAGTTTTCGAAGTTGCTTGATAGAGGCCCGGCAGTTGATAAACCTTTTGTCCAGCAGCCAGCCAGAGAATTTCACGAACCTTGTAATACGGGAGAAGTCCTACAATGCTTTGGATAATAAGAAAGTGGCTAGCATCATTGAAAAATTCAAGGACTCAGCAGATGGGATCTTCGGGAGCCTTTCTACCAGAAATACAAAAACAAGTTCACGGAAGAAATCGATGGACATGCTGAAAAAAAGATTGAAAGACTTCAACTGAGAACAATTCAAATGCTTGCTTGCATTAAAGCAGTTGTCTAATTTGGTCTTCATATTCCCCCCATCTGGTTTTTAGCTCATTTGATCTTAGAGTATCATAATAAAGTTTTTACATTCATATTGTTTCTCGTGCTCTTTTCTTTCTTCTGGTAACGAACTGGGGAAATAGTTCCGGAGATAGCATGATACATAGGTTTAGGTTAACTTTAAACTCTACTTACAATCTCGTTAGATACATATGATGTTTGATATTCAGTAAATGATAATGGTATCAGACATTCCATGTTTCTTCATTTTATTTATTGTATCATATGTAGAATTTGTCTTTATGACCAATGTGATGACAATTTTTTTACGAGGAATTAGCTATTTCGGGCCAAAACCTTCTGAGTGGTTGCAAACTTGCAACAAAACTCAGAACTTTTTGGTCTTACAAGAACAACTTATAATTATGTTACTTAGGCTCCTGTAGGAGCGTGGGATACTAGTAAGTGCTGGAGATGGGTATGTTTAATCTTTCCCAACTTTTCAATGTATTGGAGGATCCTTGGAGGTATATCCTCTTACCCGTATCTGAATATGTTTCAGACATGAGTATTGGATATAGATACCTCATGAAAATGAACTTAGGGTCATAGTACCTACTGCTCTACCCCTCTTTTCTGTCCCCTGTTTCGGGTTGTTCTCTGTACTTACAATTGTATTATCAGAGTTGGTCTTTTAAGAACTGGTTTGGAGCTGCATTGATCGAAATTGCCGAATACAATGACATGTGACCGTCAAACAAGGTAAACTTTTCTGTCAAAAGATGCTTTTGTGATTGCAGTGCACTTGATTCTAATCACTGTTTTTATGGCAATGCAAAAATGGTCCAAAGTCAATGACAATCCTTGCTTCATTATTAGGTGCTCTTGGGTTTCCCTGCCCTTGAGATTTTCCCTCCCATCTAACTATAATGGAGTAGTACCCTGTGTTTCATAGGGATGAAATTGCTGATATTTGAGGTTTTAAGCAGGAGGGAGTGTAAGATTATATAGAGTTGGAGTTATTATGTTTAAATTAAAATCTACTTCTTAAAAGATATAGTTAGAGTTTTTATAGTAATTTAAATTAAAGTCTATTTCCAATTCAACAAGGTAACGTAAACAAGTTAATATCGTATATATCATTTTCTCAGAGTTCATAGACCGTTTTGTTGAAGATGTTCCAAAATTTACCCCTTCTGTATCTTATTCAGATTTAGATTTATCTTTGATTGGTATAGACATGGTGATTGCAACCTTCATCCTTGTTCTTGAAATGTTAAAATTTCCTGTCATTATTTTTTATGAACCTCATACATATATATTGCCTTTCTGTTGTTCATTCATCCTTGTAATTTTGCTCTGTTAGCTGTGCTCATGTGACTCTACTATCTGACAATACATTGATAATTATCAATGTTTTTACTCTGTTTCCTGTCTAAAATATGTTTTTACTGTTAACTTTGTGTTACGTCTAAAAAATGTCACGTTTAAAAAGAGATAGAAAATATTAATCTCTCATCGGAAAAGAAAAAGAAGGTCTTGAGATATATCCTTTAAAAAAAGGGTAATGGTCCGGTGATAAGTGGTATTAGAGCTATCTTTTGACTGTCCAATTTTACGTTGAGTGCCAATAAGAGAGATAGGTAGGGTGAATAACCGTAACAAGAGGCCAATGACGAGAGCGAAAGTTCGTGACAAAGACGTCACAAGATTGAGTGAGAAAAATATCACGCCTGAAAAGGGACAAAAAGTATTAAACGATAGCACTATAAATCTTTATCTAACATGTCTTTTAAAAAAAGGTAATACACTTGCATCACCAATAAAAATGAGTGTCTAAAGATATTTTGCTAAGACATCAATCATTCCTCCTTTTTCATTATAACGAATATGGTTTTCCCATTCACCATCAAAACACTTTTGGGCTCATCTCATCGTACGTATCAAGTTTTTCGAACATGTGAATTCATCGTATTTTATAAATATACTTCAGATTTATTTTTTATTTTTATTTTACCATAAAAATCAAAAATATATTATAGGCTGAAGGTCCAAATTAGTCAGCGAAAGAGGCTGGATGCCTTAAATATAATATTAACAGAATCTATACCAAGATATCCTTTGATAACTCTTGCACAACATCATCGAGCGCAATCATCACTTTCTTATAATATAACAAAATTAGTTTGTCCCCCTCCCCAACCTTGTTGTCCCGAATCTACCTGGATCTATAAATTTTTAGATTCGATTGTCTTGTTTCGTTTCGGATATAAATATTATTTTATCCGCTCATTTTGGTATATCTACTCATAAATTCGATTCTAATCCGATAATTTAAAAATATTAATATTTGTCAACAAGAAATATTAGATCCGACCAAACCATCATCAAAGTCACAAAATACAGATTTTAAGAGTCTTTAAAAGAAAAAAAGAATAAAACAAAACCAACAAAATTATCCACATGAAAAATATATATATTTAAATAAATAAATTTAAACTATTAACCGTCATAATCAGATACGTTAAAATAATCAGATACGTTAAAATTCAAACATTTAAAAAATTAAAATAAACACAAACTAAAAAATAACTTAAAACCGGTACAAGTGTTTATATATATTGTTATTTTCGTAAATATTATAAAAATAAATATATAATTAAAAATTTATCGTAGTTGAATTGAGAATTTCTATCTTATACCCGAACTCGTCCTGATTCAATATTTTCTAATATCGCCTCATTTTTCAATCCTTGAAATAAAAAAAATGATTGTATCGGATTAAGACACATCAAATTAAGTCAGGGTCGAGTAATTTTAACATCCTTGAACGAAGAAATAAATTATTATGTAATCAATTCTGTAACCCCTTTTTTCCACTTGAAATGATGAGTAAAACCATAATTAATTAACTGTTAATTAATCCACTATGAAAGATAATGTGTGGTACAATTTTATATTATGAATCACAATCAATATGTATAGATCGCATCCGATTTTGATGATTTTATCAGATTATAATCATCATTTCTTGTGGTTGATGACATTGACTGAGGGGGACATCTTAGACAAGGTTGATTAATTAGAAAATAAAATTTATAATAAATTAAACCCTGAAATTAATTAATTAATTAATTAATTAAAATGTCATTTGTTTTTATATTTTTCCTATGAAGCTTAATGTTAACAAAATTCTTTACGATATTCACAAGATCAACAAGATGAGTTTTGGAATAACCTGTGATTTCTTTCTTCTCATATGCAGTAGATGCTTGTTAGAGGCTTTTCCTTCATCATCCTATGACAGGACATTCCTATTCAGACCACACAAACAAGGAATACTCCTTCATAGGTTGTCTGAGAAGGAACAGAGTTAAGAAAGACGAGCTGTCTACACCAGTAGTTAGTGGCGGCCATCAGGATTACAAGCATAACATCTCATCGAGGACCAGTAAAGTACTGGATCAGTAGAGTTTTGTACAAACGCAATAAGAAGGCGCAACAGGAGGAGCCAGGGACGGAGTTAGAAATTTATTTGAAGGGTGTTATTTTCTTAAACGTTATTTAAAAAGAATTAATTATATATAATGGGGTGTCAAATTATTTATAAAAGGGTGTTAATTATACATATTTTTAATTTTTTATATACAAATTATATAAAAAATATATGATTTTCTAGAAATTTTGGAGTGTCAACAGACACCTCTTTTCTCAATGTGGCTCCACCCATGGGAGGGACCGCACAGGGCCCCTGAAAAATATAAAACGTTAATCTCGAAATTTATTATAAAAGTTTTAAAAATACTCTTAAAAAATATAAGTTATAATTGTTAAAACGTATTAGTTATTTCCTAAATATGTGGCAATTGATTATAAAATTTTATTGATTATTTTTATTATTATTGTTTTTATAGAATTAGTGAGGTTCTAGATAATCGCAATAAAAATGATCGCAAAAGGTCTCTAAAAAAGATAATTGTATCTAAGGGTCACATTTTTAAAACTAGTAAGATTTATAAGCAATAACTTCTAAGGGTTACATTTTAATAAATTGTACAGGGTCCCGAAAATCTTTGAACCGCCTCTGTCCTGATGACTTGATGCCTAAAATTTCTTCTAGAAAAAGAGAGTAATTAGTGTTACATTAGCATACTAATAGCCTTGTGTGAAGATTAACTAATAACGATCCGTGGTTAAACTTTGTGCACGTCGGTATAATTTTCATAAGTGTGTTTGGTTCAAGTATTAAAACATGCATTTTACGACAGACATACCACTGCACGCCCAGTGTTTCATATATTATATCTGTAGGTATAAACCCACAGATTCAATAGCACTTTTTTAATTCATTGGTGTTTATGTCGCAGATGTTTCGGTTCATCTTTCCCTCTCAATTTGCTTCACCAGATCCTGACGCCTATTTTTAGTATTTAAGGTAAAAAAAAATATATAAGAATTTTAGTTTTAGGGGTTATAACATGTCCTGATGGTAAAAGTAAAAAAAATGGAGTGTGTTAAAAAATTTAAATTAACCAAAAATGTAAGGAGGAGGAGGAAGAGGAAGAGGGTGGTGGTTTTAATTAGGAGATAAATTACAATTATGAAGTACTAAAGGAGATAATGCCAAGGCCGGAGAGATTATACGGTGAACCTTGTTTATCATGTCATCTATGGTCCAAATAATCAGGATTATTGATCTTTAAATAATCACCTAATAATTACCCATCCACTAAATCCATGTAGGAAAGAAATGATGATTCACTTGGAAAAAATTAAGATCAACAGTCTTAATTACTTGAGACCATGGATGACGTGGTGAACAGGGTTTACCGTATAATTTTTCCAAGGGCAGGTGATGATGAAAAGGACTGTAGCTTCAGTGGGACTCATCTCTGGATGTCTGTTTCCAAAAGCTGAAAGAGACAGATAATATAACACAACACAAATGTTTGATCCTATTTAACTTGATAAAGACAGTGTATCCAACACTTGTCATGAACTTAACCATGCCAAATGACAAAGGGCGGCGCACCAAACACAGGGACAAAGAGACAAAGAGGAGAGCTAGATTGTAGGAAGAACATTCAATTGTCTGCATAGAAATTCACACTCCATATATTGTTCAGGTCAAGAGTTAAATAAGTAGTAATAATTTATACTGTTTTTATTATGTTTGTTTTTGGAGTTAAATTGTTGCTAAAGTGTGGAAAACCGTAGGACATAAAATTGCGGTGGGAAGAGAAGGGTGGGGGTGGCGTGAAATTTGGTGCCACGCCGTCCAAACAAAACCTAAACTATCATTTCATCCGATCAATGCATCTGCCACCCCACGCGCAATCAAATGCCTATTTCCTTCTTCGCCAACTATATATATATATATATATATATATTTATGCCCTCACCTTCTTGCTGTACATCTCCAAACAGTTCACCACTTTCTTCTCTTACATTCATCTTCTTCTTTGCCACAAAAATAGATGCTGCCTGCTGCTTCTTCTCCATTTGGAGCACTAACACTTCCTTATAAACTATCTCGTTTCGATCTTCCGACAAGAGCATATTCAGTCAAAGAAGAAGCCAAGGACCTGTGAGTATAAATGCATATATACATGTCTGTGTGTGTATGTTTAATAGATATGGGATTGGGAGATTCCCTCTGCAATCTGCAGTACTGGGATTAGGGTTTGTCATGCATAGAGACGGTCATGGACATATAATTTTATGTAACAGGTGCAAACTATTAAAATGTTATATTAAAAACGAAATTAGATTATCAATAGAAAATATAAAAATATATATAAAATATAAAAAAATTAAAGAATTTTAAAGGGCGCAACTATGCCCAACACCCTTAGTTCTATCCTCGGTGATGCATATACATTCAAAAGTATATTGAATTTGTGTTAGTATGGTTTGGTTTCTAAACTATGCATTATAGATCAATTAGCATCAATGTGTAGTTTTAGTCCAATATCTATGGTGGTTTGAAAAGGAAAAAGAAAGGTTTAAAGCAAGCGGCCGGCTATATCTAGGGAGAGAGTTGGTGGCGGTGGGGGTGTGAAAACACATATTATCCACTAACACTACGTCTCGGAGTGCACTGCACTCTAAGAAACGCCATGCTTGTTTGTGCCAGCAAACAAAGTCAAGCTTTTCTGCATATGAAATGATGCTTAATTTGCCCCTGCAGAAGCTCATGCAACTCCACCAAACATCAATCACAACACCACTCTTAGGTTAAAACTTAAAACCCATTTCTTTTTCAGTGGGTTCAATAGAGCCTGACATTCTCTCTTTGTTATTTTATTATGAGATTGGAAAAGAAAAGCATGCAGGGACCAACCAGCTTTGGGTCCAATAAAGTCATATCATAATCATCATTCATCACCCACTGTTAAAATAAAAATAGCTACTCTTGCAACTCAAGAGTTGAGGTATGAAGCTTGTAGACATTATGACAATAACATATATAGGCAAAACACGTGCATTTACTTCCATTATTCTCTGTAAAAAAGCATTCACAAGTCATGTCTTCCTTCTAACATGCCCTTGTATTCAGGCTTACGCCAAGAACTAACTTCAACCCTGCGTTTGTTCATGTTTTTCAGGAGAAGATCCATGATGGAATTGGAATCATGCGTGCCACCAGGCTTTAGATTTCATCCTACTGATGAAGAACTTGTAGGATATTATCTCCAAAGAAAGATTAATTCACTCAGGTTTGATCTAGATGTTATAATGGAGATTGATCTGTACAAGATGGAGCCATGGGATATCCAAGGTAAATTTACTGAACAAATCAGTGCTGTTTCTAGAGTTTGAAAACTTTTGGAAAAAGAAATATAAAAAAACATGCATTCTCTTAGTCATAAACTAATCAATGCAATGATATATATATATATATATATATCACCATGCCATGGCATAGGGTCAAGGGGATATTCTGAAAGCTAATCTATGTTCACACTAATGTTCTAAAACCAGGTTCACCTGTTGACTAATACAAGTGGTTTGGGTTTGTGCAGCAAGTTGTAATGTAGGAAATGAAGAACCAAGCGAGTGGTACTTCTTCAGTTATAAAGACAGGAAGTATCCTACAGGAACAAGGAGCAATAGAGCCACTGCGGCTGGGTTTTGGAAGGCAACAGGGAGGGATAAATCTGTTCTTTCAAAGAACAAAATTATAGGCATGAGAAAGACACTGGTTTTCTACAAGGGTCGTGCACCTAATGGTAGGAAAACCGATTGGATCATGCACGAGTATCGACTCCAAACTTCAGAATTAGGACCACCCCAGGCAAGTTTAAAATTTTCACCTCTCTATTACATATATATATATATATACATATATATGTATGCATGTATGAAGATGTTTACTGATATCTGAGTTTATTGCGATTGCAGGAAGAAGGTTGGGTGGTGTGCCGGGCATTTAGAAAGCCGAGTCCTAACCAAAGGCAAGGTTTTGAAGCATGGAATCATGGTTACTATATCCGAGATAACAGCCAAGTCCGGCCACATATTTCCATTTCAGATCATCCAGCAACTCCATCTGATCTTCATCTTCAGACGGATCAAGGATCAAGTTTTTATGAATCCTTCGGTTCCGATAACCACAGTTTTCTGGACAGCCAACAGCAAGTCATTGAACTACCGCAACTGGATAGTCCCCCCGTTACTGTCTCGCCATGTTTAGCAGAGAAAGAAATTCTCCACCGCCATGAACAAAACACCAATAGCAGTCAAATACAGATAATCGACTGGAAGAGCTTTGACAACTTCCTTAACTCTGAGCTGCCCGATACAACGTCTTATCCATATCAAAGCACAGCGGCACTGATATCCCAAAACGAGGAACTAGAAGCTCAAGTACAACACCATCTGCTGGATTGCTACCCTGACTCATAGCGGAAGCATAAAGTTCTGCAACTGATTTTATGCTAGTATGCTGATTCAGAGAACTAAAACTCTGGTCTCAAATTTATATCATACTCCGTAGATTACATATTGTTTTCATAAAGAGAAACTTTCCGCATGCTTTAGGGTGCATGCAGAAAGTTTTCACTTTTGTTTTCTTGCTTTCATCTGCCATGTTTACGGAACTGTATATTGCGCATGCATTAGTGCATTTATATGTATGTAACCATGTTGGTCTTTGTTTAAACATTTGAATTTTATGAGTTTTGTGGTATTTTAATTAATTAAATTCTTTATAAGGTCTCTTTTCGTAAACGTGAACCTTTTTTCTTTGGTTTCGCCATGAAAATCTCGTTATTGTACAACTTGCTTGTGTATTTAACGGGTGTAAATCATCTATCTCTTTCCTATGCCTCCATTTATGTCTTCACTTTAAATTAAAGAGTTTAGGATTTAGGGTTTTAGGTTAGAGATTTTGGTTACGGTTTAAAAATTAGGGGTAGGGTGTATTTTTTAGGTATAGGGTTGATATAGAAAATAATTATTAGGGTTTAAAATTCAATTTTTAGTAAATTTTCAAAGGAGGCATAAAAGGAGACAGAAGATTTTTGCTCGTATTTAACTTGTGAAAATCGTCTATCTTTTTTTTATGTCTCCGTTCGTGCCTCCGCTTTAAATTAAAGAGTTTAGAGTTAAAGGTTTAATGAAACTTCCACTTTAAATTAAAGGGTTTAGGGTTAAAGGTTAGGGGTTGTGGTTAGAGTTTAGAGAATTAGGGGTATGTTGTATTTTTAGGGTGTAGGATTTAGGGTTTATGATATAAAAAATAAGGGTTAAGGTTTAAAATTCATTTTTTTTTTAATTTTAATACGAGACATAGAGAAAGACAAGATAAAAAGATAAGATATTTTTACCCGTATTTAACCAGCTTTACAAGTTTTCGGTAGAGGACAGCAAAATGATATTAATGACATTTTATTTTTTGGAAAAAATACTTTCTGGATTTTCTAATGCTCAGTGAGGGAAAAATAACAAATTTACCTGAATTTAAAAAATATTATCCGTGTCGAATTTAAAAAAATATATTATTATCTGAATTAATATAAATAAAATAAAAATTATTTAAAAAAATTATGTTACCTTTAAACTAAATAATGACTAAATGATTTCGAGTCTAATTTTTATAATATGATAAGAAAACTAAATTTTATGAGATAAAATTGAGTTACAATATAATTTTTTTAAATTTTACACGTTTTTAAAATTATTAGATAAATTAAACTTAAACACCCATCATTATTCATTTTCCCATAATTAAAAAAAACACTTAAACACCTCATTTTTCTTAAATATAAAATCAAGGGACAATAGTCTCTTAATTTAGTGCTTAAATGGTTACTCTAAATATTATTACTATTAATTATTTTGTCTGACAATTTTTTTAAATTTATTAATCGATTGAATAATTAAAAATACTTATATTATCGTATCTTATATAAGTTTTAATCTTAACATTAACTTAAAAACACAACTATCGCTTTACTTAATAAAATTTTTAATTTTAAATACAAAATAAAGCTAAATAAAAATAGAAAGTTAAGGGCCCAAAAGGGTTCAAATCTATAAGGCCTACCCAAATTCTATACACTAACTTGGAAGCCTGCCCAAACACGGCCTTATCTTCTGATATTTTCTCATTGTAAAGGGTAAATGTACATTTTGGTATTGAACTTATCCTTTTGGTTCAATATGATACCTGAAGTTGACTTCTTATTTAATTTGGAACTTGAACTTGAGTTTTTGTTCAATTTAGTACATGAACTCAATTTCTTGGTTCAAATTGGTACTTATGTTTTGTTTTTGTTTTTTTAATTTAGCAAGAGGATTTCTGGACTATGGAGAGTAGACAACACTTCAGTTGATTGTTCAAGAAGCTTCTCAAGTTGAGAAGTGTGGTAGTGTCGGTCTTAACTGTAGGCAGAAATCTCTCCACAAGAAAAATTTGGAGGGGCATCCGTGAATCCAGGAAAGTAATAGCATGACATAAAGTGGTATGGTTTGGCATGCATATCCCTAAGCATACGATGATTACGTGGATGACAATTTTGGACAGGCTTCCTACGAGGGTACGGTTGGCTCGAATGGGGATAGTTGATGAGGAAGGTTGTATTTTATGTAATGGTTCAGTTGAATTCAGAGACCATTTATTCTTTGATTGTCCATTTTCCAAGCAGTTTTAGAGATTGAGTCTATGTTGCTGCGACATACGTCGGGAGGTCTTGAACTGGCCTGAGGAGCTCTCTTGGATGGTGTCGTTTTGATCGGTCGACTTGCATGGCAGGCTTCTCTATATTTGATAGGGGAAGAACGTAACCGTAGGGTTTTTCGAGGAGTACAGAGGTAATGCACTTAGTTGTTTGATTGTCTAAAGGATATTATTCGTATTCGTTTACATCATAAAAATATTAGGATACGAAATGTACATGGCGATCTATTAGTTGCTAGGGGGATTAGTTTGTAAATGAGTAACAATTTTTACTGTTTTTTTTTGGATTAATGAATTACAAAGCTTATCCAAAAAAAACTTCTTAGTTTAAATTAGTAATTTATATTTATAAATTTTAAATTATTCAAATTCGTCTAAGTTTATCGGACTATAATGAATTTAAGCCTATAGTAATTCAATTTCATCCAAAAAAATAAATTCGTGTATCTAATTGAACATATTGAATTGAAAAACCGAGTACAAATACCAATTTAAACCACAAATTAATTCATGTATTAAATTGCAAAAAAACAAAATCATGCACCAAAATGAAATTTAAAGAAAAGTTTAGATACCAAAACATATATTTACCCATGTTTTAAACCATGGCATGGGAGTGATGGGTCAGCTTTATCTTCAACCACTAACAAAGTCCGCTTCCGATTCAGAGAGCTGAGCGAGTTCCTGTGATGTTTGAACTCTGAAGGCAAAAAATCAGAAGAAAAGAAGATGCTTCTCCAAACTACAATCTCAGCTCGGCCTTTATATCATCGGCGACATGCGTGCTTCTCTGCAACCCAGCAGCAGCTACCTCGTTATTACTCGTTCCTCACATCTGGGTCTCTCAACTTCACCTGCAAAAACCTCATTTTCAAGGTCAAAATCCACCACCCTTTACTGTTTCTAAATACCATTTGTTGTCATAATTCTCCATGCTAAAGTTTTTACTTTAATCATATCAAAATTTTCAAGAAAACTCGGCATGATACAGTTGTACATGTAGGAAGCAGAGATAGGTGTGGAATATTGAAAAGAGAGGTCTTTGTTCAGTGCATGTTCCATGAACCATATCTGGGGTTAAGAGGGAGGCTTTTTTTAGTTACTTTTAACCTTTGAGAGGAAGCAGATGTTATTGGTCAAATTGGCTGTTTTTAGCTCATGCCAAAGCTGCCTAGCACTGGCACATATGTAGTATACGACCATAACTGTTAGGGGTGTTCATGGTTTACCGAAGTACTTATGTTCTTAGTGCAACTAGATGACAATGTCTAAAGATGATGCGTTCTAATCACACAAAAACAGAACCTACATGTTAATCGTTGTAGTATTTTGGCTAACCATGAACACCCTCTTATATAGATTTGGAGTTTCTAGAATAATATTATGTAATGGTAAACAAATAATGGTAAAAGGAAAGGTTTTATGCAAAATTTCTGTGCATATAAAACATGACAAGGTGTTTTGAAAATCAATTGTTCTTTCTTTTATTGGTTAAAAAAATCTCACGTAATCAAGCTAATGTGCACGTCTGATTGCTTCAATTGGCAAAATTATATTGTGAATTAAATGAGGCGATGACAATGTCTGTAATAAGAGTAGTAGAAAAATTGTGAATTTGACCATATTACGTACGGACTATGTTACTTGGACTCGAATGTGAGTCAGCTATGGTTATGCATCCAACACAGGCATGTTTAAGTTTTTCTAAGTTTTTTTATGTATCGGAAGAGTTATATCCCCGTTCCAATGTCCGAGTATGTGTTGATCATGGGTGACAACACCATAGGTTACAAAATTTTGCTAAAAGAGGGTAAAAACAAGATGTGTTCCCTTTTTTATCTTTATAAAGACATTGGATAACACTGCTTTCAATGGTCCAGGCCATTGTTAGGTGCTATCGTGAACCAGCTCTGAAAAACTCAGGGAGAGGCAATGGAGTGAATGACACTAAACTTCTCAACCTACATGTAAGTGTTTTGTACTCTCAGCATAAATTGTTTTAAGATGAGATCCTTGTTGTAGGAAGAAATTCTGTCGTTTTTTTCTCACCACTTTGACTTTAATAATTTCTATTTGTAGATAAAGCCAGGCAACCTAACAAAGCTAATATTTATATGGCTAATTTTTTCCCCGCATTTAGGACAGGCTATGCAAGTGTAAATCTAAACTAGTTGGTGACTTGACATCTAAATTTATTGTAATTATTTATGTTCCTTGAATAAGAACTGATGTTGAATTTTAGTTCAACTTTTTAACTCTACCAAATACTTCAAAAGTTGACATTTACTGCTTAGACTTCCTTTTAATTTATTTCATGATTTCTTAAAGTTTAGCACCTTCAAACTATTTTCCTTGATGCTTATGCCTAAGTATATTGGTCCAAATAAATGTCTTGACTGATCATGAGGAGTAAGCACTATGATTAGTTTTGGGAGGAGTAATGTTGGTGAGCTGGAATGATGATGAATGTTAAGCCTATTTTAATTGCAAGAGGGATGTTCAAGTTTTTGTCGACATCATAACAAATTGGATTCTATCCTCATTGAATTTTAGATTTGTTTTCTTATACTTTATGGGTCAAATAAGGGCTGAAGTTGAAGAATTTAGAATTTATCTTCTAATAACTACTTTGAAACTTGGAAGTTTCAAGAAATGAAACCATGCATTTCGATGGCACTTAGCTTCCACCAATGCGGAATGAAGTTGGGAGGCGGGGATGTAAGATGTATTCAAGAGAATTCTAGACAGACAGAGAGACTTTAGCTGCAAAGTTATCAATGCTTTTGTGTTGTTTTTGAGTACAAAAAGGAATCATATTTTGAAAGTTTTAGCCCTTAGCTTGATGATATTTGAGTTTGTAAGATGAATACTCATATGTATTATATGGTAAACTAGGAACTAAAAGAAACAAAGTTAAACGGTTTTGTATGTAGTTTCCATTTAGAGAAGACCTAAAACATTCTATGTCATAAACACGTAAAAAGGGCATGTGATTTTTCCGTGGCTTGGACAATGCCCCATCTTCAGTTAATATATACCTATTCTGTTAATATATACCTACTCATATCACACTGTTGTGTATCTAAAAATGGCTTGTTTTTGCTACATATGAAAAGTGCACTTTTAAATTTCTAATCTGGTTTTATTTTAGTGAATAGAGGTTGATATAAGATTCTCCGCTAACACTAACATGCTTTCTTATATTTTTTTCTTTTCTGTTTTTAATTGACTGTGGATAAAGGCAGATGTTCCAAAGGGGAATGGCAGCAAAATCTTTTACCTCGACACACTTTGATGGTAATTTCCATTCTCTTTGTTGCACTTTTAGTATTAAGGTTGTTCATCTGCTTATCATTAGTGCATGATGAACTTACATTGCATAAAGTGGGAAAGCTTGTAGTCTTCATCCTTGTTCTCTAGTATATCTAATACATGGAGGATGCAAGTTTCCACCCCTTATAACATTTAGCCATATATTTTTGCAATTTCTTTTCACCCTGCTGATAATACAAAGCTTCATTTTTTTTTCATAGTAGTTGCATTCACTTGCTCCTGGACAAGTTTCTCTACCTATCTTTTTCAAATTTCTCATATAGGAAATCTATCACTGAATTTTCGAACTACCATTACTTCTATGTTCTTTACTTTCATATCACTTCTATGCTAGGGTGATAAAGCCTATTCAGCGCTCAATACTCGGGTGACTCTAAAATTCAGGAAAAAGAACTCTGATCACAAAGCCAAAAGTTCTCATAACTCTAATGTACTTGATTGTAATATTCTTAATTTCATAATTTTCCACACGTATGGGATTTTAAGTGGCTTAATATAAGCCGATTGAGTCATAGCTCAGTTGGCATCATTGTTGTTGAGGATGTAGGTTCGAGCATGCGTAAGTGTGCAAATCCCTCTGGTTTATGGGTGGGGATGGGTCTGGGTAGTTGAGTTGTTGGTTAAATAACTTAATATACAAAGACTCTTTGATGGTAAAACAGCATCAAGTGATGCACTTTTAGACTTGTATCCTTACTCTCTAAATCTGCCTTACTTTTAGTTGCTATATTTTCAAAGCATGTTAAACAAACATACTGTGATTCATGCTACAAAATTAGTAATGGACTGTCAATCCTACCTTCAACAAACTCAAACTTAATGAATATATAGGTTATTATATGTATAAAGATTTGAAGGTCAAAGAATATAATCTCTAGCCTCTAGACTGTGGACAGATACTTTTTGTACTAGTTGGATCAGAAACACGTTTGCTGACGATTGAATATACTACAATGATTAACTCAGTAATTAGTGGTAACATATATATTACCCTTGTAAACTTAAGTGGTGTTATGCCTCGCAAACTAATTTTTATCGCGTAAGCTACTCTGTCTTTCCTGTTATTTAAGTTAATGGCTATATTTTGTAACTACATCTGTGTAATTCTCACCCCCGAGGTTTTGGCTAAAATAGTACTTCAGTCAAGGATGAGACTTGAGAGGCATAAAAAGTATATATTCATACTTAGATTCCACCATAATTGTTTGATTAAATAATTGGTGTCACCATTTTGTTGCAGAATCCTTGAAGAACCATTTGGCTATGGTTGGTGACTTCAATGTGAAGCCATTAGTTATGGTGCCTGCTTTCCTCTTTAGTCAAGCATTGTGGTTGATTTCTGCACAACTAGCAAATGCAAGTGAAATTACTAGTGGAGATGCCGTCTACGAAATCGGAGAGTTGTTTGAGTTAGGAATCCAGCTATCTTATCTGCTTCTACTGCTAGGTTTGCTTGGGGTTGGAACCTTCTTTGTAATCCGTCAAGTACTCGTACGTAGAGAACTTGATCTTTCTGCTAAAGAATTGCAGGTAAGAATCTGTTTTCCCATGCAAAAGAATGGTACATTTCTAAATGTCTGATGCTTAATTCTAGTTACCATAACAAAAACGAAAAGCAAAACCGGAAAGAGTTTCAACACTTTGTTCTTAGCATTGTAGTGAATTTCGACTGCTCCTTTCCGCTTACATTATTCCTTAATATGGTTATTTTAATTTCAGGAACAAGTCAGAAGTGGAGATGCCAGTGCAACTGAGCTTTTCGAGCTAGGTGCGGTCATGTTGAGAAGGAAGTTTTACCCAGCTGCAAATAAATTTTTGCTTCAGGCAATCGAGAAATGGGATGGAGATGACCAAGATCTCGCCCAGGTATGTTGCCATTCGGATCTTCCATATCTTACAATCAGAAGCAACTGGTTTTGTTTTGTAAATTGTGCTTAATGTAGTGTAATATGCTTGTCTTGGCCTGGTACAAAAAGCTTATGCCAACCATTTTTTGTATGAACATTCATGCTCGAGTCATCATCTGTTAACACGACATCCTCATCCATTACTGAACTATTTTCTTCTTTCGAGTTGCAGTTCATGCACTAAACATGTGTTCTAAAGGAAGAACATTCGAAGCTACTCTAATCTGTCACCCTAACCATTTCACAGGTTTACAACGCACTCGGTGTAAGTTACATTCGAGACGGTAAGCTTGAGAAAGGGATCAGTCAATTTGAAACTGCTGTGAAGCTTCAACCAGGCTATGTCACTGCTTGGAACAATCTTGGCGATGCATATGAGAAGAAAAAAGACTACAAGTCTTCCCTGAAAGCATTCGAGGAAGTGTTGCTTTTCGATCCTAATAACAAGATCGCACGTCCGAGGCGAGACGCATTGAAGGATCAAGTGGAAATGTACAAAGGAGTTCCTATCAAATCAAAAGACATGAATTTTTCAATCTCCTGCACATTTTTGGACCATGACACTATATGGTTGTTCAAACAATTCAACACCCAGAAAAGAAGTTAGGTCAGTTCTTTATAATATTACTTCGCTACAATCTTTACGCCTCTTTATCTTCTCATGCACCATATTTATGTATATTACTATGAACTTGTGAATTTAGATGTCAATTTTAAGTCTTATAAAAGAGAAATGTGAGGAGAGTTATTTTCCGTAAGTATTATCTGTTTTAGAATATACTCACAATTATTAAATCTTGACCCTAAATCCAGGGACGGAGTCAAGATTTAGGGTTGAGGGGGCAAAACATAAATATTTAAAAAGTCAAGATTTAGGGTTGAGGGGGCAAAACATAAATATTTAAAAGTAGGGGGACAAATTCATAAAAAACAATTTTTTTAAAAAAAATTAAATATAAAGACAAATAAAAAAAAATTTTTGGGTGGGGGCGATTGTCCCTCCCCACCACCTAAATCAATATGGTACAAATACTGAAACTCAAACTCGTGACCTCTAAGAAGAATTGTTTCTTTAACCATTGAGGCAAGATAGTTTGTGCACCCAATTTGATAAAAACTAAGCTAAAAAGAAGTAAAATATATTGATCACAATAAAGGTAAACTTTAATAAAGTCACTCAATTATAAGTAAAGTTATATTCGGATCACTCATAAATAAAACTACATTTGAATTACTCGATTGTAAATGAATTTTTGATTGAATCACCCTTCGTATTTAAAAAAATATATCGAAACAGAAAAACATAAACTTATCGAAACAGAAAAACATAAACTCCTGCATGCAGTAAGGATGGTGAACTGGGGATGCCAATGTGAATTGAATGCTAAATGTTACCTGCATCCACCATCATCACATCACATTCAGTCTTTTTAAAATATAATTATTTTAATTAATAATTTGAAAACAAGAATTTTTCAAGGAATAAAACTGAAACATAGATTTTAAAAAATGATTTTTTTAACATGAAATATCCAATGAACCAAGAAATATCGGCAAAAATTATCTCCTCATATAACATTGGTTTTAGGTTTTTATCATGGCATTGTAGCATTGTTGATATTTATTTTGGAGTTAATTGTATTATATATTCTTAATCATAACTCTTGTTTTAAATTAATTTTTAAATATTATAATTTAGTCTTTAAATTATAGTTTTTATTTTAAATTAATTTTTAAATTTTTAAATATTCTATTTTCATCCTAAAACTAAATCCCTCATTTTAAATTGATCTAAAAACTTTTTCAATGATCCTATTTCATCTTTAAATGATTATTTATATTATATTATTACATAATATACGTAAGTGTTCCATGATAATTAATAATTTTTATAATAATTTTATTAATATAAAATATGATTAGCATATAATGATAATCGAAAAATTAAATTAAAATATTTAAAATTAAATATAAAAAATTATTCTATAAATATTAAAACTCATTAAAAAAAATAATTTAAAATATTATTAAAAATCTAACATCTTAAATTCTTTAAAAAAAATAAAACTTAATGTCTCTTTTAAAAAAAAACTAAACATATAGAATGGTTTTTAGAAGATGCAACGCTAGAGCCGGAGGTTGTTTTCCGGTTTGAAAATATAAATTGAATATGAGGAGTTTTATGTCATTTTCTTGCATATAACGGAAATAGAGAATAGAGATGTTAAATAACAAAAATTAATAAAATTTATAACTTGTTTCTTCTTCTTTTTTTTACCTTACCTTACCATACCTTACCTCGCGAGTCGCGGCCATCCTCTCTCTCTCTATCACTCCATTCCCATTTCTGAATTTCTCACTCACTGTCACGTAGGTGTGTTTCTCTTCGTCTGTTTGATTGCCGAGAAAATACTTTTCTTTGTAAACAAACGGAATTTGGATTTGAGATTTTTTTTGTTCTTTTGATGGAGACTGTTTAGTGTTTACTCTTTTAGATCTGGATTTAGTTATTAAATTCTGTTTTCCGTTTATCAGATTCTCACATGATTCCGTTTTTAATTTGTTTTGCTCTTTGAAGGTAACAGGTATCTGAAGAATCAGCGAGATGGTTTCCTTCGAAATGAACGATCGAAAAAGTGAGCTTTTATGTTCCTTTTTTTCTGTGCTTTCTTTGCTTCTTTCAATTCAATGAACAGATCTTTGAATCTGTGGTCTATGTTGAAACGTCTGTTTGTTTAATAATTCGAATATGATTCTATTTGCAGTTCTTAGCAATTTTAGTGAAATACAAGTCTCTAAACTTGGTTCTTCATTTACTCTTGCGAATTTTATTGATTAGCATGCATGCTAGTAAAATTTTAGATTTTTTTCCAAGATTTCATGTTGTTTTACATCCAGATAATTTGGGAATGATTTGATGTACTGATTTATTTCAGACGTTTAAATGTAATTTGACGAAGTCAGTTAAATATCTTTCCTTACAAAGCAATTTTTCATTTATTAATGTATTACCCAAACAAATACTTCAGTAAGTTGAGGAGTTGTTTGGTAAGTTATCTTGATTTATTAAGAAACATATATTAGCCGGTAATTACAATGAATTGACTCTAGCCAGATTCCAAAAGAATTTACAAGTGGATCTAGAAGGGGCAGTCACCTCCCTAAAAATTTGAAATTCCTACATGATTTAGAATTTTTTTAGAAATTTTCTATGTATTTCCTATTGAAAATCTATTTCCGCCCCCTCCCCTAAAGTTTTATGAGTTCGCCCTCCTAGAATTTTATATGTTTTCCCCTAACATAAAGTTTTGCGTTTGTCCCTGCTCATGATGGTATTGTTTAAGCTGCACAAAAAGACAAACCCTCTTACATGTGTATTTTGTATAGAAATGCTAATTGAAACGGTTTAGGAATTTGGAATTTTCATAGTAGTATTGCAAAATGTCTTTACAATATGTAAATAATTTAATAGATTTTGGTGATTAGACTTAATACCAACACCCTA
This sequence comes from Abelmoschus esculentus, assembly GCA_035048815.1. NCBI lineage: Eukaryota > Viridiplantae > Streptophyta > Magnoliopsida > Malvales > Malvaceae > Abelmoschus > Abelmoschus esculentus. The sequence goes on from JAUCBN010000001.1 coordinate 27,184,680, forward strand.
GATATATATGATATAGACTATGTTGTTAACTCATGTTTTCGTTAGAATCTAATCTTTTCAGTTTAAAACTGAACATATTATCTGAGAACATCATTAGTTCTGTTACATGGATTATTGTGACTGATTTGTTTGGAGGTGAGTAGGGGTGCTTTTGTTCTCTCTAGCATTTGGTTCAGTTATCTTTCATATTTACTAATATTTGAAATTATGAAAAACAGAAATTGGGTTGGGATTAACGGGATTTGGCATATTTTTCTCATTTCTGGGAATTATCTTCTTTTTCGACAAGGGCCTGCTTGCCATGGGAAATGTAAGCCAACTCTTTTATCTTTTTGCACAATTCGTTTTACGTTCCACATTGAATTATACTGGGTTAACACTTCTTTTTCTGTTAATCAGATCCTTTTCATATCAGGAGTATCCTTAACCATTGGTCTGAAGTCCGCCATGCAATTTTTCATGAAGCCTCAAAATTTTAAGGTTTTATTTATTCTTTCTCACACAAATACTCACATACATAAACGCAGACATCATAAACGTATCTTTCAATTTCTTTATGATATATTGATACTGAAAGCAGGGAACAATTTCTTTTGGTGTTGGATTCTTTTTTGTTGTCATTGGATGGCCTATTATTGGCATGATGTTGGAGACTTATGGATTCGTTGTACTCTTCAGGTCTATATGAATTTTTTATTATGTTGATTTAACTCAAATGCTAACTTTTTAACTTCCTGTTTAACATCCACCTTTTTCATTCAGTGGTTTTTGGCCAACACTGGTAGTGTTTCTGCAGAGGATACCCATTCTTGGTTGGGTGTTCCAGCAACCATATGTCAGATCGGTATGTTCAGTTTCAAATTCAAGTGAAATTTATTTTTTAAATTACAAACTCTGTTGAGCTAGCATTCTTGATATTTATTATTTTGTTTGTTTTTGGTTAGTATAAAAGTTTAAAAGCATCCCACAGTTCCAAAATCTGAAAAAAAAAATGATAGCTTTAGTAGTGTTGAGCATGAAACAAAGCCAGCAAATCATCAAATTCTAAGTCTTGTTGATCTTTGTTACAAGATCAAATAAGTGAGATTTGATACCATTTTATTGTGCATCCAATAAGTTAGTAACCGAATCACCATTCAGTCTACTTACTCAAAAGATGAAATTATGGAACCTGCCCTCTGATATTGTGAGAGGGAACACCTGGGAAAATGAGAAAATTTGTGAATATCTTCATAATATTTCCTGCTGCACATTTAGGTGCTATAGTCAGACACAGAGTAAGACAATGATGGCATGTATAGGTGGGTTGCCTTTAGAACCTGTCGTAGCAGCTCTGTCAACCATGGCTGTTGTCAAAACCTCCCATTCCCAATTATACTTAGCACTTCGGATGGCAATGGATATTTCTGATTTGGATATCCAAATCCCACTAAATGCACAAGTTTTGCTAATGACAAGTCAAACCTTGACTTGTCAGGTTAATTACTTAAGACTTTTACCAAGTGGGCTAGATCTTGAATTTGAAAATAACATGCTCTACTAAAACTAAATTATATTTGTAATGTAATACTACTAATGATTGAAGAAAAAAAATTACTCAAAATCTAGTAATAGTAAATTAATTGTAACTTTAAGTTCTTCTATACATTACCATGTGTTTGAGACTTGGGTTACTCCTACATTTATATCATTTAAGTTCGGATCATGATTTAAGATTTAATCATTGTGAAGTATGAATAACATAGATTAAAAATGCTTCATTTGTTCTTTGTTAGAATGATTTTGTAATAATCTTTTATGTGTGTAAAGTTTGAGTTATGATAAATTTTGGAACAAAAAGGAAATGAAGAATTTTCTTTGACTCTTTTAATGTAATCTCACATTGATAGGAGGAGAAGTGAAGGTTATAATTAAGCCAACCTTTCTTCTTTTTGCAATTCAAGCCTTTAGTTTAGGTATAACCACCCGTATCCAACTAATCGGTTGATTAATCCAGATCGGATACTGTAAAGGTCCATTATGGGCAGGGACGAAACTACACCCATGTGGGGAGGGGCAATCGCCCCCCACCCCCGAAGAATTTTTTTGCACTTTTGCCTCTCTATATAAATTCTTTTAAAAATTGTTTTTTTTTTATGAATTTGCCCCCCTACTTCTAAACATTTATGTTTTGCCCTCCTCAACCCCAAATCCTGGCTCCGTCCCTGATTATGGGGTGACTCTCTCAACCAACTGGTTGTTCGTATGTTGATTGGCATGGACTCTAAAGTATGAACCATCAGTCTACATATGAAAAAAATTGTATGTTGAGTTTGTGAAACTGATTGATAGGCCTTAATATCTTTTGTGTGAAAAATGTTCTTTTAGTTCATATAACATTAATGCCTGCCTTCCTAAGCAAATCAACTTTCTTCAAGGTGGTTTCATTCAAAAGGAAATTACTGAACTAATGTTGCCCCCTTTTTCTTAATGTTGCAGCTGTTGGACCGATACCGGGGCCGGAGGGTGCCGGTATAACCTCCCCGTATATCGGAGGAAGTGGAAATTGTGTCGGACTACTCGACTTATGTAAGTCCTCTATGTTGTTATGCAAAATGTTGAAACATGCTTTCATGAAATTTTGTTATGCTATGCACTACCCATGTCAAATATAATGAAAATCTATTTTTTGATTCTTGAAAAAATCATGGTATTTGCTTTTATTTTTCCTGTATTATGATTTTTGCTTCGAAGATAATATTCATTTCTTACTCGCATATTTCGGTGCGTGTTTTTTTTAAATAACATCCGAATTATTCCGATTTTTTTTATTTAAGTAGAGAGATTTTACGTCTTAAAGATATCGATGTTTGAATTCACTTCAGTTATAATAACATAAATATTTTTATCGTTTGATTATTTAATAAATTTTAATTATTTAAATATATTGAAGAATATTATGTGATTAAATTTATTTTTTATATCAAAACAATAATATTATCAATTGATTTAAGATTAATTACCCCTACTCCAGTGTTCGGATGCTAATACAATGATAATTTTTATCGATTGGACCGTCATTTAACTAATTAACTCCAACTCTCGCTTTCGATTGTTTAATGTAAACTGGTGTTGCCATGGCAATTTTCAATTGCAAATTTTACCTACGCTTTTTGAGGTGAATCTAGATACAATAGAATTATGATACGACTACGTTTTGACATTAATCAAAATATTATAAAATATAAAATTTAAAATATTACGTATTAACTATAATATTTTAAATTAATGATTAAGTATAAAAATTAATTTTGAATATTGATAATTGTTATTTTTGATAATATTTTATGTTGATATTAAGTATCAAAATTTAGCTCTTAATATCTATATTTATTGTGCTTTATAATGTTTTGGTCAGTATTGTATCGTAATTGTATTATAATTTTGTTATACATTAGATCAAAGGTGGTTTAAAGTTATAAGAAGCCATATACAATTTATTAAAATAATATCCTTTAATTTATATCTTAAAAATATATAAGATTTTAAAAAAAAATATTTCTATCTTAGTAAAAATTATATTATGAGGTCTTTTTAAATTTATTTATTTTTATTTTTTTTTGGGCCAGGTACAGTCACTTATCTCGCACATATCTAAAATATTACTCTTTTAGAATAAGCCTGTAAATGAACTAAATGAACACAAATGATATGTGTTCATGTTTGTTTGTTTTTCTTCAATCGAAGAAATAAACGAATATGAACACAAACAAACACAATTTTTGTTGTTTGTGTTCATTCATTAAGGAATGCAGTTTGTTTGTGTTCGTTAAAATAATAAACGAGCACACACGAACATAAATGACATATATAATATGTTAAATATTTACTATTTTAGGTTAGTTTAATTAATTCAGTTAATTAATCAATTTTAAATCAAATTAATCGATAATTATTTTTTTTAAAAAAATATCATTAATCAAAACCTAAAATTAATTAACATATTAATCAATTTTGTTTTGGTTTAATTGATTAGTTCGGTTTAATCGAACAATAAAAATCCCTAATCGATAAAAAAAGTTTTAACGAGTCATAAAATATGACTTATCAATTCGAATAACTCAAAAAAATTACTTGGCTCAACTCGATCTAATACTTACCCTTAGATATATATATAAATAAACTTAAACGAACATAAATAAACATAGACAATATAAATTACCAAATGTTCACGAACATAAATAAACGAATGAATTTTATATTTTATTTAATTCAATAAACTTTTTGCCAAACAGTTCACTAAACTTGCCTTAGACTCTCCCCTTTTGGGTCCACGAAAGACGTGTGTAATTTCTTGTGTGGAAGGTGTTGAACATCATACGAACATGACACCGGAGAAATCGTTCGACAGATCTTATCATCTGTTCCACATTTATGAAGTCTGTCTACGTGCACGCCTCAACTGCAAAACAAACTTGATATATATGAAGATGACGAACTCAGATTGCAGATCAAATGATGGTTTTTATAACACGGGATTTCAAATCTCAACCCCCAACTGTCCATCCCTCTCGAATGATAGCTTGGTTGAAACAAGTGCCAACAGCCTTTATTGCTCTATTTATTATAAACAACACCCAGCAGCAGAGATGTTTCATTGAGGATTTTCATCAGATACCTGGAGCGCATGATCCTTTGTCTTCCAATTTTCCTGGGGAACTGACGTGAGCAAAACTCAATAGACACGTTGCTTACTACGTGCCTATATACAATACAAGATATAACTTTTGAGTAGGGGTGTAAACGAGTCGAGTCGAGCTCGAGTAATGCTAAGCTCGGCTCGTTAAGATTTTGAGTCGAGTTCGAGTAATTTTAAACAAGCCTGAAATATCTGATTTCGGCTCAGCTCGTTAAGAACTCAAGTCGAGTTCAAGCTTTTTTCGAGCTTAATCGAGTCATGTATTGACCGATCTTTGACCGTGTTAGACTCGAGTAACTATTATCTCTCATGTCTCATTTAAAGCCCAATGGAGAAAAAACTTTGATACACAAGTTGTATAAACTCAAACTTGTTGATTTTAGGGTTTTAAGTTTAAAAATTTAGATTTTAAATTATAAAAAATATAAAAAATAGTATATTTATGTTTTCGAGTAGCTCGTGAGCTTTTCGAGTCGAGTATCATGGAGCTCGGCTCGTTAAGAACTCGAGCTGAGTTCAAGCTTGAGTCGAATCCAATCGAATCGAGTTTTGACCGAACTTTGACCGAGTCGAGCTCGAATAGCTCGCGATCTGTTTCGTCTCATTTACAACCTTACTTTTGAGTACAATCAAGAAAGCAGGACAGAGCAAAAATTTAAGATGAGATAAAATATAAATATTTAAAATAAAAGGTAAATTTATAAAAAAAAATAAATAAATCAAAATTTAAAAAGAAAACGAAAGCGTAAAAAGAAAATTCTTTAGATAAGGAATGATTGTCCTATTCCACCCATATAATTTTATTACTGCAGGGAAGGAATAATGATTAAAAAAATAATTTTAATAAAAATATACAAATAATAAATTAAAATTTTAAAGGGTACGAATAATCTATCCAACGTCTCACCGGTCTATTTGTGCTTTCGATCACTACTAGCTAATTAATATATAAATAACTTATAATTTTTTTAGTACATTCCAACGATAAAAAATTAAGAATAATTCAATCTAAATCATGATTTTGAAATATAAATAATTATTACTTATATTTAGAATCTAAATTAATTTCTACAATACGGGTAGAAAAACGTCACACGCAGGTGGTGTTTTCCTTTAAATTTTATAAAAAATATTCAAAAGAAAACGCTATATTCTCCCCAAATCACCATGTACATGTAGTGTTCTTTTACCTATACCGTAAAAATTGATTTATATTTTAAAATAAATTTTTTAATATTTTAATAAAAATTTAAATGATCTATATATTCGAAGCATCCCATTCCAGCAAAACAATATCAATATTAGTAATGGCTTTATGAAAGTTTGAAATTGAAATATTTATTATATAAAAAGCAAAAGCTGCAATAATTGATTGGAAATAAATAAAAATGAACCGAAGAATCAAGAGAAAATGATTTTTCTATATAATAACACACAAGAAATATTAAGTCAAAATATTCTAGTTTAATTAAATTTTAAAACCTCTCCATTATATAAAATAATTAATTTCATTAAAAAATATTAAATACAGTAACAAAACATTATATTATCAAGAAAATATTCTAAATTCGAAGACATGATCATAAATATAAATTAGGTATAAAGATAATTTTCACCCTTAACGTTTATAATTTTTGTCATTTTGACCCCTATTCTTTTTTGGGGATAAATTTAGCCCTTGATCTATGTTTTTTTAACAAATAACTCATTTTTTAACTATTATGATAACTGAACCGTTAAAAATTTAATAATGGTAACATATCATATATATATATGTGATAATATATTTTAAATGACATATAATCTAACCTATTAAATATATACATATATATAGAATATAATTTTATTCCAGTATAAAATAGAAAAAAAAATAAAATTTAAATAAAATATTAAAAATTAATTAAATACAAAATAAAAATTTACTAAATATTCTCAACCCTAACTAAACTAAAATATTTTTATAAAACCTTAAAACTCCGTTTTAGATTAAAACTAAAATACCTAAATTCTAAATTAAAATAATAAAAATTCAATTGATTATTATCAAAAAAATTTATCTTTGATTCACCGGTAACAAACTATACAAAACACTTTCTTCTCAGATTATGTTCATACCTTTTTAGTTAAAATTTTGATTTTACTATAGTTAAGGTTGAAAATGTATAGTAGCCTTTTGTTTTAGATTTAATTAATTTTTAATAAATAAAAAAATAATTTTTAATATTTTATTGAAATTTTAATTGTTTTATATTTTTAGATTAGAATAAAACTATATCCCGCGTTTATGTATTTGATATATTAGATGTTATTAAAATATATTATTATATATATATGACATGTCATCATTATTAAATATTTAACGGCTCAGTTATCATGATAGTTAAAAAATGAGTTATTTGTTAAAAAAATAAAGGTCAAAGGCTAAATTTATCCCAAAAAAAGAATAAGGGCTAAAATGACCAATATTATAAACGTTAAGGGTGAAAACTATCTTTATGCCTATAAATTATAAAATAAATAAATATTATATTTATTTTATTTTTCAATTCAATTTAATATAGCTCATTGAATACTTATAGTCGAATAGACCAATATAGTTGCATGGCTAACCCAATTAATATAGTTCATTGAGTGAGGCTGTCGATGTGGAGCACTGAGAACCCAACAGAAATATTTTTTTTATTTTTTGACCAATGTTTTGGTTTGTTTTCAATTTAGTCATTTTCCAATGTGCTTAAAAGATTGAATTGATGTGTACCATTCATTAAATGTAACCCTAACTGCAACATTTATGATAGACAAATAATTCAAAACTTTTTCAGTATTAAAAAATAAAAAACAATATTTATTTAGAATAAATTATGTTTTTTTAAAAAAATATTTCTATTTAGCATATAAAAATAACAATTGGCGGGGATCAGATCCTCAAATCTTTCTAATGTTCCCTATGTCATCAATGTTGTCCTTAAGAAATAAACAGTTGACCATGAAATGTATTTTATTCTTATCGATAAAATTCGAGTTTTTAATTTCGTAACTAAGAAATAAGGTGAATAACCACTACATCACATCTCGTAATTTTAACTTTCAACTGCATAATCTACTTAAATAAAACTTGAGATATTACTATTGAGTTTTTTTAAAAAAAAATCATACAAAGAATTATAAAATTATATAAAATCAAGATATATGTATAAGAAATATTTAAACTATATGAAAAAGTCAATAGAAAATATGAGATGCTTTTATAATACGAGTTGATGATTCATAATTTATTTGTTTCTATCTGTCTTATTTTTTGTATATTTTATTATGTTTTCTTTTGTTTTTGTGATATGTTTTCTCTGTTTTTATAATATATCTATCTTTTATGACATGCTTTTATGGTTATTTTTGTAGGTTGTTGATGTTCGTACGACGATCTTTAAATCGCTTATTTCTTACTCGTGTTTGTCGGTGATTAAATAGAATTTATCTCTTTTGGATTGTTTGTTGATATAACCTTATAGCGAATCGTTATTTTCAAAGATAGGCGTGAAAGATTGTTGCCAATTTTGAGAATTGTATATAGTTTGTGTTTCGACAACTTCTTAAAAACACTTACTAAAATAAATGTAAAAAAAATAATAAAAAAATATTCAATCTGACTGATGCAACTCTTATTTATCTTTTTAAATTTATGATTTTTTCAGTAGCTCTTTTAAATATTCTAAAACTATTATTAATCTTATATTATCGATTATTTTGTTTATCAATAAAGATGTTTGATTAGTGTAAAAAAAAATTAGAGGTTCTCTCCTGGTTAGTATCTTTTGTGTGTGTATATATACCTCCCCATGTTTCAGCGTAAATCAGGTCTTCTTCTCAGTATTGATATTCTCATCGTTCTGTGTAGCAAGCAGCAGCAGCAGCGATGTATTATGCGAGTGTTGTTGCGTACCACATCTTCTTCAATTCCACCAAATACATATATCTGCTGATGCTCATCACCTGTTCTTTGCTTCACGTTGTCATGTTCAAAACTCAGAAGGGAACGGATGCTTTCTTCTCAGCTGCAGTTGCTCACAACAATGGAGGAAAACACAGGTCATGGGAATCCTTAACTCAGACACAAAGATCATATTCCCTTCACTCAAACCAAACCCATTTCTACATATCCACTTGGGGGTCAACTTTATATGACTTCAACTGATTATATAACTCGTTATCAATAAATAATATTGAGTATCGTCACCGTCGATATTTTACTTTATAGACGAATAATTACATAAAATTTTGATGCACCGTATGTAAATTAGGAATCTAGAAGTTCTCTTTCATCTTGTATGGTACTCTTGCTACAAATTTTCACTCTTCTTTTCTATGTTCTATATCTTTGTCTAGAGTTTGTAATCACTCCTTCCAATAATATTTCCATGAGCTTTTGAGATATTGTACTTGGAATGGTGTATAGAATTTTAATCACTAGTCACATGTATGACTTGATGAATATATTAACATAAATCATATTGAGGTGTAAAATTTATTTTATTTATGACGAGGAAGAGTTGAGTAAGATTAATTCGAAATATAATAGCGATTAAAAGCGATGTTTGTTAGGATTTCTCAATCACTATGTTGACATTATTGATGTTCGAACTCGTAATATTTAGAAATAACAATTATTTTAACCACTGAGACTAGATGACTCATGGTTCATCCTTTTTATTTTAATTTTTGGGAACGAGAATCAAAATATGGGAATATTGGGATCGGCCAGCAAGAGTACCTATGGAATATTAAAATAAAAAATACTAATATATTATTTGACAAATTTGCAAGCGTTACCCATAGAATTAAAAAGTATTTCAAATAATAAAAAAAATACTTTTTCAAATGACATGTGCAAGGTTTTGTAGTATTCGGCTTTAATTGTTCAGAGTATATACGGGATTTTGTATTATTACGTATACTATTTTTTTATTAAATTTACAGATTTTAATAAAAAATATATTTAATATTTTACGTATTTAAATATACATGCAAATATTTTATTCAAAATCAAATTTAAACTCAAATTAAGTTTTAAACCCCACCCTAAACTTGCCTTCTATGATTCTAAAAGATTTGAAGTTCATACCACAACACTTTTCTTGCTTTTCTTAATGGCAGACTTCCGTTGCTTCCTGTATTCTTCATATAACTGCAGGGATGTGGTTGTCTGATCCAACTCCCCCCTTAATCTCTCGTTCTCTTTAATGTCCCGAAGAAGAGCGAAATGCATACTAAGCTTATCGATGACCTTATTTGCATCTATCGGAGATGGCTCGTCTCTAGCCAATGACGACGGCGGTGTGGAGCTTCTGTTTTTCCTCTTGTGATTTGGTTTCTGGGTACTGGCCCTGTGGGTTGAACTTGAACGACTCATCTTTCAACAACAGGTTCTTGAAAGCTTGTTGAGGGGAAATGTTGATATAAACCTGGTTCTGGGCAGAATTCATGCTCGAGATGCCTGAGGCCAGTGTTGATATGGAGGGATGATAGTGTTTAGAGAGAAGATTCAGTTCCCAAAGTACTGAAGCAAGTGCACCACTTAAGCTGGGGTCTGTGCCATATGGTTGGTATTTCTGTTTTTACAACAGTCGCAACAAAAAAAGAAATCAGAATTTACATTAATCTGTGCTACTGAAAGAAACAAAATTCAAAAATTAGAGCAATAATTCTTATACCAACGAATCTAAATGCAATGCTTCGGTTCAAAAATGGGGTTTTAACCTGGTCCAACCAGCTGGCTTAAATTGTGGGATTTGAACCTAGACCAACCTAGACCTACATATATGTAATAGTGCACTAGCCTCAAAACCAGTTGGCACAAAATGTTCAACTACTAAAAATTTAATGCTTCACTATTCCTAATCATCTTCTGGACAAACTTCCGTGACACGATGCTTAGAGCATAAAATCAATCTGGATAGAATGTAAATTGTAAAAAGAATGGAGAACGGATTTGCCGAAAAGGAATCAAGGATAAAGGAATAGAAAATTAATGCATCATCACTTTCAACAAAATACATATGAGAAATTATTATTCCATCTTTTGAAAAGTGGCGCAATAACTTACAGTAGCAATTGATCCCGACACGGAGCCACCACCATTGTCATTTTCTAAAAGATTTCGGCACTTTACATCTCTCTGAAGAAGCTGCTTTAATGTTACCAAAGCTGTACCTGCGAAAAGGAAAACAAAAGAATGGCTTAAAAATACCAAAATAAAGCACTAGGAATTAAATTGTCCAGCAATTCAAACAAGATACACACCAGCCATGGATTCAGCAGTTCCGAAGCACAAAGAAAATGTGGCTAAGCGTTTTACAAATGCAGCTGCCTTTTGCATGTCATGTTGCCTATCATCACATAGCATTACCTTAAGAGCCTCAGCTAAAACTTCACCTTGATCTCTGCAACAAAGACAACAGCAAAAAGGTAACATTAGCAACACATCTTGCGTTTTTCTTCTGGTGACTTTTTTCTTAAAAGAAAATAAGCATGTTCTTGTTTCAGAGAGTTGGTTCCAGCATTTGAAGAAGTTTGCAATAAGCTAGCCTCAGGCAGCTTTTGCAGTTGGAAAAGACTTTGCTAAAGTGTAAATATTAACTCCAAAGCTACTGCTACTCAATAGATAAATTATAAGTGATAGCCAATATCCTACTAACCTTCCAGGCCTGTACTCAAGTGCAAGATTGTACAGCTGGACAAAAAAGTCTTGTAAATCAAGATTCAAAGCATCAAGATTGTTCCTCATAACTTTAAAGGCAACAATGCAGCAGCGAAGGCGCTCAGAGACAGTCAAACTTTGCACTTTCTGGGAAGAACTATCTGAATTGCTACCTCTAGCCGCAAGCCTTTTCAAGTAATTCATACGATCTCCAATGTAATCCAGGTCCATGAGATGAGAAAACTTTCCTAAACCATTCAAACAAGGAGCTAGCAGAGGATGTCCCCCAGACCCACTAGACATTACATTACCATTTTCTTCAGAACTGAAAACAAAATAACAAAATTCAATGGTGTGCTAGAGATTTTAAAAAATAATATAAAAAGATAAGTTTATAAAAAGAGGATAAAGAGGCAGAATGTTTCACCGCCTTCAACAAATTATTTGTGAAAATTTCAGAGCACCACTAACCAAGCACACCAATAATTATAATTTTGTAACAAACAACGCACCTGGCTACAGATGATTGCATGGTATGCCTCAAGATACGAAAATATGTCTCAAATACAGCAGAAAGTGTCTCAGATTGCATCCTCTTCCGTTCCACAACATCTGGTGTATAAGAAACAGATTTATAGTCTGTAGCAACCTAAGAAAAGCATTCAAACATCAACTCAATGATAATTATAACCAGAAAAGGCCAACAGAAAAATTACTGATATTGGGGGGTGGGGGGGAATAAATACCTCTTCCTTCATCTTTGCTATAATCTCTTTCTTGCTTTTCTTTCTGTCATTTCCTTGCAGTTGATTAGACTCTTCAGAATTCTTTCTCTTTTTATTTTTCTTGGTCTTCATTTTGTTGTTATCATTTTGAACTTCTGGCTTCCCAAGATCATCATCAAATGACAAAGACAATAAAACCTGAAACGTATCGACAATTAACAGAAGAAAAAGGATTTGTGGAGCAGGGACAATAAGTTATACAAAAAGTAAAAAATGTGGATAAGGAGCCGGACATTTATCATAAATAAGTCAATCCTACCTTCAAACTATCAGTAACTATTTGATCAACTACCTACTGGCAAAATTGTACCTCATTTGAAGACAGATGATGATATTTCCACATATTATTAAATCTTAAAGATAAACGTTCATAATGAAATTGGAATCTAAAGTATTCAATTGCTGAGCTCCATCTTGCATTCCTTATAACTTCAAATACCTTCTATTAAAGAAAGAGGTTAAAAAACAATCAGGAGAAAGGAACTATAACAAAGTTATTATCTTCTATGGTAAGGAGTTCAAGTGTAGAAGATAATCATGGTCTTTACTTGGGAAGATAAAAAAAATACTAATCATGTAATCGGACAAAAAGCAAACGGCATAATAAAGAACCATGAATGCAGCATGAAATGTACTATCCAATACCTCAACAGAATCAGGATGCAGTTGACAATCATGCGCTTTAACATGATCTGCAATCAACTGGACGGCTTCAACAGTAGCTTCACCGCCATGTTTCCCCTCATTGGTAAAAAGTGACTTGATAGCTGAACAACAAAGTCTCCTGTAAGCAAGTGGTAGATACTTTTGTTAGAAAAGACAAAAGCAACAAAGATGTACTTCATGCAATCAGCACTGAAACAACAATAGTAGAAATGTAGATTGTTAAAGGAGGTTGCAAGAAATTAATATCCAAGGTGATCCAGAATGACACAGAAAACTTCAATATGAATGGCGGAGAACATTACAATTGTCATTAATGATATTGTAGTGAAATCTGTAAGAAATAAAATCAACCAATAGATTGTAAAATATTGCATGGACTTGGTCATTTGGTGAGGATTAACAGGCAAAGCACAGTGATGGAGTAGCAGAGAAGTAACACGAGCTTTCTTTAATAGGAAGCGACAGAGCACTTATCATTCCCCTATGCATGAAATTATTGTAGTAAAGTCTAGATGATTAATTGGATTAATCTTCTTTAGCATGAGCTTGAACTTCGGAGTTTAAAGCCTGTCCAAGTTTAATACTACTAACATATCAAATTTCCCATTTTTAATGTCAAAACTTAGAAGGCCCTGAATGGATTACTGAACAATCTGTAGCATTTTAAACAACATCAATACAATATACCTGACAACATCATCTGAGGAGCCTATGTTTCTGACTACAGCTACCAACAAGCTTTCTCTGAAGTTGAAGTGAGGAACAGCATCAAGCAAAGAACAAACACAACGAACCACAACATGATGAAATATAGGATGCTTTTCTAACACTAACAACTTCTGCAGGTAGCCCTGTAGCATATTCCGGGGAATAGCGCGAAGAATGCACAAATTAATAACAAATTCTTGCACTAAAAGAGAATTCAAATGATGTAGAACAACACATCAAACCCTATTGTTAGCCATACTATGAAACCAGCTGAAAGTTAGAATACCTATAAACATTTCTTCACTATAGATCTAATGCTTGCAAACAAACGACTTTGTTCATCTAATTGTAGAGGCATTACACATTCTTTTCATATTCATCGGGATAATAATATGATTGAACAAACCCATGTTCCAATTAAACCACATTGCAGGCCTTCAGATAATAACAGCCTTTATACAAAGATAAGGTGGTAGACATACCTTTCTCAAATTTTGAATACACACATGCAGACTCCACTCAAGAACTAAATCAAATTATAATTAAGATTTCAGAATAGCGATCACAATAAGATAGCAGTTCAAACCTTGTAAGCTGATAGAAGTGTTGATTCATAGAACCTCATTTTTTTAACTTCCTTGGAAACTTTCATTTCTAGCTCTTTTTCAGTTGGAAGCCTAATCCAATAGCTGTCTTTTACACATTCAGAAGTAGAATAAAAATAGAAAAGGAAAATTAACTACAAATTCATAATTAAGAGTCAGTAGAGAAGTTCATAAAGGATAGGTACCCAGGAATTATGTCTTTGAAGACAGCCAACAAGGACAGCAGTCCAAGCTTCACAATTGAGTGATCCCCATCCTTGGCAAGTTGCAATATCTCTTTCAAAGACTTTATGTTTGCCTCCGGGTCTGAAAGTAGTGACATACCAAGCTTAGCTAGCCTACGCTTTTTTGTTTCAAATGCTTCTTCAGCCATGAGGTCTTCTTTTACCTCTGCCTAAAGGGCAAGAAATATTGAAGATGATGAGAATACATTATCCAGGCTGTCCTCATTGTCAATGCATATGGTAGAAACAAATGCAAAAAAGCACCCCAAGCAGCATTTAACAGAACTAGTAGCATGCACAAATAGATGGAGCAGAAATTTCTCCACTTATGCACCCAAAAAATGGAAACAATGATAAAAATTGAGAACATTGAAATAACTTGAATGAGAATGAGAAAACCTAGAGGAAGGGTTTAATATCATAATTTGTTAGCAAAAGCAAGAGGAAAATTTTCTTTGCACATTTTACTCAAAGAAAAGAGAAAGCCTTCAAAGAAAAATCCATATAAATGAATATATGGATACTATTACTAAGAAACCCTTTTCTGAGATGACCAGCTATAACATCATTATTTAGTTATCACACCCTAAGAAAAAAATCAATAAATTTTCTAAGTTAGGCAAAATTAAACCTTCCTTAGTTGCTTGACAAATTTAAGGCAATGCCATTTTCCCCATCAAATCCCACTGATCAACTCCTCCAAAAAAATCCTAAAACCTTCCTCTTTAGATATAGGCAATGTACATAATAAATCTAAGGAATTACGTGAATTCAACATATATCATCTGCTCCAAAAGATAATACTTGCATACATTCATAGTTCTATATGATAGAAAAATTATAAGTTATACAATTAACCTGTTATGCTATAAATGTTTGGATCCCGCTACAACCTTGGCGCTCAACAAGAATGCTCCATTTTACTATGCATGGCGCATTAACATAATTGAAAATAACTAAGACAACCATCCACATTAGAGGTAGACCATTTGATTTCAGATCACCAAATTTGTCTGAGATGCGAATATAAAGTTTAATATTCATGCTGTTCTAGCTAAACATTGTAATATATAAAGAGAAATAAATCAACATACTAGTGCAGCTTCTTGTTGAGTTGGTTGCACTTCTTCAGTTTTAGCCGGTTCCTTCCCCAGTTTCTTAGCCTCTTTCTTACATTTTTTAAGCTTTGCCCTCCTTTCAGCTTTCGTAATCTTAACCATGTTCTTATCTAGATCCTCCTCATTTTCAGCCACTTCTGCTGCCTGGGAAACTGCATTATATAACAGCCTAAACCATTTCATTCTCTTCCTTAAATGAATACACTTTCTTTAGAATCAAAGAAAGTAAAATAATTTATTAAAAATAGTAAGATACATGTTCGGTAGTAGACTTCTCCATCCAAAGACTTGACAGGAAGGGCATCAACAGGAGCAACTTCAACAACAATTTCCTCATTCTCTTTCTGCTCCAACGACTTCCTTCTTCGTTTCTCGTATAAAGCCTCCAAACCATCTTCACTTAAACCCTCCACAGGAGTGACTTGCCTATCCACAAAAGAAAGTTATTATCAGAAGTGGAAATAACTAATTCCCATTTTAAGTTTCCATCATAAAATGACAGTTTAAAATTTAACAAATTACTACTATCAAAATATTAAACCAAAGAATACATAATCAAAACAGAAAACCATGATTTCTTGCTTACTCAACAAGAAAACATGACGGCACACTATTACCCAACCCAAAGACGAATGAAAATTGATCAAATGTAGTTAAAAAGGAAAACAAATTGTAAGATGAGATCATAGATTCCATATCAAATTACTGCATATTTATAATGACAAGCTTCAATCACAATTCTAAATATAAATTTCATATCATACATATTGTTCTCCATACCATGCATTCTTATTAAATTAAAAAGGATTTGTATATAAAAATTACACGACAAATAACATAGAATCATAAAAATTACTGAAAAAGTAACTTCTATCCTAATAAAAATAATTTCTAATTTTGGAATAACACTCAAAAGAATTCCCAGTAAACAATAAATGAGGGGAAAGGAGTGATACTTGTTAATAAAATGAGTATCCAAGCGAGAGACGAAGCCAGCGTATTCTTTGTTTTCATCCACAAATTGGAGTTCCTCGTCGGATACTACAATCTCATCTTCTGCTATTTCCGGCGGCAGAAGTATCTGCTTCCGCTGCTTGCTCTTCCCTTTCCGGCCCATGGCAAATTTTTTATTTTTTAATTTTGTTTTCTGAATTAGTTAGAATACGAAATTTATATGGGTTTGCGCTCTGCGGTGAGATGAATTAGGGATTAGGGTTTATCTGTCTTTGAAAATACATGGCCCAAGCCTAGGGTAATTCTAGAGAAAGCCCCTAAAAGAATCTTAAAATAAGCCTTAACCGGTTTACCCGGTCACATTAAATACACAATTTTTTACAAAAATTATAAAAAAAACGGTACATACATAAATTAGCACAAAAATAGTAAGGATTTGTGTATGTACACAATTCCTTACAAAAACTGTAAGAAAAACGGTACATACATAAATTGTTATAAACGTAAAGATTTGTGTACATACATAAATCACTACGAGAATACATAAATTTGCACAAAAATGATAAGGATTTGTGTATGTACACAATTCCTTATAAAGTATACACAACGGCTTACGAAAATCGTAAAAAAAATGTATGTACATAAATCCTTACCACTTTAAAACCATGAGCTAAAAGAGGCTTCCAAAGGTAAGGATTTGTGTACATACACAATTTCCTACAAGAATACACAATATGACACGAAAATGGTAAGGATTTGTGTTTGTACACAAATCCTTACAAAGTATACACAACGGCTTACGAAAACCGTAAGAAAAAAGTATGTACACAAATCCTTACCACTTCAAAAACATGAGCTAAAGAAGGCTTCCAAGGGTAAGGATTTGTGTACGTACACAATTTCCTACAAGAATACGCAATATGGCACGAAAACGGTAAGGATTTGTACACAAATCCTTACAAAGTATGCACAACGGCTTACGAAAACCGTAAGAAAAAAGGTATGTACACAAATCCTTACGACTTCAAAATCATGAGCTAAATGAGGCATCCAATGGTAAGGATTTGTGTACATACACAATTTCCTACAATAATACACAATATGGCACCAAAATGGTAAGGATTTATGTTTGTACATAATTCCTTACAAATTATACACGACGACTTCCGAAAATCATAGTAAATTGTGTATGTACACAAAACCTTACCTTTGGATGGCTCCTTTAGCTCATGGTGAGAAGTTGTAAGGAATTGTGTACATACCTTTTTCCTTACGGTTTTTGTAAGCCATTGTGTATACTTTGTAAGGAATTGTGTACAATATTTATTCGTATATTTTTTATTCGAATATTTTTTATTCGAATATTTTTATTTGAATATTTATTATACGAATATTTTTATTCGAGTATTTTTATTTGAATATTTTTATTTGAATAGTTATTATATGAATATTTTTATTCGTATACTTTTTATTCGAATATTTTTATTTGAATATTTATTATAGGAATATTTTTATTCAAATATATTTTATTCGAATATTTTTATTCAAAAATTTTAATTCGAATATTTATTATACGAATATTTTTATTTATATATTTTTTATTCGAATATTTTTATTCCAATATTTATTATATGAATATTTTTATTCGAATATTTATTATGTAACAGTCGGGAAATCATATAGGGGAAAACCCTAATTTTATAATTTCCCAATCCAATTTGTGCCCTAATTTGAGTCAGATTGGGGTTCTTCTAAGGGTATTATTGAGATTTCTAACTTAACCTAAACCCTTATGTTTTAAAACTCTTTTGGGATATATGGGTTTTGAACTTCTCTCTCTGCCGCACTCAATCTTTCCTCAAGGTGTTCAATCTTTCCGATTCGTTTCTCTGACAGTGAGAGTTTGCCGGCGACCGTGGGATTGGCCGGTTTTGTTGCCTCCAGTCACGGTATGTTACCATCCCTCGTCGTTGTCTCTGTGTTGTGGATATCTCGTTGTCGGCCGGGTCTGGTGGGTGGTCGGGAGTTTTGTTGCGGTGCTGTTGGTTTGTTTGTCGGGTAGGTGTCGCCGGAGCTAGGGATCGTGGGGACTTCCTCCGTTGTCGGTTCGCCGTTGGGTAAGTGTGGTGTTTTAAGGTTTTAGATCTGAGTTTGGGTCTCTGTTTCGTCGCGGTTGTGGGGTTAACCGGGTGGTTAAACCGTTCGTCGCCACCGGTTGTCGGCTTTCCTTCGCCATCGGCATGAGTCGCCGGCATCAGACTTCGCGTGGGCGGCGGTTGTGCATCTGGAGTGTGCAGCAGCAGTAGCATGGAGAGGAATCGAAGGGTTTGGGTGTTGGCCTGAACCGAACCGGTTCTGGGTGTAGCCGAACCGGACCGAATCCTTGAACCGAACCAGTGGAGACCAGTTTTGACCTATGGACCAAACCGACCCGTACCCGACCCACAAACCGTGCCCGACCCGACCCGGGTGACTGTTGACCGTTGACCGTTGACTTTGACTGTTGACCAGAGTTGACTTTTTCGAAAAACCCTATCTTGACGTTTTTCGACGTTCTGAGTCCGTTTTCGCAGTCCGTTTTGTCAAATTCAAACCCGGAAGCCCTGTTTGACCCTATTTATTTGTAACTTGGGTAAGTAACTTGAATGGGTTTTTAATTGGAATTTTATGGTCTTTTTCAGACGACGTGGACTGCGAAGAGAACGTGTTACCTCCTCCGCCTCCGCCTCGTAATCGATCGACTCCTGCGAGTGCCACTCGTGATTCGCGTATGTAACCTTTCTTAGTCTTTTTAGGTGGCATAGTAATGTTTTGAATAAGTTTAATTAATAAAGTTTTGTTGTAGACTCTGACTCAGCTCGGGCCGGACCTAGCTCGGACCGTGGTAAACGCTCGTACCAGCAGTAGTATTCGTGTTGTTGAGAGGTGTGTTCTCTTCTTGTGCTAGATTGTTTTCTGTGATTGATTATTTACTGTGAGACTAAACTCCTGTGATATTCTGTGATATTGAGGTCAAATCATGTGGTTTGTGTGCTTTACATTTTATTTCATTAGTTGCGTTGAGACATCGGATATTTTTGCATTCATTGCATAGCATGTGCATGGGGTGGATTGTACGGAGGAAGGTGGTTTTTACCACACTATGTTTCGGAGAAATAAGGGGTGAGGAGTTCTGGGGAACTACCTCCACTGTGATCGGATGGCTTTGCCACCACTGTGTTAGGCGTTCGGAGTATGGGACTGCATTCTTTGTGTCTATACATTCATTGTTCATTTGAGACTTTTATGATTACTTCATCGTTATATTTTAATGAACTGAATGTATTTGTGATTTGAGATAGCACTATAGAGACACACTGGGCTTTATAGCTCATCCTGTTTATTTAATGTTTCAGATACTCGGCCTTAGGAGTTGGTACCCGGAGATCTCAACAGAAGTTATTTTTTTTACAATTATTATTTTCAGTACGTTGCTTATTTAGGACATTACTTTAATGTTTTGGGATTATTAGGGTTGAAGATATTTTTAGTCATGCAACAAATGAGATATTTGTTTTATTAATGTTTTGATATTTGATATTCGAATATAATAATACATTTCGACGTCTTTATTATTTTATATATATACATATATAATACCGTTGTATTAGATATTTATTTCTTTGAAAAGTGAACCTTTTGCTTTACTTATCAAATAAGTTATAAATATGACTATTTGACCTAACGTGCGTTTCAAGTTTTAAATTAAGGGATTACATATTATACGGATATTTTTATTTAAATATTTTTATTCAAAAATTTTTATTAGAATATTTATTATACGAATATTTTTATTTGTATATTTTTATTCGAATATTTTTATTCCAATATTTATTATATGAATATTTTTATTCGAATATTTATTATACGGATATTTTTATTCGAATATTTTTATTCAAAAATTTTTATTCGAATATTTATTATACGAATATTTTTATTTGTATATTTTTTATTCGAATATTTTTTTCCAATATTTATTATATGAATATTTTTATTCGAATATTTATTATACAAATATTTTTATTTGAATATTTTTTATTCGAATTTTTTTATTCGAATATTTATTATACGAATATTTTTATTCTAATATTTATTATAAGAATACTTTTATTTGAATATTTATTATACGAATATTTTTATTCATATATCTTTTATTCGAATATTTTTATTCGAGTATTTTTATACAAATATTTATATATGAATATTTTTATTCGAATATCTTTTTATATGAATATTTTTATTCGTATATATTTTATTCGAATCTTTTTATTTGAATATTTGATTCGAATATTTATTATTCAAATATTTTTATTTGAATATTTTTTATATGAATATTTATTATATGAATATTTTTATTCGAATATTTATTATATGAATATTTTTATTTATATATATATTTATTCAAATATTTATTGTATGAATATTTTTATTCGAATATTTATTATACAAATATTTTTATTCGAATATTTATTATAGGAACATTTTTATTCAAATATTTATTTTATGAATATTTTTATTCGAATATTTATTATATAAATATTTTTATTCGTATATTTTTTATTCGAATATATAAAAATAAATTAGATATCCATTATTAAAAAAAAACAGGTTTACATTAGAACCGGTTAACAACCGGTTCCCATTGCCCTTAATGAAGGGTTTCTTTTAGGCTCCAGTTAAGGAGCTCTTTTTAGAACCTCCCCCAAGCCTAATGCCTCTAATAATAAAACGAATAATTTAAATTCATCTATTTATAATTAAAGTTAATTATACCATGTTTTTTATGATGATTTTTATTTTAAATTAATCTATAAATTTTTGAAAATTATTTTTATTTCTAAATTATGTTTTTTATTATAAATTGATTTTTAAATTTTTTAAATATTTTATAAATGAAACATAATATTTTAAAAAATTCAACAAATTATTTTGATAATAAAACGAATAATATTTATTTAAAAACGAGTTCAATTATTATGATTTTTAATGGTTTATCTCCTCTCCATAAATAGATTCAAACAAATGTAATAAGAAATAAGTCTATAAATATAGAAAATTATATTATGGGTTATTTTTATTATTTTATTTATGAGATCAACTAATTAAAATATATTTGTTTAATTATTTTTAATTTGATATTTTTATCAAGCGAATCTTCACGGATATTCATTATAAATTAAGTCTAAAAATAATTTTTATCGAGTGAAGATTCACTAGATAAAAATAATAAAATAAAAAATAATTAAATAAATATTTTTGATTAATTGATTCAATAAATAATAAGATAAGAATGATCTATAATATAATTTCTCTTAATTTATTAAATTAATATTAAATTAAATTTTGATTTAAGAAAATAAACCCATTGTTAATTTATTTCTTTCCTTATCTATTTAAGTGGTTATTAATATGTGTTTACCGGTATAAATATTTAATTAGTAATTTCTTTAAAAAAGAGAAGGTTACTCTATATATTACTCTTTATATGGTAGTAATATCTTATTTTTATTCAGTTATACTGTGATTATAATAATATATATTCTATTGTATATTTTTAATTATTGGACAATAATCGCTCAATCACTATGTTGATATTTTTAATGTTCGAACTATTCGAACCTATAATTTTCAGGAATAACAACCATTCCTCTAATCACTGAAGTTAGATAGCTCGTTCTGATAGTGATATCTTCAAATTACGAGCATTATGTGTTTGTTTTATTTAAATTTAATTTTAGATAGTATTTTTTAGATATTGTGTTTTGTATAAAAGATCCGATTAATAAAAATTAAGTAACTTTTAATTAGTTTTCTTTTGATATATAATAATTATAAAATATATTATATATTTTTTAAAATTTAAAATCTTAAACTAGAATTCCTATTCTTAAAATCTAAATATATTATATAAAAATATCCGGGTAATGAGCTTCCTTGGCGTACTTAGCCCCCAATATTTTTTTACAATTTTGGAATGTTTTAAGACAAGGTAAATTAAAATAAAACGTAATCGAATTTGTTATAAAAATTATAAAAATTTTGATATTGATTTTTTAGTATATACTAATTTTTTTACAAAATGTATAAGGAAATCATAAGAATTTTGTTATGTATCGAATTTGGTCCTATTTGCTTCAATTTTTTTTCAAGGGTCAATTCATTAAAAGTTACAAAGTTTAGGAGCCAATTTGTATATTAAGCCAAATAAGTTTTATGAGATACATAGGTTAAGAAAACGACGCCGTAATTGAAGTTAAATTGTGATTACTAAAACTCGTCCACGTCTGGTTCTGCTTAAATTCCTACAAAATCCAGAAAAAAGAAAATAGAAAAAGAATCCTACTCGGCCTCGGCCTCGGCATCGGGCATCTGATTTAAGCTTTTATTTTTGAAATCTTAACTCTCTGGCAAAATTGACTTGAGTTTTAGTTTTCTCCCTACAAGCGTTTCCTTTAATCACTGCTCTTAATTTCGTTTTAATCATTAGTAGGTGAATAGGGTTTAATTTACCTAAATCAGTATAAACTCTGTTCTTTAATTTTATTTTCAGGTTATATTATTATCTGTGGATTTTTCTCTGAGCTCCGTGATGGAGGTTGGTTAATTATTATTTTTATTTTGGATATGAAGTTTATGTTTTGGATTTTAGAGTTTGATGTTATTTAATGTTTAAAAAACAGCCTTTTGATGTGAACAAGACGGTGGAAATCTTGGAACCTGAGGTGGGCAACGACCGTGGTGGCGGTGGATTGTTTGTTCCAAGGGATAGACCCGAGTACATAGCTCCTGCTACCAAGAAATCTATTTTAGGTATATTTGACTTTTGCATAATGTTGCTATTATACTCATACTCTGTTTGGGACCTTGGGTTATAAAATTTAATGCTATGCGAGGATTGTTTGGAATTGTCTGGAGTTTGATTGTGTTATAACTTGTGAAGATCAAATATTAAAATTGGTGAAACTTTTAGCAATGTGATATATTAGAAGTGGTATACTTCGTTTCTGTTTCTTTGGACAGCAGTTTGTTTTTCAAGTGGTGTTTTTTGTGCCCTTCTTCAACTTTCTTTGTAATAATTGCTTCCATTCCATGGAGCGTATAGTCAGTTCTGATGGGTTTGTTCTTGAGATACTTTTAAGTTTTACCACTCTTTTTCTTTGATGTCTTATCATGAATCACGATTCTAGTCAAATCTCTTGTTGTCTATTAAAAGGAGGCAATTACATGCTTACTCTATTCCTAAATGTGCATGGTACTTTCAAGTTTTTGATTATTGTAACATCTAGCTTTTTTTATTCATCGTGTGTATACCATTACGGCTTTTAGTTGAATCTTTCTTTTAGGTATTTCTACCTTCAATTAGCCTTTTGTTTGTTGATTGAGTTTTTTTTTTAATGCTATTAGGTTTGGATCTTCGTGCTAAAGAGAAGCAAGGGCATTCTAAAGTTGATGATGGATTCAAGGTTCCTAAAGAAAAAAACCTCTCCATTGCAGCATCTCTTGATGTGGATGAGGGGTTTGAATCTTCTGAAGAGCCTAGAAGTAATGTTACAAATGATAGCCGAAGCCACACTAGCAGACACTATCGTAATAAGACAGCTTATATAACAGCTAATGCCGGTAATCTATTCATTTACTGCAGTCTTAAATAAAAAATTGAGTCTTTTACTCTCTTTATTTTTTCCCCATCTTTCATTTAAAACTCTGATGGGAATTAACAACATAATTGAATCATCAGATGTTACTTATTAGATTATTTCATTACCACTCCCCCAAAGGTTGCATTAAGTGCATACTCGAGTATTTGACAATTCATCCTGTAAAATAGTTATGTTGGTACAGAAGTGTACACGGAAGGTATGATCTGTTATTATTTCTGATTGTTTTTCGGTCCCTTCCATCTACAAACTGTCTAATGTATTTGGCAGAGCAAGATGTTCTATTCTCTCTGTGGATGTATAACCTGTATCGTTGACTTTAAGGCATAGTATGATGACAGCCTAACTTATAGAGGAATTGATACAGCCAAGTTGGTTACATGCTGATGACCACCTTTGACATTTAAGAATTGAGATAGATTTCCAACTCTTTCTTCCTTGACCTTGTGGTTTAGAGCTATGAGACAATCTTTCTGCTCCATTTTCCTTTTGTGTTAAAGAAAATGTTGGGGTCTGGGGGATTTTTTTGTGTGGTGGTTTGAGGGCGGGGCGGGGGTGTTTCTAATATAGTGATTCTGTTAATTAGTATACAACGTTTTCTATAGTAATCCCTTGTTTTAACAAGCTTCTAGGTTCTCTTCTGTCTAAAGGACATTTTGTACTTTTTCCGCTCTTCCCTGTGTTTATATATTTTTTCCATCTATTACTCAATTTTTATTTTTGTTCTTGCTATATTGCAGAAAGCACAGTTACCGTAGACAAAGGAGGAAATGATGAAACGTTTGCTACTCCTCGCTCAAGAGAACATAGGAGTTCAGATGTATGTTAATAACTTGCTGTGAATATTATTCTTTTATTTGTTTTGTTATACTTTTTATCCTGTAAACTTAAAAAACCTTTATATGTAACCCTTTATTCTTTCAATTGAAGGTTCGAGCTTCACCTAGTCGGAGTTCCCGTACTGTCTCTTCTAAGAGTCCAAGGTATGAGAGAGATGACCATGATATGGAGAGAAGAGATACCCATGGTCGATATGGTGAAGATTATAGAACAAGCCGAAGTGATAATGGGACTGCAAGAAAGAGGCACTATCATGATGATAGAAGAGATACCCATGGTCGATATGGTGAAGATTATAGAAGAAACCGAAGTAGATACGAAAGTCGGACACCTGGTATGTGATACTTCATACTTATACTGAACGGATGCATGTTTGGGTACTTTAGCTCCGAATAACGTTTGCATTTGGATTGTCATGCAAAAACTGAACTTGTTGTGCAATTTTTTGAAGCTGGGTGTTATGGGGATGATGGATTATGCATCCAAACTTTGTAAATGGAACTAAGACATTTAGGTTTGAAAATGTTCTTGGTAACTTATTATGTCAACAAGCTGCTTAGAGATTGTACACTAATAGATTCGTGCTATCTTTTTGGCATCTTGCTGATGTGCAAGAAGGTAATTCATATCTTAATCCTTTGTAGGCAGATCTGATTGGGATGATGGGAGATGGGAATGGCAAGATACGCCACACCGGGATGGTTACTCCGGTAGTAGCAGGCACCATCAACCTTCTCCTGCTCCAATGTTTGTTGGGACTTCACCTGATGCTAGATTAGTTTCTCCATGGATGGGAGATCACACTCCTCGTTCAACTGGTATGTTATTCAGCAAGTAAAGTTTTTCTTATTCTTGATGTTATCGACTGTTCTTTTATTTCAACATTTTGAGTTAAAAAATGAAACAATTTTTGTATTTATGCTGAAATTTGGTACAGTTAGTGCTTCTCCTTGGGACTATGTATCGCCTAGTCCAGTTCCAATACGAGCATCTGGGGCATCTGCAAAATCTTCAAGTTCTAGATATGGTCGGAGATCTCACCAGCCTAGCTTTTCAAGGGAAAATTCTCAGTCATTTGAGGTAGTATAGCCTGTATAGGGCATTGTCATTATTTTCTTTTCCTTTTTCTCTATATCCCCCTATCTTTAAGTAATACTTATTGAAATGAATGAGCAATTAGTTGATAATGGTTAGAGGTAGTGATGTTTTCGGCATTGTTAGTGGAATGGCTTTTTTCTCTCTTCCCCCTTCTTTACTGTAATCTTTTTACATTTGTCAATGTTAATTTTTGCTCATAATTTGTTATGTCTACTGTTTAGGACGATGGAGATAAGAAGGGTTTGGCAGAAGATCACAATTATGAGATTACAGAAAGTATGCGCTTGGAGATGGAGTATAATTCAGACCGTGCATGGTAAATTATGTATTTATTGTACTTTAAGATGAAAATGGGAACTTGATTAGTTGTTCTGTAAGGTGGCTTTTACTGTCCATTTATGATGGTTCTGCCATTCATTTGTGGGCTTTATGTGTTCTGCTGAAAAGTGTCTCAACTCTCCTTTTGTATATCCTTGTGTAGGTATGATAGAGAAGAAGGAAACACCATGTTTGATGCTGATAGTTCGTCATTTTTTCTTGGGGATGAAGCTTCATTCCAAAAGAAAGAGGCAGAGTTGGCGAAAAAACTGGTATTGCTTTACTGCTGTATTATCAAATAATCTTTTATGTGCAAATTATGTGTCATTTTTCATGCTGTGTCATTCACCAAACATTGGTTGATTAAAGATATTAGTAATTTGTGCTTGTGCAAATTTAGATATAAACATGGTTTAGCTATTTCATCAAAATAAGTAAAGGCCTTAGTAACATGTATTCTAAGATTTAAAAATTGTTATAATCTTAGCGTTCCTAATGTCTTATGACATTGAGTTTTGAATAATAGGTAAATGATTGTGTGATGAGTGAGATGTGATGACATTGAGTTCCGGCTTTAACATAAGTGATGAGATGTAAGAAGTAAATCATCATCCATAGATAGTATCCTTTCACACCTTTTGTTTATTAATTTTCAAACCACTGTCGTTAAAATAAGTAGAATGATAAACTTTTATCTTCTTTCTTTTATTTTCCTGGCTTAAGTTGGTCCTAGTTTGAACATTTTTTCCCTCCTCTCCCTCCCTTAAACCATTTACCTGTCCTTTACTGAATAAAATGGTTTCTAAACAATTTTGTCATCTCCTAAACAGGTTCGAAGGGATGGGACTAAGATGTCCCTTGCTCAGAGCAAAAAGCTGTCCCAACTTACTGCTGATAATGCTCAGTGGGAAGACCGACAACTTCTAAGATCTGGAGCTGTTAGAGGTACTGAGGTGCAAACTGAATTTGATGACGAGGATGAACGGAAAGTGATTCTTCTAGTACATGGTAAGTGGATATTAATCCTTCTGTTGATATATGAATTCTCTTACGTTTGGCTAACATTTCATTACATTTTGTTGTCATAGATACAAAACCTCCATTCTTGGATGGCAGAATTGTTTTCACTAAACAAGCAGAGCCAGTCATGCCCATAAAAGATCCTACATCAGATATGGCCATAATTTCACGCAAAGGATCTAGTTTGGTTAGGGAAATTCATGAGAAGCAAAGCATGAATAAGTCTCGCCAAAGGTTTTGGGAGCTTGCAGGCTCTAAGCTTGGTAATATCCTTGGAGTAGAGAAAACAGCAGAACAGGTATTCTTTATAAAACGTATTTTTTGACATTTTCTTTTACTAAAAATGATAATGCATCAGTTAACCTTCACTTCATTGGATGCTAGATTGATGCCGACACTGCTGAAGTAGGTGAACATGGTGAAATTGATTTCAAAGAAGATGCCAAATTTTCGCAGCATTTGAAGAAGGGGGAGGCTGTAAGTGAATTTGCAATGTCCAAAAGCATAGCAGAGCAGCGTCAATACCTGCCCATATATTCAGTGCGGGATGAGTTGCTGCAGGTTTGACATTAATCTGTTAGTATATGTTGATACAAGTTTGAACTATATAACAACTTTAGCTTGCCACTCGCTCTTGGAGGTTGTGGCTGGTGGGTAGTAGCCACTAGCCACCTTGCACACCCAAAAATTATTTGCAGCTGTCTGAAAGGAATGTTACTATTTTTTAGATTTTCGTCCCCTTTCTATTAATTTTAAAGCTAAATTCTATAATGTTCTATTTTTAAAGTACCAAGCTATTATTAACCTTTCCATATTCTATTCTTGTATGTTCAACAGGTGATTAGAGAAAATCAGGTAGTTGTTGTTGTAGGTGAAACCGGCTCTGGGAAAACAACTCAACTTACACAGTATCTTCATGAAGATGGGTACACTATAAATGGCATTGTTGGATGTACCCAACCTAGGCGTGTGGCTGCCATGAGTGTTGCAAAAAGAGTTAGCGAAGAGATGGAGACAGATCTGGGTGATAAAGTTGGCTATGCTATACGTTTTGAAGATGTGACTGGGACAAACACCATAATTAAGGTGAGTTGTTCAGTTGACGTTAGAAAGTCAATGTCAACTCTTTATACACTCAAGTATAATCTACATTTCTTATATTTTTATCTTTTGGGTTGAAGAATGCACCAATCTTTGTCTTTTCAATTCCAGCAGTTTTGGCCATCTATCCATTATTTGGTCTAAAATTGCTTGATTAGTTTCTCGGTTAATTGTTTGGAGCATTGTCCTTCTTCCTCTATTGTGTTTGCTTTTGTTATGACATGCAGATTTTTTTTTATTTCTTCAATGTTACAGTATATGACTGATGGAGTCCTACTTCGTGAAACCTTAAAAGATGCTGATCTTGACAAGTATCAGTAAGGAGAAATTACCTCATATTTTTCTTGTCTATCCCAATTGACAAATGGATTACTGGTGAAACTTATGTTATTTACTTCCTATTTTGCAAATATCGCAGTGTCATTGTAATGGACGAGGCACATGAGAGATCACTGAACACCGATGTGCTTTTTGGAATATTGAAAAAGGTAGTTGCTCAACGCCGTGATTTCAAGCTTATTGTGACATCTGCTACTTTAAATGCACAGAAGTTTTCAAATTTCTTTGGAAGGTAAATGTCTTTTTTTAGTATCAACATATGCTGGCATCTTCTTCCTCTAATGAATTTAATATAAGTAATTATATTTTCAAATTTTGCAGCGTACCAATTTTCCACATTCCTGGTAGAACATTTCCTGTCAATATTCTGTACAGTAAGACTCCCTGCGAGGATTATGTTGAAGCTGCAGTGAAACAGGCCATGACTATTCATATCACCAGCCCTCCAGGTGACATCCTCATCTTCATGACTGGCCAAGATGAGATTGAGGCAGCTTGTTATGCCCTTGCGGAACGAATTGAACAACTTATCTCCTCAACCAGCAAAGCTGTTCCCAAACTACTCATTCTCCCAATATACTCCCAGTTGCCTGCTGATTTGCAGGCAAAGATATTCCACAAGGCCGAAGACGGAGCTCGGAAATGCATTGTTGCCACTAACATAGCTGAGACATCTTTGACTGTAGATGGAATCTTTTATGTTATTGATACTGGTTATGGTAAAATGAAAGTCTATAACCCTAAGATGGGTATGGATGCCCTTCAAGTTTTCCCTGTTAGTCGTGCTGCTGCTGACCAACGTGCGGGACGTGCTGGTAGAACAGGGCCAGGCACATGTTATAGACTGTATACAGAGAGTGCATACTTGAACGAGATGCTGCCAGCTCCTGTGCCTGAGATACAAAGGACCAACCTAGGGAATGTGGTGTTGCTGCTCAAGTCTCTTAAAATAGAAAACTTGCTAGATTTTGATTTCATGGACCCACCACCGCAGGAAAATATCCTTAATTCTATGTACCAGTTATGGGTCCTGGGTGCACTTAACAATGTAGGGGCCTTGACTGACATTGGATGGAAAATGGTTGAGTTCCCATTGGATCCCCCACTTGCCAAGATGCTTTTGATGGGTGAACAACTAGAATGCTTAGATGAGGTTTTAACCATCGTTTCAATGCTTTCAGTTCCATCAGTGTTTTTTCGACCCAAGGACAGAGCAGAGGAGAGTGATGCAGCGAGAGAGAAATTTTTCGTACCAGAATCTGATCACTTAACTTTGCTCAATGTTTACCAGCAATGGAAAGCTAATCAGTATCGAGGCGACTGGTGTAATGACCATTTTCTGCATGTTAAAGGGTTGAAGAAAGCCCGAGAGGTGAGATCTCAACTATTGGATATTCTGAAGACACTGAAAATCCCGCTAACATCCTGCGGTTATGATTGGGACATAATCCGGAAAGCCATTTGTTCTGCGTACTTTCACAATTCTGCACGATTAAAGGGTGTTGGAGAGTATGTTAATTGCAGGAATGGAATGCCATGCCACCTGCACCCCAGCAGTGCTCTTTATGGCTTGGGTTATACTCCTGAGTATGTTGTTTATCATGAATTGATTTTGACAACAAAGGAGTACATGCAATGCGTTTCAGCTGTGGAACCACAGTGGCTGGCCGAACTAGGTCCCATGTTCTTCTCCGTGAAAGAGTCGGATACAACATTGTTGGAGCACAAGAAAAAACAAAAGGAGAATAAAAGTGCTATGGAGGAGGAAATGGAAAATTTGAGGAAGATGCAAGCTGAGACCGAGAAAGAAAGCAAGGAGAAGGAGAGACAGAAGAAAGCAAAGCAGCAGCAGCAAGTTTCCATGCCTGGTCTCCGGCAGGGGTCTTCCACTTATCTCAGGCCGAAGAAGTTTGGTCTGTAGACGTAGCAAAAATGACATCTGAAACCCCTTTCTTGAAAAAGCTTCAACAAAGGATTTTTTTGTATTTTTATCAAAATTTTCTTCCATTACTGATGATTTTTAGAAGATCTTTGTTACTCTGTTCTCTCCCAGATTCTTGAGGAGATGAGTTGTATTGAATCTGTATTTCATATAAATCATGGTGAAGCTAAAAGTTTGTATTCATTGTGAAATATGGAAACTTGTTGATAAAAAACGATGAAAACTTTGGCCTTTCTGATTTAGTTGTAAATTTAGTAAGAAATAGATTATTTTTCTTTTGAGACTTATAAATATATTATTTGATTAAAATATTGTTATATGTTATTTTATCGTTATTTTTTGAAATAATTATTTTAGTAAGAAATGTATTATTTTTTGTTTGTCATGTGATACTTTATTATCACGACATTTGTTGCTTTCTGGTCATGTTACAAAATTTTAACAAAGAAGGGTAATGTTGTGCTAAGGTTTCGTTTGGTTTAACTTCTCAAACGAAGTTTTGGGTGAAATATAAATTATTAATTAAAATTTAATGATTATGATTTTAAGAAAATAAAAAAGAAATTAAAAGATATTTTTACATGCTATTTTTTACGTTATCATTACTTTCATATTTAACACTTCCATGTAATCTCTTCAAATCATGTTACAATGTCATGTCAGTTCAAGATCTATATTTATCGACTAACAATGAAAATAAAAAAAAAAAATCAAATATTACTGTTTGCACCTAAAATCATGCTAAATTAATAAAAAAACAAATGTTGGGTGTTCTTTTTAAACTTTATTTCTTCTAATTTTAGAAAAAAGATAACTATTAAATATTACGTAATATCATATTATGTAAAAAAATTAATGAGATAAATGATTTTTAGTAGTTGGTCCCATGGATTATGTAAAGAAATTGATGAGATGAATGATTTTTAATAGTTGGTCCCATGAACGTGTGACGAGACTTACCCATAATATAATTTCTCCGGATTTCTTTCCGAATAATTAATCATAAATTTCAATTTCCACACTGGAAAATATGATAGACTCTGTCGGTCAGTATTAAAGGAACAAGTTATGCCCAAAGTTTGCAGGTTCAGACACTTCTTTGACTTGGAATTAACAACTAACAACATAAGCTAACAAAAAAATGCAAATGTGATTGGTTTTCCTTTTGTTCTCCAAGTTTTGTATAATCACTTCCCCATAAATAAAACAAAACAAAGGAAATAGACTTCTTCTAAGTTTGCTGAATACAAGCAGGAAATCTCAGGTTCTCTTAACTTTCTTTGAGGACTTACCTTTGGCTTTGACGCCAAGATATCTCTCAATATCCTCATCCTCATCTTCATTTACACCCTTCCTCCTTTTGCTACCTCCTATCTCTTTAAGTTTCTGCAAAAGGGTTCAAATTTTCAACACTTGAAAAAATATGTCATCCGAATCGACAAAAATGCTTTGAAATTTCAAATAAACATAAAAATAATAATAAAGAAGAATCTTAAAGAAGCTAGGATTACCATCTGTGATAGTCTTTTGGCTTCAGTCACACTTTCTAACATTTGCAAGACTACCTCTTGTTGGGCAGGATACTCGGGTAACTTTTTGCCTGGAATACAGTAAACAAAAAAGGTTACTCTGTTGGACAAGAGACTCGGCTACTAAAATCCCAGCAACAAGAAAATGTAGCATACCAATAAGTTTTTCTATCTGCAGATACCACTCCAACTCATACTGATTCACTAGTGAGATAGCAACACCAGATCTCCCAGCACGAGCTGTTCTACCCACTCGATGGATGTAATCCTGTAACAACATAAAAATAAGGCCCCCAAAACAGACAGCAAAGTATGTCCCAAAATTGTGATGTGCTCGATCATTTTAAGTACTCAAATCACTTTTAGAATAACAGAATGCATTCTTTTCCAAGGCCAGTTGTATGCAAAGTCTAACCTTAGAGCTTGCAGGGATATCATAATTAATAACCATATCCACAGATGGAATGTCAAGTCCTCTACTAGCCACATCAGTGCAGACAAGAACATTACACTCCCCAGACTTGAACTTATTCAAGGCTCCTAACCTCTTTGGCTGTTAACACAATGTCAGCAAAGTGCATAATAAATAAAAAATGGAGGAAAATATATATATATATATATATTTTTTTTTTGGGGGGGGGGGGGGGGGGAGGATTGGATAGGTGTGGTGTGCACTCCACAATTATAAAGCGGAAGCATAAATCAGAATATCACCATAAGAATAGATACCTGAGTCATTTGACCACTAATGGGAATGGCCCTTATATTAAGATTACGAAGAATATAAGACAAAAGGCGAGTTGCGTCACATGTTCGAGTGAAAACCATAGATGTACATCCTGACATCTCAGTCAGGATATAAACAAGATAGCAGTCCTGCAACCACAGCAAAATAATATATATAAATACAGGCATTCAGATATCTAGGAACAAGAAAAGCAAGAATGTGGAGATATTTCATGCTTTATCCATTTACAGAACTAAAAGGATTAGCATGATCAGATTATCATCTAGTTCCATCAAAGAAAATCCATTTAGCTCATATGATGACATATATTTGCTTAAACAGGGAGCTGGGGGCTGATATTAGTATTTAACATGACAATTTCCAGGAAATGAAGACAGTCATTGAGTGTCCAAAAAGTTAAAAGGTGTGAAATTTATTTGTTCAAACTATGGTATCAAGTTGTAAGAGTTTTAAGCTAAGTTAAATTGGGTCACACAGATCATCAATCCTTCTGCTGCCTTCATTACAGCCTGCAGGATAAGACATCTAGAATGTTCCAGAGTTTTTCTTGCACACACCCTTGGGTTACAAGGTGTGCTGCCTATGATACAAGCATTATTATTGAGCTAACTTGAGTTATTCTATGCCATTTTCATATTACTTTAACAAACTTAAGTGCATGTAGTATTTAACAAGGACCAAAAAATTTCCTCGACCTTTTTCAGTGACTAGAATTTCAGCACATAACGAACACGAAAATCATCAAAAGGCTGATTATCTATATAATATTTCACCTCCTTAAAACTAAATTTAATGCTAAGAAGATTAAGCACCTTGTGCTTTGCAGGTATAAAGCAATACTGCTGCTTCAATGTGTCAACAGTTGAATATTTCGAGGAAGCTTCAATCTGTATAAGAAAACAAAGAACCAAGTCTTTAAAACATTAAACTTAGAGAGAGAGAGAGTGCATAATTTTTTCTTAAATAACACCAACCTTCACAGGATTTCTCAGACATGCCCTTTGCAGCTTGTTCACCTGTAAAATCAACATCGTAATCAAACTTCCACCACATAGTAAAGTGAACCATAATGCAAGAATCAAGTCAAATTGCGAAAAATACTGGCCACTTAAAGCAACAAGGGAGAAAAAACAAAAACATCCATATTCAAATATCAAAGGGTATAATATGTGAGATAATTCATGATAAGAATTTGAATGCCTAAAAGTACAATAGCAACAAAGTGAAGCCAATGCACTACTTCTTTGCAAAGATAACCAAGATTAAACTAAGCCTTTACAAGATTCATCTGTACACATCTAATCATCTAAATGTCTTTCTTCTAATCGTTTTAATCCATATCTGATTTGAGACAGATCAACAAGTATGGACATATTACTTATTGAATGCGTAAAATATTCTGCCACCCATACATACCCTTTTAGTCATGGTTGAAGAAAACAAATACGTATGCGTTATGCA
This sequence comes from Abelmoschus esculentus, assembly GCA_035048815.1. NCBI lineage: Eukaryota > Viridiplantae > Streptophyta > Magnoliopsida > Malvales > Malvaceae > Abelmoschus > Abelmoschus esculentus. The sequence goes on from JAUCBN010000001.1 coordinate 27,219,205, forward strand.
TATCATGGCGAATGACATTAAAAATAGGAAATGGACATGTTTCTTATTGAACACATAAAATATGTGTTTTCCCATACATACCTTTTTTGTCATGGTTGCAGAAAACAGATATGTGTGCCTATCCCGAGGTATAGCATTCAAAATATCATCAAGTGCTTTCTCAAAATCCTCATTCAGCAACCTATCTGCCTCATCCAAGACCTGTCAAATACATGCACATACGATTTCATCAATATATATATACATATCAAACAGTCAATAACAATTGCATGTTACAAAATAGATATTTTGTTACTAATTTACTCCAATTATATCAAGCAACATCTTAATATAGAAGCATCAACCCTGGTTTAAAGTGTCATGAAAGACATTGACATTCATATCATGAAGGTGATATTGGCCAGAGTAAAACTTGGCAGCTGAACAATGGAAACGCTCTTTTAAAAGAACTAGTGAGTGAGACACATAGCGAAATATATTTATTATAGCTAAAATAAAAACACAGGGTTGAGTCACGAAAAAGAATAAAAAACATATATAAAATATGACTTGGTCATTTTATACTCTAGATCCTCTTTTAAACTAAAATACATGACCAAGAATTTTGAATTCCAAGGGGTGTTAAAAAAACAGCAAGTAGAAGAAATTCTTACCAAATATTTTAGCATGCGGAGAGAAAAACCTTTAGTATTGGTTAGGTGATCCACGAGGCGTCCAGGAGTTCCGATCTATGCGGAAAAGATTGAGTTAAATAATTTAAAAATTAAAGATACAGACGTATTCTTTGTTATGTCAATTGTCTGTGTATATCCCAAAATCGATAGCTGGTAAAACAACAGTATACGGATTGTTACTACCAAAACCTAGGGTACATATCCCTCGCCCTAATTGTTTGCAAGTAAATCATAAAAAAATACTAGATATCCATGTCAACCTAGTTGATATTAATATCATAAAAAGGACTATTATGGCATAGATCAAGCAGGAGTATACTGGATACCACATGGCATAATCTTTGTCACTCTACATCTTAGAAAATAAACAACTTAGAGAAGACATCAACAACCTAACACTAATGTAACTGCAATCAATTTTAAATCTAATTGTTATCTGCATCTTTATAATTTCAATCATGTCTTAAACCATGGATCAGCTTAACATAGATCCATTATGCTGAAATTTGCTTTAAAGTTCTAGAAAATATGCTATGGAGAGAACAAATGAACTTACAATAATGTGTGGCCTCTTCCCAAGGGCAATTTGTTGTTCCATTAGGTCCACCCCTCCAACAAGCTATCAAAATAAAGAATCAAAATCCCAATAAACACATTTACGATAAGAAAAAATTAAGCAGTCAAAATTTTCAAAATCTGACAAACAACAACATCATACTTTATTCATGTAAAGCATATAAAAACCAATCAAAACGAAATGTCAATCTTAACAAGCTAACAATCAAGTATATTTTGCAAGGAAGCTTACCACAGCACATCTTAAGCTAATCCCAGATCCTAAAGCTTTAAATTGATCAGCAATTTGAATTGCAAGCTCCCTGCAGTAACGAATTATAATTAAATTAAACAAAATTCATCATGAGTGACACCGAAATCAACTTGTTCAATAACAGACCGTGTGGGGGAAAGCACCAAAGCAAAAAATACAGGTGCAGATTTATGTTCTTTCTTCGAATGGCATTCCAAAAGCGCGTGCATAATTGGAAGAGCAAACGCCCCCGTTTTACCCGAACCCGTTTGTGCAAGCCCAATCAAATCCTTCCCTACAATACGAAAACCCACACATTAAAAAAAAGAATGTAATCAAACAAAGTTGTTCAAGGAAGAAAAGGCGGTAGAACCTTCGAGAGCGTGGGGAATGGCTTCTACTTGGATTTTAGTAGGGGCTTTCCAACCTAAAGCGTCGCAGGCTTCCACTAACTCGTCGCATAAACCTAAATCTTTGAACGACTTCACTTCGTCCTTCTCTTCCTCGGCCATCTTTGTTTCAACGCGGAGTTTCAAATAGCGGTGGTGTAACGGTGCCGCGGGAACCTTTTCCCGCTAAACCGATAGCTCTAAAAAATCTGTTTCTGAACAGTGTAAACAGAGAGAGCATGAGATGAACAGAGTAGCAAGCAGTGAGCTTGAATATAGAAAATCAATATAGCAGAGTGATACAGAGAAGCAGATAACTCAAAAATCAAGTTTAGGGTTTCATAAATTACGTTTTTCTTAAAGGAAACTTGGCGGCGGCGGGATGTGCGAAGAGATATGAGAGCAGTTCTAGGTCAGGAACCCTTATATGTAATACTATCTTTAAGAATATACTTTTTGAAATAATTTATTATTTAGTATATTATTGTTAATATTATATTATTTAATTTAATTTATTTGAAAAAATAAAACTATTTTATTTAATTGATAAATTATAAAAATACAATAATATATATTCTGATATTTTTTTATTTTAATTAGTCAAATTTTTAATATTAAAATAAAAATATCTATCTGCAAATTTATAAAAATATTTATATATTTTTATTATTTTAAATTTATATAATTTTTATAGAGTTTTTACCTAAATAATTGAATATAGTTTTTAATATTATGGTATAATTTTATAATTTATTATAATTATATATTTGAATATATATTTTTATAAACTTCGATAATAATAATCAAATTAGTTACTAAATCAAATATACTAATAAATAATTATAAATATTATATTTATATATTTTATTATTTAATTTATATTATTTTTAAAATTAAAAAAATATTCTTTGAAATTTAGATTTTCAAACAAAATTTATCATGTATTGAATAATAAATATTTTTACCATATAAATAAAAATTTAAATAATATTAAAATTTATTTCTAATATTTATTATTATTTTTAATGGTGAATATGGTTTATATATATATATATAATGCAATAATTTAGATTAAATAAAGAATTATTTTAATATATCAAAATAAAAAATATATTATTGAAAAATATAAAAGAATGATTATTTAAATATAAAAATTATTTTAAGAGTAAAGATAATCTAATGAGAACTATCTAATACCAAAGAATATAATACGAATCACATTTTCATCATTTTAAAGTTAAAATTTAAAAAAAAATAAATTTTATAACTTAAAAATGAATAATTGTATAATTTCTTTATCAATAAAAATTATTCCCTGTCCCATAAATATTCTCTTATTGACTTTTTTTGGGTTAAACTTTTTCATTTGATTCTTGATTATTTAAAATTTATTATTGATAAAAATATAAAAAATATATATTTTAAAAATTTCTAATCGAATAGATTTCAGATATATAATTTATAAAATTTAATTATTTAAAATATTTGATATAATTATAGTCAAAGATTAAAAATTTTGACTTTCAAAAAGTCAATAAGGGACATTATTTTTGGGACGGAGGGGGTATATAATTTTTTAAAACAAATTTTATATTAAAATATGACCCATCTTTTTATTAGATACACAATATTATACATAAAATTCAATTGTATATAATTATTTTTTATGATTTTTTTATTTGGTCCAATTTCTATTGCTGCAAATCTGCAAATGCACGATGCAAATTACAACATTCATCCAATACTGGACTGAAAATCAGTACATATAAAAGGAGTGTAAAAAATAAACAAACAAGAAGGGATGAAGCTGCAGAAGCTTCTCTCCTCTCTTCCTACTGTTTGATTTTCCAGTTATGTGCACTCCGTGGCCCGCTTGCAATGCCTTCATAGTATCGAGATTCGAGTTTATGGTTATTCCAAGCTGTAACGAAGTCCACGAATAATTCCCGAGCAGACTCGGACGAAAGATCAGAGAAAAACACATGCTTCTCTTCTTTCAGCCATGTAGCAAATTCATTGTTCTTTGAGAAATAGTCGTCACCGGAGATCTCTGGGAACCCATGTTTCTGCAGGAATCATGATAAGAACACGGTCAGCTTATAAATTTCATGTAAACCCTGCGTTTAAATGTCATTCTCAGACAACCACCACTAGCTGCGTCGGCAGGCAAATGATGTATAGGAATAAGATCCTCATGTGTTTAGCTATCATTATGAGATTTCAAAAGTTGAACTTAACACCATATGGTTTCGTATTTAATAGCCGAACCCCATGAATCCGATATATAAGAAGAGCAATAAGGTCGAATGAAAAACTTAACCCCAAGTTATAATTTATTGTTTTTGTTAGTGTTGTATATGTATAAACCTTTTTGTATAGTATTAAAGATGTGTAAGATAATTAGACCATTCTTGTACATCAAGTTAAACAAAATGAACACTTAAAGATGCTGTGTGTGTTAAATGAAACATGTAAAACCACAGATGTTCAGAGATAAGAACTGAGAAGGCAAATTTGCCTTTAAAGTTCGACAACTTATGGCGTCTTGCCAACCTATTTAAACAAAGAAAAATACAATAGAGTGCATTATAGAGCTACCTCAATTGTTAAAATACAATGGACAAGACTGTAATTCAACTATGCCTCCCTATTTTACTTATCCTGGGGTAGGTATGGACTTAGCTACACAAATGACAAAACAGTAGTAATAAGACATCTAGTGATTGAGCTGATTTCAAAGTATTCCACCATTATAAAACGAAAGATGGTATACCTATTAAGGAATAACGAATCTACTTGCCTTACCAGAATTCCTTCAAAATATAGTTCATAGGAACAGTATCTTTAATATTATAAAATTATCAATGTTCATCAGAATTCTCAATGCTTTAACAGGGAACAATGGACCTCGTTTTGAAAAACTGAACACAAGAAGTTACTCCCCCAAATTAACAATGAAACTATTATACCAATATGGTCAAAATATTTACATCATGCACCTTAATAAATAACCTAATTCTTAGGCCCAGCAGTTAAAAGAAAATATGATTTACAATCTTATAAATATGAAGCTTGACTTCTATAAAGCAGAACAAGAGGACTCACCGAGAGGCGGTCACCTTTGTGATGTTTACTTTTGTGCTTTTCCTTCAACTTCTTTTCTGAGTCAAGCAAAGTAAATCAACCTGTTATAACTATTTTTGCAAAATGCAATTACAAGCAAAGAGAAAATTGCAGTTTTTAAGCATTATATCAAAGAATTGGTATTAAGAAATAAAAAAAAAACAGAACATATCAACATTCAATTGTAATAAAGGGATGTAGTTGTAAAACTATCCTTCAAATTCAGTCACTGGAATCATATTACTATGGCAGTCTCTCATTGTCAACTTACATTTCAAATCATGAATCTAACAAAGTTTTTCATGGATAGTGTGCTTTTCTTTAAATAGCACTATATCTATACACTCTCCACAACTCATGTACTTAATTAATCATATACCAACCAGCTTTCAGTTTGAGCATAGACCCAAAAAAGCATGTAAAAAGTAATCCAGATGAACACATCAACCAAAGCCATCTTAAGAGTTATCACCAGTGACAGGACTACATAGCGAATGAGAAGGGCCCTTGATCTCCCAAAATTTTGTCTAATGGCAATTTTGGTCCTGGCTAGTTCTAATACTTGTCAAATTAAAGCCTTCCTCCCTAAGAAAAATTGGGATTGAATACTTATTAGGTCCCTGTTAACTTTGAAGTTAGAAACTTGACCCTTCCCACCGTCTAATCCTTGTTCTGTCTCCGGTGAACATGATTAATACATGTATTGCTACCTTCAATCAAATAAGAACTTGTAGAAACTCCCTAGGATAACTACCAGTCTCATTACAAAGAGTCCCCCATAAATCCTACTATCATAAAGGCAGAAAACAGAACCAACCGACATATCAAGTAAAACAACACCTGCTAGAAGCTAATTAAAACAGACATAAACATCTCCATGTCCATTCACAATGGAATATATAATCCCAAGTTGAAATTTTAAAAATTAAACTTAACAGAAGCATATAATCCAATTCTTCCAACATTTGCTTCATAAACACAGTGCTCAACAAAGACTCGATAACTGAGCTTAAAATTAAAACCTTTATCAGATGAGTGCTTGTGAGATTTCTTGTCTTTCCTTTTCTCTTTCTTATCATGCTTCTTCCTGCTTTTCCTCTCCTCGTCCTCGCCTCTCCTTTGCATTTTACCCCTTCCTTCATCTGTGGTTGTACAGAAAACCAAAAATAATCACACTATAAACAAAAACTTTCATTAAGCTAAAGTAATTTTAAATCAATCTAGCTGGAAACGCTAAGCAGTTTAAATTAGGGTTCTAACGTTATTTTTCGAAAATTAAATAAAATAAATTCGTTGTGGAGCAGTAGAAAATTACAGCCAACCTTCAGAACCTGAAGAAGAAGAATTTGATCGTTTCTTCCTTCTCTTTTCCTTCCTCTCGCTCCCCATTTCTCTTCCGAATTTTCCCTTTCTGGCCTAGTTTTTCTGTTATATACCAAAGGTGGAGAAATGATGTTGAACGTTTAGATTAGGGGTAAAGTTTTAAGCCTGCAAATTCAGATTATAAAATTTAAATTTTAAAATTTTGACTTTAACATTAAAAATTAAAACCTAAATCTTAAAGGGTTTTTAAGGAAAATAATATTTTTAATTTAAATTTCGAGGATATAAGATACACCGTTATATAATTAGAATCTCCGATAAAAATTATATTAACTTAAAAATGTTATCCGTAGATGAAATCTTTTTAAATATTTATTTAAAAAATTTAAATTTTAACAAAAATCACTTGAAGATAACGTATTAAATCAAATTATAAAAATTAAACTGTCAAATTATGATATAATATAAAATATACATATAATTTAATTGCCGAACTCACGACTCAAATTAAGTTCGACTTAAATATGCATATCGTCCGACTTAACTTGAATGGAACCTTTATTGATATTTGATAAACTTGTAATTAAGAATTTTTATTTTTTAGTTGATAATTTAAATATAATAATTTTAAAATTGAACAAATAAATTCAGAAGAAAAAAGAGTATATATCAATTTATTTATATTTTAATATTTTAAAAAATATATTTGAGTGTTTGTTTTTAGATATTCTTTAATCCTTTAATAATACATATATCTTAAAGATATGACGATTTGAACTTGAATTCTTTAAGATAAATATTATCTATTTTTTATCAGAACTATTGAGTTATCATTTATTTTTTTTACAATATTGTCTATGAAGTTTAAATATTATATTTTATAAAAAAAACATAATTTATCTAGATTCAGTAGTTAAAAAATTAATTATTAATTTTAAAGGTTATAGGTTGGAGTATTAATATGGGCTTGAGTTAGTCTTGCTGGGTTGTTTCAACGATTTTATTAAAGCCTATTGATACCAATCCCTCCGTAGGTTCATTCACTATTACTATAAAAGCATCACCAAATCGATCTGTGGCATCGTTTTCATCCTCCAAGAAAACAGGCCTTTCTTTCTTAGGTAAAATTTTCCAGGAAACCATCCCCTTTCTTTTTCTTTTAAAACCATGAAATCAAACAAGTCCAAAGCCATTGGGGATGACGATAATGGAGTAGCTTTGAATTTGACCCAGGGTGAATACGAGTCTGCTTTCCTTCTTCTCTATTTAAAGTATACGAAGTCGGATGATCACAAAACAGCTTTGGAATTAGATCATCTGAAAATAAACTTTCTTGAAGGTCAAGACATGGAAGATGAAGAACCTAGTTCAGATATTCATGGAAGAAGTCAAATTCTTGAAACTTACCAAACCCCAGATGTCCCCAGCAGCAGGCCTTGTCAAAGGAGAAGGAAAACGGTGAGGTTCTTGTTTAGAAAGAATCAAAACCAAGAATTCGTGGTGATAACACAACCACAGCATAAGAATGTGGCTAAGGAAACCCTAAACACAGAGGAAGACATGAGGTTCGTATTGCTATATATACGCCCAGTAGGAACAATTTGGCAGGAAACATGTTTTTTTAGTAGCGTTTTCTCTAAAATATCACAAGAGATTTATATGTAGTGATGTTTTTCTAAAAAATATCAGTAAATATAAAAATTTTGCGACGTTTATTGAGAAAACGCTGCTAAAAGTACGCAAAAAAGCTTATTTTACTCTAGTGGGCTACAGAAAGATATTGGTATTTCATATTTGAATGCTTCGCCGCCAGGGAAAGGTCGCTGCCAGCGCCGTTGAGATGGGGAAGTAGTAGAAGTAAGTACTTCACTTATGCTACTATGTATCTATAGGTTTGTGTTTCGGCCTTAATTTTATATGTATATTTTATGAGAAAAAAATTTATTCATTATATTTTTTTAATTTTAGGGTTTATAAGTTTAGTCTAAAATTTTTGGTTTTAGGATATAGTTTAAAATTTAGGGTTTATAATTTTTAAAATTTTATTTTTTAATGTTAAAATTTAGGGTTTATAATTTTTAAAATTTTATTTTTTAATGTTAAAATTTAGGGTTTATAATTTTTCACTAGTGATACTTTAAAATAATTCATACTCTGATAATTATTTTCAAATAAATTGAATTATTAGATAAGGATTTATAAATTTAGTTTTAAATAATTCATACTCTGATAATTCATAAAATTTTAGTTTTTAATGTTAAAATAATTCATACTTTAAAATTTAGGGTTTATAAATTGAATTTTTCACTAGGGTTTAAGGTTTAAAGTTAAGGATTGTGATTAGTATATATGGAATTAAGGTATAATTTATTTTTAGAAATTGTTTAAGATATAGAAATTAGGGTTAAAATTTAAAATTTAATTTTTATATATTTTTAAGGTAAAATATGAAAAGAGATAAAATAAAACAACAAAAGAATTTTATTCTTATCAGACGTACTCATGCATCCATATGCATATAGAATATTTAATATTATATAAAGTTTGATATAGATATACTCATATATATTGCTCGAACCATATGGTTTTAGTGGTTAAAGTAATGATTTTTTTTCTTAGAATTCATGGGTTCAAACACCGATAATACTAGTATAGCATTTGAGCCTAATGATCTAGAGTATACTCTAGAACAATACTACCATAACACTGTAGGTGATAAAAAATATATATATAATACTAATATATATATTGTGTTTGTATAATTTGATTTGTTGACTTCACATGGTTTCAGGAAGAAGCACCAAATTAAAGGTGAGCAGTGAGATGAGAGCTGATCAACGACAATCAAACAGATGCTGGATCCCTGAATACTCATATCTGGTAATTTTCAACTACTACGAAGTATTAATTCAGTTGCTATGGAACCCTATGAAGAAACCTTTTAAATACATTGGGGGCTTCTTTCGATTCAAAATCTTGGCTTGTGAATTTCTACTTTCAGGTTGAAGCTAAGGTTACAGAATCAACCAGTTCTGATCCTTGTTGTTTCTCAAGCAAACCCTTTCTTTTTTCCTGTAAAACGATGAAGGAAGAGTGTGAAAAAATCAAGTCAAAATCAATGGATAACAAGCAAACCCTTTCAGGTGGAGAACGTTCTTGGTGGACGGATGAGGAATGCTCCGTTGCTGAAGCTCTTGTGTCTTTACAGTATGCAAAGCGAGACAAACAGCCTGCCCTTACGTTAAAAAAGCGGAAAAGAGAGCAAGAGGAAGAAGCTGCGCCTTTAATTATTATTGGTGGAAGAAACAATCGAATGTTGGACGATTATGAGCCCCCAGATATCCCTCCGGTAGCAGCTCTCGCTGGCCTCATTACAGAATGTAGCAAGCCCTACCAAAAGAGACTCACGGAGACCGACTTAAATAGGGATCAAACAAGGCTACTTTTCTGCAAGGACCACGTCCGACAAGTCATGATACCACTCTTGAAAGAAGAGGAGAATGTTCGAACCGGAATCCCGGTGATCGTGTACGATTCAGAGGGGAACGAATACAGCATGAAATTCAAGCTCTGGGGTTCGAATATGTACGTGCTTACATCTAACGGCTGGATAAGGTTTTGCAAACAACATGGATTGCTAAAAGATATAGATACTGTCACTGTTTGGATGTTTCGCCATAGGGTGACACAGAAACTTTGCTTTGTAATCACCACCCGGAGGTCGCCAACATTTCCAACAATCGGCAATGCCAAAACATAGATGAGATGATCAAGAAAACCCGCAGTAGTTTAGCAAACTGTACAATTCAGGGCGTTGGGACTGGTTACATCTGAATCACATAGTAAGTTTGACCTTGTTTAATGAACTGATCAGCTTTCTTAACTGGGGAATGATCTGTATTGGCTGGTCCCGTAGCTTGAAAGAGGCATATCTAACATATTATCATCCAGTTGTGTGTTAAGTTCAGATATTGTTGATAAGAATCTTATATAGAAAATCAAGTAAATATTACTTGGAAAATGATGAGATGTTTTGTTCGAATTATTTTGATTTGTTTTTTTTTTAAACTTTTGAATGTATTGACTCTAAACTATGATTATTATTTTATATTAGACTTAAAACTTTCTAATGTTCTAATCTTATCCAAAATTAGTAACCGTCATGCAAACATGTTTCCTCTGTTTTAAATTAGAGAGTTTAAGATTTAAGGTTAATGATTGTGGTTAGGGTTTAGGAAATTAGGGGTATGGTATATTTTTAGGGTATAAGATTTAGGATTTATAATATAAAAAATAAGGATTATAGTTTAAAATTTAAATTTTAAAGAATTTTCACATAAAAGCAGGCATGATAAAGAGACAAGAATTTCTAGTCGTATTACATAAATAACAATTAATATTGGGCTTAAATAAAACAATGATTTAACTTTAAAATATAGAAATAGTTTTAAACAAATTGAGAGAACAAAATAAAAAATCAAACAACCTTTTAAAAGAACCACCTATAATAAACTGGGAGCAAATCGTCTGCATTTTCCTATGCTTTCATCTATATCTCTGTTTTGAATTAGAGAGTTTATGGTTAAGGTTTAGGGAATTAAAATTTTATTAGGGTATAGGATTTAGGGGTTAGGATATAGAAAATAAAAGTTAAAGTTTAAAATTTATTTATTTTAAAAATTAACAGAATATATATAAAGATGGAGGCATGATAAAAAGATAAAAAAATTTTGCTCTAATAAACTTTCACAATATTTAATCCAGATTAGGGTGGATATATGAATAAATTACATTTAAAATGATTTTTTAAAATTCATTAAAACATAAATATGAATGATTTAACTAAGTATACTTGTACGTAAGACAAGATGTATACATATATCTAGAACATTAGAAGGTACAAATTTTGACAATTTTGTGAACCTTCTTCACCGTTTATAGTATTAATTTTAGGTTGACTGTACTTAATTCTTACAGTGAACCAAAAAAGAATATTTGATTAAAACAGCCCCCAAATTTAGACCGACATTAATCAAATATTAGTATTTAAATTAGCTTTTTCTAGCAGTTAATCGAGTCTTGCAAAATCCCTATATTGTTCCACTGTCTTCTACTGATATTCTTCATGTTTTCTGCGTATAAAAAAAATATAAACTGACCAATCCTCATACTGTTTATGCAATAAAAAATGACGGATCCATAATTAATTTCCAAGTAAACTCCTCTACCCTAAAGGCAATTCAAACATCTCACTTTCTGGGAAAATCTTACGAACCAACCCACGTGTGTCTTTGACAGAACTGTTTAATTGGACGAGTAGAATCTTGGGATCAATATCTATAACCTATATTGAGAGATTCAAGTTCTTACGGTGTAGTACTGTCTGAAAGATGATGAGACAACCATATGTAATTGTAAAGAGACGAACATGGACTCCTGATGAAGACCAGAAGCTGATTGCTTATATCATGAGATATGGGATTTGGAATTGGAATGAGATGCCCAGATTTGCTGGTATGTTCCAAGATGTCATTTCGTCAAGGTTTTTTAATTAGGGTATTGATTATATGCATTTGGTTTTGATTTCTAGGGTTGCTAAGATCAGGGAAGAGTTGCAGGCTACGTTGGATGAATTACTTGAGGACTAATATAAGGCGTTGAAACTTCACCAGGGAAGAAGAAGATACCATAATCCACCTTCAGAAGAAGCTTGGAAATCGATGGTCAGCTATAGCCGCGAGGCTTCCAAACAGAGGGGACAATGATATCAAAAACTACTGGAACACTCGCCTGAAGAAAAGGGCAATGTTGGAGGATGACAACTCAGCATCCGCAGCCACAGAAACCAATTCCTGTAATGTGGAGAATTCACCTGATGATGCTGGTTCCTCAAGCTTGCTGAATATTCCTAGTGCAATGGCCGATTTCACAGAACTTGGGACTTACAGCACTACTCTTTCTCCATCAGGCTTCCACCAAACTGAGTCTGAGGAAACTTTTGTTTCATCTGAAAAGTATTGGGAGATACTGAGATTTTTGGAGCAGTCATTAATAGAAGAAGAAGGTCTCGATTTTGAAGCAGTGTCGCCAAATTCTCAGCTGTGGCACAGGCACCGCCACCTTCAGCATGAACACTATTATGATCCTGTGGATGATTTCTGGGCCAATCCATTGATTTAGTTCTGCATAAACCAAGCACCCTTATTTTGTTAGGAGATTTTGACCGGTGTCAGTATCGGATATGGATTGTTATGACGTAGGAGTATTTCTCTACTACTGCTCACCGATATTGGAGAGATTATATCACGGATAGGATTCATTATGTTATGTAGATTTCTAATCAATGATGTTAAACGTCAATGTCATGAACTCAGATTAAAAATTAAAACGATTGTGAAATAATCCGCTTTTAATCGGATTAGACTTTGTCTTATGTTCTGCATCCTACGAGCTCGTCAAGACGCGACTTTATAAATTTTTAGTCTTTTATGACTTCTTTAATTCAATTTCGGATGGAAGAAAGTTATAGTTTCTTTATTTTATTGTAATCTTTTATACTTGATAATTGCGCGAAAGGAAACATTGATGATTGAAATAGATGACCGTAGGGATGGGTACGGATTAGGTCGGATTTTTTTAAAAAATTGGATTTGGGTCGGGTTTAGGGTAAAAAAAATCAGACCCGAGACTAATAGTGCATTTTCTCCATATATATTTTAGGGATATTTTCAATAATGATCCCTCTTTATATATGTTTTATACAATTAGGTCACTAAAATTATTTTTTTTATAATTAGATTACTATTTTTTTTTTATAATTTGATCCCAAAATTTTATTTTTTACAATTAAGTGCCTAAATTTTATTTATTTTTTTTATGATTCGGACCGGGTCGAGTCGAATTTTAAATCTTAAAAATCGGGACAAATCAGATTAATTTTTTTTAATTTTAAACTCAGATCAAGTTGAGTAACGAGTAAAATGTATGATTATTACGAATCGGTACAGGTGAACCGAAAATCCGACCCAATCCAACATGTGATGACCGGCGGTAAAGTATAAAAAAGGATGTGAACCACGGTAATATTCAACATAATATAAAGATAAGGGAAATTATTATTTTTATTAAAAAAATCTGAGTATTAAGAGAGTTCAAAAATAGTATCCAACGTATTACTATTATTGAGTTTTTTTAGCCTCAAATATAATACGGTTCTAATGAATCCAACAACATTATCAAAGTAGCAGTCGGTCCAATTCTAACAAAATTTTAATTAACAAATTCTAACAATATCTCCTCTAGATCATTCCAGAATTTGAACTACAAATTTAAATAAATACGTTTAACGGTCACCCCAGATGTAAGTTATAGTTTAACAAATTATTTATCGTCTTTAGTGACTTCCTTAATTCAATTTCGGATGGAAGAAAGTTATAGTTTCTTTATTTTATTGTAATCTTTTATACTTGATAATTGTTAGAAAGGAAACATTGATGATTGAAGTAGATGACCGTAGGGATGGCTACGGAACTTGAGTCCGACGGGTTTCGACTTGATTTGATTTAATCTGATCGGGTTAGACTTTTTTTAAAAAATTGGGTTTGAATCGGGTTTAGGGTAAAAAAATCCGATCCAAGACTAATAGTGTATTTCTTCCATATATATTTTAGGAATATTTTCAATAATGATCTCTATCTATATATTTTATACAATTAAATCACTAAAAATAATTTTTTTACAATTAGATCATTAAAATTTTATTTTTTACAATTTGATCTCAAAATTTTATTTTTTATAATTAAATCTCAAAATTTTAATTTTTTTATGATTCGGATTGGATCGAGTCGAACTTTAAAACTTAAAAATCAGGACGAGTCAGATTAAGTTTTTTTACTTTAAGCTCAGATCAGGTCAGATAACGAGTGGAATATATAATTTTTCGGATCGATACAGGCGGACTAAAAATCCGACCCAATCCAACCTATGCTCATCCCTAGATGATCGGCGGTATAGTATAAAAAAGATATGAACCACGATAATATTCAACAGAATATAAAGATAAGGGAAATTATTATTTTTATTAAAAGAATCTGAGTATTAAGAGAGTTCAAAAATAGTGTCCAACGTATTACTATTTTTGAGTTTCTTTAGCCTCAAATATAATACGGTTCTAATGAATCCAACAACATTATCATAGTAGCAGTCGGTTCAATTCTAATAAAATTTTAATTAACAAATTCTAACAATATCTCCTCTAGATCATTCCAGAATTCGAACTACAAATTTAAATAAATACGTTTAACGGTCACCCCAGATGTAAGTTATAGTTTAACAAATTATTTATCGTCTTTAGTGACTTCCTTAATTCAATTTCGGATGGAAGAAAGTTATAGTTTCTTTATTTTATTGTAATCTTTTATACTTGATAATTGTTAGAAAGGAAACATTGATGATTGGAGTAGATGACCGTATGGATGGCTACGGAACTCGAGTCCGACGGATTTCGACTTGATTTGATTTAATCTATCGGGTCAGACTTTTTTTAAAAAATTGGGTTTGGATCGGGTTTAGGGTAAAAAAATCCGATCCGAGACTTATAGTGTATTTTTTCCATATATATTTTAAGAATATTTTCAATAATGATCTCTCTCTATATATTTTATACAATTAAGTCACTAAAAATAATGATCGGTGGGGCAGTGAATTCTGACGGGGGCGGTGGCCGTTCGAATGGGCGAATGAAGGAGCGAGTGACCACCACGCGCGACAACTGGCTGGAAAGGTGAAGAGGCGGCGGCTGAAGCTTGGTTAGGGATGGTTAGGGTTTACTTTGGTTACCATTAGGGTTATTATTGGGCTTCCGGGTTTGGGTCATTAGATGGGTTAGTGTAATGGGTCATGGGTTTGTAATGGATTTGATATTAATAATAAAGGGTTTTAAATGAGTTATTGCACTCTTTATATATATTTTATACAATTAATTCGCTAAAAATATTTTTTTTACAATTAGATTATTAAAATTTTATTTTTTTATAATTTGATCTCAAAATTTTTTTTTTTATAATTAAATCTCTAAATTTTAATTTTTTATGATTCGGGTTGGATCAAATCGAACTTTAAAACTTAAAAGTCTGGACGAGTAGGATTAAATTTTTTTAATTTAAACTTGGATCAGGTCGGGTAATGAGTG
This sequence comes from Abelmoschus esculentus, assembly GCA_035048815.1. Taxonomy (NCBI): domain Eukaryota; kingdom Viridiplantae; phylum Streptophyta; class Magnoliopsida; order Malvales; family Malvaceae; genus Abelmoschus; species Abelmoschus esculentus. The sequence continues at coordinate 27,234,712 of JAUCBN010000001.1, forward strand.
AAATGTATGATTTTTCGGATCGGTACAGGTGGACCGAAAATCTGACCCAATCCAACATGTACCGATCTTTAGATGACCAGTGGTAAAGTATAAAAAAAAGGATGTGAACCACGATAATATTCAACAGAGTATAAAGATAAGGGAAATTATTATTTTTATTAAAAGAATCTGAGTATTAAGAGAGTTCAAAAATAGTATCCAACGTATTACTATTATTGAGTTTCTTTAGCCTCAAATATAATACGGTTCTAATGAATCCAACAATATTATCAAAGTAGCAGTCCGTCCAATTCTAACAAAATTTTAATTAACAAATTCTAATAATATTTCCTCTAGATCATTTCAAAATTTGAACTATAAATTTAAATCAATACGCTTAACGGTCACCCAGATGTGTTTACAGCTGGATGTGGGTTGGCTACTTTATCAGTCGCCCGTTAAACCTATAATTTCCTTAGTATAAAACCTCAAAGTTCCTCTCGTATTTAGCAAGTCCAGTTTCCAATTCAGTTTTTGTCTATATTTCTATTATGGTATCGGAGTCTTTTTTCCGGTGGTTGATCGTTTGGTTCCGGTGATTCGTCGATTGCTAGTTGCGATTTTTATCAGGTGAGATATTTCTTCTTCTCGACTGTTTGGTGTTGTTATTTTGCTCTCTGCTTCTGTCTTCGTTGTTGTTGTTTTTTCTTGTGTTTTGCGTTTGCTTTGCGTCTGGTTATTCTCTTTTCCCATGTTTATGCTTGTGATACTCCTTCAGAGATTTATTTGTGCTTTCTTGATCCGGATTTGATATTTGTAGTAGTTTTAAGTGGATTTATTTTTTGTTTTGTTTGGTTGTGGGTTTCTTCTCGTCTATCTGGTTGTGTTGTTTATTTATTTATTTTTTTGGCTATAATTACCTGTGATCCTTCTCGTATAATTGTTTGGATTTTTTTCAGGTCTTTTTTTCCGGTGTTTCTGGTGATTATAACGCAATATCTGATTCTCGATTGTTTGGTGTTGTTGATTTGCTCTCTGCATTTATCTTCCCGTTGTTTGTTTTTCTTGTCTTTTGGTTCTTTCTTTTCTTGATTGTTTGATGGTTCTTGGTGTTGTTGTTGATTTGTGCTTTCTTGATCTGGATTTGATATTTGTGGTAGTTCTTCAGTGGAATTGTTTTTTGTTGTGTTTGATTGCACGTTTCTTCTCGTCTATCTGGTTGTTTTGGCTTCTTTTTTGCTGTGAATATCTGTGATCCTTCTCATGTAATTGTTAAAAGTAATGGTTCAGTTTCTGAGTCTATTGGTCTGAACTACGAGTTTATTGCTTTTTTGAATAGTCTCTTATCTTCAAATAGTATATGGTTCAATTTTAGTCTTTTTAGGAACAAGATAAACTCTATCCCTATTTAATTGGTTCAAGTTCGACCTTCATTTTGTCAAGGATAAGGTCTTTTGATGGAAAATTAATAGTGATTTTTTTTTCTGAGTAGGTTGTTGACATTCTCAGTAAACCTCTCCCTCTGGTATTGTTTCCTGTTTTGCATGAAAAGCTGGGTATATTTTCCTTTTTTATCTTTTCTTTTCTCTTAATTTACAATATACCTAAATTCTATTATTGTATTAGACTCTTTTTCAGGTCTCTTGGTTTTGGCGATTGCAACGCAATTTCTTATGTTTCGTTCTGGTGATTCGTGATTGCTAGTTGCTCTGATACCAACTAAATGTAATCCCCTAGACCGGCCTATGCGAAAAGCCCAACCTAAAGTAGTCACATTTTTTTTTCCAAAATGAATATATAAAGCAAATTCAAGATTCAACCCAAAATCAAGAAAAGCTATAAGAATGACAGTTCCATCAAATCATAATTTCGACCATAATCCATATGATCATAATAAACCGTTAATCTCCAAAAGTAACATGCATTCAAAACATTGCTTATAAAACAATCCATATCATAGTAATAAAACATAATGAGTTAAAACCATCCAGTAACAAAATATAGGCATAATAGTAGCGAAATAAAGGCACATGTCACCATGACTAAAACCCCGGGAGATATAAGCATTACATCAAAAGATAGTCTGATAGGTGTAGATCTTCCGAGTGCCAAATCCGGGATGCCTATCTACGATTATCTGAAAGGGGAAGAAAACATGTATGAGCTATGGAGCCCAGTGTATTCCACAGTGCATAAAAATCACAGGTATAACGAATATATAATGATATCAGAAAACAATGCATGAGATGCATGGCATGATATACTACCCTCCAACCGATCTCCAGGATACGGTTCCCCAGAACAATATTTAATACAGGCATTAACCTAAGCCCGATGGGGCAAAGGTACCGGCCTAAGGAATCACCTTAGGTAACAGGCAGAATTACCTCGGCTGTAGCACGGGAACCGATATCAGGACGGAATTACCCTAACCGTAGCTAGAAACCGTAAACAGGACGGAATTACCAGTTGGATCAAGGCTGAACTGAATAACAGACACTACACATCATCCCAAACCTAAAGTGACAGGTATGCAGTAATAACAGGTATAATGATGGTAGTGACAGTAAATAATTAGGTATCATGAAATGCTAAATTAGGACATGTCATACAAAATATATCAGGCATAAAGTAAACAGAATATGATCAGGTTCAACATATGTGTCTAGGTAAAATCCGGAAAATAGTCATGTACATATGCTTGGTTTGTAAAGACGGAAAACAATAATATACGACATATAGCACGTAAGGAAATACACCTCAAAAGAGTAGAAGCATACAGGAGGTCTACTGGGCGACTGAGCCTCGCTCTGCAGCAGTACTGGATCCTATAGGTACACGATCAAATTTTATATCAATACAGGAATCTAGATACAGGATTTATTCACTAGAGATGAGAATACATACGGGTCACAATTGGATCACGAGTCGGGTCGAATCGGGAAGAACCGGGCTGGGTCGGTACTCGATCGGGAGGACTATGAGATCCTACAAGTAAACAGGTATCAATATTAGACCCAAATTAAAACTCTGAACTTAACTTAACTTAGAAGAAAAGTTTGACTCAAGACTTTAAAGTCCAATTTGGAGGCTTTCGGGATTGAATTTCGAAAAACGGACTTCACGGATGGACTCAGGACATCGAAAAACATAAAATAGGGTTTTTTTGAAAATTTTGACATTTTGGTCAAAGTCAACGCTGTCGTCAGCTGCCACGTCAGCAGTCAACGCTGTCATCAGCTACCACGTCAACAGCCACATCAGCAGTCAATGCTGACGTCAGTTACCATGTCAGCAGCCACGTCAGCTGCCACATCAGCAGTCAACGCTGACGTCAGCAGCCACGTCACCAGTCAATGCTGACGTCATTGGTCAACGGGTCGGGTCGGTCAACGTGTCGGTCAACGGGTCTGGTCTGGTCTGGTCAACGGGTCAGGTCTGGTCAACGGGTCAGTTTTGGTCAACGGGTCGAGTCTGGTTAACGGGTCGGGTCTGGTCAACGGGTCGGTTCGGTTCAGGTTGAGCCGGTTCGGTTCGGGTTAGACCGGTTCAAGGCCGGTTTGACTCGGGTTGACCGGTTCAGACCGTCTGGTTCCCGGTAGCCGTCCATGGTGGCCGGAAATCGCCTCTGACGGCGTATGAAGGCCACGCGCGGCCCTAGGCGGCCAGAAAACACCCCCTGGGCTCGGAAATACATCAGAACAACCCAAAAACACGTTTTTTACCCAAAATTAATCCAGAAACAGTTTCAAACCGGCGACGGCTCAAACGACGGTGAACGGAGGCGGTTGAGGTTGGGTTTTGCTTGCCTCGACGCGGCGGTCACGACAATGGTAACGACGCGCCGATGCAATGTCGGACGGAGGCCAAACAGACGGGAGATCGAAAAGGGTTTAACCCTAGTCCCGACGAAGCTTTGAGCCTCGTTTCACGGCGGAGGCGGTGGTGGATGGGCGCGTCGATGGAGGGGTTTTGTTCGGGGGACGGCGGAGAACACGGTGGTGGTGGCGGCGGTGTAGGACACGGACTGACGGTGGGCAGGCTGAGCGATGGTCGGAGGAGGGGCAAGTGAGGTTTTTTTTTTGTTTCTAACAGATGGGATATTTTGATCTAAAATGGTTCTAACATGAACCAACGGATATATTCGAAACTATTATTATTATTAATATCCGAAACAGGGATAAATTAAAAGCTAGAAGTGGGACATTAAAACTTAAGAGCTAATTAGCTTAGATGGTTGGGTCACAAGTTTAGCAAACTAAAGGTTGTTGGTTTGAAACCTTACAACCACACTTTTCCCCTTTTCTTTCTTTTTTTTTTAATTTCAAGTGTTACATTTTAGACCAAGAAGAATCTAGGAAGGATTTGGATTGATAGCAAGTTTTGGTTAAGGATATGGGTATCAGGTGAGCGTAGTTTAAAACTCTGGATGGCTTATAGCCATCCCAAGCACCTCTCTTTGTTTTAATACATTACCTTGAATATTATGAGAAACAATGCTTTGAGGATTGGCTTGGATAACAAGGTAAGTATCAAACTACAAGTACTATGTGATATGAAGTTGAATATGTTTGAGGTTTTATGACGTGCATGCTAAATTTGAAAGTTGTATATATGATTGAATGTGTTTGATGTGGTGAATAAGGAACCTTGCTTGTATAATAATAGGTATTTGGTGCTATGCTCATCTTGACATGAATAAGACATGTTGCTTAACTCATGATTGAGATCATGTTCATTGTGATACCTATATGAATATTTTGCTTGCTTGGCAAATAAAACATTACTAAGCTATCACTTGGTTAAAAGTATGAACATGGGTTGTGAACTATAAACGGATTGAATCTGTGCTTGTTATGATCTGTATAACCTATGTTTAATTTTGATTTCTTAATCGGATATGAATATAACAAGCTACACGAATGGGACGAGAAAAATAAATTGAGAAATTCACATGAGGTCAACACTTACCCAATACGAAAGTGATAATAAGTTTAATGATATGATATTCTGATAAATGTGGAAGCCTTGGTCTCGAGTCAGTCTTAGGTAGGATCCATGAGCTCGTGTTTGGGTGGACTACGGTCCTTATTTGGCTCCCAATAGGAGGGAAGTTGTGTGGTCACTTGGCGGCAAGTAAGTGGGATTAATTGGTACTAAGTACCATTTTTGTGATAGTTTGGTTTGGGATTCATGTACCTAGGCTGTAATTCAATTTTCAAGACCATGTAAAAATAGAAAATCATGAGAAATTCATAAAATAAACCTGTGAATTAATATAATAACTTGCATAATAAGCAAAGAACATCTACTTTAGATAACAAGTGATACTTGCCTTGATACACTTGTCTTAAGGACTGTTTTGACATGAATTTAACATATGTGGACTTTTTGCTTTGAATAATGTGTATGCATGACTAAAGTACTGTTTTGACATGAATTGAACATATGTGGATTGTTGTGGTTTGAATAAATGTGTATACATGTCTAAAGGACTGTTCTAACATGAATTGAACATATGTGAACTTTTTTGCTTTAAATAAATGTTTATGCATGACTAAAGTACTGTTTTGACATGAATTGAACATATGTGAACTGTTTTCCTAAAATTGAACATATGTGGACTTTTTTGCTTTAAATAAATGCATGACTAAAGTACTGTTTTGACATGAATTGAACATATGTGGACTTTTTGTTTTGAATAAATGTGTATACATAACTGAGGCAGACTGTTTTGACATGAATTAAACATGTGTATGCATGACTAAAGGATTGTTTTGCCATGACTTGAACATACGTGAACTGTTTTGCTAAAATTATAGCACGTACACAGGTGATTGAGGAGTTTTGACATGAATTAAACATATTTCATGAATCAAACATATATGGATTGTTTTTGCTTTGAATAAATGTGTATGCTTGTCTAAAGGACTAATTTTCCTTGAATTAGGCATATGTGGACTTTTTATTTTGAATAATTTTGTATACATGACTAAAGGATTGTTTTGACATGAATTATGTAACCCCTAAAATTAACCTAATTTCTTAGATTACAAGTTAGGGTTTACAAACTAAAAATTTGTATCGCAAGTTAGGATTTTTACAAAAATAAATATATAATTCGGATAATTTATTAAATAATTAATAAATTAAAATAATAATAAAATTAAACATTTAAATCACAAAGTTCAACCCATAATTTCATAAACAATAAATGTTACAAAACCCGATAAACTATTAATGTTCGTAATACAAAAATCATTATTCAAATATGATAAATAGTCCAGAATCCGAAAACTGAAAAACATACTATAAATCAGAACTGAAATAGGATCCTCCAAGTACCGTACCGAGCCTAGGACTGAGATCTGTAACAAGAAGCTGAGAGGGTGTAAGCTAGGGAGCCTAGTGTGTCTCTAGAACAGATAAAAGAAATAACAGAACAGAAATATGCAGAAGATGCAGAGTATGCATGATATGCACCCATCTCTGAACACCACAGAAGAGTAGGTCCCCAGACCACTCTAACACCATCACACCAACAGAAGTGGTATCTCGACCCAAAGGTGGAGCCACTGAACAGAAGTGATAAATCACTAACTTCCCCGTACACAGATAATATACCAGATGTCATGTTATATGTAGATACAGAATCAGAATGTATGCCTTACAGTCTAACATGAGGCAAGCATGACAGATATCAGAATCAGAAATGATATGTCAGAATGATGCATGATCATACGGTTTAACAAGAATCGAATATACAGAATAACAGAGTTAACAGGATGAACGGGAGAGAACACACCTATAACAAAAGACTCAACGTCGACTCTGACGTCTACTAGACTCAACTCTACCACCAGATCGAGCAGGAGTAGAGTCTACAATTAACGGAATATGTTAGACATCCTACTATGCCACAATACCGAAAAGTATACTAAACAAAATTAATTTATTACTCACGCTAAGGTCCCGAATACGGATGAATCGGACCTCGTACAAGAGGAGGAGGAGGCAACTACTCGGGGTCGGAATCCTCGTCACCTGAAGCAAACAGAAATCGATTCAGAAACCTTTACAAATAATTTCCAAATAACTAATCGAACTTAAAAACCCCAAAAACGACACTTCGGGTTCGGATTTCGAAAAACGGACAGCGCCATTGGATTCAGGACGTCGAAAAACATAAAGTAGGCCCGGGTCGAAAAAGTCAACTGCCGACATCAGCATTGGTCAACGCTGACGTCAGCAAATGACGTCAGCAATGACGTCAGTCGGGTCGGGAAACGGGTTGAAGATCGGGTCTGGTCAGGCAGGTTGGTCGGGTCGGGTCGAACGAGTCTGGGCCGGTTCTGGTCTGGGTTTTCTTGGCTGTTTGTTTCCCAGGAAAATCTGGAAATTTTCCAGATTTTCTCGGGTCCAAACATGCCTTATTCGAACAAAACCCACCCCTTTTCACACTTGATTCGATTCCAATCCACTCCAAAAACATCTTACAATAATTCCCTTACCCGATTCGCATCAAAATAACTCTCAAACAAATCAAAACAACTCCTTCACACCTTTATTCGACTAAAAACAGTAACCCCAACCCCCATGAACCCTTCAAACCACACACCCAAAAATGCTTCGAACCAAAATTCATACTTCCTTAACCCGAATATAACATAACCAAAACTAAATCACAGAACTAACTTTTCGTATGCTAACCTGAACAGAAACGAAATTAGGAACCGAAACCTTACCTTCAAACCAAGGACGAAGACAACACCAAGACAAAACAATCGGCAGAAACAATGAGAACAATGGGAAATTCCAGAGTGATATTCGGATTTTAATTCGAATTTTAATTATAAAATTAAAAGAGAATTAAATTCTCGAATAAAATAATATCAGTTTCAGATTTGGGGAAGAAGAAAACGTTTCAAAAGTAAAATGGTTTAATTACGGGTTAAGGGCTTTTAAATTTTTCCATTTTGACCATTAAGTTTTAATAATTCTCATTTTAGTTCTAAATTTCAGAATTTTAATCCCCAATTCTTAGGGCACAATTAGGGATTTTGACTTTAAGATTGGGAAATTTTGACTCTAAAAGTTGAGTTGTGACAACTCTCCCCCTCTTATAGAAAATTTCGTCCTCGAAATTTACCTGGATCAAAGAGACGCGGATATTGGGCTTTGATGACAGACTTGGGCTCCCATGTAGCCTCATCTAGACCTCGGTTATACCAGAGAACCTTAACCATCTTAATGGTTTTCCTCTGAAGAACTCTCTGGTCCTGAGCAATGATCTCAACGGGTTCCTCCTCAAAACAAAGATCAGGTCGAATCTCGAAATCCTCCACAGACAGAACATGAGACGGATCTGCTAGATAACGTCTCAGTACAGAAACATGGAACAAATCATGGATTCGCTTGAGTTCAGGTGGTAACTCAAGCTGATAAGCTACAGGTCCGATGCGTCTGATAATCCGGTAGGGTCTAATATATCTGGGACTGATCTTGCCCTTACGGCCAAATCGTAGTACCTTCCTCCACGAAGATACTTTCAGGAAAACCTCGTCACCAACCTCAAACTCAAGATCTTTACGCCTCAAATCAGCGTAAGATTTCCATCTGTCAAAAGCGGCTTTGAGCCAATCCCGAATCAATCTAACAGTCTCCTCAACCTCATGTACAATATCTGGACCCAGTAAACGGTGCTAAGTAAGCTCAGTCCAACCAATCGGAGTGTGACACTTACGCCCGTACAGAGCCTCATATGGTTCCATCTTAATACTAGCCTGATAACTGTTGTTGTACGCAAACTCTACCAAAGGTAGGAAATCTTCCCAGCTATGTCTGAAATCCAGAATACATCCTCTCAACATATCCTCGAGGATCTGAATCACACGCTCAGATTGACCATCGGTCTGAGGGTGATAAGCAGTGCTGAAGTTCAGTCGAGTACCCAGAGCAGTATACAGAGATCCCCAGAACTTAGACGTAAATCTCGGATCCCGATCAGATATAATAGATAGAGGCACTTCATGTAGCCGAACAATCTCAGAGATGTATAATCGGACCAACTTACTCAGAGGATAAGTGGTCTTAACATGAATAAAATGAGCAGATTTGATCAAACGATCAACGATAACCCAGACAGAATCTTTCTTTGACGGAGTCAAAGGTAAACCACTGACAAAATCCATGGTCACACGCTCCCATTTACATTGAGTAGGGATTTGTGCCAACTGGTGCAAAATGTAATTCGAAGAACCGCTCATGGAGTAAAGCTAGTTTGCTCTCTACGGTTCCCTCAATTCATTTTGACGTTGATGATCGTAAGGCTTCGAGTGGAGTAGTTTTGCAAGAGGTTAGTTTTAATGTTCCTAGTACTATTTAAGTCGTATCATCAAGGGGATCCAAGATTCACAGGCTGTATTCCATGAACTGTAAAATATAGCGGAAATGTTGTGGTTTCGATTCTAGATGTTTCGAATAAAACTAGTAGTGGCGATTAATTGTCGCAAGCAAGGTAATGTAACACGTACAAAGGTGGCAAGGAATTCTAAAAGCAGTGGCAGATCTATTCTTATAAATTAATCTTTAAGCTTAGTATCGAGAGTACGCTAGCTGTCATTTGCAATTGACGGACTATTCTCATGTTTGGCCCGAAAAAAATAAAATATATGATAGTAATGGTAGGCAAATTCGTGTTTTCAGTGAACTTTCTAATTTTGGATTGTGAAGTGGGAAGTGGATTGCAAGGCACCTATCATTTTGGGATGATCATTCCTTGCTACCGATCGAATTCTCATTGATTGTGAGTACATAGATGAGAATGAAGAATGTCATTGTATAGTTAGAATAAATGCTGAACTTTTACTCTGATATTTCGCAGATGAAAGATTTTGCACAACTGCTTGAAGAGCATGATCAGGAAGAAGAAGCTTATCTGGAGCTACATCATATTGGCCTTTTCAAGCCAAGACCAGGTATAAAATTTGAATCATATCTGAGCTACATCATATTGGCCTTTTCAAGCCAAGACCAGGTACAGATTTGAAATCACTGATATCATATTTAAAATGTATTTATTTAGGATCTCATAATACTTTGTTGGTGATTATTTTTTCTAGGTTAAATCCTAATAAGAGTTTAATTTTGTAAATTTATTATCAAAATATAAAAAAGCTTTAGGGTGAATTATGGTCGATTTGAAGGGTACTAGTTCAACAGTTAACATGGATAAAATTTTGTTAAAAGAATGTCATATCAATTCTATTGAGCCCTAAAGAAGACTTAACCTAGCAATGAAAAAGGTAGTGACAAAGATTATAAAGTGATTGGTTGTAAGAATCATATACTCTATTTTTGACAGTTAATGGGTTAACCCTGTGTTGTGTACCTAAGAAGGGAGGCACTACGGTAATCACCAACGAGAACAACGAGTTACTCCTGACAAGGATAGTAACATGCAAAAGGGATTATAATACTTTGTCGGTGATTATTTTTTCTAGGTTAAATCATAATCAAGAGTTTAATCTTCTGAATTTATTATCAAAATATAAGAAAGTTTTAGGGTGGATTATGGTCGATTTGAAGGGTATTAGTTCAACGATCAATATAGATAAAATTCTGCTAGAAGAATGCCATGTTAATTTTATTGAGCCCCAAAAGACTTAACCTAGCAATGAAGAAGGTAGTAACAAAGATTATAAAATGATTGGTTGTATGAATCATATACCTAATTTTTGACAGTTGATGGGTCAACTTTGTGTTGTATACCTAAGAAGGGAGGCACTATGGTAATTATCAATGAGGACAACGAATTACTCCCTACAAGGACAGGGTAACATGCAGAAGGTAGTGACAGGAATTGGAAGGCAACTCCAATAGTTATACCACCCGATTGTACTAAACCATTCGAGTTGATGTGCGACGCAAGTGAATACGCAGTGAGCGCAACCTATATAAATAGGGTTGGAATTATATTGAGAGATTCAAGTTCTTACGGTGTAGTACTGTCTGAAAGATGGTGAGACAACCATACGTAAAGAAACGAACATGGACTCCTGATAAAGACCAGACTCTGATTGCTTATATCATGAGATATGGGATTTGGAATTGGAATGAGATGCCCAGATTTGTTGGTATGTTCCAAGATGTCATTTCGTCAAGGTTTTTTAATTAGGGTATTGATTATATGCATTTGGTTTTGATTTCTAGGGTTGCTAAGATCAGGGAAGAGTTGCAGGCTACGTTGGATGAATTACTTGAGGCCAAGACACTTACATATGTAATTAGAGAGGGATGAGGTACAAATGCACCAAAAAGAAAAGCCAGACCAGGAATGAAGTAGCTGGCCTGATAGGGCCAGGAATGAGAGCAGGGTAAGAAACCCGAGACAACTATCCCAGGCAGAAAAAATAGCTATAATTGCTTGCATGGAAGGAGGTATTGAGGGAACTGATCGTACAATTCGAAATTTCTTTTTCCTAAACTCATCTAGCGGAACGAGTCTATAGCTAATAAGATCTATTAATATTCCCCGATCGGAGTATATAAAGCGTGACAAGCATGTGTGTTGACTTTTTATCCTAGTGATAGCTCTTCTTCTGTCTTAGTTAGAGGGTAAGAAGCTAGGAAAGAGCCATGAGGCAATGGGCGTAGGCCATTCGATTTCCCTTCGAAACAAAAGGTGCAATAGAGGCAAAAAGGGCTCGTCGAACTATTATACTAAGCGTTTACCTATAAAAAAAAGGTATATCAAATATCGATATTTCTGGATTCTATCTACGGAATGGAGATAAAGCAGAGGAGAGGCATAAGCGCGAGAAAAGAACTCAGTTAAGACACCTTTTCATAATATAAGGCGTTGAAACTTCACCAGGGAAGAAGATACCATAATCCAGCTTCAGAAGAAGCTAGGAAATCGATGGTCAGCTATAGCCGCAAGGCTTCCAAACAGAATGGACGATGATATCAAAAACTACTGGAACACTCGCCTGAAGAAAAGGGCAATGTTGGAGGATGACAACTCAGCATCCGCAGCCACAGAAACCAATTCCTGTAATGTGGAGAATTCACCTGATGATGCTGGTTCCTCAAGCTTGCTGAATATTCCTAGTGCAATGGCCGATTTCACAGAACTTGAGACTTACTAATAACTAATCTTTAAAAATTAATTTCTTATTATTAAATTCTTAAAATTAAAATTTGATGATTAAATCCTTAAAATTATTTTTTATAAATTTAATAGATTTTTTTAAAAGATAGAATTGGGTTAGATTGAGTTTGGAGTTAAATTAAATATTTTTGGGTCAGATTCAAATCGATCAAACCCGACTCAATCCGAAACCATATCGATAAAGATTACGACATAAGGAGTATCACATGATTCTCACTCCGCACCTCTATAAGGCTTAGGATCCGAAATTGTGAGGACCGCATCGGCTTACTTTGAATACCATTACTGCAATCGCCAGGATCGCGCGATTTTCTCTTCCTTTTTATGATGAAACTACACGACTCGCACGATAAAACAAAGCAGTCAACATTTGAAACACAGGTACAGACACGTGCATGGCATTTCCGACTATAGTATTAAATTACGATTGTGGTCTTCATCGCGTTTGCGGTTTCTATTGCGGTCGCGGTGTCGCGGTTGTGGACGCTGCGTACGTTACATAACGCGTAACGGCTGATGCGATCGTGATTTGTTTTTAAAAAATCATAATTTTTTAAAGTATTATTTATATGTATATTTACAACCTTGAGAACTTAATATAGGATAATATATATTTAGTTGGGAGGACTGAGAACTTTGAGATAATTTAATAATTTTATTATTATTTGTAGTTAGACTACGTAATTATGAACTTACAAATGAATCATGAAAATGTTTTATTTATAGAGATTTATATTTTAGATCATTTTTCGATGTTTATTTGTGGTGATGCAGCGACGCAATATATAATATATTGCGGGGTTATGTAACGGTTTCGTACCGTAAAAGTTATGATGCGGTCCTTTCATTGCGTTGCACTTAAAATGTGTCACGGTGGCTTTGAAAAAGATCACGATGCGACCGTTACATTTCGCTGCGGCAGCATTTTAATACTACGTTTTCAACCCCCGCCTGCAATTTCCAAACCAGTCGGTACAACGACAAAGTTAAAGGTGAAACATAAAGCTATACTTATGGTGGACGTTGGTAAACGCGTAGGCAAGTTGAAGTGGTTACAGATTTGGTAAACATCTACGCTGCCTGCTTTTTGTTTTCTCAAGTTGAGCTGAATTAGCAGAAATGTGGATGGAAATCATGTTATCAGCATTCAGAGTTGTAGGGTTTTGAGAGGTGAAATGAAAAACCCTAGTCCAAGGAAACACCTTAAGACAATCTAGTTCAATAAACGATAGATGGCAATTGATTGAAAATGAAACCTACTGCCATAATCAGCATGCTCCATAGACCAAAGTCATTCTTTGTCTTCAGCGATCCTTCCTGGTGAATTTGCTTTTGATCTAAGGCATGTTGTTGGTCCAAGAATTAGTGGATGTTTAGGGTATAGAGAGATGGAGTTTTCTGAGTTATTGGAACTGGATCAGAGTTTCCATAACACAACCTAAGTTTTCTGTTCAGCTTAATGTGGATTACAGGGTTATTTTTCTGGTGATAAAGGACCAAACAAGGGTTACTGGTTCATTAGGAGTTCTGGGGTTTTATCTCAAGGGTAGGAAATTGCAGGCTTACGCATCTCAAGCGTACGAGAGATTATTAAGTGAACCATGTTCACACGTCATACAATACAAGAAGAGACTATTAAAATTATTTTAAGTTTAGGTTTAGGTTCGGTTCGAAAATAATATTATAAGGTTGACTCAGGCTCGAAGCTCGTCATATTCGGTTCGACTCAAAATAGATAATTTTGTTTTTTTCTATAAAAGAAAAAACTCTTTTCATAACCAACAACGAAACAAAATTCAATATTGAAAAAGGAAAAAATACTCAATTTAGTTTAATTAATATATTTTTAGTAGATTTATTCTATTTTATTTTATTATTTTTTACTAAAGAGATTACTTTTAATTTATATGTAGCATATATATATATATATATAATATAATTATTTCAAGCCTGTTCATGAGCTTTTCGAGTCGAGTTTAAATAAACTCGACTCGGTTCGTTAAGATCTCGAGCCCGAATCAAACTCACTCGAATCGAACTTTGACTGAATCAAACCCGATTAACTCGCAAATTGATCAAATTATTATTAGCTTTAGACATTATTAATAAGATTCATCTAATAATTTTTCATGTACAAAGGTTATTCTAGAACTACGCGTAACTTTTCCTTTCCTGAGGATAAGCATGCAACGGAAGGCGGAAGGGTAGGAATCGGACCACCTCACCGCCCTCTGATGTATGTTTTTATTTAATAATTAATACGCGTTATGCGTGGGTCTCGCCCCCACTATATAAAGTAGCCTTTAATTGGTCCTATCACCTAGGGCTTTATATTTTCTGTAAGTAATTTAAAAGCTAACTAAACCCTTCTTTTTCTTTTCTCCTCCTTTAGTAACGCCACCTGTTACGGCGGAGATGTTGCCACCGGGATACAGTAAAAACAAATCTGGTCGAAAACACGCCGTGTTTCAAGATCAAAACAGGCGTACCCGAATACCGTTTCCAGGCTCCAGCCTCCGTAACAGTTTGAGAAACTGGTTGAGAAACCGAACAAGCCTTGTTTATCTATAAATTTAATCCGATCAGTCTCAGAATCCCTGTCTTTCAAAGCCATTTCCGACGTAACTGGTTGCCGGATCTGGCCTTTTAAGGCCACAGATCTGCTGGATGTTCTCTCATTTAACTGAAAAGTGAATTAAAAGAAAAGAAAAAGATCTTTCAACCAAATATAAAACAACTATATGTATGAAGAATTCTGGGTTATTCTGGTTCCATTGCTGCAGTTAGAACTTTGAAACGCAGAAGCGTGAAGATGAAGATGAAGATGAAGAATCCAAATACTTGAGGTCGTTGAAGCTTCCACGCAGGAAACAAACCTCATCTTGTCTTCTTCTTCTTCTTCTTTTCTGTCGTAGCTTGGATTGATCCGAAGGTATAATTTCCAAGTTCTTTGATCTTATCGAAACGACTAAGTCGGCAGATGTTAACGGGAAAAAAATATTCAAATTTAAATAATATATTTTATAAATAAAATAATTAAATTCATTTTTTAAAATAAATATTATTTATTTTTACAATATTTTATAACGTATATCTCGATTTAATAATACAACGTGGTCCTTACTTTGATCTAAGACCTGGAAAATATATTTTAGAAAGTAAACGGTTAGTTGTGGAATAAAAAAAAATCATCTAAATTAAAATATAAATAAAATATCGGATATTCGATTAGGCCACATATAATATTAAAATATCATTTTGAGGACAAAGAATCAATGGATTAGGCTGAAGTTTTGGGAATAATTTAATTTATTTTTTAAAATATATATGACTTTTCTTTTAAGTTTTATAGAAAAATATCAAAATATCAAAAAAAATATTATTTATAGTTTGTGTTTTTTTTAAAATTATGTTTTTTTTGCGGGTGATGTGTTCTCATAGTTACTGTAACTTTTGGTATATATTTTAAAATAAATTTTAAATGTTTTATTTTTTAAAATAAAAGTTTTAAATGATCTAAATATTTTAGGGAATCATAGATTCAACTCGGGTAAAAATCATTTGTCTCTTTTTTATGTTTCTTTTTCTTTTGATTTTTTTAAAAAAATAATTTTTAACTCCAACCCTTATTTTTTATATCTTAAACCTTAAATCCTACAACCTAAAAAATACATCATACCTTAATTCGCTAAACCCTAACCATAACCCTTAACTTTAAACACTAAACCCTAAACCTCTAATTTGGAACGGAGGCATGAGAAAAAGGTAGATAATTTTCACCCATCTAACCCAGTACTACGAGAAGTTATTAGTGAACCATGTTCATCACGTTATTTGTTGTCCAATTAATCTAATTCGTTCATATTAAAATAACTATATAGTAACTACCCATGCACTCTTCAATTAATGTAATAAAGAATTGATGATTCACGAAAAATTATATCATAAGCCTGATTTATCACATCAGTCAAGGTCTCATCCAATATAACCATCTATTTCAGTCATTTTTTTCGACCAATGAATCTTCACTCATTTTTTTCATGTAATTTAAAAATATATTTTTTCTGAAAGTTAGATTAATGACATGAATGATAAATAGTGGAATGAATGATTTTCATTGGTTAAGGATCACAAATAACGTGACGAACCGGACCCGTAATATCATCTCTCAATATTTCACCTTAAAAAAACGATGAGATAAATGGATCTGATTGGTTAAACCGTAGATGATATAATAAAAAAGATTTATGTAATAATTTTTTCAGTATCACGCGCGGCCAAAGAGATAATAATCAGATTCTCGTTCGATAAGGCACTATCGCTCGCGATTACACGTCTGAAAACGCTCGGTCGTGTTTGTAACCGGAAGCTTGATTTTTTCGCTATATAAAGAAACCGGAGGAAAAGGGAGACAAAATCCAGTAATCAGCAACAAGGAGCAACAGATTTCACGATGAACACTTTAAGCCGACAAAGATCTCCCATTGCTCTTCCTTATAGTAATCCACATTCCAGGATTTCCCTCAAAAACCATCGCCGGGTATTTCATCATCCCTGTTTTTTCATCTTAATATTCGACTTCAAACCTGAATTAACATGCAGTTTTACTTAGGCAGAATGGAAGGTCGAGAAACCTTGGCCGGCGAATGAGGCGGCTCCGGTCGGAGATGGAAGAAATAAGTAAGGACCAAGGGAAGATCAAAGAAGGGCAAAGACAAGTGAGGGAAAAATTTGAGGCTGTGGAAATGGAATGCGAGCAGCTTCGGAAGGAAACCGACATGATCATGAAACAGAGCATGAACACCCAAATCCGTCTTGCTTTAATGTTCCAAATTCTGAAAGCCAGGGAAAACCAAGACTTCGACACAGCTGCTCGACTCACGTCTGCTCTACGGTTGCTCTCTATGCACTTATAACCTGTTTTGATTTACAGAAATTCATGAACCCTTTGCTGAGAATCCATACTCTGTTTTTCTTTTTTAAATCACAGAGAGATGATAGCCAGAGAGAATGAGCAGAAAGCATGACTCAGTGAGAAATATGGTGAAGAAGAGAAGCTCTTTCAGTCTTTCTATTATATTAATCGATGGTTATCTGTTTTATGTACTTGTTCTAGTCCATGTTGTTCATCTAATTCTGGTTGTAGCTTTACGTGTTTGAGTTTATGTTTTACCTGCATGTTATGTATGAATAATTTTCATAACTGTTACGATGTTTATTATGTTATTTTATATACAACCTTCGATCTCTCTCGGCTCATTTTAGTATACAAATATTCGAATTATCGTCATAACAACTACATATAATTAGGGTTCGTAACCAACAATTAATCGGATTTTATTTACTTGTAAGAGTTATATCATAATTTTTTTCGCATTCTATCATGTTTTCGTCTATGAACTAAATGTATAATTTTTTTCTTTGAAAAAGATACGATAGAAAAATTAGAGCGAAAACATATCAAAATAAAACACATTTGTCTTATTTTTTTGGACTAATTTTTAAAACAATTTATTTGTTAATAAAGCGATGATTGTTCATCAAAATTCAGTTGGTGAGATGTAAAATTACTTAAAATACTCTCACATCTTTTAAAATTTGTTTTTTTCCTGATTTTTTACCAAATTAAAAAAAACATGTATATGAACTATATTGTAAAATAATTAAAATAATTTTATCATTAATATATTTTATGTATGTGTTTAATTATGACCCAATTTTTTATTTAATATTTTATTTGATTTATAACCAAGTTAACTTAAGTTATGAACTTGAGGAATAAATTTATCTAAAACTAAATATTCTAGTATAAACGAGTTTATAAATTTAAATTTAATAGTTTATGAATTAATATAATAATTTAAAATCAATTTACTCTTCTATAATATATTAATTAGTGATAATTGTTGTGTTATCACACATAGTTTTTAGTTATATAGACTTATTGAAATTAAAGAATTAGTTCATGTAATATATTTGAGATATTATAATTATCTTATACAGATAGACATAATTTAAAACATATATTTCTTATCGTTAGGATTGATCGACAATTATTGCGTTAATCAAAATTATGTTATGGCACAACCACCCTTATATTCTCATACGAATATTTTTAAATAGTTTTAAGATGATTATAATAAAGATGAATCTACAACGTACGTCGAATATCGTTGAATATTATTAAATTAATTTATAAAGAATAAAATTCTAAAGGGCTAATCATACAATTATTATTTATATGTTAAGTTTATCACTATTTTATTAATTACATACCGAGTCCTTGAGAATTTAAATTTTTATTAATTAATTTAATGGTGTTCAACAATGTTCAACATTAATGGTGTTCAGCAGTGTTCGACGTCCGTTGCAGAATTTTTCTTACAGTAAATAGAGTATCTGTTTATATATTTTTAAATCTTTTGATAATATACATTACTTTATAGATAATGTTATTCGAATATAATTCTACAAATATAATATTACTTGAAAAACACCATTTTAAAACTTTACATTATTAAAACGTTCCTATAGATTCCAAATCGCCGGCATCTTTCAAAAGAAATGCTTTCTTTCGTTCTTATACATGCATTTTCCTTGCATTTTCGCATGACGTGAATCGCCATGACTTGTAACATATAAAATTAACAATGACTTGGACAAAACTCATTCTAATTACTAAGTTGTCAAGGATTAAGACAGTATTTCATAGGGGGGAAATTCTCAACCTTTTCCCTTAGACAAGTTTTTTTTTTTCTTGAATATTTTAACTAGTTTCATTTTGTATGTTTATTATTCATCGAAATCACCGTACAGATCATAAGATTATTTACGAAATTTTTATTCGTAAAAAATATAATAAAGTATTTAAAATTTTAAAACAAGTAATTTTAATAAAATATAAAAAAATTGTTCAATAAAACCACTAAATCGTGCGGTATTTTTATATTAATATTGTTTACGAATTTTTTATTTATAAAAATATGTTATCCTTGAAATTATTTTTAACAATATTTTGATTTAACTATATCTTCAAGAAAATTAACAATATTGTGGGGCAAAATACCACTAACAAGAAAATTAACTATATCTTCAATCTCAATCTTCTCCTAATTATCTAGAATTTTTAACCTAGATAAATGGTCTGTAACTTGATTTTTAGTTTTTTTTCTATTCTTTATTTCAATATCAAACTTTTGTAGCAAAAGTATTCGTCTAATAAATGTAAGCTTAGCATCTTTTTTAGTCACTAGATATTTAATAGAAAAATTGTGTACCATCACCCTAGATCCTATTAGATAGGCCCTAAACTTATCAAAGGTAAATATTACAAATAACTCTTTTTCAATAGTGGTGTAATTAATTTGAACATTATTAAGAGTTTAACTTGCATAATAAACAACAAAAAAGAGTTTACCTCATCGTTAACCTAGTATTGCGCTCACCGCGTAGTCATTTGCGTTGCACATCAACTCAAATGGTTCAGTCCAATCAAGTGGTATAACTATTGGAGTTGCCTTCTAATTCCTTTCGCTATTGTAGGAGGTGGTAACTTCTCTATCAACTCAGCTTTTGTCTTGTCAACTTCGATTCCTTTGCTCGAAATTTTATGCCTCAAAATCGTACCTTCTAAATGATAAAATTATATTTTTTCCAATTAATTAGAAGATCGGCTTTGTTGGGCTTGAAGGTGCTCGATGAATAACCGATTAAATATGCCAAGTGGTGGAGAAGTGGCAATATGGATGGTTTGATGTGGAAGCAAATATATAAACAATGAACACAAGGATTTATAGTGGTTCGATCATGCCTACATCCACTACCTTAACTTCCTACTAAGGATTTCCCAAAATTCGCTAAGAATTCCACCTTTTGAGGCCAAAGGGATATCCTTACAATCCTGGACTCGAACACGAATCTAGCATCCAAAGTTCACACCTGAACTTTGAGAAATTCACTCACAAAGAGAAAAATTAGCAAACTTATTAATTCTTCTAATAAGGCTAGTGTTTGCAATCTAAACACTCACTCAATCCTAATACACTTGAGCATACATTGACAATTGAGCTCACAAGTGTTTGTCTACCCAAATATTGAAATTTAAGCACTAAGACAATTTCTTGATCATAGTGTTGTTACTATTGAGCATTAATCTTGTCTTGATGCTTAAGCTTCCTTTTATCATCCAAAATGAGCTTCTAGCCGTTTATGACTGTTGGGATATTTTGAGACCGTTTAGAGCTGATCTTATTTCTATTTCTGATGCAGGCGGTATCAATACCCCTAGAACTGGTATTGAAACACATTCTTTAAGAAATAGTCGTTGATCTGCATTTATGAACAGGTATCGATACCAATATTGATACCGCTCCTAACCGATGGAGGTTTTTATAAAATCATTTTATGACCGTTAGGGGTATCGAAACAAAGTTCAAAACTAAACATCATAATGGTGAAAAGGTATCGATACCACTATGATTTTGTCTTTCAAAACCTGACATTGATGAACAAGTATCGAAACAACTAGGTTAAAAACATTTATTTGGTTTCTTTAAATCATTTAAAACATATTTAAAATCTCTCAAAAACACCTTAAATATTTTTTCAAGTAGTTTGGACATAAGAATCATTTTTGAAATCTTTTCAAATTAATCCAAAACTATTTTTCAATTATTATATGAAAACATTAGTTCTACAGGCTTCTTCACGGCGTTTAAGCACTTTAGTCAAGTTGCCTAGGCACTTTTCAAAAGATTCTTCAAATACAAAAAAGTCGTCCATAAATACCTTCAAGAATTCAACCATGTCTGAAAATATTACAAGCACGCAACGTTGAAAAGTTGTTTGAAGCATTATATAACCCAAATGACATTCTTCAAAAAGTATAGATTTCGTACGGACAAGTGGAGATTATCTTCTCCTGTTCCTTTAATGCTATAACAATTTAGTTGTATCTAGAATAGTCATCGAGAAAACAATAATAAAGTTTTTCCGTTAATCGATCTAGGATTTGATCGATAAAAGAAAAGAGAAAATAATTCTTTTTTGTTGCTTTATTTAGTTTTCTGTAGTTCACACAGATGTGCCAGCTTGTTACTGTCCTTGTCGGGAGCAACTCATTGTCCTTATTAGTGATTACCATAGTGCCTCCCTTTTTAGGTACACAACACACATGGTTGACCCATCAACTGTCAAAAATTAGGTATATGATTCTTACGACCAACCACTTTATAATCTTTGTTACTACCTTATTCATTGCTAGGTTAAGTCTTTTTTGGGCTCAATAGAATTAATATGGCATTATTCTAGCAAAATTTTGCCCATGTTGATCGTTGAACTAATACCCTTCAAATCGACAATAATCCACCCTAAAATTTTCTTATATTTTGATAATAAATTGCAATATTAAATTCTTGATTAGAATTTAACCTAAAAAAATAATCACCAACAAGGTAATATAAAATCCTAAATAAATATATTTTAAATATGATGACAATGGTTACAAATCTAGAGATGATGCATGTAAAAATGATGATTTAAGAGAAATAAATTCAAAGAAAATAATTAATTCAAATTTTGTACCTGATTTTAACTTGAAAAGGCCAATATGATGTAGCTCCAGATAAGCTTCTTCCTGATCATGTTCCTCCAGCAGTTGTGCAAAGTCCTTCATTTGCGAAAAAATATTAGAATAAAAGTTTGCACCTTCAACTTCTGTCGCTACAACATTTGTCCTAACTATATAATAACATTCTTCATTCACATCTATGTACTTGAGAGTGTTGAAAACATTGATAGTCATGGACTAATTAACTACTCGCATAGTGAAGTCTTATTTTTCACAATCAATGAGAATTCGACCGATAACAAGGAATGATCGTCCCAAGATGATGGGTGCCTTGTAATCCACTTCCCACTTCACAATCCAAAATTCACTGAAAACAAGAATTTACTTACTATTACTATCATATATTTTACTTTTCCTTCGGGCCGAACATGAGAATAGTCCATCAATTACAAAATGACAATGATTGATCACATACTCCCAATACCAAACTTAAAGATTAATTCATAAGAATGGATCTGCCACTGCTTTCAGACTTCCCCGTCACCTTTGTACGTGTTACCTTGCTTGCGACAATTAATCGCCACCACCAATTTTATTCGAAACATCTAGAATCGAAACCATAACATTTCCACTATATTTCACACTTTATGAAATACAACCTGTGAAGCTTGGATCCCCTTGATGATACGACTTAAATAGGACTAGGAACATTAAAACTAACCTCTTGCAAAACTACTCCACTCGAAGCCTTACGATCATCAACCTCAAAATGAATCGAGGGAAGGGTAGAGGGCAAACTAGCTTTACTCCGTGAGTGGTTCTTCGAGTTACGTTTTGCACCAAATGATACCGATCCATCCCTACTCAGTGATACCTCTACCCGGAGCCATATATATGGTGTCAACTTCAGTGAGAACACTAAAAGGAGACCCACCAATAGATTTTAATCCAAAAAAACGATCAACATCTTTGCACGGCTGCCAAACAAGCATCCAAGGACAATACACGTCATCTCCATTAACCACAGGTCAAGCATTGGCCGTGAGATTAACAACCCCCAACCGACACATCAAGATTAACATCCGTAAACCTTCACACACATCTCTGACATACAACCCACATTTTAAAACAAATTCTTTGAAGCCCTTCATTCTTCAAGTGATGAAGGTACCATCAATTTTGACACCCAAGATTAATGGGTACTTAAACAACACCTTCCCAAGTCGCGCAAAACTCCCCAATCACCTGTGTACGTGCTAGAATTTTAGCAAAACGGTTTACATATGTTCAAGTCATGGCAAAACAATCCTTTAGTCATGTATACAAATTTACAAAATAAAAAGTCCACATATGCCTAATTCAAGGCAAATCAGTCCTTTAGACATGCATACACATTTATTCAAAGCAAAACAATCCATATATGTTCAATTCATGACATGTTTAATTCATGTCAAAACTCCTCAATCACCTATGTACGTGCTATAATTTTAGCAAAACAGTTCACATACGTTCAAGTCATGGCAAAACAATCCTTTAGATATGTTCAACTCATGTCAAAACAGTCCTTTAGATATGCATACACATTTATTTCAAAGCACAACAATCCACATATGTTCAATTCATGTCAAAACAGTCACTACACCAGACTTGTTCTTTAGCGGCATAAATAGCGGCGTTTTTGTAACAAACGCCACTAAGAATCATCTACTAGTGGCATTTTGTTTAAAAACGCCGCAACACTCAAGTACCAGTGGTGTTTTTGTTCAAAACGCCGCAAGAACTTGAATACTTGTGGCGTTTTGTTTACAAACGCCGCAAAAGGTTATACCTTTATGGCGTTTTATCTACAAACGCCGCAATAGGTTATATCTTTATGGCGTTTTTGTAAAAACGCTGCAATAGGTTTGACTATACTGGCGTTTTATTTTACAAACGCCGCAATATTTAAATTCTGATATTAGTCGATCGTTTTGGAGTCACCCCTTTCCCCCAAATTATCAAAACTATTCTAAACCCTAACCATCGCATCCCTTCTACCAGGTTCGGCAACAAGTTACGGAAAATTTTCCTTTTACCCGATCACCGATCGTCGCGTTCGCAATCAGTCGACTAGCTGCAGGTATTTCTACAATGAAGATCTCTCCCTTGCTTCTCCCCCTTTGCTATCCGTTGTTCTTAAAATTTGCGAAAACCGTCTTCTCAAAAGGTTTTATTGTTTTTTGTTTACTTTAAAATAAATGTTATTTAGATTAGTGAACTTCACAGTGTTTGGCTCTGGAAATATAATAAATTTCTGAAAATGGTTTAATATTATACAGTTTACGAGAGATTAGGATTGTTTGTTCTTGGAGTTCTTAAATTGATTGATTCACTGAATTTTGCAGATATTTAGGGATTAAAGGTTTCGGTTTAAACCAAGTTTTACTTTACCTGCTTCAGCAAGAGTTACTAAACTTTTCTCTTCTGTTTAGTGGTAATTTCGATTCTTTATTTTAATGCAATTTGATGCTTATTTGATGTGTTATGAAGATAGAATTTTAACTGTTGAACTTTTACAGCAAAGTGGAAGCAAAAATTCAATCCAACGAAAACTTTGAAGTAAAGCTACAACATGGTATGCATTGAATGTGGTTTAAGTGATTGGTGCTTTTGATTCTGTGTATTAGTTTTATGTGTATATGATTCAGTGGTTTAATTTTGATGGTGTGTTTTCTGTTTCTCAATAGTTGTAATTGAATAATGTGTAAGAGCTAAGGAAAATGTCTTATTGGCAATTTTCTAATTTCTACTAGCTAAATCATGTGTATGAAATATTAGGAATATTAGGAAAATGAAGTGTCAATCTTATGCTTTCATCATCTGTATGAAATGTTCAACATAAATATTTATAGATTTAATCGTTTTCATTATAGGTTTATTGAGTCATTGGCACGATGACAAAGAGGCAGAAATTTTGCGTCTTGGATTTGTATGTTTCTTGTACTTTCTTTCCTTCATCTTTATTATCGTAATCTACTCTTTTTTATTCTTTTAAAGTAGAATGCTTGACTGATACTTAAAAATTTAAGTATTGATTAATCATATTACGGAGGACGCAAAATTGTGGAGTTATAGTTACTTCTTCAATTACAAGTTATGCTAGTGCAAGGGACAATCATCCCGTAGAGGGAGATGTTGAATATTATGGAATTATTACCGATATTGTTGAGTTGGCTTATTATGGAAAACGGAAGGTTGTGTTGTTTCGGTGTGATTGGGCTGATGTGAACAGTACTAGGGGAATTAAAAAAGATCAATTTGGTTTTACAATGGTGAACTTTTCTCGATTAATTCATATTGACCAACAATTGATGGACGAACCATATGTATTCTCGTCTCAAGTCAAACAAGTTTTCTATTCCCATGATCCAACCAACGATGGTTGGTATGTTGTACTCCGTAACACCCCTAGAGAATTGATTGATATCGGGGATGGAAGTAGAGATGACATTGAAACAAGACCAGAAACTTTGCCTTTTGCAGCACAAAACTTAGATGGAACATCTTCTACTTCTAATTCACAGTTTCAATGGGTTCGAGACAACATGGATGATGATTTTAATGAAAATTAGTTGCGTATTGTAATAAGATTTCTACTGAGCCTTATTAATTTTTTTACTAAAGTTGTTGTTACTAATATTTCTTTTCCGTTTCTTACAGGTATTATGCCGAGGAGAAAATTAAATAGCTTAAATATTGTTCAAGTTCCTCGAGTAGGAGAAGAAACAAATGAAGATGACTTGTCTGGTTCTGCAGCTTCACAAGTTCCTGAAACGGTTGAGAATATAGAAATTGAAGGTATTTTTTAAAACTTTATTTGAATCATAACTATTTGTTATTGTTGAAATGATTTGAATCATAACTACTTGATATATTTGCATATAGGTGGAAATGGTCGAAGGCGCAAGACTAGAGGGCGGACGACTTTGATGGAATTATACGATCTCCCCGTTGGAGAACGTGTAAAAGTTTCAAGAAACGATGCCGGCCAACCTGTTGGTGCAGAAGCAGGTGTTTTGGCGAGTTATTTAGGCATTGTTGCGCGAAATGCTTCAATTTTGCCGATCAGTTATGAGTCTTGGCATCAGATGCCAAATAGGAACAAAAATCAAGCTCTTGATCTTGTTAAGGTAATAATAATATTATATTATATAATTCATTATATTTAAATAGTAATATTTAATTTTGATTTTTTGATTTTCAGGATAAATTTTCTTTGGAGGTCTCGGACGATTATGTGAAGCATGCATTAGGAAAGAAATGGAGAGACCATAAGAGCTTCTTGAAGAAGACGTATTTCAAAAACGATTTGAGCCTTCAAGAGAAATTTCAAAATGTTCCCCCAGGAATACTACGATATCAATGGGAAGATGTAGTCAGGTTTTGAAGTTCAGCAAAAGGGGAGGTAACATCTACAATTTATAAGAATAACATTATATTATTCCAATTTTAACTTTAAATGTAATAAAAATTAGAAATTAAACAGGAAAGAGAGCGCGTAGGAGTTACTAGTAGACAGAAACAAAAATTTACGCACACAGCAGGGACGAAGAGCTTTGCTCGCATTGCTAATGAAGAGGTATTATTTTTTTTTAAATATTATTTTTACTTGTATTACATTAAAGCTAATATTCATGTTTACTATATTTTGTAGCTTGTGTCGACTGGTTCTACCATTGGACGGATAAAACTATTCGACATTATTCACACAAAAAAAGATGGCTCTCCAATGAATCCTGAAGCTGAAGAAATCCTGGTATAATATTTTTATTTATTATTTTTCATCTATTATTTTGTATTATGTTGTATTATGTTGTAAATAATATTTTCATTTATTATTTTTCACAAATGATTATCAGACGAGAATGAAGGAAAAAAGAACAGAGATAGAAGCCACGGCTTCAACTGATGGTTCTGCTAATATTGCTGATATCGAGAATCAAGTTTTTGCTGAAGTTTTGGGTCCAGAAAGATATGGTCGAGTGCGCTGTCAAGGGTCATTCGTGACACCAACTAAATATTTTGGATCCAAATCGTCTCAGTATATGCCATCACAAAGTCAGTCTTCTCAAGCGGAAATTCAGCGTTTAAAACAACAATTAACTCAATTCTAAGCAGAGATGGAAGCAAAAGAAGCTGAGAGAGAATGAAGAGAAACTGAGAGAGCAGCAAGGGAAGCAGAGAGAGAAGCAGCATATCAGAATCTTCAACAACAATTCCAAGATATGATGGCGATGTTAAAGCAGAACCAACCAAGGAATCCGTCGCCTTAGATGATTTTAGGTTCATTTGTTTTGTACTTATTACTGAACTTTATTTGACTTAAACACTGAATTATTATATTTAACTTTATTTGATATTAGACTTTAATGTCTTTTGGGTGGTTAAGTATTTTGGATTTTTTACTGTTGTTTAATTGTATTGTTGCTGAAATATTAATTACAGGGAATTTTTGGTAGAAATAATAATTTAAAATTATTTTTTTTAAAATACAATATCAATAGCGGCGTTTGGGACAAACGCCACTAAAAGCCCATAACAATAGTGGCGTTTGTTTAAAAGCGCCACAAAAGTACAGAATAATTGTGGCGTTTATCTAAAACAAATGCCGCCATAATATACGACCTTTTGCGGCGTTTATAGGAACCAAACGCCGCTGTAGAATGTACTTTAGTGGCGTTTTAGTAAACAAACGCCGCCATAGTATACGACCTTTTGCGGCGTTTATAAAAACCAAACGCCGCTTTAGAATGTACTTTAGTGGCGTTTTAGTAAACAAACGCCGCTACAGATCGTGTACTTTAGCAGCGTTTGTTTTAGATAAACGCCGCTACTTTTAGCGGCGCAGCTTCTTGCGGCATTTTTTGTGGCGTTTTTATTTTCGCCGCAAGTACTTTTAGCGGCGCTAAAAAACGCCACTATATGTATAAAAAAGCGTCGCTATAAACCTGTTTTGCTGTAGTGAGTCTTTTAGATATGCATACACATTTATTTCAAAGCACAACAATCCACATATGTTCAATTCATGTCAAAACAGTACTTTAGTCATGCATAAACATTTATTTAAAGCAAAAAAGTCTGCATATGTTCAACTCATGCCAAAACAGTCCTTTAGACATGTATACACATTTATTCAAAGCACAACAATCCACATATGTTAAATTCATGTCAAAACAGTCCTTTAGACATGTGTATCAAGGGAAGTATCACTTGTTATCTAAATACCAAGTATGTTCATAATCAAGTAGATATTCTTTGCTTATTATGCAAGTTATTATATTAATTCACAGGTTTATTTTATGAATTTCTCATGATTTTCTATTTTTACATAGTCTTGAGAATTGAATTACAACCCAGGTACACGAATCCCCAACAAAACTGTCACAAAAATGGTACTTAGTACCAATTAATCCGATTAAGAAATCAAAATTAAACATAGCTTATACAGATCATAACAAGCACATATTCAATCCGTTTATAGTTCACAACCCATGTTCATACTTTTAACCAAGTGGTAGCTTAGTAATGTTTTATTTGCCAAGCAAGCAAAATATTCATATAGGTATCACAATGAACATGATCTCAATCATGAGTTAAGCAACATGTCTTATTCATGTCAAGATGAGCATAGCACCAAATACCTATTATTATACAAGCAAGGTTCCTTATTTACCACATCAAACACATTCAATCATATACACAACTTTCGAATTTAGCATGCACATCATAAAACCTAAACATATTCAACTTCATATATATTTCGAATATAGCATGTATTTCACACATAATCAATCACATAGTACTTGTAGTTTGATACTTACCTTGTTATCCAAGCCAATCCTCAAAGCATTGTTTACCATAATATTCAAGGTAATGTATTAAAACAAAGAGAGGTGCACTTGGGATGGCTATAACCCATCCAGAGTTTTAAACTACGCTCACCTGATACCCACATCCTTAACCAAAACTTGTTATCAATCCAAATCCTTCCTAGATTCTTCTTGGCCTAAAATGACAAAGATACAATCACATTCCAACCAACTAATCTCTTGTTTTCCAAGCCAATCCTGAAAGCATTGTTTACCATAATATTCAAGGTAATGTATTAAAACAAAGAGAGGTTCTTGGGAAGATTATAACACATCCAGAGTTTTTAAACTACTCTCACATTTTAGAACAAACCCAACCAACTAATCTCTTGCAAAACAATTCCATTGTTTATACATACACAATTATAGAATCATAAAACAGCTCATGGAAGTCTTAAAGATCCAATTAGTTCCTAAACATGCATGCTCTCTTACATTTGTGCAAAACAGCTCTAATACACAAAAGTATAGGCACATGCACCAAAACAGTCCTTTACATCTTTTTCCATGAATCAAGGATGATCCAACACAATTGTATGCATGTACATATATGTCAAAACAGGCCAGCACAGCTTTAAAACCATACGAATCAATCCATTAACATATATTTATTGCAAAACAGTCTCAAATACATCAATATGCATATACACATGGGCAACCTTAAACCTATTAATCCCTAAATAACTCAATGACTATAATAACAGTCCGGTTTTACACATATTTATTTTAAGTGTAAAACGGTCCACCAAAATTACATATAGAAATCCCCTAATTTCCAGCTTTCAAAACAGCCCCAAAACATATATTTATTGCAAAACAGTCTCAAATACATCAATATGCATATACACATGGGCAACCTTAAACCTATTAATCCCTAAATAACAATAACAGTCCGATTTTATACATATTTATTTTAAGTGTAAAACGGTCCACCAAAAGTACATATAGAAATCCCCTAATTTTCAGCTTTCAAAACAGCCGAAAAATATTAAATTTGCAGTTCAAAACAGTCCCCAACTTCTCATAAAACAATCCCCTGACTTCCAGCTCTCAAAACAGCCCCAAAACATTAAATTATCACTTCAAAAACAGTCTCTAAATTTTCATAAAACAGTCCCCTGATTTCCAGCTTTCAAAACAGCCCCAACGATTTCAAAACAGTTTTAAAATATTCAGATTTCAATTAAAAAGTTTTAAGCATTGCTCACATGATCAATCAGTCATCTACTTGTTGAATACACAAAAAGGAAAATACACTCAGCTTTTCATGCAAAATAGGAAACAATACCAGAGGGAGAGGTTTACTGAGAATGTCAACAACCTGCTCAGAAAAAAAAAATCACTATTAATTTTCCAGCAAAGACCTTATCCCTGACAAAATGAAGTCGAATTTTACATGTTTTATCTAAGCATAATGAATGGGATTGGCCGACTTGGGGACTAGAAGAATTATCATACCACACAGTCGGCTTGCCTTTAATTAAAATATTTATCTCCAGAAGAACATACTTCACAAAGGTCAGGTCAGAGACTGAATTGACAATATTCTTGTACTCGGCTTCAGAGGAGGACCGAGATGCCACAACTTGCTTTTTGGAGCATCAAGTAACATGATTGGACCCATGACAAAGAACAAATTTATCGGATTTATGTAAAGAAATATTATATTTGTTTAAAACATGAACAAGAACATATTGACTTGAATAATCAAGTCTTCTATGCCAAACATCTAAAGAAATAATATCAGATTCAGAAATGAAATAAAGTTTAGAACAATTAAAAACAGTCTTAGTTTCAGCAAAAGTGTCATAAAGAAAGTCAAACTTGTATAAACCATCAGCCTCATAGCCTTTATGAAGAACTTTTCTGCTACTTAAGTCTCCCACTTGACATAAATCAGGAAAGAACTCAACAGAGATCTTGTTGTCCTGTGTGAACTTGAAAACAGAAATGAGATTTTTTAAGATCTAAATTTCTAGGAGATGAAAGTAAAGTAGATGGACCAAAAAAAGAATAGGTAAGAAAGTACCATTACCAACTTGCACAAACTGTCAGAAACAAGAACATACAGTCAGCATATGATTAGAGTCCTTAGCGATGTGGCGAGTGGTCCCAGAATCTGGATACCAGATATTATCTTCAGTTATATCAGAAGTGACAAGATGAACTTGCATAGGAAAAAAGAATTGTAGAGAAAGAACCTCAGAATCACAAAGAAAGTGTTGGTCAATGGCATTAAATAAGGATTACAACCATTGAAGGAGAAACAACAGGGGCAATAGAAATATAGCCATGAGAAAACCCACGAGGAACAGAAACCATTGATGCAGATGAATGGGTTTAATAAATGTGAAAATAAGGAGAAACAGTAACAGTGTGAGCTTAAGGTACATTAGCCTAGAGGATGTTTTCCCTTATAAAACCTATGTTCCAAATTTGAGAGGTATTATTTCAACCAATTAAATAGTGTGAAACGGTTTCACCTATTGTCAAAAGTAATTATGTGGCTAGAACCCCATCTTGTTTCTCAAAAGACTCAAAACTCAGGATTAATGCTAACCTGATTATCTTTACGGATGTACTCAGGTGGAGGCTTAACGTTTTGATCAATAAACCAAAGAAGCATGTGACCTGTTGATGCCATAATAGATAATTGTGTTCATCTAACATAACATTGATCTTTTTAGAAGATAAAAAGCCTATTCAAAGAAGCAATGGACTCAGAGTTTGAGTCTGAACCAATAAGAAATTGCGTTCCAATCGCCAGAACCAAGAGACCTGAAAAAGAGTCCGATACAATAATAGAATTTAGGTATATTGTAAATTAAGAGTAAAGAAAAGATAAAAAAGGAAATAAAGAATAAAACTGAATTTGTTATTAATTGGACTTAATAAATACATGAGAGACGTTGGGTTTTCATAGTGACCCAACCCACATCCAACTGTAAAAACATCTGGTCTGACATTATATTAAACTGATACCTTTCTGATTTTCTTCTACTTCTTGAATAGAGGAACAGGAAAATACACCCAGCTTTTCATGCAAAACAGGAAACAATACGTTACGGAGAATATCAACAACCTGCTCAGGAAAAAAAATCACTATTAATTTTCCATCAAAGACCTTATCCCTGACAAAATGAAGGTCGAACTTTACATGTTTTATCTAAGCATGATGAATGGGATTGGCCGACATGGGGAATTATCACACCACACAGTTGGCTTGCCATCAATTTTCAAGCCAAAAATCTCCTGAAGAACATACTAAAATTAGCTAAGTTGTCACATACAATCTTAATTTTGTGAAGGAAGTCTTTCATGTTCAAATCTCCCTTTTTCTAAAAGTGAAGAAACCTCTTAAAGTTCATTAACCTAGAGGATGTTTTCCCTTATAAACCCTATGTTACAAATTTTAGAGGTAGTAGTTAAACCAATTAAATAGGGATAAAGTCCATCTTGTTCCTCAAAAGACTATAACTGAACCATAGACTATTCGAAGATAAGAGACCATTCGAAAAAGCAATAGACTCGTAGTTCGGACCAGTAGACTCAGAAACTGAACCATTACTTTTAACAATTATATGAGAAGGATCACAGATATTCACAACAAAAAAGAAGCCAGAACAACCAGATAGACGAGAAGAAACGCACAATCAAACACAACAAAATATAATTTCACTGAAGAACTACCACAAATATCAAATCCAGATCAAGAAAGCAGAAATCAACAACAACACCAAGAACCACCAAAAGGAAGAACGCAAAAGACGAGAAAAATAAACAACGGGAAGGTAAATGCAGAGAGCAAATCAACAACACCAAACAATCGAGAATCAGATATTGCGTTATAATCACCAGAACCACCGAAAAGAAGATCTGAAAAAAAATCCAAACAATTATACGAGAAGGATCACAGATAACTATAGCAAAAATAAATAAATAAATAACCAACACAACCAGATAGACGAGAAGAAACCCACAATCAAACAAAACAAAAAATAAATCCACTCAAAACTACTACAAATATCAAATCCGGCTCAAGAAAGCACAAATAAATCACTGAAGGAGTATCACAATCATAAACATGAGAAAAGAGAATAACCAGACGCAAAGCAAACGCAAAACACAAGAAAAAACAACAACGACGAAGGCAGAAGCAGAGAGTAAAATAACAACACCAAACAGTCGAGAAGAAGAAATATCTCACCTGATAAGAATCGCAACTAACAATCGACGAATTACCGGAACCAAACGATCAACCACCGGAAAAAGACTCCGATACCATAATAGAAATATAGACAAAAACTGAATTGGAAACTGGACTTGCTAAATACGAGAGGAGCTTTGAGGTTTTATAATAAGGAAATTCTAGGTTTAACGGGCGACTGATCCAACCCACATCCAGCTGTAAACTCATCTGGGTGACCGTTAAGATTTAAATTTGTAGTTCAAATTCTGAAATGATCTTGAGGAAATATTATGGGTTTGTCTAAAAAAAAGTTCGCCTAAAAATACCTTAATAAAGCCCCATTAATATGAAGACAATAGATTGACATGGGTGAATTTCAACCGTCCGATTAGCATGAAAATTAAGTGGGTAACCGGTTACCCCATTGTTTCATAAAATAAAAATGGGCAAATTACACATGTGATCACCAATTAATTGACAATATATATTTTGGTCATCCAATTAAAATATTTTTCAATTAGGTCACCAAATTTTAAATTAATATAATAAAAATGAATAAAAATATTTATATAATAAATATTCAAATAAAAATATTTAAATAAAAATATTTGAATAAAATATATAGGAATAAAAATATTTGTATATTAAATATTTAAATAAAAATATTCATATAATAAATATTAGAATAAAAAAATTAGAATAAAAAATATACAAATAAAAAGAATCGTATAATAAAAATTCGAATAAAAATATCCATATAATAAATATTTGAATAAAAATATTCGTATAATAAATATTAGAATAAAAATATTCGTATAATAAAATATTTATATAAAAAATATTTGAACAAAAATACTCAAATAAAATATATATGAATAAAAATAGTCGTATAATAAATATTTGAATAAAAATATTCATATAATAGATATTCAAATAACAAATATAAGAATAAAAATATTCGTATAATAAATATTCGAATAAAAATATTCATATAATAAATATTGGAATAAAAAATATACGAATAAAAATATTCGTATAATAAATATTCGAATAAAAATATTCGTTTAATAAAAATTCAAATAAAAATATTCATATAATAAATATTAGAATAAAAATATACAAATAAAATATATTCGAATAAAAATATTCAAATAAAATATATAAGAATAAAAATATTTGTATAATAAATATTCGAATAAAAATATTCATATATTAATAAATATTAGAATAAAAATATACGAATAAAAATATTCGTATAATAAATACGAGAGGAGCTTTGAGGTTTTATACTAAGGAAATTTTAGGTTTCGGGCGACTGATAAAGTAGCCAACCCACATCCAGCTGTAAACACATCTGGGGTGACCGTTATATTGATTTAAATTTGTAGTTCAAATTCTAGAATGATCTAGAGGAAATATTATTAGAATTTGTTAATTAAAATTTTGTTAGAATTGGACGGACTGCTACTTTAATAATGTTGTTGGATTAATTAGACCCGTATTATATTTGAGGCTAGAGAAACTCAATAACATTAATATGTTGTACACTATTTTTGAACTATCTTAATACTCAGATTTTTTTAATAAAAATAATAACTCCCCTTATCTTTATACTCTGTTGAATATTATCGTGGTTCACATCCTTTTTTATACTTTACCGTCGGTCGTCTAGGGATGAGTATAGGTTGGATTGGGTCGGATTTTTGGTCTGCCTGTATCGATCCGAAAAATTATATATTTCACTTGCTACCTGATCTGAGTTTAAAGTAAAAAAACTTAATCCGACTCGTCCCGATTTTTAAGTTTTAAAGTTCGACTCGACCCAATCCGAATCATAAAAAAATTAAAATTTAGAGATTTAATTGTAAAAAATAAAATTTTGAGGTCAAATTATAAAAAATAAAATTTTAATGATCTAATTGTAAAAAAATTATTTTTAGTGACTTAATTGTATAAAATATATATAAAGAGAGATCATTATTGAAAATATTCTTAAAATATATATGGAAAAATACACTATTAGTCTCGGATCGAATTTTTTTTATCCTAAACCCGATCCAAACCCAACTTTTAAAAAAATAGTCTGACCCGATCAGATTAAATCAGATCAAATCTAAACCCGTCGGACTCGAGTTCCGTAGCCATCCCTACGATCATCTACTCCAATCATCAATGTTTCCTTTCTAACAATTATCAAGTATAAAAGATTACAATAAAATAGAGAAACTATAACTTTCTTCCATCCGAAATTGAATTAAGAAAGTCACTAAAGACAATAAATTTATCAAAATCGTCGTCTTGACGAGCTCGTAAGATGCAGATAATAAGACTAAGTCTAATCCAATCAAAAGCGGATTATTTCACTATCGTTTTAATTTTTAATCTGAGTTCATGGCATTGGCGTTTAACATCTTTAAAACTTTCTTCTATATCTCTTTGCTCTTCTCTTGTACATCTTCGATCTTCCTTTATATTTCTCATATCTATTTTTATTTGAATCATGACTTTTAAAATTCTTTATTCCTAATTTTGAACCTTCTTTTCTTCTTTGATCATGTTCCACGCTACTATTATTAACCATTTGAACTCGAAGAATCAAAGCTGAAACAAATTGAGATATAGACTTGGATTGTAATGAGAATTCCTTAAATCTAGAATTCATAACAATACAAGTTAATTGCACAATTAATTAACTTAAATACTCGTTAGAGATTATTAATATAGATGAACTCAACTATAAATAAAAAAATGAGTCTTTTAATTTTATATTACTATAATTGATTAGTTTTGATATTAATCATCGATATAAAAAGATATCAGATATAAATCATTAATAATATTACTATTAAAAATTATTTAGTAACGTTGATAAGTAATGTAAATTAAAAATAATAAAATTAACCGATGCAATTTGAATAATTTAAAGATTTATACCTTTATGAAGTTTGATATTATATTATCCAATTCTACAATTTAAATGGTTTATCATGATTTAAAATTAAATGTTATAAAAAATACTTTGCTTTTTGCTGCAAATGTAAGAAATTAAAAAAATGTATTTATAAAAAAATAGATCATAATGTTATATCTTTTGGACCGCTATGGCCTGCATTGACATAAACATTGTCATCTACAAGAAAAAAATATTAAACATAATATCGAATTGAATTCTATTCAGATTCGATTTTTTCCCGAGTTTAAGACACTGATATTTTATCTTTAAACTTTTCTTTTGTAATCTTCTGTCTCTTTTTCGCGCATATTTAATCCTCCATCAATTTTTTTATATCTACTTTTTTATTATGTGATCTTGATCTTAAAATTCTTCATCCTCGGCTTTAAAGTTGTCTTCTTCTTGATTATTCCCTGCAATATAATTATTATCAATTTAGATTCGAAAGATTAAAATTAAAATATGGGTAAATTACATAAATGATCCCTTGATTATACCTTAATTATCTTTTATATCTCTTGACGTACAAATGTTACAAATTGGTCCATTGACTAACTTTTTTGATATAAAGTGGTTCTATGTCTTAAAAATTTGACGAAAAATTAATGTGGACGTTAATATGTTGACTTGGATAATCATGTGGCATTCCCGATCTCTATAATCCAAGTCAGCATGTTTACGTCTACATCAGTTTTCCGTCTACTTTGTATAAAAAAAAATAGTTAATAGACTATTTATATAATTTACCCTTTAAATAATATATAAATTGTATGAATTTTATACCCAAATCGAACCTGAATCCTAAAGAGAATAAAAACCAGAAGAACGAAGCCGGATGAAATATGGGAAGGGCAATGGCCTCCCCCAACTTCTTTGTTTTAGGCATTTTAAGTCCTCAAGCTTTTTGGCTCCCTCCTAACTCTGTCACTGATAAAAAGAAATTGATCGTCACCTTAAAATCTTAAATAATAATATCGAATCAAATTCCGTTCATATTCGATTCTTTTGCAATCGATTAAGATTTTAAATCAAGTTTACTATATCGGTATTTAACATTATCGAACCTTCTTTCTGTAATTCTTTGTCCCTCTTTCTGTAACACTTTTGTTCCTCGTGTGACTTTAACTTTAAAACTCTTCGTTTTTGGCTTCAAAGTTGTCTTCTTTTCTTTGATCATGTCTCGGGATACCATTCTTATCGACTTGAATTCAAAGATCAAAACCGAAACAAACTACGATGGAGATATAAATTACGTGAATTTTATATCAAAACCGAACCCGAAAATCAGATGAAACAAGATCCAAAATGCAAAGGAACAAAGCCGAAAGGAAGATGGGAAAGCCCCTGGCCTGGCCTGGCCTCCCCAAACTTATTTGTTTTAGGCTCTTTAAGTCCCTAAGCTTTTTGTCCCTGTCACTGATGAAGAGAAGCTGTGAGAAGAAGCATCGTTTTATAGCTAGGAGATTACAGGATTCCATGGTTTCTCAACTGAGATGGAGCGATCTTTTAGGGTTTGGCTTTATTTAGGT
This sequence comes from Abelmoschus esculentus, assembly GCA_035048815.1. Classification (NCBI taxonomy): domain Eukaryota; kingdom Viridiplantae; phylum Streptophyta; class Magnoliopsida; order Malvales; family Malvaceae; genus Abelmoschus; species Abelmoschus esculentus. The sequence goes on from JAUCBN010000001.1 coordinate 27,272,010, forward strand.
GTTGTATGACTAAATCAAAGATCGGTTATCGATTAAACTTTCCGATCTTTAAGCTTGAAAGAGGAAAAATTATTAGGTCAACCTTGACCACCACGTTATTCATGGTCTCAATCAATCAAAATCGTTAATCTTAATTTTTTTCTAAGTGGATCATCACTTCTTTCCTACGTGTACTTAGTAGATAGGTAGTTATTAGGTAGTTGTTTAAAGATCAACGGTCATGAATACTTGGACCATAGATGACGTGGTGAACAGAGTTCACCTAATAATCTCTCTCCAAGAGGGACAAAGAATTATATAATAATAATTAGGAAAATAAAAGAAAGAGACGGATATTTAAGGGGGTATGATAAAATCTATAGTACTAAAGGTATAACGTCATCTTTTTTGGTGTTATCCCTTAAAAGATATTATCATTCACATATAGCTTTTTCTGTTGCGGCACGTGAATAAGTTTCCGGAAGTGAGATAATATTTTTTAAGAGATAATATAATAGGAAGCGATGGTATATCTTTAATACTATAAATTTTATCGTAATACTCTAAATATACATCTCTTCCCTTTATCCCTTAATTATTTACATGAAGTTTAATTTTCAGCGAAAATAACATGAATCTTGACTTTTTAATTTTTTTTTTATACGATAAATTTTTAATTTTTTTTATGTATATCATTAAATGGATAAATCTTATTTTTTATGATACGTAATGAGTCAAAACTATATAATAATTTTTCTAAATTAAATTATATGAATAAAATATATCATCTTTTATCATTAGAACTACTCTGCAAATTTACTATATTTAAACTATTATATTATTAGTCTAACGTTTTATTTCATTGACGGATTGAGAGAGAGTTCATATATATGTGTTGGTTCGTGTTATAGTCTTCGATACGAGAGATTATTACATGGTTTATCTCACCAAGCCATTCATGATTTCATCAAATGAGATTCATGCATTTAATGATATATAAAAAAGAGATAAAATTCATCTTAAAAAAATAAAAAAAATATTGATAAAATTCGTTATATATTTTCTCTCAAAAATTATTATGGATGAAGATTCATCTATTTAATGATATATAAAAAAATAAAAATTATCTTAAACTATAGATGATGTGATGAATTAGATCACACAATAATTTTTTCTCGTATACATATTATGCATGTTATATATTTTGGATAAACTGTTGGATTAAAATTCAATAATAATGGACACATATCTATAATGTATATTGCTAGTATAAAGTTTAACACATAATTAAGTGACCAATTATGTTACATGTGTTATAAGTATTAAATTGTCATAGAATTAAAAGTGTAGATATCATAAGGTGTATTTATAATTTGATAGGGGTAAAATTATAAATACTTAATAATTTATTTATTTTATTATTCTTAATGATTTGACATGTATAAATCTTGGGTTTATATTCGCATTAAATATATTTTTTAATTCTAACACAAATTCGTTTATTTTTTCTTCTATTTTCTATTACTTTTCATTTTTTTTTCTATTTTAGTTTATGACCATGCCAGCTTACAAAAATCCAGTAAAAAATGTGTTTCGTTAGTAATCCTTAATAGAGATTACCTTCATGAGGTGTGTATGATTGTTTGGAGAATACTATTTTTATTTTTTACTTTAAAAATTAAATATTATTTTTGTGTTATTCGAATTTAATTTAGTTCATCAAAAAGGTAATAAGGTTTTAAGGTGTGTATGATTGTTCTAAATCAATGTATTAACGTTCACATCAATTTTTCGTCAAATTTTTAACAATACATGACTACTTTATATAAAAAAAAATTAATTAATAAACTAATTTATAATATTTAATAGTTAAAGGATATACCATTCATGTAGTTTACCCTTTTTAAGTAATCACAATTTAGCCGCACACCTTAGCATCTCCAGTACAGTGGCGCTTGCTCTGTCTCGTTTAGATAAACCCCTCAACGGCTCAACCCGTCCCGTCCCCCTATCTAAACAAGCCTCACTTTCAAAAACTCTGTCACTCATGTGATGTGAGTGATGCTACAGACAAAAATGGAGTCTCTAACCCTTTGCAAACAAGACACTCTTCTATTTTCTCCCATACCAATCACTAAAACCCCTCAAACCATCAGTTTCTATCAGCTATCCACAAGGCGCAGGCTCAAAATCAAAGCTTCTTCTTCGTCTCCTAATCCCAGTGGGTCTGGCTCCAATGGCTTCTCTTGGCTCCGCCTCGGCTCCGAGAAGGTCTGGTCCAAATTTGGGAAGTCGGTTAAGAAGGAAACCGGGTTTGATTTGGATGAGGCGAATGTGAGAATTGGCGAGTTGGTAGGACGATTTAACCAAGGATTAAGGAAGGGAGAGGGCCAATTCAATCGGTTTAGGATGGAGTCGATTCCTGAGTTTGTTAGCTGGAACCAGTGGGAGCGTTGGAAGGTCAGCTAGTTTGTTTCATTTTACCATTTGGTTATTGCATTTTTCTATATATCTATATATATTGAATTGCAAATTAAAAATAGTGTAAGAATCTTTAATAGAGATTTGGAATTGTGCCGGAATGACCTTCTGCTTACTTGTTATTCTATTGCCTGCTCAAGGAAGTTGAGTTTCAGTATATAGCTCATTATGTACCATTTCATAGTAGCTTTCTGCTTTTCTATTTTTTTTATCAGTCATTTCATTGTTTTTAAGCTGATAGTTGGTTAATTATTTTCAGGATTTGAAAAATTGGGATCTCAAACGGATTACTGCTTTGGTAATCTATGTTTTTGTTGCAATAATTTCTTGTCAAAGATTGTACGCTGCTGTGCGAGCTCCTTTACAAGATCGAGAAAGAAGACAATTAACAGAGGCTTATATGGAGGCATTGATTCCTGAGCCATCTCCAAGTAATATTAGAAAGTAAATGCATTTCTTTTATTAATTGCAAATGCAGTTTAGTTATTTCTTCATTCTAATGACATAGCAGACATGACTATCTAACTGGTTTTGGTTTCCTGCATGATTGATTAACCATTGTCTACGTTCATGTTTTAATGGAAGATTTAATTGCCTCCTATATAATTTTCATAATGTTAAACCTTTTAGATCGTGCGGCGTATTGCTTATCTATTTTCTTGGTTTTGGAGTAAGTTGGTTACATTCATGTGTTTACAGGGTTTTTAAAAATTATTTTATCTTTGTAATAGAAAAATGTTGCTCATCCGTATATGAATCAGATTCTGGACAATGAACAGTTTCATTCTCAGTAAGGGTCTAGATACTCAGTATCAAATTGTGGAATAATGTGATTTGTTGTGTTAAAAGAAATGTGGTATGCTTTAATTTACTAAATTCTTGAAGGTTATGTAAGTGATGTCTTCTGCACCTGGGCTATTCCAAATCATTTTGTCTATATCTTGTGTTTTTGAGTAACAAGTAGCCCTGAACTTGTGGTTAGTTTATTGCTGGCTTATTATCAAGTATCTCCTGGCCTATATACTCACCTGTGCCTATGTTTTATGTTTCTTTCTGTTTCTATTCTCCCAAAACTTTGTTAGTTTGAGTTCTTCCTTGTGATGCAAACAATCAAAATGGTAAACAAATGCTAAGGTTTGGCATCATGGAGGCCTTCCGACTTCAATTCTTATATTCTCTAGATTTCATGTACCTACAGGTTTAAGAAGGGTTTATGGAGGAAAACCACACCCAAAGGCCTCAAATTGAAGAAATTCATTGAAGGACCAAATGGAATGCTTATTCATGATAGCTCTTATGTTGGAGAAAATGCATGGGATGATGATTCAGAGCCTTCCAAGGAGAATGTGAAACAAATTATTGACAGTGATGCAAGATTGAATGCTGAAGAAAAGGAGGAGTTGAGAAAGGACTTGGGCATTTTGGGTCAGTTAATGTGTATGCATGTACATTGGCATCAATGTTAAAGCAAGGCTTTTATTTGCTTCTATACAAGAAAGTTTTCTTGCCTTGAATTTTGTATCTTCTCTTTTTCCTATGGGAACATTGTATTCTAGTATGTTACATTAGTTCATCTCCATTATATGAGTAAATAGTAATAACTTACTCCCTGCTTTAGTATTTTCTGCTTGTCAGGTATAAATTGTGGTTAACTTATAACATATATATTTTTTTTAAAAGTTGTGTATGTTTTGGGGGAGTTTGCTTGAATTTTACCCATATACAATGATGGAATATTCTCTCCTTTGTGTTTATTGACACCCTGTTTTATTCATGTTTGCTCTAGCTGGTGAAGTTCCAGATAGAATGGGAACATGGCGTGACAGGCTTCTAGCATGGAAAGAGATCCTCAGAAAGGAAAAGTTATTTGAGCAATTAGATTCTATAAATTCCAAGTATGTAGTTGAATTTGACATGAAAGAGGTAGAAAATAGCCTTCGCAAGGATGTAGTTGAAAAGGTATCAGAAACACAAGGAACTAGAGCTCTATGGATATCGAAGAGATGGTGGCAATATCGTCCTAAAATACCATATACTTATTTTCTTCAAAAACTTGATTCCTCTGAGGTAAGATAGTGTACCATCTTGTTTATTCTTTGCACTTTTGGGGAAATAACTAGTTCTCCTTCACTAGGTGGAGTTTATTCCGTATTTCATTGGTGAATTTTATATTTTTACCCTCAAAATGTATACACATATATCAATATCTTAGTTGTCTAGTTGAGAGTACATGCTGGTACATTCCATTTGCTTTAGCACCCCTTGGTTGTTTTTTTCATTGTATTGGTATGTTTCAATGAGCACAAATTTCTTGTGTGTATGTATTTCCTTTTTTTCAAAATTTATTGCTACAAAAATCGTAAAATCACTTAAGAGCAGCTCATAGTACCAAAACCACAAACACCGAGAAATATAGTTAGAGATTTGTGTTGTAGAGACGGAAAATTACTTCAAATTTCTTCTCAGAAAGCTAGGGAGCTGTTGAGCGATTTGCAAAATGAAAGCCCATGAGGAAGGAGAGTACCTCCATTAAAACTGATACTGCAGAAACATAGACAGAGAAGAAAATAAACTTGCACTTTGCACACACTTCTTTATAACATGTTCACTTTATTTACTGTTTAGGGCAAAGGATTTAGATGGCATTATAGGATTCCTCTAAATTTTAGAATTGGTGTGAATCCAACATAAAAGAAACGGAGTATATACATTGCGATGCGAAACTTAAGGGTTCAAGTACATGGCACTAACATAACATTTTTTGTTAAAACATTTATCACTGTATGATTTTTGTGGGGTACCAGAATAGAAGTGGAGGAAGTTTTGATAGTGCATTCTTTTTAAAAACAGGTCGTTGCTGTTGTGTTCACAGAGGACTTGAAAAGGTTGTATGTAACGATGAAGGAAGGTTTTCCATTAGAATATATTGTAAGTACTTGCTTGGGAGATAGAGTGGTATGTATCATTTTCGTAAAATTTCATGTTGTACTTATTTTTCAGGTTGATATTCCTCTTGATCCTCACTTATTTGAGATTATCTCAAGTTCTGGAGTTGAAGTAGACCTCCTTCAGAAGCGGCAGATCCATTATTTTATGAAAGTTGTGATTGCGCTGGTTCCGGGGTTAATAATTTTATGGTTAATTAGGGAGTCTGCAATGCTTCTCCATATCACCTCAAAGCGCTTTCTTTACAAAAAGTATAACCAACTATTTGATATGGCTTATGCAGAAAACTTCATCCTGGTCAAATTTTCAAATTTCCATTTTGTTTTTCCCCTGTTCTCAAATTCTTCACATTCTTAAATTTTGATTTCCTTCTATACTTATTCAGCCAGTTGGAGATGTTGGTGAAACAAAATCCATGTATAAAGAAGTGGTATTGGGTGGTGATGTTTGGGATCTTCTTGATGAGCTGATGATTTATATGGGAAATCCTATGCAATACTATGAAAAAGGCGTTCAGTTTGTTAGGGTAAACCTTTATGCTCAATAGATGTTTTCTCAGTCATCTATTGATTGGATAATAAGGTGAGCATCTCATTGGTATGTCATGACAGGGTGTTCTTCTCTCTGGACCTCCTGGGACAGGCAAAACACTTTTTGCTAGAACACTAGCAAAAGAAAGTGGGTTGCCTTTTGTTTTTGCTTCTGGTGCGGAGTTTACAGACAGTGAAAAAAGTGGTGCAGCTAGGATCAATGAGATGTTTTCTATAGCAAGGAGAAATGTAAGCCTTCTCCTCCAATACTCCCCCTCCCTTTTCATTCTTTTTGAAAATTTGTTGATTTCCAGCCGTAGGTTTAAAGTTCCATTTTACTTATTTATTTATTTGCATTTTGACATTTTGGCGCTCATTTATGTTATGCTGTTGGAATCTTGTTGTTGTTGGCTTTCTTATATGACTTCAGTTGAACGCATTTGATAAATGAAACCAAATGCTACATTGTAATTTATAGTCTGCGTTCATTAATTTTGCTTTCTGGGTACTTATGCATTGCCATTCCAGGTTTTAAGTAGCAGTTCCAATGTTCCAGCATTCCCGTTCATTAATTTTGCTTGTAATAACTCTAGGTCTAGTTGTTTTCCACTTAGGAGAGATATATTTCCTTTGTTCCAGGCACCTGCATTTGTATTTGTTGATGAGATTGATGCCATTGCTGGAAGGCATGCAAGAAAGGATCCACGCAGGAGAGCAACATTTGAAGCACTCATTGCTCAGCTTGATGGGGAGTAAGTGTACTAGTTTACCTCAATGCACGTGCCAGTATTTGCTCCCGTAGCTACTTGTTTGTCTTTAGATTTATTGGAGAATAACTAGAATTCTAAAATAATATTTACTAATATTCATTATTGGTTCATTTCAAATTGTCATGCTCATCTGATCTAAATTTCTTGTTTTCGTTTTCTCTTTTAGATTAATAAGCAGTCAAATCATTATAATTGAGATAAATTTATTATGGACCTTCAAGGTGGTAGGACTGACTTGGTGAAGTTTGTTCAGCTGATGTTTTTTTTTTCTTTCACCCTCTAGTTCAAACTTCTCTTATTTTTCACTTTTCCCCAAATTTTCTTGTTACACTATGGACAAGGCTCGCTACTCTCTTTTGGTGTTGTATTGGAGCATCTGGTTGAGATCAACTCAATTTGAATCCTAAAATGGCGACATTTTTATACTTGCAAATTTTGTTGTTCTCTTCATTTTGCAGCAGACTAAACTTCTCTTTTCATACTTGCAAATTAGTTTTCTTATTAAGCTCCACATCATATGGTATAGGAAGGAAAAAACTGGTGTTGATCGGTTTTCACTCAGACAAGCAGTGATATTCATCTGTGCCACCAATAGGCCAGATGAATTGGACCTTGAATTTGTTCGCCCTGGACGCATTGATCGCCGTCTATACATTGGTTTGCCAGATGCAAAGCAACGAGTGCAAATATTTGGTGTGCATAGTGCAGGAAAGCTGCTAGATGAAGATGTGAAATTTGAACAGGTAAATTCAATGTAATTTGAGCATGAGTCTTGGTACAGTGGTTGGTCTGTTCATATTCATGTGTTTTATAAACTTGCTCTAGTTCATGTTAACTCTATTTTCATGCATCGTGCATCTATAGATTAAAGGGATAAAATGTCTGATTCTGAGTTGAAGCATCAATCCACAAGGTTGATTAAGCAGGCAAAGAGATCCAATTTTATACAAGGACATGACAATCTCTAAAGCTAATTGATGTTAAATATAAATGTCACTTAACTTAATCCACCAGCAAGCACTGTCATCCATCAATTATGCACTTGATGTCATTTTCATAACCTAGTACATCACCAATATGGCATATCATTTTCAATTAGACACTCTTAAGTGTTTGAGTTAGAAAGATGAAAGACTGATCTGGTTTTGGGCTAATTGTGTCTCATCTTGTCCCTTGCTACAGCTTGTATTTCGCACAGTTGGTTTTTCTGGGGCAGATATCCGGAATCTTGTTAATGAAGCAGCAATAATGTCGGTAAGTATCCAATTTGTCATTAATCCAAAAACAAATGCTCTGACGTATGATTCTTTCTGAAGTATATGTTTTGTGTACTTCCATTGTTTATTATTGTGCTTGTGAGGAATATAGATGAGTAATTAACCTTTTCTTAACCTCCTTAAACTTATATCTAGAAATCAACAAGGAAAAATTTCATGTAAGCAGGTTACGTTCAAAAGTAGCTTGGGACAGTTGCTATGAAGAAAAAAAAAACAAGTTTAACTAGTGAGACACAAGTTCTTAAAATATCTAATACAAGTGAGCTTTTGTAGTCAAAAGATTCAAGCATATTGGGCTAGAAGTTTTAGATGAAGAAAGTCATTGGATTCGATAAATTTGAAGATCAACCCAATGGAAAATTTATGCAATAACAAAATTACCTTTTAAGTATTTGGCAGCACCACAGCAGTAGCATTTTCTCAATTATGTCTATTGTTTTCTTTTTTATCTTTATGTCAAACAGACAGTGAAAATTTTAATAATACAGACGGACATATAACCATAATATTCTGACATGTTTGTAGCTATGTCTATGTAGGGATGGGTATTTCACCCTAACCTGACGTGTTCTGACCCAACCTATCCCGATCGGGTCAGCTTTTTTGTGAAAAGGTTGGGTTCAGGTTGGGTGAGTTTTTATTAAGGGTGAGGTCGGGTTTATGGTGAAAAAAATTCGACCCACTCGACCCAGGACTAATAGTATAATTTCCCCTATATTTTTAGGGATATTTTGTAGTAATACCCCTCTTTATATTTTTTTTATAATCAAGTCCTTAAAATTGGGGTTTCTACAATTAGATTCGTAAAATTAAGTCCTAAAATTAGGTTCCTAAAATTATTTTTTACAATTAAGTCCCTAAAATTGAATTTTTTATAGATCAAGTTTGGGTTTGGGTTGAGGTATATAATTTTTGAGTCCGTTTTTTAGAATAATAGGATCGGGTTCGGGTTGAGGGTAAATATTTCCGGTTGGCCAAAACTCCGACCCGACCCGTGCACATCCCTCTGTCTATGCCTTTTTTTATATATTTGAGACTGCAAGCACTTAAACCCTGGTCACGGGAACCAAAAATAACACTATCTTAAAACCAAACTGCTATTGCCACTTGCCACTTTCGCATGTCTATGTTTGGGTCCGTGCTTCCTGGCCCTGAAGCTAGGTTGAAAACCTTTGGACTAATGTGGTGCTCTCTAATGCAATTTGAGCAAAAGTTATTTTTGTGGTTTCCTTAGGTCTTGTCTGTTACATTTATATCTTATTTCAGGTAAGAAAAGGTCATTCCAAGATCTTCCAGCAAGATATTATTGATGTGTTAGATAAACAGTTGCTTGAAGGTATGGGTGTACTCCTTACAGAAGAAGAGCAACAGAAATGTGAAGCAAGTGTAAGTGCTGAAATCTAATAATCTGAAATAGTTCTATCAATCTAAATTTGCAACTGCTGAACTTTAAGAAGATAGATTTTCAAATTTTCTGTTCCAAAATGCATTTTTTACATGAAGCGATATGGTCACTGGTATCTCTAAAAGCATGTAACAAAAAATAGAAAAATATAATGGTTTTCAAGTTTTATGAGAATCTCCTAGTGTAATCATTTAGGGGAGAATAGTAGAAGTGTGTGGAATAAATATTATTGCCCTTTTAAGTTACATTCCATTATTATTGGAAATTTGACGTTGACCGAAAGTTGATCATTATGTACTAAAGGATGTTGCATCGTATTTGTCTGACTTTCAGTTGATGTAATATAGGTATCTTTTGAAAAGAAGAGACTTCTGGCTGTTCATGAGGCTGGTCACATAGTTTTAGCTCACTTGTTTCCTCGATTTGATTGGCATGCATTTTCTCAGCTCCTGCCTGGTGGCAAGGTACAAACTACAAATGTAGTATTGACAATTGGTTACTATCTGAGAGCTTTTTATGGATTTTTCATTTGTATTTCCCTTTCTTGTTGTTTTGTTCTCTCTTTTTTACCCTCTCCTAACATGAGTAGGAAACTGCAATATCTGTATTCTACCCTCGTGAAGACATGGTAGACCAAGGTTATACAACATTTGGCTACATGAAAATGCAAATGGTGGTAGCTCATGGTGGACGTTGTGCTGAACTTGTTGTATTTGGTGATGACATAACTGATGGTGGAAGGGATGATTTGGAAAAGATAACTAAGGTTATTGCCTTAATGCCTTTTCTTTTTGATACCATAGTTCATTTAAATTCATTGATCATGTAACAAATATTACTGTTGCAGTTGTTCTACCTTTTAGTCTTAAACTTTGCTCTTGGACATGGTTATCCTCATGGCATTTTACATTTTCACTACTCACCTAAGCATTAAGAAGGCAATTTTGACTTAGTTTTCTTCTCCAAAGAAATCATGTCTGAAATATTGGCTGAACTTTCGATAAAAGTATATTTTATTTTTAGATGCACCTTTTACACCATATTTCCTTTTTAAAGGTGAAAGTATTTAAGCTAATTGCATTTCGAGGTGTCTTAACTTTACAATGACCTATATCTGTTTTTTATATGAACAGTATCCTTCAGATCGTGTTTTACTCACCTAACATGTCTCTTCAGATTGCAAGGGAAATGGTGATCAGTCCACAAAATACAAGGTTAGGGCTCACTCAACTAACCAAACGGGTGGGACTGTTAGATCGGCCGGATAGCCCAGATGGTGAATTAATAAATTATAGGGTAAAACTCGCAATTGTAAATTTTTTTAGGAACACCCTATTTCTTTTTTTACTAATTACTTTGTCGTATTCCTTTGTTGTGCTAGTGGGATGATCCTCATGTAATTCCTGCCAATATGACACCTGAAGTATCTGAGCTGTTTACTCGAGAGTTGACAAGGGTAATTTTAGCTTGCTCTGTCTTCTATAACTGGTGTTTGCTCTAGTGATAGCACATTTTTTCTGTTGTGATATTCGGGCAGGACCAATATGAAAATCGCTGTATCTTATTCATTTGATTACCTGATGAACTGTCTGAAATGTATCTGAAAGTATGAGTTTTGGCATTTGGAGAAAAATAAATCCTAGTCTTATATCTGTTTGTGGAATTCTGAAATTGCATTCTACTATCATGCTAGGGACTGGTTTCACTTCTAAATAGATATTTGGCACCTTCGATAAATCTCAATAAAAGACATGCATGCCTTTAAGTTATTTGTGTGTAAAATTTTTGTTTGTTAAGCAGGCACTTAATTTCCCCCCTTTTTAAGTAAAAGACGAAAGACTGTTTAATTTTCCAACTTTTCAACTTTAATCGAAATTATGATGCTTGGTGTTCATGCAGTACATTGAAGAGACTGAAGAGCTTGCAATAAATGCTTTGAAAGACAACAAGCATGTACTAGATATGATTGCAAAAGAACTGTTGGAAAAGTCGAGGATAACAGGACTGGTATGTTTTCTACTCCTATTCCATATATTAGTTGAACTAAAGCCACTCTTGATGATATTTTGTCAGTGATAATAGTTAAAAATTCTTAAAATAAAACTCTTAGGATAGATCATACTCAGTTGAGCCCTTTCAAGTATGGGATTCATCTTTTATGTCTTTTATCTTGATAAAACATGATTGAGGTTTGGAGATTATTCTATGCTTAGTAATTCTGTACTTTTTGGCATCCATTATTGGCTACTGTATCACCTATGAAACTCCTATAATTCCTATCTTGAATTGTTTCTTCTTGTAGGAAGCTGAGGAGAAAATTAAGGGACTCTCTCCAGTGATGTTCGAGGACTTTGTCAAACCATTCCAGATCAACTTGGATGAGGTACTTTTATTCTCTTTTTAACAGCTATCATGTTTCATTACAGCTTTGAGAATACAATGGTAAAAAAAATTAGCAACCGATTTTTTTAGTTTTAGCAATACCTAGTGCAGGCTTTATATGGACATCATTCCTTAAACCATCTACTTATGTGGTATATTAAAAAAAATCTTCTTACGCCGTGAAAAAAAAAACTGTCCAACCCTTGCTGGATTTTATCATAGGATATATAGTCTTTCTGAGACTCTGAGTTGTCTAACAACTAAGTTGTCTGGTGAAAAATTATTCTTTGCCTTGTGCTTGATGCACTTTCTTGTTAAAATAAACAGGAGGGACCTTTGCCTCATAATGATCGCTTACGGTATCAACCTTTGGACATATATCCTGCTCCCCTTCACAGATGCTAATGGTTCCTAGATGTCGACAAATTCCGGCATCGGCATGGTTGTTTTACGTTGTTGGGATATCAAGAAGCTAGTAGATATCCAGCCCCACTTGGAATTTTGATGATTACTTGAGTTATTAGTTATTACATACATCAGACCCTTGTTCCTTGTGAAAGCTTGCTTATTAGGATGTTCATGATCATGATGTTCAACAATTTTCCTGAACACCATTGAAGCTTCCATAATTGCTAAGATGAGTTGCAGATAAATTTTTCAACACATTAGAATCCGGACTGCTAAAAGTAAGTTGAAAATCTCCATAGTCGTCGGCTAGCTGCATCATAATTCAGCTGTGTTGTCTGAAATGTATGACAGGGCGAGCGATCGGTCAGATCGAGCTTTTAGCATCAGGTTTAGTGATTAAAATGTAAAAATCAGTAATATTAAGGATCATAATATAATTTTTTTAAAAGTTATTCAAATTTATATGATTTTACCATTTCAATAAATCAAAGTGTCCAATAACAAATTTAGAAACCTTAAGGAACCAATAACAACAATCCACGTCTTCCCCAAATTTCAAATCTCGAAATGGACCCAATTACGAATTAGGGTTTTGTTTTGGATAAGATTGACGGTGGACAAGATCAAATCTTTCACCTTTTTAAAAAGTAAGGTCTTGCATTTAATTAGTATTTTGTTTGATTAGTGAAACTGCAAGAATAAAAACAATTAATTTTAATTTCATTTTTAGAATCTTTTGTTTTGTCCGTAGCGCAATCCTAGGTGTCTGGAAATGTGTACTAAACAGTGTTCTGAGAGGGGGGTTATCTGTTCATTGTGGTGGGTAAAACGCTCCTAAACCACGTTTCTCGGGTCCATTGCCTCTCCCTTTTCTGGGTTTACCCTACTTTTGTTTCTCTTCACTCCAGGTTCGTTCGTTCTTCCTCTTTTCTAATCTAATCCCATTTATGTTTTGGCTTGTGATTGCTGCTTGATTATTGCAGTTTTGATTCCTTTTTTGGTTTGGTTTTGCCTTTTGATTTACTTCCGATGCTGTTAAGATCTGTTTCCGATTGTTTCCATGGCGGTTCTTCTTTGTTTAAGCTGAGATGTATCCTTGTTTTTACAACTTTGAACAAGAATCCAAGTAACTTGAATCTCCTCCTTAACTGTTTGGACTGAGATTCGTGGAATCTTATTGTTAGAATAAAAGAATGGATTTTTTGCAACTTTCTAGCACGTAAGATGATGTATTGAGTTATGTGCTGTTGAATCGTCTCCATTGATGACATCTGCAACTTATACAATTTGTCTGCTTGATTTGTAGCTGATCGGTTGTGATAGGTAGAATGCAACGGGCAGTTCAAGCTTTTTCGGTTCATGGAAATACTGTGAAAAATGCGATCTTGCATCGCATTCGGGTTGTCAATCCGGTTATGCGACCCGTAATGTTATCCAGATCAGTTTCATCTGCTGTTATGGAAGAACATGGCTTTGAGAGCACGACTATTTCGGATGTTTTGGAAGCCAAAGGTAAAGGTGCTGATGGCTCCTGGCTTTGGTGCACTACAGATGACACTGTGTACGACGCTGTGAAGTCGGTACGATTCTTCATGATTTTCGTAGGTTCTCAGTTTTTTCATAGAATACTTGATTTGCATGCTTATTGAGTTCGATCTTTTTCAGATGACTCAACACAATGTTGGGGCCCTGGTGGTTGTAAAACCTGGAGAGCAGAAATCAATTGCGGGTATCATCACAGAGAGAGGTAGTTAACATGTACCCCTTGATAAAATCAATTTGGCACCAAGATTTAAAATTTTGAATGAATGATGGATTTAGTATTTTTCGTGATCTACAGGTATTCCCAAGTTTCTGAATCTAGTTATTTCTCTTGCAATGACTTAATTTTTTTTTGAAATACTTGTGTCTAACACTCTAACTGACATGTTCGACAGATATTAAGATTCGGGTATTGGGATATGATCCTTAGTGGATCCTCCAAATCATGAACAAAACTTCAGATAAATTGAACATTTGCTCATGCAAAACACATACTTGTATCTGACACACTAACACTTGAGTTTGAGTAACAGAGCTACCTATGCTAGTAGGATTCGTCTGTTATTTGTTCGGTATTAGTTGGTCTGAATCTGACAAAAACCAAGATCTGTAAGATTAAAGTAGTTTTTAAGCATACAAGCGAAAGCATGTTGATAGTTGACTTATCCCATCAATGTTGCCCGTCGCCTTTGCCATTGAATGCATTTATTACCTTTATTTTGGTATGGATTTTTCCTCTATTTCTTTCATATCAAACAATCTCACACTGCCCTTTTCTTGAGAATTGCACATACCAAATTTAGGGAATGCTTTCTGCTTTGGTAAGATTATCCCGAAGAGATTTTGAAGGATTCTATGGTATGGTTTGGTACAGTTTTGATTCTTAGTTTATTTCTACTATTTGATGTTACACTTGCAGATTATCTTAGGAAGATAATAGTACATGGAAGATCATCCAAGTCGACTAAGGTTGGGGACATCATGACTGAAGAGGTATCGTTTTTTTGTCTTTTATTTGAGTAAATTTAGAGGTTTACTTCCATCATATGTGGCTGATCGTTTAGATGTACATGTATTCCGTCACTCTTTTTTGCATTTCTACGATCGTATTATACGGTGGTTGTAGAATAAGCTCATCACAGTCACACCTGAGACCAAAGTTCTGCAAGCAATGCAACTGATGACAGGTAATATAATCTGCAGCCATCTACGAATCTGGTTTTAGTGTTCATTGTGCTGTTCCTTATCTATCTAGCCTTAACCTATGCTATTTTGGCAGATAACCGTATCAGACACATTCCGGTAATCAATGAAAAGGAAATGATCGGCATGGTTTCCATCGGAGATGTTGTTCGTGCTGTGGTGAGCGAACACCGTGCAGAGCTGGACCGCTTGAATGCTTACATACAGGGAGGATACTAGACGATGACGAAATCGTGTATGTTTCGTTTCACCCGTTGGACTTAAGCATGCAGGCGGTGATCCTGCAAATGTTCCATGTTTTTTAGCTGCTTCTGTGAATCTGCAAGTGATGTTTGAATAATTCCCGCTGGACCAAGTGTTCAATAATTGACATTCTCATGTTGCTGATTCGTCTTTGTCTGGCAAATGCAAAGGAAACATTATCATCTTTGGTGTGTTTTTTATGAAGTTTGTGAACGCATTTACAAATCACAAAGTATCAACACAACACAAAATAAGTAAAATTACTCATTTTTTTTATAATAAATCATAAAATTAATTAATTTATAAATTTGATTCATCAGATTATTTATGATTTATATTTATTAAATATTAATTAACTAATTTTTTATATCATTAAATTATTTATAATTATTTTTTTATTTTTTGTATTTAACGCAGGTGTGTATGATTTAATACTTAAAATAAAATTTAAATCATAAACCCTAAACTTAAAAAAATTAAATCTTAATTTAAGTTTTTAATCCTAATCTTAATTTTATATTAAGACATAAAAGAAATTAGAAAATTTCTATCTAATTTTGACAATTGTGCATTTTCTTAATAAACACGAGCCATCTAGTCTCAGTGACTAAAAGAACGATTGTTGTTCTTAAATGTCACATGTTCGAACATTAATAATATCAGTATAGTGATTGAACGATCAATATTTAATAATTGAGATTATATACTATAACAGATACTATAACAAATATTACTGTAATTACCACGTAACTGAATAAAAAATTCAATAAAAACTTATGGTTATTTTTAATGGGTTGGGCTAGTACTAAGCCCGTAACACATCTAAAATGAAAGAAGAATGCAGGGAAGGTTATAAGCTCAAAACATTAAACCCTAATTCGTTATATATAACTGGAAACACATATCGCAAGCCGCAAGAGGAGATCGTTGCAGCGTTGGATATCGTAAAAAAGAGTGACAATGGAGGCAGCCAGAACTGTTAAGGACGTTTCCCCTCACGAATTTGTTAAGGCTTATGCCGCCCATCTCAAGCGCTCCGGAAAGGTACCTTTTTTCCCGGAAAATCCTTTCAATTTTTTTGATTCGTTAGAGATTCAAATTAGAGACTTTCCTTAATTTATATACTTATGTTGTTTGTTTTTGATTTTTTTTTAATGTTTAATACTGTGTAAATCTCTAGATCGAGCTTCCTCCATGGACTGATATTGTGAAGACTGGTAAACTGAAGGAGCTTCCTCCATATGACCCTGATTGGTACTATATCAGAGCTGGTATGTGCAGTCATTATCCTCATCAATTAAGACTGATTAATTATTGTATGATTCCTTATGAGCAATATGTTGTGTTATGTCCTAGCTTCCATGGCTAGGAAGATATACTTGAGGGGAGGTCTTGGTGTTGGTGCTTTTAGAAGGATTTATGGAGGGGCTAAGAGAAATGGAAGTCGCCCGAGGCATTTCTGCAAGAGCAGTGGTTCTGTTGCTCGTCACATTCTCCAGCAATTGCAGAATGTCAACATCATTGACATTGATCCGAAAGGGTGAGCTTTCTTTGCTATTAGTTGTTTTTTAATCTACAACTCATAGAGATGGCTAGAACCGTTGTTTATTTGTAAAGTAACAATTTGTGAATTGAATTCTTATCTTTATAAGAATGGAGGTGCTATGTGCTATTAAGTGGTTCGAATGTAGACATGTTTCGAAAAATTACTGTTGTATTCGGAGGATGTAGAAATTTGAAGTGCAGACCCTTTATTTATTTAAGATATCTTTGTTAGAATATGATTTGAACCTTAGTTTTCAGGTATCATGTGCTATGTGCTAGAAAATTAGAGAACAAAACCAAAAGGAAATGGTGTTAAGACAGATGACTTTGAGACTCGTCTAACACTTCCATTGGCGTTTTAATGTGACAGCAAGATACAATTGAGCTGATAGCGTTTTAAGTATAACCAGGGATTGTATCGATAATCGTTCGTAGTTGGCTTTCTGCAATATTTTATGTCTTTACAACACTTGTTTTATGTGCATTTTATGCTTGGTTTTCTAGCCAATGTTGGATAACTAGATTACCAACACTATAAACTACCTACATTGTTGTGCCATTTTTCTTATTTTCTTGAAGATACCCATGTTCAACATATATTTGGACACGAGCGTGTTTGGTATCTTTTAGTGCGAATACTGGATTAAATAAGCGAACTTGTGAGTAGAATTGCATAATGCAGATCACTAACATGTCATCCTGTATGTATCAGTGGCAGGAGAATCACCTCAAACGGCCAGCGTGATCTGGACCAAGTAGCTGGAAGGATTGCTGTTGCTGTCTGAGATATTTTCATCAACCTTTACCATGTTGCTGAAATTCAGTTGTTCTAAAAGAGTGTTATCCTAGGAGACTGCCTTAATTATTCTTCCTTTTTGGTATATTGAGATTTGAACATCTGCTTTTTAGTCACTCTTTGCTTGAGCATTCTATGTTTTCCTAGGAGACTCCCTCAATTAGCCGCTTGGAAATTGAAGCCATGTTTTGTTTTAATGCTATTTGTAGTTGAATTAGTTTATAAATCATGTGTTAGTCTTTGATTAATTCTTTTTTTGATAAAGCATATTTGATATCACTGCCTCCTTGCTTCTCACGGTTAATATAGTTTTGGCTGAGGTGTCCGTTTGGATCCTGGCGGTTTATCAGAGTCGTAAAGAAGCGGGGTTGCATCGGCCATTAAGCTTTCTAGGCAAGGAATCAAGTGCCTGTGTATCACTGTACTGGTTCCTGATGAGTCGTGTGATCTGTGGGTGCATATAAATAGAAGCATATATAAGGTAAAACAAATGACAGCCTATACAACGGGGTACAACCATGAATAATGGACCATTAAAATATAATAAGATCCATAATAAAATAAATAAAAATAAAAATATAGTAAAATTTTTTTATTTCTTTATCGTGCTTTCATCTATGCTTCTGTTCAAAATTTTTAAAAAAATAAATTTTAAACTTTAACCTTTATTTTATATATTTTAAACCTTATATCATACGCCCTAAAGAATACATCATATCTTTAATTTCTTAAATCCTAACCAAAACCTATAACCTAAAACCCTAAACTTTAAACCCTAAACTCTAAACCTTTTAATTTAAAATAGAAGCACGAATAAAGGCAAGAGAAAGAGATAAACGATTTTGCACCCTCAAATTATAACTAAACTTTTGTCAAATTGTCAACGTAAGAATTAGAATATACAATCAAATAAATTATCAATGATAAAAAATTATAAATCAATAACATAAACATTAGTTTTTAAATTCGATGAACAACTTAGGGGAAACAAGTGACTAAACGTGTAGTTTTACCCTTTTTCTTTTTATACATCATGAGACACAAGGACGGAGTTGTGTAGGAGGGAAGAGGGTCCGTTGCCTCTTTCAAAATTTTTGATATAATTGTATTTTTGATCTTTTTTAATTTAATAAGATTTTTATCTCTCAATTTTCAAATTTAAAGGCTTTATAAACTTTTGTTCCTCTCAATATGAAATCTTAGTTCCGTCACTGATTAGACAATGCCCTTGACTCTCGTCTTTATTGAATGATGGCACATCTTGTCATATGCTACTGCCTACTGTAATAATAATGTTTCTCCCTTGGATACACCTACCCATGCATGACATGTGTGAAAATGGATTATGGCCGCCGTCTTCTCCTTCTGTTTGTTCTCTTCTTCTTCCATTGTGCCACTTCTTGTCTCCAGTAATCCGATCAAAGGCAGCCCGCAAGTTCCGATAGAGATCCCGATGACCCTAAATGCTATCAAGTTGTTTTTCCTCCCGGCAGCCACAAGCATCGGCTGAATGCTCCACCAAGCACAAGAGCTTGCCTCACCATTGAGATCGCCAAAATCCTCACGCATGTGGGGATCAGCTCTAATGTATATATATCAGTGACATGTTGAACGCCCCACAAGTGTTGAAGAAAGATATCAACTCCATTGCTATCTGTAAACATGGACAGATTAATTCTTTCCCATCACCAATATGGTTGGTGGGACTAAAAATACCATCACTAAAAATATTATGTTTAATATTATTTTATTTGAGTGTTTGAATTTCGTCATGGATCAATATTTTTTTATATCTCAAAATTTTTCTTTTATTTTTAATATGAGTCATTGTTACGGTTGTTAAACTGCCTATCCAACTCATTAAGTCTCGACGTAAAATCAAGTAGGCAAATGATTGCCTTGATATCATTTGTCACGGGATATTATCCTCTTCCTAAAAAAATAAATCTTATTAGTTGTGCATGACCACCATTTATACATTTTAAGATCTCCATTTTTTTTCGACGTGAAACTATTGTTCATATCTCTTCCTATGTGTGACAATTTGAACTCAAATTTGGTTGAAAAAAATATTAGATTTTAGTTTTCTATTGCTCTCTTGGTTCTCAAAAGCTTATTGTTGAATTTTAATTTAATATATAATTAATAAAATCGTTTTTCGTTTATAATTTTAAATTTTAAAAATGATCAAAATAATTAATTTTATTGAATCTTAAAACCGAACTAAAATCAAAACTAATCAAACCAATTCACAAAACAAAATTAAATTAATTCAATCAGTTTTTATCAAATTTTGTTCACCCTTACTTTCGGTTGAAAACAACTACATCGATTTAACTAATTAAAAGAATAACAAATTAAAGTAGCTGAAGAGTGGGGTTAGAAGTGAGACAGAATAAACTTGTTGCCTTCGTAATTCTACTTTTCACACACAATTTCTGAAATCCAAAGTAAAAGCTCTCATACGACTAAACAAATAGAATCCAAAGTGCTTTAGACAGGGATAGAGAGGGATACAAAATAATATAACAATCTCTTCATGATAATCGCAAGTCATATAATAATAATAATAATAAGCATCCATTTCTTAGAACAAAAATCTTTTGTCTTTTTTATGTGCCTTCTTTCATGCCTCCTTTGATTTTTTTTTAAAAATTCAATTTTAAACTCTAAACCCTTATTTTTTTATATCCTAAACTCTAAACCCTAAAAAATACACCCTACCCTTAATTTTCTAAACCCTAACCAAAAGCCCTAACCTAAAACCTTAACCCTAAACTTCTAATTTAAAGTGGGGCATAAATGGAATCATGGGAAAGGGGCAGATGATTTGCGCTCCCATTCCTTAAGGAGAGGGTTGAGTAAAAATCATTTGTCTCTTTATCATACCTCTATCCATGCTTCCTGTTTAAAATTTTTATAATTTTGAATTTTGAACTCTAACTCTTATTTTCTATATCCCAAATCCTATACCTTAAAAAATACAATTTACCCCTAATTCTCTAAACACAATCCCTAAGCTTGAACCCTAAACCTTATACTTTAAACCTCTAATTTAAAATAGAAACACAAATAAATGCACAAAAAAGAAACATACTCGAGAGATCTGTGCATTGGGATGGAACAACTAGTTCAAATGTAATAAAAAATCAAACTTAAATATATAAAGGGAAAGTAGGTAATAGATGCATAAACTTTTACAAACTTTTATTTTACGCACATTATAAAAAAGATAGAAGCTTCCTCGATATGTGAACTCGTGGGAGTGAGGTGTATTCTTCCCTCTACCCTTTAGGCTTTAGTAGCTTTTGCTTTCCTTTCACAACATCCACCTCTTAGTTTGTGTTTTTTAACCGACTTTATTTGATTTATTGGTTGATTAATTCGTATAAAATTTTATGGAGGTTCAATATTAGACGACCCTTCCAATCCAATGTTCTCTATTAACAACCGTAAGATTCGAACTTCTATTATTATTTAAAGGACTTAGTGTCTCATCCAACTAGACTAACCAGTTATCGGTAGATTATGGCTTAGTTGCACAGGTATATATGTACCGGAGACAAGGAGCTTTCCTGTGACAACTTGCAGTCCCCAAAATTTTCTCTGCAACCAATAAAGGTAACAATGGCAGTGGCACCACCATCTTTTCCTACATACTTCCTCGACAAAGGAAAAGGTACTGCCAAAACTCCCCAACTAGAAAAGATACATGCGCATCTCAAATACTTAAACATACATACATGCATCCATGCATGTTTAGAACGTAAACTTAGGGTTAATTCGAACATAATGATTGGAACTTGAAAGTACTGATTGGTGTCCGGTTCGAAGACTGAGAGCTAGCCAATGAAAAAGGTAGATACTCTATGTCGGTTTCCATGATTGGCAATTAATATTGCTCTAAACAAGTTGAGCAAAAAATAACTTGCAAACCGTGTATGATAGACAAGAAAATGTGCTTAGTTCCCTATGCTTTTGCAGAGGCATGTGATCCAAAACTTATGGTCTTTTGCTTTAATGGGAGCATATGGTGGCTTGTTTTTTTAGTTAGTTGAGCTTCGTTCTTCCCGATGATGTTGTCTGCAATGATAGTAACTGAATTTAAAAGTGTCAGGTTTTAAAAGTTCACGTCATTCTACCAAGAGGAACCTGGAGATGGTGAGAAGACAGCGGCTAGACATTGACCCATCATGACCATCTTAGAATGCTCTTTTCTGACCACTAAATAATTGTGTTTTTTTAGTGATTATGATTGCAAAATGCTTTTAGGACACAATTTGTTTAAATTACTGTTCAAAGGGAAGGGTTTGTTATAATTAATAAAATTTTATCAATTTAATATTAATAAACTTAAATATTTAAATAATTCGGATACGATAGTGTCTTTTATCGTTGTCGCCAAATATATATAACATCAAAAAATCGTAATAGTAAAGCCAAAATTTTTATATAACGAGATTAGAGTAGACATTAACACATGATGACATATGCATTATCATATTCGAATGACGGGGAAGTACAAATTGATGTACACAAGTCATAAGGATTAATTTAAAGTAACAAATTAAGATTAGCATGCATGGCACATGCATTATCATATACCTCAGACAAAACCCTATTGTAATTATAATAGTTATTTACTAAAACCCTAATTGAATATCAGACTCAGAGAGAGCATAATCAATTAACCTTTGAAGTCTAATAATAAGTCATAAATATATGTGTTAGTAATTGGTCAACCAAATGGTGAATTTCTCCCCTGCGCAACACTACCACTGTTTATCATAGGGTTCATCCTCTCTGCCTGAAGAGGTGCCCTCCTTGGCGACGGCCTTTCCAGCTTAGGCGACACTTCAAACTTCTTTTCACCTATGCCATCGCCTGAATGCACCGGCTTCGTATCATAAATCTCGGATATGTCTAGCTCGGTATTCGGCGATGTGAGTTGAATCTGGTCGGTTTTGAATGGATCATCTTGAGGTCCGAGACATGACGGAGCCGCTCCCAAATCTTGTAGTCGTAGCTCATCGGACCAGATCAAAGGACTCTTCCCGCTACCACTATAAGGGCTTGACCTCTTCTTTCCAAGGCAAGTGTTATCATTATTAGAAATGAAGCCATCAAGCAACGGTCTATCCATGTTGTGTTGGAGATCAAGTTGGTCGCCCCCATAATGTTGAGGTCTTGAAAGGGTGGGAAATTGAGTGAACCAAAATCTTTCATCGTTCCGATATCGGGAACACCCTGATTTCCCATTCCCTTGTAGCCGCCGACGCCCATGTTTTCGCCGGCTAGGGTTTGACAAGCCTTTTCCAGTATGGATTGCATATACTTGCCTTGTGCCTCAATCCTCAATTGAAGGTGTCTTTGAACCTGCCAATCCACGCATGATGAATAACCTTAACATTTTTATTATTATTTTGGATATGGTGAACGATCAAGAAATAATATTATCTATGAATATATACCTCCAGCTGCTCATGAAGTCTTCTCTGCACTTCCATTTGCATCCTAATCGCATCAGCCATGCATCATGTTAGAATTGCACATAATTTCAAATGTTTAAAATATATGTATATATAATAAATCATAGCAACTGAAGAAATACATACTCGTTCATGCTACGAGCCATCATGCCAGAGGAAGATGCAGCATTTCTTTGAAGATCTAACGCCCCCAGGAAAAAAATAATAATTAGCTGCAATATATATAGTGTTGTGTTGATAAAGAAAACCCTAGAAAGAACAGTCCATCTCATATCTCACCATCTTTAATAGAGTGATCATTTAATTCCTTGTGAGGTTGCTTTCCGAGTCTGAATTTCTGATCCAGAAACAGGAATTAAAACTATAGTAATCAAAAGAAGCAAAGGAAAAGAACCCAAAAGAGAAAAGAAAAGCGAAAATCCAAGACAACCCTACATGAAGAAGCTTGTCTCAAAAGGTCTGGAACAAAGGAAAAAGAAGCTAAAGCAAGCACGAGATAATCGGTGTTGTATTCAAACCTGGAGATGGCTCTTGAGGTGGTAAAGTGTAAGACCCTTCACACCCATAACTCTCATGATTGTTTTCGGAGTCGCCTCTGCCAAAGTTAAAAAAAATATTTTGATACACAAACTGAAATAATCGATTCGAAGGTGAAAGAAGACGAAAAGGGTTAATAGAAGAAGTACTGTCAGGGCCTCCGAGCTGAGTAACGGCATCAACAAAGCGTTCGTGAAGCTCGACGGTCCATCGCAGGCGAGGCTTGGGGTCGGTGGTGAGAACCAGACCAGAGTCGCCTTGAACACACATGGACCTGTCATGGGAATTCATAGTTGAGGGCTTCTTTGGTTGGAACATTCTCTCAGAGGCTTTGAGAATACACTAAGATTCAAGAACAAATGCTATATGCAAATGGGGAGGAATAGGGTGCGTTTTTGAAGAAGAGAACCGAGAGAGGATTGCTTTGGGTTCGTTGATCTTCAATTACAATAAAAAAAGGAATAAACCACAGGTCTCCCCTTCATTTAAAAAGAAAAGCAATATATATAATACTATATACTATACTGTATATCTATACTAAAGTGCACCTGTTCTAACATGCATCCACTCTCCCCTTCCTTTACCTCAAACAAAAGATACCCTAGATATGGTGCCATCAGCATACGTAGAATACAGTATTTATACTACGTACTTAATCAGTACTTTACTCACTGACAGACGGATACACATACGGATCTGAACGTAAGTGGGGAAGTTTTACCAAAGATTAAAATACTGTTAGAATGTACAAAAACGTATATGAATCCTTTGCCATCACCTAAAGAAGACCGTATCTTTCTACTATACCACTACCATGTAAAAGATGCACTCATCATAGCAACTCATATGTAAACATGGACAACATCTTTTTACCCTTATTCATCGGAAATGGATCTAGGGGTGCTGGGTACAGTAGCATCCCCTAAACATTTTAAATTCTCTTATATTTTATATTTTTTTAATTTTTTATAATTTGTATCCTTATATTTTAAATATACCTTCTTAATAATTTATACTTTACATAAATTTTGGATCCGTTCCTGTTCATCGATTCATTTAATCATATTATTTGCCTACATGACCCGTTTTGTTGTTTTTTAGTACAATTTCCCTTTCTAGGTTATAATGAAGTTCTAAATCTTGTGGGCTATATGTGCTATGATGGCTAGGAAAATAAAGACAACGTCTGTTATCCTTTATGTCATTACCAAGAAAAAGGTTGCCATCATTCTTGATAGCAAAAATTAATGATTAATTAACTGATTCTTAACCAATTCAATATGTAATGAAGCTATAACCGAACTTATTTTTATTTTTTTTATTTTTCTTTTTGCCTTTTCCTTTCGGTTATATAATTATTTAATTTACATGTACAAATCATCTATCTCTTTATCATACCTCTATTTCTATCTCTGTTTCAAATTAGATGATTTAGGGTGTAGGGGTTAGGGTGTAGGGAATTAGAGGTGGAATATATTTTTTAGGACGTAGGGTTTAAGATTTAGGATATAGAAAATAAGTGTTAGGGTTTAAATTTTAATTTTTTAGAAATTTTAATAAAAAGTATAGACGAAGACATGATAAAGAGACGACAGATTTTTAGCCTTAACTGACCAAAGTGCGGATAGAAATTACATCCCCTTGTTGATGTCTATATGTATGTCATATTTATGTCATGTAATTAAGAGACTAATGAGATAAGAAAAGGAAGACAATGACTTTAGGGTGTGTGGTCGGAAATGGTATAATGTGAGGAGCTGAACATCAATGCATAGAGATTGAAGCTTTAGATGACAGCAAATAGTATGGGGGACCCCTCTCTCTTCTAAAGCTTAACGGATGGGATCTCTCTCTCTTATCTCTTTTGTGGAGGTGAAGATTGTCCATACCATTCCATGCATTTCCAAAGCCAAATAAAACAAAAATACATTGGAATTTCAAAGGGTCAAACCCATCAAATGCCCCCACCTTTGGGTAAAATCAAAAGTGGGGTAAATCAAGATAACTAACAACGTTATTCTTTTTTCCGATGTAATCGTCGGTATAAATTCAGTGACTAATGATTTACGCTTTTGTTAATTTATATAAGAATAGACGATAATCATAAGTATAAACAATATTTCAGTCCGAGATGAAAGTCAAGCTCTAGCTCATAAGTTAAGGTACGAGAAATCCTTACTATCGTATAGGAGAATATAAAAATATGAAAGAAATGTATTTAGATTAATATTTAATTTATGTTTGTTAATGAGTCATATGACGTCGTATTTAGATATCTTATAGATCATACTGAATCTCAGTTATATTTAGAGACGAATTAGATTAAACTATGATTGATTTTTTTCTTTCATGATTTAGTCTAGTTGAAAATCCTGATTAAGAGACATCGAACATCTTATCGCTCATCCTAATAACGGTTAATTATATGTATACGTATATCAGTATATATATGCATGTATATTATTTACCCAAATTCTAATCCTAGTGGGAATAAATACTTTCTTCTGTCGCAATCAAACAAAAATTCTTGAGCCGAAATAAATTCTACATATTCAACGAAGTTGTACCAATCTTGTATCTATTGGAGCTGCTATGGCGATCTCAACTATCAAACCCTAAAGATCTCAGTTTGTCTGTACAGTCACAAACGTATGTTTTTAAACAAGGGTATGTTTTGAGGAGAGAAATACAAGCAGAAATCTTTTATATTTTTATGACTTTATCATGTGTCCGTTCATGTCTTTTATTAGAAAATCTTAAAATTTTGAATTTTTAACCTGACCCTTATTTTTTTTTTACGTCTAAAACCCTACACCTTACTCATAATTTCTTAAATTCTAACCACAACCTCTAACCTTAAACCCTAAATCTTAAATCTACTAATTTAAAATGTAGACACTAATAAAAATACGATTAAAAGCTAAACGATTTACGCTCGAGAAATACAAGTGAATTTTATACAAGTAAATAAATTTATCTCATAAAATTTAAATATTTAAACACCATCTATATATGTCATTAAATTAATTGTTCAAATATTTAAATCCATGTGCTGTTAATACAAGTGTATTTTATACAAAAATTCTCCCATCAAACCAATGATTGAATGTCAACAAGATATATTCAAGGTGGTTTGAGAAAAATATCATATCATATTATAAATAAATCAAAAATACCATTTATATAAAGGTCTTATAACTCAGTTGGTTAAAGTATTAGTATCATAAGCTAAAAGTCATGAGTTCTAGATTCGGGTAAAAATCGTCTGTTTTTTTTTATATCTCTATTTTGTGCCTCATGTTTAAATTTGGTAAAAATTAAATTTTAAACCCTAACTTAATCTTTTATACCCTAAACCCTAATTCATGTACCTTTAAAAAAATACACCTTATCCTTAATTCCTCAAACCCTAATTCTAAATCTTAAACCTTAAACCCTTTAATTTAAAGTGAAGGCACAAATGAAGGTATGAGAAAGAGGTAGACGATTTGCACCCTCATAACTCACCAAGGAGAAATTATATTATGGGACATTCCCACCACGTCATCCATGAGAGCAACCAATAAAAAACCTCCATTTAATTAATTTTTCCACCTCATCATTTTACCAAGTGAATCTTCACTTGGTAAAAACTGTTTTAAACTTGATTTACAATAACTGTCAGTGAAGATTCACTTCGTAAAAATGATGAGATGAAAAAATAATTAAATAAAATTTTTTATTAGTTGATGTCATAAATGACGTGGTAAAAATGTCCGGTGATATAATTTTTCACTCACCAAGACTAAAATATGTAAAAATTTCTGAAATAATGAGTCTAAATCAACTTATCCTGCATTTGAGCTATATTAGTGTAAATGGAGTTCTCCTAGACTCATTACGAGGTGTTAAGTTTTGAATTTTTATTAATTTTATATAAGTAAATAAATTTATCTGATAAAATTTAAAAGAGTTATAAATATTTTAATCATTAATAAAATTTATGCAACTTATAAATAAAAAGTTTAATTTTATTAAAACACTTCCCTAAGTTGATTATTTTGGTAATAAACAAAAAAAATACAAATTTATAAAAATATATTATATTGAAATATTCTATTTTCTTTACTAATTCCAAAAGGTAAATCAATTTAATTGTCATAAATAGTTTGAAATGGAAATTTTATTCCATTATTAGTTTTAATTAATATTAAAAATAATAAAATTTTAAAAAAAATATTTTATTATTAAATTATAAAATAAAATAAAAGAGTGCTTTGAATTAGATCTTGAGATTTTCTTTTAGGCTGATATTGTACAATATCAGTGGCTTTATAATATCCTTAAGCAAAGTTAGAGTTTAACTTTTAGTTAATTAATTAATTAATTAATTAATTAATTATACTTTGGAAAATCATAGAAAAAAAAGGTTGTGTTGGCTTAGTCTTAAGGCCATGTTTGCTTGAATTTCAAGCATCTTTATTGTGCTTACAGAATTTATTCTTCAAAATGAATATATTCCTTTTGCAACACAACTGTGAGGGGCCCACCTCTTTTTTCTTTAATTTACAGCCAGGCCTACAATACTTTTTTTTTCTACATATAATACTTTTATTTATTTATTCTCGTAGTTTTTAGGATAAACAAAATTCGACTCGATTCGAAAAATGAATAATTTAATTAGATTTAAAGTAAAAATATTTGACTCGTCTTGACTCAGCTCAAAATTTTATAAATTGGATTTGACTCAAAAAAATTAAATAAAATTTGAGTTATAAAATAGATATTTGAATAATTCAAAATTTTTAATAATCGAAGGATTTATTTTACAATTTGAGATAAGTCTCTTAATTTTTTATGATATATATATTGATATATAAAAATATGAATATATATATACATATTTTATATGATTAGATAAAAAAACCTTTTAAATTATAATTAAATCGTATTATAATATGACAAATAATTATAATTAAATTTTTATATGAACTCAAAAACTCAACTCGACTAAAATTTTTAAACTCGACTCGAATTAAAAATAAATAAAATTTTAAATTATAACATATGACATGACAACTTGAATAATTTAAAATTTTTTAATAGACTCGACTCGATCGAATACTTCTATCTAGTAATTCAGATTCTGTGATTTTTCACATTCCTATATGTTCATTTGGAATTTGCACCTTAAAATTCCTCACTTACAGGATAAGTTGAGTGGTAGGTACGTGCTTGAAATGATTTTCTCACCATAAATTGGTATCAGAATTTTTTTTTTTTTATAAAAATAGGATAAATTACACGGATAGTCATCATCCTATAAAGTTAATATCGAAATGACTATAATATTTTAAAAAAGCGTTAAAACACC
Source organism: Abelmoschus esculentus (assembly GCA_035048815.1). Taxonomy (NCBI): domain Eukaryota; kingdom Viridiplantae; phylum Streptophyta; class Magnoliopsida; order Malvales; family Malvaceae; genus Abelmoschus; species Abelmoschus esculentus. The sequence continues at coordinate 27,300,896 of JAUCBN010000001.1, forward strand.
GTTTAACTATTAAAATGATATCAAAATAATCACCGACCATTAAAAATTAATGAACTGATGACATAACAATTAAAAATAAAATAAAATAATTACACATTTACTCTCTGTTATTCATACAATTTTTTTAAAATTTAAAGTTTTATCGGAAAAAATAGTATTGTTAAATAAATAATGAAATGTTTTTTATAATTTTGTTTAACTTAATAAAACTAATTTATGCTTCCACCGTTAAATAAATAAGGCAAAATACTCGTAAATCATAAAGAAAATTAAATACATTTTTTTAAAAAAAATTAAAGATGCTTTATCACGTGATTATTTGTATAGAATTCGTATTAAACATGAACCCTATAGATACTCCAAAAATGAAGAAAATCACAACTTTAGTAAGAAAATAATTAAATTTTTATGCTTATATTTTTGACATAATTAATATCCAAAGTACAAAAATTAAAATCACCTTTAAAACTATTTGAAATAATTTAAATATCCAAAAAAATATAGATATTAGAAACAAATTAAAGTAGAAAAAAAAATTAAATCTCCATTTTATACTTAATAAAGTAATTAATGACATAATTTAACCATTTTTTACGAAGAATTTTCAGAAATATTGATGTTGAATTTTTTTTTAAAAATATTGTTTCTTCTATTTTATTTTTCAGAATATTGATGATTCTATAGTATTTTAAAAGTCGGTACCTTTAGAATCCGACTTTCAACAACGTTTTTAGATAATTTGGGGTGAAAACGGAGTCTTTTGGCCCTGACTTTGGCATCTTCATGCAACATTTTCTTTATTACACTGTTCAAAGTCGGAGCCTAAAGGTATCAACTTACCAAGTACTGTAGAATCATCATTATTCTAAAAAATAAAATAAAAAAATAATATCTTTTTAAAAAATTAACATCAATATTTTTGAAAATTCTATTTTTTTTTTATAGCGGTTTAGTTGAGAATAAGAATAAGAATAAACCTGGGGAAATGAGTGTGGATCATAAGATGGGCTCTTTAGGTGATTTTGTGGAAGCCCTTGAATTTTGTAGATTCAAATCCAGATGAAGATTGAGCCCAAATTTGGGATATTCTTATATAATATATCGTTAAAAATCATTAATGTTTTAATGTTTTTTAAATAATTATTAAATTTTTTAAAGATTCACGTATAATTAACTATATTTTAAAATAAAATTAAAAAAATATTTTATGAATCATTCCTACAATCTCATCCATGATTCTATTCAATTAAATAAACTCTCATTATCTTTATTTTAAATATTAATATTTTTTTATAAATTAAAATTTATAAATCATCGTCTTCTTTCACATCCTCTTATATTTATTCTAATATATTTATGAATAAAATCATTAAACTAAAAAAACTTATCCCACGAATCACAAGAAATAAAAATAAAATTATTATTAATATAATCATCACATTCATTCTAATTTTTAATCTCAACCTAATTTTCAATGAAATCAATACATTCAAAGCAAAGTTGAAGTTTAGACTTTTAACAAAACTGCAAGTTTACATAGAGGATATCACTAAATAATTTTTCATGATTTTTAAAAAATATAATTAATTCGATATTAAGCTTTTGAGATTTTTATTAATTATTTTAATTTAAAAAATAATTAATATTTATACATTATATGAATTATATTTATCAATATATATTACTCGTTCTAGAATATAGACTATTTTTAACTTAATAACTATCTTTAAAATTATTATATCTTTAAAAATGAAAAATAAAATCCATTTAAAAAATTTTATACAAAATTTCTACCTCTATTTTTTTTAAATTAGCTAATAGTGATTACAGTAGTATCTGTTCTAGACTCTAGAGTATAATCTCAATAATTGGACATTGATCGCTTAATAACTCTGCTGGCATTATTGGTGTTCAAACTCATGACTTCTAAGAACACCATCCGTTTCATTAACCACTGAAATTAGATGGCTCGTGCTGGAACCGGATCTCATTCAATTTATTCTTTTGGGGGGTTCATTTCAATGCTTTAGCTTTGATTTTTTTTTTTATAGAATTATTATTTTTTACTGTAAAAAGTGGGATCGATCATATTATTCAGAAACTTGTTTAGGGTTTTTATCTTTTCTTTATAAGATTCCATTTTCTTTTCTTTTTCTAAGTAGAGATGGTGAAAAAGAAAAGGAAACCAAGATTATATAACCTTATCATCTTGTGCTTGGCAAAATAATCTTCTAATTTTGATCATTTGCCCTACCACAGCCTTTTACATTTTGTAAAACAAAAAGAAAAAAACAGTATAGTATTCCAAAACAAGTATATCAATGTAGTTAAAACTGATGTTCTCTGTTAGTAGGTGTGTTTCAATCATGCATGGAGAGAGGGGACATGGAACTGTCATGAGAGGCACACAGTGAGAAAATCTCTTCCAATGATCCGTTCATGTAGTCCTTGAACTTATCGTCATACATCATGTACTCGTCGATTATCTCGGCCTTGGACGCCTTCGTCTCCGATGTAAGATTTATCTGTGGGAAGTCTTCTAGCTCCAATGGTGGATATGGAACTTGGTAATGAAGATTTGTGTAGACTGGAAGCTGTATTTCCTTCATACATTCATAAGCACATGTGAATCAGATGAGTTTTTCTAAGAGGAAGTGAAGGAGTGAAGTATTCTTTAAAGCTTAAAATTCAAAATCGTAACCCTAAATTTTAAATTCTAGACCTTACGACCTACGTCCCTAAACTAGTATATCAAAGTTTTTCTCTTTTATGAAGTGATGATTCAAAGTTCAAATTGAAAAGAGTTTGAAAGGCCCCAAATAGGAGAGATTATACGGTGAACCCTGTTCACCACGTCATCCATTGTCCAAGCAATCAGGACCGTTGATTTTTAAATAACCACCTAATAACTTCTCATTCATTAAGTCCATGTAGGAAAGAGATGGTGATTCACATGAAAAAAAAATTAAGATCAACGGTCTTGATTGCTTGGGACCATGGATGACGTGGTGAATAGGGTTCACCGTATAATTTTTCCCCAAGTAGGGTTGTTGATAAGGTGAAAAAAGAAAGTTTTTTTGAATGGAAGAAATTTTGTGCAAATTCTGACTAGGAGAAAGATGTTTAGGTCAGTCAAAAGAAGTTATGGAAGATGGTGAAGAAAGCCATGGAAATGAGTATTGGTAGAGCTTTAGGCAAAGAGAGTGAAGAGTTTTCACTTGGTCCCAACTTTTTGTTTAGTTTAAGATGAAAAGCCAACTCAAAGTGGGTGTTTGGTGGGCCAATTTTCCAACCCACATTTGATCAGCTGATTGTACTTTCAAGTGTTGGGATGGGGAGAGGAAGACTGAGAGTGATTTTGAAGCTTTTGGTGATAAAAGCAGGGGAAATAAAGCAGAATATTGCTGTAAAAACATAAATAAAATCCAGTGTTGGCAAAGTAGATCATCATGTCTTCAACATAAAAAGATGTCTAAAGCAGATTTATTGTTACTATTTTTAAGAATCATGGTATGTCACATTGTAAAATCTCCCTAGGCATGCACATCATGCACATGATGTTTCTAATCTTACGTTCTCTTCAATACTACTCCTTTTTCCTTTATTCGAAATAATCATAATACATGTATTCTTATAATATCCATGTTATACCGTACCTGAATTAAGTCGGAGGAGAAACCGGGGCCGAGCGAACTCACATCGGCTGAACTATTGGCTTCGTCCGAGGTGAATGGAGCTTGGTATTCATCAGGCATGCCAGTTTCATTGGGAGTTCCTTGAGTGACATCGGAGGAACAAGTGTTGAAATTCTCATCTTCAACGCCAACTTCATCACCAAATGACTGATTGTTCTCAACAGTTGCAGCTTCTTTTGTTTTGGGAATTTGTATGTTCTTCTTGAAGATGCGGCATAAAGAATACGAGTCCTGCTTGATTTGCAAGATTAGCTCCAATCAATTAAGCTTGAAATGCAAAAGAATATTAGAAAGAGGTAAAAAGAAAAAGGAAGAAATTAAAAGAAAGGAAGATCACCAGCTATACACCTATAAAAGCATGGAAGATTAAAACCAAAGAGTCTCAGAAAATCATTTTTCCATGCATATGTTATACTTTTTCAAAAGGCCATAATCATGGATATATTAGCATCATATATGTAATGATTATGGACATCAAATTTAATTAATACAGACGGAGCGAGAATTTGGATTTGTTTAATCAAATTGTTAACAAAATTTATGAAAATATTCGTAATAATTTAGCATAGAAGAATCATGCATCATATAGAAATTGTTTTCTCTAAACCCTAGTTATCTTTGGAATGATTCTACCTTGTTTTAACAAAGTTAAAAGGCTTCCAAACAAATATACCTGACAGAACCAATGAACTCAGAACCCTAATGAACAATACCCATACTAATCTTTCGATGCCTACACGAAACATACATATAGATATAGATATAATCATACGTAAAAATAACACGAACACGATACAAATATCGAATATATATGGATTGCAGGATTTAGAAGGGACATGGGAGAATGTAGCAGTTAGCAGTGTACCTTTAAACTGGAAGGAGCAGTGAGAGAATCGGAGTGGAGTAAGCGATATTCATGCATGACCCAATTAGTTCTGATGCCATGGGGAGCCCTCCCTCTGTAATAAACCAAAGTCTTCTTCATACCAACCACCGCCCTCTTCTGAGACCCCGACGTCTGCACCGTCCTATCCTTCCCCGTTGCTTTCCAGTACCCACCGCGCGTTGCCCTGTTGGTTCTAGACCCATTCGGGTATTTCTTGTCCCTTGGGCTGTAGAAGTACCACTCCATGTCTTTGCTAGGAAGAAACGACTTATCTGTTTGTTTAAATTCCACAATGAAAACGAACGTTCAAAGTTAGCATTAGACAAGCTAGTCCTAAATGAATGGAATGATTATATAACAGATACCTGGTAAATCCCAGGGTTCACATTTGTAGATATCAACTTCTGGGATAATCTCCAGCTCGATCGTACGACCGCTGATTTTCCTGTCGAGATAGTAAGCGACAAGCTCTTCGTCTGTCGGGTGAAACCTGAAACCGGGAGGGAGAGTCATGGGAGCCATGGCAGTGCTGTTCCCAGAGACAGGAGAATGGAAACCGGAAAGATTTTTCTTAGAATGTAATAGAACAGAACAGAACTTGCACTATTCAGCTAGCTTCATCTTCATTCCACTTTATATACAGATCAGGCCACTGCTACAAAGAATAAACCAAACAATTGCACCTTAGACATTCCCTTTTATTACAAGCTTGCCATTACAGCTTCCAGTTTCAGTGATTAAAATAGCAAAAAGACTTCCATAACCAAGTAGGGTTAGATTCACCTTGTAATAATGGGGAGTGATCACGTGGGGCCAGCCATGGTCCCATCAGTTTTTTCAGAAACCAGGGTTCCTCTCTTTAAAGGTAGGGTGGGACACTTATAATAAGCCCTCCACATCTTCCTACACGCAAGACTCATCCTATACCTATTAGGGGGAAAAAATCTCGTGTATCCCTTTATGTCTCTTTTGATTTTTTTTTTTAAATTAAATTTTAAACTTTAAACCTTTATTTTTTATATTTTAAATCTTAAACCCTACACCCTTAAAAATACATTCTACCCCTAATTCTTTAAAACTTAACCAAAATCCATAACCTGGAATCCTAAACCTCTAATTTAAAATGGGAGCATAAATGAAAACACAGAGAAAAGACAGATGATTTGTACTCCTGTTAGGGATATCAAAACTCGTTCATTAGGTATTCAACCGCTCAATAAATCTAATATTAATATTATTTTTATTTTTTAATTTATATTATAAAATTATTAGACAGATGGGTACTCATTGGTCCAATTCTGAACACCCATAATACCTATTCCTAGTTTCCTACACATACACAGGTTAGTAGATTTACTACTATTATAGTTTATTTAAAGAGTATAAAAACGACAGCTTAAAAATATTAAAAATACTGTTAAAATACATAATATTTAAAGTCATTAACAGTCCTCGACAACTTGTCAAGGTGGTTTATAACTACAGTGACTAGATTGAAAGAGTCCAAACCTTTGGAGTACTTGGGGGATAGTTTTCCCTTTTTATAAAAATTGAACTTAAAATTAACAAAGTCATCCTACTCGTGGCAAGTTTTTGTGTCCAAAGTTCGAGAGGTTATTACATGAACCCGTTCTACCACTTAAGATATGGTCCTTAATCAATTAAATTAAGACACATCATTTATTTTTTTCCATATCATATTCACACATAAGCATCATCCAAATCATCCACTTTAATGTCATAGATTTAAAAAAGGAAAAATATTATTAAAGATTTTTTATGTTGTCTTCCTCTTTATTATTTAATTTTTTTAATTATTTTTTCCTAACCCATAACCCTAAACCTTAAACCCTAAAACATAACCCAAAACACAAAGTCTAAACCTAAACCCTAACCCTAAACTCTAACCTAATCCTAAACCCTAAACCCGAATCTAACCTTAAACCCTAAACCTAAACCTTAACTCTAATCCTAAACCCTAAACCCTAAACCTAAACCTAAACCTAAACCCTAACCATAACATAAACCCTAACCTTAAACTCTGTTGAGTTGATCGGTATTGAATAATGGCCAAGAGGGGGGGTGAATTGGATATTAAAAATTTGTAGGAAAAATTTTTGTAAAAAATCGAGAAATAGAGAACACAAAGATTTATAGTGGTTCAAGCTTCGAACAAGCTCTACATCCACTACCTTAGCTCCCACTAAGGGTGTATCGATATCTGTATCGATATCATTTAAAAATTAACTAACACCAACGGTCGACTCATTTAATGCTTGAAAATAGCCGTTGGAGATTAAGGGTGTATCGATATCTGTATCGATACCAGGAGTCATATTTTTAAAATTAAAAAATAATTTGAAAATTAACCAAGATGTTTCGATACTGGTATCGAAACATGGGTTGGCAGAAAGTTTTGGTATCGAACCTTGTTTCGATACCTGTTCTTGATCTCAAGAACAAGCCTTGAAAAATCCCAGGTGTATCGATACCTGTCCTCATGGTATCGATACCCTCGTGTAAAAATGGCTTGTAAGAGTATTTTAAAGTTCTTGGTTTTGACTTAGAGATCAAGCTTTGACTTAAGGACCAAAAAGTTATTTCAAAATTAGTCCTTACATTTATTTGTTATATCAAAATCAATTTTAGTTTTACAATCTCCCCCTTTTTGATATAACAAAACCAAAAGGAATTTTAAGTTTTGAAATAATTTGATTGAAAGACTCCCGACCCTTTTTCGCCGAAGAACTCTATTTAGATTAGAGTCCGCCACAATATATAATTGTTGGTATGAAAGAATTTTTTTTGTAATGAAAAACTCAACTCTTATTACAAGTTAATTTATGAAAATTCTTTTCGATTTCTAGAAATTCTAGAAATCACTTTATTTCTTGGTGTCAAAATCAAAACCAAAATAGGATATGTGGTATAAAAACGGGGAATCTATTCTCTTCTTTTCCAAAAAAAATGATCTTGGAGATTGTGTAATGCTTACTCTTAAACTCTTTGTTTACACCGTAGTGATATTCTTTGTTTCTCTCTTTATCTTCGGATTTCTATCTAATGATCCGGGACGTAATCCTGGGCGCGAAGAATAAAAATTTTTTAGAAATGGTATTAGGATTTGATCTACTACACTGCCAAAAACCGAAACGGAAAGAGAGGGATTCGAACCCTCGGTACGAATAACTCGCACAACGGATTAGCAATCCGACGCTTTAGTCCACTCAGCCATCTCTCCTAATTGAGAAAAGATAATTACTATGTTACAGCACGCAAAAAGAAATGCTTGAAAAAAAGTCCTTTTTGACTTTGTTATTTTGTTATATAGGTTATAGGTTTTTTTTTACTTTGTTATATAAGTTATATAGTTATATAAGTTATATAGATTATTATTTATTTATAGAGAGTATTATTAATCTATAAATAGATAGATTCTAAATTTTATTATTATTATATAGATATAGATTGATTATATAGATATATCCAACTTTTCTATAGATATATAGAACTTTTATCAGTAATTCCATTTCATTTATATTCTATATCATTTATATTCTTAAATAAAACAAGGGCTCTAAAGAAAGAAATATCTCAACTCAAATAAAAAAAAGAAAGAATATCGCTTTGATTTCGCCCAAAAGGGACTTTTTTTATTTCCAATTTCCACGACCGGCCCGGTTAGTACCCGGCCGGGCTCATTTTTTTATTTTTAACTCAAATAACTCATTTTTTCTATGATTCTGCGATCTGACTCGTTGTAACAAAAAAAATCTTGTAAAAAAACCTTGTTATTGGATTGAATCAACAATCAGAAGCAGAAGAAGTCCTATTTCCTTTCCTATGATATAGAATCCAAATATTATTTCTATTCTTTTTTTTCTTCCTATTTCTTTTTCTTTTTATTTCCATTTATTTTACTAGAATAACTAGAATAAATAATAAAAAAAAACTATGGATTTTTGCACAATCCATTTTTATGTTATGACTAAGTCCTTTTGTCGAACCCTATCTATCAAAACTCCTATAACACAAGCCTTCTGACAAAATGACAAAAGGCGGCAAGGCTCTAATTTTCAGGATTTTTTATGCTCCTATCTTGTAATCCTATCTTGATTACGACCAATTCCCCTGTTCGACAAAGGGTCCCTTTATATACAATAATCGCATTGTAGCGGGTATAGTTTAGTGGTAAAAGTGTGATTCGTTCTATTAATCCCCTTAAGAGTTAAGGGGTCCCTCGGTTTGATTCATATTCCGAGCAAAAACTTTATTTCTTAAAAGGATTTAATCCTTTCCCTCTCAACGAAATATTTGAGGAAGAATATACATTCTCGTGATTTGTATCCAAGGGCGAATTCAATTATATTTAAAATTATATTCTATATAATTTTAGAATTATATTATAAATTAAAATTGAAAAATTGGATTATGAAATTACGAAACATAATTTTTTTTGAATTGGATCAATACTTCCAATTGAATAAGTACGAGAAAAAGATCCATGGATAAAGATAGAAAAGTTTATTTCTAATCGTAACTAAATCTTCCATTTTTTTTTTAGGATAGATTGAAGCAAAATAGCTATTAAACGATAACTTTGGTTTACTAGAGACATTTACATCCTGTTTTAGCTCGGTGGAAACAAAATGCTTTTCCTAAGGATTTTATCAAATAGAAATAGAGAACGAAGTAACTAGAAAAATTGTTCTATTCTAATCCCACTCTTCTAGAAGGATCATCTAGAAAGCGAATTGTTTTGAATGCATTCAGACAGAAAAGCTAACATAGATGTTATGGGCCAAATTATTATTCCATTTCATTTTCGTTCCTGCCTTATTTATTTTATTTATATATATATTTATATATATATATATTTTTTAATATATATATTTTATATTTTTATATTTTTTGAATTTATCCATCTTCCATAAAGGAGCCGAATGAAACCAAAATTTCATGTTCGGTTTTGAATTAGAGACGTTAAAAATAATGAATCAACGTCGACTATAACCCCTAGCCTTCCAAGCTAACGATGCGGGTTCGATTCCCGCTACCCGCTCGATATTCGAATTCTATCTATTTGAATATTTATTAATTCAATTCAACGATGCTAATGCATCGTTGAATTGAATTAATAAATACGCAATTCCTAAAAATTTTTCACATGTTCTTTAGTTTTTCCAAACAAGAGAAAAGAAAAAAACCGAACAAGACAAAAAAAAGTCAAAACGTAAAAAAATCGTAATGAAAAGCGTCCATTGTCTAATGGATAGGACAGAGGTCTTCTAAACCTTTGGTATAGGTTCAAATCCTATTGGACGCAATTTAGAATCGATTTCTATATTTAGAAAAATTGTTGATGGTTTTCGAAAACTTAAAAACAACTTAGAACCTTCTCCCCCTTTTTGTTAGATCAAAATCAATGAAGCATAAATAAAAAGATAATCAAGGTAATAGAAGAAAGCAATTATAGCACTTAAATATAAAAGTTCATATGAAGCATAAACCATAGCAAGCAAAGTATCCAAAAATATAATCCAACAATAATAAAGACAAAACATAAGGAAATAAAAATAGGTGCATAAGTTCTAATATGAATGCATCATAACTAATCTTAATAACTAAAAAAGCAAAGCATAAGAGAGATCGAAACGATCAATCATCGGCCATGTCATCACCGTCATCATCATCATCATCTTCATCTTCCTCTTGATCTTGATTTCCCTCATCATTAAGTCTTTGGCTTTGTCGGAGAGCTTCAAGAGATACTCTCAAGGAGTTTCCTTGACTCTCTAGGCTTGTCATCCTAGCGTTGATGGCATCAAAACCCGAAGTGAATTGAGTGGAAAGAGTGTCAAGCTTGCCATCCATGGAATCCAAACGGGCGTTGAGAGAATCAAACTTAGTCGTGAGGAAGGTCAACATATCAAACTGATGAATAGGTTTCGGATCAACCGGAGCATGAGGAGGAGAGGGAGGAGCACCTCGAGTCCACTCACCATTAGAGGCATAGACAAAGTGAGCACGGTTGAGTGAAGTTTCTCCAATAAGCTCTTTTAAAGATCCCACCTTGTCATAAGAGCAATCGATGTCCAAATGCAAGAAGATGGTGCTTAGAATGCACGCATAAGGAAAAGATTGAACAAGGGGGGTAGCACGGTTTTAGATGTGCCACACAATATCCGAGAAGACAATCCGAGCAAGGTTTGGTTGAATGTTATCACGGAAACATGTGATCCAAAAACTATCAACTTGACGGATCCTAGAGTATCTCCCATTTGATGGACGAATCTACCAAGAGATGATAAGATGGAGAAAACGGTCGTGTGCGTCAAGAGATGCAACCGATCCGGTGAAAGGAGCAAGAGAGTCTTCATCATCTACACCTTTATCCTCAAGACCAAAAACATCAAGGAAAGTAGAGACATTAATCTTGAAAGATTTTCCCATAAGATATGATTCAATGGCTACTACTTTACTCTTGTCCGGAGATAAGATACATTTAGCATTGGTGTAAAAGATAAGGACGAGAGTTGGAAAGAACTTGCCGGTGTGAGTGAGAAAACTCAAGAAGTTCCACTCGACAAGTTGGTCATAGTAACGAAAAGGAAATCTATGTGACGTGATGAATTGAATGTCCACACATCTTTCCTTTTTGAGAGGATAACTCCGGAAAAGGTTGTAGTTGTCCAATCTACGATCATTGTCTAGACTCTTAGCATAAACCTTCTCAAAATCAACTCGTGCAACACGAGATGATGAAGAGGATCCGACTTCGGTACTAGATCGCTTCTTTGGTGCCATGATCTAGGATTGGATAAAAAAAATTTGGATTAGTTAAGAACAATATGTATGCTTGTATATATAATTCAATTCAATCCTATGAAATAATCTAACAATTCAAGGTATTTAAGAATTTTAAGAAAATTAAAAAAAAACATCGAAAAACTTATTCGAACAAAAATTTATATTCGATTAAAACAAGTTGGAATTTTGAGACAAAATCATAGGTTTATTGAAAGCCATAAGATAGACATTTAAAACATACTCAAAAACTGATTTTTAACAAACTAAAAATAAACGAAATTAAGATTTTTCGAAAGTATACCTTGATTGTATATTAGGATGAATTTCGTGATTATGAAGCACTGTTTGTTGATATGATGAAGTCTTTGATGCGTAGATCAAAATCCCTCAAAGAAAACGTGAAGAAATTGTGTTAAGAGAGGCGAATTTGATGGGATTTTAAAGAGAGGGTCGGCTAGGGTTTTAGGGTTTTAAATTTGGAAGTGTTTTAATGAGATTAAAATTAGGTTTAGAGTATTTTAAATAAACTTCCGTCCTCGTGTATCGATACTGGTATCGAAACACCCTGTTTCGATGCTAGTATTGAAACAGAGGTATCCATGCAAGCATCGATGCCTGTTCTTCTTGACAAAAACCCTGATGGGCTGATGAACAGGTATTGAAACAAGGATTAGCTGTATCGATACCTTCGACCTTTGCTTTGCATTTTGGCTACTAAAAGTACTAGAAATGAGTCTCTAAAGCCCCTAGAAGCATGCATATGATGTAATGACATGTTTATTATGCATGAAAAAGTTCATAATCCCCCTAGCAACATGCATGGAGTCATCAAGATACAAGAGCATTATAAGCATGATTTAATTCAAGATTCAAGCAAGATAAGCAAAAAGATGACACTTAGCAAGTCAAGATAGGCTAGTTAGACCTAACTCTCTCCTAAGGGTCCAAAAACGCTCCTTATCCAAAGGTTTAGTAAAGATGTTCGCTAATTGATTTAAGGTGTCAACAAACTCTAAAGCAACATCATTTTTAGACACATGATCTCTAATGAAATGGTGTCTAATTTCTATGTGTTTGGTTCTAGAGTGTTGAATGGGATTTTTGGTAAGACATATGACACTAATATTATCACACTTAAGAGGTATGGTGTCTACCTTAATGCCATAATCTAAGAGTTGTTGCTTCATCCATAACACTTGTGCACAAAAACTCCTTAGGGATATGCACTCCGCCTCGGTGGTAGATAGAGCTACACTATTTTGTTTCTTAAAGAACCAAGATATGAGCATACTACCTAGGAATTGACAAGTTCTGGAAGTACTTTTCCTATCTATCTTACAACCTCCATAATCCGCATCCGAATAGGCATGAAGATCAAAAGAAGAAGTTTTAGGATACCAAAGACCTAAACAAAGTGTATCTCTAAGGTACCTAAAAATTCTCTTAATGGCTATAAGGTGTGATTCTCTAGGACTAGCTTGAAACCTAGCACACAAGCAAACACTAAACATAATATCCGGTCTATTTACGATAAGGTAAAGCAAAGAACCTATCATTGATATATACAATTTAGAATCAACACACTTACCTCCTTCATCCTTGTCAAGCTTAGTAGATGAGCTCATTGGTGTGGCTTGAGGTTTCACATTTTCCAAGCCAAACTTTTTGAGCATATCCTTGATGTATTTTGCTTGATTGATGAAGGTGTCATCCTTCCTTTGCTTGATTTGAAGTCCCAAGAAGAATGAGAGCTCCCCTATCATGCTCATCTCGAATTCACCTTGCATTAGCTTAGAAAATTCTTGACAATAACATTCATTAGTAGATCCAAAAATAATATCATCAACATAAATTTGAACTACTAAGATGTCATTTTTAAACCTTTTCAATTGAAAAGGTTGAAAGCCTTTCATACCAAGCTCTAGGAGCTTGTTTCAAACCATATAAAGCTTTTGTTAATTTAAAAATATGGTTTGGAAATTTTGAGTCTTCAAAACCCGGTGGTTGTTCAACATACACTTCTTCGTTTATAAAACCATTTAAGAAAGCATTTTTGACATCCATTTGAAAAAGCTTGAAATTATGATAACATGCAAATGAAAGTAGCATCCTAATGGCTTCCATTCTAGCTACGGGTGCATAGGTTTCATCAAAATCTATTCCCTCCTCTTGAGTGTAACCTTGAGCTACTAATCTAGCTTTATTTCTTACAATGTTACCACTCTCATCTAGTTTGTTTCTAAAGACCCATTTAGTTCCTATAGTAGACTTATTACTAGGCCTATCAACTAATGTCCATACATTACTTCTCTCAAATTGATTTAATTCCTCTTGCATAGCCAAAATCCAATAATCATCACCTAAGGCTTCTTTGATATTTTTAGGCTCTATGCATGAGATAAAAGCAATATGATTCATTAATCTAAGAGAAGAACGAGTAGTTACCCCCTTGGATGGATCACCCAAGATTTCACCACTTTTGACATAGTTGAACTCCCTTGGGTAGCTCACTTCCCTTTCTTCAAGCTTTACATTTCCCAAAGCTTCTATTGGAGGATCTTGTGCTTCCTCATTGCTTGGAATCCCATCTACCTTTGATGCTTGTCCATCATCAATGGTTTCAATGATTCCTACATCATCATCATCACAAGAATCCTTCCTAGGAAGGAGGTTATCATCGAAAACCACATGTATGGATTCCTCTACAACTAAGGTTCTTTTGTTAAAAACTCTATAAGCCTTAGAATTTAAAGAATAACCAAGAAAAATAGCTTCATCACTTTTTGCATCAAATTTACCTAAATTGTCTTTTCCATTATTTAAAACAAAACACTTGCACCCAAAAGGGTGAAAATAGCTAATGTTAAGCTTTTTAGACTTTAAAATCTTATAAGGAGTTTTCTTTAAAATAGGCCTAATCATTACTCGATTTATGATGTAACAAGAAGTGTTTGTGGCTTCCGCCCAAAAGTACTTAGGTAAATTGTTTTCACAAAGCATGGTTCTAGTCATTTGCTCTAAAGTTCTATTTTTCCTCTCAACTACCCCATTTTGTTGAGGAGTACGAGGAGCCGAAAAATTATGGCTAATACCATTTTCATTACAAAAATTTGTAAAACTTAAATTTTGAAATTCGGTTCCATGATCACTTCTAATATGAGAAATTTTTTGATCAAGATCATTTTGAGAAATTTTTGAAAATGTGATGAAATTTTCTAAGGCCTCATCTTTAGAACTTAAAAATAGAACCCAAGTATATCTAGAGTAATCATCAACAATAACAAAAGCATATGATTTTCCACCCAAGCTAGTAGTCCTAATCGGTCCAAAAAGATCCATATGGATCAATTGTAATACTCTACTAGTTGAAACATCATTAATGGACTTAAAAGAAACTCTCTTTTGTTTACCCTTAGCACATGCATCGCAAATTTTATCCAAAGAAAATTTGAGCTTAGGTAAACCTCTAATTAGATTTTGGGAGGCAAGTTTCTCTAAAACACTTATGCTAGAATGACCAAGTTTCCTATGCCATAACCATGCATCATTTTTATCACTAGCAACTAAGCATGCATAAGATAAGTTTATGTCATCTAGATGCACCATGTAAATATTTCCTATGCGATGACCTATGAGCATTGTTCTATTGGATTCTATGTCAATAATTTTACAATCATTTTTATCAAAAGAAATATAGAAACCTTTATCACACAATTGACTAATGCTCAACAAGTTATGCTTAAGACCATTAACAAGTAAGACATTTTCAATGAGAATAGAGGAGTGATTACCAATAGAGTCTATACCCTCAATTTGGCCTTTGGAGTTGTCACCAAATGTCACTACTCCATCCTTTTTGAGCTCTAACTCCTTAAATCGTCCCTTGTCTCCGGTCATATGCCTTGAGCATCCATTATCAAGGTACCACATATTTTGACTTGAAGCTTTGGCCTTGAAGCAATGCTCAACCTACAAACAAAAATTAGTTTTTCACTTTTGGTACCCAAATCATTTTAGGTCCATGAGAGTTAGTCCCTAAAAGCTTGGTTCCTTTAGGAATCCAAGAGGCAATGGTATTTACATTATTAGAAACAATGAGTTCTTTAGGAACCCAAACACTCCGAATTTTTCTATGTCTAAAATGCCTTTGAAAACCTTTTTGTTTGTGGTTTTGAAAATTTCTTTTGACATGGTTGGGTTTTGAAGAGTTTCCCTTTTCAAAAGTTGAACTCCCAACCACCTTAATTTGTTCTTTAAGCTCATTCACCACCTTGTGGTGATTTTCACTCAAGCTTGAAACAAGGTTGTTTAAATCAACATTTTCTTTTTAAAAAAATTTCAAATCATCATTTAAATCAACAACCTTTACTTCCAAATCCAAAATTGTTTTTGTCAAAGAATCATTTTTCATTTCTAAATCGGAAATAGTTTTCTTACTTTTCAAAATTGATTCTTTGAACTTCAAAACCAACTCATCATACACATCTTGTAGTTCATCATAAGAATCATAAAGTTCATCATAAGATAAATCATTACAAGATGGTTCAAGGGTTACCTTAGGCTCCTCAAGAGCCATGAGACACAAGTTGGCCACCTCATTGTCCTCATCGGATGATGACTCCTCATCACTCCAAGTGGCAACATGAGCTTTATGTTTCTTCTTCTTCTCAAAACCCTTCTTTTTGTATAGAGGGCAATCGGTCCTAATGTGACCGGGCTTCTTGCATTCATAGCAAATAATTTGATCTTTCTCCTCTTCTTTGCTCTTTGCTTTGAAGTCCCTCTTTCGTTGGAATCTTCGATTCCTATTTGCCTTCATAAGTCTTGTGAATCTTTTTGCCACCATGGCCAATTCCTCTAGCTCTTCTTTTTCACTAGTGTCCACTTCTTCTTGTGACAATGAAGCTTTAAGAGCAATCCTTTGCTTCTTTTTCTCTACTTCCCTCTTCTCTATCTTTACCTCTTCTTTCTTTTTCTCTTCTTCTCTTCCTTTCTTCATGATCTCATGGGTAAGAAGGGATCCCATAAGAGCATCTAGCTTTAGAGTCTTCAAGTTCTTGGCTTCAATGATAGCCGTCCTTTTGCTATCCCAAGACTCGGGAAGAGAGTAGATAAGTTTCCTCACGAGCTTCTCTTCTGGAATGATCTCACCAAAACCTTTGAGACCATTGACAATCACGGAAAATCTATCGAACATTTTGGTGATGTCTTCATCTTGAAATTTTCATAGTTTAGGTTGAGAAGACCAATCTTTGTTTCCTTCACATCATTGGTGCCCTCATAAGTTGTCTCCAAGGAGTCCCAAACTTCTTTGGCACTTGTACATGAAGACATCTTGGAGTAGATATCGGGGCCTAAAGCACAAAAGAGAATGTGAAGAGCTTTATCATTTGTGGATATTCTCCTTCTTTCTTCATCGGTCATCTCGTTCCTCTTCTTAGGCACTTGTCGATCTCCTTCTTGCTTCATAGGGATAGAGGGTTCATCTTCGATTATATCCCAAAGGACATAGTCATTGGAGTTGATGAATAGCCTCATCCTATTCTTTCAATAAGGATAGTTGTCCCAATTTAAGAAGGATGGCTTAATGATGGAGTGAGACTCATTCCACGAACCGGAAGTGGAGGCCATTAGATTTTTGTTGTAAAGATGATCAACAACCCTTGGATCTTCTTTGGTGGAGGTGAATCCCTTCAAAGATCTAGCTCTGATACCAATTGTTGAGTTGATCAGTATTGAATAATGGCCAAGAGGGGGGGTGAATTGGATATTAAAAATTTGTAGGAAAAATTTCGGTAAAAAATTGAGAAATAGAGAACACAAAGATTTATAGTGGTTCAAGCTTCGAACAAGCTCTACATCCACTACCTTAGCTCCCACTAAGGATTTTGAAAACAATTCACTATAGAATTCAACCTTTTTCTAGGTTCAAGGGATAACCTTTACAAACAAATCAATTTTCTACCCAAAATTGATTTAGACCTCACAAGGTGTTACAAGAAGTTTGATTTGGCTAAGAAGGATTCTCTCACAAGAAATAATAGCCCCTAATACAAGCAAACTCTCCCCAAACTTAATTTACAACTGATCAAAGTGAAATACACAAGTTGAGAGGATAAAGTATGCAATGAAGTGCTTTGAGTTGGATTTGTGTGCTTGGATGTTGCTTGAGGTTCAATTCTCTATGTATGCTTTTGAAAATGCTTCTTTTTATACCTTCTCATTGATTTCTAACCGTTGAAGTTGTTGGGAAAGTAAATATGGACGTTGGAGCTTCATCTTTCCATCATAAATGCACTTTGCAACAGGTGGTATCGAAACACGGGGTACCTGTTTCGAAACATGCCAAGAAAAGAAAGAGTCGTTGTGCATTTAATAAGGGGTATATCGATACCTGTTTCGATACAAAAACTTTCTGTGATGCCTGGTATCGAACCTTGTTTCGATACAGGCTAACCATCATTCAAAAATTAACTAACACCAACGGTCGACTCATTTAATGCTTGAAAATAGCCGTTGAAGATTAAGGGTGTATCGATATCTGTATCGATACCAGGAGTCATATTTTTAAAATTAAAAAATAATTTGAAAATTAACCAAGATGTTTCGATACTGGTATCGAAACATGGGTTGGCAGAAAGTTTTGGTATCGAACCTTGTTTCAATACCTGTTCTTGATCTCAAGAACAAGCCTTGAAAAATCCCAGGTGTATCGATACCTGTCCTCATGGTATCGATACCCTCGTGTAAAAATAGCTTGTAAGAGTATTTTAAAGTTCTTGGTTTTGACTTAGAGATCAAGCTTTGACTTAAGGACCAAAAAGTTATTTCAAAATTAGTCCTTACATTTATTTGTTATATCAAAATCAATTTTAGTTTTACAAACTCTAACACTAATCATAAACTTTAAACCCTAAACCTAAACACTAAACATAAATCCTAAACTCTAAACCCTAAATCCTAAACCCTAAATCTTTATAAAAAATTAATTGAGAATTTTTAAAGAATAAAGAGAAAGATGACACAAAATATCTTTGGTAATATTTTTTTCCTTTTTAAATCAAATGCATTAAATTGGATGATTTGTACAATGCTTACGTGTAAATATGATATGAAAAAAATAAATAATGTGTCGTAATTTAATTAGTTAAAAACTATATCCTAGATGATAAAACGAGTTCATATAATAATTTCTCTCAAATTTTATTTAATTTAGGATATGAAATTAATAAATCATATAGTTATTCCAATGTTTTAAGTGTGTTGCACAATTCCTTCCTTGTAGTCTTGGCATGTCATTAATTATTCAAAATACTCAAAGAATAAATCATTGCCAGACATTATACGTATAGACATGTACACATAAGATATGAATCTATGCACCTTTAGAAATATGATTATTTTAGATATATAGGTATCATTTTTAGATATTTGCATCCGATTGAGTTAAAATGAATCGAGTTTAATTTTTTTAATTATTTAAGTTAAAATATTATATTTTATAACTTAAATTTTATTTAAAATTTTTTCAAACAAATATATATCGTAGGGACAGAGTTACTATGGGACGATCCCCACCCCCGAATTTTTTTTTTCACTTTTATCCTTTTATTTAAATTTTTTTAAAAATTATTTTTTTATAAATTTATTCTCTACTTCTAAAACATGAATTCAGACACGAATAATCAAATAAAACATAAACAAATGGTATATTATAGTAATTAAAAAAACTTTGATGGATTAAACAATGCATGGAAATTACGCTTTAAGAATTTAGGGAAGATAATTATGCTTTGCTTTTCCTTGACGGTGGCGTATGCCATGTGACACCCTCCACGTTGGATTAGTAGATATTTTTTTATAATTATCGTTATTTGATTTTATTTAAAGATTAATTTAGATTAAATATTATAAAAAATTTTAATTTAAATTATTTTATTAATAATATTAAGATTTGAACGTTTATCTGACTTAAGGACTGATCTCTTCTCGCAAAAGTTAAATAACTAGCAATTTTTTGAGTGGGATATTTAATAATTTATTTCGGTTTAGATTATTACGAACTTTAAATGAATTCAAACATAAATTAAATATTAATCAAATTAAACTCGATTAACTTATTATCTGTCTCGTTTTATTTACAGTTTTAACTAAAATAATCAATAATTAGCAATTCAATAAAAGTAATTGATATATTATTTTTAATAGTCTAAAACGATTATAAGATTGTATATATATTTATATATATTTTTAAACTTTGGACAATAGACACTTCATAAATAATTATTAAATCAAAATCTTCTAAAATTATAATCATTTGTTTTTCTATTAAAATTATTTGTTTAATTTTAAAAAATCGATAGTTAATTTTTTATTATGAATAAAGTATATCTTTTGTTTCCTAGTAAATCTGGCTGTTCGTAGACATTAAATCTTATATTTATACTATTTAATTAATAAATAATACTACTAAAGCAATCTATCAAAATTAAATTAATTTTGGGTAACAGTACTCTTACGTGATAGTTTGGATCACATATAATTTTCTTTATGTGTCTCGTTTGATCATAAACTTTTATATTTTTTGTTTTTGGATTATAAATTTTTTTAAACTGTTTAATTTAATTATTTTACTTACTAAATGCGATATAATTATATTTTTTTTATAAATTTAATAAAAATTTAGTAGTATTTATAAAAAACACGTATAGATTGCATTTAATAAAAGGAAGAGGACCACCCAGAGATTATACGGTGAACCCTGTTCACCACGTCATCTATGGTCCAAGTAATCAGGACCGTTGATCTTTAAATAACCACCTAATAACTATCCATCCACTAAATCCATGTAGGAAAAAAGTGATGATTCACTCAAAAAAAAAATTAAAATCAACGGTCTTGATTGCTTGGGATCATAGATAATGTGGTGAACAAGGTTGACCGTATAATTTTCCCCATACTGTTAAAGGAGGAAATAGCCGTTTCGGCCTTCAACAGGTACTGAAAACCGATGACTTGAAAAGTAAGGAGCCAGCAGCTCTCTGAAAGAAACCAATCTACCTGCCAGTCTGCCACAAGATGCTGTCTCTTTCTATACATGTTCTGTTGCGTGTAGTATTAAGAGGAGGATGCCTGGGCTGTAGAACGTAATTTTAGAATTTATATTTTTATAATTAAAATATTTTATTTATTAATTTATTTATATTTCCTGTAGCAATCGTCCGTGACAATATTTAACAGAGAATAAAGTGGCAATATTTAAGGTTTCAAAGGCTACTTCTAAATATAGGAATGGTATAAGTATATTTATTTTTATAACAGAAATAAAATATTTACAAACATTACGATGCTCAAATCTATCTCTCAAATTAACGAGAGATTATTAGGTAAATCATTTTTACAACGTCATTTATGGTCTAAGTAATTAGTACCGTATATTTTTTTAAGAAAGGAAACTACAACAAAATAGGTTTTTAGTAGCGTTTTTTAGCGTTACTAAAAACAATTCTGACGTTTAGAAAAGCACCACAAAAAACTCCACTAAAACCAGTACCACAATAGTTTGTAAACGTTTTCTTTCAAAAACGCCACAAAAGATCTAGATCTTTAGCGACGATTGTAAATAAAAACGTCGCTAAAGGTATGTTATTTAGTGGTTCACCTAATAATTTTTCCAAATCAACGATATATTTTTTATATATTTCTTAAATTATTCATATTTTTTTTCCAAAAAAATTAATAAAAATAACACCAGTACCAAGTACTAACCAAGTCAATCAACAACATAAATAACGTGCAAAACTTGATCCACCAATATATAAAAAAAATAGACTTTATCTAAGTTTAAAATCGAACATAAATAATACATTGTATTATGGAATTATTAAAAAAAAAATAACGTGCAATCTTATACACTCATCAACCACAATCATCTTAGTTAACCAAGGACTTCATTTGTATTCGTAGCAACAGCAGCAGAACACTACTTAATCGCAGACAAATCTAGCATCAGCCAGAAGGTCGCTGCAGTAAAGGCCGGGTCTTTGAGTGTAACCCTGTTTTTTAAGCATTTGTCCGGCTTTCAAAACAAGCTCTTGATTAGTAACTGCGCCATTTGAATCTGCTAATATGGTTTGGATGGCATTGCTAAGTGCACCATAAGCTTGGTTTGGGTTTCCCGACGGGCAAGTATCTGCTGAAGTTTGGTCGGTCTGGCAACCGCTGATGAGAATCCCGTTGTCGGGAAGAGGGTATGTTGTTGCTCTTGCTTTTGTATGTTCGGTCTCTAGCGCCCATTTCCCGTATTCTCCGTCTTCATTCAGCTTTTGTTTAAGAAACTGTAGCACAAGACTCCCGACACTCCCCATAAACCCCTCATCTTCGCCCTGTAGTTTGGTAATAATGACCTTCATAAAGCTCTTCACTTTGGGGCTTGCATCTTCCCCGAACACATCGAAAAGGGTCGGCCTTACCTTCCCGACATCGATGTCGTCTTTGCCTGTTTTCTGCTTGAGCATTTCGATTAGAATAGGGAGGGGAAGAGATCTGTTTTTCACATAGCCAACTTCGTCATGTATTCCACGAGGCTCGGGTGCATGTTGCACTGTTTGGTTCAAGAAGTTATACTCCGAGTCTGAATCTGAATCCGAATCCGAATCCGGATCCGAACACTTTGTGCTATCACCGATTTGCTCTTTCGCTTCTTCGATCAGCCCGCCGCTGTGACATGAATCCGATACGATAGTTATCCGACTACCCTCTGGGACTTCATCCACGAACTCTCTGAATTCATCATCTGTACAACCAAAGACCATAACACAATTCTAGAATTCAGACACAATAATCCAAGCATCTATGGTTATGGGGACAATGCACAAATCTATAATCTATATCACATATGACAGAGAATCAAAAGAAAGAAATGAAAACCAGTGATGAGATTCATATCGATGGGGACAATGCACTCGTCGTATCCAGTTTCATCATCGTCCTCGGCAGGAAGCCTCGTCCCATGGCCGCTGTAGTGCACAAACAGGAAATCCCCAGGCTGAGCCGAACGGACGAGATGCTTCAATGCCTTTCTGATGTTCTTCCCCGTGGGCTGATCGTAAGCATCGTCTGTGTCTATCAACACCTTTATGTGTTGTTTTGAGAATCCGTATCGTTGAATGAGGCAGTTGTACATTCTATTCACATCGTTTATGCAGCCTTTTAGCTCCCCCTCTGTGCCTCGATAGTTGATGCCTATCAACACAGCTTTCTTCCCCATCGAATCAAATCCAATTCCTACGCAGAATTATTCAACAATAATAGGAAAAACTTGTCTTTTGTGGGGGGAGATGATTGACTAGGGACAGGAAAAAGAAATAGTAAAATTATTTTACTATTTTTATCATTTGTAAATTATTAATTTATTAATTATAATTAAAAACTTTTTTATTTTTATCGTTTTTTAATAAAAATATTGATTTGATTTAAAAATATTTGGGAAATAAACTAAATAAATTGTGTTTCTTGGACTAAAAACATATTGAAAAATCCAATTTAAAAGGAAAAAATAATATATATGAATCGAAAATTATGAGTAAAAATCTTTTACCTTTTTATTATGTCTCCTCCATTTATACTTTCGGTTGAAAATTTTTAAAAAATCGAATTTTAAACCTAACCTTTATTTTTAAAATCCTAAACCTTACCCAAAAAATACAATCTAACCTTAAACGCTAAACGCTAATCACAACCCATAATCTTAAACTCTAAACTTTACGCCCTAAACCTTCTAATTTAAAGTGAAAGTATAAAATAAAAGCATGAAAAGGAGGTAGACAATTTTTACCCGAAAATGATCGGTCTATGAAGATTTTTAATCCTTTATCCCTACTTCTTACATGCCAATCTCCAGAAAGAGATCCCAGATATGAAGTGAGCCATTTTAGCTTCCTCCCCCACATATTCAAACAAATCTGACAGACAAAGCTTCCTAATTCAGTGTCATGGAAAAAATAGAAAACTCTTGGGATCATAACGTCCCACCAAGTCCACGTTAGTCTAGACATTCAGTTTCCGTTTTCTGGTGCAACCCCATGTGCCTGACAAATGCAGGATCTGCAGAAGATGACAATTCACAAGCCACTAGCAACTCACATGCAGTGGTTACTGAGAGTATATCGTTTTTGTTCATCAGCTTACCCACTCACTTCCTAACTTGAGTAACCAGTATGTGCACTGACACTGACAGGAACGTGAATCCACAGGAGGGGACCTTGCAGTTGCAGGAGGAAAATGACAGAAAATTCATCAATCACAAGGTATTTCAAAACCCATCAAGGAATCAGACTCAGAGACCTAAGTAAGGGATCCTATAAAGAAATGTGAGATATTAGTCGTGCTTTCATTAAACAAACCTCGAAGATGAAGAAAACATTTATTTTTTCTTTTAGTTGAGTCCCCTGCCCATCTGCCCTTTTCTTTCTTGTTCTTGTTTGTCCATAACACTATGCTTGTGCTGTGGGGTTGATGAGTCAGTTTTTATGGTTAGGAGGTTTGAATTTGATTCTTACAAAACAAGAAAAACAGTCCAAAATGTTGTTTTCATAGAAACTAACAACTGCAGGCTTTAAAGATTCCGTTGCCCTGAGACCACACACTCACGTGGCGATGGAAAAACAATAAAAATCAACTCAGACAGATCCATATCGGAATAAATACAGTAGTTTTATCATTAAAAGATAATATATCTTATTAGTATACTCATCACAGGACATTGATTTGAACTCACAGGCACAGAATCAAATATCAATCTCATTGTTTATCCGCATGCAACCTTAAATTATATATACCGTTATTCATCCAATAAATCGTCATATAATAATTGTGTAAAATGTATACCTTTAATCATTTATATAAATATATTCTCTAACAAAATCTTCACTTAAAAACTATAAAACTGATTACATTCGGTAATCCTAACATGAATATCATTTATTATACGAATATAAACATCCCAAGCTGTCTTCTGTAATCTACCATGGCAATTAAAATTCAGTTCTGCTATAAATAATAGTTTAGAGTGCACCAAGTTAATCGAATCAGTATAGCTTGCATGGTTATTATTCATCTATAACTATGAAAACCCTTCCTTCCATCCCTTTCCCTCACCCGTCGCCTTGGAGTGGAAGATAAATTTTGCTGTTGAAGGAAGCGCATTTGTGGCATGAACACAGAGACGGGAACCACCTGGGGTTCTTACGTCGTATCTGATTTTGATTCCCATATCCACTCCCTACTTTCAGATTCTCATTTTGATTCTGTGAAATTTATCGTAAATACCGTCACCAGTAGTTGTTTTGATTTTGATTTCGTGGCATTGGGTTGGCCTTGGATTTGGCTTTGGACTTCGGTTTTATCAGAGCAAGGCCGAAGCTCTATCCTCTGCCTCTTTGCTTTGCTGCTTATTTCATTGCTATAAATAACGACTCTTTTCGCTCCTTTCCTTTTCCATTTCCATTTCACTTCAAACAAGGCAAAAACAGGAGAGAAATCAAAAAATGAAGTACGTGCTTGTTACTGGTGGCGTTGTTAGCGGTCTGGGAAAAGGGGTTACCGCTAGCAGCATCGGTCTTCTTCTTAAATCTTGCGGCTTTCGTGTCACTTCCATTAAGATTGGTACTTATTCTTCTTCCTTGAAATCTCATTATCACAACGCTTCCAATTATGGAATTAACATTTTTGTTATGATATCATTTGCAGATCCTTATCTCAATACTGATGCGGGTACAATGTCCCCTTTCGAGCATGGTGAGGTCTTTGTCCTCGATGATGGAGGCGAGGTAATCCTTTTTGTTTAATCATAGCAAATCATTCATGGACAGATCAAATGTTGGTGATGGTGTAAATTAACTCTGTTGTGCATTTGAAGGTGGACTTGGACCTTGGAAACTATGAGCGGTTTCTTGACATTACATTAACGCGTGACAATAATATAACAACAGGAAAGATTTATCAGGTCATTTCTCCTTTTTTTATCTTCCAACTCAAGGTTTCAACTTTTTGGATGTTTATGTTGAAATTTGAACCCCATGCCTTTGATTTTTACAGTCTGTGATTAACAAGGAGAGAAGGGGGGATTATCTTGGAAAGACTGTTCAGGTTTGTTTTAAATTATAGTGCTTTCTCAACAAAGATTCCCTGGATGTGTTATTCTACTTAAAAGTTTCCTAATACTTATTCTTTGCTCTAGGTTGTACCTCACATTACTGATGCTATACAAGAGTGGATAGAACGTGCAGCAAAGATACCAGTTGATGGAAAGGAAGGCCCTGCTGATATTTGTGTCATTGAATTGGGTGGAACTATAGGTACATTCACTTCAACAGTCTTTGTTTGCTGCCTTTGTTCTTTTTTTTGTTTGTTTCTTACTTGTAATCCTTCTGGATTCAGGTGACATTGAATCTATGCCATTTATTGAGGCACTCGGGCAATTCTCGTACCGTGTAGGTAAGAATATTCTGTTGTGCTTCCTTATCTAGTTGGTTTATGCTAATATTCTTTCAAATTCTCTTCTGGTGGGATGATAATTTCACCTTTTTTGTGTTTCTTGTCTTAGACCCAGGCAATTTCTGTTTGGTTCATGTAAGCCTTGTGCCTGTCCTCAATGTTGTTGGTGAACAGGTATCTCTTGGTGCTATATGTTTATCATTGTGTACAGTCAATCATAGCTCATATGTATGAAACTAGAGAAGCATGACGCATGAAATCAACTTCTCTGCTTTGGTGGGTCATTATTTCTAATTCTCCTTGCGAAAAATTAAATTACAGAAAACAAAGCCTACCCAGCATAGTGCTCGGGGACTTAGAGGACTTGGCTTGACACCAAATATTCTTGCTTGTCGCAGTACAACGGTTCTACCCTTATTTCTCTTTCTCAACTGTACTTACCAGTTCTGATTTGGCATTTCTCATTCATTCACTTGCCCTTTTTTTTGCTATAGGCACTTGATGAGAATGTCAAGCTAAAGCTCTCTCAGTTTTGCCATGTCCCGGTAATGAAACATGAATGTTATTAGCCTGCTTCTATTCCATCTCCTAAATCAGTAACTACTGTTATTAAGCAACGTGACTTATTTCTTAGGCTGAAAATATTGTCACTCTCTATGACGTTCCAAATATTTGGCACATTCCTTTACTACTAAGAGTAAGTAATGGACTTCTTGAGTTTTTATGTTGTCTAACATTCTTAGTACAAAGATAGAATTGAAAATATTTGTTCCTTGATTCCTTTGTTTATTTCTCTGATCATGAATAGGATCAAAAGGCACATGAAGCAATCTTGAAAGGACTGAAACTTCTTGGGTTTGCCCTATGAACTCTCTAATCCACCTTTTTTTCTTATCTAATTGCATGATCTGTCTCCATCTTGTCTATGTTTTCTTATGTTTTGGCTCTTATATGAATACTCATTTATGTAGCAACTTCTGGCTCTAGATTTCTGGTGTGTATATTTACACTTGTCTGAATTACAGGATTGCAAAAAAGCCTGACTTAACAGAGTGGACTGCTAGGACCAAAGTTTATGACATGCTTCATGATCCTGTAGGTGCCAAGAATCAATAAATTGTTGAGCACTCTGCGTTTATTTGCATATGGTGAAAATTATAATTCCTTTGCAGTCATTTACATTGCAGGTTAAAATTGCCATGGTTGGAAAGTACATTGGGCTTAAAGATTCTTACCTCTCTGTTTTAAAGGTAAAAGCCTTGTTAGTTCTGAAAAATATGAGAAGTTATATCTTTCATTGTTGGCATTCTTACTCATTTGTTTACTTCTGCCCCTTTTACCAAGTCATTTAATCTAGGTCTGCTTTATGCATGGAAATACCTAACAATTTTAACAACTCAATTTATTATTTTCATTATTTATTTCTGCCCCTTTGACCAAGACATTTCAACTAGGGCTGCTTTATGTATGTAAATTCCTTGCAATTTGTATTGACTCTATCGTATAAAATCCCTAGTTCGAAAGAAGATCTAAAGGATAGAAGTAATAATCATACAGTGAAATTGGCTTCTAATATTTTTGTCTACTGTGATAGGCACTTTTGCATGCATCTGTTGGCTGCCGCAAGAAGCTAATTGTTGAGTGGGTTGAAGCGAGTCATCTTGAAGACACTACTGCCAAAGAGGTCAGTTTTAGTTGTAATTTTTGCTAGCACTTATTTTCAAGGATTTTTAATTGTAATTTGTCACTAAAGTACATATTTTCCCCAACACTTTTACTCTGTGTAGTTCTTGTATGCTCACAGTGTTCATAATTTATACTTTACAGGATCCTGACATTTACAAAGCAGCATGGAATCGTTTGAAGGTTTTTTCACGCCACAATTGTTGATGTGGAATGATTTACTTTTCATTGTGTTTATATCCTTCAGTTTCTCTTGAACCGTTTCCTTGAAAAGAACCTCTGAGAGGTCTATTAATGTAGGGTGCTGACGGTATCCTAGTTCCTGGAGGCTTTGGTGATAGGGGAGTGCAAGGGAAAATTCTTGCTGCAAAGTATGCTCGTGAAAGCAAAGTTCCTTTCCTGGGCATCTGCCTTGGGATGCAAATAGCTGTCATAGAGTATGCACATTCAGTTCTTGGTTTGCACAATGCGAATACTGAAGAGTTTGATCCTCAAACATCAAATCCTTGTGTCGTGTTTATGCCAGAGGTTTGTAAACATATTATTCCTGACCCAAAAAAATATCCGTCTAGTTCCATTAACTGAATAATATCCACGTTTTATTTCACAGGGTTCAAAAACTCATATGGGAGGAACAATGCGTCTGGGATCAAGGAGGACTTACTTCAAGATTCCTGACTGCATATCTGCCAAGTTGTAAGAACATGACCATAAGCTTTAACGTCTTGAAAATGTTCGGGAGTTATATTCTACACATCATTTCCTTTTTCTTAATACTTTATTCTAGGTATGGTGATGCAGCCTTTGTTGATGAACGACATCGGCATAGATATGAGGTAATCTACCCATGCATTATTAGACGCTATTTGTTGGTGATGGTATATTTCAAGTTACTAAGAATGATTTTCATTCTTTTCAGGTCAATCCTGATATGATATCAAAACTAGAAGCAGCTGGTCTCTCGTTTGTTGGCAGAGATGAAACTGGTAGGAGGATGGAGGTAAGTTACATACAGCGTATCTCTATGAGAACCCAGACTGCGGTCAACATTTTCACTGATCATTACTTCTCTATTTAGTTCCTGATGGTTATGGGCATTGTATGTTGGCTGTACAGATTGTAGAACTACCAAGCCATCCATATTTTATCGGTGTTCAGTTCCATCCTGAATTCAAGTCCAGACCAGGAAAACCTTCTGCACTTTTCTCAGGTTCTTATCCATAAAATCTGGCATTAAGGGTTGATATCGGTTTCACAGAATAATTCTTAGTATTTAGATTATTCTATCTCTATCGGTGTTGTGTCTTCATTTGGTTAGTGAATTGTGTTGGGTTGTCCTAATGGAACTTATCTAGCATGTTGGAATTTTTCCAGTCAAGTTCACTGTATATATTTTTGTAAACATCCAGGATTCATCGCAGCATCATGTGGGCAATTGGATTTGCTTTTAAGTAAGTCTAATCATGTAAGCAACGGAGTGGCCAACGGGGCAAATACCGGAAAAGCAACGCCAAAGATCTGGCAAAACGGAAACTGTTTAAAGTCTGCCAACAGTTCATTAAATGGTGTGTACAGCAATGGTAATGGCCTGCACCATTAAGGAAGCCGGGATAAAACTCTTATCGTTTAGATGGAGAACTCTTTATATTACTGGGTTTAAGTTTCTCCCAAGAGTTTTCGATAGGTTCTGTCTGTACAGTGGTTGAGTTGAGTAGGGTTTCTTAGCAATTGAGAGACAGACAACACATTTCCAGGAAGCAGCAGCTAGTTAAGAGAATACAGACCAGGGTGTCCGAAAAGTTGGAACTTAATATCCTGTGTCTCCTAGGATTTTGGCTTTAATTCATTTAGATTGCAAGAAGAGAATGCCCCATCATCAACAATGAAAGACCTAGCATTCCTCTGCAACTATACAAAAGACACTCTGTTTTCAGTAAAAGAAACTGGCATGATGATGATGATTAGATTGAAGAAATTTATATCTCTTATTATTGTTGTTGTTATTATCCTGGATTTTGTTTTTGATAATTTTTGTTGAAAGAGTTAAAATAGTTTTTTTTTCAGTTTATCTACTTAAGTTAGATTATAAATTAAAAGACACAAAATTGTACCAAATGTCAGAAGAATATAACTATAGAAAACATGTACCGTGGCATTGAATTGAACCACAATTTTTGTATTTCATACAAAACTGAGGATAAACCGGTGAACCATTCATTGAATTCTCAAATACTTGAATTAGCTTAGGGGTTTAGCTTTTAATTATCTCCCATGGTTAGTTTATTCTTTTAATCCCTCCCACATTGCCTACACAATAAATAATAGAACATGCATCATTAAACACTACGCCCCGCCCATCTTTACATCTATATATCATGGGTGGTGGTGCTGCCGCTGCTCCTCCATTCTCATTTCCGACCAAACTCCTCTTAGCCGGCTGTTTCCTCAACTTCTTCTATAATTTGATTTACAGTTACTAATTCCCTTTTTCCTTCTGGTTAGTCGTCACCCTTCCTTTTGTTTTCATTACATGCATATATACATGATACATATACATATATGTAGGTATACTTATGGTACATGCATGCATGTCTTACGTTTGTGTCTCGCCAATTAAAGCATGCAGGCAATTGCAATCCATGGTTTTGCTTCACCTGGTGATTTTCCTTTTATGTGATTGATGATTAGGAACTAAGACGAGTTTTTTCGAATCGAATGTCTTCGAGACCTAATAAAATGTTCAACTCTTCTGAAAAAGAGTAGTGTTTTTTATTTTCTTCTTAATTTTCTGTTTTGAATTGAATTTCAATGGCGATTGTTCTTAAACTTTGTTCTGATGATGAAGCCGAGCGATAAGTCATGGGCAGCAGCTACAGATTCACTTTCCAAGAAAAAGAAGAACAAGCCTAGTAATCCAAATGAAAACGTGCCATCTAACCATCACCAATACGACCCCAAGATCAAGGTTCCTGCAAATATGCACAGGATGCCATCAGATGCCGACATGAAACCAAATGATGCAAGGAACAACAATCTTTCGGGGACTAGGAAAAGCAGTCGCAGTGATAGCATAGAGAGTACCACCGCGCCGCTTAGGCCGCATACCGGCGGTGATGTGCGGTGGGAAGCTATTAATTCGGTGAGTGCCAAAGGCCCCATCGGTCTCAGCAACTTCCGGCTTCTCAAACGCATCGGATATGGAGATATCGGGAGTGTGTACCTGGTCGAACTCAGAGGAACCAATGCTTATTTCGCTATGAAGGTGATGGACAAAGCATCTTTGGCAAGTAGAAACAAGCTATTGAGAGCTCAAACGGAACGAGAGATTCTTGGCCTTCTCGACCACCCTTTTTTGCCTACTCTCTATTCCTACTTCGAGACTGAAAAATTCTATTGTCTGGTCATGGAATTCTGCAGTGGCGGCAATCTTCATTCCCTACGCCAAAAGCAACCCAACAAGCATTTCACAGAGGAAGCTGCAAGGTTCATGGCCTTTTATCGATCTCTTTACCATTCGATTCGACATTCGTTTTCCTTTTTCCTATTGTTAATATATAGTTTGCTTGATTCATTTTGGGTTTTGCAGGTTCTTTGCATCAGAGGTGTTGCTGGCACTAGAATATTTGCATATGCTAGGTATTGTGTACAGGGATTTGAAGCCAGAAAACGTGTTGGTAAGAGATGAAGGCCATATAATGCTTTCGGATTTCGACCTATCCCTCCGTTGCTCCGTCAACCCGACACTGGTGAAATCTTCATCCGCACATCAAGCCAGCAACGGCGGTGGAAACGGTGGCATCTTGGATAACGAGCAAGTGCCCGGTCAAGGTTGCATGCAGCCATCCACATTCTTCCCTCGCATCTTGCCTAGCAAAAAGAACCGCAAAACAAAATCAGATTTTGGCCTCTTCGTGGGAGGCTCCATGCCGGAGTTAATGGCCGAACCAACCAACGTCCGGTCGATGTCGTTCGTCGGTACACACGAATACTTAGCCCCTGAAATCATCCGCGGCGAGGGTCACGGCAGCGCAGTCGATTGGTGGACGTTCGGCATCTTCTTATACGAACTCTTGCATGGAACGACCCCATTCAAGGGCCAAGGCAACCGAGCCACATTGTTCAACGTCGTAGGTCAGCCGCTAAGATTCCCAGAAACGCCGCAAGTGAGCTTCGTGGCTCGCGACCTCATCCGAGGCCTGCTGGTTAAAGAACCGAGCAAACGTATCGCATGCAAAAGAGGAGCGACGGAGATAAAACAACACCCGTTCTTCGAAGGAGTGAACTGGGCGTTGGTGAGGAGCGCAATGCCACCGCACGTACCGGAGCCAGTGGACTTTTCGCAGTTGTCGGCGAAGGAAGAGAAGAAACACAGTCACAGCGGTCATCATCATCATAATCTTCATAACGAACTTATTGGAGATCTAGCAGCTCAAAAATCCAATTCATCTGACTACATACAATTTGAATACTTCTAGCACTGTACAGCTGCAAAAATTAAATCTAAATGTGATGGATTTCAATATATGATTATAATTCTAACTATATGATTGTATATAGTCTATACATACATATAGATTTTTGTATGCTTAGGATTGAAGATTTTGTTTCAAGCTCTCCTGTCATCATTATACATGCATTTTTATAATTCTTTCAAAAATTGGAAATGCTTAGAAAATGGCGTTCCCTAGTAAGATTAAGGTGATCAATCCCATAGTCGAGCAGGGTCAGTAGGCCTCAGTATCTAAATACCGAAGAGTTCATGGATGCAGTTGCCAAGGAGTTGAGCAGAAGACTGACTGTGAAATCAAATTTGCAAAACGTGTGCCTTTTGTGCCCTCTCAGTTTTATTTATACTCGCCATTGTCTGATACCTGTCCTCCACAGCACACCTGTTTTATATATTTGTAGTAAATAGTATGTGACACTGTCATGTTTATTTGATTGAATTGATGAGATATGCCTCCGCACTCCGACTCCGAGTCCGGCTATTGGCGTCCTAAACCTGATGGCTCCATTGAAGTTGCCATTGCTCAGAGCACTGGCCTAGTCGAAGTTCTCGCTTGGCGTCCCTTTCATCCCAAATAGTTTTCCTGATACATTATGTGCTTGTTTCGCTTCATTTTGAGTTCTATGCTGCTTGGATTAACGTTGAAGAAGGATAGGCTAGAGATTTAGAGGGAAAGGGACATTACAGTGAGTCAGGAAGAAAGGAAATATCAGACCAACATTTAAGGTTCTCAATAGTTTATAATCTAAAGTTGCTAGCAGCTACCAGCAAACAGGATGTTTGTGGTTAATTGTTATGGCATCAGAGTAGGGAGCACGGTGAGTACATGCAAATGGAAAAAGTGATGAAGCTATAGAATGTTGGGGTCCTTATCTCTAGCATTTAGCTTATGTAATTCTCATTTTGTGAGCTTATCTCCAAAGATTATGACTATTAATTAGCCTTATCAAGTTGGTGGTAGTCATCGACTTAGTGGGGTTCTGGACAAGTACGATAGGAGCGACCGCACAGGGTCCTTAAAAAAGAGAGCCCAAAATTTTGATAAATTATATTTATTAGATGATACTAATCTCGAAGTTCTACGTTATAATTATGTCCTAAATGTGATGATTGATTCTAGAATCTTATTGACTATTTCTATTCCTATTATTTCTATAGAACTAGTGAGGTTCTGGACAAACGCAATAGAAACGATCGCACAGAGGCCCTAAAAAGGACAATTACTTATCGTACTCAAAATCTATTTAAACAAAATCAAATTACTTATCACTTGGACTAATCACTATTGATAATAATGATAATGATTTTATTTTAGTTTAACGAGAATAAAAAATCTCTACTCCGTTTCATGTCTTTATCTGTATTATACAAAAAACTTAAATCCTAAATTTTTATTTTTATTTTATTATTATTATTATTATTGAATTATAATGTGAACTCTAACATGATTATTTGTTTCCCTATAGTTGCTTCCAAGCTTTGCACTCTGCCGCATACATGTCAAAGGTTGCAAGTTTTGCCACTTAAGTCATTTCTTTGATGTATTTAACAATATAAAGTATTTATATATTTTAAAATTTTATAATTAAATAAATTTTAAATATAATTATTTAAAAAACTAATAAAATTATAATTAAAATTTTAAAAAATATTTTTCAGAAAATTAATAAAAATAATATTTATGAAAATAAAAGTGAATAATATTATTTTTTTATTTTATAAATGTATTATTTTATTGGGAGTTAGTAATTGTATAATATCAATGTCATTGTCACATTTGTAGATTATGAGAAAAATAATGGAATCCAAAGATTAAAAAAAACATATATTCCTTGTTTCTCTCTCCTATTATCTCTCTTCAATAATATCCGGATAAAACGAGCAAAAATCTTCTGCCCCTTTTCCATGTCGCCTCCTTTCTTATTTTATTAAAAAATTAAATTTTAAATCTTAATCCATATTTTTTATATCCTAAACTCTAAACCTTATACCTAAAAAAATACACCTTACCCCTAATTCCCTATACCCTAACCTAAAACCCTAACCTAAAACCCTAAACCCTATACCCTAAACCCTCTAATTTAAAGTGGGGCATAAATAAAAACATGGGAAAGGGGCAGATGATTTGAACTCGGATAAAACCATTTTATTTGTAAAATCAACATGCTATTTCTTTTGTTCAACTTTTGAAATTCACTAGGCGTCAAGAATAATTTATATAAATAGCGGATGTTCAGTCCCTCAATTATGTTAAACTTTATGATTATATCCTTTTATTTTTATTTAACATGATTCAATCTTCTAAATCTATAATGTAACTGAAAAATGATATTTCAAAAAAAATCTTCACCCATAAAATTAAGAGTATGACATAGATTGATCTGAATTAATCAGAATAAAAATAAAAATTAATGATATGTGGCGTGTCCTGATTGATCCATGTTTTTTATTAACGATAAGGACCAAATAGGATAACGATTTATACTTTAGAGGGAAAATATCAAAAAAATACTTTAAAGGACAATTCAGTATTTTTATATACTTCAGGGGCCAAACGGGACATTAAGCCAATTTTTAATTGTTCCCACTCTTAAATTTGCTTGGAAATCTTTTATTTTACTTTAGAGGCAAGGGATTGCAAAGCTGTTTCATGGCACTCTAGTATGTAAATGATATTAAAAATTAGTTTTCTTGAGATTAAGGAAAATTTACATCAACAATAAAGCAGGAGTTAATTGTACAGTTTGTATAAATTCGAAGAGATTATATCGTGAATCTTTTTCATCACGTTATCTGTGATTCATGCAATCAGGTTTATTTATCTTTAAATGTAAGATATATAAATCTAATTGGTTAAGACCACGAATGACGTGTTAGAAAGAGTTCGTGATACAATTTCTCGTATAAATTGATAGTTGGTTTGATTTTTAGTTGTTTGTTAGTCCTGTTGCCCCAAAACAACTAGAATTAACCAAATTGTTTTTATTATAGGAAAAAAATCCACACAAAAGTGGGATGAGATGGGTGTGTGGTTGAAGGGTTGAAGCAACCAGTGTGGTATTTATTACAAGAAGAAAGCTCAACCTAATCAATGTCCTAAACCAAGATTTAAACCATAGGCTGTGGCTCTCCTGCTGTTGTTTCTCTCTCGATCTTTCTTTTTCCTGTTGTTTCCTGTCGGCGTTAAGTTATGAATCGGAAACTCATTATTTTGCTACCTTTGATCGTCTTGTTCTCCATTGTTGAAGCTCAGGAACATGTGGAGGAACTGCTGCATCATCATAATTCTGAGTCCTTCACGTTAGAGTTGATCCACAGGCACGCTCCTCAGTTTACCAAGGACAGGTTTAAAACTCGGCATGATCGACTCAATGACCTTCTCCGTCACGATACTATCCGACACGGTATCACTTACCAAAGACTTCAGACACGAAGACGAGCTGGAGAAGTTGTGTCACACCCGGCTTCGGTCGAAATGCCGCTTGCCTCGGCTAGAGATTATGGGGAAGGACAGTATATTACGACGCTTAAGGTCGGGACTCCATCGCAGAAGTTCCGGTTGATTATCGACACGGGGAGCGATTTGACATGGGTACGATGCCGGTATGGATGTTCGCGACGTGCCGGTGATTGTACTCGAAAGGGGAGGATAAACGGAAAACGAGTGTTCCATGCTCCTTTATCTTCTTCCTTTAGCCCAATTCCATGTGCCTCGGAGATGTGCGGAGTTGTGAACCTCTTCTCTCTCACGACATGCCCCACGCCACTCACTCCTTGTGCCTATGCTTACAGGTACCTAATCTCTTCTCTTAAATGAAGTTAATCAATAATAATCTACCTAACATTTCGGTCCGAATGTCGTATATAAATATATCTTTCGAACATTCCGAGTTTAAGTTTCTACGATTTCCCCTTTCTGCTGTTTTTTTATCGAACCGAAGCTTAAAATAATCCGAAAATGCAATCAGAAATAAATATATAGAGTAGGGGCTTTGAAGGTAAATATTGTTGGGGAGTTCATAGCTAGCATTTAGAGTTCACTGCTTCCTGTAGTTTGGCCTTAAATGCATAGCACCAACCATTATTAGATCAGGCTTAGCCCCACCCACAGTTAATACGGATTCGGAGATCTCAATCTCCGAATTATATTTATCGTGATTACGGATATAATAAATCTAAACCATTTATAGATCCGAGAATAAATGGTCACCAGTAAAGTTTGCAGATGAGGCTGGCTGCAGATACAATAACCCATATTGCTCTATTAACTCCATCCAACACAAAGATAATAGTGGTAGTTATTATTAGTAGGTAAGGTTCACATGACACAATAATTTGGTACCAAAACAGAACATTCAAGTCCAGGAGTGGGGCATGCTTTTGGGAAAGCCAGCAATTCCTAGAGGTAGAGGACAAATGTGTTTGGGGATATATGTTAGTCGCCGTATAGAATAATAATCCTTTGATCGAATTAATTTTCGATTTTGTGTCTCCTAATGTTGCTTGTGTTGGAACAGTTATATAAGTGGACCTGAAGCAACCGGAGTGTTTGCTAACGAGACCATCACCGTCGGCCTTACCAATGGTAGAAAAACCAGACTCCATAACGTGGTGATTGGGTGCACTAACTCGTCCAAGGGCTCAACGTTTGACAACGTCGATGGTGTCATGGGTTTAGCCAACACAAATTATTCTTTCACCACATTTGCTGCACAGAAATTTGGTGCAAAGTTTTCTTATTGCCTTGTTGATCATTTGAGTCACTTAAATGCCACCAATTACATCACTTTCGGCTCAAGTCGAAACCGAGTGAAAGCGTCGGGTAACACTCGATACACCAGGCTTGAACTTGATGCCATCCCTTCGTTTTATGCTGTAAATATTATTGGAATCTCCATCGGTGGCAAAATGTTGGAGATACCTATGAAAGTATGGGACATGACACAGGGAGGTGGAACGATACTCGACTCCGGCACCAGCTTGACGTTTCTGGCTGATCCTGCCTACCAAGCCGTGATGGATGTCCTTACGAAGTCGGTTTCGAAGTACCAAAGGGTGAAGTTGGATAGTATACCGATTGACTATTGCTTCAACTCCACCACTGGCTTCAACGAGACACTGGTGCCGAAATTGATCATTCACTTTGACAATGGAGCTGAGTTTGAGCCACACTGGAATAGCTATTTCATTGGTGCTGCTGATGGAGTTAGGTGCCTTGGGTTTTCACCTGCAGGTTTCCCTGCTGTTTCTACCATTGGAAATATTATGCAACAAAACTATTTGTGGGAATTTGATTTTGAAGAGAAAAAGTTGGGTTTTGCCCCATCAGCCTGCAACAATAGCTAGTTTTTTCTTTCCCTTTCACTCACACTATGTTATTACTTGTAACAATCCTCATATTATATAGAAAAATGCAGCTTCTACACATGGTTTCTTTATAGGGTTTTATTTTGATTCAGAGACAGAATGAGGACAGATATAAAAGACTGAAACAAAGATGAAGCAGATACAAACCACTTTCATCAATGGTGACTGGAAGAACCTTTTGGGAGGCATTGATTTTAGGATAGAGAAACACATAGAGAGGGATTTCATTAATACCCATGAACTGTAACAAATGAACAAGGAGAAACTCTTGTCCAAAAGCATAATACAAAGAAAAGAGGAGGCAACCAAGTCAAGTATCTTAATTTTTTCTGATATATATATATATATTTCTTCATAGTATATATATATATATATATATACTATGAAGAAATATATATCACAAAAAATAAATCATATAATATATATTAACATAAAATACTATCATTTTCTATACATTATTTTCTGCGATAAGTGTTTCTTTATTTTAAATATTATAATAAAAATCATAAATATTTAAATATTTGAATTTAAAAGTATTCCTATAAAACATTTGAATTTTAAATATTTGAATAAAAATATTTGCATATTTGAATAAAACATTCGAATAATAAATATACGGATAAAAATATTCTTATAATAAATATTCAAATAAAAATCATAAATATTTAAATATTTAGATTTAAAAATATTCGAATAAAATATTTTGATTTTAAATATTCTAATGAAAAAATTTGAATATTCGTATATTTATTATTCAAATATTTTTATTTATATATTTATTATTTAAATTTTTTTATTAAAATATTTAAAATAAAAATATTTTGTTCGAATATTTTTAAATCCAAATGATCCAATACTTATGATTTTTTTGAATATTTATTATAAGAATATTTTTATTCTTATATTTATTATTTGAATGTTTTATTCGAATATACAAATATTTTTATTTAAATATTTAAAATTCAAATATTTTATCGAACATTTTTAAATCTAAATATTAGAATATTTATGATTTTTATTATAATATTTAAAATAAAGAAGCACTTATTATAGAAAATATTAGTGTTTTGCATCAATAAATTTTGCTTAGCACAGTGGCTATGCAGATTGGCTTCCTTGCCTGGTACCTTGGTTCAACTCTCACAGTGAACAAAAGGTTTGATATTTATTTTCCTTCTTTAATTAACACATGTTGGAGAGGAAAAATAAACTTAATAAATAAATAATGTCACGTGTCACCACTTAAATAAATAATTATATTATTTTATTACAATAAAAATAGGACTAAATTAAAAAAATGCATGAATGTCAGGAACTGTGTAATTATTCTATTTATATTTAACTATCACATCATCAGTCCATTACTTCCTTAACGACAGATGGCTATTTTAATATCAAATTAATAGTTTACTGGTGAATTTAATTCTTTTTAAAACATTGTGATCAGATCTATATTAAACCCATAGTATGGTGACTATCTGTGTAATTTATCTTATTTTTTATTGACTTTAAAACTAATATGATCGTATAATTTTAACATAAATCAATGATCTAATGGTCTTTTGGAGACAGAATTCTAATTACAATTCCTAATCATAATTCTAAAGACAGCATAAACAATTTGCTTCCGAGTTGCTCTAATCTATTCTATATATGTGTGGTTTTCAGGCAGCTGGACAAGAGAGAGAGAAACAGATGCATTAATTAATGGCCATTGGCATTTACAATCTCCTCTTGGTTATCCTTCCTATGCCCATGCTGATACATGGCCTTCCTGTGATGCATCTCTTCTCTGCATGGAAATGGCATGGGACAACAATCGATAAATATTTAGATCAAAATTGTGTTCATAGTTTTTTCTCAGCATATTTACTACAGATCTTATAATAGATTGAAGCATAGATATGAACCTGAGACAGTTCCGGATTGAGTCGTAATGAAGAATGGCAATGACTCTCCGCTTCCTTCCTTTGTGGGGCTCTCCACCACGTTTCACCACTGGTAGTTGTTTTACTCCACTAGCCTCCATCAACTCCCTGGCAATTGCCAAGTCTGTATCAGGAAAGCAGGTTAGAACTGCGCGCTCCTGCCCACGGTAACTTATCCCTTTCGTGCAAACAGAGGAAACAAGACATGTGTTCACCTGTATGCATAGCTTAATTGTTTTATTAGTCAAAACATGAAAGAGCTAGAGAGAGAGAGAGAGAGGGAGGGTTGGCATCCCATACATCCAGAGCTGTTGAATCACCCTTGGAGACATCACTAGGCTTCTTAGACAGACACCGTCTAATATCACCAAACGTAAGGATCCCCTCCAGAAAATCATCTTCATCGACCACAACCGCACATTTCTGATGGCCATCGTGCATGATTTTCATTGCTTCTTTTATGGTAACAGACATTGACACCTTCAAAAACTTCTTTGACATGGCCCTAGAAACCTGACAACAAACAATGATAAGAAATTCGTCAAGTTGGGAAAGTAAACTTGATCATTTTGGAAGAATGCCATTGAGGAGCTCAGACAATTTATTGAAACAAGAAATTTCATCATTTTGGAAAAACTTCTCTAAAACAAAATAAGAGAGAATTATACCCTAAGATCTTCAAGAAGCATATCTTCATCGAGTGCTTCTGGGTCAGCAGCCTTTTCTATGACAGAGAGTTCCTCAGCAGCAGAAACAGAAGAATATCCTCTTGCTGAATTCCTCATATCAGATGCTTCAGTCTCCTTGTTCTGGTTTGCCACTGAAGGAACCCATATCGCTAATCCAACAGCACCCTATATGTCAAATTGTCAAAGAAGAAAAATAAAGTGGTAAATATTTAGTCAATGTCCCATGACATGGCATCCAAAGAAATTTCTCAAGAATAACTCTAAGCCCTAAAGCCTTTAGAGTTTAATAAAAAAAACAGGAAATACTATAGAAATCTGGTATTAGAACATAAAACAAAGGCCATAATTTAGACTTCAGTTACACCAACGGCAGCAGTGCATGCTAATTAATTCCAATAAAGCTGGACTGTAGTTAAACTGAACCTTTTTACTCTTTCTTTTAGCTACAAGTGACTATGCTGACTACAGAAAAATAGTAAAGAGTATATTCATGGATTCCCCAATTCTCTATATTGCTTATTCCGAAAATATAAAAAGCGAGCAAGATGACATAAAGCATTACCATGAGAGGAAGTAAGATCCTGTAATCTTTTGTCAGCTCAAAAAGAAGCAGAACTGAAGTTAGGGGGACTGAACAAACTGAAGCTAATGTGGCAGCCATTCCAACCTAGAGTAGAGACTTGAATGTATCAAAATCAGCTTAGATAAAATTGAATGTTATTTTGCCAAGTTCAAGAGAGAAGTGTGCAATCACTTTATCACTCCCGATTAAAAGTTTACCAGTGCATATGCTTGTGGTTGTGCAACGGCATCATTGCCTGGAATAGCTGAATTAATAAGCTGCGCAGCTGAGCCTCCAAATACAGCACCGACAGCAGCACCAATCATCAAACTTGGTGCATAAAGGCCACCTACAAGCCCAGACCCTTTGCATAAAGCAGTGGCGACAACTTTGGCTGCTGCAAGTTGGGTTAGCAACCAGATTCCAGGAGCTAATGCAGACTTCCCGGTATGCAGGATTTCATTGACGTTAGTAAAGCCCCAGTATAGTATTCCAGGATAGTTAAGAGCTATCATTCCAGCTCCTAAACCACCTAAAGCAGGACAGATTACGGTAGGAAGTCCAAATTTCTCCTTGATATACTCAAATGCTACTGTGAACCAAGAAACCAAGCGAGTGAATACTACACTTACAACACCACAAAGCATCCCCAAGATCAGATACAAAGGTAGCTCTGCAAGGCAACATTAAGATCATAATATTGTTAGTTGTTACTTTTTTCCCCATATAGTAATTTCTAATCATATCTTTCCTAGTACGACACATGAAGCATGTTTATCTAGTCAGATAAAAAGGCCAAACAACCACAAGTCTATGCCTTTGGAAATGATAATGCATAGTGAAATTCCACACTGAATTGGCCGTTAACTGTCAAATATCTTAATTGTAATGATGACTTGAAATCAATACATAAAGTAGCTGCAATTGACAATTCTCATACAAGAAGCACAGTTTAATTCAAGATTAATGGAGTAGCACATTCATCAACCTCCTCTGTTAGATAAAAAAATTCTTTTGAAAGGACAACCAGAAGCTTAATTACATCAGGAAATATACACTAAACCATACAATCATAAATAAAAAACTGCAACGCAGAAAATAAAAGGAAATTCATTGCAGGAAGGTGAAATACCAGCAGCAGATTTCAAATCATATGATGGCACGGTGAAAGCTGATTCTGAACCAAGTAAAGCATTTGATACAGTAGATGAGATAACAGAAGCTAAAATAATCATCGCAGTTGTAAAAGGAGGCGAGTTTTCAGCACGTAGAGGTCTTAATACAGTTTCGATAGCAAAGAAGCAACCAGCAACAGCAGCATTAAAACCTGAAAAGAAGGGAGAAAAGTACAAAGGTAAAAGTTAAACATTTTATCAATCAATCTAGAAATGATATATAGCCCTAAATGAAATAAATATACCAAAAGAAGCTTAAAAACTTATGTCAATCAAATCTAGAACAAAAAATGGAAACAAGTCTAGAAAAGTTTGGACGGCTCTAGAGGGCCCTATATTAATTTTTGAGGATGGGAGAGTGGAAGATGAAAAACTAGAGATTCTTTTTTCTAAATAAAAGAATATGACCAAGTCGTCAAATCCAGCTTTGCTTCACATCACACAAGAGTATTATTAGAGAAGAAAAGATCCTTTGACTTCTGGCAGTGGTCCTTAAGAGACTTCAGTAAATGAGTTATACCACACCCTAGTACAGTATGACTTAGTTGAGTCATTCTTCAAATGACATGATACCATAGATTATTAAGAAACCAGTTCCTGTTTAATTGGCTTCCCAAACATTGTCATACATAATTAAGTACACAGGACCAAACTCTTCCAGACAACAGGCTAGAGAAACAGTACCAACACTAACAAGATGAAAATCACATGAATATCACTATATGTATATATTTCAAATTCTCCATAGATTTCTAGTCTGCACACCTCACAAATATAGCTAGAAGACCATTGTTCAAGTAAACGAATTTGACTGATCACAGCATAACTTTGAGCTGTTCTGTTAAACTTGAAAATAGAGGTCACCGTTCAATAACATTGAATAATAATAAACCCATGGGATAATGTGAACAACCAAAGTGATAAGGCATTCTCATCAAGTTAAATTTTGGCAAAATATATCTTAAATAGAAATGAAAAAGTTTGAATAAAAACACAATACCAGAAGCAATCCCAGATGCTGCTCCAGCAGCCACAAGAGCAATCTTCCTTTCTCTGTTGTTTTCCATCATTAACGAGAATCCATTGGCGCATGACTTTCCAATGTCTACACTGGGGCCTTCTGGACCCAAAGAACAACCTGTACCTAGAGTTATAGCAGCCTGGATAGACTTTACTGTGGGGAATACCCCAGCAACCAAACTGAAACCTTGTTGAGAAGAACTGGATTGTTGTATTTGGTTTAATATCTCAAGTAAACCGTGCATCATTCCAACAATGACACCTCCAGTAACCGGTACCAACAGAATCCGATGCCAAGTATCAGCCAATCTCTGCAAACGAAGCCAAGCAGCACCCTCAGTTGGAGTCCCAGCCCATGCCCATTCATGT
Source organism: Abelmoschus esculentus (assembly GCA_035048815.1). Classification (NCBI taxonomy): domain Eukaryota; kingdom Viridiplantae; phylum Streptophyta; class Magnoliopsida; order Malvales; family Malvaceae; genus Abelmoschus; species Abelmoschus esculentus. The sequence continues at coordinate 27,344,083 of JAUCBN010000001.1, forward strand.
ATGACGTGAACCTGGTATAGTACTGGTATACATCAATATAAAGCAATTTCAGCACAAAAAAACTGAAGTAAATTTGTCTACTTCGGCAAATACCATACTTTTCCCTATTTAAGCTACAATAAAAAACAGTAATGGGAACAGTTGACAGTAACAAAGCAAGGATAGAAGTAACAAAGGAGTTTGATTCAAGAAACAAAAGATGTATTGCTGGAAAACTAAAATGTCTACCATTCTTGACAATATGGACAAAAAAAAAGTAGAAATGTTCCTAGTAAGCTATCATAAAAATAAAAACTTCACATGTTCATCACCGCATTGCTAAAGCTTTACTTCAGCAAAAGTTGAAAAGTTGAGATACAGAAACCCAAAAGAATCTGCATTTGGTAGCGATGGAAGGAAAGCCATTTGTAGAATGACAATATTGATGTGGGTGTATGAGAAAAACAAAAACTCTAATTAAGCCCTTTGGATAGCAAATTTTCAAGGAGAGATCTAGAGGGGGAGAAAGAAACGCGAAAAAGCGTACTCCTTTATTGAAGGCGGCCACAAAGAATCCGGATGCGACCCCAAGCAAGCAACCGATAAGCAACAAAGCCCATTCGGGAGGAGCGCTATCTCCCAGCGGATCAGCGTCATCCCCAGCGTAAGAATGTAGGTGGCCATGATGTTGATGATCTAGCGAAGACGGTGATGACCGTTCTCTGCCTCTATCTCCATCTCTATCCAGCCGCTTGAAGCTGAAGCGCCTGGCGGAGAACCCCCTCCCCAAATACTTCACCAGATCTTTGACGCCGGAATTATTATTGTTGTTGTACGTCACCTGAGATTCCAAATCATCTGGATTTTCCTCGTTACCATGTTTATCATCTTTATGACTGTTGGATCTCAGGAGATACCTGTGATCGCTGAATTCTCCTCCTCCCGTCATTTCCACCCCAAGTTCTCTCAATTTCTAATCCACTATCCGATTCTCCGTCCGAATCCCAACCCTGACCTGCGTTTCATGATTTGAATCTGTGTGTTTCTGAGAAATTGAAAGGGAAACTCTTTTTATTTGTTCGATTTGGTTCCCGGTTTTCAATCATGAATACGCGCGCCGTGGCGTTTCATACCAGATCGAACCCACCTCTACTCTTACACCTCAAGAAAAAATATATGGGTAAATTATTAAAATAGGTCACTTACTTTTGTCCTGTGTATATTTTAATCATCAATTTTAAAATTTATCATTATCATCATTTATATTTTCGTTTTTTTGAATATTTAATCACTCGGGTGTTGATTGTCATTAAATACTAACGGACGTTAATTTTACATAATAAAAAAATAAATATTTTTTAAATTATTATTTTATTCTATTTTAATCACCGAAATAAAAATATTTTATATAATTATATATATTTTTTATTTTTTCTCCCTCTACTATGTTCTATATTCATCACTCTTATTTGTAGAATTTATATGATTTGCATACATAACATATTTTTATTTATAGATTTGTAAAGAATCTGTATATGTTTTCCCAGGTTTCCTGGCTAAGTTTCTACCCACCTTGGTTAAGATGAATCAACCATTCAGCATGCAACCCTGGGACGATTGTCTTAGAGACGGAGCCAAGATTTTAGGTTGAAGGAGGTAAAATATAAATATTTAGAAGTAGAAGAAATAAATTTTTAAAAAAATAATTTAAAAATTTTTAATAAAAGAACAAAAAAATTTTGAGATAGAAGACGATTGTCCCTCTCCACCCTACGTAATTTCGTCTCTGAGGTGATTGTGAAGCCTAAAGTTCATTAACATTGTTCTTCATTCCATAGTTAAGTTGAGTTTAAAGTCGCATTCCAATAAATTAATTTGATACGAGATTCTTTTATATTTTTCTATATGATATCTTCTTAAGATATTTTTCATAAATATTTTTAACTAAATTGTCAGTAGCTTCAATCAATGATTTTTCGTTCACTAAGATCCCGATAAGTATGACCACGTATATGCTCCAAAACTATATATGAAGTATATCTATTTCAGATCTCCAACATTTAACTAAAGTGATAATCAACCCGAAAATTAACTTACACTTATAAATAAATATCTCATAATAAAATCTCGTCATTTATAAAAAATATATAATTCTATTGTCTGAATTTTTTTTCATGCTCTGATAATGTTTAAATATATAAATTAGCTCTTTCCTTCTTTATGCGTCTCATTTGGATAGAGACAAGGTGATTCAAGAAGCTTCTAAATTTTATTGGTATGTTTAATTCCATAATAAGAATTTTATTTTGTTTGTTTTTTGATTATAAAATGTTTGAATTATTTAATTCAATTTTTTACTTCTTGAAGGCGATATAATTATAATTTTTATGAATTTAATAAAAATTCAGTAATATTTGTCAAAAAATATATATACATTTATTTATAAAAAATATATATGCATTTATTCTATAGTTAATGCATTTAAACATAAATATTAATAAACTACGAGTATTTCCACAACAGCGACCAAGACGACGAAATTTTTTATGTCTGACAATGGGGTTTCGGATACGAGGAATGGTCCTGGGTCAGAGATGGCAGTTCACTAAGGAAGAGATTTAGCACATATGGATCTTGATAGTGGGGCGGACATGGAAAAAACAATAGGGTTATCGTCTAGAGACGGTGATATCACGTTACCGTCAGGGGTGGCGTCTGGGCTAAAAAGTGGACAAGAACCTATCGATATTGGGAAGAGAGTTTCTTTTCAAGATGTTGCGATGCGCTCCGCTGAAAGTAATAAGGAGGATAATTTTCTAAAGTCGTTGAAAGTGGAATTAGCCAATGACGATATTATTATTAGCAGAGATGGTCTGGTTCCTGAGATTCAATTTTTCGATAGGGTTCATAAGCAGATTGATGCAAAGTTGGCAAAGGCGATGATAGTAAGACTCCTGGGGCACTCAATTGGACTCAGGGCTTTGAAGAATAGAATACAGGCACTATGGAATCCGATGGGAGATTTCTCGATCATTGATCTGGATAACGATTATTACTTGATCAAGTTTAGTCTTGATACGGACTATGACAAGGTAATTTCTGATGGTCCATGGATGATTTACGGAAGCTACTTGACTGTCCAGCCCTGGTCGAGGGAGTTTTCAACAGCTGAAGATCATCCTAAACAGATTTTGCCATGGGTAAGACTGTCTGGATTACCCTATCGCTATTATTCGAAACATTTGTTTAATGCAATTACAAGACTAGTTGGAGAGGTTATTCAGGTTGATTTTAACACGATGGAGGGTCATCGAGGGAGGTTTGTACGGCTTGCGGTTATGGTGAGGCTAGACCAGCCACTACTACCTGGTATGATAATTGATGGTAGGTTCCAACGGATAGAATATGAAGGTTTATCGTTGATTTGTTTTGGATGTGGGAAGTACGAACATACTAAGGAATTATGTGCGGAAGTGCAGAAGCAGGAGGCACAACCCAAATTTGTGGAACCAACACCAAAAGCTGCTGAGATGTATGGGCCGTGGATGCAGGTGGAGAAACGACGACGGGGAACCCAACGAATTGCTAAGGGACAAAACTCTTCTGATTCGAGGGCTGCTAAGTCGATGGGTTCGCGGTTTGCTGTGTTGAATGTTAGAATAGATAATATGACGGTGGAAGAGCAAACTCCGACGCAAGGGATCGGCCAGGCCCCAATTCCTAGGGTCGATCATGGTCCTAGTTCAAAGAGGGTAATGAAAGGTAAAGAGGTTGTGGTGGTTCATGACCCATCTGTGAATAAGGGTGCACAACAGGTTCAAATCTTCGCGGACATAGCAAGACCATCTAATGTTGTTCCTCTTATGGAAGCTACTGGGTCGCAAATGAATGCGGATGAGATGATCACAAAAGCAGTGATTGATACTTCTAAGGCATGTAATGAGCAGGAACAGGTTAAGAGTTTGCAGGTCACCAGTATTGGTAATGAGACACAAAACACGGTGCAGATTGTTCCTTCTAAGTTGCCTACGGAAAAACATACGGTTATTCGTATTGCGGATGAAAATCAGAAATGGGTCTTAAAAGATAATAATGGAAAACCAGCATTAGATTTGATTCGTAAAATAAGCAAGACATATGCTCGTAGTGGCACTATTCCAATCCCTTTGGTTCGCAAGAACGAAAAGGCGAAAAAGATTGATGGGAAACACCAAGCGATGGAAGTTACGCAATGGATAAATACAGTCTCAAATAAACTATCTACAAAGCAAGCAAGTCTGGATCTGTCCGTTAGGTCGAGGGGTTCAGAGACAACTAAGAAGGGTGAAATTCGATGGACTACGAACGAGTCATTTGAGGGAACGATGCAAGCGGGGAATCAGTGAGTTTGGGGTTCTTTATGCTTATTTTAATGATACAAGGGTTGTTGGTTGACATCGTCCATCACAATCTTGTTCTTCTGATTAGTGAGCTGATTGTACGTGCATGGGACGTTAGGATTGTGCATGCGGGAAGAGAGGCTAATGGAGTAGTAGATCTGTTGGCTAAGATCATGCGAAATACTGAGGATTTAGTGTGAGTGTTCTTGGAACCACCTAATGCAGTTTGGATTTTACTTGATTGGGACAAGTCCATAGGTTTGGCTTGATGTTTTAGGGGTTTAAGTTTTTGTTTAAATTTGTTTAATGCCGCTACGAGTACTCTTTTCCTCCAATTAGGTTTAGGGAGGTTTTTAACGAGGCTCGTAGTTGCATTCCTTTTTACATAAAAAAAATTACGAGTTATTATTTTTTAATAAATAAATTATTAAAAAATATTATATCATTCCATCAACTCTAATATTAATAGCGTGTCAATTTTATAATCGCAATATAATAACTTAATTAATCATTCTACGTAATAAATAAGAAACTAATAATCTATTACATTAATAATAATAATAATAATCAAATAAAAATAATTCAAGACAATTTTACTCTGTTTACAACTATATACAGGCATACTAATACACACCATTAAAAATTACATAAATAAATACTTATTAAATTAAAGGCATAAAGATAATTTTAACTCTTGACGTTTATAATTTTTATCGTTTTGACTTTTATTCTTTTTTTTTTTGATAAATTTAGCCTTTAATATATATCTTTTTGACAAATGGCTTATTTTTCAACTATCATGATAACTGGACCGTTAAAAATCTAATAATGATGACATGTCATATGCATATGATAATATATTTAAATAACATGATATCTAACCTATCAAATATATATATATGAATTATAATTTTATTTTAATATAAAATATAAAATAATTAAAATTCAAATAAAATATTAAAAAAATTAATTAATTCTAAAATAAAATGCTACTAAATATTCTCAACTATAACTACGATAGAATCAAAATCATATCTTAAAAAATATTTAATTAATTAGAGTTAGGAATGTCTAGTAGTTTTTTATTTTAGAATCAATTAAATTTTAATATTTTATTTGAATTTTAATTGTTTTATATTTTATATTGGAATAAAATTATATTTCATATATATATATATATTATAGGTTAGATGTCATCATTTAAAATATATTATTATATGCATATGATATGTCATCATCGTTAAATTTTTAACGGTCCAATTATCATTATGGTTAAAATATAAGCTATTTGTCAAAAATTTATAGGTTAAGGGCTAAATTTATTCAAAAAAGAATAAGAGCCAAAATGATAAAAATTATAAACGTTAAGGGTTAAAATTATTTTTATGCCTAAATTAAACTTAAATCAATATATTATCATTAATTAAAATGATATTATATTCTACATGCAATTAAATTCAAAAATAAATTTAAAATAAATAATAAATAAACTTACTATTAAATTAAAAATACTCAAAATTTTAAAATACATAATAATAACATTAAATTTATAATAAATAAAAGATGGGAGAATAATATTTTTAAAATTTCTTCCTATATTTTCTCCAAATATTCAAACATCAAATATTGAAAATTATTTTTCTTATAATAATAATAATTAATAATAATCTGGGTAGTTCTAAAAAAACTCTTTAAAAAGACTCTAAAAAGAGCTTCTCTAATAGAGAGTAATGGGTAACCGGTTCCAGGGGTTATCACAGCCCTTGGTTATCGGTTCTAAAGGTTATCTAATTTATTCTTAAATATTTGAATAAAAAATATACGAATAAAAATATTAGTATAATAAATATTCGAATAAAAATATTCGAATAAAAAATATACGAATAAAAATATTCGAATAAAAATATTCATATAATAAATATTCGAATAAAAAATATACGAAAAAAATACTTGTATAATAAATATTCAAATACAAATATTCATATAATAAATATTCAAATAAAAATATAAAAAATATTCATATAATAAATATTTGAATAAAAATATTTAAATATATTCGAATAAAAATATTCTTAGAATAAATATTTGAATAAAAATATTCATATAATAAATATTTGAATAAAAAATATACAAATAAAAATATCCGTATAATAAATATTCGAATAAAAATATTCATATAATAAATGTTCGAATAAAAATATACGAATAAAAATATTCGTATAATAAATATTCGAATAAAAATATTAGAATAAAAATATTCATATAACAAATATTTGAATAAAAATATTAGAATAAAAAATATAAGTATAAAAATATTCATATAATAAATATTCCAATAAAAATATTTATATAATAAATATTCGAATAAAAATATTTATATAATAAATATTCGAATAAAAATATTGAAATAAAAAATATAAGAATAAAAATATTCATATAATAAATATTTAAATAAAAAATATAAGAATAAAAATATTCTAATAAAAATATTTAAATAAAAATATTCATATAATAAATATTGGAATAAAAATATTCTAATAAAAAATATACGAATAAAAATATCCGTATAATAAATATAAGAATAAAAATATTCGAATGAAAATACTCTAATAAAAATATTTATATAATAAATATTTGAATAAAAATATTCATATAATAAATATTCGAATAAAAATATTAGAATAAAATATATACGAATAAAAATATTCAAATAAAAATATTCATATAATAAATATTTGAATAAAAATATTCAAATGAAATTATCTGTATAATAAATATTCGAATAAAAATAATGATATAATAAATATTTAAATAAAAAATATAAGAATAAAAATATTGTACACAAATTCTTACAAATTATACGCAATGGCTTACGAAAATCGTAAAAAAATGTATGTATACAAATCCTTACAACTTCTCACCAAGAGCTAAAGGAGCTCATCCAAAGGTAAGGATTTGTGTACATACACAATTTACTACGAGAATACATAAATTGATATAAGAAATGTAAGGATTTATGTATATACACAAATCCCTACAAAATATACATAAATGCTTACAAAAACTGTTATGAAAATGGTATGTACACAAATCCTTATCCTTGGATGGCCTCCTTTAGCTCGTGGTGTGAAGTTGTAAGGATTTGTGTACATACCTTTTTTTTACGGTTTTTGTAAGTCATTGTGTATACTTTGTAAGGAATTGTGTACATACATAAATTCTTACCAATTTTGTGTCAATTTATGTATACTCGTAGCCAATTGTATATGTACACAAATTCTTACCCTTAGATGGCCTCCTTTAGCTCGTGGTTTCGAAGTCATAAGGATTTATGTACATACCTTTTTCCTTACGGTTTTCGTAAGCCATTGTGTATACTTTGTAAGGAATTGTGTACATACAAAAATCCTTATTATTTTTACGTCATATTATGTATACTCGTAGCCAATTGTGTATGTACACAAATCCATAGCCTTGAATGCCTTCTTTAGCTCATGGTTTCAAAGTCGTAAGGATTTGTGTACATACCTTTTTCCTTACGGTTTTCGTAAGCCATTGTGTATACTTTGTAAGGAATTGTATACATACACAAATCCTTACCATTTTTGTGTCAATTTATGTATACTCGTAGCCAATTGTGTATGTACACAAATCCTTACCCTTGGATGACCTCCTTTAGCTCATGGTTTCGAAGTCGTAAGGATTTGTGTACATACCTTTTTCCTTACGGTTTCCGTAAGCTATTGTGTATACTTTGTAAGGAATTGTGTACATACAAAAATCCTTACCATTTTTGTGTCAATTTATGTATTCGTGTATTGATTTATGTATCTACACAAATCCTTACGTTTGTAACAATTTTTGTATGTATCGTTTTTCTTACAGTTTTTGTAAGGATTTATATATGTACACAAATCCTTACATTTGTAACAATTTATATATATACCGTTTTTATTATAATTTATATAAAAATTTGTGTATATAATTAGTAACCATTATATACACATAAACCGATCAAGGCTTTTTTAAGGCTAATTTTAAGATACTTCTCCTAGAACTACCCAATAATCTGACATATTAAAGATATAACTTTGTTCCTTGTTTCTCTCTTGAGTTTTCCTTCCGATATTGCCCCGTGAAGATATTTGCTCTGCTTCGAACATGCATGCCCGACATAGAAACGCCGGGAATGACTACAGGTCTAATTCTATGGCCATGGGGATTTCCTCTTCTCGAATATCCCCTGAAACATCGGGTCGAGGACATGGGTTGTACAATTCAGAGTACCGCAGCTTCAAGCGTGGGTTTGGGCGTGGTCAAAACCACCCAAAATCATTTCAATCGCATCCGCCTCCACCGCGCGAAGCCACTGACATATTCATGCAAGCTGGCCGTCTTGCGGCTGAGTATTTGGTTTCTCAGGGATTGTTGCCCCCAAGTGTGTTGCCTGCTAAATGGCAGAACGGTAGGTTGAAGAAGCAGATGGGGGATTATCAAGATTATAGGTCACAAGAGGGTGATAACTTGCACCTTCCCTCCGATGGCCGAACATCGGCCCTTGCTCGCCTGAGAAATGCTAACTCTGATTTGGGTTTAGGCAGGAGGAGGTACGTTGATGATAATAACTCCTCCTGGTCTAGAAATCTTTCTAAAGGGAGAAGGAAAGAGGGATCTTATCGAGGTCGAGAATGCCGGGGACGTGGATCATGGTCCGATCGGATTAGGGGTTCTCCTGATTTGGAAATTGATTATGATAATGTTTCTGGGCATCATGAAGAGTCACAAGTCGGTAAAGATGTTGATAATGGATTGCAGAAGAATGTTTTGAGCGAGTTATCACAGAAAGGTGAAGAATTAGATAACTTTGATGATAAGTACAATCTACACGATGAATTGAGCTCAAAGGCAAGTTCTTCTGGTGCTGAGAAAGATTTAAAGTCCGAAGAGGATGGTGAACTCTTGAAGAGATCCCATGATTCAACAGATTTTAGAATGGAAGCTGGAGAGCTGGGAGATGGCAGCAATGATAACGTTGAAACTGAAGAAGAGGGTATATTGAAGGATTCATCTTTCAAGCATTCTTCGACAGAGGATGATGTCTCGGGCAAGACTAGTACAGGTTTACTGGCACTCTGTAATTTTGCTAAGGTGCCTACTAAAACACGTTCTTCGTTGTCATTGAAGAACTTAAAGGCTGACTCAGTTCCTATTAATGAGAAGGAAAGTGTTACTGATTTCGGAACTCCCAATGGTCCTCAAGCCTTAGTTGAGGACAACACCCTGGGAGGTTCCTCCGGCGATCTGCTATTAAATAAAAGTCAGGATTCAAAACCTGATTCTGAACTTTCTAGAGATTTGTCTATTCATTCTTTTGGCTTGGATCACATGTATGGTGTTGAACTGAGTAGGTGTACAAGGTCTCAATCTTTCCCTGATAGAGCCCTTTTGCATGATAGTGAACAGGAATTGGTTCAGGACATGTCTGGTCTCCAAAGATCGTGCTCTATGGTTGCAGTTAAAGAGAGAGGTGAAAAAAGAGGTTTGGAACAGAGTGATTTGAGTGAGGGAGCCAAAAAACCAAAAGAATGG